>OX638310.1:51758486-53008486 GCA_951812415.1 Beris morrisii | reverse complement strand
GTTAATTTTATCCTTAGAATAGAAGTAAAAAATATCTAAAATACAGCGTTTTAGCCGGCTAGAATTTCGGTATACTGTTTACACTATAAGCCCGCAGAAGTAAGAACCAAGTTGCTGCCTCATCATACCTAAGAGATATGACGAATTGAGATATGATTGACTTAAAAACTATAACGAATTACATCCACTGGAGGGTTGAATTCCGAAAAATCGTGAAATTCTGTTTCAGACTATTACATGAAATGCCCGTAGAAGTAATAACCAATTGTATATATCATCAGAACTAAGAAAGAATTGTGAAAATATACGCATCCTTACAGCCCTTGGGTCATCTTATCAAATCTATGAGATATACCAAAAATTGTGAAAACGTATTCAACCCCTTACACCCCCTTTGGGGTTGAATATCTAAAAATCCTGAAAGGTGTTGTTAGATAAATGTAAAGAAAGCCCGAGCAAGTAAAAACCAATTCGAAGCCTTATCACTTCTAAGAGATGTGACGGAATTCGTGAAAACGTGTTCAACCCTTTTATACCCTATTAGGGGTTGAAAAGGAAAAAAATGTTTGAAGCAGGTTTTAGGCGATTATTAAACAAACCCGTGGAAGTTATTCGATATCTAATCAGAAATAAATGGTTAGTTCGTGAAATTGAATTCAACCCCTTTACACCCACTTAGGGGTCGAATTTCAGTGAGAATAAGACCAAGTTCAAACAAGAAGAAATGCGACAACTAGACAAAATATGACCATGGGGGACTACAACCTGGAGAATTTGGATCATTTCTCAGGGATCACACCTTGTAATAGACGGCAACGAACGGGACGACGTAAAACACGGTTCTCCCGATCTTAAAATCGAAAAAAAATGCACAGGCAGAGCAAACTTCGCATATACAAGACCATAATAAGACCTGTGCTACTATATGCAAGCTCTCTCTCACTCTCACCCAAGCGTTCGAAAAATCAATAGACGCCTTTGAACGACGAACTCTCCGAAGAATCTTGGGACCAGTAAGAGAAGGCACTGAATGGCGTATCCGGTACAACAATGAGTTGTATAACATCTATGATAACCCAGCCGCATCGACCCTTATAAAATTTCGTAAGCTACAATGGGCAGGTCATGTGGAGCGAATGGACGACGGATGAATTCCCAAACGCACAATGAAAGGTAGAGCTCAGGACAAACGACCGGTGGGAAAACCGCAGAAAAGATACGAGGACTCAGTTGACGCAGATTGCAGATCGCTTCTTAGATGCATAAATTGGAGGACGCAGGCGCTGAACCGAGATGACTTCAGACAATGTATCCTGCAGGCCCTGGCCCGATTTGGGCTGTGGCGCCATTGATGATGATGATGAGGGGTCGAATTTGAAAAATTTTCTGAAAAAACTTTCTTGGCATTTATGAGAAGAATTCGTAGAATAAAAATTCATTTAATATTTAAGAGATATGACGAAATTCGTGAAAATAGATACATTTCATTTTCACTGAGCATTTTTTGTACCCCTTTCCGTACACTACTGGATATTTGAATTTTTTTAACTAGATTAGTTACTAGCGTACGCGTTTGCTGAGATCTAGAAACCAAAACGCTCCCCCACCTTCCCCCTCAGACCCCCAGCCCTCAAAAAGTGTTCACTTCAAGGGGCCTACCCAGTCTATTCATAAAAAAAAATTTATTTAATAGCTCAAAAGAGTTTGGGAGCTACGAGCCTTTAAACGATTTTGCGTACGGCGGACAGACGGACTTAATTTTTTTTTTGTGTCTACTATCATGAAACGTGAACAAAATCGTTTATTATTTTTTGGGTAGAAGTCCGGAACGCATTTAATGTTGAGATGCGGTATGTATTCAAATCGTCCTAGAGATTTGCAAGGTGACGAAGGAATGAAAAGATGGATTAGTATGCTATGGAGGAATACCTTTAGTTCCGGCGTGACCACCGACTGGGGCATTGAGCAACAAAACAGTAATGAAAAATTGTCGTAATGGAAATTGAACTAGAGTCCTCAAGGAAATTAAGGGACAGGGAAATTTTAATCTTGCGGAAGAACTTCACCCTATGGAAGTCACACAGAAACAGATAATATTAATCGTTTACAAATTCAGTATTTATGCTTAAAATTCGCTAAATTGACATTCTATGCCCAAGAAAACATTTGGCCAAATTCGTATCATTTTCGAGAATAGTTTTGCAGGACATGCGATACATAAAGGGGGCGAACCTCCATAATACTACATAGTTGTTGTACACAGATCAAATGAAGCCTGAATTGACCCAAAGTCGCCTTTGAACCCTTTTAGAATTCAAAATTTAAACAAGGATCCTTTTCCGGACCCGTATCCCATTAATATTCGAATCCTTCAACTTCATATCTCCTTTTACAAACCTTTGTGAAAATTCAATTTCTTCGGATATCTTCGTCCTACCTGCTTTTCGGAATCAGTTTAGTAAGCAGTTCCTTGAAAGCAACAAGGAAATGATGTAAAATCCCTGAAGCACTCTCTGATATGTACGCTTGAATTCCTCGCCAACAAATTGCACTCTTTTCACGACTAGTCATAAGAAATATCGCGAAATGGAAAACTCAGTGAAAAATCATCGCCATCGTAGATAAGAAAAAAAACTTCCTTTCGGGGGAGTTTCATTTTTTATACGGGATTTTCGTGACATGAAGTCAGTTTGTGAAATTCCGCAGGGACGAGCATCAGGCAAAAATTCCCTTGACTGAACAAAATTAACAATAGAACAAAATTTTTTTTCCAAATAAGAAACAAATGCGATAATGGAGCAGCTAAAGTGAAAGGAGACAGCTCAAAATCCTGGATGAAGCCTGAAAAAAAAATCGATAGCTAACTTTTCCGGGGATGAAATTAGGACGAACCTCAAGGCTTCAAGACCGACTGAATTATCGACAAAAGGCTCGATTTCGGTTTAGACGAGTCCCTTTCCTCACCCACGTAACCGTTGGGCTGCGTCGTGCAAAAAGTAACGATATTTATTACGAAGTAAATAAGCATGGCAACGTGTAATTAATTGCACAAGCTCGAGGATAATGTTGTCCTTTGACTTTTCGGTAATGTTGTGCTTCAGATGCTATGATGAGATTACATTGAACCTTCGGGGAATTTTCATTTTAAGTGAGGTTTTTCCTGTGGTTTTTCGTGTCTTTATTTGATTACCGATCCTCAAAGTAATCTAAAAGGTCATGTCACTCGGTTATCATTGCGCTTTGTAGTCATTCATGTACCGCAGGATATTTGAATTCAAGGAAGCTCTTATAATATTTTATACGGAGGAGTTAAGCTATGGTTTGCAATGTGAAGTCATAAAACGAATATTTATCTAACGCAGGAGAAAAAAAAACCAAAAGTTATGAAATTATAGGAGCCGTTTACATCGAATCGATAATTTTTTGGTCCGTCGAGCCGGATTTAAACTAGCCACCTATTGAAGCCAGACGAAGTGAGCAAAAACCTGAATTACAAACTAACTGAACCAGATATGGTTGAACATTTTTAATTTGATGCTATAAAATGTACTACTTTTCGGATTTGTAGCGAGGTACCCCTTCTTGCCACCCTCTAAGAGAGCCCTTGTCTAATACCCTATATTCTAATAAAGAGCAGAACTTTCTGAAATCACTGGAAAGAAGATAATCAACACTTAACACAAATTAGTTCCGAGTAGAAGGTGCGCGAAATCCAAATTTGAAAGTATGGTACCATACAAAGGTTCTTAAAAAATATGCTCTGCAATCATTGAAACTTCTGACAACTATTATAGAAGTAATGCCACTTGGTTCAGTTTGGGGCCAAAACTAAAATTATGCGGTTTAGTGTAGAAGTGGATTGGGAAGCATAAATAAATGTGCTTAAAAATTCCTTCATTATTACGAACTTATGATATAAAAGTAATCCAACATTTTCTGCATTGGGTGATATCCTTAAACTTGAGTTAGAGAATTGAATATGAAAGCAATTGTCACTCTTCTTTGGGTAGATGTCTGCTACTGAATGAATTATGCTTTTAGAAGCTGATATTGTAGTTCTGCATCAGTACTGAATCAATGAACTGGTTTTTTTTCCTTCATTGAGTTTTCCGTTTTCAGAGCGGAATATTACTGAATGCTGCTCTTAGTGGCTAGCGTTGGGAGAATTTAATCCTGGCATTTCCTGCTAGTCTTAAACAATTTCTCAATTCTCTACTTACTGCTCAATTCGTCTGTAATAGTAGGTAGTAAATGAATTCTGATGTAATGAACTATTTCAGAATTCCAGGATTTGATTTTATCTGTTAAAATCTTCTGATTCTGATCTGAATTTTTATTGATGGTGCTAGAAAGTTGTCTATTTTATTTCTTAAAAGAATTTGCACTGTCTAAATTCTCCATTTTCAGCAAATTTGATGATTTATTACCTCTGTACCAGTACTGTATCAGAACTATGTTTTTATTGAAGTAAAAATTAGTACATAATTTTTTTTTTTTCATAAAGCAGTCAATAGCTCAACGAAAGAGTTTGGGACTCACAACCCAGGGATTCAGCGTGTAGATTTACATGACGAGTACATAGAATTCGAGTATTGAGGCATATTTAGATAATAATAAGAACAATAGAGAGTAAATATTTAGAAAAAGAGAATAGAAATACGAATATGCAAGAGCACTATTCGAATATGAATAAATCGATAACAACTAAAAAATTTAATTTAAATTGAAATTTGAAATTGAAGTTGTTTTATTCCTTCGATATTTACAATTTTTAACTTAATAGTTCGGTGGTGAGACTTATTCGAAATCTTTACATCCTTAATAATTTATATATAATAATTGAATTTATGTTTGTTTTTAATCGTTTTCTACTGGCATTAATTCATGTACGGAAAAAGGAGTTAAAAAACCGTATAAATAACTTAAGCTTAACCTTAAAACTAACCTTAATCTACATGTATATACAAACACTAAAACTAAATATTACTCAGGAAACAGAGAGAGAATTAAAGAATTTTCGTAGCTTTCGCATACTCGTTTTAAGTTTGCAGTCAGCTTTGCAATGGTGTCAAATATTTGAGGCAAGTCAGCTAGTACGTGTAGTTCTCTTGTGGAAAAATGCCAGGGCTTGTTCAAGATGATCTTAAGACACTTATTTTGGATAATTTGAAGCTTTTTCTTATGCACGATGGCACAGGGATTCCAAACAGGTGCTGCATACAGAAGAATAGGCTGCATTACCGATTTATACAGAAGTAGCTTGTTTTCCTTCGATAGTTCAGATTTTCTATTTATAAGGGGATAAAGAATTCGTACGCTTTTCATGGTTTTTGAACAAGCTTCAGTAGTGTGGAATTGAAAAGTAAGTTTTCTGTCTAAGTGGATGCCTAAACATTTTATATTTGGGGACCAAGAAATATTATCACCTAGTGCATTGAAGGTAGCGCTCGGTAAGTATCTACGAGCACTCCTTTTGGTAAAAAATATCGCGTCAGTTTTTGCTACATTAATTTGAATTTTCCATTTAGTGAAATATTTAACTATTTCTTCCAGTTGTTTTTGAAGATTGCCTACAATATAGTTAGGGTCGACGCTACTAGCATAGACTGCCAAATCGTCGGCAAAACTGGCTAGCTCACACTCGAAGTTTTTCGGTAAGTCAGAAATAAAGATATTATATAATGTAGGACTTAGTGATGATCCTTGAGGAACTCCTGCCGGAATGATACGACTGGTCGAAAGCATTGAATTTATTCGTACTTGGAATGATCTCTCCGAAAGAAAGGATTTTATAATATTTATAATGTGTGAAGGGAAAGAGAATCTGATAAATTTATATAACAGACCATTATGCCACACCGAATCGAAGGCCTTTTCAACATCTAGGGTAACCATTCCAATAGATTCCTTGTTCTTCAGACTGTTTTTAATGTAATTTGTGACTCTTAGTAGTTGGTGATTTGCGGAGTGACCTTGACGAAAGCCGAATTGGTGATTTGGGATTAAACATTTTTTATTTATGTGGTTTTGAATACGTACGAATATGATTTTTTCAAATATTTTCCCAATAGATGATAACAAACTAATTGGTCTATAGTTACACGGGTCTGATGCATCTTTTTCAGGTTTTGGTAGTGGAAATATTTCGGCTATTTTCCACTTATTGGGGAAATATCCTATTGCTAGACAACTATTGAAAATGGCATTAAGGTATATGATGCCCTTTTTGGGGAGGTTTTTCAAAAGTATATTTGATACCCTGTCATTCCCTGGGCATTTCCTATTTTTCAGCCTTTGCAGGATCAACTTTCTTTTGGTTTACATAAGTCGTTGTAATCCATCTGAAATGGAAGAGTTGCGAATCTTTGTACCATATCATCGACCTCTTTAATAGTCTCAGTGTCACTAAGGTTTTCAGTTAGCCGATGAGAGGATAAGAAGTTGTCCGCCAATAGTTTAATTTTAATTTAATTTCAGTTCCCGTTTCAGTAATGATAAAGTACCGATAATCGAAATTGTCATTTACCATACATGCCAGCAATGTATTGGAACTGAAATCTGCTAGAGTTCCGTATGAAATCTGATATGTTGCGTGGGAAGTAGTGTCCATTGTCCAATGTCTTTAACTTTTACAGTTTTAAATTTCAGACCTTTTTTTCGGTATTGATCACATCTTTTTAAAAATGAAAATGCTGTTAATATCATCACTGCATATGTTAATCGCAGCACGCATTCATTCTTCAAATATATGAGGTTCTTATTTTTGAATTGTATAGCTTGTATTCCTTAACTACCGCAACACATGGGGACACGGAAAAGTTCCATGACTAGTTGAGTGCCGCTTTTCATCATTTTCCCAAAGGTGATATATATTTCTGGAGACATAAACGCCCAGGTCTGTTCTGACAATATTGGATTTGAGCAAATCATGGAAAAACATGGTGTTCCATTGGGTCATGATTAGGAGAAAAGAGATTCGAAAACGGTTAGTTATTTGTCGGGTTTTTGAACACTCGGCAAATGGGTATCGGAGGCACTCTTTTCCCCCACACCAGACTCCATAAAATATCTTGGGTATCCCCTAAATCCATAAGTCGTTGGAGATTGCCTTAAGGGCATCATCCCGTGAAGGCTCTTTTTTCACGCTTTTCTTGGGAATTTTTTTTGGCGAACTAAATAAAGATAGAACTGTGAAATTTTAACCACATATTTATGCACATTTAGAGCACACTTTATAATTTTTTCAGCCCGAAATTGTCGCTCATTGCAGAGGTACACGGCAACTTAGCCACTCATTTTCAAAAAAACTTTTTTTCGGTAGACACAATTGCGTGCGTTCTGCTTATCTCAAATAAAAAAAACCAAACGGCATTTTAATCTGTGAAGTTTGAACTAGTTTCGGAACTAGGATTATCAAAAAATATTTAAAAGTGAATTTTTGGCAACTTGTTGAACTCTTTATCGTCAATTTTGGTGTTTTTTACGACTTCTTCAGCTCGACAAAAAAAACAGCTTGATGAATCACAATTATTCTACTTTGCAAAGTGTCTACATGAGTACTGAATAAGTTCACCAAATTTCAAAGGAATTCGTTCGATAGATTTCGAGATATCGTGTTTACCGATTTGAAAAATACCGTTTTGAGAAAAACGCGACTAAACTGACGATTATATTCGAAATAGCAAAGAAGTTTAGCGAAACTTCCGAACGGCTTCGAATATCGGAAAATCACTTCGCCTACATATTCTACACTATATTTGGATGCAATTTATGCCAAAAATTTTTTGAACCAATCACACGGGATGACCCCCTTAAAGATCCCAAAAACAACGCGAATATTTCACCATCTTACGGGAGAAGTCTTTTTTTTAAATGAGACGAAATTGGAAACAGCATTTTGTCCAGTGCGGAAGAGGCAGTGTGATTTCTGGAGCTCGGAAGAAATCCATGGAGCTCAAGAAAGTTGTTAAACGCGAGTAAAGAAAAGAGTTCACAGAACAGGCGAACAAGGCTGAATGTGCGGCTTGCTTGGGACATATTGGCTCCATGCTCAACATTATGAAGCAATTGACAAAAAGGAGTTTCACCATCGAACCACCGTTGGTAAGAGATGTCAATGAAACACTCCTAACATCATCCCCAACGATGGAGGGCGCAGATCAAGATAGGCTTTTAAATTCAAAAACAAAAGTCTACCTTGAGGAAACCAGAGTTGATCGTCTACAAACAGACTCCGGAATGGAATCCACATGGAAAGAGTAGAGTGGGTCGTCCAAAAAAAAAGTCAAGTAAAATCTATCGTCCGCGATCGTATCTTGCTGCCCTATGCCCCTATCGGTGGTCACACAGAAACTAAAGGTATTCCTTAAACCTTGGTTGGTTTGGTTGGTTTACGTGGTGGCCCGTCTACCGAAAACAGGGCCCAATTAGCACAGGAAGCGCCGTTTTGATACCACAACTCGTTTAACCTGGTCGTTGAGGGCGGATGAAGTAGAAACATAGTTTTACAGAGACCTGGGGCTTGAATGGATTATCATATCCATCCAGAGCTGTTCAAGAAGTTAATCAGTTCTCCAATCTTGTTTTTCGAGATCTCATCAAGGTTATTGAAGAAGGGTTTGCCTAGTGCGCGAAGTCTGGCTCTAGCTAGGACGGTACACTCGCAAAGAAGGTGGATAACAGTTTCCCTTTTTTTGCTTCCTCATAACTGCGGCAATTGACGTTAAAGGGAATACCCAGTCTGGCCTCGTGGTCGCCGATCGGCCAGTGACCCGTGCTGACTGTCGTGACTCTGGAGACGTCCACACGGCTCCTACTCAGGAGTTCATCTGTTCTGCTCCGGCAGTAGGATGGCCATATCTTCCTAGATATGACGCAGTTGGCAGTCCTCTCCATCTGGAGTTCGCGTTTGTAAGAAAGTGGGTTGATATTTGGCGCTTAACAGTCCCTAGTGGGATCTGAAAGGATTCTACGAGAGAGCCCTGAAGAGCAGAACTTTGCTTAGCTAATTCGTCTGCCCGCTCGTTACCCTCTATCTTGCTGTGGCCTGGGACCCAAAGCAGAGTAACTTTGACTTGGCTTCCTAAGTGGGCTAGGTTAGGTTAGGTTAGGTGGGTAGCTATTGACGGAGATAGCTAACACATAGACCGCTAGATGGGTCTGTTGTGATCCCACTGCACCACTGAACGGCGCCTACGGCTGATGGCTGTTTTTTGGCTAATTTTCAAGGTCAAACTGAGCCCAATTGGCCACGGTATTGCTCTATCAAATATTTTTCCGTATTTCTTGGTGCGAAGGAGAGGAGAGTTAGAAGGAATTGTGGGAAAGAAGATCAGGAATTGGGCCGGGTATGGCAGTGTACTAGCAGGTGTTAGTCATCATAATTTTTCAGTACTATTGGCTGTGATACGATCTACCAAAACAGCAAAGTTGCCTATAGCAAATCAACTACTGTCTAGCAGCTCTGATGGTATTTGTGAATCTGATAAGAATGTACACAGAACTCATTTACTCAGGTTTAAATCCTTTACAAGTGACCCTATTAAACATTCCGCACTGTTCACGATTTATATTAATATTCTGAAACCAATAGCAACTGAAAAATTCATATAAATAAATTATGCATTGAGTGAGAATTGAACCCCGGTAGCAATGTTTTCAAGCCTAGTACACTACCACTGGACTACACCTGGCCTCCCAAGTGGGCTAGGTCCTCTCGGCACTGTTCGACGAGAGGAGGAGGTGGTGGCCTAATCTAAGGCCTTGATTGCGGCTTGGCTGTCAGAGAGGATTCCAACATTTTGCTTTGGCGTAGCGTCTTGCTGCAAAGTCCGACAGGCCTCCCGGATCCACAGTATCTCCGCCTGCAAAACGCTGGCATAGTCCGGTAAGTGGTAAGACCTTGCGATATAGTGTGTGTCTGAGAAAACTCCTGCTCCGACTCCACAGTTCATCTTTGAACCGTCAGTGTATATGACCTTGCCGAATTCATGTATAACTGAACCATTCTTCCATTCTGCCATGGTTGAAAAACCCACAACGAAATCTTTCTTGAAGCTCAGTCTCGGAATAATGTAGTCGCTCGGCGATTTAACTATTTCCGCTGGTAAGGGTTCTAGAATGTTACTGTGACTGTAAGGTTTGCCATACCAGCACCCAGATTCCTTGAGCCTCAAGCCTTAACTTCAAATCTTTTTCTCTGGTACTACATTTTTTAAAATGATAGCACCTTGCACACGAAATATGCAAAAAGGAAAAATAAAATAAAAGTACATACAGCGGTTTATCCGAACGCAATATCCTCCACATTCTAAGACGGGTGCACGCCTGCATACCATGTCCCATAGAATAAGCATGCGAAAAACCAACAGGGCAGTGTTTCTCAATTGCTTTTGAGTAGAGGAATTTCCCGCTACTTCTGTCCGAAATAACAGCAACCATGAAGCATAGGGTTGCACAAAAAAGTTCTGAGAATCTCGCGGGAAACTACAGAATAACGCTAATCATTACCATACGAGAATTCAAGTACACAAGGTAGGCTAATTCGCAGCTATCGAACCGAAAAAATATCAAAATAAAAAAAGAACATGGAAGATTGAAATTTTCGGGCTTTTGCCACGGATCAGACTGACATCCTTCGCATATTTCATGCCGTTATGACACTGGTTATTTCTCGGGCTTAAAACAAGCGCAGGAAAAAGCAATCGTGTGACAAGGTGAACAACGTTATAAGAAAGAGATACCGCTCTTTCCGGCGCTAGCGGCATCTAGTAAACGAAATTAACATCTGATTTGTTATGAATAATATCGGTTCTAGCGCGTTTCAAAACATAACATGACACTTTCAATAATTTATACATGACGAACTGTCAAAAAAAGCGTGCAGCGGCTGAAAAATCTAGCCCCCAGTTATTTCTTGGCTTAAACTGCGCGAATGTTGCAAAACACTGCTCGAAAGCGCTATGTTGCTGCTTTTTTGACAGTTACTCACATTTTAGCTTTTCGGACTGTCTCTCTCACACCAATGTCTACATTGTATGTTAAAGTTTCTATCTCTCTTCATTTGGTTTTCCTAGCCGCTTTAAAGCAGTGATGCCAACTCGTGGGGAATTCCCCTTTTCGTGGGGAATTTCAGTCTAAATTTTATTGAAAGGGGAAAAGGGGAATCAGCACTATTCGATATCAATTATGGGGAAAACCAAAACTCTCTGAAATTCCTTACCACAAGCACAGCACCGACTTCAACGTCGACTTGTGGCGACTAGAAAAACAGACACAGACATTCTTATTTCGTTGCGTCTAATACTTATTGCGTCTCATTGTTTACAAGGGATCGTATGTAGGTTTAGGAGTCACATATAAGTCCAACTGGCCACCACGGGACTCATTATCCAGTCACAGTCATCTGACGAATCAATAACAGGATTAGCCCTGGCTACTGCCATTGAGGATATGATAGTTGAAAAACCTTCAGTAGCGAAGCCAGTTTAAGAGAGTGTTGAACTAGGTCTGAAGGAGCTTTTTCGTCATCAGATAGTACTCGCTCATCAGAGAGTGTATCATGCTGGTATTGCTGAGGATTTTTCTATATATGCGATATAGAAACAAACTCGTTTCCACGAACTATATACTAGTGAAATTTGCCATAGCCTAATTTTGGTGGATTTTGATTCACAGACTAAGTGCGCGACATCAAATCCCGCCAACAGCAATTTTATTTTTCCTAATATTAATGAGAATGGGACTAGCATGTCCTCAATGGCAGTATCCAAGACGGCGGTTGGTCCCAGTCGGACTTTCGTGTTAGTGTTTTCACTAACTCCTATGACGTCAAATACAACCAACAAATTCTTAAAATCAGCTTCTATGGTAGCATTAACCATGAAAAAATTCCATTCTCATATAGTGGTTTATCTTTATTTAATCAAATAACTGCTTTACTCCATCTTTTTTATTTTATATATACAATAGTTTTTTTTCGTAATACAATAAATAGGTTTAGGTTAGGCTTTGATGATTAATAAAACCTTTTACTCCTGTAGAATTATTCTTTATGGGGAAACTGTGGGAAATTCCATTACGAATAATGGGGAGGAATATGTTGTAATTGTAGACATTATTATACCCAAAAATATAGTTTCAACTATTAGTGTATGCCATTCTGTCAAATATTTGACTAAAAAAATGTGTTGAGAAGTTCTGTCCAATTTTTTAAAAATTTGACTATCACACTATCTGACAGCATTTCCCAAGGGAAAGTTGTCCAATATTTGAGAGGGTGGTATACGGTGTAATACTAGCTTAAGTATATAAACATGGGTCTTCTTAGAACGCAGGTGATAAGCCACTACCTAGCTGGACGATTCAAAATTAAAAATTTCAGCATATTACGCGTTCAGCCACTAGACAGTTGATCCTTAAAAGCGCAAAAGTTCTGTGCCTATTCGTCGTCTACACCGACATTAAATTGTTTTGGCATCGCAATCTCAAGAACATATTTCTCTAATATCGTATTTTCAAAATACATAAATTTAGTGATCTCAGTCTGAGCTCGATAGATACTATTCCAACTTCCAAATAATTCCTAATACTTCAAATGTTTTCAAACTTTCATTTGGCTTCCATACAAAACTCATCAAAACAGGTGTTCAGTCTTGTAGCATGGTGAATGTGTTAATGTACACGTTGTGCAAGGCCCTGTTACTGAAATGTAAATAAAGAAATTATACGATTATATATAATACGAATAGGAAGAGGAATTTTGGGCTCAATCGTGGGGAATTTTACACAAAATGGTTGGCAGCACTTAAAGCTCCAAAAATAACCAGTGTCATAACAGCATCACTCACGAACCGCCTATTGAGAAACACTAGATTAGAGCACGTCGACGACATAGGTGCGCCGTAGGGGGGGCCAGGAGGGGCCGGAACCTCCCAGCTCCCGGCTTGGACCCCCCCCAGAAAAATAATTCTGGCCCCCTCCAGAAAAATAATGCCTTCCAATCCTACCGCAAGCACTTTACTTGTCAATTGTTTTTTGTCAAATGCTTTTTAACAACATAACAGAATCTCTTAAAATTAACGAACCAAATCTCAACTGACTTTTAAAAATAACAAGATATTTTTAAATTTTACAATCATTGTTCTTTCGTTCTGATGACTGCTTTACAAGATTTTTTCAATTTAGCAAAATAAATTGGAAATTGTTTTTGAAACAACGAGATTCTCATGAAATATTTTGGAGTTTTACGAAATTGTAACAAAATTTGTTTTTTAATGTAAACAGCTTTTTTTGAGAATATTTGTGAATTTTACGAGAACTTTAGAAGATGTTTTCTATTTTAAAAATTAAAGTAGAAATTTGTTTTAAACAAAACGAAATTTGCATCAGATATTTTTTGATTTTATGAGATCCAAGAATATTGTTAAGTAGAATTGGTTTCTGAATATAGCGAGTTTTTTATGAAATTCATATCTACGATATTGGATTCGTATATTTGGATTTTTTAGTATATACAACAGTTTGAACAATTATTTGTTACTGAAGTCTTACCAATATATTATTTACTTCAAATTATTACTTTCATGGTATTGAAATCAGAAAACTTTTGGTTATATGCTTAAATATATATTATAAATAGTAATCATAACTAATAACGTACATTAATATTTCAGTACTAGTTTCAGTTAAAAAGAACAAATTAAAATTGGAAAATCAAGTAACTTCAAGTAACGTATATAGTTCGACTTCGGCAAAGTCAAGCTGTATAAGCAAATCAAAATAAATGTAAAATAATTATTATATTATATATATAATATGTAATATTATTTAATAATTACAAAAATGCATTATTTTTAATAATTTATTTAAATTTGGACTGCAAGATTGACCTTCTACAATTGCGTTATAGAACATCTGTTGGATAAAAAGCAGCACATTTGATGATGCGTGTGGGTAATCAACTTCGAAAGTCTAAAATATTTTGTCAGCGATATCTAAAGCTTGTAAAACGCTTCTGCATATAAAGTTATGATCAGAAACATTAACCGCAATTTGATCAAATTCATATTTTTATTGCCCTATTGTGATAATACGAGCAGTTGGTACTTGAATACTTTATATCTTTCGCTTCTTTAATATAATTCTAAAATGAGTTCTGTCCATCTCTCACAACTTCTTGGAGGTTTTCTAGTTGGTTTTAAGAATGCAGGAAGTAAGTACAATAATGAGTTTTTGACATCAATAACAAAAGAAAACAGTTAGATACCTATTTAAATTGTAGAAACAATAAAAATTACAATCTGATAAATTAAGCTCTTGTTTCTTAAAATCCTTAAAACCCCTCCTGAACCGTGTCAAGAGTAAACATCTTTTATTGTGCTTATAAATAGATACCAGGATTAAAATAATTTCCAAATCACAGTTGGATACATTGTTGCAAAATTGTCAACTATTTATAAAAATATTTTAAAAATAAAATAAAATGATAAATCTTTAATAATAAAATCAATAATTTAAAATAAATTATTTTATTTTGTTAATTTTTTTCACTATGGCACAAAAAGCAAGAAATCATCTTACCTTACCTTATTCGCGATGTTAGAACGGAAATTTAATTAAATATTTAAATGAAACCAGACGATCTTTAATTGTCTTGTAAATTTAAAAAATGCTTCTTAAATTCAAAACACTGGTTCGTTGTATCTCGTAAAAATCTTTTCAAATTAAAAGATTCACTTATTTTAGCAAAACTAGCTTTCCGGATAAAACTCTGTTTATTTTTAATTTAGTGTTCCGATAAAGAACAAATGAAACGCGATCGAAGAAAACGTAATTAGATCAGTGTTGCCGGTACTGACTGACTTTGAACATGAATATGGATGAGAAAATATATAAACGAACACGAATATGTTAAGTGATAATTGCGAAAATAATAGAAAATAAGCTAGTAATTTATAAATTAATTTTTTTTGTTATCGAAATTGAAGAAAATATCTTACGAATACAAAAAAAAACTTCTACATAGCCATCAAAGTCTTCAAATCTTTGGTAACGCTAAAAATCTTCTAGTTAAAGAAAAATTGGCATCGCTGCTACTACTCAAGATAGATTCTCGAATCTCTCAATCATGAACATTGAATCCAATTTTAAGGACTCTCTTTTGGTTGCTACTCGAAACTAAAAGACAGTGAGTTCCCCAAATTGAGTGAAGACATTTTTACAGGATTTTTGTATGGCAGCTACTCTAAGGAGGACTCATAGGTACTTTTTCAAATTCTTTCCTTCAAACAACGTATAAAACATTTCAAAGTCGTAGCCTAAGACTACTCATTCATTGTTTAGACGAACACCCAATCTATAAACACAAAAAGGACGAACATTTATGAAAAGCATGTGTTCCTTTCGGAAGAAGTCGTATGTTGTGATCAATTCGGCCCCTGGCCCCTGCCAGATTTCAGGCCACGGCACGCCTATGGTCGACGATACTCAGAACCAGAAAAAAACCTAAACGTATAAAAAAATCTGTCAATAGTCTGAACGTAACTTTGTTATTTTTTGGGTGGATTAAAACCGTACCGCATTCCAGACTTGTGACAAAAAAATAATAAAGTTACGCCCATTCTGTTGTCTGATTTTTTATTTATCGAATTGTGCCGCTCTTCAATTTAATTAACCACATTACGCGAATTTTTGAATTTTCGCGCCGTTAAAAACGTTTGCAGGAAGCTGGATTACGGTTGGATTTCTGCGAACAACCACATTCAGCGTGCCGCTGTAAACTAAATAATTTTTATCCGCCTAAAAACAACATTATTTCAGTCATTACTCAACCAAAAAAAAAACTCCTAACTGTCTGCAACCGAAAATAAATTTTCCCGAAGATTCTTACCCGATTACACAGCCGCACATAACCGTTAAATTTCCACCACGTCGCCGTCTTCATCTCGAACTTTCCGTGCGATAAATTCCAGAAAATCGGGAAAAAACCGGATCCAGGCGTGTTGCAGACGATATAATCCGGCCACCCCGGGGTTTCTTCTTCCCTTGAATCGTAACGTTTTATTTCCGCCCAGCAGCAGTCTATTGCAGCACAGACGATATGACGATTTTCGGTTATTCCCCTGCTCGTGTTCACTTCAATCGGGTCACACTGCTCGAAAACTACTCGAATTTCTGCAAAGCATTTGCCATACGGCTGCAAAGCAACAGAACCAAAAAGCGGGGAAATCCTTCGCAGCCGGTTTCCCCGGCATCTCGTGTCTCGTTTTCTCGCTGTCAGTTTTCCCGTGCTGCTCATTGCCAAAAGTACGGTCGCGTCGAAGAGTCGTACGTTGCGCTCTTCCGAGAAATTTTTAAATTCGTTTTCTTCGCACGCCGGTTGCGCGCTTTTTTTTTTCTTCGGCCAGCTTCTTGCATTTTCGGTTGTCGGTTGTGCGTCGTACGTTTTTCTTTAAAAAAAAAATAGTGATTGTGGCCGGGCATCTCAAAGAAGTTGAGAAAAAAAAAACAACAGCAGCGCGTCTGTTGCGAAGTTTTGGTTGCTTTTTCGTCGCGCCATTCTTGCAAATTTATTGCAAAAATATTTCGCCAAAATTATGTAATTGGGCGCCGTCGTGCAAAGCGTGTGTTGTGTGTCGACTCGGTGCGGTGTGGTTTTTTTCTTCACTCATTCGCAAAGTTTTGAAATCGATTTAAAAAACGCCAAAGTTTTTCTTCTTGTTCCTGTGTCAGTTTACACACGGCGCTGCTGTCAGCTGCGCGCTGTCATTCATCCTTGCCGCCGCGGCAGCAGCAACAACAACAACAACTTGGACGGGGAAAAATGGCCGAGGTTTTGAATTTGCCAGACAAGGCGACGGTTACGACGTCAACGGACGGCGGTATTCAAATCGGTGGTTCGGTCAAGTCCACGGCAACCACTCGACGAAGTTTCAAGTCGCATCTTTCGAAACCTTTCGGTGGCGGCGGAGGTGGTGGTGTCGGTGACCGAAAGTCAAGTGCATCGGGAAGTGATGAGTGTCCTTCGTGTCGGGCGGAACAATCGGTCGCAACGAGCAGTGAAAAGCGGCAGAGCATCGACAGCAATTCGTCCACTTCGAGCACAAAGTGGTACTTGCGGTGTAACGGTTCGGATTCGCAGGACTCGATGCGACAGCCGACAGTCGGCGGTCTGAATAGCAGCCGGCACAGCTGGACGCTAAACGACGACGAGAAAACGTAAGTAGCCAGCCACTCCTCTAGCAAACATCGCGGTTTCTCCGTCCAGCCGCACTCACTCGGGTACTAATTTTTCCAACTTCTTCCGCTTCCAACCTGCCGCCTGCTTTCACAGTCCAGCGAAAACAACAATTTGGTATCTCGACGAGGACCAACAAGGACACGATGGAGCCCCAAACCCCCCGGATAACGTGTAAGTTCCGCGCTGCTTGGCCGAACAATTCGGTTCCGATTTGGCTACCAGCGACCAGCTGCTCCACTGACCAATTGGTTTTTCTATGGCGTGGCGGAATATGGACAGTTGGTCGCGTTTAGTTACGAGTGTAAATTGCACGGCAACCTGTTCTAGGCCGGCTGCCTGCCAGGTAGATTTAAAAGTAGTCACTCTGCTAGATAAAAAGTTGTTGAAATTGTAACGCTCCGCGCTTAGCACGCAAACCATTTGCCTACGATGAACTCATCTCGCTTTCAGGTAACAACCGCCACCTGGCAATTTGTCCAATAAAACGAGCCGACATCACGCTGAAGGATTCCTAAATGCGCACTACATTTTACCTGCTTGAACTTTTTTTTGTTCTTCTTTGTTTGCACGAAACGATGGAACAGGTTGTTGAGATACCGAGAACAAAACCTCCATCGTATCAATTGACTTGAGATGAGAGAGCTTCGTCCTACCCGGCGTGACCTCGCCCCGTATTGTTCATTTCTCGGTGCCTTTTTGTTCAGCTTCGAGGCCACCCTTATCCCTTTTATCCGTTCAGGACGAAGAGTTAAATGTCCTTGAGATTTCGATGAACAGAAATTTCAGCAATGAAGCGCACAACCCAATTATTCGAGCGGGATTACGTGAGGCGAATTAATCTTGGGGTGGGAGGCGAAAAAAAGGCCTTGAATTTATTTTTGGATATCGTTGATTTGTGAAGAGGAGAGGAAAAAGTCGGCATGTCGAAACGGCTGACATTTAGAGCCAGGACGACGGCAGATCAAGTTGAGAGTTTCTAAAAACGAGACGGTAATGGAATTCTAAAATAAAACGTCCTTGCGTGCTTTTATGTTCCTCCGTGTGGCTTCTGTTCACTTTCTCAGATGCTGCGTAGGCGCAGGGATTTCTGCAAATTAGTTCTAAGAAACAATTACAAGGACATCGGTCCGTTCGGATTCCTAGTCGTCAAGAATTCTATTCCAAACGTCTGTTTGTCGTTGTTTGGTGTAAGGGACAAAACGCAAGCAAAGCAGTGCTCTTGAAGACTCGGACCCAAGAAACAGCAGCCTAAAGCATGAAACAGAACATCGACTGCGACCGCAAAGTCTAGAATGGCAACTGCTGCTTTACCTACTGAGAATATGGCAAACCGGTTTTCAACGTTTAATTGTTTATCTGATGGCAATTAGCAACGACACATTAGAAACTAGAGAGGAAACCCGACGTGGCATTGAACCACCGCTGGCGTGTCACACCGGGTATTGGCATATAATCGTCGGTTCTAATGACTGCGGTAAAGTTGGCAATCGAAGTTAATCATAAAACAGAAAACCGACCTCGACTTTCAGTCCGACTGTCCGCTGTACGCAACCGCGTTTGATGTTGCGTTTACACTCACCCTTGAGGCTCGCCTTTACCCCCATCAGGCCATTGCAAACCGGTTTTCGTCGGCTGTGTTCTTTGCTGTGTTGAAAGCAATTTACACTCAACATGCCTCTGCGGCGCAACTTGACTATAAGTGCGAAACGATAGAAATACGATAAGCTGCGAATTGTGTGGTACCACAGATCATTGTATGTGTGTACACATATGGAAGCGTGCGTCGGAGAAAAAGTTGAAGAATGTTAGACTCTTGCGACTCCACAAGCCATCTGATTGGGGGATTTTTTGGTGGGAATAGAGGCTCGCCTCACACAATGAGTGTAAATGGCTCGTATATCCCAAAATCTTTGCGGTACTAAATTAAAAAAAAAATTGCTTGTGAGTTGGTGTGAGGTTGGTTGGTTGGTTTACGTGGTGGCCCGTCTACCGAAAAACAGGGCCCAATTAGCACAGGAAGCGCCGTTTTGATACCACAACTCGTTTAACCTGGTCGTTGAGGACTGATGAAGTATATAGATAGTTTTACAGAGACCTGGGGCTTGAATGGATTATCATATCCATCCAGAGCTGTTCAAGAAGGTAATCAGTTCTCCAATCTTGTTTTTCGAGATCTCATCGAGGTTATTGACGAAGGGTTTGCCTAGTGCGCGAAGTCTGGCTCTAGCTAGGGCGGGACACTCGCAAAGAAGGTGAATAACGGTTTCCCTCTTATTTGTATCCCCACAACTGCGGCAATTGACGTTAAAGGGAATACCCAGAGGGTGTAAGGAGTGTTTGAAACGAAAAATTTGGTTTCCGTTTCTCAGAAGGAAGAAGCCATCTGCACCTTTCTCGTGACACCCAAGTATCCTATGTGTGAAACTATCCCAAAGACCGAATACTTTATTGCTGTCTATAAAATTCTATTCTTCCTTTAACCGTTCGATCAGCGACTGTCGATTCGTTGGCCTTGGTTCCTTAAATACAACCTCTTTTAACGGATCTGTCCACACGGTTGGAATGCTTAACTTTCCTGTACGACAACGACCTCCGGCTGCATATTGACTCCTGTTCCTTGGCCATTTTAAGAGATTGGTAGTATTTTTAAACGGTAGTAATCACCGTTAACTGTCTGCCGTTCTCTGCTGCCATCGCGTTGAACACTGCCTCTACTGCTATTTAATGCAGCGTGTCATCTTTAGCTGCGTCTCAACACATAGGCTCTCATGTGCATTTTGAGGGAACCAATGCTATAACTTTCCCAGTTGCTCCAGTTGTGGAGGCTTCGAAGCAACTGGGTGTCAAAGCAAAAGAACAAAAATCTAATACTTCCAATAGTTTAAACGATGTCCTGCTGCGGCGGTGCCACCAATACTTAAGTCAACATCAATGCTACGTATTGTTGTGCCACCGAAAAGTGTTTTCATCTCATGTCTGGCCTATGATACAACATGTGACGAAATTCTGAGTTACATGCCTCCTTAAGGTGGGTTTCCATATGCGACAATTTTCTGTGACATTATGTGTGACAGATCAGCTAGCCAATCAGATTACAAATCTCTGACAAATTTTGTCGCATGTCGCTAGTCGAACAATCTCCGACTTTTCATGTGTGACAAAGATTTCAGTTCAAAGGATTCTCGAAAATTTCAGTTCATTTTCGTGTGTGACAAAAATTTCAGTGCAAGGGTTTCTCAAATATTTCAGTTCTTATCTTATCTTTCCAGCCATTTTACTTTTTTGACAACTGACAACCAATTTACGCAAAGTTGTGACACAAGTGATGTTACAAATGTAAACTCCAGACTGAAGAGTGTGACACATTTTTGTCGTGACAAATTTCTGCCACAGAATATTGTCGCATATGGAAACCCACCTTCACGCCGGATAATCTCATCGACCGTCTCAGTGCATCCTTCAAAACAAGTTATCCCTCCGATATGGCCATCATTGCCTCGACTAACTTTTGGCCACCTGGTACATTTGTCAAGGATTTCGTAAGAAAGAAAAGGACTACTTACTACTGCGTCAACCAAACGCTCAACTTACCTGAATCGTAAATCTAGCAATCCGTCTTTACGCGCGTAATATCAGAACGTTCGTGGTATGCGTACGAAACTACATACGTTCAGGAGGAACATTAATGCAATTAATCATGATATTATTATTTTGACCGAAACTTGGCTTGATGGCAGTATCACCTCTAATGAATTGGGTCTATCTAACTACCATGTTTTTAGATTTGATCGCTCCAATACTACCAGCAACAAAACATGAGGTGGTGGTTGCCTTATCGCCGTATTAATTACATTCAGATCCAAGCAACTTCAGTTCGATAATGCGAACGTTGAGGAACTTTTTGTACTAGTCAATGGTAAACTGATCATTGGCGCTGTATACTTGCCACCATCCAGTAGTCTAGAGGCATATAAATCGCATTGCAACACCATTAGACTTATCACGGATGCATATCCTGTTGCAGATGTGATTATTGCTGGTGATTTCGACTTACCTCAATTTTATTTTGATGTAGAGTATTGGGTAGCCCCCAATAACTGCGAAGCAATCAATGAAATTGTTGATACATACTCGGAACTCAACTTTTATCAAGCCAACAATATATTGAATGCTGATGGTAAATTGCTGGATCTTGTTTTTTCAACGTTGGAATCGTCTGCGCTATATCAAACACCGTGTAATATTCAACCACTTGATGCTCTATACCACCCGGCATTAGTTATAAAAGTCTTCTTAAGGGACAATATTGTTTTGAATTCAGATATTTCTTTTGTAACTTACAATTTCAAACATGCTAACTACGGTTCTATTTGTCAACAGATCTCATTAGTTAACTGGGACTCCATTCTAAACGGTTTAGATATTGATACGGACTAGATTGAAAATGTGTGAAATGTGTCAATTCGTCTATAAGCTCTGGTTCATTTCCTTGTGCCTGGAAATCCAGTTATCTAATTCCTGTCTTTAAATCAGGTAATAGAAATGATATAAAGAACTATAGACCGATTTGTATCCAGTCGACACTACCTAAAATTATTGATAGTTTTATAACTGACAGTATCACACCACTTTGTAAATGTACTATATCGTCGCATCAACATGGTTATTTAGGTCTAGGTCTGCGCTTACAAATATATCTGTTTATACTTCGTTTATCGCTTCCACCTTAAATGGCCATAATCAAACACATTCCATTTACACAGACTTTTCTAAAGCTTTTGATAAGGTTAATCACTAGCTACTTTTAGTTAAGCTTAGTTTCATGGGCTTCTCAAATACGCTGTTTAATTGGATTACAGATTACCTAGTAAGTTGTTCATGCTCTGTGAAAATTAAATCTGTGCTTTCAGAATCCTTCGTTGTTACCTCTGGTGTTCCTCAGGGTTCCCATCTGGGACCACTACTATTCTTGCTATTCATAAATGATCTTTGTGAGGTATTTTGTATTGTGGAATTCCTTCTCTTCGCGGATGACCTAAAAATTTATAAATGTATTAAATCTATGAATGACTGCCTGGTGTTACAAGATAATTTAAATAATTTATTAACTTGGTGTGATGATAATTTATTATATCTGAATGTATCGAAGTGCAACTACATTATCTTTTGTAAAACGAATTCTATTATTAAATATGATTACAATATGAACGGTTCGCCTTTAGCTAATGTTATTAAAGATCTTGGTGTTGGGTTTGATGACTCCTTCTCGTTCAGGCATCATTATGCTAGTATATGTAACTCTGCACTGCTTATGTTCGGTTTCCTATCACGAATGACGAATATTTTTTCCAATATTTTCACGCTCAAGTATCTTTATTGTAGCTTAGTCCGTTCTCAACTTGAATATCTTTCACCAATATGGAACCCATATTTTGAAGTACATGGTAGTCGTATTGAAGCAATCCAGCATAAGTTTTTAAGACTCATAGCTTTTAAGCTTAATATTACTATTGAAAATTTAAGTTGTGACAATCTGTTATCAACCGTACAACTTTCAAACTTGTCTAGCCGTAGAGAACAAGCTGAAGTCATTTTTCTTTTTAATATTCTTGCTAACAACATTAACTGTCCCCAAATACTAAGCTTTTTCAATTTTCGGGTACCTAGTTTTAAAACTCACAAGATATTTTTGTTATTGAATCCCACCGTACTTTATATGGGCTGAATGGACTCCCAGAACGATTAAATGAGAGTTGGTAACAAATTTAGTAACTCCATTGATTTATTCAACAGTAACACTGCTTCCATTAAAGCGTTATTTCGCAACTAATGATTTAAACATTTTATATATCATCTGTATTTATTTTATAAGGAATTTACTGTATAAGAATAAAGAATAAGTTTTAGTCTCAGAGAGACCAATCCTATGGAGATGCTTCTTCATGTAATAATGTCCAGTCAGAGCTTCCACTAGGGTACGGGTCTGGCGTCTGCTTAATTTCAGATACTCAGATGTTCTTTTCTCCGAATGCCTTGGCATAAAAAGCTTTGAGTGTATTGCCCGATGTCGAGTCCCAGAGAATGTCACTTTGCGATTTTTGCCACATTCGGATGTTGATTTTGGCTGTGCTTAACGGTACCCCACAGAATGGATATGGTCCATGAAGTCAGCTTCTGAACCTTTTCTAGCCATTGAGTCGGCTAATTCCTTACCTTCATAGCCGCTGTATCCCGGAATCCAAATGAGGTTAACTCTGTTCTTGTTTCCGAGTTCAATCAGGCATTAGAGGCAATTCCAAACAAGTTTGGAGTAGATTTGAACTGAGTGAAGGGCCATTATTGCTGTCTTGCTGTCCGCGAGAATATCTTTTTGTTGGTTTTTGTAGCCCCGTCTGATACTTTCTCTAATGCATAGTTCTTTAGCATGAGTCTCCGCCTGAGCCATAAACTCGTGCTCCTACACCTTGATCTGTTTTAGATCCGTTTGTATACCAGATTATAGATCCCGGTTTTGGGGAGGGTTTGTTTGTGGCCCAATCCTCCCTTTCAGGTAGGACAACTTTGAGCTGTTTTGCGCTCTGTAACGACTCGTTTTATAGCCGGGGTAAGTTCATCGGTTGCCAGGGTTCGTTACAAACTTTTATTTCATTGATTAGACTTCATTTAATTAATCCTGATTGATGACATATATTTCAACTTGATTTCCTTTGGGTTTGCTCCTTATTCGCCTCCGCGCGTCTGCACTCGCCTTGACTGGTTCCTGACCGTCGCCTTTGCTCAACCTGATTCGATTTGTGCTTCTGTGGGTACGACGCTGCTTGCCTTGCCTTGACTCTCTCTGCTCTGCTCTTCCCTGTCTTCGTCTCTACTCAGCTTTTCTCTGTCTTCGTCTCTGCGTGTTGCCTCTGCTCGTTCTCCCTGTCTTTGTCTCCGCGTGTTGCCTCTGCTCGTTCTCGTTCTTCTCTGTCTTCGTCTCTGCGTGTTGCCTCTGCTTTTTTCTCCCTGTCTTCGTCCTTCGTCTCTGCGTGTGCCTCTGCTTTGATCATCTTGGCTCTGCTGTGTCGTCCGTCGTAGCTGGTTTTAGCCCGACTCCTGGCACTACTCTGCTTGCCTTACTTGACCCTGTCTCTGAGTGTCATCTCGTCTCTGTTCCGCTTGATCTGCTCGTCGTGGCTTGCTCTATGCTCGTTGCTGCTGGGCTCTGCTCGTCGTGGCTTTCTCGGCTCGTTGCGCCGCTATTCTGCTTGGTTCCGCTGGGCTAGTCTCTGCTCTGCTTGGCTCTGTTGGGCTAGTTTCTGCTCTGCTTTGATATGCTCTGCTCTACTGGACTAGTTTCTGTTCTGCTTGGCTCTGCTGCTGGACTTGTCGCTGCTTGGCTCGTCGCTGCTTGTCTGGGCTTGTTGTCTCTCGTCTTGGCTCGATCCTGCTATTCTTCTGTGTGCATTGCCTCTCGTCGTAGGGTACGTCGTCTGGTTGGTTGCTCGTGATGGCTACCCTTGACTCCGGGTGTTTGTCCTACTGACTGTGATTGGCTTTGACTCTACTAAGCGGACTGACAAAGCCTCAGCCTTAGCACCGACTCAGTATCCCAAACTACTCGAAGCGGACTTACAAAGCCTCAGCCTTCTCGTAAGATGATACCGGTCAATGACGGTCGTAAGTTCTTTAGTCTCCCCGATTTTATAGTTTGGCGGACTTACAAAGCCTCAGCCCAAACATAGGTCGACTTGATTTGAAACATAGTCTTCAGTTTTCGCGCCGGCGGAATTATAAATTCACAACCTTTGCTACTGGCTGATAGCTGTTGACTGCTTGCCTTCTGGTCGTTCGCTGGAGATTAATTCTAAGTTGATTTTATAATTCATTTACATGTTATTTTAATTCAATGTGCTCTGGTACTCTGTTCTTCGGTACTCTGTTCTTCGTGGGTGGAAATTCAGCCCAGAATTCATCCATCCTTCTCTTGTCCTCCGAGCTCAAAAGTTCAAAAGTTTCTCTTACTGTCAGTACAGCTGGACTTCCACTCTTTTTCTGGTTTTGAAATCGTCCTAACCATAATCTGACAGCCTTCCTTGAAACCCCAAGCTTCCTGCTTATTTTGTGCTGCATCCTTCATCGCTCAGAGATTGAGTTTGTCTTTTCACTTCTCTTCCTAAAGGCAGTACTCATTAATGTCAGTAACCAGCTTTGAATAGTTCTCAAAGTTTCGAAAGATAAAATTGATCCTTGAAATACTCGGCTATCTTACAATGTTTTCAAGGAGAATGACACTAACTTTTATAAAGCCTTATTTGCCAACATTTAATTATGAAGAGGTCATTAACTATGCTATCAACTTAGTGAACTATCTCTGCATAAATATTTAAATGGTTTTATAAATGTCAGTTAATGTATCATACTTTTCGTCCACCCTGTATATTCACGAATTTCGTCATATCTCTTAGGTCTTCATAAATATTGAATTAGTTTGTTTGTCCACGGGCTGGTAAGATATATGTCTAGAAACTATTCTCAAGATTTTATTTTAATTCAACCCCTAAGCTGGGTATAGCGGTTGTGCACATTTTCACGAATTCTGCCATATACCTTCGGTCAGATTAGATATCAAATCGGTTTTTACCTCTGACGACTTTTTATATAATCGCCTAAAAACCGTTTCCAGAATTTTTTGCCTTTCGACCCCTAAGAGGGCTTAAAAGGATTGTACACATTTTCACGAATTCCGCGATATCTCTTTAAGGTTCGATTAAATATCGAATTGGTTTTTATTTGGGGGGGTTTTCACGAATTCCAATATACCTCTTACATCTGATGAGGTTTTTGAAGATAACTTCCATGAAAGGAGACTTATATTGAAATGGTGTGTGGCTGTATAGACCTTCACTTGGACACGATTTGGCTTTTCCGTCTGAGACGTGCATCTGTTGTTCAGTGCCCAAGATGAATTGGCTTTTCCGTCTGAGACGTGCATCTATTGATCAGTGCCCAAGATGAATAGTTATATTGAGTGGCTCCGTTTTATTGACTTTTGAAATCACTAGAATCTATAAGTTGATCAAGACTTCCGCCTATTAAATGGTCCAAACACTGTCTCTAATCAATTAGCCTCTAAATTTTCTTATTTACCCGGCAAATTCACCTGCTAATAAACCAAACTCTGCTGTCCCTTTTGGCTCATTTCCAAAACAAACGCGATCCTTTTAGGAAATACTTTGTATTGTAGTTTCGAGACGACGTTCTCTTCGAACCCTTCTGACATCAGCTATATTCAGCCCAAACTGGAAGTGCCAATAGCGCATTAACGGCGCCGACAGGTAAAAAAACTCATAAAGACCTGAAGTGAATAAATTATCCGGGACAGATCATTGGAACCGATCCTCCTCTCTTATGAAGAATACAAAACAGTTCAAGTTCCAAGACACGATTTGTATGCGTCCCGCAACCTGACTTAGCGGTCAAGCTGGGCATCTTGTGGCCGTGCAATTACAAAATGCATTTCTTTACTAGCCCATAGGAACGACGCTATATATGCGGCGAAGTTGAGGCTACCTAACTGCAGATCGAAGCAAAAAGGCTTGTGGATCTTGGAAACTGGTTGCTGGAATTGGCGATTGTCATCGAAAATGCTGACATTCCGCGTGCATCCAGGCGACATACTCGTACCTATGGGCATGTTGTACAACTTGGACTTGGAGTTATGATCGGATGGTTACGATATCACAAGACAAAAAGAAACGATCGAACAGTATCAGGAATATCATATTTCTTCCAGCTATCCTCTCTCCCAACCTATAATCTTGCTACTACGCTATACTAGTTAAGACGTCATATCGTGCTAAGCGGAATATGTAATTCCACAGCAGCTATACATCACTGTAACGTCGTTCTGAGACTGGGACTCTCACGTTTCTCGCGTAGACTAAATAAGAAATTTATTTGGAATTATGGCCCCGCTGTAATTAGCAAAAGGGCATTGGGGTAATGATTTAACGATTGGCTTTTTGTGCTGGCTGTTGGAAGAAGTATTAAATTACAATCACGGGGATGATGGAAACTGTTTATGGATGGCTCTGTGGCTGTAGCGAAAAATGAAAACGCCGCACTAGCCAAAGCGACCTGTTGAAAATTCACGGAATGCGGAGCTCCAGCGATTTATGAATTAATAAATTTTAATCAATATGAGAAGCGTGTATTTGGGTTAATGTTTTGATAGATTACCAACTTTTTACTGGAATTCAATTACGTTGGCGGTAACATGTGTGATATGTGTAATTACAATTACCTGCTTTTCAGGCTGTTTTCATCACAATCGGGCATTACTCTTAAAATCGTTAGCTTATGACGCAATTGCCTTGCAGGACCTAAGTTTCAATTTTTTTCTTCAAAAGTTCATTGTGTATACAGTTCAAGCCGAAGGTTCCTACATGAACGAACTATCGCCAAGTTAAGAGAACATCTGAAATGATCCCCTGGTTCAACATATCCCAAGGGCTTCGAAACCCTTATAAATACGGGTGTCCAACCATGGGTGTTAAGAAACAGGCTCCGGTAAAAGACTGTCACAATTTATTAGGTTAAGATTGGTAGGCCAAGTGATGAGCAAAGAGTGTCAAAATGCATTTAGCTAGCTTACAGGATTGATGTGGTATGACTTAAGTAAAGACTGGCGAAAGATTGCCCCAGGATTAAACGTACCAAAGCTTGGGCAAGGAATGACAAAATACATTGGGAAATTCGACCATTACGTTGTAAGGACGGAAATTCTGGGATAAATTTCCGCGCACACAAACTGCCGAAGAACAGCGGACCAGAGCACACTGAATTACAAATCAATTAAAACAACTTAGAATTAAATGAACAACAATGGACTCATAAGTTACATAGGAGACCAAACACAGAACATGAGTTACATAGAAACACAGAACATGAATTGCATGGAAACACAAAACATGAAACACAGGAGACAAAAGGAACACAAGAACCTGAAAGGCAGAGCAGAGCAGGGACTAGCCAAGCAGAGCAGAGCAGAGACTAGCCCAGCAGAACAGAGCCAAGCAGAGACGAGTCCAGCAGAACAGAAACTAAACCAGTAGAGCAGAGCATATCCAAGCAGAGCAGAGCCGAAACTAGCCCACCAGAGCCAAGCAGAGTAGAAACTAGCCCAGGAAAGCAGAGCAGAGACTAACCCAGCAGAGTCAAGCAGAGCAGAGACTATCCCAGCGGAACCAAGCAGAATCACGGCGCAACGAGCAGAGAAAGCCACGACGAGCAGAGCCCACAGCCCAGCACCGACGACCACAGAGCAAGCCACGACGAGCAGATCAAGCGGAACAAACAGGGTCAAGTAAAAAAAGCAGAGTCGTGCCAGGAGTCGAGCTACAACCAGCCACGACGAACGACGCAAAAACTACGACAAGCAGATACAGCAGAGCCAAGATAATCAGAGCAGAGGCACACGTAGAGACGAAGACAGGGCAGGACGAAGACAGGGCAGGACGAAGACAGGGAGAACAAAGCAAAGGCAACACGCGGAGACGAAGACAGGGAAGGACGAAGACAGGGGGAACGAGCAGAGACGAGAACAGGGAAGAGCAGAGCAGAGAGAGTCAAGGCAAGGCAAGGCAGAGTCGTACCCACAGAATCACAGAGTCGAATCATGTTGAGCAGAGGCGGCGATCAGGAACAAGTCAAGGCGAGTGCAAACGCACGGAGGCGAACAAGGAGAAAACCCAAAGGAAATCAAGTTGAAATATATGTCATCAATCAGGATTAATTAAATGAAGTCTAATCAATGAAATAAATGTTTATAACGAACCCTGGCAACCGATAAACCTACCCCGGCTATAAAACGAGTCGTTACAACGTCCACTTAGTAGCTTATTCTATAGGAAGGCGGAACCCATTGATCGAAGACGAACAACTAGATGACTTTACAGTCTATCTGCTAGAAATTTTCGATTTGTATCCAACCAAAGTGTGACACTTTTCGCCGTTTCTTACGCCTTAAAACTGAAAATTGCATAGACCAACTTTAACTGAAAACCACGAAACAAACGCTACTTCAAGTTGTCTTTTGAATTTCAACAAAGCCTTGTTGTTTTTCTCCCACTGTTTCCGACATATTTTCTTTCTAGACACTTTCCCATCCGAAGATAATTTCCACAGAAAATATAAAAGTCATTATTTATCATCATATTAAAAAGAAAAATTCCCCAACACTTCTATTTATAGTTTAAAAGAGGACTTCTTATTCCGATGGTTAACCGTCTTAAGCGTAAGGTCACTCAAGTTGTTTTTTTTTCCAACTTTTCTGTTAGCCAGGTAAACATTTTTCGAAAATTTCTTGTATAAACAACAAAACTTGGCATGTATGCATAATGTGGAATTCATTTCATATAGTACCTACACAAAACAGGGAATTATGTAAGGTATGAAAAGTCGTTTAAATAACGAGTGTATTCTCTTCGTTTGTCAGCCGTTGTACTCGCAGTTGTACATTTAAGAATTTATTAAAACAATACCCACAAAATTCCATGTTTACATTTTCCATCCACCACCGTTCCAAACGTATTCCGAAAACATTCACAATTCCATGTTTGGAAGATTGTTTCGACAGGGGGTTGTACATCATGCTTCATTTTAATGACCTTTTAATTATCTCTGAGCTTATCTTGTACCATAAGAGTCATCTTTTGAAAACAGAAAAGTCCCTTTTTCTATACCGTGCAGAAAAGGTAAGCTACTTGTGTGACTTTACCTCAAGTTTTTGTGATCAAATTTTTATTTTTCCGGAAAATTTACTTTATGACGTTCTTGTCACAAGGGTCTACTTGAAGATCTGCTTTGAGAATTTGAAACAAATCGGGTTTGATAATTTAATAAGAATTAAAGTAGACGACACGCTTCGGCAATTTTAGTATTCTTTTGTTAGATTTCAGATATTTTTAAATCCCGCGAAATTGTCTTAATTACATACCGAAATTTAGTTAAAGAAGACGACATGATACAAAGATTCCAGATCGATCTGTTTCACTTTAAACTTCGCAGCACTGTATTGGTCCTTGTAAAAATCATAGACTCTCTGGACATTGCGTCCGCAACCGAAACAACCTAGTTGCTTACTTTTTCGAATGGTTAACGTCACACGTATTCAACTATGATCGGAAAATGGTATTGGCAATAATCAATGGAGTCGAGGTTCTTCGTTTTACCTCGGACAAAAAGGAGGATCACAAAATCACTTCCTATCTGCTAAAGTTTAAATTTATCGCATTAGAACCATACCTACTCTTGGAGATATTCTCCGCTAGGCTCATCAAATTCCGACATATTTTTTCGTGAAGAGGATATAAATTAAATCATGTTGTTCAGTGGATTGTATATCGCTGATTAGCAGTTTAGAGGTCGGGTTTTCGAATCACATGTAGTCATGACCTTATCATTTAAGTTTTGTAAAAATATCAAACAACCCCAGACTCTAGGTAAGGCGATGTTGCTATTTTCTGTGGCATACAAACAGGGTGAAACAAATTGGAAAAAAAACCGATGGAGTAGAAAACTGCGCCATATGTATACTTGAAACCCCCTAAATTATCGTTATAAAAATTAACTAGAAAAATAGAAAAAACTCATGATATATTCGTGCGAACTTAACTAAATGTCCAACTATTACGAATTCAAGATAATGCGGTATAGTTTACAAACAAAAATGGTTTTGTGATAATTAAGTACACACTTGCCACATACTTAGCTGGGCGCATGCCATTATAAAGTAGCGTACACTGACCGGTTTATCGCTTAAAGGCAACATTTACATTTTGGTCACGCTTTTAAATATCGTTTAATCAAAATAAAGTATTTTTTGTTGCTAATTTTTTTTTATGGCTTCCCACAGTCGAGAGATTTATATCAACTGTGTTAAAGGGACTTGTTTCAGCTCTCTGATAAGCTAGCAGAATTTATATTTATGTATTTACATAATATTATGCAATCCGTAACCGAATTATAATTTAGACACTGATAAAAAAAACAATGTTTATAGCATATTTCTTAGTTTCACTTTATTAAAAAAAAAAGAATTGTTCAAGTGATAAGATAGTTTGGATTAAGGGTGGATAACTTTGAATGTTATTAGTCAAAGGCAATCAATTTATACTCATCTGAACGAATTACACTTTTATAGTACAAAGATAAAAATTCAAACAACGATCCCATCTTTTGAGATAAATGGTGAGAAAAAAAAATTAAAAACTTTAAAGTATTTGAAACTAATAGAAATAAATTAGAGACGGAAAACCATTACTTAATGGTCAAATATCACGGAAAAGGGCTTACTCAGTTGTTCAAGTCTTATAGCCTATGTACCGCTCCTAACTTTATAATAGAACACCCTGTATAAGAAAGGGTGTAACAAATTAAGCAGAGATAACTGAAGGTACGGTCACAGTTAGCAACATTAATAAAAAGTTGCGCTCGCACTTCACATTCACATTGTTGAAAAAGTAACAAAGAGTGATCAAAGTGAAGGATTCCAAAACAGAAAAAATTATCTTTTTGGTTGAAACTTCGGCTGCGATAGCTGATCCATTTTTACTTTATTATTTTAATAATAAAGTATTGTTATCGATTTTTAAAAAAATAAAATTTGCTACCCTGAAAACTTTTTTCCATGTTTCATGACTAATAGACACCAAAAAAGCAAAAAAAATTTGGCCCCTTTAAGTGGCCATTTTTGACGGTTGGGGCTGGGAGAAGCGTTTAAGACGGAAGATCTCAGATCTTCAGTAACCGCTTATGCTAGGAGGCTGAAACTTGGAATTTATATAGAGCTGCGATAGTGGACCCATTTGGGTGTAGGAGTGGGATAATAATAATGCGTCCGAAACGCTCGAAAGCCGTGATCGAGACGTTCTAAAATTCATATCTCCTAAGCGGTTAATGTCACGAAATTAAAACTTGATGAACATCTGTAGGTATACTAGGAGAACAGATCGAAAACAAATTTTTGAGAGGGGGCAGCAGCGTACGGAGGTGGGGGTAAAAAACAATTGCATTAGAAAAATAAAAATTCGGTTTGTGTATTTAGGGGGTCGTCTTATGTGACGGCCAATTTTTTCCGCTTTTTTGGTAATTTTTTTTTGCAGATTATGAAAGAACCAACTTTGAAATTTGTACGACATATTTATTCATATTTCAACAAACGTTAGAAATTTTTTTAAAGAAAAATATTGTGTTTTTTGCGTGCAGAGCTCTTGAAAGTGACCGCTGTAAAAAAAGTTGGCAAATGGCTGCCATGATTCCGGCTGTCCCCCTCATCTGAAATCAAAACATTAAATTGATACTTCATTTATAGTCCTGTGGCTATAACTGGTACCAAAATCAAGTCAACATTTTAAAAATTAAAAAATTGGCCTAACTTTGAAATTTTGTTTTTAAATTTTTGCGTTTTTTTTCGATGAATTTAGCTTCAGCAAAAAAAAGCTATGACATATATTGCTAAGATTTTGGTACCAGTTGTAACTTGGGATCCGCTGTACGTGTTATTAAAATTTCAGCGCAATCGGTTCAGTAATTTTTTCTGAATCGTGGCAGCCAATTTGAAAAATGCAGTTTTGAGAAAAACGCAATTAAAGATCAGTGGTGGGCCGGGAGAGCTCCGAACAGCTGCTCCATTATACGGCTATTACTTTATAACGACTTCGAATTCGGAGAAATCCTTTTACATACATATTGAAGGAATAATTTGGAGGTAATTTAGTAAAAAAAAAAATAAAAATTTTTCTGACCCGGCACATAGGACGACCCCCTTAAGGTTGACAAATAAAGTTTGCTGAAAGTAACATTTTTAAAGGGGGCTGTGGAGCATGGCAGTGTAAGGGATAAGAATTTTTCTAAAAAATCACGTCTCATATCTCAAGAACAGTGTAAGATAGATGCTTAAAATTTTTACCAGAAGTAGGTCTAATAAACGCCTAACAGAAAAACAAATGTCGAAGGTGAGGGTGGGGAAGGGTGAAAAGGAAAAAGTAATCATCAAAAGCTGAAATTTGGCATTTAGATAGAGCTATTGTAGTAGCATGTAGGAAAAATATAAATTTGCATAGGGGTAGTATGGTACGGGAGGGGGGGGGGGGGGGGCGGAGGGGTTGTTTTTCCTAACTATAGAACGGCTTATGCTAGAAAGTTGAAACTCGGTATGTATATGTAAATCAACTAGAAAAGTAATATTGATTCAAAAAAAATTCAAATATCCATTGGCGTTCGGAAGGGGGGCAAAAAAAAATGATCAGTGAAAATGGTATGCATATATTTTCACGATTTTCGGCATATCTATTAGGTCTTCCCAAATATTGAATTCATTTTTATTCTACGGATTCTTCATATAAATACCTAGAAAGTGTTTTCAAGATTTTTTGATGTTCGACCCCAAGGTTGTGTAAAGGGGTTGTATACATTTTCACGAATTCAGCCGTATCCCTCCGGTCTGATGAGATATCGAATAAGTTTTTACTTCCACGATAGAAAATTCAGAACTCTTTTTTTGACCTGAATGAACAAACAAAAGCAACTACAACCACAGTACAAGTTTTATCCAAATAGGTTTGCAACTTTTTTCGAAAGTTGGTACTCTACAGCTAAAACTGTTGCTTGCAGTCCACTATGTGTTACTTTTTCGTAACTGAAAAACTGCGCTTCAAAAGTTGCAAAGTGTGACCGTACCTTAATTTATGGCTACATGATGATTCAGGGTTTAATAGGACGCACTTATACAGCAACCCATGTGCGAAATGCCGGAGTCCAACCAGAGTTCCGTACACTGCACAGAATTGGCATTGCATTGTCCGCAAAGACTTGTCGATCGGTATTGTTTTGGTACTGACAAACCACCAGATCAGTGTCGGACCAATCCTGGTGATCAGTACTCCCACTTGATCTGAGCCGACTTTGGTCCGAGTTGCTGGGCCAATGTCGGGCCTAGAATTGGCTTATTATTGGTGTCTAAGCTCTTTCGGCATTGGCTCGACGGTCGGCTCTGTATTGGGCACATCTTGGTAGAAATATTTTTTGTTTCTCAACATATCAATTGATTCGGTTTCAACCCTATTACGAGAATGTGTCAGATTGGTCTATTGGGTAGCGTAGCGGACTAATGTGTGACGGGACCATGGTTCGAATCCGAGTGTGCAAGGTGTGTAAGTAAAATCAATTCGCATTTTTCAAAAAAAATAATAATAGCAAAATAAATTCGTAGTTTAAAAAAAAAAAATTTATAATTTTATTTTTGTTTCTTTTCTTTACTGAGGCCCAGTATCGGTCCAGAGTTTCACCAAGAGTAGGACCGGTGTGATCAAATCGACATTCGCTCGGCAATGATTTGGTTTAGGCCACATACTGGGCCCGAAACATTACCCAGTACTGGCACCAGTACTAAGCCAGTGCTGTGCCGTTCTAGTTTTCGTACATGGGAAGTTGCTTAGGTCAAATAAGGAGACAAAATTGTTGTAGAGAAGTACCAGAAAAGGTACCGTTACTACCAATAAAAAATAATGATATTTCCAATAAGCCCAAAAGCGTAGACTTCTGTTGAATATTGCGGAATATTTCAATTTTTAATGTATCACCTCCTGTAATGGCAACGAGATCAAGAGAGAAGTGGAATGCAGTGTGATTCTGCTTAATACAACTAAAAAAACATGGGTGATCAACGGCCTGGACCAGACTCCAAAATCATTTTATACATTGTCCCGTTTTAACTACATCAAGGATTTTGATTGTACTTTGCATCACTTTTTGATCGTACGGTTGTCGAGGTCCTAATCGTAAAAAAAATATAATTTTTGGTCTTGCACTTGCGGAAATGTGACCTAATCCTTCATTCAAACAGCTAGAAAAATACCTTTTTTATCCACAAATTCAAACCAGTGGATGGATGAAAATTGCCTGCGTAGTTTGTTAAAGGAACCTTCGATGTTTAAGAATATTCCCAAGGTGGACCACAGACTTCTCTCTGTATTAACCCATTACTGCACAAACTCCGTTTAAACGGATATTGTGCTTAATAAACTTTGTGCACTAATGGGTTATGATCTCAAGAAGAGTCGTCTCCGTCGATCTTCCCTTCAGGTATGCATTTTGGCTTTAGTTCAGACCCTTACCCGATTGTAAACCATTTCCGACTGTGAAACCAATTATCGTTTCCAGCTGCTACATTCAGTTTTCTCTAGTTTACTGACCAACTCAACATTCCTTAAATTCCCCACAGTAAACAAGAATAACAGAGTCGTAAACAAGCCTGCGTATCCGACTTCAGCCGATATTCTCACCTTCTTCCCAAATAAATATTGCGCGCAGAGTACACTAAATGGTTTCGTTAGCTATCGAAACTTTTCACCGAGAGACCTGTCCCGGACTTCTGGAAAATCCCACTTCTGATCGTGCCATGTGTTGAATGTTTCTGCCGAAAGGAAAATCCCATTAGAACCAGAAACGGAAATGCCCAGGAACAATACCGAAACAAGTGTGCGATTTTAATGGGAAATGCATCATATATCCGGCTAGGTAAGGGTGTGCATTTATTGTTCCCGAGTTGCGCTGAGACGAGAGAATAGACCTGCAGTTTTTCTTTCAGTACGCTTGTAATTAAAGTCGTTTGAAATGAAAAAAAGCCAACATGAATGCACACTCGGAACAAATAAATCAATGGAAAGTACCACGTTGAAATACTCGAAGAGAATCTGGTGGACTGGTTGGTGTCATAAAACCAGCCATTTTCGTATATCAAGTGCGATTCCATGCTTTGGCGAAATTCCTCCCTTTCTTGACTCCGTGACATTATTCTTGTTACCGAGTCTGATTGCAATTATGCGACATTTGCCATGTCTCGAACTACCACCATAGCATCCATCTCACATAGCAAGCTGTATACTATAAATTGAATTCAATCATTGTTTTATTGCAGAAGTTAAAGCGTTCAATTATCCAATTAAAGGTCGCGAATGTGACGGCTTGGAGCGATTTTATAAAAATAGTAAGTGCATGGGTTCGAATTGCAGTCATTAGTGAAGTATTCGTGTAAGAGTATTCTTCTTTTTTTTCAGTTCGAAGATTATAAATCCATCACTAGGCCCGGATAAAGGCGATGGCAGAATCATTTATCCTTCTTGTGAACATAAGGCTACGCTACGGAGGAGAAGAAGCACTTCAGACAATATTTTAATTAAACAGAAAATACCCTAAAGCATAGGCGGAAGGATGCATCTCAATGCCTTCGTCGGAAAAGAGCACACGATCTTATTGCAGCCATCAGGCAAACACCATCAAAGGAAAGGGGGTGTGGAATTTTATTTATGCACCAAACATTTTCATGACAGGATGTTTATCGAAAGACTGCGATCTGATTCCTTTCGTTTCCCATTCCTTTGGAGGTCGTCGTCTGTCATCGGGAGGAAGAGTCTAGTCGAGCCTGGCCTGGGCTGTCTTGCCCTTAAGTACATCACACATACGATACTCATTTAAACGTTGATATGACGACAGAATGTTTTATGTACATCACATGCAATCTGACAGAGCTCCAGGCTCCAGGGGCTTACTGCTGGCAGAGCACGATGGGCTTTTTAGGACTACACAAGTTTAAAGTGTTTGGTGTGGTTTACATAAAATATTTGCTCCGGGCTTCATTGTAACTCAGCTCAAATCTCGTGACATGGCATTATCTCGACTATCAGAAATATCTAAGAGAAAAATGCCCGGTTGTCGTCGTCTGCTCGAATATGCTAGGGGCTCGAATGTTATGGCTGATATGTCTCAGGTGTCGACGAACTTTTCACAGAATGTTACACCACAAAGTGCATCTAGTCTCGACTAGGCGATTGTAACGAGAATGTTATGTAAGGCATGTGTAACGCAAGACACTGAACAATGTCCCTTATCAGATGCACGGCTTCTAGCCTTTACTATCTGTTTCTGTATCGATAACACAACAAAGACAACCTAGACCCGATTTGAATGTTTACAACATTCTAAAGCTTTGATTGCGATAAGAGATAATCTGCCACGGCAATTGGGAAAGGAATTAGTGTTGATCCTGATAATTAATTTGCTAGTCTCCTAATTGCGAGTGAAAGTAAGGGCATAATTGCTCAGTAAAACATTAAACCAGGCTGTATATATTAAATGGTTACGTGATAGGTACCATTGATAAAGTTCTAGCCTATAATTATACGTTTAGATTTGACACCATCATCTACATAATTCCTTACAGATACTACAACAAAAGATTTATGCGCCTTTGAAGACATCGTGCTCTATCTGCATGATACAGAGACGGTCTGGAATTTATGCAATTTAGCAGTAAATGGAAAAACAGATTTCTTGAACTGCTACAGCAGACGACAGATTTCTCAAATTTGTGAAGTGATTACTCTTAAAATTGAGCGACATGACAGCAAGGATGCTATAACGTCTAGCCATAGGTATGATTAAAAACAAGCCGTTCAATCCAGTGATGCTAATTTAGAAACATTGAGATCGTGATTTCGGTATATATTTAAAGCAGTAGTAGCAACTAAAACTGTCCTAAGTCCCAGAAGAGGTCATAAAGGAACTGCAAACCTTAGATTTAGACTGAACAGTGTCTAAGATAGGTATTAACATATAGAAATGAAAGTGGTAATGAATTGGTTAAAGCTTGACAAAACCCAGATTAAGGCGTTTCCAACAGGTTCTGGATTGGAATCTTAATGAAAAACGTGTGGGGCAGGTCATCCAAAAAAGAGATGAATGAACAAGGAGGAGAGTCGTGATAGCATATAAAGGCAAAAGCTAATTTCCGAATCGCGCTTTATTAAGGAACACTGTTTAAGTAAAACAAAATTAGATTTGAAGTGGTAACAGTGTCTCAGATGAGTGCTGCTACTGTCCTATGTCCGAGATCGAATCATAAAGGAACTGATAAACTCAATGAACCCGCTTTGCAGTCTTATTGCCATGAAAAAAAACCTCGAATGGTCTTAAATATCACAAATGAATTACGGTGGCTTCCTCTTAAAATTGTCAAACAAACAATCCAGCACTTACTAAGTACAGCGAATAAGTTCGTAATTTGAACAGCGTTCTGGCTACGACAAAATTATTGATTTTGTCCTCTGTCAAGAGTGGATAAACTCCAGCTGTTCCATTATAAGAAATTCTCATGACCTTAAGATTTAAGTGGTATGTCAGTGTAAAGTAACATTTAAAAATGAAGCTTTTGTCTACTAATTAATTTAATGGCTTTTGATGGCTTCTAATAATTTTCGATTGCCTGAAACGATTTGGTCTTCCTTTCGAGGTCCTTTTGATTTTCCTGATAATCCCTTATGATGAATTTTATCTTGATTTACCTGATGATTTTCATCAGCAATCTCCTGACAAATTTCATCAGAAATTCCTGAAAGTGAAGGCCGACGCTCGCCATAAATATTGTCGATGATTTATATATAACAAGCTACTGTACACACGCACGTCGACAGTCGAACTCTAGATTCTTTGACCGCGAGAAAAACACGAAGATCAGTATAAATTATGTGTGAAAAATTACTGGAGGAAAATTAGGAGACACTCTCGATTTGGGGTGCAACGCCAAGAACATGGTCCATAACGTAGGCACTCCCTAGGATTCTACTAGTTTTGTTCAAATATTCGGTTGCTTCCTGTTTTTCTAGCCTAAGGTCATTCGATGCCTTTAATCCTTTCTTAAATTGTCTTTGTTTTGCGAAAAATTGGTGTTTTGTTAACTAAAATTAAATCCGTTTCTCAGTAAACTCGTAGACCTCTTGCCTTGCACGCGTGCTTTTAATCCTTTTTTGGTATTTTCACGTAATACTAGTAGTGACAAATCGAATAGGTTTGGGAATCATTCGTAAAATCGTCATCTTAAATGTGCCAAAAGTTTTTCGCTTCCGTGAGAATAGTTTTGATAACCGATTACTTATATTGAAACAGATTACGGGTTTCTGCTTTTTTTTTGCATAATTCCAATCCTGTTCCAATTTGACAGAGTTCTGCTCTAAAATCTTAAAACCATTTGGAGGCTATGTAAAAGATTCCAAAAAATTTGATTTGAACAATATTAACATGCCCACAAAATTTTGTTCGGAAGTTTATCTTTATCTGCCAACTGACCTCGCTAACCCATCAGAGTGCGAAGGTGGTCGCATACGCGGACGACTTAGCGATTTTGATTTCTGGTAAGTTCCTACCCACTATAAGTGACCTGCTCGAAAGGGCCCTCACACTAGTGTGCGCGTGGGCGGACGGCTGTGGACTGGGGGTCAACTCCTCGAAGACGGAGTTGGTCCTATTCACGCGAAGAACTAAAATCCCAGAGTTCACACTCCCTAAACTGGGGGTCTCACCCTACAGCTTAGTGACAACGCTAAATACTTGAGTGTAATCCTGGATCGGAAACTAACCTGGAGTAAGAAAACCGACGAGCGACAACAGAAGGTGTTCGGGAAAAAGTGGGGGATTCAGCCAGGGATGGCTCTCTGGATGTACACGGCCATAGTCAGGCCTATCCTAACCTACGGGATTTTAGTGTGGTGGATAGCGCTGGAGAAGTCCACCTACCTCAAAAAACTCACCAAGGTTCAACGTCTAGCTTCCACAGGAGGAACGGGCGTACTTGGCACCACACCTACAGCGGCACTTGAGATGATTCTTCATCTTTTACCGCTGGATATTTTTGGGAAGAGTGCAGCAGCAAAAAGAGCCGTGCGAGTATGGGTATGGGTATCGAGACCTGGGGGGCATAGCTGCATACTCGGACGATTTAGTGAATGTAACCCATTAGAGGATACAGACTACTTAATTCCGCAATTCGATTTCTCTAGGAAATTCTCGACGAGGATTCCTAGCAGAGAGTGGTGGAATGTGGATCAGCCCCATCAAGGGGACATTCATATGTACACAGACGGTTCAAAGACAGACGCGGGTACGGGTGTTGGAGTATTCTCCGCCGACCTGAACCATTGCGAGTCATTCAGAATGCCGGACTGCTGCAGCGTATTTCAGGCAGAGATGATGGGGATCGTTCAGGCTTGCAATCTGCTAGAAGCTTGTGCAGTGCGGAACACACCCATTGTCATCCTAACAGATAGTCAGGCGGAGATTAAGGCTCTCGACTCTTACTTGATCAAATCCCGCCTTGTGAGCTTATTCAGGGATAAGATTGGTGTGTTATGCACTCATTTAAACATAACAATTTGTTGGGTTCCGGGTCACAGCGGGATTCCGGGCAACGAGGCTGCGGATGAACTCGCAAGGAGAGGCGCGGCGTTGGATAAAGCGCTAGCTCTTTCAGTGAGGGGGCCAATCGAAGACATTAAGCACGCTGTCGACGTGAAGGCCATATCAGAGGCTAACACTAGGTGGTCAGACCTAACATCGTGTCTCGTGGCGAGGCAGCTCTGGCCGACCTTAAATGCGAGCAGGACAAAGTTTATTCTACTCGGAGATAGGAATACTCTTCGTATCCTAATTGGTGTACTAACGGGCCATTGCCTGATCGGCCGGCACGCCAGAAGACTTGGTGTTGCGGACGTTGCAGATTTATGCCGCAGCTGTAGTGAGCCGAGGAAAGTATTTTCCACATGCTTTGCGAATGTCCTGGTCTGGATTGGAGGATCGAACGATAGAGCTACTGGAGACGACAATCTACCGGTTTTGTATAAAGCGTTTTGAAGCCAAAAACACGGTGAGAAGTGAGACAAAACAGGGTCGTTATATCAAATTGTTGTTGTTTTAGCGTGTGATTGAGTGAGACAAAACAGGAATGTTATGTCAATTTGTTGTTGTTTTGCGTACAAGTGAATACGACGACGTCAGCCTTCAACTCAATCGCTGCTTGTTATCTCCAGTATATATATCTCTATGGCTCGTACTTTAGGCGAATTCGCGAACATTAAGCTAGACAAGCTGCTGCAGTTTGTCAGGCTGGCGGGGTGGTTTACCTAAGATATGGTCTTGGGCACACGGGTACTTCTTACCGTACATGTGGGATCACAACGGACCCATTGGCAGTCTATGTGTTTGGTCGCTTAAAGTGGCCACCTAACCTAACCTAACCACTGAATAATTTGATATAAAAATTTCTTTATGTCATGTTTGTAGGTATTAGACTATGTATATGTCAAATAGTTGACCATTACAATTTTGTCAATACTGGTGTTAAAAAGGTCAGATAAAAAAAGTGTACAAACTAAAATTGAATTATTACGCTATTTGGCAGCGAAAATATTCAAAAATTTGACATAGTGGCATACAGTTTCAACTACACTTGACAGCGAAAATAGTCAAATATTTGGCAAATCTTACAGTCTAATACAAAATTTAAAGTCTCCAAAAACTATGTAAAAACAGTATCAAAAAAAGCTCCGATTGTTTAAGCGCACAAAGAAATTATCAGTGATAAATGTCAAATTTCAATTTATGTCAAATTCCCTAACGAATGACATTCAAAAGTTACAAAAAAAAATAATTGTCAAAAATTTTTGACCCCTAACATTTTTATACTCTAGATGAAATCATATAGAGTATTATAAGTTTAATCCAGCCGAAAAGTTTGTAACGCATAGAACCAAGCCTCGGACGAAAAAAAGTTATATATTATTTTTTGTTTATTTGTGCCCAAAAACCTCAAATCCGCCTGACGTCCGTCCGTCCGTCCGTCCGTCTGTCCGTTAGCACGATAACTCAAGAACGCCTTCACCTAGGATCTTGAAATTTTGAATCTGGATGTTTGGTTGAATTTGTAAGGCTAAGTTCGTTAACGGGCAAAATCGTCCTACTCCTTCGGGTAGCTGCCATACAAAATGTCCTTAAAACACGTGTTCAAGAATATTGGTCGATAACTTGAGAAGGGTTCAAGCTACGACATTGAAATTTTGTACGTGTTATTTTTCCAATAATTGGAGCTAAATATATGATTATGAAGAAAATCCTGTTAGTCCTTCGTGTAGCTGCCATACAAATATCCTGTCAAAATGCATTCACTTAATTTACGAAACTCACTATAACTCAATTAATCTTTTAGCTACGAATTCGGAATTTTATACAAGTTAGTTTTGAGTAAAAAGGAAGTTCGAGTTAACTAATCAGTGAAATTCTTTCACTCCTTCTGGTAGCTGCCATACAAAATGTCCTTAAAATACGTGTTCAAGAATATTGGCCGATAACTTCAGAAGGGTTTAAGCTACGACTTTGAAATTTTGTATGTGTTATTTTTCCAATAGTTGGAGCTAAATGTATGATTATGAAGAAAATCCTATTAGTCCTTCGTGTAGCTGCCATACAAATATCCTGTCAAAAAGTCTTCACTTAATTTACGGAACTCACTATAACTCAAGTATTCTTTTAGCTATGAACTCGAAATTTTGTACAAATTAGTTTTGAGTGAAAACAAAGTTCGAGTTTACTAATCAGCAAAATCCTTTTACTCCTTCTGGTAGCTGCCATACAAAATGTCCTTAAGACACGTGTTAAACAATATTTTTCGATAACTTTTGAACGCTTCAAGCTACGAATTTGAAATTTTGTACACGTTCATTTTTAAATGGTTCCAAGGAAAAGGATAAATATGTAAGAAATCGAGTGAGTCCTTCCTGTACCTCCTATGTGAAAGTCCTTCAAAGAGGAAATTTTTTTTCGATGACTTACCCAGTTCAAGATATGAAATTAAACACTGAATATTGTCTTTTAGTTTTGAGTAGCAATCTAATGACGGTCCTTAATAAAGGACATACAACATGCACACACGTAATTCTACTTTATCCCCAACTACAATATAAATCGGAGTTCAGTATTCATCTAGAGTATTATACGATTGGCTTGCAGCCGATCGTGACTGCAGTATGTTTTTTTCGTGGAATATAAATAGTTGTCAAAAATTTTTAACCCCTATAATTTTTTTCTAGTGGAATATTCGTGATGTTTTTTGATGTGATCTCTTAAGTCTGTCCACTTTTAGATTAGATTAAACTTTATTCGAAAAGATTTTAGTCGTCGGAAATTGGCAGGCACACATTCTTATATGATAATAAAACCGGTTCGGATCTGTAGCAAAATTACTTCTGAATTATCTTAATTGCTAACTACTTGCAACTACTTGCAAGTCTCGTTATTCGTTGAAATATGGACTTAGTTCTTGAACCACACTAACATTGAAGCTAAACGTTTGTCCACTCATCCACCTCGTTACTCGGATATTTCTCTAACTTCACTGGTTCTATACTTGGATTTTGTGAACGCTTAAGTACATTCATGAAAGCAATTTTGTAATTAAAATAAAAACTTGTCCTAAGAACGACAAAAGTGCTCCCATAACTTCACCTTGTGCAATCCATTAGTTCTTTCTAATCTTGGAGGCAACCAACCTACAAGGTTGCCGGACTCCACCAAGAATTATTTGCTTTCTTTTCGGGTCTTTATTTTCCAATGTTGTTCTCTTAACGAGAGAACCCTTGACCTCACATCTTTCTTGCGAACGTCGGCCAATAAATTCGCTAGAACTTTAGATTTCGGTCTATATGTTCGCGTATATTGAGGTCGAGGAAAGATCGTGCGGCTAGTTATTAAACATGACTTACACTTACTCAGAAATCAGATTCTCTTTTCAAAGAATGAGTCTACAGAACTGACTGTACTAACTGATTTTTTTTCCTACTTTCGCATATGAGCTAATTTCAATGCAATGAATCAGCCAATTTTATTAAATTTGTATCTTCTTTTTTTTTAGAGACGCGCTCCAGATTACCAAGTCAGATTACACGATTAGGCCAAAAGATTCGTGAATTGTACGTTTCAAGGCATAGCAGACTATTAGAAGCAAACAAACCCGATGGTCTTGAATGGACACTAGGATAATGTCATGTCCTCAATCAAGTAATGGGTGTATATCATCAGAATGGCAAAGAAAACATCCCCATCTCGATAATTTTTCTCAAAGAGATTTTTTTTTTTTGGGACGACGCCATCCTTCATCCAATTGAGTCCAGCTCCTAGCTCTACAAAATGTTGATTTATTTCGGCGATAGGTCGTTGGCCAAACGCTCAACCCCGGGAAGAATGAATTTCAGAGCATTTCGAATGAACGGAAGATTTTGTTTGACCTTTTCGTTAGTGTAAAGGAAAGAAAGCTGTCCATTCTTCGAGCCTGTTTTCTAATTCACTTTTCACCGGTATGGGCGGCATTTCCTCTTGGAAAGCATTAACTCACCCATTTGATTGATGTTCGAAGTAAGTAAGAAGTTCACTAACTCCCGACCCTACCTTTCGATCAAAACATCTAACAGTAGATCTCGCAGTGATTGATACCATTATTGGAATAATGGAGTAAGCCACATCTGAAAATAAAAATTGAATTGAAAACTTTTCCTATTGACATTTTCATTCATCTCCTGCCGTCGATCCGGCACTAAGTAATTTTCTATTGTTCCTTGTAGACGAAAATCAATATCTTCCCATATGTGCGATGTTTGCTATGATTTGTTACAGGTTTGATTTATACTCCATCACCAAAACGAAGAAAATAAACTGGTAACTTTCCGCACCTTTTCAGATTCAGGGAATAAGGGAATCGTCTCTTGGTACAATCCAGAACCTGTCTGTCTTACATGACAAGAGCCGAAAGAGGGTCGTTGTGAATCCCTGCCACACATTGTAATCTTATGTGGTGGTACGTACTATAACTCATTCTCCGAATATCATGACGTCTTAATCTAGCAATAACTTTTCTGTTTGATTTATTAATAAACTTGGGCCTTTTTTCGAAAGCAAACTGCAGCAGTATGGAAGTGTCTGGGGGTGTAGTCGAATCACTATCCCCACCATGAAGCTGATTTTTTGTCCTTTTCGAGTGGAGCGAACTGATTTCATATTTAGGGTGGAATATCAACTGTTTGATCTAATTTTAGCGATGATATATTCTCGTTTGATACTTTTTTTTCTGCGAGTTCATTGGTTTTGGGCGGGTTCTTCGTCTTCGACAGTAAGTTCTTATTTGGGGCAAAGAAAAAACTTGACTAATGACCTTTTTTTTTCAATGAAAGTCAAGGCAAGCGAGCTGGTGTCTCTTGTCGTACGTTTTTCTTCGAATAATTTCAAACTGATGAGAGTTTGATTACACCTATTGCTTCTTGTTCTGCGTTTTTCCCACCAATCTTCCGAAAGATAAAAACTAAGTCGCATTTTCTATAAGTGAGAATTGGCTTGTGACGTTTTTAGTTAAAAATCTAATTCAAATTACGGGCTTTATCCCGGTCCGAGTTATGCTTTTCTTTGGTTAGTATGTACTATTCTATGGGCTACGTCTAACATCACTCCTGTATAAATCATCATCACCATTACCGTACTTTTCGTATCCACTAAAAAAAGTAATAGGTACTTTCGACAATAAGGACTACTCCACCCATTTTACTTCCCATACTCTCGAGAGTAATTCCCATACTTTCGAGAGTAGTAACTATACTTTTCGATTGAGTATGCATTGGAATTAATCTATCGAAGTCAAGCAGTAGACGTTCAGGTACTCTCAATGAATGCCTTAGAATTTCGAATTGTAAAACTACTATATTGTTCTCTTCTAATTTAGTGTGGTTCTACAATTCCACTCTTGGCTTTCGTCCAATATTTTTTTGAGGCTCTCCGATCGCAATAAGTAATAATGAAAAAAGGCTAAGTCTGAGAAAAGCTGCGGGTCTCTAAACTTCAAGAACGTTTGCTACTAGTTATACCGAAAAAATCGTTCATATCTTGTGGAAGTCAGGACAAATCAGATTTTGGACTCCACAAAGACGATGGTGGGTCGTCCATGAAAAAGATGGTGACGAACAACCGCAAAGGAAGATTTTTTTTTTAATTTCTTTGATTCAAGTCAGGATGCATAGAATTCCGGCATTTGGGCTGCCAAAGCTTGGAGGCGTGGAGCTTAGACTATCGGAACAAGCTAAATATCTGGATCTAATTCTTGATAGGAAGCTTAGCTGGAAATTCAATATTCAGGAGCGCCTTAAGAAGGCTAATAACGCGCTTTTCGCGTGCAAGCGGACCGTGGGCAAAAGCTGGGGTCTCAAACCAAATATAATACACTGGTTGTATACGGCGGGTGTGAGACCTATTCTGACCTATGGGCAGTGGTGTGGTGGAAAGCCATGGATAAAAAGTATAATCTTAGGGAACTAGGAGGAGTGCAACGGACTGCCTGTGTTATGATCACGGGAACCCTTCGCACAACACCTACTGCAGCGTTGGAGGTGTTTATGCATCTATTGGCAGTGAATATATATGTGAAACATGTAGCGGCAAATACAGCAGTTAGGCTATCAAGCTGTGCCCTCTTTAGGCCGAGCTCTAAAGGGCATAGTTCCATTCTCAACGAATTTCTGGGAAACCTGGCGGATATTAGTACGGACTACTTAATCCCAGTGATGGATTTTGCGACGCTATACGAAATTGTATATCCTAGTAGAGTTGAGTGACGGATCGAAAATGGAATGCGGCACTGGTGCTGGCGTCTTCTCTGAGCAGCTGAGTGCAGGGGAGTCGTTCAAACTGCCAGATGTATGCCATGTTTTCCAAGCAGAATTCTGGCTGTGTTGCAGGCAGCAAACATCCTGTTAAAGGGAGAGATATGTGATCAGAATATCTCACTCTACATTGACAGCCTGGCGGCCATAAAGGCGCTGGAATCGGTCACCATTAAATCCCAGTTAGTAAAGCGCTGTCGAGAAGTGCTGAAGGTACTTTGTAGTCAGAACAGAGTACTGATTTGCTGGGTGCCAGGGCATAGTAATATACTAGGGAACGAAAGATCGGACGAGCTTGCGAGATCGGGATCGGCATCGAATGGTAGGGTTGAGGAGGATGTTTGTCCACCGATGCCGCAAATTGGTGAGCGTCCAAATAAGGCGGCCAACTCTAGGTGCGCAGGGCTGGCAAGCTGCTGGGGAAACACGCTATGCGGCTAGGGCTAGCGGAGACGGACATGTGCAGGTTCTGCTATGATCTGTACGCTGTGGAGGACATCACTCACATCTTGTGTGAATGCCCAGGAATCGCTAGAAGCCGTCTGAGGTGGCTGGGTAGTCTTTTCTTCGATAACATCGAGGATTTGAGGTCATTAGGGGTTGACAAACTGGTCAGGTTCTGCAGGGAATTGGAATGTTTTGGGGGGATGGAACAGCCCACGAGAATCTGAAGGGATCGCAATGGGCCCGTGTGGCACCTAGTGAGCGCGGTGGTTCTGGCACTGCGCCCCTTTTTAAACCTAAACCTAAATTAACGTCTCTCAAAGGAAGAAGTGTCCTCATGCTCCCCAAAGTAGGTTACAATGAGTTTCCCGCGTAATATTTTGATATATTCGCGTTGTACAAAAAGACCTTTAAGTCTTAAATGCTCCAAGAACCTGACATTTTCAACTGCTTCCCACTTTGCTTGATTTGTCCATCACTTTCCAAAAGCCTAAAAGTCAACGTGTCCATATCTCGAAACATGTTGCTATCATACCCTAAAAGTAGTGCGATCAAACCAAATGCGACACTATCAAATTCTGTTTGTTTTTCTTTTGCTATTTTTTTATGATAACCATGAAAATATCGAAGGAATTTATCTATTTTCCGGTCGATCTCGCCACGCTACACTTACCTTGGCAAACACACCAACCGTCGAGCGTCTTAGATCCGATTCCCATAGTTATTCTGGTACAAAACAAAAATAGCTAAATTGAATGCCACACGCTATACCAACAAATTAATGATCTCATCAAATAGATTGCCGCCTTAGTGGTTCACCTATGAACATGAGAAAAATTTCGCACATTATATGGAAGAAGGTCAACTACTCGGAGCAAATCTCTAATCTACCCACCGCATTCAGGTGGAGTTTAATAGCATTCAATGTTTTGTGCAAACGTGATATGACCGCGCGTATGTAGCGAGCCCAAGCGTACCAGGAATTTCCCGGTATCGCGCTAGACATTCCTCGGTATATTACCAAACCCAGGTGTGTACTCGTAGACGATGTGCAAGGTGTATCTCATCTGCCGCCATTATTTGTAAGCTGCACATCATCGCGTTATTATCTCGGATAAGCTGCCTTATTGCTCATTATAAATATGTGCTATGTTCACTAAGTAGGCGAGTACTTAGCGGCTTGTTTTACTCAATGAAACAAGCTGTTGTACGGTGTGATGCACTTGGGCTTATCCACGATCCGATGTATGAAACGTGCAGATGGATGTGCGCTACTGTATCTGGCAAAGACGCTGGCATTGGCCAATTTTCCATCGAGTCGAACCATTTCCGCGTAAATTGTTTACATGCGTTGTAATTCCGCTTGGGTGGCGGCTTCGTCACTGCCGATCAATTGGCGCAATTAAGACTCATATTGTTATGAATTGGTCGTGAATTTGAAACGACTTTGACCATTGCATGAAAGAAACCACCACCGGAACAACATCGGACTCACCTATGCAATTCTTCGAAGGTGTACACCTACTTGATAAATTGGAGCACATGCTGTAATCTGAGATTGTTGTTCCGAACGTACAAAGTGGGTGACCTTATTCCCGCGAAACGAAACAAGTGTACATAAACCAGCTGATGCAATTGTCATTTCTGCTTCGCATACTTGCAATCCAACTTTCTGTGTGACGTCAAGTAGCAAAAGCTTGTCTACAAAGGAAATTTTTTTTCCGTTGTTTGTTTCAAAAGTGCCCCCGTTTCGGGGTTTCTTCTTACTCTCCACCAGGGAAATCTTAGAGCAAAGCACTTACGTTACAAGAATCCTTCGCCATACGGCAGCTGGCTGACAGCATCCTTCAGGTTTCAATGGCGCGGTTTCCCGGTTTTAATTGCATTTTCGTCGGTCGCACAGATGTAGGCAAACATTTGCTTCTGGTGGCTTCCTTAAAAGCGGAAATTCTTGCTATTCTTAAAAGTGTTTACTTAGAACTTTTCCGGAAGGACGAAATGCATTTCCTCGAGAACGGAAGGAACAGGACTTTCCGCGGATGTGACTGCTGATAACTGACTAGGACTTAAAAAAAATAACTTTGTTTTGTTCCGTTTCATTGAAGACCAATTTGCTGGGTACAACGTTTCACTGGGAACATATATGTAAGTAATTGCAAACAGCTGGGTATTTGTGCAGCTAAAACCCGACGATGCTTTCAAGTGTACTCAAATTTAAATCATATGTGGCGCGACAGCTTGTCATGTTTGATCTGATGGATCCAATGGCATCTTTAATTTTTCTAACTATGCACTTTTTACTGCAGAGATTTTGAGATGTTTCACATGAGTTCCTCCTTTCATTCAGCCTGTTCTGTTCACTCTAGAAATGCCGAATGGACTCTAGGTCGTGGAATCATTAAAACTGGACCAGTACCTCGGATGGAGTCAATTACCGTTGTGAAGGAGCCCTGTTTCTGCCCTGTGTTCCATTGGGTATCAGTGTGACCGTTTTGATATTTCTCAGAGTAGCAAATTTGGGTAGCAATTCTTAGCTTGGGTAGCAAAAATATTTTCTTATACTTCATTTAATTAAATGGAACTAGTTACGTCATTACATGCTTATCCGTTAATCATAACACTGTATATCCATTACAAATTTAAAATGTTTAAAGAAAAAATAATATTTTAAAGTGTGAACATTTATTTAGGCAAATCAAAATTCACACAAAATGCACATTGTGCCCTTCGCTCGAACGAGTGATAGATTCGAAAAAGATGCTTAATTGAATTGCGATTATGTATGCGGTATGTGCTACCACTATACTATATTTCTCAGTACAATAATATTAGACAGCTATCGATAGTACGCGATTTCGAATGCAAGACCAGAGGCGGGCAAGAATTTTACATTTGAGTCGTCCAGTTGCAAAACCAGCCATTCGACTATTTTTTTGATTTTAAGGTTTCGGTATCCCTGGATTCGTCTCGTCTCAGGCTACAATTTTAAAACTGAGCATAAAAACCAGTCCTAAACCTTTAAAAATTAGGTTGGAAAAACCCAGTTAGGTGCAAAACCAGCCATATTTCTTTGATTTTGGTTTCAAAAGCTGACCTATTTTATCAGTTGCGAAACCAGCCTTATTTTTACTTAACACAATGATGAATAGTTTGGGTGCAAAACCAGACATATATTTTCTTATTTTTCTTGATACAACACTGTTTTAGGCTATTATAAACTATTTTAAAAGACTTTTTTGTTATAGTTTGGTAATGGTAGTTGATATAACCTTGCATAATCATTGATTTGAGTTTTTTCCGTGTTTCATTTGGAGGAAAATATTGAATTTATTATTTTAGAGACAGATTTACAGTTTTTAGTGATAATCAGGTCAAGGAACAACAAGAAATAGAACATCAGCTCGAGGAACAACAAGGAATAGATAATCAGGTGAAGGAACAACAAGGAATTCAATAAACTACAAAGTCCAGGAAATGAAAACGTCAACCGAAAGAATGGAAGAGAAACATTGCAAAGCAACACCGTTGCAAAACCAGTCATATTTGCATTTCTGGTGCAGAACCAGCCATATCTAGATTCAAAACTATAATATCTTATTCATTTAATAAGCATAATATCAAAGCTTTGGCAGGCCAACAAAGAATATTTTTGTTATTTTTTTAAAAAAAAAAAAAGCATAAGGATATCTTGCCTAGAAGCTGCATAATCGGTTTTTGCCATTTTGCCACAAGTTTGTTGAAACAAATATGGCTGGTTTTGCAACTGGACGACTCATTAGATAGTCAAATCATATTTTTGGCATACACAAGTTTTATAACGGCTAATTTTACCAGGGTAGCAAATTTAGACATGTAGTAACATAGTAGCAAAAAATTCTCAATAGTAGCATTTTGCTACCTTCGTAGCACTTGTGGTCACACTGTTGGGTATCCCACATGATCTAAAGATCTGTGTAAACCAAGTTTTTTAAGAACTTTTGCATGGTAGTTACCACAAGAAATAAATTTGTACTTCTCATCAATACTCTGAACTTCTGTTATCGGTCTGAACTTAATCATATCAAATTAGAGCTGCATAGTTCAACGCGCGAGTTCAGTCAAATGCAGACAATCATTTTTTCATGATATTCATATGGTAGTTAGTCGAAGGTGGATATTGGTTTTGTTCTTGTGGGTACAAATCAAATCATAAAAAAGTCTACAACTTTACGTTTTTCGGGTGGAAGTCCGGGACGCGTTTGAATTTTGATGCAATGCAGGTTAATATGCGGCTGACAATATTAAAAATGAATAGATAGTGGCGTGAAACTAAAGAACATTTCGATATCTCATCAGACCTTAGAGATATGGCGGAATTCGTGAACAATTTACAACCTCTAGGAGATGAATATCTAAAAATTTCGAAAACTATTTCTCCCCTCACGGGTTCAATATCGAAAAGTATTGAAATGAATTTTTAGATGATTATATAAAACGCCGGCTGATATTAGCACCCAATTCAATATATCTCATTCGACATAAGAGATATCTCGGAATTCGTAAATTCACCAGCAATCTCCTTAAATCCGCTTGGTGGGTTGAAAGCTGCAAAATTCTATAATTGGTTTTTAGGCGATAATAAATTAAGCCCGTTGAAACCAATTGAATTTCTTAGCAAATCTAAGAGATATGTTGAAATTCGTGAAAACGTCCACAACGGCTTTACACAACCTTAGGGTTTCAATGTCAAAAGTCCTAAAATTTGTTTTTAGGCAGTTATAGAAAAAGCTCGTGAAAGTAAAAACAAATTCAATCTCTCTCATCTGATCTAAGAGATATGGCGGAATTCGTGAAACCTGTGCAACCGCCTTACAACACCTTGGGGGTTGAATACAAAAAATTACGAAAACGCTTATACAAAGAGCCAGCAGAAGTAAACTTAATTGGATATCTGAACAGACCTAGGAAATATGTTTGAGGGCATTCGTGAAAGTATATGCACCCCTCCTTCACAGATCTTATTTTTGGCCCACGCCAATGAGATTGCTTTATCTTAATTATACTTTTCTACTAGTTTCAACTTTTTAGTATCAGCCGTTCTTGAGAAAAAATACTCCGACCTCTATGCCTTGCAAGCCCTAATAAAAAATTTACCCGTCCATTCAACATTTTATAGGAAGAACAAGGGCGTGCGCCCATTTAACATTTTGCAGAGAGGTTCAAAACTAAGACTTAGAAGATGAAATCGCCATATTATGATAACATAAGTTGTGTACGATAATTACATTTTGTAACTACTTTTTACAATTAAATTAAATTAAGTTGTTTAAAATGTAACGATGCACTCCAACACTTTTGGAATGATTGTATAAACTTACAGTTGCAATATTTAAATTCTCGAAGACAATGTAACAAAATCTGAGCTTGATAAAGGTTCGAACAATATTACTCAAGAAACCAGAAGAGTAATAATTTTACAATAAATACCAAAATAGATCAACCACATTGGTTGAAAAATGACTTCAATATTTTTATAATATTTAAAATTTTACTTTATTATTTTTTAATAATAAAGTATTGTGATCGACCTGAAATTTCAAAAAAATTTGCTACCCTGAAATTTTGTATTTACACGTTTTAAGACTACTAAACACCAAAAAAGCAAAAAAAAAAATGTCCGTCTGTCCGCCGTATACGCCGTACGCAAAATCGTTTGAAGGCGCGTAGCTCCCAAACCCGTTGAGGTATTAAGTTGAAATTTTTATGGTGGGTAGATTGGGTAAACTCCTGCGACTGATATCTTTTGAGGGGGTGGGGGTGCCAGGGGAGATGAGGGGGGAGTGTTTTAGACGAAAAATTTTGGTTTCTAGATCTCAGGAACCACTTATGCTAGGAGGCTGAAACTTGGATCTTATGTAGTACTATGATAGTGGACCCATTTGCAAAAAAGGTCGATAAACTACACAAGCCTACTGTCCTGGTTACTGCCATTGAGGACATGACAGTTGAATTGAACATTCTTTAGTCGGTCGAGCCGGATTTGAACTAGCCAGAAGATGAATCAAACATTTTTACAGTGAATTTGAATTGCAAAATAGCTGAACCAAATTTGATTGGAAAATTATATTTCTACTCAATGTGTACTATTTTTCGGATTTTAAAAAAGGACAAGCGCCCTTTTGCACCATTTAGGGGCGTTCTTGACTAGCTCAATAACATGATTATGAAATTCAATGATTTCGAGCATAAAACGGTAGTTTTCAGAAATAAAATTTCGATTGATAAACTCCAGTAGATAATGAAATAATTACGACGATTTTGACGACCGTATTATTCCGCTAGACCTGCGATGATTGACGCTACGGGCTTGATCGTAGTCCTAAGCTAATTCCAAGTTTCAACTTCCTACCTTAAGCGTTTCCGGAGTTATGGAAACTAATTTTTTTCTTCTAAAACGCTCCCACCCCTCCACTTAAAGAGTTTCACCCAATCTACCTACCCAAAAGCCGGTTAGCAGCTTCTCGCGTATTACATACCATACAACATTCACGATTTCTCGCACCAATTTTTCTTTTGATACATATGCACTATTGCTACTTATTTTGTCATATTTGTCATGATCTAAGTTTAGGTAGACAATTGTAATTGATGCTAAGCTATTGCGGCCATTACAACTAGGCTTGTGTAGTTCGCGAACGAACTAGTTCAGAAGAGCGTTCCCAGAAGAGAAATGAACAAACTAGTTCGCAGTCAGTCCCGCTTCTAGTTCGTTTGTATTCATTCATTGCCGTTTGTAAGTCGTTGGTAATATACTTGTAGGCGGATAACCTTTTTTTTTAGCTCATCATATTCTATCAGACGACCTTTTCTACTTCTACAGTGATGACCTTTTTCTTTTTTAGGTCATCACATTGTACCTGAGGACCTTTTTTTTTAGGTCATCACATCGTACCTGAGGACCTCATCACTCTCATCACTGAACTTCGTTCTTTCAGTTCAATAAGTTCGCGAACTATTTCGTTCTTTTGTTCTTTCTAGTTCGCGACTGAACTCCCGCGAACGTGAACTAAAAGAACGAACTAGTTTGTGAGGGTTCGCGAACTAGAAATTATCGCTCCTTTCGGTGAACTAATATGCGCAAGCCTAATTACAACTGAACTACGTCCAAATAATTAGGACGGAAGCAATCGTATTTGGAAAGTGCTCTCGAATCGCAGAAATCGTTGGCTGGTTTATGGGTACATTCACTAAAACTCATGCTGTAGCTGTTGTATACCGTACAACATTCCGAGTACTCTGGATGGTTACAGACAAATAAATAAATGTATACGTTCACTCGTGTAAACCAAGGAGTTTCGAGTAATGTCAATGCTGCTTTAGTGACCCTGCCAACATTACTTTCAATTATAAAACCTTTTTATTCTCCGGCATAAATCGAATCATTTTCTTCCCTGGTTTGTTCTATTTGACCAAAAACAACGCTCCTTACATTCGACAGGTCGCAAAGTTCGTAAGCAATAACAAGCACTCGTCCACTGAAACTTCTTGGCCTTAATCTTCTGGTTCCCTCTGTTTTCAATCCGAACAATATAAATATTTATTTCTCTTTATATTTTCTTTTTTTTATTATTATTATTATTTTTCGCCGATTTGAATTTCGTAAATGGCAGGCGGAATAACAGCGAGGAAACAAACAAAAACTTTCATTTTGTTTTTCTACTCGGTAGATGATTGAACGATTGGATTGTATTGTTTACTGAGAAGTATTGTTGTCGTGGATGATGACTGGTTTCGACTCCCTTATTCATTTCGAAATTTTCAATTAGTCCTAGCTGATTGAAGTAGAAAAATTCAAAGGATGTCAATCATGTGAACATACTCAGTACTCACAGAAAGTGCATTAATCAGTGCAAGGAAGGGTTGTGTCGGCATTAAGAAGGAAAGAAGGCTCTTCCAGAATCAGGTTTGTAATTAAGACCATCTGGGATTAACTGGGGTTTATTAATTTAATCATGATAACGCTAATTGCTTATTAGATGATGCTTAGCGCTTTTCTTTTGCCAGTTTATATAATTTAGTCTGTACTTTGCTTCGTTGGTAGTACTCGAATAAAATAGGTTAATTTTCATGATAGGTAGCGTACCTACTTCAAATTACCTCTCAGTTTTTAGAGGTTCCATTAGCTGTGTTATGGGGGCTATAAAGTGTAAAGGCACTTTTCTTTCCTTCGTCTGATTGGAATTGGGGAAACTCATTAGACTGTGGTATCGTGGAGATGATAAGTTTTGATCGCGTTTCGTATCTTCTGGTATTGTCTGAGTCATTTCGATTGGGGGAGTAAACTTCTAAAAGATTTTATAATAATGCAATTGTTGATAAACTAGCGTGACTCATCTACCTTAATATAGCTCTACGATTCTCGGTTTTTCGTTGTAATCGCGATGGAATTTTACAAGTAATGGCTTGCTGTAAATGCGGTAAGATACGAACCGATTTCACCAGCTATGAGGTAGGAACAAGCTTAGTCAGCTATAGAAAATCATTTAAACTAATGTTACAGTTTCGTGTAGAAACGGTTTCAGTCGGGCAATCTCAAAAATTTGGCAATTTCGAAAACGTTCGGGGTGCAGGTAAATTTGGCTTGGACAGGAATGGACACGGATTTCACGCCCTCCAACCGAAGTAATATCAATATCCTTAGTGCTTGTATTGTCTCAGCCTTAATGCATTTTTTGATGCTTCCCCCGTTCCTCGGGATTTGTTTCAAAACTAATAGTGGAGTTGCGCCCAGACTGTCCCTTTACCAAAATTAAACCATTTCCCTAAACTATTAAATACTTTTAAAACTTTGAGCACCATGTGTGCCTTAATCAGGATAACAACTGTTTTTGACCCCTGTAAATAACGTTGTCAAAATTTTTTGGCGCTCAAGATGTGCTTAATTTTAACTAGAAATGCATACAAAAACAACGTTTACCGCCATTTCAAACGCGTTTCTTCCGTTTCACCACTCTATATCCCTACTCTACCATCTTATTGCATACCTATAGTGTCTTACCTGTGCATTCGCATTAAGGGGCTCGTCTTATGTGACGGCCAGTTTTTTCCGCTTTTTTCGGGAATTTTTATTTTGCAGATTATGAAAGAACCAACTTTGAAAGTTTTACCACATATTTATTCATACAAACGTTTTTTAAGGAGAAGCATTGGTTTTTTTTGCGTGCAGAGCTCTTGAAAGTGGCCGCTGTAAAAAAAAGTTGCCAAATGGCTGCCATGATTCCGGCTGTCCCCCTCATCTGAAATCAAAAAATTTTGAAAATTAAAAAATTGGCCTAACTTTGAATTTTTTTTTTCAAATTTTCGCGTTTTTTTGGATGAATTCAGCTTCAGCAAAAAAAAACTTTAAGATTTTGGTACCAGTTGTAACTAGGGATCCGCTGAACATATTATTAAAATGTCTGCGCAATCGGTTCAGTAGTTTTTTCTGAATCGTGGCAGCCAATTTGGAAAATGCACTTTTGGGAAAAACGCAATTAAAGATCGGTGGCCCGGGAGAGCTTCGAACAGCTGCTCCATTACTTACTTACTTGCGATGGCGCTACAGTCCAAATCGGACCTTGGCCTCCAAAAAAAAAAAAATTCTGACTCGGCATATAGGACGACCCCCTTAAAGAGCGACGCCTAAGCTATTTCGACGACCGTAAAAAAATGCCTGTGAGACAATGCTCAAAAGTTTTATTGTCATAGTGTGTTTCTGATGGGATTCTTCTACATATCTAAGAAATTCCAATTCTTTATCATAAGCGGTGCCTGATATATAAAAAGATAAAAAAAAGTTCTACCCACCCCTCCCAAAACATAGTCCCGCATGTGTCATAAATTTCAATGATCTAGTATAAGCGATCGCGGAGAAATAATTTTCAGAAAATGCTTCTTTAAACTTTTGTTCTCGTGGAACATCTTAATAGATCCCACACTGCCCCGCCCCACTCCTCAACCCCGTTCACGTTCTTTTACGTATCTACAATGTTTCAAATTCCGGAGATATTAAATTAAATATATTGTCAAAATTTGAAGGTCACCTCCCAAAGGGTTCTTGAGTTATAACGCGTCTATGTATACAGCGAACGGACCGGTCCGACTTTTTTTAATCTTTTTCCCTTAAGGCTTAGTACTGTGTTCCGAGCGAAACGAAATGAACTGTGAACTGTCAAATCCCATATAAAAAAAAATTAATATTTCGTTCATTCTTCGCTACGAACTTTTCCGTTCGTTTTTCAATACTGTGTTCATGGGCGGAATGGACATTTGAGTATTCACTAATAGATGGCGCTTGGTTTCGTTAAGGTTTGGTTTCCAAGAGTAGGGTACCCTTTTATGACAAGCGAAATATTTGACAATTAAGAATTTGCAACCGTTCGCTGTCAGTTCAGTTCGTTTGTGCTCGGGAAATTTTGAGTGAGTTATATTTTGTTGTGTTGTGTGCCGGAATTGTAATTTCTTGCCAATATTTTAAATTCTTTCAAATTTCGCGCGCTTTTATTTCACTGACATCTAGTAACGAACTGTATAGTTTATTTCACTCTACTTTGAAGGTACCTTGTTCGTTCGTTTTCGTTTCGCCGAACACTGTACTATACTTAAAACGTGAATGTACAAAATTCGATCATTCGCCAAATTTTAGATCGATTTCAATACTTTATTGTTCAAAAAATAATAAAGTAAAACTGGGGCATAGCGCACCATTACTGATTATACTGTCAACAATAAGAAAAACATTAACGTTCAAAAGTATTCTATCATCGCTGAGATTAAACCCATTTATACGAAAGTAAATCGTGAGCGAATTCATCTGTGATTCGAAATTGACTCTCTACTTATAAGAAATGTAAAATCCACTTAAGAACCTTTATTACCATTAAAAATGATTCACCTAATCTTTACGAAAGCATACGTACATAAAGTGCCACGTACTCACTTTGATGAACGTTAAGCGAATCGATTCTAAATCCTGTTAAAGATTCATAAATGATAAATACAAGTGCATTACATTGCGTACAGCTGGAAAATCGATTTTTAGTCTTGAGGTGAATTCGATTTCGAAGAATTAAATTAAGTGAAGCTATTTCGAATAGAAAAATAACATAACAAGGAAGACGATGTTATACTGCCTTTTATTCCCAATATCAACTTCCATCGTCCTGGGTACCTCACCAAAAGAGTGACCTACCCAACTCAGTAAACCGGAAGAAAACCTGACTAGAATCTATACCTCGAAACAGGTGACGGCAAAACCTTCTTAAATTTTGTTTAAAATTTAAATTCTCCAGTAAATAAATTCCATTCCGTCTGCATAAATACGAATTCAAATAATATCAATATGATCTTTACAGCTAACCGTAATAAATCTTATAGTTTTCCATCTTTCTTATCTGAACATCCTAAATCCACTCGAAAAGGGTTGACCAGCACTTCCTTCCATTAACTTGCTAATAAAATTTCCACTAGTCGTTCACTTAATGAATTATTCAGTTCAAATTTCGAATGTTTCTTTAAGACTATATCCAATCGTTCGTAAACCCATCGAATGTTTCACTCCTTAATTTGTCCTTTTTGTAAATGGAAGGGTCATATGTGTCACATTTTCCTTATTCGATTTCTTGTATACAGGGTGTCGTAATGGAAAACTTATTGCGGAAATATGTGTCCCCGTTCGGCAAGTATTTTGTCGTAGGTAGGTACTTTAAAATTTAGGTACTTGAAACTTTACTATTTTGAAAAAGTCGTAGTAAGATAAATTTGAAATGCCAAACCCAAACAGTGATGTTTTCCATGAAAGCTAGGTGATTATATCTCCAAGAATTAGTAGGATTATAGAGGGATTAAAAAGTAAATTTTTAAAATATGAAACCTAAGCATGATCACATTTTTTCCGAGAATATTTAAACATAATTAGCCTTGAAATTAAACTTTATTTTTATTTTGAAACAATTGAGATATAAGTAGTTCTTTTTTTCTTGATATCCATTTTTCCGTACGCAACCACAGGAGTTTTTTGGAATCAATTTTTTTTCTTAATTGAAATAACTTTTGATACAAGCTTAATAATATGAGATGTGACGCCGGCCAAATAATTTCGGAAATGCTGATTCTTTCAAATATGTTTTTCGTCCCTTAGGAGCTTAGTTGTTAACCCTTCAAACTTTGGGCGCAAAACGGACACTCTTCATATGTCGGAATAAATAGATTTTTTGGAACGCGCACAATGCTACTATTTTATTTTTTTCCAGAAGCAGCATATCTAAGAAGTGAAACGCCAAAATTTTATGAAAAAATATTGAACATTGACGAAGCTATAATTTTTTTTGCGAAAAACTGTCTTTTTTACGTTTTCACTTCGTCATGAAATTTTTTAACATGATTATTTTTTATAAATAAATTTTTCGTATATCATCTAGAACGTTCAGTTCCGTAATTTTTTTTAACCACTTTGGACGGATAGTTTGGTCACAATACCGTTTTGAACTTTTTGACTAGGTAGAATCGACCCAGTGTGACCACCGAGATTGAATACAGAGGTGTGACCACGAAGGGTTAAGGAAAAATATTTTAGGATGACATCAAATCAAAGAACAGAGGGAGAAGAATATGTGTGCCGTTTTTATCATTATTTGGCAGGGAATGATTTGACTATAAAGTAATAGTTGAAAGAAAATAACGACAATCTCGTTCGAAAATTCGGTTTATGCTGCTAATAGGTCCAACCTTTTTTTGACTTCCGAAATCACCGAAAGGGAAGATAAACTAAGATTGACATATACGATACTAATCGTAAATTTTTTTCCACAATAACCATTACTTGAAAAATTAAATCGCTTGTCCTATTCTGGACACTGCGTCCGCAACCGAAAAAATGCATCGATTAAAATAAATTTAATTCATTTTCCTTTTGGCGAAATCATCTCTCCAGCTCAAATTAATAGTCCAGTCTACATTCAGTTGCCTAGTAATTACTGAGATGAAAAATTTATAATACTTTTCGCTTAAATCAGGGCCTTTTGGAGTGATAAGTTATCTACAAGGTTCGAAAAGGAGCCCTATGTGTCCTCTTTTGGTGCCTAGCGTGCGCGGTGGCTCAGCGCTACGCCCCATCCTAAAACTAAAACTTTTGCTTAAAACCATCCCTTAGAGTCCATCTGTTGTAAAATTTGGAAGGTTAAAGATTACAGATAAAGAATTCTTGTCGTCTGGGTAGAGGCGGTAATTACGCTTCCTTCATCTGATGAACCGCTTATACTGAAAAGTTTAAGCTTCGATCGTTCTAGTAGATAAAAAAAGAAGTATACGTATAGTGGAGCTATGTCCATAAAACGCGGGAACTGGAACAAGGCCTTCTGAATTTCATATCTTATGAAGGTTTCAAGAATCACCCGCAAGCTGGCCATAATATCAGAAGTTATGATCCCAGGTACACGCATCATTCTCTAACGAGAATAATTGGAAAGGATTGTCGAAGACGGGGAAATCCGAAGTAGTGGCTTGATCCAAGCTGATATCTTTTAGACAAAGGTTATACTTTCTCTTTATGACAATTGCGAGGATCTCCAGATCGCGGGTGACTAGTGATAGATCCCCAAATTTCCCAACTGATTCTGTGTACTTTTATAAAGGTGCTTTTACACGAGCAATTTTTCAAGCAATTGATTGGCCGACGACTATTGCCAAAACTAGTGGAGCGATTAATGGAGCAATACAGGGCAATATCATGCTAGTTGCGGCAATATTTCGGCAATGTGGCAATGTTTTAGCATATTGCTGTTATTGCTCGCCTTATGTTGCTGTATTTCCACTGACTTAGAAAATTCCGAGCAATTGTTCTCGTTCGGTGATTCAATTGTCAAGTTTTGTTTTGAATTTTACATTTATTTCTCAAGTTTCGTGTTATAACGGCTTGGAATTCAAATATTTCCAAGTTTTAGATTTGTTTATCAAGTTTGCTTTCGTGTTGTTCATAGACTGAATTGCGCGTGTAAGCCCTTATTACCGAATTGCATGATATTGGTCAACCAATTCAACAATTCAGCAACGTGTTGATGAAAAGTTGATCCACATCGCCTGTTGCAATTGTTGCTGTGTGTTGCTTCATATTTTCGTGACGTCGAAATTGACGAATATTGCTGCAAATTGAACAATTTTAATCCCTCGCACCTTTAGAGCGTCCTTATTTGGCGCGCTTCGCAATTCATAGCCGCACATCAAAGTGAGGCATATGCCAAAACACTTCCCTGGTTGAACATATCCAAACAATGTATAACCATGGGAGTTCCTCAACTATTATCGGTGTACACTAATGGGGGTTTCTCAACTTCCATTGGTGTGCACCCATGAGGGTTTCTCAACTACAATGGGTGTTTGATTTAAACAAACACTTCAATTTATTTTCTTTGATGAAAAAACAACAAATAAATTGTTAATTTTAAATAAAATATATTATTTTGTTTCTTACATAATCTTTCATGCCAGCTGGAGTAGCTTTGATTTTCTATCCTTTTCTTCAGCAACTCTGCAAGTTAAGGGATTGTGGTAAAAAAGATCTTATGTTAAATTTAAATTTTAAATTTAATTTTTATTTTTAAATTTAGTTAACTACCAGATGTACTATCATGGGTGTTTCTCCGAACATATGAATGTATATAAATTTGTGTGTACTACTGTTTCTCAAAACACCCATAAATATGGGTGTACTGCCATCGGTGTTCGGTGATATTTTCTTCATTAGGTGGTAAAGCCTGGTACGGACCTCGATCAAAATTTTGCCACGCCAATTTACTATATATCTCTACCATCTCTACAGTGAAAAATTCGTTGTGTAGAATTCTTTGGAGAAGTAAACAGCAGGGAACAGCTGTTTGTTTGACATTTACATTTTCAAAAATAAAATTTATTATACGCGTATTTTTTATGGTAATTAAGTGTCATGGATAATAATATTGGCCACGGTTAATTTAATACGCGCATAAAAAATTTTCAGATCCGATTTAGTTTAAAGAAAAATGCTCGATATCACAAAATCCAAAGCCAGTTTGAAAAAAAAATGGCAATCTCAAATTCAAATCAGAAGATGTCAAAATTATCGTACCGCAATGCAAAATTAAATAGCAGCACATTTAAATGGTGGCGGAAAATTGGTTTCCACGGTTTCAGCACCATCTTTTGGTCGATGAGCGAACTGTCAAATCGTGGCATAATTTTGACTCGAACTCCGTACCACCAAACAGAAAGCCAACGCGAAAATCGAGTTGGCAAAATTTTGACAACTTTTTTTTACATGCATTTCATATGGGAGTCAAAATTTTGATTGAGGTCCGTACTATGCTTAATGAGTGAGTTTATTACTAACTATGCACGGAAACCTAATTTTATGTACAAAAGCAATTTAAATAATCACTGAGAAAATTTGTTCACCATTAGTTAGGTGATCGGACGAAGTGCTCATCGTAAAAAAAAAAATTAGTAAAAATCAAACTTTCCAAAAATCGAATAAAAAAATTACTTATACAAATTTTTTCAAAATCAAAGAATGGTCAGCGATATATCTTCGGCTCTGTTAAACATTTTGTCAAAATTGATACCGATGTAGAAAGAATAACTCATACTTTTTCAAACTAGTCTAACAAATTTTGACAAATTTGAAATTGCAGACTAAAAACTGAATTGATTACTTTCATAAATTTAAACCTAGACAACAGTGTTATGGGCGCATCAAAAAAATAGTATGATTTTTGATTTGAAATCGTAATTTTCTTAAAAATTGGATACTTTGATAGCTTTTAATTTAAAACACACACGCTAATAAAAGCAGTACACAATTAAATGTGAATAAGTTGTCTTAATTGCTTAGTAAGATCCGATCCGATGGATAGTAAGATCCGATTTAATATCACCAGAAGCAAATATCTTAGAAGGTGTGAAAGATGTACGCCCCCTTTAATACGATTTTCGTTAAATGAATCAGGGAATCATGCCTTAAAATATTTGACATCGAAACCATTCTTTTTTTTTCCGTTTGGCATTTTTGATCTTGACCTGGCATTGAAACAAGTTCACAAAAATCCTTGGTGAAGTTACTACCGGGTGATAACGGGCGTAAGTCCTGGGCCAGATTCAATCTTATGACCTCTAGATCTGTGAATGTATTTTCCATCAATTCCCATATTTTTTATGTTACGCTAATTCAAACTCCAAACTCGTCCATTTTCAAAGAAGAATTTTGAAAACAGCCAGTTTTCAAAACACCCTGTATATTAGGATTAAATATCTTGTCAGTTCCAGACAGGGATATTGACGACATTTAATCAAACGTAAAATGTAATTCATTGATCGAATGTTTTTTTTTTTTTTCAAATTTTGTCTAAGTTCATAGTGTTTCAAACGCTTGGAAAATACCTCCACAAAAAAAGGGTTAACTTCTAAAAGAAAGAAAATTCTTTTCAGCACAAAGTTTTCTTCGTCCTTTTACCATATTGAAGCAGACCGAAGACCTACTGTAAATATTGACTTTCTTAGATATTCTTGCCGATTCCCCAAAGGGGACTAGCTGGGAGAACACCTACCTGGTCTATTCAAATAGCAAGGGGAAACTCCCTTATCTGGTCGTTTTAAAATTCCTAACAAAACAGTTCGATTACACGAACCGGTAATTAAGTACATTCTTCCAGACTTGGTCAGTATTTAAAGTTAAACCACTTACAGGAAAGTACCTTATCATGGTAAGATTTTTATAGGTCTTATAATAAGTCCTGATTTTATTTTTCTAGCTTAATTCGATAAAAGATTGAAACACGCCCTCGGTTTTTTTTCTCTGCCCCGGGGGCTATACTCTGAGGGAATTGAATTGAAATTTATTTACCCATCGTGATGTAGAACTTATGAGGGCTGTCAAATTATTTCTAATCTCTAGTCTTTCCATCAAGGGTAAACCCTCCACCAGAAACAACTATTAATTACATAAGACTTGGCGGAAGGTTCTTTCTGCTTTCAAACATGGTTTCGTTTCTATATTTTTTTTTGCTCGCCATGCAACACGGCAGAATACCCAGTGCTCTTTGAAAAAGGTTAACCGGCCGTGGTATAAGGGTGGATTAGGGTTTAAAGTGTGCTCGTGGACCGAACCAGAGAGATGACGGTTCGTATACCTTGCATTTAACCTGAGGATGAATTATCTCTTGGCTCGGTGGGTGTCCATCATGTGCGCTTAAATATAATCCAAAGGAAAAATAGAATCTTTGCCGGGCGGAAGATTTACAAGGGTAGTTCTTACGGGGCAGATTATTTCTATATAGAAACAAGACATTGGTATCCTTTCGCGGAAATTCTAACTTGATATAAGGTCCTTGCTTGGGAGTTGGCCAAACAAGCCGAACGACCCACATTCGTTCGCGCAATATTATCACTTATAATTGCAATTTGCGCTTGAAATGCATTAAGACGTGATAGTCGTCGCTATGTCGTCACTTTAATTGAACTTCTTGGAAATGATCTCAGCTTGGCCCTGTCAAATGAAAAATGAATTACGGGTCTAAGTCTTAGTTGAGCCATTAGACCGCTTCCGAAGGAGATGACAAATTGATTGAATTTCGTGCCTGCCTCGACGGAATATACGGAAATGTCTTTTTCTTGAACCCATTTGTGGTTAGCACTTCAATTGGCTGTATTTAGATGTTTCATTGAAGGAAATGCTCTCGGAAGACGATTTAAGTTTTTCGAGTTTCATTCATCTTTAATAGAAGATGGCCTCTTTTTAGAGGTTAGAAGTTTCGATGTTTATGATTTCCTGTACGATTGCAATACGAAACTAGAGATTTGTATATTAACTCGGATATTTATGGAATTTGATTTAGATGTGGATGCGAACTCTATTTTAAAATCAAAATAAATTGTTCAAATTTTCGATATAATTCCCTGAAATATTCGACTAGTTTTCACTCCGTTTACTTACTCAATCTTTCTTCAGAATCACCGGATCTTGTTAAACTGATGCAATCTCAATTACACGAAATGTTTCGTTTTCCCTTAATATTCGGATATGGCATGGTATGGTATTCACTTACATGCTACCAAGATGATTCACCTACGATCCAGCAAAATGATTCACTTACGAGTAACAAAACTGATCGCTTCATGATTCATCTGAGAACCGTAAGTTAATTCAATTGTTAACATATACATTCGTTAGTAATTGACTGACGGTGCTTTTCGTTTGAAGTTGGACAGAAAATTCGTTATACTAGAAATGAAATATGTAAGTTTTATCCAGCACCAAAAGGCTGTAGGCTCAAAACAGAGCCTTGGATAAAAAAAAAGATCATTTCTTTCACTCGTTTACATAAGGCTAAATTCGTTGACGAGTAGCGCCCATATAAACCTAGTGTTCACAAATATTGACCGATATGAACGCTTTGAAATTAAAAATTTTAAATTTGTTTTTCCAACAGTTTCATGTGGACGAATTTTCAAAAGAAACATATTTGTTCATCCCAGAATTTAAGAAATCGTAGCACTAGATGAAGCTTGTATTTTGAAAGATTTTAAACTCTTCTCTATTTTGTCGACTAAATTTCAAGAGGCATCGGATGGGGCTTTTCGGATAATCAAATCAAATATTGACCCCTGCGAGATGTCGACTTCTGAGACGAGTGCTTAATGTTCTTTGAAGGCCTTCTTTAATGTTTCTTGAACTGAAAAGCCATCTAACTTTAAGAACCTTATCATGTCTTGACTTCCATTTAGTAGAGTCTAACAAGAAACGTGCTTGCTCATAGTGCCTTTCAAATTTTATGTTTATGTGCTCCTAGCAAACATCCTAGAAAAGAATGTCCCATAAAAGTTGGAATTGATACTGTAAAAAAGTATCGAATTGCATTAAACATATATGCTAATAATTCAATCAAAGATTTACTACACTTTTATGGTAGAGTATTTGGTCCTGGCTGTTTGATTTTGTCATATGTGTTTTCGTCATTATTTATGTCTTCGGATGAACACTTGTAGATTGCGGCATGTGTTCGAATTATGCTTTCCTGGCTAAAATTGGGCGTTCTATGAAGTACTCTGTATTTGAGTCATAGGGCAAAACAACCCTTTTCCTGTTTTTCAAATAGGCGTGGTAATTTCTGTGGCCGCAGGAACTTGAGACGCACTATCTTCCTTTTGAGAAAATTCTTTCTAATTTCAACTATTCTAATTTGAAGATGAATAAAATTGGCTTCGATTACGACAAACATTTTCATCGATTGGATCCAATCTAAATTTTGTCCAGTAATAAAAGAATATTGCCGAAAAAACAGTTTGTTCCGTTGTCGATAAACATGTGTTATACCTCTCGAAACAGAGAGTGTGTGACAGTAAAACCTCATTATACGTCACCATTATACGTTGGTGTCAAAGCTAATCTTCTTCAGACAATAATTTTTCAAGAGTTTTAACTCCTCCAGATGTTATCAACAAATTAATCTTAGGTGTGTATATAAACCACGCTATCTCATCAGGCCTACGATATATTGCGGAATTCGTGAAAACATACTTAAACCCTTTTGACTCCTTTGGGGGTTGAAAATCGAAAAATTCTGAACTAATTTTTTGGGCTTTGTGTAAGTAATCTGTAGAAGGGAAAATGAATTTGGTATCTCATCAGGCCTTAGCGATATTGCAGAATTCGTGAAAACATACTGAACCCCTTTTCACTATATTTTGAGTATCAAAAAAACTCAAAATAACTTATTAGGCTGGAAGATATTAAGGGATTCGTGAGAACATTCTGAAGGAGAGCAACTTTGGGGTTGAATTTAGAAAGATTTGGGACAAAATTGTTCAATCAATTTGGTATCTTATCGGGCCTAAACGATATTGCAGAATTCGTGAAAACTGAGCCCCTTTTCACTATTTTGGGGGTTGAATATTGAAAAATTTCAAAATTACTTGTTAGGCGATTGTACAAACAGTCTGTAGACGGAAAACCCAATTTAATATCTCATCCGGTCTGAGAGATATTAAGGGATTCGTGAGAACATACTTAACCCCTTTGCTCTCCTTTGGGGTTGAATTTAGAAAAATCTGGGACAAAATTGTTCAATCAATTTGGTATATCATCGGGCCTAAGCGATATTGCAGAATTCATGAAAACTGAACCCCTTTTCACTATTTTGGGGGTTGAATATCGAAAAATCTCAAAATTACTTGTTAGTCGAGTTTATAAACAGTCTGTAGACGGAAAACTCAATTTAATTTCTTATCCGATCCGAGAGATATTAAGGGATTCGTGGGAACATACTGAACCCCTTTGCTCTCCTTTGGGGCTGAATTTAGAAAAAGTTGGGACAAAATTGTTCAATCAATTTGGTATCTCATCAGGCCTAAGCGATATTGCAGAATTCGTGAAAACATATTTTACTTCACCCATTTTCACTATTTTGGGGGTTGAATATCGAAAAATCTCAAATTTACTTGTTAGGCGATTGTATAAACAGTCTATAGACGGAAAACCCAATTTAATATCTTATCCGGTCTGAGAGATATTAAGGGATTCCTGAGAACATACTGAACCCCTTTGCTCTCTTTTGGGGTTGAATTTAGAAAAATCTGGGACAAAATCGTTAAATCAATTTGGTATCTCAAGATATTACAGAGTTCATGAAAACTGAGCCCCTTTTCACTATTTTGGGGGTTGAATATCGAGAAATCTCAAAATTACTTGTTAGGCGATTGTATAAACAGTCTGTAGACGGAAACCCCAATTTAATATCTCATCCGGCTTGAGAGGCATTGTGGTATTTTAAATTTTTTCACAACCTTGGGGTAGAATTTTCTTAAACCATTTCTACGTCAACGAATATTATAGTGCGAACATTTCATACTTCTAGATGCTGCGGTTTGAGCTTGGCGTTAATACGTGACTTTATCTCTCTTATTAAGTGGCCTCGGTATATCATAGAGCTTGTGGGGTTATATCGAATGGCAGAATGGCGATAAATAAACTGCAGAATGGATAAAAAAAATTAGAATATTGGGTATTCGTTCCGGTAGATTACCCAGTGTATACCCAATTGTAGACAATTATGCAGTGTCTACATATTAATTAGGAACTTATAATATTATAACACATTGAGTACTTCTAGGAAATGAATATGGACATAAATATAATACATTATACCAGTTTGTAAAGGACAATGCGGTTTATTAATGGATCGATAGATATGCAAAGCTTCTTAACTATCTTTACGGAATACATTCTTCTATTCTTTTTCAAAAAGATCTCTGTTTGAAGATTGGGAGAGAAATCCACATATTTCCTTCAATTTCAATTAGTCAAGATTGATATTAAAAATGCACGCACATGTCAAAGGTATACTTCTTTTGATTGCGTATGCAAAGCCATCGTCAAAGATCTGAAAGATTCACTCGAAAATGCTCTTCCTTTACGAGGTACGTGTTTTATACTGGCTTGTATGCGACCTTATAGATACATCTATCTACACTTGGCCTGGCATATTTTATAATTCTACACACCTCCATTGAATTTACCGCGTTGGTTGTTAGACAACAATAAAGCCGCGAAAAATAAAGTAAATTTCCATTTCCCATTGAAAAACATTTTGAATAAAGTTCCTCTGTACTCGATAGTAAGTGGAGTTTGAAAGAAAAAAAAATGCTTTACAGTTATTCAACGTCTTTTGTTGTATTAGGAAAAAAAAAGTTACCTAGTCTAATTATTACCTTCATACAGTTCGTGTTTATAAGTTAATTCATTACCTCAACGAGAAATTTTTGTTCATTTGATCGCAGATCGTTGAAAACAATGTTTCGGAAAATGACCAAAAAACTGGTTTTCAAATACCCAAAAACGTCTACCTAAGAATCCAAAATCTGATCTTACTTCTTAGAGAAAAAGAATTGATCTTAATCTGGTTCGAAGGATTGCAGATTGCTTATTTTTTGTTCCGTCCTTTTTACATTCAAATAACCAGAATCAGTTTTGGTGCCTTGAGCAGCTGTTCATATCCTCCGGTACAATTCGTACCTGATCTTCTTCAAGATCATCGTCACGTATGCATGTTTAAAAGAGCCAAGCCTACACAAAACCGAAATGATCTTCACTTTCAATGTTGCCGAATTTCATGGATTCTTTGCCATGTATGGGCAAGGGATCCAAAAATCGGATGTGCAAGATCAAATTTCTCAGGGTTAGGAAACAGCTGGCCAGGTTTGTTGTACGTAGTAAATTTTAAGTGATCATGGCAAACTCTTGAAAACGAGATCGTTGGGAACATACTTAACAAACAGGGGAATTTCTTAAATGCCACCGTGTGGTCGTATGTCTACTTGTCTCAAATTTCTTGACACGATCATTTATACGATCGTGTTTACCTCAAGTTCATCGACATGATCGACTAGATCTGATTAATTCGGTCAATCGATAACTGGTCTATATATCGGTAGGTCAATTGAATATGAAATCTATACAATTACACTATTTGACTGCTCGCAAGAGAAGCATAAAATCTAATTGGATATGATCTAGTTAAGACCAAAAAAAGTGTAAAATACCTACGTGTAGTAGCAAATTGTGTTAAGGTTAACCGGTCCAGTTTCTTTTTTCTACTTGCTATTTTTGGTCATTTGCTATTTTTGGCCTATCTGATCTGTCGCAATCATTTTATTACCTTTGTTTCATTTTACTTTTAGTGTAAGACGCACTGTATTTTTTTTTGTCGAAATCCGCATAACTTTAAGTCGTCAGTTACACCGGGTGTGAGATGTGTTTCACTTCTTAATTAGCTAATTTACCTCTTCGTTGCGCTATGGATATTATGTATTTGGGTTGAGAAATTTACTATTCACGGAGAATATCACTTTCAAGTTCAAGAGTCATTCGGAATTTTTTTTTGGCATTTGTCAACATTTTTTCAGGGCAACGATCATTGAAGATCGTTGAGGTTATTTTCGGGTGATCATCTTGTTTTTTTTTCTGAATTGGTCGAATTTGTTTACAATTTGAACAAAAGTTACTTGAAAGAAAATTCAATAAGCATTTCACTAAGTGACGCAAATTAAGACATGCAAATTTACTTCATATCGCACGAAAGGATCATCGAAGTCTAAACGAGGTCATACCCATAGATGGCACATTCTTCACATTGGTCCTCTTTTATATGATGATAAAGTTCACTTTCATTAAGTACTAACTTATTTTGAATTCAAGACATGGTCAAAAAGTCTACAAGGTGGAATATCTTTATTGTTTACGTGTCAAATATAAACGAAAGAATTACACATTTTTTACCATGGCCGATCTCGACCATTTCTGACGAATTTCCCAATTTCAAGATAAGTTCGTTCAACAGTTCGGGAGAGTTAATTTCGAATATCTCATCTTCAATGATCCAGCTGCTGAAACTAAGCTAAGCCACAAAAATATAATGACGCTAAGTATCAAAAAATGTGGCCTGGGGATAAGACCCTTGGGTAAGCCCCGAAATACGATTTTGACAAATTCTTAAAAAACACCAAAGACCTCCTTAAATTCCCATTTTGAAAATGTCAAAAAATTATGGAAGAGGTTAGTGCTCGGCTTGATCTGTAGATGTAGCGGTGTAGATGAATCCCTCGTTTAACACGTTGACTGCCTGTTTTTGACCACTTTAAATAGCACTGTCAAAATTTTTTTGATAAAACGTGTGCCGGAACATTTTGTCAAATATGGCATGATTGCTCTTAGCACTATAAAAGAATATTTTAAGTTTTGTGCAAGTTACATATCTACCTATTTTTCGTTGTCACCAACATGCCTCTACCAAACTCACAAAAAATTTTGCCAACGAAGGCTCACTTTTTCTATTAGTATGAACTTTCTAGATGAAAAAACATTCTCACTTTCGGTCCGAACTACTTCTATAAAAAAATTTATTCTATAATATTTCGTGAGTAGTACTTAAGATATCTTTTCCTTCCACTATGTCCCGCCCCTTAGATAGATAGATTTGGAAATATTGGTTGGTATGGTTAACCTCTGTCACTGCAGCCTCAGTTGGGATTATTGTGACGTCCCCCCGGTTTGATTATGATTCCTCTTCGATCCCTGCGCTTTCAATGAAGCCTAGTATTTTGCGAAGAGGAATGGTCATGAATTCCGATGGGTCCATGAAACCCTGACCGAAGTGACGAAGTCTTTTGCGAGTTAAACCCTCACATTCACAGAGGATATGCTCTGGTGTTTCGTCTTCGTCATTGCATATTCTGCAAATTTTAGTCTCAGAGAGACCAATCCTATTGAGATGCTTCCTCATGTGACAATGTCCAGTCAGAGCTCCCACTAAGGTTCGGGTCTGATATCTGCTTAATTTTAGATAATCAAATGAAATTTTTTTTTTCCGAGTGTTTTGGCATAAAAAGCTTTGAGTGCCTGTTGCCCGGTGCCAAGTCCCAGTGAATGGCACTTTGCGATTTTTGCCACATTCGGATGTTCATTCTGGCTGTTCTTAATGGTATCCCACAGAATGGATATGGTCCCATGAAGTCAGCTTCTGAACCTTTCCTAGCCATTAAGTCGGCCATTTCATTACCTACATAGCCGCTGTGTCCCGGAATCCAAATGAGACTAACTCTGTCCTTATTTCCGAGTTCAATCAGGCATTGGAGGCAATTCCAAACAAGTTTGGAGTAGATTTGAACGGACTGAAGTGCCATTATTGCTGCCTTGCTGTCCGAGAGAATATATATTTGTTGGTTTTTGTAGCCCCGTCTGATATTTTCTCTAATGCATAGTTCAATAGCATGAGTCTCCGCCTGAAAAACAGTGGATGTTATGTGCATGCTACAGTAGAATTTCACATTTGAGCGCACTCCATAAACTCCTGCTCCTACACCTTGATCCGTTTTAGAACCGTCTGTGTACCAGATTATGGATCCTGGTTTTGGAGTGGGTTTGTTTGTGGCCCATTCCTCCCTTTCAGGAAGGACAACTTTGAATGGCTTTGTGAAATTAAATTTCGGTACCATTGAATCAGAAAGAGGTATCGCTAGTATCGGGTCCTTGTTGAGTTCCGCGGAGAGAGTTGGGCAAGCTATTTTGCGCTCTGACTCGTCCTCCGAGCTCAAAAGTTTGTATGTGATGAATCTAGCTTCTTTTTGTATTTCTAAGTGTAGGGGTGCTAGGTTGAGAAGCACCTCTAAGGCAGCTGTGGGAGTGGTGCGCATCGCGCCAGTAATACCCAGGCATGCCAGTCTTTGTAATTTAGTCAGCTTAAGCTGAGCAGTTTTCTGCTTTGTTTTCTTCCACCAGACGGATGCCGCGTAAGTTCTAATGGGCCTAGCAACGACGGTATACATCCAGTAGGTTAGTTTTGGACTCAGTCCCCAGTTTTTGCCGAGAAGGCTCCTGCAGGTCCAGAGAGAGATTCTGGCCCTTTCAAGAACTTTGTCCAAATGAGCATTCCAGGTGAGCTTTTCATCCAGGATAATACCCAGGAATTTTACCTCACTAGAATACTCTATGGATTCTCCAAAAAGAGTAGGCTTAGCTAGCTTGTCCTTACACCTCCTTTTGGTGAATGCAACAATTGTGCTTTTCTTTGGGTTGATACCCAATCCTGCTTTAGTGCACCAGGTTGCTACCTGGTTTAGGGTATTCTGAACTAGATCAGTCACCGTCGCTTCAAATTTACCTCTAACAAGAATGGCAAGATCGTCAGCGTAACCCTGTACCGTGACTCATTGCTTGGTCCCGCCCCTTCCTCCACATTACACAAAAACCCTTTTTTGGGGCATAAGGCAGTTAATAAACACAAATTGCTTTACTCAATTAAATTAAAACACTGTTGGCAATTCTTCCCAATTTAATTTACTACACGATTCGCTGTTATCAATGAAAATCATTTTACACATCACTTTCCAGTAAAACTGATCGTCGTTTCGCTTTCGTAGTAGAAAAACTGATCCCGTAAACAAGACGTACTGCGCTTATATATTGCATGAGTTGAGTCGAGCTATTTTCCAACTAATTCGGTTGTTTGTTTGTGGTGTAGAACATGCAGGAAATGTGCTAAAACTATGTAGAGCTTTCTTCGCTATTCTAATTGGATATTGGACAGTTATAGTTTTGGTTCGGGTTGCCAGGATACGCATGTAATAATAACTTCATAGTACCAAGTTTTCCCTTGAGTGTAAGTTCTGAAGTTTGCTTTGAACTATCCCATTCTCTTGTTAAACCTACTGTGAAAATTTCATAATACTACTTTCTTTAATGGATTTTTTAACATATGAAACGTCTGAATGGCGTAGAGCCGGACATTTCCCAAATCCTTTTTAATACACCATGTGCCATGTTGTGAAATATTTCAGCACAATATTCTGACGGAAAATCTAGTCAAATTTTTCAGGTCAAAAAGTCAAAATTTGACAATTATTTGACAAAGTGGTAATTGGAGGAGGTAGTAAATTCGATTAAAATATCAGATCGATCAAAATAAAAAAATTTCAGCCAAGCTAAAATAGTATTGCACTGTTGTTTGACCATGTGGTCAAATTGCAGTAATAAGCAATGTGAAATAGCGAATTTGACCGAGCGGATACTGTGAGATTAATTGGAATTCGCTATTTCGCATTGCTTATTACTGCAATTGGACCACTTAGTCAAACAGTGTAATACTAGCTTAAGTAAAAAAAATTTAAGAACAAATTGACGTACTCACTTGTACATTTTGAAAGTAGATTGCAATACAATTCCACTTGATTTCGTTGTGCTGTTTATTGCTTTTAAATAATGTATCCTTATGAAATATAACTTTAAAAATTATTAATTGCCTGGCTAATGTAGAAGGATATTTTAATCAGTCTACTTTCAATAAAATTGTGACTTAATATTGTGGAAAAATATAAGAATTGCCACGTTTATTATACCATAGACAACATTGGTCCCCTAAATTGACAATTTATTAATTTCCAATTTAACTTAAATTCGCAATTACAACTTTTGCCTCTACATACCTTTCTCTCGTAATGATGAAGATTAAGATATGTAATTTGACTATTTTATTTGAAATTCGTTGTTAAACGTAAACAAATAAAATTGGTGGGGATTGCCAAATTAAGCAATAATTGAGTATCTCGCGAATATTATGTCATCTCATTGTTTACACAATTTGTGAGAGTTTTCAAACGTTTTTCGGCATTTAGTTCCTAATGCCCCATTCAAATTGATTGTTTAACCCCGATCTTCTACTGGTTAATATTTAGACCGTGGTCACATGACATACAGACCCTAAATGGCCGTTAGAGTGCTCCGTGTGGCTAGGGTATCATTAGATATTAGACATGGCGCTGCTGTCGCATTGGACCCGATCCTCTACGATATTCCTTCAATGTGTTTGGCGATTTATGATATGAGTTTTAATATTGTTGGTTTTTGCTGACTTGCTATTGTCAGCCTAGCCTATTGTCTATTGCATAGTAATAAATACAAATGATGTCACGTGTGAGCTTAACAAACACCGTATATTATATTACACTGGTTTTTCCACATCTTTTGTTTGATTACATAAAACACTAAGAACTCGTATCTCTGGTTTGAGCACTTTTTTGTATAATATTGAACAACTTTTCCAATATACTTTTTACTTCCAATAGTCTTATCGAAATTTATCAATTTCCTTTTTTTCAGATTTGCGTCAGTGTCTTCTAACAACGATGACGTGAAACGTGACCCATTTTCTCCAAATTTGGTAAGTAGATTTGAACTACACAACATGAATTGTTGCACACATCATTTACTATATAAAACTCAACACTTTAATTATCGAACTCCATCGGCAAGTACTCGGCTAGACTCTTAGCAAACACCTCATTTTCCATTTTGCCCGATTATCTTGTCAGTTTTGATTGTAATCAGTATGTCTGGTGCTCACTTATGCAATCAGTATTTTATCATAAATTACACCTGGCTTGGCTCTTCCACAAAATTATAACTTAAAGGCTTGACGGCATGCAATTTGGCAGGCTAGACTGGTAGCCATATTGCTGAAAGTTTGTCAGACATAAATGACACATTTTATATGTCATATCCTCTTAATAAGAAATGAAAATCACTGCATCTGAACCACAAACAGTCCTGTGATTTTATCTCATATTGTGTATTAGATACGAACGTGGAAGCCAGGAATATTCGCAATGCATTAGAGAATATAAATTCGGAATTGTCTGACTGTTACGACCAGGTACAATAGTACAAAATTGTCTTATCTGGCTATAAACGTATGAAAGGGCAATATAAAGTTGAAATAAATGTTTTAAGGATAAACTTTCGTAGCAACATTGGATACAGAGACTTGTCCGCAAGTACCTAATCCACAAAGGTGATAAACGGGAATAGAAATTGTAAAGAAATATAAAAGTGGTATGCTGGAGAACTTAGTTGTTGTTATTATATATTGAACTCAAAACGCAATCCCTCCATACGAAAGATCAATGAAAATTAATCATTTAGGAACAAATTTTGCTATCTCTGAATTCACTACCGAAAAAGGTGCATACGGTGAATGAAAATATACATCATGAAAATGTATAAATCATTAAATTTAATTCTTCAGTGCCACCTACCTTAAGCATAAGAATAGCTATGGCAAAACTTAGTAAGATTATAATTCGCAGATATGAATTTCGGTTCTATATCGCATATAGGGAAAAATCCTCAGCAGGTGGTATTGCTGTAAGGGTGTTTCGGATAGTAGCATGATACACCCTCTGACGAGTCTATGCCATCCGATGACGAAACAGCTCCTTCGGACCTAGTCCATCACAGATTTAAAAAACTGGCTTCTCCAGTGAAGGTTTTCCAACTGTCATTCCCTCAATGGCAATAGCCAGGACAGCGATGAATCACCAGCCGGGATTTCGTGTTGGGGCTTCAGAAGAAACCCCTCTGACGCCGGAAAACGACAAAAAAAAACTTCTTAAAATTAGCTTCTAACTTCACCATGAAAAAATTCCATTTTCAATAAGCATTCATTGCTATGAAGAAAAATAGTTCATTAATTTTATGCTTTATTTCAATACTAATACATTAAAAGATATTATGAAAAAATGAAAAGTTGTGAACATATTCATTGTATTAAGCCCCGTTTACACGGTAATAGTTTTGAATGATAGTACTATCGTGAGAGCATAGTACGATAGTGTGAGAGTATGATAGCGCGACAGTCTCCTGTATACACGGTGCGATAGTGCGACAGTAAAATTAGGCAATAGTTACATTGTTTATGTTGTCAAACGTTGTTGTCTCAAGTAGAGCTGGTTGCAGCTGCAGTCATTGGTGAAGTTGTGAAAATAAAACACAAAGCGGGGTAGTAGTCTGTATTTCAGTCGACTTGCAGAGGGATTATAATCAGTTTCCGTCCACTGAAAAGCGCTCGTACTCTTCACCTTCATAAGTCTTACCCACGTTCAATCAATAAAACAATATGTACTCATTAAATCAATTTTATTTAAAAAAAAATTTACAGAAGCTTTATATGAAAACAGCTGTTCAAAAGACCAACAAAGCGCGTTAAATCAATTGTCCTTACCTTTGAATATAGCACTTAATATACGTGTATATCAATATTTTTTTTAATAAACAACACGTACTCACAACAAATTAAATTATTTTTTGGAATAAAAACTAAATTTTATAATTTTTTCAAATAATTTTTAATGTCAAAATAAAATGTGTTGTTAATGTCAAAATAAAGTTATCGCGATAATACTATCAACTATCTCGTTAAACGTGATAGTGCGATAGTGCTATCATGATAGCGCGACAGTAACTGTCGAGAAGTTTACATGATGATAGTTATGACGATAGTAATTATCATGACATCAACTATCGCAAAAACTATCACCGTGTAAACGGGGCTTAATAATCGAATTCATTGTATTAATTCTAGTTCGTAAATTCAATATTAATATTTGATCATATTCATTATATTAATGAACAAATTATGATTTTTATAAACGGTTTAATTATTGAGAATGGAATGGAATGGTGTTTCTGGTGCGAAACACCAAAGGAAAGCCCGACCGGGATCAATCGCGGTCCTGGCTACTGCCATTGAGGACATGATAGATGAAAAACCTTCACTGGGGAAGCCAGTTTAAAACTGTGTTCTTGGAACCTAGTCCAACATAGTTTTAAACTGGATTCTCCAGTGATGGTTCAACTGTATATTCTCGTTTTAGGACTAGTAAACCCCAAAAAAAGCAACAACAAAAATAACCGCCGCAAACGTACGCAAATGGGTTTGAAGGCGCGTAGCTTACAAAGCCGTTCAAATATTAAGTAGAAATTTTTTTGATGGGTGGAATGAGGTAACCCCTACGAGTGGTATCTTGGCGGTGGAGTGAGGGGGGAGCGTTTTAGACGAAAAAATTTGGTTTTTAGATCTCAGTAATCGCTTATGCTAGGAGAAACTTGGAGTTTATGTAGAACTATCATAGTAGACCCATTTGCAAAAAATGGGTGGTGGAGTGGGGGAAAAACATTGCGTCCAAAACGCGCGGATGGTAGGATCCAAAATTATAGAATCCATATATATCCTCAACGGTTTATGTTAGAAGGTTGAAACGTTGTCGTTGCCTTAAGTGATACGGGAGCCTAGACAAGGACTAACATTGTACCAGGAAGACAAAATTTGGGTTTTCTTTATAGAATTACAAGTGGATTCTATTGAATATAAAATTTTTGAGGGGGGTGGTGAAGCACGGAATTGTGTGGATAGCCATTTTTCAAAAATTTACATTTATATATCTCAAGAACCGTACCAGATATGATGAAGAAAATTTTACAGGATTTTGACACAGTAGACCTCTAGTAGGGGAAAAAATTGGGAGTGCTGGTGTCGGGGGTGATGATGGGAAAGGATGAAAAGGAAAACATTTTGATTTTTATTTCTCAAAAACCGCAAAGAATAGAAAGCTAAATACTTTATGGAAGCACTATACAGGAATCCGTGAAAAAAAAATTTTTTGATAGGGGTAGCAAGGTACGGGAGTGTGGGTGATTTTTTATATCTAAGTAACGGCTTATACTAGAAAGTTGAAATTTAGTACGTATGTGCAAAAAAAGTTTAGATTTTTATTAGCGTACAAAGGTGAAGTAGAAAAAAATTTCCATGAAAAGTGGTTTTTCCACATTTTCAAGTACCTATTTCGTTTTTATTTTATTTTTTAGACATGTTGAGTTATCAAAATAATTTTACTTCTGCAACCATTAAGAGGGTGTAAAGTGGTTGTGTACCTTTTCACGAATTTCGATATATATCTTAGGTCTAATGAGATACCGAATTCACTTTCACTTCTAAAGGCTTTTAATATAATCGAGGAAAAAAGGCATTTTTCGATGTTAAACTTTTTATTTTTCAAATTTTCACGAATTCCGACAAATCTTTTAGGTTCAATGAGATTGGATTCGCTTTTACTTTTAATTTCAGAATTAAACCCCTTCTACCCCTAAGAGTTTGTAAAATGAATGTGTAAGCTTTTACGAAGTCCGACATAACACTTAGGTCTGATAAGATATCGAATTGTTTTTTACTTTAACGGGCTTTCTATACTTTCTATATATAATCGCCTAAAATCCGAATTTTTTGATGTTTAATCCCTAAAGGGCTATGTCGATATTTTACCCTTTGTTTTTTTGAAATTTGAAAAAAAAATACCTAAACTAAAAAAAAAATACATAAACTAAAAAAAAAATAACCTGCCAACAGTCTGGACGCTACTTTATTATTTTTTGGGTAGAAGTCCGGAACGCGTTGAATGATGTGATGCGGCGTCGGTTACTATGCGACTGACAACCTACGAGTATGGCTATGAAACCGTTTTTTTATGTTATCTTGTCAGTCGCATAGTAACCTACCAGCTGGCAAACGTTTGTCAGCTAACTTTAAAAATGGATATTCATTTCTAGAATGGCACTCATTGCCTAGGTATTTTATTGTATGTGACTATATTTAATGAATTTCGTTTGATGAATCGGATTTCTTTAAAATAATGAACCACGTGTTTCTTGCGTTTGAGCAAACTGTAATAAACACACTACTAGAAATAATTGTCCCAACTGAAATTTGAAACGCTCTAGATTAATTTCGCTTAATAAAGATATTGGAACTTTATATTTTATTTTTGGGGCTTGAGCAGGAATAGTTGGAACCTCATTAAGTATTTTAATTCGAGCTGAATTAGGTCACCGAGGAGCTTTAATTGGTTAAAGTAGGTGCAAAGAATTCAGTCAATCTCCATCAAGAGATCGAAATGTTCTGCGAGTTGAACTAAATTTAGTCTCTTCATCTTAAGGTTGCCAGCTCTCGAGCGTATGTACACCATTCTTCCTGATAGTCATATCTTCAATTAGAACCATATGTGATGCTCTCAGGATGTTCAATGACATCCACCTCTCGATGACTATGAAACTGTGGATAAGAATGCTACTAAAGGTGCCTAGAATTTGTTATTAGTTGAATCACCAATGTTAGACACTTTGTGTTCCTGTTTGATAACATCATTAATGATTGCTGCTTCTTCGGATGCAATTGTAGATAGTCAGTCAGACAGACAGTCGGCAAATTGTTGACAATAGTAAAAAAAAGTCAGATATCAAAGTTTCTGTTGTAACCATTAAAATCCAAGCCAATCTCTCTATGCGACATCAAAACTTCCCTTTGAGAGAAAGAAATTTGAAAAGATGAGCAAATATTGGGCAATTTTCCGATTTGTTTTTTTTTTGGGACAATGCATTAATTTATATGTTTTGTTTTATTCAAAAATATAAACAGAGAAACCTATTTAATCGTATAACGCGGGACCCAAAAAAATTATTATAGTTCGATTAGCAAGTGGTCCATGTATCAAGGGACCTCGAATTATAAATTATTCCCTTTTTAATGCGACCAGATGGAAGATGGCGTGATGTAAAGTGTTACTTGTTTCAATTTTAGAAATAGAAAGACATGGCATTAAATTAAATGTTGTACTTTATGTCCTTTGTGCACACAAGATAGAACAGAGAAATTGTCTATACCAAACGGGACACGCCCATTATTATTTTCTTTTGATTGTAGTTAAATTGAACTTACAGCGTCGATTTTGGGTATGATCCGATTGGAGCTGGAAAAATGTTTGAAAACTTGAAAAAAGATTATCGCATGCGAACCAATTGGTAGGTGGTCCGATTATACAGAGTCCCGATTAGCGGGTTTCATTGCCATCCGCTACATCCTCTCAGATCCCAATTTTCCAAAAATATCAATCCAAAGACATTTAGACATTTTTGCATAGCTAATTTCACCCATGTTAAACCGGCACGCACGCACGCATGTATTCCTTATTTCCGTTCGTCTCACATTCTGTTCATTTAAAAACTCGTTATTGCCAATTTGCATTCCAAAATCTAATTACATTTTATGTAAATGTTTCGTTGTTCATTTTAAGCACATCGAACCAATGCAAAAAGAAAAACAACAAACATGACAACTGCGATTAAATACGCTTCAATTATTCAATTAATTTATCCAATTTAGAAGCTCGACTAATTCGCAAACAAATTTCTATATGGCGCCATATTTGAATTTCGCATCGACTAAGTATAGATACTCCGGAATCTTTAGTAGTCGATATGCACACTTGAACGCACTGGCTGAAAATCGATTAAATTCATTGTAGACTGTGCAATCGAGCCAATAGCCTAGTAATCTTAAAACTATTTTCATAAGTCAATATTTTCATTTTCGTACACCTTTCCGGTATAGTAAAAAACAAAATGGAATAACAAGTGAACTTTCAATGCGGTATACGATCCGTGATCGCCTCTTACCCAGGGAATTCAGTTCAAAAACAGTTTTCGGTATATCTCAAGACGGAAAACTTTTACTTCAATTAACCATTTAGTGCGCATCTTCATCTCAACTTAATCGAATGATGACACGGCTTATTCGCAGTAACTTCTTTACTGGATAATCCACTGAACCATTTTTCGACTAGTGGAACTTTGAAATTCGGTGCCTACCTACTTGTTGTTTGGACAAAATTAAAGAGAAAATATTCAGTTTCCGGACACAGTAACACATCGATGAGATGATGATGCGCAAAATTAGGAAGCTGTACAAGAAATTTGCTACCTTGGAAGCATCATTAGCATAGATTTTTCAGTTCCAGTTATGAACTATTGTGGGGTATCTAGAGTAGTGACCAAGTAAAACGGGTTACGACGTTTTCATGACCAATAATCCAGTAACCATTGGTCAGCACAGCAACGACGTCGTGCCGACTTAGTATAAAATAAGGTAAAGGTCGTCTCGACGTCGTCGTAACGATCGGTACAGCGACCATGTGATAACCCCTACGCGACTGAGATCTAACTTGTCAAAAGAAGTCGGCTATGGGTTATTTATGCAACCTTAGTTATTTTATAACCAATCAGTTATTGTATTAAATGTTTTTTTTTGCAAGTAGTATACTGTGGATAATTTTAATAACTTAATTAATTAATTTTAATAATTTTAAATATATAACTTATTTCTCTGTCTGTAATATTTTCTTCAAGCTATTTGCATTATTTATGAAGGCAGACGGCGCCATAGGCTTGCTTAAATTTAAATTCACAGGAAAGTAAATATTGATTTCGAAATAAGATTTCTTTTGCTATTTTTTGCATTAATAATTTTTTTTTCAATCTATGATAATCATATATTTGGGTTAGTCGTCTCGTGTATGAATAATGTAAGCGATATTTTCATAACCGGAAAGCAGCGGGATGTCGCGGAAATAACAAAAAAGTTATGTTTTAGTTATTTAATGACCAATACTCATTTTTCGCCAATAAGAAGGTTTTATATTGTTTAAATTGAGTTATAATAAGACTCACTTACGACTGCATAACTAAAACACCGTTACGACGTCGTCACGACTTAACATTTATAAAGCCTCGTGTACACTAGCAAGCAAAACTTGCTAGAGTTGCTCTAAGACATTTATTGCTGCATGTGCGCACGGTTCCGAGAGCGCATTTGCCCAATTTTTTGCTCTAGCCAGCAAATGCTTGCCTTTTCAAGCAAGTTGTGTATGTACACGCTAACTTGCGAGAGTTGAAATCTCGCAAGAAAGTTCCGATGGGTTCCGAAATTTTTCAGCAAGTCAGTACAGTTGCATTGGAAGTGAGGTTAAGTTCAGTCTTAGGTGTCATAATTTTCTAGTTTACGTGCGAAATATGAACGGAAAATCCAAGTGGAGCTCCGAAGACTTTTGTAGATTTTTGTAGAGCTACTTGCTAAAGTAAGATTGCTGCAATTTAACAAATAGTGTAAACATCGCAGCAAATTACTCTAGCAAGAAATGTCGCAAGTTACTTGCTAGTGTACACGAAACTCACGCAAAACAAGAAACTCGCGAGGAATTTACGGAAAAATCGTATCGTGTATTTTTCGCTACTTTCTCGTCAAGCAAAATCCTTTGATGTCGTCAAAAAACCGCCATCATCAGAGAAAACTCACGAATCGCGAGAAACCTCTGCCCTACTATTCTTCCTTTCGGGATTGCATACTGAAAAATCCCGAAAATACTTTTTAGGCGTTAATCAAAATTTAACCCAAGGTCTTAAGAGATATTGAACAATTCTGGAAAACATATTAAAAACATTTCCATCCTCTTGTGTATTTATTTAATGACGAAAAATGTTGCAAATGAATTTTAGGCGTTTATGTAAAAATCAATTCGATATGCCCTGAAACCGAAGGGATATTACGAAATGAAATAAAAGATTTATTTATTTTTTACCCCCTTCCCTTTGGGATTAAATACCAAAAAATCCCGAAAATGCTTTTTAGGCGTTAATCAAAATGTAACCAAACTCGATATCACGTAGGTCCTAAGAGATATTGAACAATTCTGGAAAACATATTAAACATATTTCCACCCTCTTGTGTATTTAATAACGAAAAATGTTGCAAATGAATTTTAGGCGTTTATGTACAAATCAATTCGATATGCCCTTAAACCGAAGGGATATTACGAAATGAAATAAAAGATTTTTCTCTTTTTTACCCATTCCCTTCGGGATTAAATAACAAAAAATTCTGAAAATGCTTTTTAGGCGTTAATCAAAATGTAACCAAACTCGACTCACGTAGGTCCTGAGAGATATTGAACAATTCCAGAGAAATTTTGCATCACTTTTTCACCTGTAAAACTCGGAATCACTTATTCTTCCTCTATCCATAATGATGACAACGTTAGTCATGAATCATAAATCGGCAAGCATGTCCAATCAAACACTGCTACTTTACTCAGAAAAACAGAAAAAATCTGGACGACCATGAAATACCCTGTATATGAAGGAAAACTCCCCATCCCATGATTGTTTTACGTCCAGTAGCATCACTTCAATTTAACTCTTCTTGTATTTCTGGAAAACTTGGATAATTTTTCTATATGCTGTACAAAAAACAAATTTTTTAAATTACTGTCAAAAAACCGCTTAACTATCTCGCCATTTTGTGCATTGGTTCCTTTCGACACGGTGATCTTTAAGTCTGCCCGCTTTGATTACCGATTCAGCGCTGGAACTAATTCCGACCGAAAAGTTCGTGTGTACTGCTGCGGCTTTAATATGTTGAAGATCTTTCGCTGTACAGCGTGCAATATGCGATGTTCGAGAATGTTTCTGGCTTTAGGTATGGAAGATGGTCTTTTCAATATGAAACACTTTAGCTACCTATGGCCATCCCAATCATTGAGAAGCACCAGATAATGAAACATCGAATGAACCTAAAGCTAGAGAACCTGAGCATATTTTCGAAGCTAACTCCTGATGTCATAGATATATATATACATTGGAGTATCATCCAATCAACTAATCTAATTCTGTAACAAGGTCTATCATTTGTAGCACCTAAGCTTTCCATAGTACTCGTATGTCATATGAGTATTCTAGTGAATGGGTTCGTTATTTTTTGTAATTAAAAACGGAAGTAAACACAATCAGGCTATGGATGAGAGATCATCTCTAGCGTTAATCCATGGACAGAATAAACAGTTCTAACTTTTGTCGGCTTTTTTTTTGAAAATATAAAGTAGAAGTGTATGCCATTTCACATCTAACATTTTACCGATGTTTAGATCAGATTCTTGAAATCTCAAAGTGATGAAGAGTTTAGTTTCATCAAAGATAGTGTCATCGTCGGTGTCTGGTTCGAAGATAAATAAATAATTAAGCCACAGGTTTTTCTTTTATAAAAGTGTGGTGTCTTTCAGTTCACCGGTATCTTTTCGCTTCGGTTTGTTTTGCAATTAAAATTAAAACGGGGGATCATAAATTATTAAGTCGCTGGATTTAGTTTATTATTTCACGAGACGATTTTAACGCTATTTTTCGCGGAATCATCAGCGTTATTGTTGGTTTGTTTAATGATTTAATCATGTCTTCGAAATGAAACTTGTGGTCTACCATAAAAAATAATTAATTCCATCAGGTGTGTCTGTGCATTCGGAAGGCCTTAAACTACAGACGATTGTAAATTATACTCAAGAGTTCGAACAGTGTAATTGACGAAATTTACAACTCAATTTGACATATTTTGACGGTTTACAATGCAGTTTTAATTCTGCAGTAAATTCTCAAGAATAACCGGCAATTAAAAAGAGTTTGAATCACTTAAAATGTGTTGCAATCCTGTAAGTTTAATACTAGCGCAAAGAAATTCATGTGATGTTCAAAATTTTAACGAATGTTCAAAATTTTGACAGGGTTATGTTTGGCAATATTTATCGAAGCGTTGGAAATATCAACGTAACTCTGCAAACGAGACGGAAATGGTAAGTTTACATGAAATGTTCTTTTTTAAGTTGTTCCAAGTTAATGTTTATATATTATAATATAAATTATAAACTTCCAACAGCACTGTAAGAATGTTTGTATAAACTTCCCATAGTAGATTCTGTAAAACAATCTAAATATAAAAGCTCTTTGGGCAATCAAAACTCAAAAACTATTGATCATTTTCGGAGGCAAGCTTAAGATCAAAAAAGAAGGTAAGTTCGTTCGAAAAAAAGTAATTTTATATGGGCACAAAACATCCATCACCTTAACCACTTTTTAGTGAAATTTGAAGATTCTAAATTTGATGTACTACGAGGTTTAGGCTTGTGAATCTCGATTGTTGTATAGACAATGCATTCGTTTTCTCTTAATGATTCATACTTCCATGGTAAATGTAGTCAGATTTTAATTTAATGGATTGAGATGGACAAATGTTTGTGTGAGTCCGTATATAGTTACTCTAGTCTGAGCATGATACGTTCCTGTACTTCTGTTAATACCCAATTTTCCCTATTTTTAATCAATTTCCATTCCCAACTCTCTTTACTGCCGACTTGGGCTGTCGTGACATAAAAAAAGAAAAGTTCTTTCATTCAAAAGTTTCGAAATTGTTCATGGCATTTTCGATGCCATTTTAACGATCTTTACTGTGCCCTTGCCTTTTTTATACTACATGTGGCGCATCGCAAAATGTGTGTCATATCTGAGAGAATAGTCACGACCTAAATAGACGACTTTTTTAAATCTAATTGCATTCCTTTAGTAGTTCAACGGTCGAAGTCTGTAGAAGTGAAAACCCATTAAGGTAATATCTCGTCAATCGTTCCTTTAGTTACCTGTTGAATGATCTGTTGGACTGAATCTCATCCGCCTTGGGTACCTGTAGATGTGATACTTGTTTGTAAAAACGTATTGGACCTCTTTTTACCACCTTCAGATTGAAAATCAAAAAATTCTAAACTTACACTTAACCCTGCGTATACACTGACAATTTATCTGGCAATGACAATCGCAATATTGCCAATGAGTTAAATGACAAATCGCTATGAGTGGGCATTTGATTGCCTGGCAATTTTCATTTGAGTGAGTGAATTCGAAGTGTCAAGTTGTGAAGCAAGGCAATCATAATTTCGAAAACTATTGATTAATTCAATAGTTTTTTCTTTAGGTTACTTATTTTCACTCATGTTGCGATCAAACCAAAAAAACGTAAGTCTACCTGCTGACAAGCGTCGCTAACTTCTGTCAAACGATTCGTTTTCTGACAATATTATTCTCAAAATTGCCATGGCAATGCTGAAAGCAATATTGCCATATGCGTTTGGGGCGTCTACACTGTCAATTTGTGTATGGCAATAATGCCGTTGCCATTGCCATTGCTAGATAAATTGTCAGTGTAGACGCAGGGTAAGGTGGCTACAGACTTCTCCTGCTTTTCTTGCTTTTCACATTTTGTGAGTTTCTCGTCTTCACGAAACACACGCAAAACAAAGAAGTTACGAAAAAATCGTCTCGTGTATTTTTCGCTACTTTCTCGTTACCGCTCGTGGCCATATGCCTCCCAAAATTAACGAAATACGGTGTACACTTTAAAGATGGGAAATTCGGATCTTTTCAATGAACTGGCTCAACGGATCTCGCACCTTTCAAAGATCTGGCTCTTTGAGCCGGTTCAAAAGATCCAGGTGGATCATTTGCACTGCCGTACTAAAGGCTTATTCAATAGGTACATAACAATTTTGTATTTTAATTCAAACGCACCCTTAAACTTTTTTGCTGGTCTGTCAATGTCAAAACGTCAGTCAACGTTTACATTTTTATCATGGTGAAGTTTACGAACGAGCAACGTTTGGAAATACTCGAAATTTTCATTTTTTCTGTGTTTAATTTATATACAGAATGGTTATGTCCCTATTGAAGATCCCTTAGCTATTTACATAGAAAATTTCAATAGGGACACAACAATTTTGTACGCAGCACACATGACGAAATAGCTCCGTTAAATAAATTAATTAGCCACTCGTTAGATAAAGGGAACAAATCCCGCGCGGTTTTCTTAGACTTGTCAAAAGCATTCGACTCAATCCCACATGTGAAAATAATGTTTATTGCATCGGGAATTAGAACCTTTTGGGTTAACTAGATCACTGGCTAGAGGATAGATCCCAATATTATATAATTAACAATGCACAGAGCAATAGAGCAACTTTCCATTACGATGTACTTTGGTGACACTTTCCAATTCTTCGCGGATGCTTCATAAGTAGCATGTATAGTATATGTATAATGTACTACCTCATAGTTTGTAAAGATTTGCTATCAAAGATCTGCGATTCATAAAGATTCACGGTCTGTAAAGATTTACGATTCTATCTTCCATCTTCAATTTTCAATCTTTAACCATTAATCCCTAAACTTTAATCTTTAATCTTCGACACACCATCCTCTACCCTCTATCCTCCATTTTCCATCCTTCATCCTCCATCTTCCATTCTACATCTTCAATCTTCATCTTTCATCCTTCATCCTCCGTCTCTCATCCTCTATCCCCTATCCTCCCTCTTCCATTCTCTATCCTCTATCCTCCATCTTTCGTCTTTCATTCTCCATCATCCAATGCTCCATCCTTCATCCTCCGTCTTCCATCCTCCGTCTTCCATCCTCCATCATCCAACCTCCATCTTCCATCCTCCATCTTCCGTCTACCATCCCCCAACTACCAACCCACATCTTCTATCCTCTATTCACTATCCTACTTCCTCCATATTCCATAGTCTATCTCCTATCCTCCATCATCTATGCTCCATCCTCTATCCTCCATACTCCACCCTCCATCCTTCCATCCTCTATCCTCCATCCCCCATCCTACCATCCTCCATTATCCATCCTCTATCATCCATCCTCCATCCTCCATGCTCCATCCTTTAATCCTCCATTTTCCATCTTCTATCCTCCATCATCATCTCAAAGATTCGCGATTTGTTAAGGTCTGCTTCAGTCCGCGAACCGTAAAGATCCCCGAGCCGTGATGATCCGTACCGCAAAGATCCGTAAAGATCTGCGAGCCGAGAAGATCCGCGAACCGCAAAGATCCGTAAAGATCTGTGAACCGTGAAGATCCGCGAACCGCAAAGATCCGTAAAGATCTGTTGAGCCGTCAGGATCTGCGAACCGCAAAGATCCGCGAACCGTAAAGATCCGTGAAGAAGATCTGGCTCAGTTGAATCTTCTGCTTGAGCACAAGAGCCGGCTCAGATCTGAGTTACCCATCTCTAGTACACTTCATAACTTCGTGCGTCGCTGTCCGTAATGCACAGGCAATCTTAGACAAATTTAGATCCCAACTCCGATGATTGTCTCCGATGATGACATATGCAAAATCCTTTGATGTCGTCAAAAACCCGTCATCAGAGAAAACTGACGAATCGCGAATAACGAAACGCAAGAGACCTCTGTCACTACTCTTCTCTTCGGGATTGAATACTGACAAATCCTGAAAATACTTTTTAGGCGTTAATCAAAATGTAACCCAAGGTCCTAATAGATATTGAACAATTCCGGAAAACATATTAAAGACATTTCCATAACCTTGTGTGTTTAATAACGAAAATTGCTGCAAATGAATTTTAGGCGTTTATGTAAGTGAAAATCAATTGGATATGACCTTAAACCAAAGGGACATTGCTAAATGAAATACGTGATTTATCTCTCTTTTACCCCCTTCCTTCCCCTCGGGATTAAATACCGAAAAAGCTCGATAATGCTTTTTAGGCGTTAATCAAAATGTAACCCAACTTGATATCACGTAGGTCCTAAGAGATATTGAACAATTCCGGAAAACATATTAAACACATTTCCATCCCATTGTGGGCTTAATAACGAAAAATGCTGCGAATGTAATTTAGGCGTTGTTAAAATAGAATTCGATATCTCATCGAGCTTAAACGAAATTGAGAAATGAAAAAAAAAAAGATTTGTTGATTTCTTTTGGGCGAATAAGTTGGTTTGACTTGGGCTTTGATACGCGAGGTTACTCTTTTATGGTACACTATCAAAGTGTTATTGATGCAAGCCTCCACTTCAATTTCAGCACAAAATTTTTATTAATTGCGCCAAGAAGAAAATTTATAATGCAATGCCGACAAAACTATGTAACACGTACATCTTTGTTTACCAAACACAATAAATTTCATAAAACAAATATTCCGCAAAACCTGGAAAACTTATCACCATATCGTATCTTAATATCGCAATTACCTCGGCATTGTCTTTCGACACTAGTAAAAATAACGAAAATTTTAAACCATCAAAACGCGCTATAAATCATTTTCTGCATTCCTAATGAGCGCGCTTCTTACACTTCATCGTCTATCTTTAATGAGATCAAACTTTATAAATTATCTACTGCGAGCATAATGAAAAAATAAAATTAACTTGGCAACTTTCGTAACCATTCAAATCCCATAAATTATTTTCGCGGTAATAGACTTACCGAAAAACGCAACATAATTAGAAAAGGAGTCTTACCGAAATTGTTGTTTTTCCGGCTTTGCAGGGTGTGATTATTTTCCTCGCTGTCTGCAATAATCGGAAAACTTTACACCCCTACCTTTCCTGAGCTGGACTCGAATTTTCATTCGAATCTTTTGTAGTAGTTGGTGACAGTGGGGTAGTTTTGGGTGGATGGGGGATTTTGTCCTGTCGTTTTGAAATTTAATATTCCAAAGGCACAACTGGATTCCACAGTACTGCACGCTTTCAAGGAGTACGTCCAATGACTGTATGCAAAGCTATAGGCAAAAAGAATGAGGTTTTGTTATGGGGATGGGGGTGGCTGTAGGTGTTATATGACAAAACCGAACAGTATTGTGATTGATCGATGTTGAAACGTTATAGATATCTTTCTTGCGGTGACCCATGACATTTTCATATACGTATTCCCTGCCAAGGCAAGGTCTCGTCCTTGCCTCGATATTTTTAGAAAAATGAATTGAAATTGTATTTTAGCATCAGTCTAACCATCGGACTATATGCACCCTTCTTTTGATATGACGAAATAATTAAAAATTCGAACAATAACTTTGCAATTTGCTCGCTATTATCCCGTCGAAATGAGCAAAAACGGGAAGACTAACTCAGTTCATAAATAAGACGGTATTTTTTTGCAAATTTGAATTGAGTGATTAATGAGCTTGAATTTAATACTCGTACGCCTCGAGTGCTATCAATTTTATTATTAAGACAACAAAATGAGAAATATTTCTCCAAATATTTAGAATGGGTTTGCAATAATGAATTGTTTTTCTAATTTTCATCGAATGAGAAATGACCATTCGTTATGGAATCCGATCGTTGTGTCGTCATAATCAAATTTTGATATATCATATAATATAACACACATGAGACATTACGAAAGATCCACACAAAAATCTGCATACGATTTTAAACTCGTTAGAAACGCTTTGAACCCTATCGTGAGATGATGCGATTCGAAAAGGGCAAAATGATGGATTAATTAAAAAAAAAGCCAAAAAGTTTCTTTAGAAACATTCTAAAACATAATTGTTTTGGATATTAAACGGTAGATTAATGTGCTCAGTTTTCATTAAATTTATGATGAAGATTTAATTGATGCGGTAAACTGTTTCAATGTAATGAACAAAATTTATGATGGAAAGTGAACCAATATTAAACACATACGGTGCGGTGAAAGGCGTAAATTTGGCCCAGATCTACGTAGTGCGTACTCGTCTAAACGCAAAGGGAGTATGGCAAATTAAATTGGTTTATATTATAGGGTAATTAGAGAGTTCAGTTAGCTGTAGAAGCATATTTTATGGCATATTTTGGTGTTTACGAAAGTCACCATTTTGGCAGGCAGACACAGTGCCGTCGTAAGCTATTCGGCTGCTCTTATCCGAAAAAAATTAACTTAATTCCTTTTGCCATGAGAAATCAACAAGAACTACGTATAGCGGACCTGTGAGGGAAGACTTGATCTAGAGAATACGATACAATCGAGAATTGTAGGCCATCTTTGATAGTCCAGAAGTATCGATTCTCATAAAATTGAAGAAGCTACAATGGGCTGGTCATGTGGAGCGAATGGATGACGGAAGAATCCCCAAACGCACACTAAACAGAAAAGTTAATGGACAAAGATCAGGTTGAAAACCACGGAAGCGCTGGGAGGATCCTATTGACGCAGACACCAAATAAATCACTGCTAACCCTGCGTCTACACTGACAATTTATCTGGCAATGACAATGGCAATATTGCCTGCCATTGAGTTAAATGTTAAATCACAATGAGTGGGCATTTGATTGCCAGGCAATTTTCATTTGAGCGAGTGAATTCGAAGTGTCAAGTTGCGAAGCAGAGCACTCATAACTTCGAAAACTATTGATTAATTCAATAGTTTTTTCTTTAGTCCACTTATTTTCACTCATTTTGCGATCAAACCAAAAAAACGTAAGTCTACCTGTTGACAAGCGTCGATAACTTCTGTCAAACGATTCGTTTTCTGGCAATATTATTCTCAAAATTGCCATGGCAATGCTGAGAGCAATATTGCCATATGCGTTTGGTGCGTCTACACTGTCAATTTGTGTATGGCAATAATGCGGTTGTCATTGCCATTGCCAGATAAATTGTCAGTGTAAGATTCTTAAACTGGAGGACGAGGTCGCTGAACCGAGAAGGCGGGAGGCGGTACATACAAATGGCCAAGGTCCGATTTGGACTGTAGCGCCATCGTCAACTCAACTTATTGCTTTGATCAGATCCTTGCGACCTCAAATGACAATAGGACATAAAGAAACCATCCCGAAACAGAACCTTGGTTCAACAAATCCCATGGGTGTGTTAAAAAAGTGTACACCCATATGAAAATTCGTCAGCTACCATGGGTGTTTGATTTGAATAAACAACTAAACTTATTTCCTTTGATGAAAAGAACAAATAAATTGTATAAAATATATTATTAGTTTATAACACCCATCGGTGCGACGCTAATACCCATGGTTGCGGCGTTTATATCCATGGGTGTTTCATGAAACTTAACACCGATCCGAAAAATGGAGAAAAATTACGGAACATTCCGAAACCAAATCGAAGTTCAAAAAGATGAGATTTTTGGATTGGGGTTAGTTTGGTTTTCCTCTGTCACTAAAGCCTCGAGGTCCTACTGTGACGTCCCCTAAATTACCTATAACTCCTGTTCAGTACCAGCGCTGTCAATGAAACGTAGTATTTTACGAAGAAGACTAGTCAGAAATGTCAATGATTCCATAAAACCCTGACCCAAGTGACGAAACCTTTTTGTAAACACTTCCCTCGCTTTCGTAGAGAATGTGCTTTGGTGTTTCATCTGCATATTTTGCTCTCAGAAAAACCAATGCTTCCTCATGGTACAAGGTCTAGTCAGAGCTCCTACTATGCATAAATAGCTTTGAATGTTTGTTGTCTGGTGTCGAGTCCCAGTAAGTGGTACTTTCCGATTTGTATCACATCTGTAAGTTAATTTTTACTGTTTTTTACGGTACACCACAGAAGAATGGATGTCATATGAAGCTAGCTTCTGAATCTTTTCTTGCCATTTAATCGGCTATTTCGTACACATCCAGTAGTTTAGATTTGGACTCACTCCCCAGTTCTTGTCGAGAAGGATTGTGCAGGTCCAGAGAAAGAGTTTGGCCCGTTCAAGAACTTTGTCCAAATGAGCATTCCAAGTGATTTTTTTTATCCAGGATGACTCCCAGACATTTTACTTCGTACTCTAGAGATTACCCAAAAAGAGTAGGCCTAGATAGCTTGTCCTTTTGTTAAATGCAACAATACTTTCATTCTTCGGGTTGATACCAAAGGAGCTCTGTAACTATTTCTTTAAACTTACCTCTTATCAAGATGGCAAGGTCGTCAGCGTAAGCCTGTACCGTAAGTCCAGATCTCCTTAGATCCTGAAGAAGGTCGTCCACTACTAAATACCATTGGATGGGTGATAGTACCCCGCGCTGTAACTGTAACTGTTGAGTCAGATCGGTTCATCTTTAGAAATGTATTCCGTTCTTTACTGCCTGGTTCTGTGATTGAGGATCCTGGGAAGTGAGTTTAAGGTAAAAGTTCCAATATCTGAGAGTATTTTGTGAATTTTTCTTCGCACGTCTGATTTCGTTGTTATACTTTGTTACAGTCCCTTTATACGACTTCCACTCACCAGTTCTTTTGACTCAGTTAACGCTGGTTTCCACCAATCTACTTTCCTGTTTTCTGGTTCTTTCCAGGCAGGATGAGTGGAAAGCAGTTTCGATAGCATTGTGTACTTGTTCTGATGATATTTCTATGATGTCAATGTCTATGATATTATGTATGGACATTATTTCCTCAACTATCATCTAAAAATCATCATCAAATCTAGATGCGTGTTGATTCTGTGAAACCACATCTGAAACCCCTGTACACATTCTTTGTAATTGTGACGCAGTAGACAGATCTAGAAGACAGACTCTCGATGGGTTTACTCTAACCTATGAGGACCTGACGAAGACTCCCCTTTCTTAAGGGAATAGATACGGCCTAGGGAGTGGTTAAGATCCAGGAACAAAAGACCACTCAGGTCGTGGTTCGAAAAGCAGAAAGGCTGTTACAGGGAAGTCTCATTAGAGACATGCCAGTTGGATTTTTTGTGCTCAGGAATTGATTTTTGTTGGTATGGAATGGTTCCCGGAATGGGTCAAGGGTTATTCATATTAATTGGCATTGATACCCTAAATGTTTCAGTCAATCGTTCAGACTCCAGATCGTTTGAGCTGATCTCCTGTATAACTCGTTCAGGCATTAGACTCGAGGATTCATCGGATCCATATTCATTGCGGTCCAGCGATCTCCATTTATGAAATCATAAAACGCTTTTTCTGTCACCCATCCATTCGTTAAGCATTAATGCCTAACAGGATTAATGCCTAACCGGATTAAAGCCTAACATGATTAATGCCTAACTGATATTATACTGTAAATGTCTGGTTCATTGAATGGTTCATGAGTTATTTACGTTGATAGCCCAAATTGTTCAGGCTCTCAGGGATCATGTTGGCTGATCGTAATTACCCCTGAATGGTGCAGACATCTGTTAGGTTGATGGCCAAAATGGTTTGGGTATTGTTCCTGATAATGGCTAAAATGACTGGCGGATTGTTCAGAACAATAGCCCGAATTTGTTAGGAGTAATTTATGCTGATGTCCCATATTAATGAAATGAGTGGCTGAGGTGTTCGTATTTCGCTCTTTAATGCAATTGCGCAACAATATCCATTTCCAAAAAAATCCCATTGCGTTCAAAACCATTTCCATCCGGGATGCGGGCGATAGACTAAAAACTCATTAAAAGAATCAACATTGTTGCGATGATTCGATAGAAAACTAAAATAGACAGAAGGGACGATGATGTCCCTACAAGAATCCAGTAAACAAGACCAGAGGTTCTCTTAAATAATCTCAATAAATATGTTTTCAAGCTTAACTTTTATCACTTTTCCACCCTGTTGCAATTTATGCAATTTATGATTGAGACTGATTACACACTTTATGTTGTTATCCATCGCAATCAATAAAAAAATGCTACAATGAAACAGCTAATAGCTTTCCAGTAGCTATCTACTGAAAGTGATTAATAAACAATAAATCGAATGATATAGAGACACCTATTTCTCTTAACAACACATCACTATTCCAAAACATCGTATTTATTAGAGGCGTCAACTGATAAATACCAGTAATGATAATCGAACCATATCTAACCTTGGACGGAATGGGATCTTCCCAAAAGCGAATACAATTGATAAATATACAAACACATGGTACGAGTACTTATATCGTTTCTTATTGGTTTTCAGAACAATAACTGATTGCTACTTACCCATGAATTCAATGAATATGAAACGTATGCAAATTTCGAAATGATCGACAGTCGAAATTAATTTCGAGGGCACCATCCGTTCGTTGAAGAGAAAAGTTACATTTAATTGCGAATTGCACACTCAATCCATTAATATTAAATTATACCGCCGGGATGAGTAAGTTTCCGTCTCGGAATTCTCATAAAATTTTCATCGCCCAAATATCGACAAGTCATAATACATAGTTCCCACACCTTGCACTGAATGATGCCTCGACGAGATAGGGATTATATTAAATTGAGATAATTGGATTAAACCGAAACATTACAAACTTTGGCGGTAAAATTGTTTACATAATAATCACGCTAATTATGAGATTTGAATCTTTGATAAATTGGTTTGCGGTATTGCCAAACGTTTCATATGGATGGGTGCGGATATTTGAATGATGTGGTTGAATATTTGAATTAGATTTTAGGTATTAATCTGTCTAACGACGGATTAGTCAGACGTAAAAGGTACGATAAGGTGTTTTGTTGATAATTTTTAAAACAAAGCTTTCTTCGGCCATTGTTTGAAACCAATTATCTTATAGGATTGGGATTCACGTTTCGCTAATCGGCATGTTAATAGTACTACTTACACTATCGAATGCTACGACAATTGCGATAGGAAATATATAGGAGGAGATTGTGGTGCCCGTGTTGTGGAAATCACCCAAGAATTTTATCTTATCGCAAATTATACGTTCACCTATCTCGAAAACTTTTGTATATGTGCTCGTAGTTGCTTAATATTACTGCCAAATTTTTTTGAATTATTTCAAATCAAATACAAATTTCGTTCCATTTAGTATCGAAGCGAAAATCCTAGCAACAAGATATCGAAACATTAATTCAATCGAGTGTAATTTATTAGGAAACGATTTTCAAAAAAAAACTCATTGCTCATTAGGCGCGTGCAATGCAAGTCATTTCGAATGAAGATCTTTTCGTGATCTATCGCTATTTAGAGAGTAAACAGGTACTGGCCTATCTCAACTTAATATTTGAATTTCACTGTAAAATTTCTATTTATAACAAAAAAAATTTCACTAAACATTAATCTATTTTTGATTTTTTATTTACAGACAAATCAGATAAGAGCTGTGTCAAGTCCATCGCTATCGGAAAATCCATTGGAATCGATCAAATTCAACTTTAATTCGGAACGAAGTGCAGCGAGTGATTTAGTTAGCGGTAGCGGTGATAGTTCAAATCAAAATTATGCCGGTGTTTTGCAGAAATTTAAGAAAACCTTTTCACAATTTAAAACGACCGGAAGACAACAGATTCCATCATCACAACAACAACAACAGCAGCAGCAGCAGCAGCAACAATCGAAAAGTGATCTTAGTGGTGGAAATCAATTAACCGATTTGGATCCTACACGATATCGTTTCGGTCATTTGGTATGGCGATCGAGTAAGGAGCGACGTAAAACGAAACATAATCGACGGGATAAGTGTAATTCGGGTGATTCAGGAATACAAATTGAATTGGAGAGCGAAGAAATCTTTCTTCCAGATGGACTTGAAAACGTGGTAAGTATCGTTCGATCGAACAATGCCTAAGAAGTTGCTATTTGCGATGATCCAAACACTTCCTTATCCCTAGATGCTATCTTATCGTAGTGAAATGAATCAGTAATTCTTTTATTGTTGTTACAGGAAATCCCGCCGTCGGCTATAAACATTCGTGTACGTCGAGTAAATTCGGCCAAAGCCGCAAACACCATGACATCGTATTCATCGGCTAAAGCTAAGGCACTCAAGAAAATTGAAAGTTACGATAATAAAATAACTGCAACACCGATACCGAAACGATCGCTAAGTCAACCATCTGGACTTGATCGAATGACAAGAGCAGGTATTATCAAATTTTTTTCATTTTGTCATATTTTCATTACAAAACTCATTTGTCCCATATTTCGCCTTTACAGATTTGGATGAAAGTGATACGGACAGTGTTTCATCTCACCCAGATTTTCACGAAGGTAAGTTACCTACCAAGTCCGGTAGTCATGAAGTAATACCTGTTCCTTACATGGCTTTATCTTAACTCTTATTAGATGCAATGAACCGTAAATTTTGAATGTACTGTATGATAATTATGAGACGAGGTTAAAGTCAAACCTCTAAAGATCGCACCTTAATCGTACAGTTATTACGATCCGCGTACATATTATCAGTTTGTTAGAAAGAGTTATGACAGAAACCGGTAAAGTAATTTTCTTTAGAAAATTTTACGGTATTCGTACACATAAAATTGCTTTGCTCTCGGAAGCATCGATTGAGATAATGTTACTGACCCCAGGGAAGATTTTTAGATCGTCATGTTCTTGTTTATATATTACAATTTTTTTTTTCTAATTTTAATGCGTAGCAATCATTTTCAAATCCATGTTAAGAATGAATTTTTAAAACGGTTCGGAATATTCTTTTATGCGGATCGTTTGTTTTAACCTGTGAACGCAAATGATCATGCCTTTCGGATACGTTTGCCCGTGCCATTCAACAATGCCCAATTCCAGTAAATCAAGAAATTAATTAGCTAAAAGCGTTTACACAATTTTCGACTGTAGAACAAATTATAATCGTAGCATATCGATACCGAATAGTTTCTGTGTTCTGTAAAATAATCGAAACTAAATTTATCGTTTCCATTTAGAACATATTTACATTTGATTGCATTACTAAATTATGATCATATGAAATTCCTAAACACAATGTTTTCCATTTTGCAATATGCTTCAAAAGTTTCACGAGTAAGTATTATAAAATTCAGCGAGCTGTACTCGACAATTGTTTTATTAATTGATTTTAAATTTATGCCTGGTTTTCAAAACCAACCACAGCACAGCATCAATTTCATTATCTCGATTTTGCACTTGCTTATTAAATTTAAATTTACACTCCTATTGAATTAATTTCGTTTTGTAGTTTGTTTTTTGTGCGAAGATATGTTTTAACAAATGTGTTCTTATCGCATACATGATTAATATTTGCATAACATCAAGAGTAATGCGAGCCTTGTTGAGTTCATTTTTTTTCCTCGCGAACGAAATCGAAATTGTCTTGTTTATTGTGACTAGCAGTTGATGTTATGTTACGTGGTCGTGTTCGATTGATTTTATAATATGCGCGTTTGTTGTTTTAACAAATTTTTCGGATTGGGCCAAATTTTGGATGCCATGGTGAAAATTAAAAATGTTTATATATTTTGATATTGACGTGCGCGGATAGTAATGACTTTATTACTTAACTTCTGGCGAATGAATTTGAAGTGTTTCGGAAGAAGCTTCGTAGTACTGTCGGGAACAATATGTAATATTTAGGCAACAACTTAACAAATTGGAACCAGTACCGCAGTGTAATATTGCGGTAGTGATTTTAATCGAGTATTTTGGCTTGATGGCAAAACATATTTGTTTTAAGAAATTGATGTACCTACATAATCTTAATCATTGATATGTGGTCTGTTATTTTTTATCATCTTATGTCATCTTATGAAATCCATTGCAATGATGCTGGTTTCTTATGTGATGTAATCGTCTAAGAATTTGCAATGATGTCAAAAGTGGCAGTGTAAACGGGAATGCTGTGAAGAGCAACTCATTTCGATTGATCAGCGACCGTCGCATGTCATGTCGTCAATATCCAACTGTTCTTAGAAACAATCTACGTTAACTGTCTCATCGGGTGGCTGAAGCGTTGTATAGCACGTCTAAATTTGCTTACCGTGTAAAACCGTCTCACCGTGGAAAAAAAAAGTGGTTTATCGTCGGATGGGCGTGTCCAGGTATTATTTGTATGAACATCAATTCTTGTCGGTTACGATCATCGATAGAAGTATTAATTCCAAGCATATATCGACGGCTGTCCGATATTTCATTCGATCAATTTATATAAAATAAATTTTGAATTCTATCGTCTGTAGGTCTAAAGGCTAAGACTTCACTTCGCGTACAACGCGGTGGCCTAATTTCACGGCCTTCTTAAGTCCTCTCATGAAATTCATACGATTACCAGTCTGTGCAGAGGTCAAGCCCTGCTTACTTACTGGTGGACGTGATACCTATCTAAATCTAAATCGGGTTCACTCGGTTGATATGCAACTCTACGTCAAGTTCAATTACAAACTTTTCCCGGCTTGGGTATTGCCACAACCACCACCTTGCTCAGCTATGGGCTGAAGTAACCTTCCACAGGCTTCCCATGGTACCAGAATTTGATCCTCCGATCGAGTCTCGTAGCTCCCAGTTGAAACTTTTGCAACTCAAAACGCTCCTCATTGGGTACGTGCGGTAGGCACCTTTACAAAGGCTAATCAGTCATTAGAATGCAGTAGATGGTACTCCGATGTGGACAATGACAATTTTGGCGATGCTTTGTATTTCATCGCCGTCGACCCGATACACACATAGTTTAAAGAACCAGTTTTTCATATCCTCAGTAAAGTCGAAGATGCCATTCTGATGGTGCATTTACACTCAGCGTTTGAGGCGAGCCTCTATCCCCACCAAAAAATCACCCAATCAGATGGCTTGTGGAGTCGCAAGAGTCTAACATTCTTCAACTTTTCTCCGACGCACGCTTCCATATGTGTACACACATACAATGAACTGTGGCAGCACACAATTCGCAGCTCATCGTATTTCTGTCGTTTCGCACTCATAGGCATGTTGCGCCGCAGAGGCATTTTGAGTGTAAATTGCTTTCAACACAGCAAATAATACAGCCGACGAAAACCGGTTTGCAATGGCCTGATGGGGGTAGAGGCTCGCCTCGAGGCGAGCCTCAAGGGTGAGTGTAAACGCACCATGATGGTGCATTTACACTCAACGTTTGAGGCGTGCCTCTATCCCCACCATAAAATCAACCAATCAGATGGCTTGTGGATTCGCAAGAGTCTAACATTCTTCAACTTTTTCTCCGACGCACGCTTCCATATGTATACACACATACAACTGTGGCAGCACACAATTCGCAGTCATCGTATCTCTGTCGTTTCGCACTTATAGGAAAGTTGCGCCGCAGAGGCATGTTGAATGTAAATTGCTTTCAACACAGCAAAGAATACAGCCGACGAAAACCGGTTTGCAATGGCCTGATGGGGGTAGAGGCGAGCCTCAAGGGTGGGTGAGTGTAAACGCACCATGATTCACCAGAGCGTCACGGCAAAAATCGCACCAGGAAGTCGAAGTCGGCGTTCTGTTTTAGCCTTAATCTAGCCCTAAAAATTTGTAACGCATACAACGATGCATCGGATGGTGGAAGTCTATCTAGTTCAGATAAGAATGCTCTAACCACTTTTGGAATTGAATGCACCCTGACTTTGAGAAACGATGTTCGGCTGCTACGCGCCTCTATATCATAAGTGTATGTAGTGAATTCAAACTTGCGTTTGTTTTCGCCATGAAAAAGTCTAACAAGGTGAGCGTAACGCAGCTGTGTAAAATGAATAAAAGTATTTTCAAGACGCTCTATCCACGCGGTAAATGTTTGTTTCTCAAACTACTAAATTGTTTGTGGAACTGGAAACATCGAAGATCGTCGGCGATCTGGGCGTCAAGGCACAGTACGTACACCACAAGCCATCAATACTGTCAAAACCACAAGTTGAGTCGGTAAAGGTCACCATCCAGTATGAATTATGATTTGGTGTGGTGTCTCGCATGATGGGTCACAGACTTGAATTTTTGCAAAGCCGGCGTAAAATATTAACCAAAGTCTATCCAGAATCCGTCCTTCCAGCTGCCATAAAGCATCGCAACCAAACTGCTCTTTCAAAACCAATCCGGGACTTTATAGCAAGAATCTGCGGTGTCTTCAAAGCCACTAGATCTGGCTTCATAATAATATTTTTAGTTTCATAAAAACCATCACAAAACTGGCTCCGTTCATTCTTAAACCCGTTCGATTACAAATTTTAGTTCCATTTTGAGGGAATGGTATGCCACAAAATACAAAGGCTTCTGTTAATATCGAAGACGGTAATTTTGTTTGATAGCGATGTTTTCATAAGCAAGCAAATCAAAAATAATTTTTAGCTTTTATGTTACCGTCCTAGAGTATGTGTTTATGTCTGAACTAGGTATGTACAGGTGAACTCACCTATAATGAACTCGCTTTTAATGGACACTCGTTTATAATGGTCCTCGGTTACAGTGGACTAATACTGACGGTCCCATCAAGCCTAACCGACTTATACTGTATTATTTTTGTTCGGTGATTGACTTTTTAAAATCTGGCGTAACCTTCGCTTAGGTACTAAAGAAAAATTACAGAATTAGTCGCCGAAAAAAATTAATTGTGAAAACAATCTTCAAAAAAATCATTTTAAATAAAATTTAGAAAGTAGTATCAGAACATAACGCTTCAAGTAAAGAACTAGGATTTTGCATTCAATACTTTAACAATAGAATTTCAGGAGCAAAAATTAAAATTAAAAAAAAAATAAACAAGTTCTTCGAGTGGCCGGTGACAGTGCCTGCAATCTGAGACTCATAAAAACCATGTTATGAGGGAAAAAAAGCCGATTTGGAAAAAAACCAGAGACCAGCAATAAAACGAATCATGCAGACTAGGCTTGCGCATTTTAGTTCACCATAGTGAGCGATCATTTTCGGTTCCCGATCCGTCGTCAATTAGTTCGTTCTTTTAGTTCACTAGTTCGCGGGAGTTCTGATAGAATGTGATAAGTTAAAAAAAAAAGGTCTTCAGTCTACAAGTAAAAAAGGTCGTCTAATAGAATGTGATGAGTTAAAAAAAAGGTCGTCAGTCTACAACTGACTTACAAACGACAATGAATGAATACAAACGAACTAGGAGCGGAACTAACTGCGAACTAGTTCGTTCATTTCAGTTATGGGAACGCTCATCCGAACTAGTTCGTTCGCGAACTACAGAAGCCTAATGCAGACCTAAGACGTTGATCTTGGAAGTCCAAATTGGAAATATGTATTGGCAACAAATTAATGCTTGGCTTGGATCGGACTTCCTAAACTTTTAGGCATACAAAAGTTACATCACGCCTCACCTATGTCCTATCGATCACTAGTGATCGCCTTAAAAAGTACTTAAATTTTCCAACGGCTACTGCTAAAGAATTGTGAAGATTCCGTCATCAGTTATTACAATCCTAAAAACTTCTATCGATGTTTCCCTAATCAACTAATCGTTCCAGCTACTGAATTTTCAACAGGATACAATTATTTCCCTGACCGGTTCAATGTTTCAAGCATCATTTCCTTCCTAGTGCACCACCAACCGGGATCTACGGGATTTTAAACAGGAAAAAATTACCTTGCTCGATTCAATGTTTCGTCATTACTTCCTAGTACACCACCCTTGAACTCATCAATTCAGCTAATCGAAAGATTATGCGATAAATTGAGATTCCATTAACCCAGCAAGATGAAAATCAGGACTCATTTTCACGTCTAGTCGCGTCGAAAATGACGTCATTGTGCTTCCAGAGATAGTATACAACCCAATCGAATATAATTTCACTTAATGGGATATTATCTACAGCAAATCTAAACGATATATGAAAAATTACATCAATACATTTGTATGTTATTACAACACAAACAAAACAAGCTAAAGTGTATTAATCCTTTAATGCTGTTCCGAAATGTATAGTAAATAATTTTCGAACAATCATAAATACATCTTTAATGGAACTTCCATACACGCCTATACATAATCCGAAACTATTTTCAGCAAGGCTTTCTTAATCTTCTCGATTCAAATCGTATTTTATTTCGGTAAATGCTGATTGAGTGCATTCACTTTTGATATTTTTCCCCTGTACCTGTACCAAATATTTGCACTTTCGACAATTTTAATCGCTTGGGACAAACTTCCTTAATGCTATCAAGCCGAAAGAAAAAAATAAATATCACGATTTCAGATAATAATAACAATATAGAAATGATTGACTTCGACCACCATCGATTCCATATTTAGTCCCACACTATTCGCAATATTGCAAATTTTCTTTTCCCATGTCTGAAAAAAAAATCTATTCATTTTTTTTATAACTTGCCTTCTCATAACGAATATTTTCGAATTAGAAAAATTGCAAACTCATCATCGCATAGAGCCTCCAATTCATTATTTAACCCAAAACATAAAAAGGGAAAGTGTAGCAAATGTTGTAATTTTGCCAAATGTTTTTTTTTTGCTATTTTCACTAGTAAGTTTTAGACTTAAGCAAAACAAAATTATATCTATAAACGGAAAATTCGTTTTAAAGTGAAGCTACAAGTCATGAACGTTTGCTGGACTTGTACACTATAAAAAAAAATTTTAAATATAATTTTATCTGACAATCACATATATAATTTACCTTTTTTTTTTAATCGCAAAATCAGTACAAATTGTTCAATCGGTTATTGAGTGATTAACAGGTATGGTGTTTTGCCATCTGAGGTCAACTCAACTATTCGATAAGAGAAAAAAAATGCATATCGGTTGTGTGTGTTTTTTTTTTAATCTTTTAATATAGTGGGCATAAATGTTTTATTATTAAAACCTGTTACGTCAGATCGGTCTTATTCAAGTGGAACGTTGTACCAATTTTTTTTTTGCGTATCAACTTTTATGCACATTGTTATGAACAAAAGGAACTCGAAGCGAAAATGTATAATGAATCAAATGAAGTGGGTACTTATCATTAATCCTCGTGCGAAGTACTCACACTTGGACTTAGTACTCGGCTCTATTGAATGCATTCGGTTGGATCATCAAGGTTTTATGAATGAATTTTATGGATTGGTTAATATCGATAAATTGGAATTAAGGTGTGTTATTATATTGGTGGTTACTTGATTAATTACACGAATTAGAATCATTAGTTGTTGCGTTGGAATACATTTTTCAGTTCCTCTTCGACGATATGGGGTGTATAACATAGCAGCGATCTTCTGAGGCATTTTTTCTTAAACCACGGGTGATACGGCCATGGGTTGATTTGATGTGAGACCTCCGTGTCAGTAGATCTAAGCTCCCGCTCGACGGCATTCCACATTGATACCTTTCTTCCCGTGGGGTCACCATATCGGTATTGCTTCATCGGGTTGGGTCAGCTCCCTTACTGCTCACATTGGCCATTATTATGCTCTTCTCGTTGCGCTCCGCCTATTTAAATTCCCCATTCATAGGTATGCCTTATTCTTTTTCCTATGGTGTTCCAGTTCTCCTCTGACCACAGCATCTGTTTTATGATGCTTCCGACGTTAAGGTCTGCTTCTAGTTTCTCATCAAATATTCCAGATCTTCAGGTACGCCCAAGCATTCCGTACAGTTTGGTGACTCATTGAGTCCGAAGTGGTTCAGGTATTTTCCGTAGTCTCCGTGTTCACTAACAAACTTTGTTTAGAAGTAATCCGTCTCATCATGTGTTCGCGTCACTCATTGCTTTACACACGGGATGATTTTGTACGTCCACCGACAATCTTGCGCCTCTTGCCGTCACCTTTGTAGCAATTCCACGGATCGTTATAGATCGTTATCTACTGCCTCTCTTCGATGCTTAGTTCTTGATTAGCTTGTGCTCCTTTATGTAGTCGGTATAATTCCCTAGCTACCATATCGATGGGGATTTTGCTGCCTATATTGACGCTGCATACTATAGGACAGAGGTCACTACATTAAGTCTTCTGCTCTGTCTAAGTCCACATTCATTTCTCCCTAGTATTTGATGGCAAGCGGAGATAAGACAGTGCAAGTTCCGACTTGAATGTTCACCGGCGACTGCTTCCTTCTCTTGCTTATGCATACCATTTCTGTCTCCAGCCATAAGTTTACAGTCCATACTGCCTCATTGTCATAGATCTAGACATCCTCGAACTGTCTTCCCGTCACCACTTTCGGTACGTGCAGGTTTAGTACATCATCATACATAACGTTCCAAAGTACAGGTCGTAGTACAGATCTCTGAGGTACATCTGCTATATCTTTATATACAGCCTTATCTCTTTCGGATCACTGTTTGAAGTTGAATATCAAGTAATTCCCCCTAAACCATTCAGAAACCCTAAGACAACAGATTGGAAAAAATTTACGAAATTAGTAAATGGACAACTGAGCACACGAAGTATGGATACAGTCCAAGACAGAGCAGAACTCGACACTGCGGTGGAGGAACTAACCTCCGTGCTGCGTGACGCATTTCAGAAAACTAGTCCAATCAGCAGACCTTCTACGAAAAGACTTCCTGTCTGGTGAAATGTCGATGTTAAGACCCGACGTGCAGAAGCTAGAAAACTCTTCAACAGAGCTAAATTTATCGATTCTGCAGAAGACTGGCAGCTCTACAAGCTGGGTCTTAAATGTCTCAAGAAGACTATTAGGCAAGCGAAGAAGTCGTCCTGGACAAACTTCTGCGAGTCAATAGAATCAACAAATGAATCGGCAAGATTAAGAAAGGTTCTCTCTAAAACTCCAACGATGAATACCTTCATCCAGGATGGCGGAGGGAACTGGACAGAATCTCCCGAGGAAACTTTAGAGCTTCTGATGACCACTCATTTCCCCGATTGTTCACCAGCTAGCCTGTCAGTTACGATCATAGTCAAGAAGAAGGAAACCAGGACTTGTCCAACTCAATAATTGATATTGACAAAATAAGCTGGGCAATCGGATCTTTCTCTTAGTACAAATCGCCAGGACCCGATGGAATTATACCAGCAATGCTGCAACACGCGGCAGATTCGGTAATTCCTCGGCTAATGGTGATCTTCACAAGCTGTATTCGACTCAACCATGTTCCATCGCAATGGAACAGGGTACGAGTAGTTTACATACCTAAGGTGGGTAAACTTAGTCAGACGACTGCGAAAGATTTCAGACCGATAAGTCTCACATCTTTTATCCTCAAAACCCTTGAAAGGATATTGGAAAATCACATTCGCAACAGAACTCCGCGCAACCAATTGTTAAAATCACAACATGGCTACACAAAGGGCAAGTCGGTGGATACGGCCTTATATGAGGTAGTATCAACAATTGAAAAAGCACTCTCATATAAGGAGTACACACTCGCCTCTTTCCTTGACATAGAGGGTGCCTTTAATAACGTTCGATGCTCGACTATTAACAGCGCACTGCTATCAATGGAAGTGGAAACCGAGATTTGCAATTGGCTTGACTTAATGCTACGAAGCAGGATTATTGAATCCGAACTAGGAGAGTGTCTTATCACAAAGTCAGTCTCAGGGGCACCCCGCAAGGAGGTGTGATCTCACCCTTACTTTGGCTCCTTGTAGTCAACAAAATCCTTGTGGAATTTGAGAACCTCGGAATCAAGGCATGTGCATACGCCGACGACGTGGTCATCCTTATCTCAGGAAAACATTTACCGACAATTAGTAGTCTGATGGAGAGAGCACTCAACAAACTACGGCAATGGGCCGACAACTGTGGTTTAGGGGTTAATCCCTCTAAAACTGTGCTGGTCCTCTTCACGAAGAAGTACAAAATTCCAGATTTTGCGTCACCAAAGATGGGAAGCGACGAGCTTCATCTTTCCGATAGCGCTAAATATCTCGGGGTAGTTCTTGACAAGAAACTCAGCTGGAAACTGAATCTGGAGGAACGCGTTAAAAAAGCGTATAACGATTTTTACGTGTGCGTGAAAATGTTCGGAAACAGGTGGGGTCTCCAACCAAAACTAGTACACTGGATGTACACAGCCATAATAAGACCAATGTTAAGTTATGGCGCGATAGTGTGGTGGGAGGCGACTAGAAAGTCCACTTATCTAAGCAAGCTGACAAAAGTACAGCGCTTGGCATGCATTTTGGTCACTAGCGCCCTCAGAACCACACCCACGGCAGCACTGGAAACTATCCTCCACCTGCTGCCAATGGATATGCACATCAAAAGCATAGCTGCAAAAGGCGCTCTTAGACTCAAAGAGTTAGATTACTGGAGAACTAAACCTGCTGGTCACAGTACCATACTCAATGACTTCTTGAAGTGTGATACGTGATATGAAATTATTGAAGCAAAGGTGAATGCAACAGAAGACATCACTATTTGCATTGACAGCCAAGCAGCCATTAAGGCCGTTAGCTCGAACATAACACGATCAAAACTAGTTTGACAATTTCGTGGTATTCTTAACACTATCGGCACACGGCACCAAATTCCAGGGGAATGAGCAAGCTGATGAACTCGCTCGAGCAGGCTCCTCCAGCCTAAGCTCACTAGTGGTGGACCAGCACATTGATATTCATAAAATCCATGCTATCCATAAAACAGTCTATCGACTCACTATGCTTGCAGTGGGCAGGCAATAGATGGTCAAACCTAACTACATGCTCAATATCAATAACTCTTTGGCCTGAATATGATCACGGGAAAAGCAAGTATATCCTGAGCCTGAGCAGGAAGGATGCAAGCACACTAATCGGTAGTGCTCACAGGGCACTGCCTGATCGGCAGACACGCTAGACGACTGGGAGCCGAGGCAAATGATCTCTGTCGTAGTTGCGGTGACCCAGAAGTGGAGGAGTCAATCTTCCACGTCCTATGCGAGTGTCCGACCCTATCGAGAACGCGAAGACGGAACCTCGGCGCACAGATAACCTCAGTGATATCGATAAGGGAAAGCTATGTAACATAGCAAACTTTATAAAATCTAGTAAATGGTGTTAGGTTCCAGGAATTATTATACTCAAACGGGGAGCACATTGGACGAACAATAACGTCTAAGTGAAGGAGGATGATGGCATCATCACCCCCTACCATACCATACCATACCATAATCAACTGTGAGATAGCGTTCCATTCCTGAAGTAACTTGATAAGGTGTCCAAGAAGTATTCTCATATTTCCAGTTTGTGGAAGGAGTTAATTTCGTGAATACAGTTCGCGGAGTTAAAAGCATTTTTGATTTCCAGCATATTAATTGCACAGTCTCTTTGTAGGGCCCCTCGCACCGGACATTGACTGTCAATTCCGTCACCATGTAGCGTGTGGGAACAAAAACCGAATCGCCGGTCAGGCAATCCTTCCTTTTCTTCGACTGTAGATAAAAGCCTTTCATATAAGACATGTCCAAATGTTGTACCTTGCTGCGCTTATTCACTTAGCAACCAAAACAAATAGTTTTCGGTTGATCTCATACGAATTGTAGTAGGTAACGATCCGTCGACTTCTTATTTTCTGATGTTTCTAGTGCTCCAGAACCTACGATACAATTACGGTTTTCACGTATTTCCTATTAATTCGGCTTTTAACTGCCCTCCTGGACGGAGCGTGCAAAGAAGTCTTTGAGATTATATACAGGGTCCGGCAGTGAAACCTGACGGTTTTTGAAATGGAATAATTCAATGAATATTCAAGATATTTTATTATAATTTTATTTATTTAAAAAAGAAAGAATGGAAGTTTAAGATGTATACAAAAAAAATTCGAAAAAGCATTATGAAGCAAAAATAACATCACTCAAATGATGACCTCCCTTTTCTCTGCACTGCTCAAGTCTGGCAAAGTTAGTCATCACTCTTTCCAAGGTTTGACGCGGGATCGCACGCATTTCCCGCTGAATATTCGCTCGCAGTTCTGCCAAATTTCTAGGCTTATCAAGGTACACTTTTCCTTTGATATAACCGCACAGATAAAAATCACACGGGGATAAGTCTGGAGAACGTGCTCTCCATGGAATGTCACCTCGGAGTGAGATCAACCTACCGGAAAATTATCTTCTTAGCTGGGCCATAGACGCACGTGAAGTGTGCGCAGTTATTCGCTCCATCCTGCTGAAATCAAATCCTCCTAAGAGGGATTTGGCGGCGACGTAACTCAGGGAGGAAGAAGTCAATGATCATCGTCAGGTAGCGCTCGGAATTAACCGTCACAGTACGGCCGTTTTCCCCCAAAAAAATAGGGCCCCTATCACAGCTGTCTTACAGTCTGCAGCCCAGACGGTTACCTTTGGGCTGTGAAGAGGCCGTTGATGTAACTGTTGTGGGTTATGTGGGCCCAATAACGGAAGTTTTGTTTATTAACGAAACCGTTAAGGTGGTGAGCTTCGTCTGAGCTCATCACAATGATTTCAGGGTCTTCTTTCATCATCCCCAACATTGTTTCTGCAAAAGCTAACCTTCTTGGGAAATCTTGAAGCTGTAATTCTTGAACTACAGAAATTTTGTACGGGTGAAAATTCAAGTCTTTATAAAGTATCCGCCGAACAGTCCTATCGGACATCCCTAAAGCCTGAGCATGACGAATAGCTGATCGCCGGGGACTCCGTTCAAAAGCAACTCGTACAGCCTCGATGTTTGCAGGTGACTTTGCCGTCCTGTGGGACCCCCCCCTCTTCCCAATGTTGTTCCGAAAGCTGTATTGCGAAAGTTCCCACAAAAGAATAGTGTACCGAGATGGAATCGGCCCACGAGGGGGAACATTAAAACGTAAACGAAATTGTTGCTGTGTTAGGGTCACAGAATCGTTATTTCTGAAGAACGTCTCGACGACAAAGGCACGGTGTTCACTGGTCCAACGCTCCATTGTAACTAAACTTCCACATCACAAGAAGGGAACGAGACCGACCCCTACCACCCACTACCCACGTACAAAAACCGTCAGGTTTCACTGCCGGACCCTGTATTTGGCTCCTTTACTGTACGAAGAGCATTTGAAAAGTGGATACTCAATGATTCACCTAAGAATCGTAAATGAATTCATTTGTGAACACGTTCACTTCGATGAGTCGTTTGTGGTTCACTTTCAATGCTTTTAGTTTGCTGGGTGCAGTTAGGCCATTCGGAACATCATCTTCACTGCCTCGTCTAAGTTCTGAGAAATCTTAGATTAACACCTGGAAGCTTTTTCTAATCGGGATTCGCAGATACGATTTCTTTGTCGACAAAAAATAAAGAATCTATGTAATAAGTAGCAGTCTGCCTATCTCTTCACATTGACTAGAATTCGGAAATTAAAAATCAAAGAACACTTCAGTTCGGAAAAAAAATTGCATAAATGCCACACAAAATTCATCTCCTGAAATCTACAAACTTAACAAATCGAAATTCAAAATTCAACTCTTCAAAAAAACGAAAATTCGAAATTTCAATATTGAAGAAAATTTAATGTTAACTTCAACACTTCAAATTGATGAAAACCTCAAATCGACTTAAAATTCAATTTTCAATTTCCACCACAAAATGAAGTACTAAGTACTCTTCCTTTAGTTGCTCAAAAAATTTAAACATGATTAATAGCCCATCAGCTCCAGAATATCGAGCCCGACAGGTGCCCAGTGATCCGTAAATAATCAAAATTAAAGCATCATAATCAGTGGGACATTAGGGAAAACAGGTGGGTAGGGCTTAGGTATGTTGTTTTATGACTATCTGACCAAGTCCTGCACACTTTCAACAAGCTTCTTCACTGAAGTTTGCCACCTCGTTATGGCTATTGGCTTAGGATTGCTGTAATCGAATTTAAATAAAAATTAAACATTCGATTTTCGTTTCTGAAATCAAACTGGCTTGATGGATAGTACCACGGCTCGCTCGTAAAGCAAAGTGTAATCGAGAGCGTAACATCTTTGTAAAATATTTGATTTTTAAGATCCAGGCTACCGAAAAAGAAAGCCACCTACGGCAAAGCATAAAATTTGCGTCCAACTTGTATCAAATAGCACTGGCTTCTCTTACAAAATTTTGGAATCGAATAAAACTAACACGTTCTATTGAACAATTATAACAAAAGTGATGCTAATTAAGATAAAAATCTCTTACAAATCAGACCTATATTGACTGAAACCCACTTCAGCGAGTATCTTCGGTTCTAAGGTCATCATATATGTGCTCTGTATACGTTCACGTGAACAAACAGATAAAATTTTTATTTAAAAATTTCTTAACTTATCACAAGATCTACATATTCCTATCTACAATACGTACAACATACTTAAACTCTCTAAAATTAGAACCCGTAAAAAAATTATCACAAAATTCCTACAATAATAATCATAACCTTTTTATTTATTTTTTTTTCATTTATTTCAGGTCAACGTTCAATATATGCCGAAGTACTGTTCCCGTTTACTCCAGTCGGGCCGCAAGAACTGGCCCTCGAACGGGGTAATCTAATCGAAATAATTCGCAAAGATTCGGGACTTTGGTGGTACGGTCGCGTTAAGCACGATGCTATAATTGAAAAAGTCATTCCACCTCGACAGGGATGGTTTCCCAAAGATTTCGTCCGTATCATACCAATTACGTTCGGATTAGATACGGAGGATGATTTGGCGCCGTCATCGAATGGATCCGATAAAAATACTCGTGATATTAATCGAGCGCCAAATACGACAACATTATTACCGAACAATACAGCGCCACTGAAAGGGATATTGACGTCGCCTAGTCAACAACAGAATCGTTTGCAGCAACAAAATAGCGAATTGCTTAGGAATAGTGTTATTAAGGAACTACTAGAAACTGAAATTAATTACGTGAAACTTTTGTCTTCATTGTGCCAAGGGTAAGCAACATGAAATATACCCAAAGTATCGTCTAATTGAATCTCTTCCGTCTTAGGTACCTTAAAGAAATGCGAAAACGTATCGACATATTCACTCCGGATAGCCTGATTTTAATTTTCTCGAATATCGAAAGTATATGGCGCTTTCAGCAGACATTTCTCGATGCCCTGCGGAAAGGAATTGAAAATGATCGAATCGCTCAAGTTTTTCTGAACAACGTAAGTCACATTCGTCATATATGGGTACGTTCGATTGAAATAATAAATACCCACTTAAAATTTCAGCAAAGTGGTTTTATGGTTTACTCAACGTATTGTAATGCATATTCGCGCGCCCTCATGGAACTGGACACCTATTCAAGTAGTAAAGATGCCAAGTGTATTTTAGAAAAGTAAGTTTTTATCACAATGCAAACATAATGTTAGCACAATGGCTCAAATTTGTTATCTCTTAATTTTTGCAGCTGTCGTATTGCTGAAAAACTTCCCGAACTGCCTTTGTCGGCGCATTTACTTGCACCCATTCAACGTATATGTCGATATCCGTTACATTTAGCCGAATTAGTCAAGCACTCATTATCAACATTATCGTCGACGTCATCGTTAACGAAACGTACCGCTTCGGCATTATGTTTGGACGACGATACCATTAGTTCATCTAGTCAAGATATACGCGATTGTAAAGAAACGCTCGAAATTGCACTGGCTGCAATGAAAAAAGTAACCGAAATGGTTAATGAAGGTGAGTGATAAAATAATTTACTGAAATGATAACTTTTAACGTGTACTACAACGTGTTGTTGTGTTCCCACGTTACTTTTTATGATCACTAGTTTAATTCAAAGTAGGCAGTCAACGCATAAATATTTCGACGGATTTACCAAACTTACGTTTCTATGAAATCAGTTGTTCATCGTTGTCAACTTTTTGATGTCCTTATGTTAACCAACTTGTCTGATTTGTTTCAGCATTTAAATAATATAATAATGGGGCATGCGGTAGTAGTAGTAATAATGGGGCCTGAGGCACTGTTACCACTTCTATTAGAATGTTTTCACTTAAACCACGGGTGTCAAACCCATGGATATTTGCAGCTCAATTCCTCGACCGCAGTGTGTTAGAAGACTTATTCATCTCTGGTCAATCGGCAATCTTGTTGTTGATGTTGTTGTTTGGTGTGGGGTTGGGGAATAGAAAAGCAGCGCACCTTGAGCATTCAGGCCAACATAGCCTATTGTACTCGAGTCCCCCAGTCTCTACCCGAACTTTTTCATCCTCTTCACGAATTTCAAGAGCTCAGGTAGGGAGCGAGAACGAAGTTCTTCCATGCTCATAACACCAACGCCGTATACGTGCATTTTTGCAAAAGAGTAAGCTGGACACTCGAGAAGGAAATGCTCCGTTGTGTCGTCGCTCTCGTCGCAAGCAGTGCACATTGGGTCGTCAATGATTCTCAATCTGACCAGTTGTAGGCCACACAAATTATGCCCTGTGAGGACACCAACCATACTACCACATTCCTTTTTGCTCAATTTGAGAAGAAAAGCAGCGGTTCGTCCACTTGGTTCCTCAACAAGGTTTCTGGTTTGCCGCATTCCCGGAAGAAGCCGCCATCTCTCAATGTGTGATTTACTCACCCACTCAGCAATGGCAGCCCTAACAGAGGCAACCGGCACACCGAAAACTGGTTCTGGTCCGACCATGGCTGACTCCGATCCAACCTTTCGGCAATGTTACTTGCCTTGCTAATCTGTCTTTGCGCCATCTACTTTTAATTTTCTGGTTCGTGGACATTTTCCTAGGTGCTACTTTTTGTAGCTTTATTTCTAGAAACCGGCGCAGCGCTAAGTATCGCAACGCACACTAGCACTCCGACGAACAGCCGCAGTATGCGTCTACTCTATATTAATGTATCCCTAGAAGTCCTGCAGCTTGTCAAACCCGCCCATCTTCAGTTCGCTGCACGTTCGCGGATGTGCGCTTTGGTGACACATATTCGTGGACTAACTTCCTCCTCTAACCATCAGGCTAAAGTCGATCCTACTCTCGCCAGCTCAACAGCCAGCTCATTCCCTAATATATGTATATCAATTCAGTATATAAGTACTCTGTTCTGATTACAAAGTACCTTAAGCAATTTTGGACACCGCTTCGCTAGCTGAGTTTTAATGATAACCGATTCCAACAACTTAATGGCCGCTATGCTTCCAATGTAGAGGGAAGACCTTGGGATCATATAGACCTTACTAATATTAATCGCGCCGTCTAGAATTTCTTTGAGAATATAGCTGTGAAATTGTGAGCTCTGCCTAAAGAAGCCACCCAGAGCTTGATAATTTAACCGCAGTGTTAACCGAAACCTGCAATATAAATATCGAGTTGAAATAAATGTAGCAGTTTTCGTGATCATTACACAAGCAGTCCACCTAGTTTCCTTTGGACGTACTTCTTTTCAGTGGCTTCCCACCACACCAATGCCCCGTAGTCAGAATAGGCCTCGCAATCAAAAGCCATGTACAGCCGAAGTATTATATTCGGTTTGAAACCCCAACATTTACCCACGCAAAACCGCATTATTTGCCTTTACGTTGGTTGTTCCACATTCATTTTCCAGGTAAGCTTCCTATCCAGAAATAGCCCCAGATATTTCGCTTGTTCCGCTAGGCTAACTTCCGCACCTAGGCAGCCTGAACTCGAAAATTTTCTGTTTCCTTGTAATAGTACTAGATCGGCTTTGACATAATTCACTCTCCAAATCGCCACTCCCAGCTCACTGGCTGAGTGTACGGAATGCTTCTAAAATGTCCCGTAGCGTATCCAAAAATTTTTCTTTGACGAGTACTACAATGTCGTCCTCATATACAACAACCTTTATCTCTTGTTTTTCATTTTACAATAGAACCCCGTTTACCACGAGAAGCCACAGATGGGACACGCCATCCTATGGTGTTCCCTCGAGGCCTGCCTTATTACCTTTCAATCGTGTAGTGTCCCTTTTAGGAGTTCTTTAATAAAATACCTTATTATTTTTACACTTAATCTTTATTTCAATCAAAAACAAGTTATTACACACAACTTAGTAAATTTACTTTGCTACTTTTTATATTCCGTGTATGTACCTTATTGGCATGACCCGTTCGGTCGGTGGTCAGATCTGAACTCCCTGCTATCAAGCTGAGCATGATGGATGGCAATGGTCGGTAGCCAGTTATAATTGCAGATCAGTAATATCACTGACTTGCGTGTCGCGAATATCGACCTTTGATAGTAGGTCAGCAACATCGGTGGCTCGTGCATCGCGAATGTCGACCTTTTGTAATCCGGCCACTTATGTTGGTTGTTGACCGGTGCTATTGACTTGTATATTGCCGATGCATATTATCATGCACGCGTCGGTCAATAGCAGGGAAGTAAGTCGAGCCGATTTCCTGATCACCGATCAGATTTAACTATTAAATTAGCTTACTACTGGGTGAAATCGGGCCTCGACATCCTTCCCTCCCCGAAAAAACTCGTCGCAAATCGTTCCATCATGCTCGGCTCAAATACTCACATACAAGCTTAATTAGTATCATAATTTTTTTATCTTTATTGTAGATTTTGTAGTTTTATTCCGTATTTTTTTTCAAACATCCTGTTAATGGGGGAGATATGCGATCAGAATATTTCACTCTACATTGACAGCCTGGCGGCCATAAAGGCGCTGAAATCGGTCACCATTAAATCCCAGTTAGTAAAGCGCTGTCGAGAAGTGCTGAAAGTACTTTGTAGTCAGAACAAAGTACAGATTTGCTGGGTGCCAGGGCATAGTAATATTTTAGGGAACGAAAGAGCGAACGAGCTTGCGAGATCGTGATCGGCATCGAATGGTAGGGTTGAGGAGGATGTTTGTCCACCGATATGCGGCATCAAAGCGCAAATTGGTGAGCGATCTAAAAAGACAGCCAACTCTAGGTGGGCAGGGCTGGCAAGCTGCAGGATTTCTAGATCCCTGTGGCCCGAGCTGGATAGTCAAAAGACGTAAGTATATATTGACTTGGGATAGAGGAAAACTGCGACTGCTCGTCGGGGCACTAACGGGGCACTGTATGCTGAGGAAACACGCTATGCGGCTAGGGATTGCGGAATCGGACATGTGTAGGTTCTGCCATGATCTATATGCTGTGGAGGACATCACTCACATTCTGTGTGAATGCCCGGGGATCGCTAGGAGGCGTCTGAAATGGTTGGGTAGCCTTTTCTTCGAGAGCATCGAGGATTTGAGGTCATTAGGGTATGACAAATTAGTCAGGTTCTGCAGGGAATTGGAGTGTTTCTGAGGTGATGGAATAGCCCACGAGGACCTGAAGGGATCGCAATGGGCCCGTTTGGCGCCTAGTGAGCGTGGTGGTTTTAGCGCTGCGCCCCTTCTTAAACCTAAACCTATTCCGTATTTTTTTCTTGATTTTCGGCAATTATGAATTATAGAAATTAAAATATAGTTTCGTGTTATTAGGATTTGAGATTAACAGAAAAATTTGTGAACATACATATTTATTTCATCATTAATAAGATTTATATATTTTTTTATTCTAATTTGGAAATAAACTAAAATAAAAAAAAAAAGAATTACATTTAAACTAACTCAACTATACATCTCAGGTGTGGGTTAGCTACTTTGGGCAGTGGTGGCTTACCATTCCATTCTTCCCTTAGGATTTCTTCTGGCTCCTGGTGGCGGTCCTCATTTGATTTTTGTGGCGGGTACCGAAAATATGTCTTCTGTGATTCCGCGTTTGGATGATCCGGAGTGGATCTTATTTTGCTGCTCGGTGTATGATTCCGCCGTGAAGAAGGGCGATCGGTAATGTCCTTCTTTGATCGATGGTTGAAATAATATCTACACCACATATACGTCGCGATTAGTAGGTTGGCAATTATGCAGATTCCGGTCGTTGATATTAGAGTGAAGTGTAGTTCGGCCGTCTTTATTTGCTGTCGTCGTTGGTCTTAACTTCGGGTTTCCTCTATTAATTTGTCGACTGCGTTGCTCTCAGCTTTCCAGACGGATTCCAGGTTCTGAGCTGTTAATACTGTCGTGTGGTCTCGCCTAAAGGACTGCGTATCAAGTTTTCCCCCGCTTAAATAAGTTTTTTCGGTTTGCTGTCTATCGTTATGTTAGGACGCTCCTCAGTCTGCTATAGGTTGATGTCTCGGTTGGTGTTGTCGATTGAGAAAATAAGTAAGTCTTCACTTCGTAAATTACGCCGATATTTCGCAGTTCTTGTATAGACGTTGATGCGTTTAGGCAGTGAATTTCGATTTTACTTTCGGTGCTCATGATATACAGCCAGCTGTTTCTGGTTTCCATCCTAACGAAGGTGCTTCATTTCCTTGTGATTTGTGTATGGCATTCCATGACGTCCAAGCTGTGACCTTTATATAGGTTTAATAGACAGTTTCTTCCCAATGTCGTTATTATTGGTACCTTCCGCTCGCAGATAAAATTATTTTCTATTCCCATAGTTGTTAGTTTCTTGCAAGTCTGGAATATCGCGTAGCTTAATATTGCATATTGGTTCCTAGCCGTGTTGGAGGCGAGGAAACCTCCTGGCAAATCATAGAACTGATAGGTCGTGTTGTCTATGTAAGCTGGCATTGTGTAGATTTTCGAAACGGTGAATGTTGTTTTCTCTGGTTGGGGTATGTCGATTCTCACCAGTAGCCTATAATTCTCAACTATTGTACTGTACTGTCATGATCTGTACTAGTGTTTGGAAGTTCAGTATGGTCAAATCTACTTCACTATGTTCGAATACCGTGGATATGATTCGTACTAATTCTTCTGCATGTATAACGGAAGGATGCAATTTTCCCATGTTGGACGTGAGAGATATTTCCATTAGAGTGTCGACTGAGTCCCCAATCCGTCGGATTTCCATTTCGATTAGTATTATAAATTCTGTGAGGTCGGTTCTACGCTGCTCAATTATCGGCTTGGCCATATAGGACTGGGGCCATAGCCGAATAAAGATCTAATAGTTTCCTCCTCTCGTTCGTTGCCTGGATCCGAGATTCGTTGAAGAGTTTGACGTTGGACTTCATTATTGTGACTTGTTCTTTGAGTAGATAAAATGATGTATTCTCTCTTTGGTCTAGATCCTGCTGCATATTGGTAATTCGCTTGTCGTCCGTGCTATCCATTGTGTCGAACAATGACTTACTTAGCGCCCCCACTCCGTCGAAGAATGATCTTCTATATCGTGTAGTTTTGACGCCAAAGACGTAATGTTTCACACACATATTTGCACTCACGATTCTAGTCACCAAAATTGTCAACCAGCTCTCCAGTCCCACTTCAACGCGTATACTTGCTTTCACTGTCACATTGTTGAAGGCACCCTCACTATCCAGGAATGCAGCTAGCTCGAATTTCTTGCAATCCAGACTAGATTCTCTTTACACCACTGATAATTTGAAGTGAGAAAAACTGTCTGCGCATTTGATCTTATCGTCAACTGGAAGTTCTATCAAAAAAATCGACTGAGGAGCGTTGCATAAATTCTTTGGTGACTTTGACTTGTGACCTTGCCTCTGAGTTACTGAGCTACTGAGACGTGTTACTTTTAGGTGCTTATACGTCTAAAAAAGTAAGAAAGAGATTTATGGCTTAATCAATCCTCCACAGCTATAGTTAGCGTAGATGGTAGTAAGCAAGTTGCTTCATTTCATATTTTAACCACCAGTTCGACGAAATGACTCTGTCATTGCTTGTTTTCTTTGAAACAATCCTTCCGTAATTTTGTCTTTTTCAATTAAAAGTAAAACTCGTATGTTTACATAAAATTTTCTTAGATCTCAGTCGAATAGACCAAGGACTAGTTGTTTTCACCCTTTTTTGCTTAGACACTTGTGTTTCTTGTGCTCTCTTGGCACATATAGGTAGGTAGGTACGCGTGGCTGCCCGTGAGAACACGGACACACTTTGACCTAAAGGTCCATTGTGTTACCACAGGATCATCGAATCCGGTCCTACTCTTCGAACCATTTAGAGCTTGCAATGAAGCGTTGGATTCTCGCGACCTCCATTGCGGCCAGGTCACCAAGACAGTTGAAGAAGTAAGCTCCAAGATGAGCTTTCCTTCTAGCGGATAGAGCTGGACAGGTACAGAGAAGATGATGGAATGTCTCCTCCTCATCCAGGCAGCTTCTACAGAAATCGTTTGAGAAGAGGCCGAGTCTTTTAGCATGTCGACCTGTGTCCGGTCAGGACACCGACTGTGGTGCTGATACTCGCCCTTTTGAGCAAAGTCAGCCTTTTAGAGCGTTTTAGATCCAGCCAAGAGGACTAACTCTGTTTTGCGTGGGTTCACACCCAACCCGCATTCAGCTGCCCATTTGGAGAGGATAGAGCGTGTTGAGGTGCTTTCCCGAGACAGCAATTGCAACATCATCTGCATAAGCAATCACTCTGCAGCCCGCCCCTTCCAGTCTCAATAGTAGTTCGTTGACGACTAAATTCCAAAGAAGAGAGGAGAGTCACCACCTTGTGGTGTACCTCTGCTGACAAACCTTCGACAGGAGGACTCGCCCAGCTTTGTGTTCACAATCCTGGATGTTAACATCAAATTGTTCAGCGCGCCAAGCGAGGACTCCACCTTCAGGATAGAAAATGTGTCCGTGATTGCCTCTGGTCTGACGTTCTTGAAAGCTCCCTTTTTCAATGGTGCGCACGAGCGAATGTAAGGCCGTTTCGTCCGACCTCCCCTTCCAGTACGCCTGTTGGGATGTTGACAGCAATCGCTTGTCAATATTGTCACGGATGTACGCATCCATTAGTCTTTCCAGTGTTTTCAGAAGAAAGGATGATAGACTGATAGGTCTGAGGTCCTTAGGGCAGACCTGAGAGCTTTTTCCTGCTTTGGGTATGAAGATCACCCTGACACCATGTTTCAGGAATGTAGGTTAGATCCAGGCAGCCTTTCAAGATAACCTTCAGCCAAGGCAGAATTATATCCGAGGTCTGCTGGATTTCAGCAGGAATTATTCCATCCGGTCCCGCAGACTTAAATGGTTTAAAGCCTTCTATCGCCCAGAGGAGCTTGGTCTCTGTTATAAGAACGTCAGAGTTGAACGGTGCATGGTTTCTTGTAATGCTTGCCCACACCGACTCAACATGCGAGCTACCTCTAGGGAAGTGGGTGCCCAGGAGGAGATCAGTGGTTTCCCGACTTGAGGTGGTCCAAGATCCGTCCGGTCTCCTCAAGTAGTATGGTGTGGTTGAATTTTTAGAGAGAATTTTACGGAGGTTGGATGCCTCGGATGAATCTTCTATTTCACTACAGAAGAGTCCCCAGGATTTGCGCTGCGCCTTTCTCAGTTCATATTTGTATTTACGAAGTGATCATTTATAGGAGTCCCAGTCGCAAACGTCTTTAGTGCTTTTGGCTCTGTTAAACAGTTGCCTACAGCATTTTCTAAAAGCGAGTTCTGCGTTCCACCATGGCGGCTTATGTTTCCCTCTTGGCCTGCTTTCAGGACAGGATTTCGACAATACCTCGTTTAGGGTGGCACATATAACAAGTAAAATAGAAACAGGATAAACGATTTATTTGAAGGAGTTGCCCATTTTGCATGAAGTGATTAAATCAATTATTAATTTAATTTTACCTTTTATTATGTAAGTTATTGCATCTTAAAATAATTTCTTTTTTCTTCTATCCTTCCAGGTAAACGGCACAGCGAAAACTTAACTCGTTTCCAAACAAGTTTTGAAAATTTCGAGGGTCCACCAATTGCCTTTCACAGTACGCGCTTTTTCATGCAAACCGATGCAACTCGAGTATCACCGAACCTATGGAACAACACTTACACCCTATTCCTGTTCGATCATCAGCTGATCTACTGTAAAAAGGACATTCTCAAACGGAATCATTTCATCTACAAGGGTCGAATATTTCTGGACGATTGTCGAATATTGAATTTGCCGGATGGCAAATTGTTTGGTGCTAGCCTAAAGAATGCTCTACGAATCTATTGTCAATCGCGAAATAAATGGTTCGATTTTAGTTTTCGAAGTGCAAGTCGTAAAATACGTTTTCTAAGTACATTGGCGGCCGAACGACAATTCTGCGGAACGAGCCTTTTCGTTTCGGAACTAGCCGGCGACGACGATGATAATCTTTCGGATCGCGAATATCATAGCGACTACGATACAATGGAGCGTGGTGTTAATGCCGAAAATATTCGAAACATGAACTTGAATTGGAAAGAAAGTCTCTACGATGCCGAAAAACTAATCGAATCTCCGACAAAACAACAGAAGTATAGTAGTGATACGTTGCCAAAGAAATCACGAAAAGTTGCCAAAGATGGTTACGAGTACAATACGGGATCGTTAGGCCGACGAAAAATCGGTAATTGGTTTCGCAAAGCGAAGAGTACGAACACGACACCCACACAAAGTCCCACACATCAATCGACGATGCTGACATTCAATTCGGACAGTTCGTCACAAAGTAGTCCGGCACTGGGCTACATGGGAAATAAAGCAAAAGTAAAGGATCCCATTATTTCATCATGAGAATACGAGAGCACTTTATTGTAGAATTTAATCATTATATAATTCCACTACGGACATTTTAAACATAGAGAGAGATAAAATTGGCTGGTAGCTGCTATGTTAAAGAACTGCGGTCAATTGAAATTGTGTTCAAAGAAAACCATTTTTTTTCTATTCCTTAAACTAGCTCTTGTCGGAGAGAATCTCTTAAATGAAAACTAGAAACCACTCAAAAAAAAATCACAGTAATAACAAAACTTCGTATCTAGAACGAAAAAAAAAACCTTTATGGAAAAATAATGCGCACAAACTCCTGCTTTTACTCTTTTCTACAAAGAAATTTTAAAACTAGATCATTTAATTTAGTTATGATCAGAAAAAATAGAACCAAAACAAAATAAATACCACAAGAGCGGGAATAGATGCTTTATTTCCTGGTCGTTTAGGCGATGTATTAAAAATTTTACATTTGTTTCGTATTAGCAGTAAAAGTGCCGAGAGCAACAGTAGAATTTTTTTAAAATAAAACAGAAGATGAGTTTATTAAGTAGAGGTCTAGAAGAAAAAACGTTATCATAATCCACACATCAAAACACGAGAAGAACTTTTGAAATTAAGCAATAAAAAGACAAAAAAATAATAATAATTTTCTCTTATTGTTTGGAAGAAAAAAAACATTTTAATTTGTCGGTAATAGTATTATGCAGCAATAATTATTAACTATTATTATTATTATTATAACTTGTAAATAGTATTTTTAATGCACAAAATATACAAAAATGAAAACAATGCAAATTTTCAAACTATATACACACATCAAGACATTTTTACACAAAACACACTTACCAAATTCTGTGAAGAAATTGCAACGCAGTGATAGCCCGAGATGTGAATTTTGATTCGATTGGTTTTTTACTTTCATATTTCCTTTTTAAAGGACAGCGTTTGATTCTGGAGTAAAATTATTGAGAATTTAGTTATCACACTGTGAAGTCATGGATTTATTATATTAGGTTGCTGCAAATGAAATGTCGTTTTTGGTAGTGCAATTTCAAACAACTGTAACTTTTATAAAACTTGATTTAATTAATCAAAATAGGTATCAGCAGATGCAATACACTTCTCCCAACGAGATACAAGTGCATTTATGCCAGTTTCGTAGAAGTCCGGCTTTCTAGAGCGAAGAAAGTCCTCGAAGGCACTTTTGATGGCTGCTTCATTATCGAATTGTTTGGTCGTCGAAAAATTATCCAAATGTTTAAAAAAGTGGTAGTCGGTTGGCGAAAGGTCTGGTGAGTATGATGGATGAGGAAGAGTCTCATACTGCAACTCGTTTAATTTTTGGACCGTTGTTCTTGAAACATTAGGCCGTGCGTTGTCATGAAGCAGTATAACTTCATCTCTGTTGACCAATCTAGGCCGTTGAACACGCAATTTCTGATGCATTTCATCGAGTTGGGCACAATACTTCTCTGCATTAATGGTTTCACCACGCTTCAAAAAGGAATAGTGAATAACTCCAGCTGCAGACACCAAACTTCTTCGGATGAAGGTCTGGTTTCGGCATGTGTTTTGGGGTCTCATCAGCATCCAACGATTGTCCCGATCGGCGACGATTGACGTACAGGATCCACTTTTCATCACATCTCACTATCCTGTTCAAAAACGGATCGTTTCTCTTCCGGGAGAGCAGGGAACTGCAAATTTCTAGTCAACGAGTCATGTTTTGCTCAGTAAGCCCATGCGGAACCCACTTATCAAGCTTTTTGATTTTTCTAAGCTGTTGCAAGTGCCGGGAAACTATCGAATGGTGTTCGCCCAATTTCTTGCAATGTCCCTTACAGTTTGGCGTGAGTCAGATTCCACTAAAAAAATTCAGCTCGTCCTTATCGATCGAAGGTCGTGGGTGACAACGTGGCTCACTTTCAAGGGTCAAATCTCCTGATTGGAATTTTTCGAATCATCGCTGTGTGGTTCGTTTGTTTACCGTATCAGTTCCAAATGCCCTGTTGATGTTTTTCGGTTGCCTCCGTTGCGCTGTGGGCAAGTTTAAATTCATAAAGGAAAATTACCCGTTTTTGACTCGAAACCATTTTGTTTTCTTTTTTTTCTGTCCGATCTTAATGAAGTCCAAAACTGAAATAATTCCATGAGCAAGTGTAGGGGTATTTATAATTTAATACCCAATGCCACTTGTGCGACTTGGCGGCAGTTTGAGACATGAAAATCGCAACTGACTTCGCTTCATAGAGAAAACGACATTTCATCTGCAGCAACCTATAGAACACCTAAAAAATGTTTCATGATCGCGATCAAGCTTTTCTTTCTTTCGCGGGTTACTTATCCTCGCCTGTATTCCACCAATCCGAAAAATAATGAATATTGTTTATTTAAGAAAAAAATACAGTTTTCCAACCTATTGTGGCTCGAACTAACAGATTCCTTTGTGGGATGGCAGCTGAATAATACATTTACAGATTTTTATCATTTTTGTCCTCGCAAAGACGGGACCTACCAGCAGCACTTTTCATTACAATGCTTAATGTCTCTGGCTGTAATGTTCGGATTTCAACGCGAATTTTGTCCTTGAGCTGGCAGAATATCCGCGCTTGTTCACATATACGCGTAGTTTGAGGTAACGCCAAAGAAAATATAGTCACATGGCAACAATTCCGCGCGATCGTGATGGACAATTTATTGCCGAATTTCGCGAAATTATATGCTCACCATAAATTTGCCTGAGAAGATCCATCGCGGTTTCGTTTGGGACTTGTGGGCAGTGACTCTATCTTGCTGAAACCATATTCCAGGCTTCTTCTAAATAGAAGAGGAATACAATTTTGTATCAATTTGCGATATCGCTGGAAGTAAGGTAATACGATCATCTCTCCACACCACACCGTACATTTGAGGAGTTGTATTTGCCATTCTTGAGTAGCCCTTGGATATTCAGTACCTCAAAACCTGCCGTTCTGTCGAAGCCATTTAAGTGAAAATGAGCTTTCATTGTTCATAACCCAACTAGCAAACTAACTTCCATAAGGCCTTTTCGAAGCTATTTTCCTAACTCGATAAAGCTTCGATAAGGTCTTACCGAACTAATTTGGCGCACATTTCCCCATGTTTCAACAGCAACAGCGAAGCACCAACAGTTAGTATAAGGCCTTACCGAAGCTATTCTTGCTTCCGTACGGAAGTTCACATTGCTTCGAAACGAAGGTTATTACTTTCACGGGAAGCAATACTTCGAATGGAAACTTGAAAAAAAAAACTAAAAATAATATTCACAATTTTTTTACTTTCGGCTTTCTTCCAACTACGAATTTATGTTCCTGTAAATTATTATTAATTGTTTGAAAAATGCGAATTGATTTTACTTACACCTTGCACACTCTCGGATTCGAACCACGGTCCCGTCACACATTAGTCCGCTACGCTATACACTGGGCCTATCTGAAACATTCTCGTAATAGGGTTGAAGACGAATAACTTGATATTTCCAATTGGACATGTCGAGCAAAGCTCGCTTGCAAACCTTCATAAGACTGTTGGTATTTACTTCTATAAGGCCTTATAGAGGTTATTACCGAAGCAATGGCTTCTGAAATGTTCAACCTCCGCTCGCAAGTCTTACGGAAGCTTTAGCGAAGTTAAAAGTCCACAAACCTCCATAATACTGTTGGTATTTACTTCTATAAGGCCTTATAGGGGATATTACCGAAGCAATGGTGTCTGAAATGTTCAGCCTCCGCTCGAAGTTAAAAATCTACATCCTGTGCTCAACAGTCTTATCGAAAATCAAAATGCGAAGTTTGTTTGATAGTTGGGAATCAAATTATAAAGAAAGTCATTTTTGTTTATAATCAACTCTTGAAGGCGGACTGCAAAATTTAGGCGGTGTCGATAGTGTATCGGTTGCAATTCTTGCGCAAGTTGAATCTTGTATGGGTGCATGATGTTGGAAACATCTCCAGCTGCCCAGCACGGTTTCGCTTCGACGTTCTTACTTCTTCTTGAACACTTGCCTCTACACTTTCAATATTTTCCTTCATGCAGACCCGACGCGATTTTCCGGATCGTGGTAAGTCGCTCTCGGAACTCAGTCCCTGGAAATGAAGCAAACGTTTTTTACGAACGGTTGCGGTACGCCATTTGCGTTAAAACTATCGACCGCTGATTTTGAACATAAAATCCTACATACAGGGACGTCATTTCAGTTTTTTCTAGAGGGGGCAAGATGTTATGTATGTATACATTTTTATATATAAATATACATATGTTACATAATATATGAAAATACATAATTCAGGGGGGGGGGGGGGGGGGGCAAATGCATCCCTGCCGCCCACACAAAAGACGTCCCTGCCTACATAATTAATTTGCCAAATGTTACGAATGAAATCAAAAAAAAAAAAAAACCAACAAAGTTATGAAGTTTTTAAACCCTTTCGCGACTTTTGGCCAATTTTGTATACGAAGTGAACTAAATAGAACTGGAAACAGAAGAGAGTTTATTAAAGGAAAAATGCCCATAGAATGAAATCCTTCGATCGACATTGAACTCCCGTTTAGTTCCAGTACTTCGAGTTGCCACAACAAGTCCTGGTGAGAGTTAAATGCTATCGCTCTGAATCGAGACTTGTGCAAGAGCACTGTTGCTGTCCTATGCCTCCATCTGGGATCTTGCAGCAACTGAAGATTAATTTGTTTGCTCACTTCTTCCAGCTTCCGGCACTGACTCAAATCCGGATCGACCGACCAAAATTAATTCCTGGCACTTATTAATCGAAATTTTATTTCGGAATTAAAACCAAACTTGTACCCAGACGTAGTGTTGCCAAGTATTTTTCTTGGTTGAGCACTAAAATATGAAATTTTGAGCGTTAATTTCAACTTAAAGGCACTAAAAATGTATTTTTTCATATCAACCGCAGGAATATTCAAATAACGCGCAAGCTGTAAAACTAATTTTTGTCCGCTGAGACGAAATTTTGGGCACCAAATTTAACGCTGAAAGCACTAAATTGGCATAACTGCGCCAGGCGCGTAGCGTGAAACTTCGTAGGGGTAGCGCAATAACACGATTATGAAATTCCGTGAATTCTATAACCATAAACACGTAGTTTTCATTCAGAAATAAAATTTCAGTTGGTAAATTCTAGGAAGTAATCAAAAAATTCTGCGAAATTTAGCAATTGTATCGTTGCGCTAACCTTACGAAGATTCACGCTACGCGCCTGCTTGTACGGTTATTGACTTCGTGGAATTTCACGATCGTAACTTAAGCTTCAGAAGATAGAATAAGAAACTATCAGAACAGTGTGCATAAATTGCAATAAATGTCTGACATCAACTCTCGCAAATATAACTTGCTAGGGTTCGCGAGCCCTTAAGTGTCGCTGGTATATCGGGCACCAACAAGTTGAAGATCACGAAGCTCAATCAATGATTCCATCTAAGGTTGCTTATTTCTCAACACTTTCATATACTCAAGGTACAGACCAAAGTTTTGAGGTCAACTTAAAAAAAATATCTTTTCACGGAAACAGAATAGACAGCCGAATGCCTTAATCTTGGAAAGTTTACTCCCCTAACTATTGCATTAAAGGCTTGTTTCGCAGCAGCAACAAATAGAGTTACTGAGCTGTGTGATCGTCGATGGTACCAACGACTTCTGCCATTTCATTCCTTCAAGTTCCTTCTCGATAGTTCGTTTTCATTTCACGGACGACCTACCACACTTCGTCCTGGCGAATCCCAGTTCATAGCCTGTTTGGAAATATTTTAATCAGTTTTTGCTTTCGTCTGCGAAATTTTTATAACTAAAAGATTATTTGTTCTCATTTTTCAATTTTCGCTTTGCTGGATTATCACTGATCGTTTTTCACAACATGATACGCTTTAAAGTCATGATAATAAAACTAGAATGTTACGGTAAAAATATTCTTTTAGATTCTAAGACTATCCTAACTCCTATTTTGCCAAAAAAAAAACAAGTAAACATTTTCATATAGAAACGAAACTTATAATAAAATTAAATTTTCATTGCAACAAAACGCTGCACTGTTGAGAATTAACTAATTAATTTAAAAAAAAACAGGAAAATGTAAGATGAAAAAAAAACGTGGGACGAACGCTACAGACAGCCTGTAGCAAAAATAGTAATAGGGTACCTAACACTATAAACTTGTTGTAATTTATATTCGACAAATAAAACATAACCGTTAAAACAATTAGACAAATAGAAGTACTATAAAAATAAGAATATTTAAAAACATGTGTCATATACTCCAAGAAAAATATGAAACAATTATTATTTTTCTAATATGCAAGCTCACAAAAAAAACTCCCAGAATCTCCCACAAACAAACATATTCAAAACATTTTACAAGAAACAAAAAGACAACTGAATTCGTGTGTTTTAATAGCTTGAAACAATTCTTCCAAGTAAAACACAGAAAAACCTATACAACACAAATATACTGTACTACGACTATTGTTAATAAAAAGTAGAAATTAAATTAAGTAGTGATATAATCGAAATAGAAATTATTTAAATGAAAACAAAAACTTGAAGCAGCAACCCATTTGCTCAAAGTAATCAATCAAATCTTGAAGAATTTAAAAAAAAAAACCAACGTTCGTCACCCTAATAAATATAAAAGTTGTCTTACTATTTTACATATTTTATTTTTGTTAAATTTTGATATAAAAAAAAACAAACAAACAAATTGGATAATGTTAAATTTCGTAAAGAGTTCGTTACTTTTTGACAATTGGAATATTAAGAATTTAAAAATGAATAATAATAGTGCCCCTTTTTCTGTATTCTCCCGTACTCCCTGCCTCTAATACCCACTACGAATTAAGTATATTGTTATAAAACATATCCGAATAATTGATAAATTCAAATTATATAAAAAAAATGCGAACATCGTTTGGTCTACTTAAAAGAAAACAAACAATGAAAGTATTAAATTTGAAAATTGTTGATTTATTTTGTTATTTTGTACAAAAGGGAAAAATAAATGAAAAAAATAAGACATTACATTTAAGCAAAATTATTATAAAATGGATGATGACTGAATAAGAAAATGACGATATAATTATAATACGATTGTTTTATTTACTCAATAGTCCCGTCTTGACTTTGTAATACACCGAAGAAGACTTGAGATTCGCTTTTTTTCCTATTTTACTTTATTATTTTCTTAAGGGGTTACATACACCTGGGTAGTTCAAAAAAATCAATTTTTCAAAAAGGTCCTTATTCGAAAGTACTATCCTTTAAGTGTCTAACCTGAAAATTGCATAAAGAAATTCGCTGTAATGATGAAGTTACAACGTATTGTAACCGACCTGGTGAGCAACGACTAATGGTTGGCGCGTAGGTGTTCGCGGGCTTTGTCATCTGTTTGACTATGAGCTTTTTTTAATTCCGGGTATTTATGACCTTCTGTATAGCAGGGACATGTTTTGAAAAGTTGGTGAGGTTTAGGTATACTTGTTCCACTGTTAAAATTCACAGCACCTTATTTCAATGTAAACTGTACCCTAAACTTTAAATGCGTTTTTCTCGAAACAGCGTTTTCACAAACGGTACCAGGATTATCTCCGCGACTACTGGACCGATCGGGACCTACTTTTGCACAATTGTGTTTAATACAACACTCTTACGTTTACTGAGCCATTTTTTCGATATCTTGCTTAGTTTTTTTTTATCATAATTACTGAACAATTTTGAGGCAAAAAATGGCTTTTTAATTCCAAAGGCTGCCATGATCCGACAAAATTGAATTTTAAAATTCCGGCTCGGTAAGCTTTGGAGCTATGTATTTACTTTCAGAAAAAAAAAATGATTTCGATAAAAAATGGCGGAGTAAAGTCTGGTAGCAAAACGACTGTACCTTTTTTACCGTTTGAAATTTTCCAAAAAAAATGTTCACATAATATAGACAAAATGTAATACTTTAAGAGATATATAATGGTTGTGCGATTAACTTCAGTTTTATGCACGAAAAAAATGCGTAAAAATAGCGTAGTTTTAGCCGTCCGAGGTGTATGTAACCCCTTAATAAAATAGCAATTAACTGGAAATTGCCATAAACGGCTGCGATAGCCACTGTATCCGTAGAAGCCAACTGATAGAGACGGACGCAGTAAGAACTTCCGAAGAAACTGTTCCACGCCGGCCCATGAGAAGTCCACCGGCATAAACTATCTGCCCATCCCATCCACTTGGGGAATCGGAATGCGCCATCTTAGAACGGGCATTTTAATCGTAGTTGGAGCTATGTCGAATTAGCAGTTTGGTATGATCGTATGACGCATTGAAAAACCTCGAAGCAGTTTGATGATGCTTCGCTTCGATGTGAAGCTATGTGTTCCCGTACTTACTGAGTGCGTTTGGAGCGACTCTGAGGCATCGATTCTGTAAAACGCAAAATGTCACGCATGTTGTACATGTGGTAAAGAAGTTTGATGGTCAAGTTGGACTTGTCCAAGGCCGTTTGGTACTTGACAACTGGCGCTGCAAGAATATTGTCCCGAAGATGGTTGCATGCAGGTTGGGTTGTTTTATCCGCTTCACGAAGGAAATGGCCTAGATATTGGTTGGTTAACGTTAAGGCGTGTGAAGGCTCTTTTTTTGCGCTTTTTTTGGAGAACTAAATAAAGATATAACTGAAATTTTTAACACATATTTATGGACATTTCGAGCACACTTTATAATTTTTCCAGCCGAAAATTGTCGCTTATTGCTAAAGTACATGGCAACTTAGCCACTCATTTTCAAAAAAAACCTTTTTTTTCGGTTACCACGATTGCGGGCGTTCGGCTTATCTCAAATAAAAAAATCAAACGGCATATTAATCTGTGAAGTCTGATCTAGTTTTGGAACTAGGCTTATCAAAAAGTATTGAAAGGTTAATTTTTGTCAACTTGTTGAACTCTTATCGTCAATTTTGATGTTTTTTTACGACTTCTTCTGCTCGACAAAAAAAAACGGCTTGATGAATCACAATTATTATAGTTTGAAAATTGTCTACATGAGTACTGAATAAGTTCACCAAATTTCTAAGGAATTGGATCGATAGATTTCGAGATATCGTGTCTACCGATTTGAAAAATACCGTCTTGAGAAAAACGCGACTAAACTGATCATTATATTTGAAACAGCAAAGCAGTTTAGAGAATTAACGGCCTGTAACTTCCGAACGGCTTCGAATATCGGGAAATCACTTCGCCCACATATTTTACGCTATATTTGGATGCAATTTATGCCACAAAAACAACGATTTTATGAACCAGTCACACGGGATGACCCCCTTAAGCGTACATAGCTTAGTCTTCAAGTTTCGTAGCAGCCGTTTGTAAATCGCTTGTAATTACGATCGGACTCTAATACTGCCACATAAATACAGTGAGAGAATAGCAGCGAAAACAAAGTCGATCCCTGAGGCACCCCAGTTTCAATGGCCTTTAGTGTCGATCTCTTTCCGTTCAGAAAAACTTCGAACGATCTTTCGATCAAGTAGGAGCTGACTAATCGCACTAGTTTGATTGGAAGCTGATGTTTGTTGTGCCCAGCCAAATGGCAGCATCCGACGTTTGCATTTCCTCTCGACAACTATTACTTTAAGCCAGACCAGTCGTTCTTCTTCCAACACGTTGAAATTAATCAAGGCAACAACAACAATTTAGCAACTCAATCATAAACAGATCGAGTTACAATGCTCGGCCTGAACTACGGTATTGTGACGTCACAGCAAGGGAATTCCATTGGATTCACCTCTAGTGCTGTGTCGTAACATACCACGCGCCATAGGTACTGGGAATGGTTGAGTTGTTGTTTTTTTTTACCTCGCGATTAAATTGCAACCGTACATCAAATTGTTGCGACCCACAAATGGGCGTATTGCACTCGTACGGGATTGCACCATTTGTGGGTCATCCAAAACTGCCGATTCTCTTGATCGGCAACTTTTCTACTACGCGAACTTTGCATTGGGTTGAACGACTGGCCTATTTACGTTATTATAGTTAGCATTAATTTAGTATTTAAAGTATTTACTGTAATCACTCGTCCTCAGTAATTTTTGAAACCGACGAGGAACCGCTGAACGAAGTCATCAAGTTAAAAGTATCATTCAAATGCTGTCTTTTTTATAAACGCAAAAGAATCGGTAAGTATCCGAAAATTAACGTTTTCTTTTTTTTTAGCAAAAATCTCAAAGGTAATTTGCGTCTCTTACTGAGGCGCTTATACCTTATTCTCGGTTCTTATTGCGGCGTTCTCACGGATGCCCGAACCAATTTTCAGGAATTCGAAATATTCTCTTCGATTCTCCACTCAACGACTCAACTTTACTGTCTGTGATATCCTGGGGATATCGCGGACACAACATGTTTAACGATTTTGAACAGCAGTCCAGACTTTATTCAAAGCCTTTTCAACATCCAAGTATATCGCCCCGTATAAATTTTTGTTAAATCCCTCTGTAGTGTGTTCGAAGACCTGGATCAATTGGGCTGTTGTCGAATGATCGACTTGAAAACCGAATTACTCATCAGGAAGGATGCTCTCATCATCAACATGTTCCTAAAGTCCTTGAGTATCCTTTTCTGCTACTTTTGCAAGTGCAAACAGTAGGCTAATCTGGCAATTATTCTGTGGGAACAGACTTCGGCATCATCACCACGTCTGCAATTTTCCACACAGTAGGAAAGTAACTGCAACGGAGAATGACATTTATTATTGCGACCAGTTGCATTACGAATAAGTGCGATAGCAATCAGTAGGACCTGATAGTATCCTAGCGTTAGCCCCTTCAAAATGTGCGTGTCCTTTAGCTGGACCACTTCGCAATCTTTTCCATCTATTATTATTCGTACTGTACAATTCTGAAATTGTTTACCACCTTACGTTTTTTCTGTAGAATATAACTTACAGAGCTTCAAGCGAAACACTCCTTGTTACTTTTCATCTCCCAATCGAATAACCGATTCCCATCCCGCCTCCATTGCCTGATAAGTATAGAGATCTTTGCAAGGATGGATTGAATAAAATAAAAACGGCTACGAATTTATCTGGATTAATAGTTTATAAAACTATTTTCGTGAGGATCTATAAAAAAGGCAGGTAGTTATTTAAATCGTTATTTACTTAGGTTTCAGCCGCATAGAAACTTGCACCGAAACGCGTCCTAAGCTTCCTCCAAAAAAAATAATAAAGTCGCGCCCGAATTGTAGGCAAGTTTTTTTATTGTTATATATTACTGAAGCCCAAGGCGCTTCAGGAAGCAACGCAGAAGATGGAATAAATTGGCCAATTAGAAATTACTGTGCAAGTATGCAGTGAACGATCTGCCGGAAAAAAGATTTACAGATCATCAATGCTTCTAGGTGCACCACAAAATTCACAAATTTTATCGTTTCTGCCCATTAACAATGTTGTTTTTCTGAGCTGGCATAAAGCTTTTTAATTTTAAAAATAGTTTAAGTGTATTATATCGGAGCGTTTGAAGCGCAGACTACAGTTCACTTTATTTCTAGAGCCCCTATTTCAACAAGATGTGAAGAACTTCTATTTATGTTCTGATTGTTACTGCGGTATTGAGTAGATCTAGACTTTATCAACCAAACCAGCCTTAGTTGAATGACTTTGTAGCCGTTGAGGCCAGTGGGATCACGCCCTCATTCATCAAGTTACTACCACAGCAGAGACGGACACTGCTTGAGTACATTAAGTACGCTGTTTTGGAACTAAGCCTAAGTCTAGATGGTTTTAAAGTGGGCTTTAGGTCTAAGACTACTTCAAATACTTGTACGCTGTTGCAAGTTCAAACTGAATGCCAGTTGAGATCCATTTTCCTTAGCGGAGAAATCGTCATATCTGTCCTATCGTTGGTTGGTGAATGCGGTCCCTAATCCTTAGCATTTCTGAGAGAGTCTAATTAATGCAAGAGGCGCTCAACTTGATTCATTCCGGAAAACACATGCAATAAAAAGAACTAAATTAATTGAATTATTTATTTCATTAACAATAAGAGCGAACACACAATTATTTACGACATTTAACATTTACAGTTCGCACTACAGCCGAAACACCCTCTTCAAACTTCGTCCGAAATAAAACATTTGCATTATTAAACATGCCGTCCTTAAGCGAGACTATAATAAATTGTGAATTGGTAAAATGTGCCTTCAGCATATTGCCAATATTCTGAGTATGTGACATGTCCAAGGCAGCGTCGACTTCATCGAGAATATAAAGCGGTGCCGGCGAAAATTTCAACATGGCAAGAACAAGTGAGAGGGCAACAAGCGACCGTTGACCGCCACTTAGTTCGCCCAACGATTCTTTCCACATGGCGTTGAAGCCGACGCGAATTTGTAAACCTAACAAGTTGTTATTATTATGATAGACGGGACGTAATTGTGCCTGAGCGCCCGGCAACAACGTACTAAAAATACTGCCGAAATTCTCGTCGACCATACGCCACGCTTTATCAACTTTTTCCTTTTTCTTTTCGTCCATTCGCCGTATTATGTACTTGAGTTTCTCTTTATCTTCTTCGACGATCTTTTTGCGTCGTATCGCTTCGTTGTATTGTTCCTCCTCCCGATCGAGTAGCATGATCGCTCTCACATTTATGTTACGTTCCATTTTCTGTTTTGAATCTTGCATTTTACTCAATTTACGTCCGGCTTCGATTGGATCCTCTTTCGAATAATCGTACCGTGTATTTTTTATTCCGAAAAATTCCTTATCCTCTTTTATCCAACCGTACTTTTCTTCGAGCTGTTCTAAACGTGCGAATGAATCTTTATTTTCGTTCTTTACTTTCGTTATTTCGTTCTCTTTCTTTTTCATTTCCAATTGCATTTCGTCGATTTCTTTTTCCATTCGGCCCTTACGCATCAAATGTCCCTTCAATTCTTTGTTTTGCGAATTGATTTTATCTTTTTGTTCTTTGATTTTCGCCTTCAGATCAGATATAATCTCGTGAATTTCTTTCGAATTTTCTTTCATTTCTGTAAAGTTTTGTTCCATTTGTTCAACACTTTCGTTCAATTTTTCGAGTTGACTCTTTGAATTCATAATGCCAGTTTTCATTCCTTCGATGTCCAGCTGAAGCGTTTCGTATTCGTTTTCTCGTTTCGCCCAGTTCGCTTTACTTTCTTCGCTTCGTTTTTTCGCTGCATTCATAGCGTCCTGTGCAGCTTTCTTTTCGCGCTCTCGAAAACCTTTCGCATCGGCTAATTTTGCTTCGATGTCTTCGAATTTTCGTTTTGATGTTATTTGTTTTTCTTGTGCAGCGACCAGATCATTCTGTAATGTCTCTGAAAAGTAAATAAAAAATTAACTTGCCTAAATTCTTCCCAATTGTTCTCAATTTCTATTACCAATTTTCGTTTGCAACACCTGTACTTCTTCTTGATTTTGCTGGAAGGTTGTTAAGGCCAAACGCTCCGCACAAGCATTCAGTTCATATTCTCGCAAATTTAGTTTATTTTTGATAGCGTTGTACTTTTCGCCTATACCTCGAATGGACCTAAAATGATATTTTGTTAACAATTTTTCGCGACTAGTCGGTATTTTTAAATTACGCGATCTCTTTTTCAACTTGACACAGTTCATTCTCTTTAAGTTTCATTTGTTCTTCGATTTTTCGAATTTCTTCCAGCTCTTCTAGAACGTTACCACCAGATGGGGCGGCACCTCCCGAGAATGTGCCTTCTGGATCGACTACATCACCGTCCAAAGTAACAGACCGGCACATTATACGTTTATTGTATGTTACCTAAAATTAGTTTATAAAAATAAAGATATTCACCAAAGGGGCTGATTTGATTGAAGCATAGGCAGGACACAATGTCTCTACTGCTGTTGGTTTCCATATAGCCAGTTCGGGAATTAGGTCAATAACAACTCCCTTTTGAGGCACTGGTACTGTATCTATTAGGTTGTTGCAAATGAAATGTCGTTTTTCTCTATGAAGTGAAGTCAGTTGCGATTTTCATGTTTCAAACTGCCGCCAGGTGGCACAAGTGGTATTGGGTATTGAAGTATAAATACCCCTACATTTACTCATGGAGTCATTTCAGTTTTGGACTTCATGGAGATCGGACAGAATAAAAATGAATTTGAGTCAAAAACGGGTAATTTTCCTTTATGAATTTAAGCTTGGCCAACGGAGGCAACCGAAAACATCAACAGTTCATTTGGAACTGATACGGTAAACAAACAAACCACACAGCGATGGTTAAAAAAACTCCGATCAGGAGATTTGACCTTGACCATCGACGCCATCCATGCTGTCATGAGAATTTCGCGTGATGAGACATGGGAAAAACGGCGACAAAAAGTACTGCGCAGTGGTAACACTTGACGTCAAGAATGCCTTTAACTCAGCGAGCTGGTTGCGAATAATGCAAGCAGTAAATAGTTTCACCGTACCGGGATATCTATAGCGAATCATAGCTAACTACTTCGAAGAAAGAGTTCTTCTGTATGCCACCGAGGACGGCGTCAAGCGCTACGACGTTTCACGTGGAGTCTCACAGTGCTTAGTGCTTGGCCCCACATTATGGAACATCATGTTTAATGACTTTTTTTGCATCGAGCTTCCAACGGACACCACAACGGTCACGAGTTCAGTAATGCTATAGCATTGAGTCGCTGCACCGATCTGGGCAGATGCAATGAAGAAGAAATCGTATATAGCCGGAATCCGATCAATCTATCGTCTTAGCGCACTAGTGCTTTTCGAACAGTGTCCGATGAAGCAATCGGAGTAATATCGGCAATGTTACCAATTGACATACTAGCGTGTGAACGTCAGCGACTCTACGTAGCAGCAGATGAAGCATCGAAAGTGGACGAGCGACGGCGCAGTATCCAGGAATGGCAAGGACGCTAGGAAAGCGCGAACAAAGGGAGATGGACATTCACATTGATCCCAAACATCGACAGCTGGATAAGCCGCAAACACGGAGAAGTGGACTTTTATGTGACTCAGCTGCTCAGCGGACACGGTTGTTTTAAGCAGTATCTTCACCGCTTCAAGCATGAGGAAGACCCGTTCTGTCCCAACTGCCCCCACGAGATTGAGGACGCGCGACATATCTTCCTGCACTGCCCGCGCTTCGACGTCGACCGAGCCGAGGTTGCGGAGGCCTTCGGAGAAGCTCCGAACGTAGAAAACTTCGTTAGACACATTTGTGACACAGCCCTCAAGTGGCAAGCTTTCCAGACTGCAGCAGCACGGATTATGGACACTTCGCCGCTTTGAGCGAATAAGAAACATCCAACGCGAAGCACCACAGGAGACGACTGACTAGACTAGACAGACAATAACTGACGGTTTTAGCAATATTATGACGTCCTCCCGACGCAATACCTAACGGTGGTTCCGGGAGGATCCATCCGTACGACTGAGGAGATGTTTAGCGGGTTAAAGTCTCAGTGCGGGACTTAGGCTTACGATGCTTTTACTCCTCGTTAAAAAAAAAATCCCTTGAAAGTGAGCCATGTGGTCACCCAGGATCTTCGATCGACAACGATGAGCTGAATTTTTTAGTGGAATCTGATTCACGCCAAACTGTAAGGGACATTGCAGAGAGTAGAGCGTACACTATTTGACAGTTTCCCGGCACTTGCAACAGCTTGGAAAAATCAAAAGACTTGATAAGTGGGTTCCGCATGAGCTTACTGAGCAAAACATGACGCGTCGACTGGAAATTTTCTGTTCCCTGCTCTTCTGGAAGAGAAACGATCCGTTTTTGAACAGAATAGTGACATGTGATAAAAAGTGGATACTGTAATCGTCGCCGATCGGGACAATGGTTGGATGCTGATGAGACCCCAAAACACATGCCGAAACCAGGCATTCATCCGAAGAAGATAATGGTGACTGATTGGTGGTCTGCAGCTGTAGTTATTCACTATTCCTTTTTGAAGCGTGGTGAAACCATTAATGCAGAGACGTATTGCGCCCAACTCGATGAAATGCAACAGAAATTGCGTGTTCAACGGGCTATATTGGTCAACAGAGATGGAGTTATACTATTTCAAGAACAACGATCCAAAAATTAAACGAGTTGCAGTATAAGACTCTTTCTCATCCATCATACTCACCAGACCTTTCGCCAACCGACTACCACTTTTTTAAACATTTGGATAATTTTTTGACGACCAAACAATTTGATAATGAAGCAGCCATTAAAAGTGCCTTCGAGGACTTTCTTCGCTCTAGAAAGTCTGACTTCTACGAAACTGGCATAAATACACTTGTATCTCGTTGGGAGAAGTGGTGGACCAGTTTCTACAAGTATAACATGTATGGACTGTGTATTATGCCATCTTGTATCGCATATCATGATTTGAATAATGTAATTTGTATACAAGCAGTGTATCAATGGTATTACTTATTCAACGCCTTAAAAGTATCATTCGACATTAAAAGCTTCGTCCTTTAACAGTATTTTAAGTGTCTAAGAATAAAATGGAAATTTACCTTAACAATCTTGTGATTTCAAAAAATGTCATGATTTCGTCAAAAAAGCTAATTCTTAAAACTACTAAAGGACCGTTTGTTTGTGCGTTCAGCAAAAGCCGATTGTATCTCATATCCAACTAAATGGGGTTCTAGCTGTATACTTTTGACCACATTTTTTTTCGACTCAAATCTGCACTTCTCGAACCAAATTGAGTTGTCTCCAGTTTTCCTAACGACCACACATAAAAATATAACCGTCCAGTTAGACAACAATACGGAGGGAATGAAACCAATTGCAAAATCAAACGGCTCTATAAAATGCGCAGAAACAAGGCATGGCGCAGTTTTCCGTATTTTTTTTGCCGTCGAAGGAGAAAATTTGGAAAAATTGGAAATACAACGAAGAACGTACCTGTTTTGCAATATCCAAGTTCTTACAAATAAAAGCTCGTCCAAAAACATACTTCATCACAACATCGAAAAAAGGATTATACTCAATCAGCGATAAAGCGGGTGCGACATTATTTGCTCCCACCTGTTATAAACGAAACAACGTTTTTAAACGGAATCATTCGATAAATTTAAACCAAATAATTTACCAAACTCTGAGCGATTTTAACGACATTCGGATTAATTGCCGATGCGGAAATTTTATTCATCGGTATCATGGTAACACGTCTAGCAAGATCGCCCTTTTGTAAAATTTTTTTACTTGTTATGTCATCGTCCACAGCGTAACTGTAAAGCTATAAAAAATTAAAAAGGTAAAGATTACCGTTCGCCCCGAAAGAATTGTTCAAATTGAAACCTACATTTCCGCCGGCACACATTCTAAGGGCCATACTATTTTCGTTATTTATAACACGAAACAATTTGCCCACCATTCCATGAACTTTTCGTCGATCGAAATTCGGTTCGGGGTCTCTGTAGCGAAGATCAAAACGATGTGCATTTTTCTGATCAAGTTGTGCTTTAAGACGGCGAATTTCTTGCGATAGAACCTGATGTCGTTGTTGTAGCGATTCGAGCTGACCGTCTTCGTAATTTATTTTTGATAATGCGTTCTGAAATGAGAAAATTTTATTTCAGGGAAAAAAAATTAATCGGTTTATTTTTCTACCGTCATTCCTGTTATGTCGGCCGAAATTTGATCATGCATTTTTTTATCCTTTAAATAGTCCGCATCTTTTGTTTGACTTTCACCTTTCTTTTGGTTTAGGGTTTTTTTATTTTCCTTAAGCTCCATGTCCGATTGTTGGAAAGCAGTTTGAGCTTCGATAAAATGCTGTTTTGCAGCTAAACGTCGAAAAGGTTTTTATTAATTAACTCAAATTTGTCAGATCGTGACTAAACTAGAAGGAAAAAAATATATGTGTATTATGATGCCCCGAATAGATGTTGGGCCAACGTAGACCAGCGTGAAGTCGGACAAATGTAGGCCAACGCCAGCGTGCGCAATTGCTACCGCCCACACGTTGGCCGTGATTCGTAAGCTTCAGTTGTTAATTGTCAGTCCCTTTGACTTGTGGTCAAAAAACCGACACAACGACGAAGTCGCACCAGCGTCGACAAGTTATAGCCAACGCACACAAGTGGACTATCCACATGTTGGCGCTTGTCTGCATTTGCATTGGTTGGCCTCAACATGTATTCGGGGCATTACAATTAATCTTACTCATTAATTGATCTTGCAACGAAGCTGCTTCCCCATCCTCGTTTGTCGAAAGGCCCTGACAAACAGCTTCAAATTTCTTCTGAGCATCGAGATATGCCTGAGAATCTTTCTCGTCGGCATCTTTCAATCTCTGGAAAAGCCCTTGAACCTAAACAATTTTATTCAATTTTAAAAACATCCTGAAAAGTTCTCGATTTCTACTTGTTACCTTCTCCATTTGACTCTCTTTCGTCGCTAAAATTTTCTCATCGTCCTGAATGCTTTTCGTTAATAATTTCAATTTTTTCTTTTCCAGATCAATGCCACATTGAGCTGCTTTAGTTTTACCCGCTGTCTTGGCCTCATTTGCTGTTTTCTCCGACAGTTCTTTTTCCATTTGTTTCAATTCGCCGCCACTTTCATTGTCAATCCGATTTTGAATTTCTTCGGCAGCTTGATCGGACTTGAGAATCTCTTCCCGATTTGTTATTGTCTTTTCATTGTAGCCGTCGATAGCACTTTTCAGATTTGCAATATTTTTCTCGGTGGCTTCGAGAGATTCTTTCTGTTTTAAATACTTAAACGAAATGTGTATGCGCGACAAGTATTCGATGTCGCGACAAACCTTTTGAAATTCAATGTAAGAAGCTCGTTCGCTTCGTAGCTTTTCAAGTTTTGGTTCGATCTCTTCGGTGAGCAGGGTGTTTGTTTCACGTAATTTAGCGTCCTTTTTATCTATTACTTTTGTGGTGGCTTCTCGTTTTGTTTCGTACATACTCGTTCCCGCTGCCTCTTCTATCATCGAAAGAATCTATTTGAAAATTAATTACGAATCGATTAAAATTATGTGCATAAAATTAACTTCTGTTCTTACCTCTTGAGGTTTCATGTTTAAAACTTTTGTGATACGCCCTTGCATGATTAGAAAGTTTGGATTGTTCACGTTCAGTTGCACGGAACAGAATAAGTCGACAACTTTCTTGTTTTGAACATTCTTGCCGTTGATCATGTATTTGTTTTTGCCGCCGACAACTATCTGTCGTGTCACAGATATTTCGCGACATTTTTCATAGCCCAAAGGACATTGACTTGTGTCTGAATTATCAAATAATAAGGTAACAGTAGCTTTTGTAATGCCTGCTTGACCGCTCTTAAAAACTAAATCTTGCAGGGATGTCGCCCGCACCTGTTTATGGGAGAAAAACAAATTTAAACGATTTAATAGAAACAGGACAGGTAAGGTCACCTATCCTGAGGTATTATAGGTTTTTATAGGCTTCAAAGCACGGCAATTTTACGGAAAAAACAAAAGGCAAAAAGGTGCATAAGAACAATCTATAACTAAGCGTGGCTCTGTATGAGAATAGAAAGGTAATTTGCAAGATTTACAGACAAATTGTACGCGAAGGACGGATTATAGGCTACTATTTTTAGCTTCGAAGTTCTGGTACACGTAGCCATAATATTAGGCCGCGGTTCGAATTACGCTTTCTGAACTTTTAGCGCTCTTACACTCGGTCCAAATTGCGCTCACAACGCATACAATTTGCATGGAGGGGTAATTTTCTGGCGCTTACACTGCTCACGGTTTCGATGACAGGCACTGTGAGTACACTGTGTGCACACGATCGATCCGAATTGAAAGCGACATAAGCGTACCAACAATTTGGACCGAACGTAAGCCCTGTAAAGGTACTGTCTGGCTGGAACTGCCACCGTCGCGGTCAGCAGTAACTGCCGGCAGTAGACAACTGCTTCAGGCAAAATCAAGCTGTCCTGTCTGTTTGCGACTGTTCGGCAGTTGACTGAAGCAGTAAGCTACTGCCGGCAGTTACTGCTGACCGCGACGGTCGGCAGTACCAGCCAGATTGTACCTTTAGTGATATAAGCACCATGAGCGTAATTCGGACCGCGGCCTTAGTATGCACTACACATGGGTATTTCATGCTAGATAACAATCCAAATTAGAGTAATGAACTTTCAAGCAATCGTTGTGTTACAGCAAGCCAACAACCAAAGCTGCCGACTGCCATATTGTACGACGGTGTTTAGTTGCGGTCAGAATTTTTCTAAGCTCAACTGATACTTTAAAAAATAACTCCCTACCGCTTGATTAAATCGCCTTCATTTATCTATTCTTATGTTTTCTTCTGGAGCACACATCCAGCATATAGTAGTAGCAGGGCTTGTACACACTGATCAGTTTTTCTACTGCGAAAGCTGCTACTAGAGACCAACGAAGGCCGCGTAGCATGAAACCTCGTAGCGCTAGCGTAATAACACGATCATCAAATTCTATGAATTCTATAACCATAAACACGTAATTTTCATTCAGCAATAAAATTTCGATTGCTAAATTCCAGGAAGTAATCAAAAAATTCCGCTAAATTTAGCGATCGTATCGTTGCGCTACCCCTACAAAGATTCACGCTACTCGCCTTGGAGCGAAAACCAAAGAACTTTTATATCTTAACTGCGTCCCTATTCCCGTAATATTGTCGGCAAAGGTGAATGTTCCGTCCACTTTCGTGAAAGTGCAGCAGAAGTACGCCATTCTACATACTTGGACAATAGTAAGGATAACGTCCTCTTTACCATGAACACGAGTCGATAGATAGATTTCGGTTTCCCTGGTACTGAAGCCTCAATTGGGCCTATTGTGGCGTCTCCCTCGGTTATCTATACTTATTCTTTAATCCCTTCGTTTTCAATGAAGCTTAGTATTTTTCGAAGAATTGTCAGGTATTCTGAACGGTTCTATGAAACCCTAACCGAAGTGACGAAGCCTTTTGTGATCAAGTCCCTCACCCTGTTCGGGAAAAAGTGGGGGATTCAGTCAAGGATGTCTCACTGGATGTACACGGCCATAGTCAGGCTTATCCTAACCTACGGAATTTTTGTGTGGTGGGTAGCGCTGGAGAAATCTACCTATCTCAATAAACTCACCAAGGTTCAACGTCTAGCTTCCACAGGAGCAACGGGCGTACTTAGCACCATACCTAAAGCAGCACTAGAGATGATCTTCCACTGGATATTTATGACAAAAGTGTAGCAGCAAAAAGAGCCGTGCGACTAAGACAGTCAGGCAGCTGGGTATCTAGACCTGGGGGGCAGAGCTGCACACTCGGACGGTTTAGTGAATTTAACCCGTTAGAGGATACTGTTGTGCCCAGCACCCTACCGGTACCCAAATTCCATGTTTGGATTTACTCTCGATCACCAATTATCGGCAGGTCGGCGTGCAATTTGTTAACAGAATGAAAAAGCACAAACAACCGCACAGCTTGCAGGTTGTAAACAAACGTAAGAAACGTAAACAACTGCATTAGCTCGTTCTGTCGGCAACCTGCTGGAAATTACCGGCGTCAACACATTGTGTATTATATTCATAGCATTTAATTAGTCATAAGTAAATTTCGGAGTTCCCTCTCAGGTCTTAGTGCCGCCATGCATTACGGAAGCGAAATTGCAACTCTAGCTAAACAATTCCGTTATGCAAAGTGCGACCTGGTTAAGGTTTGGATTGAATTCCAAAACAAAGTTAACCGAGTGACACAGAATTGACTATTTTCCCAAAGTGGAAGACGATACTCAATTCCGTGTCAGTCGGCACTTTTTTAGTATATAAGTTTTTTTGTAATTAGCAATTAGCTGTCATTTTTTAATCTAAGAGGAAACTCTGTCCGAATAACCAGAACTTAAAATAAAGTATTTTTACAAACATCATTTCTTTCTTCATATTTAAGTCGGAGTCCGAATCGGTAAGCATCCGCATCAGAGTTAACGTGTTTTATTTTTCTTTTCAGTTAAAAAATCCAAAAGGTAATTTGGGTCTCTGCTGGAGACGCTTATACCTTCTTTACGGTTCTTACTGCGGCATTCTCACGAATGCCGGAACCACTTTTCAGCTTTTAACTTAACTTTAACTTTAACATACTCTCCAATTCTCCCTCAACTCAACTTACTGTGATATCCTGGGGATATCGCGGACACAACAATACAGACTAATTGATTCCGCAGCTCGAATTCTCTAGGAGATTCTCAACGAGGATCCCTGGCAGAGAGGGGTGGAATGTGGATCAGCCCCACGAAGAGGTCTTTCATATCTACATGGACGGTTCGAAGACAGACGCGGGTACAGATGTAGGAGTATTCTCCGCCGACCTGAACCACAGCGAGGCATTCAGAATACCGGACTGCTGTAGCGTATTTCAGGCAGAGATGATGGGAATCGTTCAGGCTTGCAATTTGCTAGAAGCTTGTGCAATGCGAAACAAGCCCGTTGTCATCCTAACAGATAGTCAAGCAGGGATTAAGGCGCTCGACTCACACTTGATCAAATCCCACCTCGTGAGGCTAAGCAGGGATAAGATTAGTGCGTTATGCACTCATTTTAACATAACAATTTGTTGGGTTCCGGGTCACAGCGGGATTCCGGGCAACGAGGCTGCGGATGAACTTGCAAGGAGAGGTTCGGAGCTGAATCAAGCGCTAGCTCTTATAGTGAGGAGGCCAATTGAAGACATTAAACAAGCTATCGACGTGACGTCCATATCGGAGGCTAACACGAGGTGGTCAGGCCATCGTGTCTCGTGGCTAGGCAGCCCTGATCGACCTTAAATGCGAGCTGGGCTACTGGGAGATAGGAATACTCTTTGTATCCTAATTAGTGTACTGACGGGCAATTGCCTGATCGGCCGGCACGCCAGAAGACTAGGTGTTGCGGACGTTGCAGATTTGTGCCGCAGCTGTAGTGAACTCGATGCCGAGGAAAGTATTTTCCACATGCTTTGCGAATGCCCTGGTCTGGCTTGGAGGCGGGAACGTACTTTAGGTACGCGCTTCGCCATGGACTTGGGCGAATTCGCAAACATTAAGCTAGACAAGCTGCTCCAGTTTGTCAGGCTGGCGGGGTGGTTCACCTAAAGGTACAATCTGGCTGGTACTGCCGACCGTCGCGGTCAACAGTAACTGTCAACCTAAGCTGCTCACCGCGGCTGCTTTGCACTCACAACCGTCAACTGCCGAGCAGTCGCAAACAGACATGGCATCTTGTTTTTGCCTGAAGCAGTAGTCTACTGCCGGCAGTTACTGTTGACCGCGACGGTACCTTAAGATGTGTTCTCGGGCACACGGGTATTTCTTCCCATACATGTGGGGTCACAACGGACCCATAGGCGGTCGATGTGCTTGGTCGCTTAGCGACCACCCACCTTACCTAACCTAACCTAAGTACCTCACATAGAGGCACACACAGAGAATGTGCTCTGATGTTTCGCCTTCATCATCGCAAATTCTGCATGCTTAGCTCTCAGAGGACAATCCTATGGATATGATTCTTCATGTAGTAATGTCCAGTCAGAGAGTCACTACGGTTCGAGTCTGATATCTGTGTTTTGGCAAAAATAGCTTTGAGTGCCTGTTGCACGGCGTCAGTCCCAGTGAATGGCTTTTTGCTTTTTTTGCCACATTCGGATCTTTATTTTTGCTGTGTCTAGCGGTACCCCACAGAATGGATGTGGTCCAAAGAAGCTAGCACCTGAACCTTTTCTAGTGAAATGAACACGAGTAGGATCTGAATAAGTTCTCTGTCCATTGCCACAGCTTGGGTTATACTGTCGTGACGCAGCGTACCGGTTCCTAATCCGACCCGAGCGAATCATCTCATGACTCGTTTGAATCTTGTATGAAATCTTAGTAAAAACTGTAAGCAGAAAAAGCTTTGTGAACGATTTGCGTTCTGAGACATTGAAATTCAAAGCCGCTCGGGACAAGCACCCGCATGAAAGCGAATGGTGGTTCGAGTTCCACAAAAAAACGATTAATAGAAACGAAAATTCAAGAGGTAAGCTCCCTATGCTTTTGTCTGCCACAGACGAATTAGCGGAGCGGAAAAGTACAGGACAAGTGAGTACAATGTCCCGGTGAATATGTAAAATCACTAGCGCTAGTACGACGGGGACCTGTGAAGGAAGGAACGGACTGGCGAATAAGATACAACCATGAGTTGTATCAACTCTACGAAGATCCACAAGCTTCAATGTTCATCAAGCTACGTAAACTGCAGTGGGCTGGTCATGAAGAGCGAATGGAAGGTAGAAGAATCCCCAAACGTGCTCTTAAAGGCAGAGCGAGTGGTAACAGGCCAGTAGGCAAACCACGCAAGCGATGGAAAGACTCGGTTGATGAAGATGTCAAAGCCATCTTAAAAATTAGCAGCTGGAGGACGCGGCCTTTGGATCGAGACGATTGAAGGCGGCGACTTCAGGAGGCCAGAGCCCGATTTGGGCTGTCGCACCATTGATGATATGTACGACGCCACCGTTACAATAGACAGAGCGATTTTTCATTTACAAGTCCGCGACAGATTGCACAGTACTTGGTTTATCTGAAGAAGAGCGTAACTGAACCTCATAAGCGGGGAATTTCAAACGAGGTTTAACAGAAGTAACGATGTCGAGGAGTTGATCCCGATGCAGTTTTTTTCGCCGACACCAAGCCAGTTACGACCGCTTAAACCCCACCATCACCACCAGTAGCAGCACATTGTCTCCTTTTCGTAAAACTCGATTAAAAAAACAATTAATTCCACCGGAACCTGTAAAAAAACGCCAACGCCGGTGCCGCCCAACCCTTCATCTAATTCCTGCCCAAAGTTTCTCACCTGCGTCAAGTTGTTTATGCCGAGAACAAAACAAATCGAATCCAAAATATTCGACTTGCCCGTGCCGTTGAGACCTGTGATCGCCGTAAATTCCGGATCGAAGCCAAGCACTTCCGTTCGACGACCGTATGACTTGAAGCCATCGAGTATAATCGACTTAATGAACATTTAAAATTAATTACACTTTGAAAAAACTCCGGACAAACTCCATACAAAAAAGCGGTAGACCGTTGAGCGTTCACAACACAATCGCACCGCGCTTCGCTTTCAAAAATATTTCGCATTCATGTCACTGAACTGAAATTTGACGTCTGGTGTTGTCATCTGTGCTACAGGGTGATCGAACTTGTTTTTTTCGTATTTATTTTTATTTAACGTTTTTTAGTGATTAAAGTTTTTTTGTGTAATTCACCTGTCGCTATTGAAAATAATTTCCATTTTTTCGTATTTTAGTTAATCTAATTTCTGGGAGCGGTTTGAAGGCAGCAGATAGTTTTTTTTTGTTTTACGTTTATCTTTTTCTGTAGATTAAAATTGACGTTGTGCTTTTGTTTATTAGTTTGGAGCACATAATTACAGTGCACTATTTTACAATAATTGCCATTATTTTGGCAAAATGCAATTGCTCTCATTTTGAAGGAAATTTTGTAAGGCGCACGAATAATTTTGTGAAAAATCCCTTGCTTCACCTTTTTTGGGCTACCTGCAATTTTCTCGCTTCGTAGCTCGACCTAATTAAAGAACTGAAAAGAGTTTGTGTTCTGGAAAGCTGTGAACGCTTGTAAACAAGTTTTTTCATTAATAGGCTATTCAAAAATAGCCGACAAAACAGGCCCCGACCCACGGCGTCTTTTTTCCCTGTTTCCATGTATTCATTGTCGAAAATTCGCTAAATTTAACAAAACTCGGAAAAAAAAATAACGGCCGTACCACGAAATCGATCACATCACATCCATTCAGCGCCATCTACACGGCCCGGCGGTTCATCAGCGACGGCCATTCGCTTTCTCGTCGCTCGCGCGAACGAACGTCAAAGAAAAAAGTAAAAAAGGAAAAAATCTCTCGTCGCGCCATATTGCGATTTTTGCCGTGTTCGCTGTCCGAATTTCAAAACCGGAATTGAAAGAAAACGGCCGGTCGGGCCGATCGTAAAGTAAGTTAAATCGAATTTACAAACGATAGGCCGTCACAATTACAACTAATTACCCGGACAATTTAAACGTACCGAAATTAAATCGCGAATTACTGACTTCCGCTTTACGACGAGCGGAACTGGAACCATGATGGGCCCCGCCGCCGAATGACATCCCGGAACAGATTTGACATTTCTTTCGTGGATGGACTCAATTCGGTTAAGTTGTCGATCGGGACGGGAATTTTCTTTATTTTCGCGTAACATTTTGCGAATTGTTCGTTTCAAGCTCGTGCAAAATATTCGTTCGAGTTCAATTCGATCGGATTAATTCAAACAGCAAGCAAATTTCTTAGTTGTAAAGTTTCCCGTTTTATCTACGGGTAAATTCAAATGGCGAGTTTTCCGATTGATTTTTGTTTACTTGTTGGAAAGTGAAGAGCTGTTCGTTTGGAATTGTTGTGCACTTTGTAAACGAATGGTCACGTTCTTCTAATTTCTCTGGTATTAATTCGAACTTTTGTAAATTACAGCGCTCGTGACGACATTGGAACAAAAAAACGAAAGCTGAACGGACGCGACGGGCCCAAACATTCGCCAGAATGTTGACAACGAAAATGATAAACGATTTAAAATCGAACATGAAAGTAAACAACGCGCATTGGACGGCCGATGCTAAGACGGGAACGACACAGGTGCGTACACGCGAATTTTTTCACTAACGGTGGAGGAAAAACCATTAAATTAACCAGAATTTAACCTCAACAATATCCGGCCAGTCGGAAGTGTCGAAAGTTGGGACTCTGCGGAGGAAACTGTTTGTTTCCTAGTTATGTTTAAATTGGGCTGCGGCTGGAAAGAATCCTTCGGTTTGGAGATTTGATGGTATCGCCAACTTAAATGGAACATGAAGTCGTGTCTTGTCTGGCGGGTGTCGCTTATACGATACCGCAACCAAACAATTTTTGTTCGACTTGAACTCGTTTAATAAAGAAAACTGGCTTCGTCACCGTCCTATAGTGTTCTGTCCACAACGAAGGGTTCATGTTCGATCCTTTGATAAGCTGATCATTTGTCCTGGATTGCGCGGGATTTAAGTTTAACCCGTCCCCGAATTAACATTAAAGTTAGTTGAGATAACCTTGTTCCACAGAATTTCAATTTGATATGTTGTGAACCGAGGCCTTGCAGTGAATATTTTGACTTGAAATAGTCAAAATATTCGAAGGAAAGGTAAGGTAAGAGTAATACCACCTACGTTGGAATTGGTGGCTGAAGTTCGAGCTGGAGCGACGCGTTCGCTAGCGTCCTTTACCACCTCTTCAGACTCGCTCAACGTCCTTCTCTCTCTGCTACCAATTGACCTGTTCGCAAAATACGTAGCATGCAAATGCGCCCTAAGACTCAGAGAGTCCAACCAGTTCATAGCATGTACATACGGGCACAGTAACATTAGCCTACCTACAACAGGCACTACGGACTATGCAGATCCCAAGCTCTGGTTTGACAGGAAGTTCGCCATAAACGTACCAAGCAGAGAGTACTGGGAGGTAAGAACCGGTGACACTGCGGGGTTGATTAACATCTATACTGACTAAGATGGAGGCCGGAGTGGGCGAAGCCGTGCACTCACTTGATCTTCCAGCAAACTCTTGCTACAGACTGCCAAATAATTGCAGTATTTTCCAAGCGGAGGTACTGGCAATTCAGAAGGCGGCGGAGATAGCTCACAAATCGCGAAAAAGGGATAAGGCAGTTTTTATCCATACGGATAGCCAAGCAGCCTTAATGGCTTTGAAATCCTGCTTTGTCGACGCCCTTTACAGAAACTGTGCTCAAATAGGAAAGTGGAACTCTGCTGGGTTCCAGGGCACAGTGGTATTTTAGGAAACGAACTCGCGGATGATCTTGCTAAAAAAGGTGCAAACCTTGTGCAAGAATCCGCGATTTCGGTATCACCGCCTCTTAACGTCGTTCACAACTCCCTAGAGCAGAGGATGGTAAGCCTGTCCGAGGCCAGGTGGCAGGCTAGATCAACCTCCAGAACCACGAAACAAATGTGGAACACGCAAAATGAAAAAAAAACTAAACTCCTGTTATCACTACCAAGGGCGCAATGCGCAGCTTTAGTCGGAATTATTACCGGCCATTGTTTGATTGGGGCGCATGCGTACAGAATGGGGCTAATTCCTAATGATCTCTGCAAGAACTGTAAACTACCCGGGGAACGGGAAACGCTAGAACACCTTCTGTGCAACTGCCCAGCTCTTGCTAGGAGACGGGTGCAGGCTCTTGGTGCACCGACCTTCACAAATCTTAAAGAAGTCTCGTTGCTCGGACCTTGCTCGAAAATCAGACCATAAACTAAAACTGTAAAACAAAAATTAGTCGCGCCGACTTACCCTGGGAATTAAAATTTTGGGATAACTTTCCCAATAAGTCATGAGAGACCGAGAAACGATGGTTTATGCGACTTGTCAGAACGCTCTGATGCTGTAGCGCCCTGTCTGCCCACCCTACCTCAGCCACGACATGATTAAGGCCGAAGAATTACATTTGTAAAGAAAAGTTTCTCCGAGCTTTTCGTGTGATATTGTTGGCTGCGCTTTGGGTTCTCCGGGAACGAACGAAACGCAGTCTAGCTAAAGTGGCATTGCTACCTTGACTCGTTAAGGGCTACGCTGTGTACGTAATCGCATTATATTGCGTGTTTTGGTCATGCCAAACTCGGGATGGAAAAATTGAGCAATAAAACTTTGATATATCCAAAAAATTCATATTTACTTCTTCGACTGCTTATCGAGGAGGATGTCAACAAAAAAGAATCTGTTTTCAGAATTGATTGAACTTTTTTTAGAATTGGTGAGTACGCGTGGCTGCTCTTGAGAAAACAGAAACACTTAGACCTAAAAAGATCCGTTTTATTAGCACAGGATCATCGAATCCGGTTCTACTCGTCAAACCATTTAGAGCTTGCAATGAAGCGTTGGAATGCAATGAAGCGTTGGAATGCAATGAAGCGTTGGAATGCAATGAAGCGTTGGAATGCAATGAAGCGTTAAAAATACGAGATGACATCAAATCCTCGGCAGAAGAATCATTAGGATATCAAATCCGGCGAATAAATAATGACGGGTTCGACCAAGAATATCGCGATGCAATAGATAGAAAGAACGAGGCTTACAAAATTTTTACTGAACGATCAACACGAGCCAAAAAAGATAGATATGACGAGCTTAGGCGATTTGCAGAAAAGACCTGCAGGCGAAAGCAAAAGATGTACTATAATGACAAGATAGAAAAAATGGACGACAATATGAGACAAAATAAAACCCGGGACGCATACGCAATAGTAAAAGACCTAAAAAGGGGGTATAAGCCCAAAACTAGTCTCTGCAAAGACGTAGAGGGCAATATCAACAGCGACACACAAGAAATTAAAAGGAAATGGGCTTCCTACGTCGAACATCTTCTCAATTCCACTCCATCAGCACCGATTACGACCGATAACATCTCCATTGAGGTTTCAACTGACGAAGAAGAACCATCGTCGACACACTCGACGAAATCAAAGCGGCCCAGCCCTATGTGCCCAGAAACTAAACAAAGCGCCGAGAATTGACGAAATACCAGTTGAACTTCTGTGTCGTGGAAATACTACACAAAATGATATGTATAATTTTGACAGAGGAAAATATACCGGACGATTGGCGAAAAAGCATTAAATGTCCAATTTATAAGAAAGGAGAAAAACTCTGCTGTGAGAACTACAGAGGAATATCATTGTTGTGTAAAATACTGACGAAAATAATTGAACGTCGTCTTAAGCCCTATACTAACGAAACAATTGGCGAATACCAAGGTGGATTCAGAACCGGACGATCTACAACAGACCAGATATTCTCGGTGAAACAGGTGCTAGAAAAATGCTGGGAATATAACATAGATGTGCACCAAATCTTCGTAGATTTTAAACAAGCATATTGTTACGCACTTTTCTTTGCGTTGCCGGCCAGCTGCCGAAGGAAGGGCGTGGATATTCGAAGACGCCGCCGGAATTCCAGACGAGAGGCTCCGTGAGTTCTAGTTGGGCGCCAGGTATTTTGGAATCGAGTTCGTCACGAGGAGAAAAAAATATCAAATTCTCCCCGGTGCACCCAGCTGCAATCCAGGAACGGAGGTTTCTGTTCCAAAAGAAAAGAGAATAAAAGAAAATTCGGAAGTAAACGACCGCGTAATTATTAGATAAATTATTTCCTTTTTATTCATCCGAAATACAAAGTTGGACAAACGAGATCCTTTCCGTCGATACCGATCAGTCTACTCGTCACGATGCTCGCGCGTCCGTGGTCCCAGCCGAAGAGAGCTTCCTCCCGGCGAAGTTTTTTCGCCACCTCTTGTATCGCTTTCTCAGCTCGGTCCCGAAGCTTTCGTTTCGCCCGCGATCCCGATTCGGATCTCGGATGCGCCTGGGTTCATGTTTTAAAGTCGGCGGGGAAGTGTCGGCCGCTTCGGTGGACGATTTCGTCAGTTGCCTTCGTCGTCGAAAAGCTTCGCAGCAAAAAGGTGTGCGTTATGAGTTCGCCAGTTGTTCGGGATGGTTTTAAGGTCGGCGGGGAAGTGTCGGCAGGGGCGCCAACAGCTAACGGCTCTGCGGCGATATCGAATAGTCTGTTTGTCCGCCTCTTCCTTCGTGGTTCTTTCAGCTTGGTGCCGCGATCCCTCTTCGGATCTCGGATGCACCTGTGTTTCTGTTTTAAAGTCGGCAGGGAAGTGTCGCCGCGCCGTCGGCCGCATCCGTAGAAGATTTCGGCAGTTATCGTATTCATCGAACAGCTTCGCATCGAAACGATATGCGTGATGAAGGTGTCGGTACCACGGCTGATATCTGGATGAGCGGGTATTGACGTCTACTGCCCCCCTTCTGGTTTCAAGGACCGGCTTATAGCATCGCGACGAAACATTTTGTGGACAGTTAAATTTGATCAACCGGGTTTCTTTTTTTTTGTTGAGAAAACCTTCCGAAATGCTCTTGCGATCCCAGCTGAGTGCACCGGGGAGATATCCTCGCAGTTTTACGCTCTAAAGAGAAAAGAAATGAATGCGAACCGAATTCCGATTCGACCTTCCTCCCGGCCGGCTCCGAACGACTAGACGGCGGCCCGGAAGCCCGTTCACCGCACCCAAACGGTGGGCAGATCCTTTCCTCACCGCCTAAAACTTCTTCAAAATCGCAACACATAACAATATGACAATATCGACAGGAGGGTACTGTACCAAATCATGCTTGATTTTGGAATTCCATCAAAATTAGTTCGACTAACGAGACTCACAATGACGAACACTGAATCCCAAGTAAGAATACAAACCGATTCCACAACCAGCTTTCGCTGCTTTCAATAATTAAATCCAAGTGCACAGGAATAATAAGCTGCGAATATATAAAACTAATATAGGACATGTGCTCTGTTATGGCAGCGAAATGTGGACATTAACGCGAACTTTCGAAAAAGCAGTTAACACATTCGAAAGAAAGGTTCTCCGAAAAATTTTTGGAACCGTAAAGGAAGGAACGGACTGGCGAATAAGATACAACCATGAGCTGTATCAACTCTTCAAGGAGCCAGAAGCCTCAACGTTCATCTAACTAAGTAAACTATCGTGGGCTGGCCATGTAGAGCGGATGGAAGACGGAAGGAATAGGAATAGGTCAGTAGGCAAACCACGCAAGCGATGGGAAGACTCGGTTGATGAAGACAGCAAAGTCATCTTAAGAATTAGCAGCTGGAGGACGTGGTTTTTGGATCGAGACGATTGGAGGCGACGACTTCAGCAGGCCTGGGCCTGAATTGGGCTGTCGCGCCATTGATGATGAATGAAGCGTTGGATTCTCGCGACCTCCGTTGCGGCAAGGTCGCTAAGACTGTTGAAGAAGTAAGCTCCAAGATGAGCTTTCCTTCTAGCGGATAGAGCTGGACAGGTACAGATAAGATGAAGATGGGAATTAGGACTTACATCGAATTTTATAAAAATTAGATTAAACGGTTGAAGGTAACTGCTAAACTGAATATTGCACCAAAAAAATTTTACCGTACCGTCAATTTTTATTCAAAATATTGTTTAATTTCTCGCTCAATTTATTTGCTCAAAAATATTGATCGTGGCTGGGGCTTTCTTTGGTTGCCATTGTTGTGGGAAATATAACTATTAAATATCAAGTGAAAATAAATGTAAAAGGAAACGAATGTTCCCAAGTTCCGTGCACCTTCCCACGCATGTTAAGATACTTCAAATATTCCAGTCATAACGCCGATTCTGTTCGGCGCGGTAATCTGATATCACTCAACTTAACACCATTGTGTTGTGTTTGCAATATCTCCTGATACTAAAACCACCTAAAAAAGTCGGTTCCGGCATTCGCAAGAACGCCACAATTGGAAACCTTAAAGAAAAATGTATAAGCATCCGTTGATGACGCTATTTTACCCGCCTAATGATATTACCTGAAAATAATCGAAGGGAGATTATTTGTGGCGTCAATTTTCGTTTCTTGAAGTGACCTTCCAAAAACAGTTTGGACTGTCTGCACGCCACCGTTCTTGTCCAGTGGAGATCAGCTTGGTTGTTAATCCAATATAACAGCATTACTTTTGTCGCAGCTGTTGGCATTCCACAAAAAGGCACTGGTCCTGTGAATTTTAAGTCACCTCCTTTTTTCGCTCACTGATCTGCAGACTTATTGCCTACAATATCACTGTGTCCAGGAACCCATACCAGTATAACTATGTTTGAGTTCGCTAGCTTTTTGAGTTCTTGTAAGCAATCGCACGCTAAGTAGGATAAATTTGTCTGTATTTTGTGTATGGCTTTTTATATATTCGCCTAAAACAGTTTCAGGATTTTTTGCTTTTGAACTCCTAAAAGTACAATCTGGCTGGTACTGCCGACCGTCGCGGTTAAGACCCCAAGTGGTGCCACAGAGCCTTTGACTCGCCATGAAAAATAATGTTGCTCGTGTGGAGATGTCCGGAAACGCTCCCATTTACTTAAATTAATAATTTCTTTAAGTTTTATAAATTCAACTATTTCACAGGTGGAATTCGAAACTTCAAAACCATTGATGAGTATCCTTGATCTGGGCAAACTACTTTTACAACATTCGCGTGATGGTGATGTAGCACGCGCGCAAGAACTTATCTCAAAAGGAGCCCCATTTAACGCGGATTGGGTAAAGCACTTTTTTTTTATTAGACTATATGATTGGAATTTCATAACTTGCATTCTATTCAGCTTGGCATGACCGCACTACACTATGCAGCAAAACGCAACAACTTCGAAATTTGTGATATGCTTTTGCGCGGCGGCATAAATAAGGATGCAAAAACTAAAGTGGACAGGACACCACTACACTTTGCTGTTTATGAAGGAAATCGGGAAGTAGTCGAACTTTTATTATCGCGAAATGTCGATGTGAATGTGAGAGATATGGTTAGTGAATTAAGTCGAGCTATCGGTTTGAAAATATCAATTTTTGCAACTTATTTTGATTTGCAGCTTCGCATGACTGCATTGCATTGGGCAGTCGAGAAAAGACACAAAGCAATTGCACGTTTGCTTTTAAAGCATGGTGCCGAAGTTGCCATTTTCTCAAAGTTTGATAAGACTCCAGTGACAATAGCCGTACAGACTGGCCAATCGGATTTACTACACGACTTGGAAATAGCTCGACAGGCTCAGAAGACATCAAGTAGCTTTGGCTTTGATTCTCAACAAAATCAGGTAAGGAACAATTTCAAACTAATAAATTGACTTGATTACAAAAATTATTTTCTATTCGCAATTAATCCAATCAGTTGAATGAGAGGCGTAAAGTAAGTGAATTTGATATACAGCACTGTTTTTTAAATTTATCTAAGCTTGTCGTTTTCTAATCGAAGTATCCAGAAAGATAGTTGCAAATTTCAATCAAATATTATTGCTATTAGTTTCCTAGGGCGTTTCTTGGCAGCAAATTATTTTGTGCCGTCTAATAACAATTTTTTCTTCGTAGTCGGAAACCAACGAAGCAGTAAACTCAATAGCGTTAGGTTCGCACAGTACTCCAACATTTGACTTAACAACTTTAGCAGATGAGGCAATGCACAACGTGAATGAGACTGGTGTCAGCAAATCAATGAACGACCGAACTGCAAATTCTCAATCGTCGAAAAATGTGGAATGTATAAAAAACGAAATCAAGAATGATTTGGATTATGTCGAGCCTATCGTACAATTGATGGATGATTCCAAAGAAATGGACGAATCTGCTTTGGAAATGTTAAAACATCACGGCATTACAATGCTACCGACTGACGATCCGCAAAATAATATGTTAACCTCGGCCTTGGAGGGTGGAAGAAAACTGGTTTTGTCCGAGGCTGGAAAATATATTTTAAAAGAAACGAAACAGAACAAAGATTCACAATCATCGTCGCATGTTAATGTTCTGAGAAAAATATCGCCCAGTCAATTTTTGCAATCCACAAAAGGTAACGGAAAAAAGGCTGCACCAATTATAATGCGTTCAAAGGTACCGCTGAAAACAAACAAGGTAATGGTATGGTTTCGGCGATTTAATTGTAATGAATCAAATGTATTTTCTTGCCTTTAGAATATCAAAATCATAACAATGGATATGTTTAAACAAATGTACGGTGGGGACGTTACTAACTCCTTGAAGAATACTACTAAGTGAGTACACTTGAATAGCATTTGTTTTTTTATTTATATTTCTTTTGCCAGAACACCATTGTCATCTACACCGCAAACAAGGATCACGAAATTAATTAAATTAAATACTTCAGCCACAAAAAAACCCGTAATCCAACAGGTTGGCGTAAAAGAATTCCGTGAACATGTTAGTTGCATTTTCTATAAGACAGAAAATTTCGTATCAACATTTTTTATCATCGTACATTTTTCTTTTATCAGACCTTACATCATACATCGACCAGCAGACAAATGGATACAATGGATAGCGATAGCGACGATCTACCGCCAAATATAATCGAAGTTTGTTCGGAAAGTGATGATGCAGACGAAGATGACGAACGGATACCAACACGAAATTCAATTAAGATCAGTTCGTTACAATCGTCAAGCTTTCCCGCCTCGAAACCAGTACTTGCCGTAGCCCCACAAGTTCATACTGAAATACCGATTTTAGATATAGCCGAAGTATCGCGACAAATCTTCGAATTGCGAAAGCAAACCGACGAACTTCGACGTCAAGTGGAAATTACCCAAAAACAAAACGAAGAGTACAAAATTCGTTTGGAACGTCTCGAAAATGATAGTGGCGAAGATTTTTCGTAATTGTTTTGAGTTCATTTTGCAACAGCAGTCAGCAACCTCTTCCTTTTCTTCCATCGCTTCCATTCAATTTTTTTGATTATTTTTAGTGAACTTTAATAAAAAAGAACGCTAATTTTTTTTTTGGGATTAAAATCCAATGATGACACATCGAGAATGTGCATGAATCCGTGATTGAAATTGTTATGAATTAGATTTTAAGAACCCCTTTTCTCATTTATTGGCTGCAAATCAAGTTAAGGTTGTCATGCTTTTAGATTTAACTGTTTTAATAATTTTTTCCCCATCTTTTTAGATAATGTATTTAATTGTAATGTTAAAAATTAAATAGTTTTGAGGCAAATTATTAATTTTTCTTATACACACAAATTAAATATTGAGATTTATTGTTGAAGTATATTTTTTATAAGCATTCAAATTGAAAATATAATTGAAGTTGTGTACATAATTGAAATGAAAATATGTAATGCATAATATTAAAAACAAAACAAAAATTTACAAGATATTTGATAATAGTTTCATGATTTGTTTTGATTGAAAATGAATGTTGGAAGAATAGGAAGTGTGTGTTAGTATAGTTGCGAGCTTTAAGTATATCTGATCCTGCGATTGGTGGAATGAAGAAAATATGACGAGATAAGTGCTGCGAAAAAATGCCATCAAAATCGCCCGAAAGTGAAGATGGTTGTTGGGATTACTCTCTACAGTAAGCTGCATTATCGCTAACTGGATGGAAACTGGTCGAATCGGTAAGCTGTTAATTTTTTTTCTTTTTATATTGTTTTGTCAATTGCTATTTGCTGTTGATCTATGTTCCCCTATCATAGAACACAAAACGAAATTTCGAGCAGCAATTTTCGTATAGTAGGCATCACAGAACTCGAAACATGTTACACTTCGATCCGTTTTTTCGTATATTTTGTCGTCAACATATCAGTTTTCGAATTCAAATAGTAGGCAATACTTTCCATACGTTTCGTTCGTATTCAGTGATACATCGAAGGACATTTTTCGTACATCACTTTCGAGTTGTACGAAATTTCAATTCGTGTTCTATGATAGGGGCCCTGAACTACTAAAAGACCCATTTCTCTACTTACTGCTTGTTTACCCGTTCTTTCTCCCTATAACGAATGTACATAATTCGAAATGTAATTTAAATCCATTTGATTGAAATTAAACCCAATTTCAATGTGTGCGTGATTGAACTGGGCCCCTAGATAGATATATCTGGAAATAGGGGTTGGTGTGGTTAACCTCTGTCACTGCAGCCACAGTTGGGCTTATTGTCACGTCCCCCCGGTTTGATTATGATTCCTCTTCGATCCCTGCGCTTTCAATGAAGCCTAGTATTTTGCGAAGAGGAATGGTCAGGAATTCCGATGGGTCCATGAAACCCTGACCTAAGTGACGAAGCCTTTTGTGAGTTAAACCCTCACATAGACAGAGGATATGCTCTGGTGTTTCGTCTTCGTCATTGCATATTCTGCAAATTTTAGTCTCAGAGAGACCAATCCTATTGAGATGCTTCCTCATGTGACAATGTCCAGTCAGAGCTCCCACTAAGGTTCGGTTCTGATATCTGCTTAATTTTAGATAATCAGATGTTCTTTTTTCCGAGTGTTTTGGCATAAAAAGCTTTGAGTGCCTGTTGCCCGGTGCCAAGTCCCAGTGAATGGCACTTTGCTATTTTTACCACATTCGGATGTTCATTCTGGCTGTGCTTAATGGTATCCCACAGAATGGATATGGTCCCATGAAGTCAGCTTCTGAACCTTTCCTAGCCATTAAGTCGGCCATTTCATTACCTACATAGCCGCTGTGTCCCGGAATCCAAATGAGACTAACTCTGTTCTTATTTCCGAGTTCAATCAGGCATTGGAGGCAATTCCAATAAAATAATATAAAATATAAACAGAAATTTATGGTAGGGTCCCAAGGGTAGAGCCGCCTCCGAATTGAAGTTATAGGTACATTTAAAGGCAGGCGTCCACTAGAGGCGGGCTGCATCGCAACGGTGCGGCCAACATTCTTTTTTCTACGTACTTCGTTCCGTTGCGAGTCTCGTTCAGTGGACGCACTTCCATAACAATGTATGGCAGGCGGATTTTTGCGATGCGGCCCGTCCGCCCTAGTGGACGCCTGCCTTAAAAGAAAGCTATTCACAGCGAAAATGCTCCAGCAAGAGGAGGATAACAAAATCAACTCAATTCACCAATAAAAATTTGATGGCAGACCTACTTTGTGCACACCGATGTTTTCTTTACTGGGAGACTTCAAACTATCATTTGGTACTTTTTTAAATTTACTTTCTTATGACGGAAGTTGCAGGCCCGTGCGCACGGGTGGTTTTGGGGGGTCTATTCCGAAAAATTTGTTGATGTATTTTGTCGCAATTGTCGCAACTTTGGGTCCAATGCCCTTCCATTCTGAAAACCGGTAGATGTTAAATTCAAACGTTAGCAGGTAGTGTGACCATTCTCCAATGATGCTTTCTGTAGAAAGCATCAGTTTTCGATCGACCTTGGTCACAAAAGAACATATCTCAAAATGTGTACCACGTATGCATCACGTTACGAAGTCGTGTTCGGTGTTAGCATCCAAAAGGACCAAAAATTACCCGCTGTGAAGTATGTCATGAAAAAGTCAAAGACATTTATAAGTAAACTAGCCGCGTCCCGCGGCTACGCTTACGTTTGCATGGTGGTATACTATCGAAACTGCAAAGCCAGCGGTTTCCAATCTTTTTTCTCGTTTGCTTGTCCCTTTATTCCCGTTGCTTCCGTATTTCCCGTTGCTCCATTACTCCCGTTGTTTATGTTGCTTCCGTTTCTCCCATTGCTCCCGTTACTGCCTTTGCTCTGTTGCTTCCGATGCTCCCGTCTTTCCCGTTACTCTCGGTGCTTCCGTTGCTTGGTTGCTCCCGTTGCTTCTGTTGATCCCGTTACTCACGTTTCTCCCGTTGCTCCGTTGCTTCCGTTTCTCCTGTTACTCCCGTTGCTTCTGTTGCCCCGTTGTTCGATTTTGTGAGACGTGCACACTGAAAACACATGAACTGTCGCTAAACTATATGAAACACACTCATTTGTTTGTGGCGCTCGCCACCTATTGTAGAATAATTTTACTAATATAGAAAGCTTCGCAGGCGTGCGCTATCAACAAACATTCTTCGCAATCGGATGAATGGTATAGGAAGGACTATGGGTCAAACAAACAAACAATTAGAGCACCAGGGTACTAAAATCGCGAAAAGGTTTAGGTTTAGGTTTAAGAAGGGGCGCAGCGCTAAAACCACCACGCTCACTAGGCGCCAAACGGGCCCATTGCGATCCCTTCAGGTCGTCGTGGGCTATTCCATCACCTCAGAAACACTCCAATTCCCTGCAGAACCTGACTAATTTGTCATACCCTAACGACCTCAAATCCTCTATGCTCTCGAAGAAAAGGCTACCCAACCATTTCAGACGCCTCCTAGCGATCCCCGGGCATTCACACAGAATGTGAGTGATGTCCTCCACAGCATACAGATCATGGCAGAACCTACACATGTCCGATTCCGCAATCCCTAGCCGCATAGCGTGTTTCCTCAGCATACAGTGCCCCGTTAGTGCCCCGACGAGCAGTCGCAGTTTTCCTCTATCCCAAGTCAATATATACTTAGTCTTTTGACTATCCAGCTCGGGCCACAGGGATCTAGAAATCCTGCAGCTTGCCAGCCCTGCCCACCTAGAGTTGGCCGCCTTATTAGCACGCTCACCAATTTGCGCTCTGATGCCGCATTTTGGTGGACAAACGTCATCCTCAACCCTACCATTCGATGCCGATACCGATCTCGCAAGCTCGTCCGCTCTTTCGTTCACTAGTATATTACTATGCCCTGGCACCCAGCAAATCTGTACTTTGTTCTGACTACAAAGTACCTTTAGCACTTCTCGACAGCGCTTTACTAACTGGGATTTAATGGTGACCGATTCCAGCGCCAGGCTGTCAATGTAGAGTGAAATATTCTGATCGCGAAAAAATTTGAAAAAATGTCGAAAAAACAATTGTTTTTGATCCGATCGATACCAAACTTGTTGTTCCCTGAAAATTTAATCAAAATCGGTTAAGCGGTTTAGGAGTCTATAGGGAACATACATACATACATCCTCTTTTATATATATGGATGGGTGCAATTTCATTCCGACGTAAAAAAAACATCGATCACCTGATGCCGACTGATCGGGGCCTTGTGCGAAAAACTAAGAAAATTTTAAAATTTAGTGAAAAAACTTACGTGTGTTTGAAAAGAATACTCGTCCATCATTTTTCGTAAAAGGTCTGACTGTGTCTTATAATACTGTTCTAATGCGTTTATTGGCTGATGTGGAATTTCAAAGTACAGTGAAGAAAGCACTACTGTCCATCAGACAAGTCGTAAAAGGACTCGCTTGAATCGCGATTGGAAGAACGTAATTTTGTAGTCGAAGCTTCTTTTCTGTGGATTCTTTCTGTCTGGCGTACCAACACAACAACACACATCCAGTAATGGACCATGGTTTGAGGCTTATTCACCAAACAGAGATTCGACACTTTACATTTTTACAGACAATTTGAATGCTTCTAAAATGGTCAAATTACATCAGTAGGCTTTACTACCATCTGTCCAAAGATGGTATATAAGGCAAAATTAAAATTTGATACTACCAGATGACAACGATCCAAATCATTGAAGTTCTGTTAAAATTACTGCAGAATTCAGTTTGAAAAACATGACACACTTTTTTTTTTTGTTTTTGATGAAGTACGTTAATTTTATCTGGCCAAATCTCTCGCGCGATTCTTCTCCTGTAAGTTGATTTAAATTCTCCTTGAAATTCTTCACGTGGGATATCAATTTGCTCTTGTTTTTTATTATTTTATATTTCCTAGTCAGTCTGGTGGCGGTGTGATGAAGTAATTGGATTCTACTCTTCGTAGTAGAGAATGCTGCAGCTAGTTCACCGTCCCAGTCCCATATTTCCCGCTTCATATCCTCAGCACCAGCGTTGTTCTTAAATTTTTTTAATTAAAAAAAACAACATAGTTTAAACTATTAAAATATCTTAACAAGTTTTATTTCTTTCCCTTTCCTTTAATTTTCTTCAAATGCTTCTTCCTACTCTGCGCCTTCTTAATTTTATTATCAAATTCACGTTTCTTAGCAAACTCGACACGCATCCGTTTCTTAACAATTTGTTCGGGTCGTTGCAATTCCGAATCGGTACCCATACGTTTCTTTGCATCGACCTTTGCATTATGTCGGGCATGTCGATTAACGGGATAGCGTTGTTCGTGTTTAAGCGGAGCCCGTTCGTCGTCTTCTTCACGCCAAACTTGCTCTTCGATCTTTGATCGATCCTTCCATTCCTTGTAGCGACCGGTCTTATATGTTCCTGGAATCCACATACCCGATTCGGTACGAATTTTTCCGCTACGTGGATCCTGAACTGATACCATTTTCTTCTTGATACGATCCCATTTCTTCATGCCGGGCTTGTGTTGAACTTGTTGATTCCTTTCAACAACGCTGAATTCGGCATTTTGTGCTTGACGATCGAAATTATTATTGATGGCTAAACCGTCTTCGGTGTGCTTGTCGGCCGATTGATACGGTACGAAGTTTTCATTGTCCTTTGTATCGCGTTTTTGTTTCTTCTTTTTCGGTTTCGATTTGTAAAGCGCGTCCATGTTTTTGCGTTTCCTCTGTGTGACTACTTTGTCGAATGCGTCGTTTAGCTCTTCATCCTCGACTTCGGGGACGATCGCCTAAAAAAAATAATTAATAAGGGTTCAGATTGTCCTTTTCCACTTTTATTTAAACTTACCTTCTCATCAGTTCTCCATTGGCTTTGCCTCTTTTCCTCATCTTTGTCCTGTTCTACGATCTTATTTCGATATTTCTGTATCACGTTAGAGTGTTCAGCTCTTTTCTGTTTCATCACTTCTAGCGGAACTGACTTGTGATGCGGATTCAGCTCAAATATCGTCTGAAATAACACTCACTTTAATAAAACTTTCACCGAACTGTCCAAATCTGAAATCTCACCCCCGACGGTCTGTAATTTCGCATCTTTAAAATCATATCATGTTTGGCCTCTAGTAGCTTCTTGGCCTCGTCTTCTTCAGCTTTTTTCGACTGTCGTCTCTTAACTTTTCCACCATCTTCGTCATTTAATTCAATGGTCAGTCCCATAAATTCTTCCAGTGGTTTTATGGTGAAAAATTTAATAGTTTTCACTCGCTTGTTGGAATCAGCCGACGCAGCTGGTCGAGTGCTGATATATTTCTTGTATGCGTTCTCACTGGTCCTATAAACTCCAGTCTAAAAATCAAAATACGAAATAGACGCGCGATCAATTTAAATAGTCGCTAAAAAAAACTTACAACATGATGACTTTTCAAATGTTCCAACGTGGCATGATGCTCTTCTTCTAGAATATCCTGCGGGATAATACCGATCGAATTGTTGTCGGCAATATTGAACGGTCTGTTCAAAAACAGATGTAGATCGATCAGATGGGCTTGATCGTCTGTAGAAAAGAGAGAATACGCTGTTCCATGTCTGCCAGCACGCGCACAACGACCTTGCAAAACGAAAACATAAATTTTTGCGTTTGGGAAAGTTTCGAGAATTTTCAGACTTACCAACTCTGTGAATGAAAAGTTTTGGTTTGCCTGGAAAGTGAACGTTGATGACATAATCAAGATTGGGGATGTCGATACCACGTGCTGCAACGTCTGTTACTATCAGAACGGAAACCTTCTTGTGAACGAATTTCGCCGTGTTGATTTTTCGTGCTGATGGATCTAAACTGGAATACACAGACGTGTTTGAGATTCCAGCTTCGTTTAAGACCTGGAATAGAATGGAATTTCATTGAATATGATCAAAGTCGAGCTTGTTTTTAATGGGGTAAATCAACAACGTGTTGAATTAAAGATCGATGACCTCGAAGAGCATTCTTAACAACAGCAACAAAAGAGATCGGAATGAATCCTTTCTTCTATTTGGTAGAGTATTTTCCTTATTATCACATTTAATTGGGCAGAGCTAACTTTACTATAATTTATGATACCTATACCGGAACTTTTTTCTCGACTGAATTAAGGATGTTAGCTTCTATTTGTAAGACCTCAACACACAAGTTTCTAGGGTGTCTTTTGTACATATTTTATTCACATTTTGATTGGTTGTTTTTATATTGCGATATTTTGTGTTTCGGGATTGCTGTTAATTTTTTTTTGTTTTTTCTTCGGGTTTTTAGCGAAGAATTCTTCAGTTTCGCTTTATTGCTGAACCTTATGTTTCGGGGTTTTGAATTGGATGATAGTTTCGGGAACATTTCCAGTTTTTGATTTTACAACTTCTGATTTCATTTTGTCTCCTTTATTTACTGACAGTCCGGGATCATCACCGGAGTCGCATGGCTCTTAATTTAAGTACTTAATAAATTTTGGTTGAGTCAATTTTCTTGACAAAACAATGGAAACCTTTCAATGAAACAATTCAAGTGTTTTCTGGTTAACAGTTTTTCATGGAGTTTTTAGGATGCAGTAACACCTGTGCGTCTCAGGAAGTAGGCAAAAAGTGTGACCTAGTTGGACTCGCAGCATAGCTGTGAGAACTCCAACATGTTATAGTTAGCTGAAAACTCCAGCCCTTTTTCTACCGGGGTGTAATAAATCAGTAGGACTGGCCCTCCAAGTCGGGGGTTGGGCGAAGCGCCGACAACGCATCACCAGAAAAAAAAAGACCACTGTCCAGGAACCTGAAGAACCGCCTCGGAAAGGATTGACTAAACGGCAACGACCACGCAAACAAAAAATGGACTACTCTTTTGGATCTTGGAATGTTCGATCGCTATATAGGACAGGAGCTCTGAAAGAATTCCTCGAAGAAGTGGCAAAACAAAACATCAACATAACTGCCCTTCAAGAAACGAAATGGCTCGGTAACGAAATCATGGACATGAGATCGCACACAATCTTTACAAGTGGAAAACTGTCGGGAAGCAGAGTTTGGATTCGTTTTTGTCGTTGACAAAAAATTTAAGCAGCACGTCACGAGTTTCAAACCAGTAAGCGAAAGATTGCGTGCAATCCGAATAAGAACTACATTTTTCAACGTTTGGCTAATCAACGTCCACGCACCAACAGAAGACAAGGACGAGATAACTAAAGACGACTTTTATACCACCCTAGAGACAACCTATGATTGATTCACTGCCCTCGAATGACCTAAAAATTGTCTTAGGTCGGAAACGAGGAGACTCATAGAGGAGCAACAGGAGGGCACAGTCTCCACGACATAACCAACGACAATGGCCTACGTCTTATTGATCTTTCAAGCAGCAAAAATATAATAAGCTCTACATGCTTCCCTCATCGCGATATTCACAAACGAACGTGGGCATCACCAGATGGTCACACCTTCAACCAAATAGACCACGTCCTAATTGAGAAAAGAGCTGCTTTCAGTATACTTGATGTACGAACCCTCCGCGGAGCCAATTGTGACTCTAACCACTATCTAGTCAGAGCTAAATATCGATGCCGAATAGCTTGTTGTGGATATACGAAATCGAGTGAAGCTCGTAAATTCGATATCGACAAGCTCAAAGACGAAACGGTGGTACAGGCATACATGTCAAAACTGGATCAACATTTGACACCAATATACGAAAACGTCCAGAGTATGCCAGTGGAGAATATGTGGGCGAAAATACGAGATGGCACCAAATCCTCGGCAGAAGAGACATTAGGATATCAAACCCGGCGAAAAAATAATGACTAGTTCGACCAAGAATGTCGCGATGCAATAGAGAGAAAGAACGAGGCTTACAAAATTTTTACTGAACACGAGCCAAAAAAGATAGATATGACGAGCTTAGGCGATTTGCAAAAAAGACCTGCAGGCGAAAGAAAAGGATTTACTATAATGACAAGATAGAAAAAATGGACGACAATATGAGACAAAATAAAACCCGGGGCGCATACGCAATAGTAAAAGATCTAAAAAGGGGGTATAAGCCCAAAACTAGTCTTTGCAAAGACGTAGAGGGCAACATCATCAGCGACACATAAGAACTTAGAAGGAGATGGGTTTCCTACTTCGAACATCTGCTCAATCCCACTCCATCAGCACCGATTACGACTGATAACATCTCAATTGAGGTTTCAACTGACGAAGAAGAACCAGCATCGACACTACCCACACTAGACGAAATCAAAGCAGCCCTATGTGACCAGAAACTAAACAAAGCGCCGGGAATTGACGAAATACCAGTTGAACTTCTGAAGAACGGTGGAAACTGTGTCGTGGAAATACTACACAAAATGATATGTAAAATTTGGACAGAGGAAAATATACCCGACGATTGTCGAAAAAGCAGATGTGCACCAAATCTTCGTAGATTTTAAACAAGCATATGACAGTATCGAACCAAATCATGCTTGATTTTGGAATTCCACCAAAATCAGTTCGACTAACAAGACTCACAATGACGAACACTGAATCCCAAGAAAGAATACAAACAGATTCCACAACCAGCTTTCGAACGGAATGTGGTTTAAAGCAGGGAGCTGGTCTAGCCCCCATTCTTTTCAACCTGGCACTAGAGTATGTCATCCGAAAAACTCCAGTCGACACTAATGGGACACTATTATTCAAGTCCACCCAACTAGTAGCATACGCTGACGATATAAATATCTTCGCAAGATCCTTCTCTAGTGCTAAGGAGGTATTTGTCATTCTTGACTTCGTCGCAAAAGAAGTCGGGTTACGCATGAACGAAAGTAAAACAAAAGTAATGACGCAAACAAGAGAACGCCAATCAGACAGAATGTAACAATTGCGGAGTATAATTTGAAGAGTGTGGACATTTCATATATCTTGGGGCTAATCTAGCAAAAGACGGCAACGAAACGGACGAAATTAAACGACGAATCATGCTAGAAAATAAAACGTATTATTCGGTACTTCCAATAATGAAATCCAAGAAAGTGCACAGGAACAATAAGCTGCGAATATATAAAACTTATATACGACCTGTGCTCTGTTATGGCAGCGAAACGTGGACATTAACGCGAACTTCCGAAAAAGCAGTTAAAGCATTCTAAAGACCGAAAAATGTTTGGACCCGTAAAGGAAGGAACGGACTAGCGAATAAGATACAACCATGAGCTGTATCAATTCTTCAAGGAGCCAGAAGCTTCAACGTTCATCAAACTACAGTGGGCTGGCCACGTAGAGCGGATGGAAGACAGAAGAATCCCCAATCGTGCTGTTAAAGGCAAAGCGAGTGGTAACAGGCCATTTAGGCAAACCACGCAAGCGATGGGAAGACTCGGTTGATGAAGACAGGAAAACCATCTTAAAAATCTGCCAACAGTCTGGGCGCAACTTTATTATTTTATGGGTAGAAGTCCGAAACGTGTTTAATGATGAGATGCGGTGTTGGGTACTATGCGACTGACAACCTAAAAAATAACGTTCCAAATATCCTCCTGGTTATTTCTTAGGTTGTCAGTGGCAAAGTAACCTATTCCGCCGTTGAACTCTTCCATACAAATTGACCTGTTAATAGTGGAACACGCTCACCCCGAATAGTGGAAAATCAATCTCGCTAAATTAATTTTTTATTTCAATTTTCATGATTTTTCAAACCAATTTCCGATCATAAAATGATTTCATTTTGATTCATTGTTAGTATGCACACAGTGTGAAATCGTCAGTGTGATAGCCGACGCTTCATAAACATAGTACCGTTATAGATGAACGGCGACCACAGTCGCTCTTGTTCATATGTCACACTCGCGGTTATTGCTGTGTACATAAAACAAGTAAAATGGAAACAAAAGTGTTTCAATCAAACATACCGATGCACTAAACAAGCTTGACGAACTGAAATTTTTCGCGTATGACAAAAACAATACATTTTTGCTGGATAAAATCGAAGAATGCATTAATTTAGTACAGGATGATTTGATTGCAAACAAAAGTAAACAGTCTTCAATCACAGACTTTTTTTCACGAAAAACTGATTAATAAACCATTCTTATTCATCTTATTCACCTTTTTCACAATGTACATTGAATTTTCATGGCATTAAATACAAGAAAACGTAGAAATCTGTGTTTTTTTTACTTTTACTCTGAATAGTGGAAAATCTCTTCATAGTTGTCTCAATTAACCTGTCAATAATGGAACCTGGAAATAGTGGAAACCTTGCCAATAGTGGAAAAATAATTTTCCCCATGCGATTCCACTATTGAGAGGTTTGACTGTACTATATAAGTTCCAAGTTTCAGCCTCCTAACATAAGTGGTTCCTGAGATCTAGAAACCAAAATTGTTCGTCTAAAACGCTCCCCTCTCCTCCCCCATTGTACCCCCACCCCACGAAAATATACCAGTCGTAGGGGTTCACCCAATCTACCCACCATAAAAATTTCAATTAAATATCTCAACGGGTTTGGGAGCTACGCGCCTTCAAACGATTTTGCGTACGGCGTCTACGGCGGACATTTTTTTTTTTTTACCTTTTTGGGGTTTACTGGTCCTAAAACGTATAAATACAAAATTTCAGGGTAGCAAACTTTTTTGAAATTTTAGGTCGATCACAATACTTTATTATTAAAAAATAATAAAGTAAAATTAGCAGCTGAAGGACGCGGTCTTTGGATCGAGACGATTGGAGGCGACGACTTCAGGAGGCCAGGGCCCGACTTGGGCTGCCGCGCCTTTGATGACGTAAAGGATAAATAGATCGCTAAATCTATGCGTTATGTAAGGAGGAAAGGGTGGATGTTGTTAGATTTGAAAATAACAATGGGATTGAATAGAACTTACATACGAGTATATCGGACAATGGAAAGGATAGTAGAGTAAATCTGTGTGATTTTGCACCTAGTAAGTTTGGGCAAGGGTAGATGGGGTAATTTCGTAACGTTTAACATCTTTGTTGTTTTTTTTGATTTTCATGTACAGGGTGGGCCATCTAGTGGTTTCTTCTTAAATCATAGGTTATTTTGACACTGAAAGATTTTTCCCGCTCGAAATCTTGACAGAAAGTCAGTATCATACATCCGCGGAACGAAATGAGTCGCTTTACGCTTGAACAACGTTGGGAAATTTAGAAAACTTATTTCCAAAGTGAGTGCTGTGTAGCCCAACAGTGCGTTTTTTGAAAAGAAGTTTTGGCCGAAATGAAGCACCCACCGCGCCTGCTGTACGCAAGTTTGTGCAAAAAGTTCGTGAGACTGGCATGCTAGTGGACAACACTCATGGCCCCCGTCGTCGTACGGTGCGCACAGACGAGAATGTGGCTGCTGTAGCCGAGAGTGTGAGACTCACTCCACGAACATCAACTCGCCGTCGATCTCAACAGCTCAACATTTCACGCACTAGCCTGAGGAAAATTCTGCAGAAAGATCTCGGATTATTCACTTACAAGGTCCAATTGACTCAGCAATTAAAGGCGCACGACCATCCGCTTCGTTATCGCTTCGCAATTTGGGCCTTAGAGCAGCTTGAATTGTACAACGATTTTGGGCGAAAAATCTTCTTTTCTGACGAGGCGCATTTTCATCTCGGCGGCTACGTTAACAAACAAAATTGCCGCATCTGGGGCTCGGAAAACCCGCACGTTATTGTCGAGAAGCCAATGCATCCACAGAGAGTGACAGTTTGGTGCGGATTGTGGAGTGGTGGCATCATTGGACCACTTTTCTTCGAAAATGAGGCTGCGAACAACGTTTCGGCAAACGATGAACGTTACAGAGCCATGTTATCCGACTTTTTTTTTACTGAAATTGAAAACATGGATTTGGACGACCTCTGGTTCATGCAGGATGGCGCGCCATGCTACACAGTCCATGCCACAATCGATCTTTTACGCACCAAATTCCCAAATCGTGTTATCAGCCGTCTTGGCGATGTCAATTGGCCGCCTCGGAGCTGCGATTGTGAAGAACCGATGTTATGCCAACAATCCAGAAACGATTCAAGCACTTAAGCCCAATATCATCCAAGCAATCCGTGAGCTACAGCCCGAAACCATCAACAAGGTCTTGGGAAATTGAAGTGACAGAATGCGCTACTGCGCAGCCAGCCGAGGCAGCCACTTGAACGAAGTTGTGTTCCATCATTAATGGGAATGTTTACTCTTACTAATAAAGCCATAATACATGGAAAAAAATTTAATTTTGTTCATTTTATTGCATTTTTAAAAAGAAACTTGTATTTGGCCCACCCTGTATATTCGGTTTTGTATTCATAGTGTCTATACCGTGTTACAATTTTTTTCAGCAATCAGATAATCTGCAATAAGCTAATAATAGTGCATTTTCGCAATCATATTGACATTCAAAATTCAAATACCGCAATGTTTTCTTTAGCTTAACTTTACCAAATATAGTTATAAATCTCCATTCGATGATAATTTCATGAAGATTTTTTTCCAACAAGAACTAGCTCGCCATGATACAGTAGGTATTTGACCGTATTATGAATGTCACGTCACGTCACTTCGATGGCGATTCAACGTGTCACGTAGATCGAAAAAAACCGATTGTGTAACCGCATCGACGCGACTCATTAGCATTGCCATATTGATATGTATGTATCAGCAGTAAATTGTGAATTTAAGCTCATGTGAATGCCTTCATTTACAATCATTTCGTTTTTGCATCGACGTTAATTTTCTTCAGGCGTCACGGACTTGGAATGTCATCGACGGAAAATGCCGATCAAAGTGACAACTGTCAATGGCAATCGACATTCACAATCGCTTTTTCATGCGTCGATGTCGAATCGGCATCGAAGTGACGTGACGTGACATTCACAATACGGTCAATTAGTAATATTCACGTATTAGTTTAGACATTATAATACTGCGTAATGAATATATTCGTATTAGGTGATATCACCATATATCGGTATCAACCCATTTCTAGTCATGAGCGCTCTTAAACAGTTACTTAAATTAGTCCACCGAGAATACTCTCCTGTTCGTACCACAGTTTAAACTACGGTTTGAGAACAGCCACAGATACACCTACTTGGCGGAATTTAAGGTTGCGCAATATCCAGCACTCCTTTCTATCGCACTCATCCTGCTATCCACTACCCAAAAGAAACTCACTCAAGGACACCTCTACGACTGAAAAGCATCCCCCACTTAATACTTACAAATGACAGTAACTCGACGTGATGTTGAGTGCCGACAAAAACAACTGTTTGTCCATCTTTCGGTACGATGTACTTCAGCAAAACGATTAGAGCCGAATATCTTTCATCGGGACGACAGTGCACGAACTTAAGCATCAAGCCTTCGGGTAGCTTGGACTCAACGTCTACAAAAAAAAAAAGTGTTAAAATGAGCGCGAAAAGATAAATTACAACGTTTTACCCAATCGTAACAAAACCGGATCGCTGAGACCGGCTTTAGCAAAATCCACAAGCAACTTGGGAAGCGTTGCACTGAACATGACCATCTGCTTCGAAGCGGGCAGACGACTCAACGTCTCGTTCAATTGCTCGCCGAAGCCCATTTCAAACAGCCGATCAGCTTCGTCGAAAACCACGTAATCTGTACAAAAAGAGCACCGTATTATTTCAAATAAAATAAACATTAAAACCACAAAACTCACCAATCGAATTCAATTTCAAATCCATTTCAACGCACAAATGCAAGAACCTACCCGGTGTGCCTACAATCACATCCGGACAAGTGTGAATCGCTGAGAACTGCGAATCCATAGAATCACCGCCCAGCACAAGGATCACCTTCAGATCCATAAACTTTCCCAACTCCCGGATGAACTTGAACGTCTGAATGGCCAACTCCCTGGTCGGCGAGAGAATCAAAGCACGAGCACCTTTGGTCGGCTCGCGACACTTCAACTTCTCGAACATTGGAATCAGAAAGCAGGCAGTCTTTCCCGAACCAGTCTTGGCCATAGCCACGACATCGCGACCTTCCAAAATTAACGGAATCGTCTGTAAGATCGAATTTTACGATTAGGTCGCGAACAATTTGGAACTTGGTTGGGTTCAAATCAACTTACCTTCCTCTGAATCGGGGTCGGTATTTTATAGCCACGCTTTGTGATCCCCTTTATGACCGGGTAGCTTAGTCCCATTGCCTGAAAACCACCCGATTTCTTGTTCACTTTGCTTCCCTTCTTCACGGAATGAACGTTTTCGTTTTTATCGAAGAGTTCGGGCGCCGGAAAGCCCGGCAAATCAATTCCGTTATTTCTCACCTGGAAATTAAGAGGATTGATTGAAAGTTGTGGCTTATAGTTTGATTAGCTTATGAAGGACATGTTAAATTTAATTGGGAAACTACAAACCATTATTTCGTTTGAAAAACTCCAGAACAAAAACCATCAACACATTTCACACGTGCAACGTGCTTCGGTCTGTCAGTTTCAGCTGTCAAAGTACAAATCTTGTGGTGGGATTCTCGTGGTTCTTCGTGTTCTTTGGTTGGAAATTTCAAGAGCAGATGGAGTATGCGTTGTAAGGTGAAAATAACCGTCACTTTAATGGTTTGGTGAAACAATTGAGCTACTGCTAAATTTAGAGTTTTGGTTTGCCCGAACTGATTTCCTTATCAGTCCAGAAAGTATCACCGTCCCAAAAACATATTCAAAATCTCAGAAAATCCAGCCCAGGAAATTATTTAGAACAACTACTGCCACCTCGTAGCCATTCGCAGCAACAATAGTTCATCATCCCACAATCCACACGACGTTAGCAGCAAAAAAACGACGGACAGCTGTCAACGTCACGTCACGAAAACGAATCGATCACACGAACGGAACACGGTAGAAAAGTTGCGTGAGTAATGAATGTTCAATTCGAATCGAATTTCGTCGCGTTTTTTTCCCTTCCAAATTAATTCATTTGCGGTTAATTGCGTTAATTGATCGGCCGGAAATCGTGTCAAAGACGCACCGAAAGTTTCAGCCCGTACAGTGAAATCCCGAGTGCAGGGCGCGAAGTTAATTGCGTCCCTTCAGGAGAACAATCAGTCCGCACACATTGAAAAAAACGGAAAAAAAAGAGGTTTGACATTTACCTGTGACATTTAACGAAATTAAAAAAAAACTATTTTTTTCGCAATTTCTTGATTTGTTTTCTCGCGTTTTCACTTTTCAATTGAACGGCAGTCCAGTCACGTTCAGTTGAAAATGCAAATTGTTTTCGGCTTCGCATAAATTTGTGTTTATGGCGGGCCGCGCTAATCCCCCGAGCTGGTCGTGTCCCTGAAACGAAATTCCCGGGGGACTCCCGCCGAGTGAAATTTCATCACGACTTTTTTTTTACTGGCTGCATTGAAGGTGTTAGGGGCTGCTCCTATTTTTTTTCGCTTTAATTCCGGTATTTACTTTATGAGGTAAGCCGTACCTCGTATTTGGTACGTGTTTTTCGTTAATTGATTGATTCGGATACGAAGAGTTTTGTCGTTTTATCAAACCAGCTGACAAGTTTTTTTTTATATTGTTGTGTACAGCGCAAATGTAATTAGCGAGAAAAGAACTTTTTGGTGTTTTTGTTTGGTTGGTGAACCGGGCCGACAAGGCTTCTGTTTGTCGGATCGTGTACAATTGTTTGTAGATAAGATTACAGGCGGGCTGCAAGCGTAGCGAACGAAAATTCATAAATTATTCGTTGTCGAGGGGTGCGAGGGGGAATTGTGTGCGGTTAACCACATTCCATTTGTAGGCTCGCGCAAGTCGGGGCTTATCAGCATCAATTTATTCTTTTATGTAATGTTGATTTGTTTTCAATCTCGTTCAAGTGATGCAAAGTAATACGAGCCATGCTAAAGCATTTAGTCGAAGTAGAGAACCGCTGAGAATGAGAAATTTTACACCCTCCAATCAGTCGTCGTAATTTTTTCAACGAGTCTTTCAATTTGGGTCAATTGGCTTGCGAACTATCCAATAGAGCTGCGAAGCATTACCGGATTCATGGCTCGGATCCCGGAGTCACCTCTTTAAATTCAGTTCCATTACACTGAAAACCCTATCGTAAAACAGTTGGATAAATTTGTTTTAATTTTCATATCAAAACTCAAATACCTTTATTATTCATATCACAGAAAAGCTGCTGATATGACGGGAATCGGTCGCGAAACAGTAGATATGAATGGGCCTCGCTGAATCATCATTTCGTCATGGTAATTATTGTTCGCTTAGTTTTCCCTATACCAGTATACGCTCAATCCTGAGGTGTATTCAAGATATCAGCTAAAGCTGCTTCGAAAGCAAAGCAGACCAAGACTTAGACGAGCTCACCAGAAGGGGGTCGGAGATGAGCGTAGAGTTGGTTGATGAGTCGGTTCTATGTCCCATCGAACGTGACATAGAAGCGCTCAGACAGACTTAGGGGGCCAGGGTAAATAAATCTTTCGGGTTGCGGGCAGCAAGAATGGCCGAAACTTGATAAGAGGAACTCTAGTTTCATTTTGTCTGTGGGCAGGAACATATGCATACAACTTATAGGGGTCTTAACGGGACATTGTCCTTTTGGGTAATATGGAGAAAGACTGGGAATAACCAAGGCTGACCTGTTTCGCTGTGGTGACGAGAATATTGAACCGACACTGGGTTATCTACTTAGTGTGTGAATGTGAAAGTCTGGGATGTACCAGATATCGGTATTTAGGGAAAATGGTTCTTGACCGATCTATCAGAACTTGCGATGATACCTTTATGGAGACCTACTCTCTTCATAAAGAAGAGCAATATTTGGAATCAATAGTCTAGAGTCCGTTTTATACGAGGGGACCACAATGGATCCACTGTGATCTCTCGGTGATGGGCTGTGGCTCAATGCTACAGTCTACCCTTCTAAACCTAACCTAACCTAAGACTGTGGCAACAGTCAAATTCAGGCATAACAAGAAATAGCTTCTTCAGGTTTAGGATAGCCTATAGCAACTTTTATAGCTTACAATAACTGATCGACCCATCACATAGAGATATACAGTGCCGGAAGAAAGGTCTCTCAAACTATAATCATTGCTCCGAAACCGAATTCCTTGTACTTACACCTAGGGTCACTAGATACACAACACTCTCTACCTAGGGTTTGGCAGATACGTCTAATTCGGTCGTTTATGTACTAGAAATTGTAATTTAACCTCACAAAAATCGCCTGTTTATGTACTAGTTCGCCTGTTTTTGTACTACTGAACATTGCTCTCAAATTGCGTTTTTGGGGTGTGTTAGTGCGAATATGTGAAGAGTCGGAAAAAAGCTGTCGGTTCCCTTCCACAATTCTAGTACTTGGTTTTCTTTAGTATGGAAGTGTATGTGCGCGAAATTGAGGTTTTCAATTGAAAATTTCCGTATTTCTTTCATTTCTTTTATGGAAATTTACAATTTTGCAGCGAAAAGTTAATCATTTCGAATGTTTATAAAGCGAAATCCCATAATCATGAAAAAAATTTAAATTTACTGGTTTTCCACCTTGGTACGCATCTGCCAAACCCCTCTTAGAGGCTGTTTTGGTGCGAGTGCGTATACAGTAACCCTACTTACACCTATGAATCTTTGCATAGAATTGCAGTATCGCATTTCTTTTTAATCTTCAAAGGGATATTTGTTTATGGCAACTCTGAAAAAAATAGTGACGACAGTTTCGAATATATCTGGTAATACTCGCGGAAAAAAGTATGGAACCACATATTTCTTTCATAGTATTAAACTTTATTTAAAGGAAATAATATGTTTTTTCTTAGTATTTAGTACTTCTCCCTTTTGCTTTCAGAACAGCCTTGCATCTTCTATCCATTGAGTCCACCAACTTTTCACAAAATGAAACCGGAATATTTTTCCACTCTCTAATAATTTCATCGTACAGCACGTTCTTATTAGAAATTTGTTTGTGTCGAATTTTCCCATAAGTGTTCAATTGGATTCAGATCTGGGGATTGTGATCGCCATTCCATAACACTCACTTTTTTCCCGTTGGAAGCAAAACTTCACCAAACGGTAAGAATACTTTGGATCATTATCTTGTTGGAAAAGCCAACGTAACGGCATTTCTTCTTCAGCATATGGAAGCATATTGTTTTGCAATATTTCCAAGTACCGATACCGATCCATTCTCCCGTCTATCCGAAAAATTGGTCCAACTCCAGAACGTGAAAAACATGCCCAAACCATTACCAATCCTCCACCATGTTTAACTGTTGGTAATTGATACCTCACATTGTACCTTTCACCCCTTGGTCTTCTAACGTAATGTTTTCCATCGCTTCTAAGTAGTTGAAACTTACATTCATCACTCCACAGAACTGTATTTCATTTGCTTGGAGTCCAAAGAATCTGTTTTTTGCAAATGTTAGTCTTTTTGCTATATTTGCTTTTGATAAGAGTGGCTTCTTCAGTGGAGATCTTCCAAAGAGGCCACTCTCCATCAATCTATTTCTATTTGTCCGATCTGTCACATCTGAAATACCTCTATTCTTTAACCCGGCGTTGATCTTAGTGGCCGTTCTGGATTTTGCTTAGACATCCTTTGAACTATGCGATCGGTGGTGGTTGTTCTTTTTCTAGCCTCCCTGACTTAGGAGCATACTCGCTGATGAAAGTTTTTAATAATCTTCGAATCTTGGTATATTATAGCAAGCACGAGAAGGCAGCTTTTTGGTTTCTTTGGACACACAAAAGCAGCTATAGCTGAAATCATTAACAGACCCCGGATATCTGATAAAATGTATTGGAAAAAACACCACTCTCAGGACTATTTGTTCCTTTCGGAAAGCGGGATGCTCTTCCAAATTAATTTTTTTTTCTAATAGAAAAACTGCCGGAAAATGCAGGATGTTAGTAAATGGTTTCTTTATCACTACCCCCCGAGAAAACTCTTCGAGACTCAAGGCTGCATGAAATGTGCCCAGCGTGGATTTAAAAAAGCCCACCTGAAAAATTTACTGTAAAAATTTATAAAACCTTTTTTTTTTGGGTCAAAATTGGGAAGCGGTTAAAATGGCATCGTGCTAAAATGCTAACGCCACTGCCATATACAGGGTGACCCAGCTATCGGTGTGTTTTTAAATTACCGTTTTTTTTTGCACCTGGCAACACTAATGTCATTCCAACTTAAACAGAAATTCAGTATCATATCTCCGCTGAACGAAATGAGTCGATTTACGCTTGAACAACGCTGGGAAATATTGAAAATTTATTTCCAAAACGAAGACAATTTTGCTCAAAAAATCATCTTTTCGGACGAAGTTCATTTCCATCTCGGCGGGTACGTAAACAAGCAAAATTGTCGCATTTGGGGATCTGAAAATCCTCAGGCATATGAAGAGAAGCCAATGCATCCATTGCGTGTGAATTGTGGCGCGGCGGTATCATTGGCCCGTATTTTTTCGAAAATGAGTCCGGCGCGACCGTTACGGTCAATGGCGAGCGATACCGCCACATGTTAACATCTTTTTTGTAGCCGTATCTTGAAGATATTGATTTGGACGATCTTTGGTTCCAACAAGACGGTGCTCCGTGCCACACAGCGGGCCAAACAATAGCCGAAGTGCGTGAAAAATTCGATGGTCGCATTATCAGTCGAAATGGCGATGTCAATTGGCCGCCAAGGAGCTGCCATTTGACACCTTTGGATTTTTATTTGTGGGGAGCCGTGAAGGACAAGTGTTATGCGGACAATCCACAAACAATTAACCATTTGAAGGCCAATATTGAAGCAGCCATTGCCGACATAGAGCCGCCAACAATCCAAAATGTGCTTCGAAATTGGACCGACAGAATGGCCTACTGTCAGGCCAGCCGCGGCAGCCATTTGAATGAAATAATTTTCCATAATTAACCGGAAGGATTGTACTTTCAAATAAAAAAAAAAATTTGGAAAAATATTAAACGGTTTTTTTTTTATTTAATTTTTAAATCGAAACTTTTAGTTGGGTCACACTGTATGTATAACACATGAATAACGTATTTGGGTTATACTCCGGGACGAGGGAAAAGTCGGAGTATAACATCAGTTGTTTCGAGATTAGGTTTTTTGAATAGTTAATTAAATAACTAAAATATAGATGTTTAGCCGATTAAACTTATAAAAAGGCCGTGTAGACGACTCGAATTTCGGTATATTACTTACACTAAAAGTCAATTGAAGTAAGAACCAATTTGCTGCCTCATCAGACCTAATTGATATGACGAATTGTGAAAACGTATACAAGCCCATAACATTCATTTGGGGGTTGCATTTCGAAAAATTGTGAAATATGTTTTTAGGCGAATATGTAGAAAGCCCGAGGAAGTAAAAAACAATTCGATATCTCATCAGATCTAAGAGGTATGTTATTGCAATTCGTAAAGATATATGCAATCACTTTACAGCCCCTTAGGGGTTGAATATGAAAAAATCCTGAAATGAGTTTGTGGGCTAAAACCAATCTGATATCTCATTAAAACTAAGAATTATGTCAAAAAGTATGGAACCTAAAAATCTTGAAATTAATTTGTTGGCGATTATATAGAAAGCCATAGAAAGTAAAAATCAATTCGATATCTTATTAGATCTAAGTAATATGTAGGAATGACTGAAAATGCATGAAACCCCTTCACCACCTTGGGGGTTGGATATCAGAAAATCCTAAAATCGGTTTATTTGAAAACGCTGCAGATAAGCCAATTTGATATCTCATCCAATCTAAGAGATATGGCAAAAATTGTGAAAACGTACGCAACCCCCTTACATTCACTTGGGGGTTGAATATTCAAAAAGCCTGAAAGAAATTTTTAGATGAATGTAAAGAAAACCGTGGAAGTAGAAACCTATTCGATGTCTTATCACTCATAAGAGATATGACGGAATTCGTGAAAACGTTTTAGAGATAGAATTATAAAACAAGCCCTTTGAATCGGCTAATTTTAGCACTGGGCTCAACATTAAAATAAAATAAGAGTTTAGGGCAACTCTAAGAGAATAGGATAAGAATTTGAAGTACTTTTCCATAAATTCGGCATCCTCTTCTCCACACCAAACTCAATGTCTTACAAGTATTCTACTTTTTTGTCTGACGACATGCTCGCCAAGACAAGGCATGTCCAGCACTCGAAATGTTACTTGTGACACATAAGTGAAATGAGTCTAAATAATACCGCACTAAACTAAAAACAGACAGAAAATATTTCCCGTTCCCATGGAATCGAGTTATCGTCAATTTCAACGTGCCTACATATAAGGCCTAGGAGATTGTTCGCTGTATGAACATAAAAAAGCCTGTATACTTGGATTTTTTGTGCCGTTTTTGCGTGAAATTTTTTTCATAGCCTGATCTTCTAGCAACGTTCTCTCAGAATCGCAGCTAGCATGCGCGCCGCTTTCGCTCGCATTTCAGCCACCAGTTCGGAGTTCGGGTTAGAGGAGTTGGCCCACTGAATCCTTGCTCCTTAATTTTATCTCGATTATTTTGACTTTTTCAAGTCAAAATAATCACTCTTTGGCCTACAATCACAACAGAAGATATTTCGGTATTCGTGAAAAAAACATTTAACGCTCTTTTTATGAACCTTGTGGTTGACCACCACATGTAATTCGGGATAGAACCGTGGCGTAGATACCTTTTTGCGATTTGGGAGCAAATGGCTAAGTATTTTATTAGTTATTTATTTATTGTATGTTGAGCCATTATTAATAATACCGCAGGCAGTATGGAACTCGGCTTTTAAAGTCCAACAAAAATTTTAATATAAACTGAAACCCAGTCTTACATTAATTTATATAATAGTAAAAATTAATAAAGTATTAGGTACAATGCCTGATGTGGAGATGGTCTAGGAGCTGAAGGAGAGGAGATTTGGTATGCCTCTTTGTTGTAAACGGCAGCTAACATCCTTGCGGCTGCGGAATTTTAATAATACGGAACTTGTGGTTCAGTTTGGAATGTTCGTTCAAGTCTAGCCCGTGCCATCGTGACTGCTCAGCTTCTCTATAGCTGTGGGCTGTACAGTAGCGTTGAGGTGTTTTGACAATGCTTGGCCAAGAAAGTGGTGCGTTTATCTGTAGTTGGGTTAAACTTTTTCTGGACGGATCCCGCACAAAGCTGAGGAAACTGGGTATGACTTTCTCCTCATGTGGCAAAGCAAAAAAATCCTTGCCAACTGGCTAGCTCGTTCATTGCCATCGTGCCCACGTATCTTATGTTGTACACTATTTGTACAAACTTAAATAGTAAGGTAGCCAAACCAGCTTAAAAAAAATTTGATATTAATTTGATTAGAAGCAAGGCGACGACAGTTAATTTATTTTGACTGCCGCTAATTAATGAATAATTTTTGGACAATATTCTAGATTGTTCACCTGGGCTTGTCTGAAATCGCAAACAATGGAACTAATCTAAACTGTGAGGGGAACTTTAACACATTGTCTACATTTATTAAGATTATAATTTATCGCAAAGTACAAAGAGATTGTTGCAGATCAATAATTTAGAAGCACCAATCAATTATGTAGTTCGTTCCTTGTGTGATTACTTCTAGTGTTATTGATTTTTCGATAAGATTTATATTATTATTTTCATTATTTCCTTGTGTTAGAGTGTGGCTGTATTTACGCAAAGATCAGTGAAATTAATTGAGGTTCTTACAGATGATGAAAAATTCACAAATACTTAATGCAATTTTATCTATTGTCGACAATATTGTACAACCTTTGATTTATTTTTCAGATCCAAGCCGTCCCGAATATTGAAACGAGAAAAACAATAAGATTAGTCATGCCGCCGCCGCAAGGATTGCCGGAAGATTTGCCGCCGCCAAAGGCTGATTTCAGTGCTCCGCCACCATACGAGGCAACTGAAATGGCACACAGTAAACTTCCCACATACGAGGAAGTACAAATGGAGAAATCGTTACACGGTGAATTGCCACCGTTACCGCCACATCCACTTCCGCCACCAAATCCTCATATTATGACCCGATCAACTGGTACCGGAACACAACCAGCTCTGACATTCATTGCTATCGATACACAGGATCCGGAAAATTTAACTAGCGATAATGGACTGCTCGGCACCGATATTATGTTTGTGACGGCCTTCATGGTTGCGTTCCTGTTCAATTGGATCGGTTTTCTGATGTTGACATGTTTCTGTCATACAATTGCGGCTCGATACGGTGCCCTGTCCGGTTTTGGACTTTCACTTGCAAAATGGACGCTAATCGTTAAACATTCGACCGATTTGGCATCGCATGAAAATTCTTGGCTCTGGTGGCTGATTATGGCATTTGGATTCTTAATTTGCGTACGAGCACTCGTGCAGTACATTAGCATTAAGCGAACCTGGCGGCTACTATCATCGTCAGCACAGGAACGATTGTTATTTTTCTATTAAAGTCAACAACAACGAGATATGTTTTTTCCCCCAGAAAAAAATCTAGAAACAACAATGAAATAACAAAATAATATAAAATCAAAGATTTTTGTTTAGATATGTAAGAATTCAAATTTTGTTAATACATATTTCGAAATTATTGGACTGTAATTCCCGTTGAAAACAAACAGAATTTCTCTGTGTATAAGAAAGCGATGATGCCATAGAAAAGTGGTAGCATGACATTGTCCTGTTCCGTTTGAGAGTCTGCTATTTATCCTTCATTCCATTGCTAAATAAAACAATCATCTGGATAATTTGCAGTACTAACTGATTTTTTTTTTAAAAAATAAAATAAAATTAAATAAAATCTCTGCTGCACTGCCCACTGTGTACGTTTCCAATATTTATGTTGATTGGGGGAAGAGTCGGTCTAATTTATGTTTACTTAAATATGTTCTTAATTAATCGTTTTTTTCAAATCTTTTGACTGTTTAAATCATAACAACGATAATTTAAAGTTTGAATAAATTGAAATAATTGTTAAAACATGATGCGCATGGAGTTTAGAAAACTATGAAATCGGATCGATTACGTCTTATTTAAAACAAAGCATAATAATAATAAATACTTGCAAAAACTGAATGTTTGTGAGATTCACATATCAAACAAAGTCCGTTTTGTTACCGACAAGTTTTACAGTTTCAATGTACTATCTAATTAAAATGATATGGCTATTGTGGCAGGGTAAAAGCAGAACGACTATTTTAACGGATAATCGAAAAAGAAATTTGTGTAGCTTTTGTGTTTCACTTGAATTGTTCTAAAAACTGTTTAGTACTGCTTATGAACGAGGAAGAATATTTCAATATACGAGTGGAGGTCCAAAAGTTCTCGAAATTGAACAGTAAGGGGTTTAAAAAAACTATGCTATTATTTTTCTTATTCAATTTATTTTCCCTTAACACGAATAAATTAGATCTTTCGGTTAATTTAACTTTCTCATCGTAAAAATATTTTTTTCCTTCACTTCAAAGTGGCGTGGGTTTGCGGACTTGACTTCTTCATTGTTCGAAAACATCTTTCTTTGCCGTTTGTCAGATTGAGGAATAAAAAGTTATCGCACGGGTCTAGTTACAGGAAACTATACACATGTGCAACTTCAGCACTACGGATGAGATTTTAAATAGTGATAGAACTAAATTAGTGAGTTTAGAAGAAAAGAAAAAAAACTAAATTGTATCGTATTCAAGAATGTTAATAACGCATTCTGCGGGCTACGAATCATATTCACGTCTTCAAGTGCTGCAGGTCTATTTTCATGTCAGTTTTATGTGTTTGAATCTCATTTGCGTTTCTCAGTACCTGGACTATAGCAGAAGTAGCTCACACGAAGAAGATAATAGAGAGCATTTGGACAGATTTCTTACCTACTTGCAAAATAAGCCAGCATCCAGGAATGAACAGGAGTTTAACTACGAAGAACTCAGTGAAAACGAACAACAATGTGTAGAGTTAGACTGTACTGCAAAGAACATATTATACAATATTGCAGGGTATATTTTATCAGTTATTCAAATGCAAAACATCTGCGAATCTTGTTTTAACGACTAGATCACAGATATTCCCTTAGATGTATATAGCAGTTTTGTAGCTTTTAAAGAATTCGAGTACCAATCCATTAATAGAGATTCGCTGCTAATTTACCCTGGGAAAGAAACTTTCAATTATTTCGTAAAAATGGAGAATATTTATCAGGTCTTGGAGCAGATGTGATTCGAAATCTCAAATGCAGCAACCCTCTTTAAAATGCCCCGAAATTGATAAAGCAAATCAAATGAAAATCTTTTTGAAATGACGGCATTGCGAGGTTTCGTCAACATTACCTAGGTGATAGCAAGATATATCAGCTTTCTGTGCGGCCATAAAATTAATTGCTTTTAAGTTTCCAAAATTTCGCGAACGAAATTAAATTTGTTATCTTAGCACCTTACCCCCTCCGAAATATTTTCAGCGTTTGTGCTTTAGAAGACTAGCGTGCAAGCTACTACTAGGCTATCGACCCTCCTAGCTGTTTGTAAAGAGCCTTTAAAAATAAATATAGACCTCTGCTAATGCTGAGATGCGTAGCTACATATTTCGGATGCATTGCCATAACTAACTCACACTTATATCCAGTATTAGAGATTCTTCGAATAATAAGTAATTTCCCGGTCTTTTCTTCTCTTCCCTCCAGCCACCTCATTCCTTGTTATACAAAATAGTCACTTCCAAACGGTAAATCATTATCGTTTGAGGTGCCTACGTTCAGCACAACAACACAATCGAGTGTTTATTTAATCATTAACGTCAGGATTGAAATCAACGATTCGACAATAAAATTTAAAAAAAAAATCTTGTTACATTTAGTTAACGAAAATCGAACATACGGCAACTTTCAATAAAAAAGGGAAGGACAGACTTATTTTTCAGACAGCTAACAAATAAATTAGGTGAATGTTTTCACAGCATACATCCGAAAAGTATTTTTATTTATATTGTATTTATTTTGCGCTGTTTCAAACACGACTTCCTTGTTCCTTGCCAAACTAAGTCTCTTGTTTTAATTTAATTATACAAAAGTGAGAACAAATTAATAAAATTATTTCTCTTTCGAAACTCTTCCTTCGAATTTTTCATCGAATTGCACATTATTTCCCATTTAACTATTTCGCCTTATTTCTAAGAATTTTTTTTAATAAAGTACAAAATTGTGGCGGATAATTATAACTTCGATATTCAATATTTAGATGCATGTAATATTTCAGAAATTGTTACCAGAATTAACACCCACAAAAGAAACCCACAAAAAAATATATTTTTCTCATTGTTAAGAAAAAGATCGCAAATTATGCAAAAGTATACACATATATTTTTATATTATGCCAGAATTTTATGTAATAGTGAAAAATAATAATATCACGCAACACAAACAAAAAATGTCTTAAAGTTAAAAACAATTACCCGATTCACAAGTCAATATTAATAGTAGAATCTACACGAACACATCCATTATTTAAATGTAGAAACGCAGTGATCTTATTCACTTGCTGATTATGTTTTTAGACTTCTAACAATTCATAACAACTCTGATATGGTACTTAGTTTGCTTTTCAAGTAGAATATAACTTTACCTACTAGTTGTGACTGTTTTTTTTGTAAATTATACAAAATATATTTCGTTTCTACTTTTTAAGTTATGGGCTTTATAGGTAAAGAATTTATTACTGTCAAATATCACGTTGTTAACGTTTATCAATGGTGAGAAACAAAAAAAAATGCAATTTATGTTTGCTCTTCTGTCTGTAATGTAATTATGAATAAAATGTGTATTTAAATCAATTTATTTCCGTGTCCAGGTACGTTTCTTATGACTGGATGGTAATAAATAATAATAAAAAAATATATATTATTTTTCTTTATTGAAGTAATGTTAAGATTTCAAGTAAGACTCTGATGAGGATGGGTACCAGGACGCCGGGTTTAGGCTTGAATAACCTGAGTCCATAGAAAAATTATAGGTAAACGTTATTAGGAGTGACCCTGGCGCCATTGGAATAGTTTCCCATGATTGTTCTCAATTAAAGAGTGAATGTGGTCTAGGCACGAGCTTATTACTCGTAGTCAAAACAATTCCAATTTACCAGTTACTAATATAATATATTTCTGTAACAGCCACTAGGATTCGAATTAATTTGGTCAAAGCCGAAATGAGGGATTGAATATGAACAACATCGGCAATATTTAGTTTATACTCACCCCGGAAGAATGAATCGGGTGTAGAACTGAGAATTAAAGTGACTGTCTTCAGAGCACGGTTAAGGATAAATCTTTCGTAGTTAGGGTCAGATTATTGCTACGCAACAAAAGCTGTCGCACTTCGCGATAGGAATAACTGAGTACCGCCAATCTTGTACATTGTATTAAATAGCCAATGGAATAATAGTTTCTACAAATTTATCCACACCGATCACCCAAACATGAGGCTATTTACGAGTACAAATGAGGCGGTTACAGCCAGAGTGGGTTAACCCTCATTTTAAAGAAATTGAGTTCAGAACAGAAATCGACTTGTCAACCACCTGACCAAACGACCAGAGTGGTCAAAACAGCATCCAATCATTTCACCAAGTACATACAATTAATTGATTTGCTCAATTTCTAAATAATATATGAACTTTTTGAGTTCACCAAATCTTCACTTGTCGTAATTTCGGTTGAGCTTCTGATGGGGATGGCCCACTCTGGTTCTAACCGCTTCAAATATTTCTGAAGAAGCAAAACATTACATGACCTGAATGTGAATTAAAAATGAACAAGGAAGGATTTTGTTAAGCGATCAGTTGAAAAGTTTTGGTTAAATTAATGCGGATGCGGTCAGTTAGGTGAAGAGGATATATCATAATTTTCTTCTTACATACAAGAAACTAGAACTTCAAGTTTCCTGTTTTGTGGGTGGTGGATCTATTTGCCTGGACTACTAAGTAGTATGTCATTATAGGAGCAGTTGAAGGATTGCTGAAGCCATTGGTTCGTCTATCACGGTCACGGTGTCGGCGCGGTAAAGAACACATAAACCCGTAACCAAATGGTTTTGTGGTGTTGGATATGGTGGCCACAGAAATACCGATGGCGAACGAAAGGTTTGTCGTCTGTTGGGATTGGTGAGGACAGTCGGTTTAGTCGCGTATGAAAATGTTGACAAATAGATTTGGCAGGGCAGTTAGTGTGCGGTCTGTCGTGTAAAAAATTTAAACAAATTAGTTAATCCAAACAGTAGTCGAATTATATAGAAAGCCATTAGAACCAATGACTTGTAAGATCACTAAACATGCCTCCCCGCTTACAACTCTGAATCCTCCTGGTGGAAATTGGTCAAATAAATTGAAATCGGTGAAGTACACAAATTAAATAAAAAAAATAATAACAAAGAGAAGTAGAGAAGAGAGAAGAAATTAAAAAAAGCGAACCGACCGACAGAAACTGACAAGGACGTAGACAAACAAAAATAAAAAAATAAACTTAAAACAAAGTGAAACAAAAAAATTAAGGAAACTCGCGATAAACCAAAGAATACAATGCTTCCAATTCCACTTAATTCTTTCAATGGCTATATATTTTTTTTTCGTATAAATACCTAGGGGCAATGGTAATCCATGCCATACAGCATGAATTGACTTCTTAGCTGTATAAGCACCTGATTAGGCCATCAACAAAAGGAGGAACCGTTCGGTCAAGCCGTTTGCAACTTTTTCGTTCAACTAATTATAACACTATCACTGAGCGGATAAATTTTTCATAAGTAACAATTTTTTGGTTGTTTTTCGGCATCAGGGGAGTTTCTTGTATGAAAAACCAACACGAAAACCCCGACTGGGATCGATCGCTACTGCCATTGAGGACATGACAATTGAAAAACATTCACTGGAGAAGCCAGTTTAAAACCATGTTGGACTAGATTAAATTCAACCCGATGACGAAACAGTTCCGTCGGACCTAGTCCAACACAGTCTTAAACTGGCTTCTACAGTAAAGGTGTGTCAATTGTTCTCAATGGCAGTAGCTAGGGCCATACCTTCAGAGCTAGAGCAATTATAGTAGTGGAACGTCTGAAGTGAAGTTGAACATTGGTTTTGACCTGTTTCCGCTTAACTGATATTTGGGTATGAAAGGCTGCCTAAATTTCATTCTCCACGGAAGGCGGGTTGGCTTGACAGTACATTCGTGTGCACGTGAGCGGAGGTATAACCACATTTACTATCGAGAGTGAATAGAGAGTAGTTGACGATTTCGGGGATGTTCAAAACGCGTTTTTTAATAAGATCAAATAACGCGAATTGATATTATTTTGCGGCCCTCCGAGTGCCGTGTTTCGGAAGAATGGGCAAACGCATTCGAAAAATACTTCAAAGCGAGATGTAGCGAAAGGGTTAGTTGAAAATCTGTTTCGTATTCGTGAAACTTCTTATTACACACAATTCTTTTTGACGGCCATAATTATATATATATATATAATATTTTCTCTCTTCGATGGACAAATCTTTTAGTCGGACAGTAACTGATGGCCCTGTTTTCGTATAAAATGGTTCACGGTAAGTAGAAAGGTAGGCGGCTCAAATATAAGTCTCAATCTGGCCCTGATGAATTTTTTTTTGAAAGAAGATAGATTTTGTTCGCCCTTCCAAATATTGACTATAATATTATGCCCATTGTTTGCTGCTGAACATCTGTTTTTTGGACTTGCATCAACTACAAAGAGCTGGCTCGAAGAAAATCTAATACTGTATGAAGTGGCAGGTTCTTTTGGCAGTAAAAGAGAAGTTCAACCAGCAATATGACTCTTAAATGAAACCCACATGTGTATTAATAAAGGTGGAGTTTGTAATACCATCAAATCAACCTGATTGTGCACTGTTTTTCAACAAAATAGGCTTGTGTAGTTCGCGAACGAACTAGTTCAGAAGAGCGTTCCCATAACTGAAATGAACGAACTAGTTCGCAGTCAGTCCCGCTCCTAGTTCGTTTTTCATTGCCGTTCGGAACTCTGAGACAATATAATATACTAGATCTAGTGTCGTTCTACTAGATCTACTGACCTTTTTTTTGTCATCATCTTCTTCTAGATCTACTGACCTTTTTTCTTGCTCATCATGTTCTACTAGATCTACTGACCTTTTTTTTTGCTCATCATCTTCTACTAGATCTAACTACGACTACTCATCACTGAACTCCCCTGAAGTAATGAACTATTAACTAAAAGAACGAACTAGTTCGTGAGAGATCGGAAATGATCACTCACTATGGTGAACTAAAATGCGCAAGCAAAGTGCAAACCGTATTATGTGTCCTTATTTAGTCACCTCAGACAACTTCTTTTTGCTTTATTGTCGAAGGAAATTTCAAACCACTTTAAATCGGTTTCTATTCAACAGTTATTTGTATTATAGACCGACTCTATTGATGTCTCCTCAATTAAACAATAAACTCATTATATAAATTTGAAAAATCACAAGCAACATTTCAAGCGAGACACGATAACATTAATTTCCCTTTCGAAGCGGATAGTATCTAATTGGCGATCTACTTCGTAAACTATATTTTTTCGGTTCGATAAGAGTGTTGAGCGGATCGTCTGCCAATTCTATTGGTGTTGCGTCGGCTATTTGCTTGTTATACGATTCCGTTGCAATTTTCCGTGATGCATGCAAGTCGACAAGTTGTTCGACGGAACTATCAAATATTTTTTTCAGTCCAACATTCCAATATTTTTTGAATTTCTCAACAAGAAGGGGTGCCTACAAAAACCGAAAAAAGGATCAATTTATATATACCAGTTCTTTCGACCGGGACAAATCTGTCTTACTATAAGCGTTTGGATTGCAATTCCAACGATGACCGCGAGAAAAATGAACAGAAATTCTTTGGAATTAGGCGTTCGTGGTATTCGTCTCGGATGCACGGGCTTCTTGAGACATCGAATTTGACTCAATAATTTTGAAAACATATTAAATTCACGCGAATAGAAAACAAATTTGTTCCCGAAATTTCACCTTGTGTGGCAGAAATTAAATAATAGAATTTGCGAAAAAAACTGACATAAGGAAAGGCAAGTACGGATTTGAAAGCAAAGGAAGCCAAGATGGGAAAGTATAACGATCAGTTAAACTGTAATATTTTTTTTTTAAATACCGATTGGTCTTTTTATTTATGCGCAGGAAATGTAAAAAGGATAAAGAAAACATGAAAAACTTACATAAAACGGAAGTTGTAAAAAAACAAACAGAAACTTAAATGAATGTGATCTTCGTCCTGGTTTGATTAACTTGCCAGACATTCAATTGCTCATACTCCTCAATGCATTTATCGACTTGGTCCGGTTTGTATCCCTTTGTCGTGCATCGTTCCATGACGTCGGACACTTTAACGTTCTTACTAGAACCGGCCAACTCACGAACAAGAGCAAATATCTTATCAGATGTATTCGGAACACTGTAAAGGAAAATACATTTAAATTATTTCGTGTTTCATCGCTCAACAGCAACAGTCGCAACTTACTGTCCTCTTTGGTTTTCATGAATTTGATTGAGTGAATCCTTCGACATTTCAAGCAGTCGTAGCGCTTCGGCCACGTCATTTTTCTCGACACTATCCGAAAGCCTTAGCCGGGCGAGTGCTGTCGACAATCGTAGAATTCCCAAAAGATTTCTTGCCGATGTAAAGGTCATATCCTTGCTGTTGCGTGCTTCGCGACGCAATTCAACATAGGCTCCAACAATATAATCGGTCAGTTCGTTCGGGATAACAGGATTCTTTCGTTTACATAACTTTATGTAGCGGCGCATTAGATTCATGTCGATGGGCTTAACGCGTGTTGGTGGCTGCATTCCGTGACTATGAACGTACGTAATGTGCTTGGCCAAACGCAAATCATTCTCACGATCCGGTCGGTCCTGCATCAACCACAAAAGATCGAAACGCGACAATAGAGCAGCAGGCAATTGGATATTTTGTTCGACAGTACGACGGGGATTGTAACGTCCATAGGCCGGATTTGCAGCTGCCAGAATTGATACACGAGCGTTTAGCGTAGTCATAATGCCAGCCTTGGCAATGGAAATTGTTTGCTGTTCCATTACTTCGTGAATAGCGGTACGGTCGGTTTCAGCCATTTTATCGAACTCGTCGATGCAGCAAACTCCATGATCGGCCAAAACTAGAGCACCACCCTCCAATGTCATTTCACCGGTTAGTGGATCTTTCATAACGGCCGCTGTTAGACCGACTCCCGATGAACCACGTCCAGTTGTATATTGACTGCGTATAGCCAAACGACTTATGTATCCCAAAAGTTGCGATTTAGCAACACCTGGATCTCCCATCAGACAGATGTTTATATTTCCACGAATTTTCATACCATCGGGACGTTTATCGACACCGCCAACCAGTAGCAAGAGGAGTGCCTTCTTGACATCCAAATGGCCGTAGATTTCTGGTGCTAAACTGCTGGCGAATTTCTCATAGAAATCATCCTGTGATAGTTCGGCAAGTTCATCGGGTGTAAGTTCAGCGTCCTTTTCGGACATTTCTTCGTTTTTGTTGATGCAAATAATACGCTGAAATTATAAAAAAAAATTATCGAACTATTCTAATAGCGAAACACTGACTAGGCGAAGAAAAGAACAGAAAACCATTTTCCAAATTTATTCAATTATTTTTATATTCTAGGATTTTTCAAAATGGTTTTACGCATATAGACGCTTGAAAGAGAAAAGGCGAAGCGAAATAATGTACAGGAGAGCAAATTGAAGTTAGACCAATGTCCAAGCATCTTGGACATATTCTGGCTAGGCGTTATCTCCAAGGACGATTTTTGAAAGATCCAGCACCGCATTACCACTGCCATACCAACGAGGTGTGCTATACGATGCACCGATCCGGGCAGATATGACGAAAAAGACATCGCATATATCCGGTTATCGTCTTAGCGCACTAAGGGTTGTCCGTGCTTTCCAAACCGTTTCCCATGAAGCAAACGGAGTGATATCGACAATGTTACCAATAGATATAATAGCGTGTGAGCTTCAGCGTATTTACGTAGCAGCAGGTGAAGCATCGAAAGTGAACGAGCGATTGCGCAGCATCCAGGAATGCCAAAGACTTTGGGAGAACGAGAACAAATGGAGATGGACGTTTACACTGATTTCGAACATAGACAGCTGGATCAGGCGCAAAAACGGAGAAGTAGACTTCTATGTGTTACAGCTGCTTAGCGGACAGGAATGTTTTAAGCAGTATCTTTACCGCGTCAAGCATAAGGAAGAGCCATTTCCCAAAAAACTATGTACACGGGAGATTCACACCTTCCTGGGAAAGGACACCACAAGGGTTAAAGCTGGCAAAGGATGCCCGCAGGGAGGAGTACTATCGCCTCTTCTATGGTGTCTTGTGGTAGACGACCTACTGAGCTTGCTCAGTCCTAGCGGTCTTATAGTCCAAGGATATGCTGACGACTTAGTAATCATGATTAAGGGCAAGTTTGAGGAAACCCTCTGCGACTTTATGCAGCAAGCACTAAGTAAAACACAAACATGGTGCCATGAGAAAGGCCTACAGGTCAATCCGGGCAAAACCACAATTGTGCCTTTTCACGAAAGAGAGACCTGAACAAAATAAGATCGAGACGGAAATCAAACTCGCGACAGAAGTAAAATATCTAGGAGTAATTCTGGATCAGAAACTCCTATGGAACAAGCACCTAGAAAAAGTATCAGAGAAAGCCACTACTGCTCTACTCTTGTGTAGACAAGTCGAAGGCAAAACCTGGGGCTTGAAACCCAAAATAGCCTTATGGACCTATACAGCTATTGTAAGACCTATGATAGCATACGGAGCATCAGTATGGTGGCAAATAACAAAACTAGTAAGCGCCAGGAGCAAATTGGACAAGCTACAAAGGTTGGCATGTATCAACACGACAGGAGCAATGAGAACCAGCCACACGGCAGCTATGGAAGTTCTTTTAGATCTGACTCCGCTGCACATCTATATCGAATCGCAGGCAAGATTAGCCGCGATGAGAAACGAATTAAACGGCAACCCATCCAGAGTAAAAAGTAGACCTAATAATCTATCCAGACTTAGAAGTAGCATTTAAATGCCAGACATGGCTGTGGACCATATGGCAAAGAGATATCGCTTCGAAATCCCTTTCGATTCCATAGTTTGCGACAGAGAGAACAGGGCAAGAGACCCACCGCAGTTCGGACCGGATAGCATTGTATGGTATACCGATGGCTCTAAGACGACTGAAGGCACCGGAGCTGGCATAAGCGGACCCCGCGCCAGGATAACGGAATCCCTCGGTGAATATCCATGCTATATCCACGTCCAAAGAAATAAACCTCGAAAGGAGTTACTCAAATAAGAACATAGTCATTCTCACAGATAGTCAGGCAGCGATAAAAGCCTTGACTGCAGTAAACTCAAACTGGTGTGGGAATGCCAAGAAAAATTATGTATCCTTAGTTCCAACAACAGAGTCCTTTTGCACTGGGTGCCCGGTCATGAGGACATAGAGGGCAACGAAGTAGCAGACCAACTTGCAAGAGACGGAGTAGCGGTCCGCCCTACTGGACCAGAGCCGTTCTGTGGAATCTCAACCTGCTCCATTAAGAGGAGCATAAGGGAGGAACACAAGAAATGCCAACACTGGACCACACTGCCCAGACTTAAGACAGGCCAAAAGATTCATACCGAATCACTCAACTAAAAGGAGCAAGCAGCTTCTACAGTTTGATAGAAACAAAGCGCGGGTAATAACCGGAATACTCACGGGTCATTCGTGCTTGAAAGATCGTAAAAGAATAGGAATTATAATTAATAATTTTTGCAGGTTCTGCCAATTGCAGGCAGAAACCTCTGAACACATTCTGTGCTGCTGTGAGGCAGTCGCAACTCAGCGCCACAAAAGTTTCGGAGAACACTTTGTGGACCATAGTACCATTGCATAAATAGACCTACACCAACTAGATAAATTCCTAAGAGAAATAAAGCTGAGTGAGGACCTCTAGGTTGAAACTGAAGAAAGATTTATGAGGTATAGCACAATAGCCCACTGGTTGCGTTGCTTGGAGGAATCCCTCCGCCTCCGATGAAATCTAATTTAATCTACATGTGCGACAAAACCCGCCCAAGTGGCAAGTTTTTCAGACCGCAGCAGCGAGGATTATGTAGGCACTTCGCCGCTTTGGGCGCATGAGAACTATGCAATGCAACGCAGCACAGGAGACGTTTGAGTAGACTGACAGTTACTGACGGCTTTAGCAGTTATGCTGTTGGCCTCCCGAAGAAATACCTAGCGGATGGTTCCAGGATGATTCATACGTACGACTGAGATGTTTAGCGGGTTAAAGTCCCGCACCGCTTTTAATCCTTAAAAAAGTTTAAAAAAGAAAAAACCCAGTCGCAAGATGAGTTCTTTGAGGAGTTTTTTGAAGACGAGACCTACGTATTTTTCGGAGCCACTGAATAGCATTTGATCAAATTTACAAATAAAATTGGAAGCTACAGCATTCGTAGCTTGCACGATTGAATGCAAAAGTTCAATGTGGCAAAGGAAATTGGGACTAGTGGCGATAGCAGTGCAGAAGATACCAATTTTGTTTCCTGAAAATGTAATACGAAAAAAATATTCTTATTATACTTACGAAAGCATCTAAATACGTTTCAGTTAAAAGTCCAGTGATCATTTGTTTGAATCCGGTTCTCACCAGTGGCAAAAAAACGCCCGAAACACACACATGATCGCCCGGTTGCGCCAGTCGCGTTACCTCTCCTCGGCACATAATCGTCAAAGTGCGTGGAATATGGCCAACAGGAACTTGGTCGCTCTGAAACAAACCAAGAAAACTTTAGCCTACAACTCCGCAGGTCAGCACACTCCTTACATGTTCCTGAATTTTCAATTCCTGAAATTTAACAAATTTCGATCCTCTCGTTTGCAAATACAATCGTCCACCGGCCTTATTAACGCGACAATCATCCGAAGGACAGTCTGTGACCGGCATGAAAGTCATCGAATTAACGGGCTGATAGGTTTCCGATCCGCAACGATCGCAAGTGTACGTAGCCACGACCATCATGGGCTTGACTTCCGTAGAACGGGTAACAATGCCACGAACTGTGACCAGTTTGCCGATTTGCTGAGCTTTTACTTCGCGAATTGAGCTGGCCTTTTCTGACGATAGCGGCTTGAAGGCAATTTCACTGAAATTTAAAGGGAAAAGGTCACAAAACCCGGATAGCCTGGCAAATAACAAAAAAGCCTACAATCTCTTCATCAATTCCGGCGGAAATTGATTTCTATTGTCTCTCTGTTCCATTTGATTTCGAGTTCGAGACTCCATCAGGAGACGATGCTCGATGTAGACATCAAGCGAGTCCTTGGCTGTGACTTCGCGTTCCTTGTACGTTGGCAAAAGTTCGGCAATCGTGTCCGAAAATATCGAGACGTAGCGACGAGTGTTTTGTGAAATTGCATCGGTCAGGCTCTCGTTGAACTCGTTTACGTCGTCCAGGTCGACGGTCATTAGAATCTGCCCGAAAAACAGAGCGAACCATTTAGTGGTTAAATTCTAGCCGGAGGAATTGCGACTTACCTGTTCTCTGTGCGCCAACTTAACGAGTTGAGCGGCATATTTGAATGTTTTACGTCCATCGTCATCGGTCTGGCAAAATTCGGTGAGAAAAGTCCGAATTGAATCTGAAAATTTCACACAGTAAAATCGAGTGCAGTATTTTTCGAATTGAATTCTTTCTTACCGCGATCTTGTGCGTAGTCGCGACGTGCCATGGCGTTTTAAGTATAATACAATAATTAACAATAATTGCGAGAGAAATTAAAAGGTACACTTTTGAACAAAAAAACTTAGCACACGAGCGACTTCAAAACACTTTGATTTTTTATGCTGGAGTGTTTTGGCGCGAAAAGCCGTCAGATGAAACACTTGGGATGCAATTTAGTTCAATGGAATTATTTCCTATCAGAATTACGCGCCATCTGGTTAGTGAAATAAGAAACTCATAAGAACCGGATTTTTAATATTTGAAATGACCGTTACGAGCAAATGACGATATCCATTCCAATTATGCCGAATCCGTAGCTTTAGTACACTAAGAAAGTGCACAAATTTATACAGAACTAGTTGCGCTTTTTATTCTTTTGGAATTTATTAAAATTCAGAAAGATTTGTGAAATTCGATGGACGGGTTTCTTTCAAAATTTTTCATACTAAAACATTTACTTACGGCAAACTTGAAAACATGTGGCAATGAGTGTGTCTGGGAATCCCATAAAATTTAAAAAATTTTGTGTAAAAACAATTTCCCTTTAATTTGTAAAAAGTTCTCGAAAAATTAAAAAAATATTATCAAAACGAGCTCATTTTATTTAAAAAAAAACTTCTTTAAATAGTAGAGCCAAGGAATTTCTGTTCTTATCTAAAAACTAAAAAAAAAAATTTTAAAAAAACGCTTGGAAAAATTTTCGGTGGCGATTGTTATTGAGAGCAAGCGAGTTTCTTGGCTATTGCAATATCTCGTTAAATTAAAAAACATTTGATGAAAATCTTGTTCAGTTTAACCATTTCCAATTTAATTTGGATCGATTGAACAATCGTTGTAAAACTCAAACATTGTTATTAAAAAATTTGGATATTTACAAAAACCATTTGTAGCTTGGTTCGTAAAATTAAAAAGATTATTCCATTTTGTTTGTGTAGTTACAAATCATTTACAAAAGAAATCTTGTAGAACAAAAAAAAATTATTTTGTTAATTGTTGATTGTTTTTAATGAAACAATAAACTAAAGGGGTATTTGAAAAATTCGATTGTATCAAAAATAAATTTTTGAGTTATAATTGGTTAATTATCTAATTTTCGGTTTTTTTTTCTTTAAATAAAAAAAGGAAATTCAAGGAGTAATTAAATAAGTCTTATGGACAGGTAAAAGCTTTCAACAAGGAACGTGTCTTGTAAGGGAGTAATGCTGCTACCCTGTGCCTCTCCAGGATCACACAGGAATTGAAGAAGGAAGTCCGGAAAGTTTGCTATGTATGAAACAAAGTTTCGGTCGAAATAATTTTATTTTCGGTAAACACATAAGTTATTTTTCTAGGAAGTTAAAATTTTGTATTCATTCGTTAATTTTATAATCAACATCACTGCTGCGACAGGCCAAATCGGGTCAGTGCCTGCAGTAATAGTATAGTTGTATCAGAAAAATTGTTTCAAACTGAAGCTATACTTGTATTTTATTTATTTCAAATTGCTTTGATGATATAAATATATAAACTTTTGAGTTTAACGACATTTATTTCAAATATAACAAAATAATAATAACATAAATAAAGTATTAAAAAAAATAAAAATAATAGATTTAAAAATATGTAAGGTACCTATTAACATTTATTACTTTTTTAGAATTGAGGATATAAATGAATGGGTCCATGCTAAATGGAATTTTGATCGAAATTGCGATTTCACTAGTTTTGAAGTCTTGGAGGTTCGGCACATCTTATCATTAATTAATCTAGTCAATTAATCTAGTAGCTCATATATTAAGTTTCAACTTTTTAGCATAAGCCGTTTCTGAGATATGAAAACCCACCCCCACCCCTATACCTTGCTACCGCAATAAAAAAATTTATTTTTCTGGGATGTCTCTAAAGTAGCTCTATACAGTTTTAAATTTTTAGCTTTCTATCCTTTGTGGCTTTCAAGAAATTAATCTCAGAATTTTTTCATTTCCACCCCCTTCCACCATACACCCACACCCACCATACACCCACAACCGGTAGAGGTCTACTAGTACTAACTTCTGTAAAATTTTCAAGATTATATCTAGTACGGTTCTTGAGATATAAAAGGGTCATTCCATCAAGAATCGCCAAAGTTGTGACCTTACCATCGCCGATTCTTTTGAAAATTTTTGTACTTTAAGAACTAGTGGAAAAAAATATAATTTAATTTTTTTGTTTCTATCTCATTTTTTTGCAAGTTGTAGTATGTTAAAGATTTCGCAAAAATGGTTTCCGAGTCATCTTTGAAAATTCATATCTCTGGTAATTTTTATCCTAAAATAAATATAATAAAAATATAAAAAAAAATACGAATAAAAATTATCCTTGAAATCTTTTTTCAAGGATTTTGTCGTTTATCCTTGAATATCTCAAAATCAGTTTTTTTTATTTTTTTATATTTTGTAGGTTATACTGTTTTACAAAACATACCAAAAAATTAACTTAGGACCTTAATGGCATTGGGGTCAAAAAAATCGATTCTAGATGGAATGACCCTTTTTCAATAAAGTAATTGAGAAGCACTGATGTTCTTCGATTTTTTTGACCCCGATCCCATTCAGATCACAAGTTAATTTTTTGGTATGTTTTGTAAAACAGTATAAAATATAAAAAAAAAATAAAAACCGTATTTTGAGATATTCCAGGATAAAGGACAAAATCGTTATCCTTGAAATTTTTTTCAATTTAATTTTTATTCGTATTTTTTAAATATTGCGACAACCTCCCTCTTTAAAATAAGCCCTATTCTATTATTATAGGATAAAAATGATCAGAGATATGAATTTTCAAAGAGGACTCGGACACCATTTTTGCGAATACTTTAATATATTATAACTGACAAAAAAATGAGATAGAAACAAAAAATTGAAATCATATTTTTTTTTTCACTAATTCTTCGAGTACATACAGTGAATCGGCGATGGTAAGGCCACAAATTCCGTCATTTTTGGCGATTCTTGATGGAATGACCCAAAAATTTAATTTTTTGAAAAATGGCCCCCACTTCCGCTCTTCACCACCCCTCTCAAAAACTTTATATTCAGTAGACTCCACTTATAATTATATATACACAAACCAATTTATATCTTCCTGGTACAATCGAGTCGGAAGATATTGTAATCCAATGTTTTCCCCCCCCCCCACCCTCAAACCTTACCACCACCCTTAAAAATGCTAATCCTTTTCTAATCTCCTAATATTTCTTAAGTTAACCACAAAGTGTCAACAGTCTGACATTAATCGTTCAGAAGATATGGATATTAGAATGATGAGTAAACCTACCAAGTTATTCTGGCTAACGCGATCCATGATTAAAGGGCATCAGTCTATGGGTTTCAAAAATTCGCCAAAATTCGCGCGGCATAGATAAATTTGTAAAATATAATTATATGAGTTATAAATAATCTCTTTTATTGATTCGGTAGTGTATTGTTATGAATTTAACTTAACTGTTGTCTACAGGCGGTTTTTGTTTTTTCCAACAGTTTTCAAAAATGGACTGATTACCTTTTAGCATGGACCCATTCAAATTAAATGATATGAAATTCTTATTTAGTTTTCACTTGCTGTTTGATTTTATTCTTTATTTTTCTTTTCTTTTTATTTATTTTCTTAATATTATTTTTAATTGATTTATAACTATATTTTTATTTAATCTTGTCTAATGATTTTTACCCCATTTTTCATAGTAACTAATAAGTACATCATTCACTTATAAAAAATCTGCCAATAGTCGGGGCAAAACTTTATTATTTTTTGGGTAGAAGACCGGAATGGATTTAATGCTGAGGTGCGTTGTAGGTTGTAGTGTCATCTGTGGGAATTGGTGTGGATCACCTAATGCAGTTGGCATTACTGGGTCTCCACATCAATTCCCCAAAAAATTAGTTCAGTGGAGGGTTTTTGCGGGGTCTGACAGTTGGCGTGTAGATAGGAGGTAAGGTTAAGATTTTAGCACGCCTGGGCTGAATAAGATAATTAAATTATAAAATAAGGGAGAAAAGAAAAGAAATAGCGAAGCAAATGAGGATTAAATAAATAAATGCCAAACAAATTAAGTAATACAAATAAAATTTAAATAAAATAAATGAAAATAAATTTAAAAAAAAAATATGACAGACAACGAAAGGACAGAAACTGACTCGGACAGACTTATAAATAAAAATTAAAAGAAAGTACAAATATAATGGAAAATTTTGTTTATGCGGCGAAAATAGAAACAAAAAGGTAATTTATTTTGTTGAATTTATTTTTTTGGTTTTCCTTTTTTTTTGTATTTTTTGTTTTTTTTGGCTTTTGTGGTTTGGATTAGTAAAAGCACTAAAATGGCTAAATAAGAAGCCCATAGGATGGATCTTCACCTTTGAACACCTTCCGCCCCCTCATTCCTCTGTCTAGGGGCCATTCATTTTTCGACATTCTTTTGAGGACCAGTATGGCTTTGGTAGGGTGGGCTAGACAGCGCATAACAACATCACCAGTCGTGTTGTAGGGAGTTTTCTCGGTCTCTCATGACCGATTGGGAATCTTATCCCAATTTTATCACCCGGGTAAGTCGGCGTGAAATTTTTGTTGTACAGGCCATGGGTCTTATGGTCTGAGATGCTAACAACGTACCCCCCTCCCCCCTCACAGGCGCAGCTAGCCCGGAAGCCAGCAAGCACGTCGCTCCAGTTTGCGTTTCAGCCACCAATTCGGACGTAGGCGGAATTGGACCACTGTTTACCACTGTTCAACCTTTCCTTCGGTATTTGATTTTTTTAAGTCGAAATAACCACTCCAAGGCCTCGGTTCACAACAAGGTTACTATGCAATTGACAACCTAAAGTATAACCAGATTGTTATGACTGCATCTCATCATTAACCGCGTTCTGGACTTTTACCCAAGAAATTATAAAGTTGCGCCCAGACTGTTGGTAGATTTTTTTATTTATTTACGTATTTTTTCAATATCAATAAACCATAGGAGATTAAATATAAACAAAGCCCTTTAGGGGTTGAATATAAAAAATGTTGAAACTTATTTTAAGGCGATTACATAGAAAGCCCGCTAAAGTAAAAAACAATTCGATATCTTATCAGACCTAAGTGATATGTCGGAATTCATAAAAACCTATACAATCATTTCACACCCACTTAGGGGTTGAATATCGTAAAATCCTGAAATCAATTTTGAGATCATTATACATAAAGCACATAGAGGTAAAGGTGAATTCGATCTCATTAACCCGAAAAGTTTTGTCGAAATTCGTGAAAACTTGAACAATATCTTACATCCCTAGCGGGTTTAATATCAAAAAATGTTTAAATCGGTTTGTTCTGCGATTAAATTTAAGGCCATTGAAAGTGAAAGTGAATTCGATATCTCATTAGACCTAAGAAATATATCGCAATTCGTGAAAATGTATACAACAACTTTACACCTCTTTAGGGGGTTGGATATCGAAAAATTTGGAAAAATGTTTCTAGACGCTTAAATAGCCCGCAGAATGATAATTCGCCATGCCTAAAAGATAAAACGAAATTCGTGTAAATGTGAAAAAAAAACTTTTCACGGACATTGTTTTTATTCCACCTTAGTACGGCAATGAAAATATGAAATTTTTTTGCTTTAATTATTCCTCTAATACATCTAAATATACCTCCGTACCTTACTACCACTATCAAAAGTTGTATTTTTCTAGGATGCCATCAGTTTTTAGCTTCCTATTCCTTGCGGTTTAAAAATCTGAATTTTTTTGTATCCGCCCCCTCCCACCATCACCCCTTACACTTGCATCCCCTGAAATTTTTTTCTCTACTAGAGTTCTACTGTGCCTAACTCCTGTAAAATTTTAGATCATATCTGATACGGTTCTTGAGATATAAAGATTTAATTTTTTTAAAAATGGCCTTCTGTGCTTCCCATCACTACAAATTAACACTAAGTTCCACCTTTGTGACATTAACAATTAAGGGGATATGGATTTTAGAATGTCTTGATATCAGCAATTCGGACGGTCTTGATCTAGCGTTTCGGACGCCCCCCCCCCCCCCCTCTCACACCCACCATCCATATCGACAATTACACTATCAAAGTTCTTTATAAATTCTAAGTTTCAGCATTCTAGCCTATGAAATTGTTCCTGAGGTCAGTAAACAAAAATTTGTCGTCCAAAACGCTCACCTCACCTCCACCCTCATAAATTGGCCACTTAAGAGGGTGCATCTAGTCTACTCACAAAAAAAATCAACTCAATAGCTAAAAAGGTTTGGGAGGTATGCGCCTTCAAACGATTTTGCGGGCGGCGGACGGCGTGCAGCGTACGTCGTACGGCGGTCGGCGTACAGACGGACTGACATTAAATCGAGCACAATACTGTATTATTGAAATAATAACGTGAAAATCCGGTCTCCCCGCATATACCAGAATTACTTATTAGAGGTTGGGAATAATTTAAGGTATGATGCAGCCAACAATTGGAAGTACCAACTCTTTGGATGTGCATTTCACGAGTAGAAGTATAAGTGCAGGGAAGCTTCCGTGCATGTTAGGCAGTTGCAATCCTTTCTTCCTATTTACAAAACAAGCATAGCGTTAAAACACTACGACAAAGTCCTGCTAAACAACCTACATCCTGAAACTCTAGATCGTTAAACAACATGAAAAACTTTTGAATTTACCTAACATTGCTCTTATCCTCCGTACGTCGTACAACTCCTCAACTTTGAGGATATGCCAAGGTATTCCTTGTGCACTTATCCACAGCGTATGCATTAAATTCGTCGTAGTTTTAGAATGACTTTGGAAGTTTCGTTGCATGCCGACCCCAACGAGCGTTTAATTACAGTCCTACTTACTTTGAATGCAAAATTCTTCGACTATTGGTAACTCGAACTCATGACTATTTAATGCCACTTAAGGAACTGTGCAAAAGCCTGTATCATCGTCCTTACGTGCTCAACTATTTCGAGAAGATGAACGAGGTCGGGTAGGAATTCGGCAATGAGGTGATAATTGGGGAGATGAAGAGTGAACTCTATGGAATCTGAGTTATCAGGGTAAGAGTTAAAAAAATCAGCCAGGTTCGTCCTCCACTATCTTTGCTCATTAAGCCGGAACTAATATCTAGTATGCTGCAGATAGGTAAATAAATTGCTTTGTATTTAATTGAACATTCAGTCATTCTGCAGTTCGAAAAATGTTTCCTCCTCCATTCTTTGTCAGTCGCAGAACCTCGATTAAAAGTCTAAAGAACGACGAAATGAATGGATTGGATGCTCCATTCCAAACTCAAATCTCCTTAACATTAAGCATAATTCGAAAAATAAACAGACAACATCCTGTTCTACTTATTTAACATACCGAGACCATGCCATTGTGGGTTCTGGCTTGAGCGACTACACAGGAAAAAGTATTTCTAGCAAACACAACCTGTCAGAGCCAAACATCAACACAAAAGCCTCCAGTTTCTAGGTCCTGTTCTTCCATGCGGATTCGATGTCTCCTTCGGGCCTGCATCCGATATGAATTGAAGCATGCCGAGCAGCTTTTGCACACTGGATTTTGACTGTAAACAGATAGAAAGGAAGAAAGGCATTGGAAAGAAAAAAATTGTTCAAGGAAAGGACGAAAAATGGAAGAACTTCATCGGCCAAATAAAAAAATTTGCCAATATTCTGCGCGAAACTTTATTATTTTTCGGGACTAAGTTCGGGAAGCGGTTGGGGCCACTGCCACATTAAACACACGAATTACGTAATTGGGTCATACCTACTCCAGGACCCCGCCAAAGGCGAAATATAACATCGGCTAATTCGAGACAAGGAGGTTTTTTTGGAAAGTTAAAGTTACTCGAATAAAAGTAAAAGTATCGAAAATACCGATTTTTTGTCGATTTTACATATAAAAGCGATTGTAATCGGTTTTACACTACCTTCGGGGTTGAATATCAAAAAATCCTGAAATTAATTTTTAGGCGATCACACTAAAAGCCTATGTAGAAGTAAGAACCAATTTGTTGCTTCATTAGACCTCAGAGATGGGATAGAATTTGTGAAAACGTCTACAAGCCCATTATATCACCTTAGGGGTTGAATTTTGAAAAATCATGAAATTGGTTTTTAAGCGTAGAACTAGTAACCAATTTTATATATCATCAGATTTAAGGGATGGCGAAAATTGTAAAACGTATGCAACCCCATTACACTCCTTTTGGGTTGAATATCCACAAATCCTGAAATTATTTTTATGCGATTATATAGGAAGCCTTAGGAATTCAAAATCAATTCGGAGTATCATCAGATCTAATAAATATGTTAAAATTCGTGAAAACGTATGCAGTCCTTTTTCATCATTTTGAGTGTTGAATATCAGAAAATCCTAAAATTGGTGTTGTAACGACTCGATTCATAGCCGGGGTTAAATTGAGTGGGTGCCAGGGCTCGTTATAAAATATTTGTTTAATTGACTCCACTGGTTTCATTAATTCTATTTGTTTAATTTTACATTTGATTTAATTTGGTTTTCTCCTTGCGTCTCCGTGTTTGCGTTGTAGTTCGCCTCCGCTCATCTGCTCTACTCGCCTTGACTCGATCCTGCTCGTAGCCTCTGCTCAGCGTAATTCCACTCTGTTGTAGGCTTGTGCATTTTAGTTCACGGAAAGGAGCGATCATTTTTTGTCCGCGAACCTTAGTTCGTTCTTTTAGTTCACTAGTTCGTGGGAGTTCAGCCGCGAACTAGAAAGAAGTAAAGATCGAAGTAGTTCGCGAACTTATTGAACTAAAAGAACGAACTTATTGAACTATGATAAAAGAACGAACTTCAAGTTCAGTAATGAGAGTGATGAGGTCCGTAGGTACAATGTGATGACCTAAAGAAAAAGGTCATCAGGTACAATGTGATGACCTAAAAAAAGAAAAAGTCGTCACTGTAGAACTATAAAAGGTCGTCTGATACAATGTGATGAGCTAAAAAAAGAAAAGAAAAAGGTCATCCGCGTACAAGTATATTCTACCACTGACTTACAAACGGCAATGAATGAACAACGAACAAACGAACTAGGAGCGGGACTGAATGCGAAATAGCTCGTTAATTTCTCTTCTAGGAACGCTCTTCTGAACTAGTTCGTTCGCGAACTACACAAGCCTACTCTATTGGTATGACTCCGTTCGCCTTGCTCGACCCGTCTTTGCTCGTCATCTCTCCCTGTCGTCATCTCCGCGTGTGGCCTCTGCTCGTCTTTGCTCTGTCCTGTCTGTCTCTGATCAGCTCGTTGAGGTTTGGCGTGGTTCATCGTGGCTTATCGTAGCCCGTACTGGCTCGACATCCTGGCACGATTCTGCTCGCCTTGACTCGTTCCCGTCTCTGCCTGCCATCCTTCCCTGTCATCGTCAGCCTTGTCTTCGTCTCCGCGCGTCGTTGCTTGGCTCTGCTCGTCGTGGCTCTGTTCGCCGTGGCTCTGTTTGCCGTGGATTGCTCTGCTCGTTGCAGCTTGCTCCGCTCGTCGTGGCTCACTCTGCTTGTAGTGGCTTACTCTGCTCGTCGTGGCTTGCTCTACTCGTTGCGGCTCGCCCTGCACGTCGTGGCCCTGTTCGCCGTAGCGCACTCTGCTCGTCGTGGCTTGCTCTGCTCGTTGCGCCTCGACTTGACTCTGCTCGCCGTGGCTTGCTCTGCTCGTCGTGGCTTGCCCTGCTTGTTGTAGCTCGCTCTGCTCGTCGTGGTTTGTTCTGTTCGTCGTGGCTTGCTCTGTTCGTCGTGACTTGCGCTGCTCGTTGCGGCTCGCTCTGTTCGTTGTGGCTTGCTCTGCTTTGCTCGTTTCTGCTTGGCTCGTCGATACTCTGCTTGGCTCGTCGATACTCTGCTTGGCTCGTCTTTGCTCTGCTTGGCTTGCTCGTCGCGTTGGCGTGAAAGTAAAAAGTTATTCTGTATATAATAATATCTGAGGGTTATGGCTGAATTTGTGAAAATTAATACAACCCCTTTACACTCCCTTAGGGGTCGAATTTCAAAAAGTCCTGAAAATTTTTTCTAAGCATTTATCTAGAAGATCTAAGAACCCGTCGAAAATAAATTAATTCAATATTGTTAGAGATTTGCATATATGCACCTTCTTTGCACTGATAACTTTATTGCACCCCTTTCCTACACCCACGGATATTTGAAAAATTGTCCACATCTTGATTACTTTTCTAGTACGTCTACATCCCCCACCGAGTTTCAAAGTTCTAGCATAAGCCGTTCCAGAGATGTGAAAAACACCCCCGTACCATACCACGCATTATTTTTTCCCGCACTTCCATCCCCTTTATCGTCTTTTTCTGTAAATTCGTCGTCTAAAATACTCCCCCAACTCCTCCTCACACCTCCACCTGCCAGTCTATTCATATAAAAAATATTCAATTGAACAGCTCAAAGGGTTTGGGATCGATGAGCCTTCAAACGATTTACGGCGTACCGTGGACGGCGGACGGACATTACGGACTGAAACGTGAAAAAAAATCTTCAGGGCAGCAAATTTTTGTTTTGTTTTTTTTTTTTTTAAAATCCATCACTATACTGTTTTATTGATTTAATAAAGTAAAATGGAGGAAATTTCGAATAAAGTCATGACCAAGTTTTACGAGGCTGAATAAAAAAGAAAACTTTTCCATTTTAGATGGAAAATCCATTCTTGACACAAGGATATACGATACGAGTATGGTGTGTAGTTAGCATCAGTCTAACCAAATCCTGCACGTTTCCATTACGAGCGCATACAGCAGTAAAGTTTCTAAGGTGTTTAGCAAGAAAAGTTTTCGATGATTCTCAATATCCAAACTGTTATTAACTTTGCATGCTTCAGGCTCCAAAAAGTATCCTCAGAAACTCCGGCGATGAGTTTCTATAGGATAGAAAAGCAGGCCGGAGTTTATAGTGGTGTACACCTTCGTGGCTTTTAGGCTGGATAAATGAACAATCGCTGAACTTTGAAGTACTTTGGGGTGTTGAGTTTACGAATTGAACCATCGATGGAAATTGATACTATTGCAAGAGGGTACGTTTTGAATTCTAAATAAACCGGAAGAGGATCAGTGGATTTGTTGGTTAGTTTGGAGTTAAGTTTGCGTAGGATTTGGGACTATTTTTCTGTGTTCCCGACATCATTTTGCCCATTATCCAGGAAAATCGGTTCGTCTTCGGTAGTTCTTATATTCCAAAATGATGGAGACAACCCTCGAGTTCTGGATCCAGGCCGTAATTTTGGTAGATACACGAAGTCATAGATGAACGGAAAAACTAGAAATGTTGTGTGTTGTAGAATCAGAGGTTGCATCTATCCTACCTTAAAAACTCATATCCCTATGAAATTAATCATAATTTTATCAAGTGATGTTCTCTTAGCCATGGTTACTAATAATACTACTATATTAAAAAATCTATCAAAAGCCTATTCTTATTTTTTCGGTAGATGCAGTGCAAGTTACTATGCCACTGATAATCTGACAAAAAATAACATTCCAAATAACTTCATGGTTGTTCTTTGGATTGTCAGTCGTAGTATCTTGTACCGCATCTTAGCACTAAGCGTGTTCCGGATTTCTACGTAAAAAAATAATAAAGTTACGCCCGGACTGTTGTGAGATTTAATATTTAGTTACTTTTTTACAGTTTCAATAAAAACATTGGCTCAGATATAGACATAACTCCTTAAGGGTTAAGTATCAAAAAATTCTGAAACCAACTTTTAGGCAATTATGTGGACAGTCCGTTACAGTAAAAAACAATTTGACATCTAATCAGATCTAAGAGATATGTCGGAATTCGTTAAAACGTTCACAATCACACCTAAGGAGGTGTTAGTGGTTGAATATCGTAAAATCTGGAAAAAAAAGAGCCCACAGAAATAAAACGAATTCGATATCTCGACAGACCTAAGAGATATGACAATATTCGTGAAAATGTATACACCCACTTTTCGTTGACAATGTCTCCTCCGTACGCTTCCGTGCAAATCTGAATTATTTTTTCTGAAATTATGTCTTTAGTACATATACTACATACCAAGTTTAAATTTTCTGGCGTAAGTTATTCCTGAGATACAAAAAACACACCCCACTCCAGTAACTTGTTACCGCTATCAAAAATATTACTTTAACATTTTTTTGGCAGATAGACGTGGTGAATCCCTTAACGTCGTGACGTATCTCACCTCCAATCCATGATTCAACCCTCACCCCCACCTTATGTAATATCTTAATAGGCTAGTCAGATTCGAGTCTTCAGACGCGTTTGCGTGCGGCGTTTAAAGCAGGCAGACTCCTTTTACTTTATTATTTTAATAATACAGTATTGTTTTCGATTTTTTAAAAAAAAAAATTTGCTACCCTCAAAATTTTTTTTTTCACGTTTCATGACGAGTACACACGAAAAAAGCAAAAAAAAATTTCAGTCCGTCTGTCCGCCGTACGCCGTACGCCGTACGCCGTACGTCGACCGCTGTACGCAAAATCGTTTGAAAGCTCGTAGCTCCCAAACCCTTTGAGCTATTAAATTGAAATTTTTTTGATGAATAGACTGGGTAGTCCCCTTGAAGTGGCCAAATTTGGAGGGGTAGGGGTGTGAAAGGGAAGGAGGGGGAAGTGTTTTAGACGGAAAATTTTGGTTTCTAGGTCTCAGCAACCGCTTATGCTAGCAGGCTGAAATTTGGAATTTATATAAAGCTTCAGTAGTGGACCCATTTGCAAAAAAATTGCCGATATAGGTGAAGGGGTATGGGAGTGGGGGGAAAAATAATGCGTTCGAAACGCAAAAAAGGTGAGATCGACACTTTCTAAAATCCATATCTCCTAAACGGTTAATGTCACAAAATTGAAACTTAATGAGTATCTGTAAGTATACTAGGAGAATAGATCAGAAACAAAAATTTGAGTAGGGGCAGTGGCGTACGGGGGTGGGGGCTAAAAAACTTTAGATTACGATATCTCACGAACCAATTACACTAGATAAATAAAATTTGGTTTCCTTATAAAGGTTGACAAATAAAGTTTGCTGAAAGTAAAATTTTTTACGGGGGCGGTGGAGCATGAAAGTGGAGGGGATAAGAATTTTTCTAAAAAATCACGTCTCATATCTCAAGAACGGTGTAAGATAGATACTTAAAATTTTTACCAGAAGTAGGCCTGATAGACCACTAGCTGAAAACAAAATTTTGCAAGTGTGGGTGTAGAGGGTGAGGGTGGGGGAGGGTGAAAAGGAAAAAGTTCCGATTTTTCTATCTCGAGAACCTATAATGATATAAAGCTGAAACTTGGTATTTAGATAGAGCTATATTAGTAGCATCTTGGGAAAATATAATTTTTTATAAGGGTAGTATGGTACGGGGGTGGGGGGGTGTTTTTCCTATCTATAGAACGGCTTATGATACAAAGTTGAAACTCGGTACGTTTATGTAAATCAACTAGAAAACTAATTTAGATAAAAAAAAATTTCAAATATCCATTGGCGTTCGGAGGGGGGGGCAAAAAAAAATATCAGTGTAAATAGAATGCATATATTTTCACAATTTTCGTCATATCTATTAGGTCTTCCCAAATATTGAATTCATTTTTATTCTACGGCTTCTTCATATAAATACCTAGAAAGTGTTTTCAGGATTTTTTAAAATTCGACCCCTAAGGCGGTGCAAAGAGGGTTGTAAACTTTTTCACGAATTCTACTATATCCCCACGTCTTATCAGATATCGAATATCTTTTCACTTTCACGTGCTTGCGTAACAATCACCTAAAACTTGTTTTTAAATTTTTTTCAGCCCCTAAGAGGGTATAAACGGGTTGAACACGTTTTTACGAGTTCCGTCATTTCTTTTAGAAGTGATAAGAAATTGAATTGGTTCCTACCTTCTCGTGCTGTTTTCATATTTATTTATTAACTTTTTTCAGGATTTGTGGATATTCAACCCCCAAGTGGGTGTAAGGAGGTTGCATATCTGATGATATATCGAATTCATTTTTACTTCCCATGGTTTCCTATGTAAAAAGCCAAAAAGTCATTTTCAGTATTTTAGATATTCAATCCTAATGGGTGTAAGGGGGTTGTATGCTTTTCAAAGTTTCGACATATTTCTTAGGTTCGATGAGATATTAGATCGCTTTTCATTTCCACAGAGTTTTTATATAATCGCCTACAAACCCATTTCTTAATTTTTGGATAATCAACCCCCAAGGGTTTGTATATGTTTTCACAATTTTTGCCATTCCTTAGTTCTGATGAGATATAAAATTCATTATTACGGCCAACCAATTCACGATTTTTCGAATTTCATGAACCAAGGAGGTGTGAAGGGTTTGCTTACGTTTTTTTCGAAATTCAAACCCCAAGTGGAAGTAATGGGTTTGTATACGTTTTAACAATTCGCCATATCTCTTAATTCTGATAAGGCAACAAATTCGTTTTTGTTTCTATGGGTTTCTATGGACTGAAATTCGAATAGTCTACACGGACTTTTTCAATGTTTAATCGGTTAAAAATCTCTATTTTAAATATTTTTATATTAAGAACAAAAATAATTTTCCAAGAAATCTAATAATCTCGAAGCAACTCATGATACACTCCGACTTTAACCGCTCCCGAACTTTGACCCGAAAAATAATAAAGTTTCGCCCAGACCATTGGCAGATTTTTTTTTGCTGTCTTGGGATCTTGTAACCCTCAAACGTGAAAATAAAAAATTTGAGGGAAGCAAATTTTTCTTGAAATTTGAGGTCGATCACAATCATTTTTTATTTAGAAATAATAAAGCAATCTAATGAAGTAAAACTACTGAAGAACGTTTAAAGTCAAAGTTTACACATATGAAAAGATAGAGTATATGAGGTATGCTCAAAAAAAGTAACTTAGACACAAGACTGAAATTTCCGAGTTTTTGCCACGAGCAGATTTCGCTTGCCGGCAGCCTATTAGAAATAGCTGGAATACACCACACCATGGTCGTAAGTATCAGAAAAAAACCTTACATTTTGGACCTAAATACCTAATGATATTGCAGATCGCGTCTTAGATGCACAAATTGGAGGACGCGGGTGCTGAACCGAGATGACTTCAGATAATGTATCCTGCATGCCTTGGCCTGGATTTAGGCTGTCGCGCCATTGATGATAATGATGACCTAATAATTAGCTGCCAATAGTCTGAGCGAAACTTTATTATTTTTTGGGTAGATGTCCGGAACGCATTTAGTACTGAGATGCGGTGTAAGTTACTATGCGACAGACAACATAAAAAATAACGTTCCGAATAGCCCCCTGGTTATTTTCTAGGTTGTCTAGGATTAGATATCGAAAAATTCGTAAAAACATTTCTAGGCGCTTATATAAGAGCCTGCAGAAGTAAAATTAATTAAATAACTCGACATGCCTAAAAGGTATAAAGAAATTCGTGAAAATGTGGAAAAAACCCTTTTCACGGACATTTTTTTTACTCTTCCTCTGTACGCCAATAAAAATCGAGACTTTTTCTTTGCTTTAATTATTCTTGTAGAGTATTTACATATACGTACAAAGTTTCAACTTTCAAGAATAAGCAGTTTCTGAGATATAAAAAAAAACATTCCCACCTTGCTACCCTCATCAAAAACTTTATGTTTCTAGGATGTCTCCATGTAGACTCTATATAGTCGTAAATTTTTAGCTATCTATCCTGCAATTTTCGAGAATTAAAAATCAGAATTTTTTCCTTTCCACCCCTCCAACCATCACTCCTACACCAGTGGCGTGGCGTGATAATTCAAAAAGGGGAAGCAATTGGTTAATATCAAAAATTTATTATTATTATTCTTTCTACAAATTTACTGCGTATTAATTGAACCTTCTCCATTAGCTACTTTTAACATTACTAATGTAAAAGTATCCAGCAATCACGAAAGGGGAACAGGAGGCTATTTGCAACGTTATTTTTAGGTTATCAGTCGCAGTCACCTACACCGCATCTCATCATTAAACGCGTTCCGGACTTCTACCAAAAAAAATTAATATACCTAGTTGCGCCCATAGTGTTGGCAGATTTTTCTTTTATTTATTTATGTATTTTTTTTAATAGAAGTAAAACCGAATTCGATCTCGTTAATCCTAAAAGATTTTCGGAATATATGAAAACTTGAACAATGCCTTACACCCCCTTAATATCGAAAAATACTTGAATCAGATTTTTCTTCTATTAAATTTAAATCTTTTAGAAATAAAAGTGAATTGAATATCTCATTGGACCCAATATATGGAAATTCGTGAAAATGTACAGAACCACTTTACACCCCTTTAGATTGGATATCGAAAAATTGGGAAAAAACATTTCTAGGCACTTATATAAAGAGCCCGCAGAAGTAAAATTTATTTCGTCATGTCCAAAATATATAACGAAATCGTGACAGTGTGGAAAAATCCCTTTTCACGGACATTTGTTTTACTCAACCTCTATGCCAATAAAAATCTGATTTTTTTTTCTTGAATTACTTCAGTAGCATACGTACATATACGTACTAAGTTACAACTTTCTTACATAAGCTGTTTCTGAGATATAAAAAAACACCATATTTTTTCTAGGATAACTCTTTAGACTATATCGGCTCTATGGTATACAAGGTGTCCGGTACTCCGTAGACAACCTTGTAAGGGGTTATTCCTTGATATATTTTGAGACAAAAATTGTTCAACAGGGTGGGTCAATTTTCAATATCCGTGGGGATAAAGGGTGGTCAAGAAAAGTGTTTCGGACCTGTACCCTCACTCACTTAAAACGTTATATCTTGAAAACTAATAATCAGAATTCAAAGTATTATAGCTTGTTTTTAAGGGAATCGAATTACCTTTCATTTGATGTAACAGTTCAAATTGTAACTGCACCTGATTTTGAGATATTTACTTCAAAACACAAATTTTTGCTACTTCAACCCTAAAATTCTGTGATCAATGCAGTTTTTCTCAGAAAACCCCATAGTAAAAATGTCAGTTTAATTTTGTTTTTTTATTTGTCATATTATTTGTCATATATTTTTATTGTCATATTATTTTTGCAAATAGCTCCACTATCATAGTTCTACATAAGTTCCAAGTTTCAGCCTCCTAGCGTACGTAAGTGGATCTAAAAACCAAATTTAATATAATTTAATTATTTACCACCATTCAATTCTGGTAGCACTTATGTCTTATCAGATCTCTGCTTGCTGAAAGCTTCTCCGAACTCGAATGTGTTCTACTACCCGTGGAAGTAAATTCCTTATTGCATCCAACGTCCCGTGTACGAAAATTTTTTTTCATGACGTCACAGTGGGTTTATTACGAAATGAAATGAACGCTCATAGATGCAACTTTCAAATTGTGTTGCTTACATGTGTCTTCTCATTGGTTTCTTTTCGCTTGCCTTTTTCGTGTTGATGCCAATTCAGCTGTGTGAGATATTCGCGAGTAGTTTCTTGCGAAATTTTATTTAGACTGTGCCAAAGAAAATGTTTGTCGCATGAATTTTTTTCCCGATTTTTCTGCGCGATTTAAAAAACGCATTTTAGATATTTTTCAGCAAAATGTAAGCGAAGCTTCCCAATGTAAGGGAAGCTTCCCTTGCTTTCATGGACGCCATGCCACACCATTTTTTTAGAATGTTTCAATACCAGCTTTCAAGTGTTTCGGGTGCATACCTTTTCCCCTCACTCCCACACCCTTCAACCCCTATCGACAATTTCTTTGCAAATGGGTTCACTACCACAGTTCTACATAAGTTCCAAGTTTCAGCCTAATAGCATAAGCGGTTGTTAGAAACCAAAATTTTTCGTCTAAAACGCTCCCCATCCTCCCCCTCATACCCGAACCCCCCAATAAATACCACTTGTAGGTGTTCACCCAATCTATCCACCATAAAAATTTCAACTTAATATCTCAACGGGTTTTGAGCTACGCGCCTTCAAATGCGATTGTGTACGGCTTACGGCAGACAGCGTCCACGGCATCAACGGCGGACAGACGGACATTTTTTTGCTTTTTTGGAATTTAACGTAGAAATACAAAATTTTAGGGGTAGCAAATTTTTTTTTCAAATATCAGTTCGATCACAATACTTTATAATAAATAATAAAGTAAAATTTGGTTTTATAGTTGGCAATCTTTTCTTTCATAATTGGGGCGTACTAACCGTGACAGTCCACGAACTAAATTTCATTGTATGGTTGGAGGGATGATCTTATATTTACCTTGTTTTGGAACATTTTTTTTTGGAATTTCAGTAAAGGTGCATCCCCTATCATTTAGTTTATTGTTATAAATATTACCAAAATTTTATCGCGTTCTTGACCTAACTTCTTAAACACGGCTTGATTAAGAATTTCTTTTCAGAAATGTCGTGATAAGAAAAAGGCAGAGGAAAGAAGGTAACTGAAGACGCGGTACAATAGCATGTCAGGTATGTCTTTTTTTCAATTGATACCTAATGACAGATTTACTCATTTCAAAAACTCCGGAGAAAAAAGTTAATTTGTCGGAAAACTGTTTCTGACGAATTAACTTTTTGCCTCAAACCGTTCCTAATGCCAATAAGCACTCGTGCATTTAACTCAATTGATTTTGGTTGACTTCTTCACTTTTACCCACGATAACGAGCCAGTTATCCTTGTGATTCGCACGTACACATCCATAGGCCCATGTTAGAAATTTATCGAGGAATCGATTCCTTCTACTTTTCGTTGCCAGACATCTTATCCACCGTATGTTTATCATAGCAAATTGGATTTGTACATGATTTATAAGATTTTCTCTCGTCTGGCAAGGATACATTGTTCGAAATTTGTTTTGTGACGAGATACGATAACAGCTTAGATACATACGTGAAAAGTGTAAATAAGAATCAATCGATTTCAGTTTTACTTTAAGAAGTCAGCGTTCCTGTAGTTTTGTTATCAGTTCCAACAACTTTTGTCGAATTGAATGCTTCGTTGCATAATCGTCTAAATACTGCAGACAAACCTTCCGATAAATCACTCACATCGGTCAAACAAACAAAGAAAACTTTTGACGACTATCCAAAGAAAACCTTATAAGAAGTTTTGTAAAACTCGAGCGTTATGACCACAACATCACATCGCCCATATCAAGGATGCCATATCCTAATGCCATTTTGGAAAGTATTCGCCCATTTAAAATGTACGGCCCCCAGATCGTACCCCCCGGGAAGGGTTCGCAACTAAACTACGAAGTAACGTCGAGATTTCGGTAAAGAAATAATTTATAAATGCTGTCAGGACGATACTACGATAGGAAGGAAGAAGGATACTGAATGGGATGGACTACTATGGAGTAGTGGTAGCATGAAAAGGGAATTATACGAAATGATAAAGTTTCAAACTGTTTGGGAAAAAAAAGGGTTGAAGTTGTTGGCTCGCTGAAATTGTAACCGACGCAAACCACAAACAACTCACGGAACGAAAACTCAATTTCATAGCCAGCGGGGTAAGTACAAGTCCTGTGAAAACACTAGAAACATGGGGTAATTGAAGAATTTCAGGCAAAATACATGCAAAGTGAGTTTTATTCCGGTGCGAAATTATCATGGCAGACTGTTTTACGACCTCGGGAAGTTTCTATTTTATTTGACTACGTTTCCAGACAACAAAAGTAATAATTAAATTACTTAGTACCTATCTGTGTATAATAGAACGTAGGTACAATGTAAGAAAATCCGAAATATTCATAATTAAGAAGTGGTTTTGCTTAATTAAAACAATCGACATATTTTTTACTGACTATCGGTCAATATAAGGGATGACAGGACGGACAGGATTTAAGCCGCGGTCAGTTAGAAAGCTGAAAATTTGGGCATGAACGAATCAATGATCGAATTTATAAGTTCATTAATGCCCAACATTGTGGCTCGGCCTAATGGCTCATTCTACCAGAGGTCCTGAGTTCGAATCCCACTTATCACATGGTCCTGAATTTTCCAATACAACAATATGCATTCCTAACTATGATTCCTTCATATTCACTCCCCCAAGCCAAGGGGGTTGTACGAAAGAAAAAAAACTGATCGTAATATCCCGCCATCTTTGATAATCCAAAAGTATCGATCCTCATAAAATTCAAGAAGCTACAATGGGCTGGTCATGTGGAGCGGATGGATGACGGAAGAATCCCCAAACGTACACCAAAGGGAAAAGTTAATGGACAATGACCAGTTGGAAAACCACGGAAGCATTGGGAGGATTCTATTGACACAGACAGCAAATCACTGTAAAGATTCTCAATAGAGGACGCGGTAACTGAACCGAGAAGGATTTGGGCGGTATATAAATACATGAGGCCAAGATCCGATTTGGACTGTAGCGCCATCGTAAGTAAGTAATATCCAGCACTTGTTAATTAACAAAAATGGTAAAGTTAGAAATCGCCACATGGCGGTAAAGAAAAACAACCCGCGCAACTATATTATTTTTTGGGTAAAAGTCCGGAACACGTTCAATACCGAGATGTGAAGTAGGTTACTAAGGGACCAGGAAAGAATAACCAGAAGGATATTTACGTATTAAGAATTTTCGGGCTCTTTTTCGGCAACTGAGGAGTCTGTAAAGACCATTATACGAAATTGCCTGGAATCGATCGCTATCAAGGCTATTGCTATTTTTAGAGGATAACAGTTGAAAAACCTAACTGAGAACTATTCCAAGAGCATAAGAAAAATTTGTATTTCGTTCCATGGTAAAAAATCTGCCAACAGTCTGGGCGCAACTTTATTATTTTTTCGGTAGAAGTTCGGAACGAGTTTAATTCTGAGATGCGGTGTAGGTTACTATATGACTGAAAACCTAAAAAAAAGTTCGGGAAGCGGTTAAAATGGGGTCGCGCTAGAATACTTACGCCGCTGCCTCATATAACATATGAATTACATAATTGGGTCATACACCGGGACGAGATCTAGTCCTAGTATAATATCAGTTGTTACGCCATTAGAAGGTTTTTCGTGATTTGGTTTTGGGCCATTACATGAAATCGGAAATGCGTTTGTAGGCGATTATATAAAAAGTCTGTGGAAGTGCAAACCAATTTAATATCTCATCAATCCTGAGAAATATGTCGAAAGCCTTACGTCCTATTGGAGTTGAATAACAAACATCCGGAAATCGACTTTTTGACGATTATGTAGGAAGCCTTAGGAAGTAAAATTGAATTCGATATCTCATTAGAACTAAGAAATATGTAAGAATTTGTGAAAACATATGCAACCCCCTTGCACCCACTTTGGGGTTGAATATTCAAAAATCCTGAAATGAGTTCTTAGATATATATAAAGAAAGCTCGAGGAAGTAAAAACCAATCCGATGTCTTATCACTCCTAAGAGATATGACGGAATTCGTGAAAACGTGTTCAACCCGTTTTTACACTCTTAGGGGTTGAAAAAGGAAAAACCCTGAAAACAAGTTTTAGGTGATTATTAAATAAGCCCGTGGAAGTGAAAAGTTATTCGATATCTAATCAGACCTGAGGGATACGGCTGAATTGGTGAAAATGTATACATCCCCTTTACACCCCCTTGGGGGTCTAATTTTAGAAAATCCACTTTCTAGGTATTTATATGAAGAACCCGTAGAAAAAAAATTAATTCAATATTTTGAAAGACCTAATAGATATGACAAAAATCGTGAAAATATATGCATTCCATTTTCACTGATCATTTTTTTTGCCTCACTTCCGAACGACAATGGATATTTGAATTTTTTTTTAATCAAAATTATTTTTCTAGTAGATTTACATATACGTACCGAATTTCAACTTTCTAGCATAAACCGTTCTATAGTTAGGAAAAACACCCCCCACCCCCGTACCATACTACTCCTATAAAAAATTATATTTTTCCAACATGCTACTACTACAGTTCTATCTAAATACCAAGTTTCAGCTTTATATTTTTATAGGTTCTCGAGATATAAAAATCGGAACTTTTTACTTTCCACCCTCCCCCACCCTTACCCTCTACACCCTCATCCATGAAATTCCTGCTGGGGGTCTATTAGGCCTACTTCTGGTAAAAATTTTAAGCACCTATCTTACACAGTTCTTGAGATATGAGACGTAATTTTTTAGAAAAATTCTTACCCCCTCCACTTCCATACTCCACCGCCCCCTTAAAAAATTTTACTTTCAGCAAACCTTATTTGTCAACCTTTATACAGAAACCAAATTTTATTTCTTTAGTACAATGCGTTCATGAGATATCGTAATCTAAAGTTTTTCAACCCCCACCCCCGTACGTCACTGCCCCCTCTCAAAAATTTGTTTCGGATCTATTCTTCTAGTATACCCACAGATGTTCATTAAGTTTTAATTTCGTGACATTAACCGATTAGGAGATATGGATTTTAGAATGTCTCGATCTCGGCTTTCGAGCATTTCGGACGCATTATTATTCCCCCCACTCCCACACTTCTTTACCCATATTATAATTTTTTGCAAATGTGTCCACTATCAATGCTCTATATAAATTCCAAGTTTGAGCCTCCTAGCCTATGCGGTTACTTAGATCTAGAAACCAAAATTTTTCGTCTAAAACGCTTCTCCCACCTCCCCCCTTACACCCCCACCACTCAAAAAGTGGCCACTTGAAGGGGTCTGTTCAGTCTACCAACGAAAAAAACTTCAACTTAATAGCTCAAAGAGTTTGAGAGCTATAAGCTTTCAAACGTTTTGCGTACGGCAGACGGCGGACGGCGTACGGCGGACGGCGTATGGCGCACAGACGGATTGACATTTTTTTTTGCTTTTTTGGTGTCTATTAGTCATGAAACGTGGAAAAAAAATTTTCAGGGTAGCAAATTTTTTTTTTTAAAAATCGATAACAATACTTTATTATTAAAATAATAAAGTAATACATAAAAATAGGTAGACACAAATCTTTTATTTTTGAAACATGTTACACTACCTCAACAAAACTTAATTAACCCCTTTACAAAAATTACCTAAAGGAGGTGGGCCCTGGGAACTTAAGAGTTAGCATCACTAAAAAGAATGAAGTAGATGAAGTAGCATTTAAAATTAATTAAAGCTTAATAAACAATTTCTTTGGTGAGTTCTAGCTGAGTCTATAGTCATCAAAGTACATATAACATTTTGGGAAGATAATATTCTTTGGTTGGTGAATAAGCTCTACTTCCCCTCAACGCAATTCGTTTCTGTTAAGCAAATTATGATACACCGCGATAGGATTTAATTTGCTTAAGAACATGTTTCTCCTTTTGTCCTGTATCAGTTTTAACGTTCCCATATCAACGGCATGTGTATCTTATTAAAATTGTATCTCGGAAGGTTGAAGTAGATGCAAATCAAGTCCTCATAAATAATTTAAGATGAATTGTTTTTTCTTCTGTTTACTGTTTAATTGCAAACAAAAATCAATATTGTTCCGAATTGTTATTCGAGTATTTTTTACGGCATAACAAAAAGGGCTGCTCAATATTTAATTCGAACATCAGAATGCTTTTAGTTATGGGGTTTGTAATGGTATCTCTCTTTTTTACAGGATTAATTTATCAGACGTATTGCTTCTTTAATTATACTATGCTTGAAGTGACGATATATTCGATTAAGACGAATGAACAAAAATACTAAAATTAAATGTACAAAACTAAATAAAAATCTTTAAATATTAAATGAATGTCGCTCCAAGTTTTGATGACGATCCGTTCAAATCGTGAAAAGCATCAGCTAATACTTTACCAAACAAAATTTCATTATCCTAACTTCAAGCATTCAAAAGCCTTCGGGAAAAAATCTTGAACACGTATTTTAAGGACTTTTTGTATGGGAGCTACCCAAAGGTGTAGAAGGGTTTCCCCGACCCTATGAAATTGAACGCTGAAGTTATTGTCTCTTTCGAATAGCAACCAAACAAGACTCCTTAATACAGGACAAAGTACATGCGCACCCGTTATTCTAGAGTACTTTATTCCCAACTATAATATAAAACGGAGTTCAGTTTTTCGTCTAGAGTATCACACGATTGGCTTGCAGCCGATCGTGACAGCAGTATGTTTTTAATTTTTGTAAGTCTAAAATTTCTTTGCGTAAAATTTGATTTGTAAATTTATTTTATATTTGGCATAAACTATATCACACTAAAGCTAGTATTACACTGATTGACCAAGCGGTCAAATTGCAGAATTTGACCGAATGGATATTGTGAGATTAATTTGAATTCGCATTTTCGCATTTGTAATTACTGCAATTAGACCGCTTGGTCAAGAAGTGTAATACTAGCTTAAGTAATATAGCAAAATTTTATTTTCAATTTTACAACAAATAAGGAGGGAAATCTAATAAAATCTTTTCAAAAAAATTTCTGGTGATGATTTTCGTTTATAAATTTGATCACGATTTTCGTTTTGTCTGAATGTTTGTCCACAGAAAACTTGAAATGGGTGAGTTAAAAGTATAGAAGTATCTAAGTTGACATTAAGTGAATGACTGAATTAAATGATTCGAATACTTCCTAGAATTTATCAGTCGAAATTTTATTGTGTAATTCGATGAATTTAATTATCATATTATTCCGCTAGTCCTACGAAGATTTACGCTACGCTCCTGTGTAAACATAAATAGTAAACTTGATCGGCCATTCTTCCCGATTTTTTCATATTAGGGTTGTAAAAATTACAGTGACATAAATGCTTTAAAGAATTAAATAGTTTGTTCTTCTATAAGTCTGAAGGTCGCTATTTCTTGTTTACAAATAAAAAACATAACAACTTTTAATTTAACTTTTTTAAAAAATTTTATTTTACGGTTTGCATTATTTAAGTTCTACTTTTCAATAAATTTTTCAAATCATTAACACTGAACGTAAAATAATTTAAATCTCAATTTTTGGCTAATTCTTCTCTACATTCTTTTTTTTGTCAAAAATTTTAATGACGAATATTTAAATGGAAAAAAGAGTGCGTCAATTGAATGAATGAAGTAACCGACGACAATCAGGCTAGCAAAAGTATTCATACACTTAGAAATTATCATTGATCAAGAAAAATGAGTTGTATTATGTAGTATGCATTTTAATTTTACTTCATTATTTTTTAATGGGTGAAAAACTTTGGATTGCAATATCTTCCGAACCAATTACACCAGGAAAATAAATTTTGGTTTCTGTATATGGGATCACAAGTGGAGTCTACTGAATAAAAACTTTTTGAGGAGGGAGATGGAGCACGAAAGTGGAGGGGTAGCAATTTTTAAAAAAATTTTATTTTTATATCTTAAAAACCGTACCAGATATGATCTTGAAAATTTTACAGGAGTTGGAGTCAGTAGACCTCTAGTAGGGAAAAAAATGTTTGGGGGTGATAGTGAAAGGAGTTAGAAAAGAAAACATTCTGATTTTAATTTCTCGAAAACCGTAATGAATAGAAAGCTAAAATTTACGACTATGTAGAACCACTATAGAGACACCTTAAAAAAACAAAATTTTTGATAGGGGTAGGAATATACAGGGGTGAGGGGCGGTTTTTTATATCTCAGAAATGGCTTATGCTAGAAAGTTGAAACTTAGTACATACAAGTAGATGTGATACTAGAGTAATTAAAACTAAATGCTGAGATGCGGTGTAGATTACTATACGTCTGACAAACTAAGGGATAACCAGGATGCTATTTGGAACGTTATTTTTTAGGTTGTCAGTCGCATAGTAGCCTACACCGCATTTCAGCATTAAACACGTTTCGACTTTCTGTTGGCAGATTTTTTATAGGAGTCACTGGCTTCAACATTTGTTTGGCTGTTTGGTTACTGAGAGTATATTCCATCTGTAATTTTTTTGTTTTGGCCTCTTCGATGATTTTCCGTTAACTAGATTGATTTCAAGAAATAGCATCCCTTCTGTTCCAGCTTGGATCTTAGTACATTCCTGTTTATCGCTAGTATACCATATGTATACACTTATCTATTATTAATTTCACTCCACTCCGAAAATAATAGATTTAATTATTGTTAAATCCTCTTGGTCTTTATTACTATACTGTGATAAAATTAAAAAAAATTAAAGGTCCTAGTAGAAAAAGAAAGTCATGGAAAAGTCAACATTCTCAAAGGCCTGTCCTTAATGCCTTCCTGTTTTCCGAATGTCACTTAGCCGCTAATGGTGGCCAGTTGACTCTAATAATGGAAAATTCTGTCGGAACATTTCAGCAAGAAAAACTTTTCATTTTCATTTTCCAAAGTCGTGACTTTTCTATGTGACCAGAATTTTGTTTTCATTTTACTACTCGTAGGATTGGTTGCGAAAATTAGAAGAAGTTTACGGAAAATTTTCCCTTCCTCACCTGTACAGTAGGAATCGTTCGTTTTTCAGAGGAGTGGTAGAACGCTTGTTGCTGAATAATGGAGCGAATGTAATTAATGGAGTTTCCTTTGCGGTTGAAAAACATTTCAAAAATGGATAAAATTGATTTCGTGTTGTATTAGATGGTGGGGGTATGTAGCTAGGTTCTATTTCTACGTACACGCTTTGTGGCTGGAATAAATTACCCTTATACCTTGTGAATTGAAAATAATGAGTTTTGAAAATTCTTCTTAGGACGTAATTAATGTTCTTGCCGATTCGTTAAGTTATACCCAAATGAAATTAAGTTCGGGAATGCTGGAATAATTTCGAGACCTAAATCAATTTTGTGAGGAGAGAGAGCCCAAACGAAAACAAAATAAATGATGTGATGCGATGCGATGTTGATGTAACGCGGTCAAGGTTAATTTAAAATTCCTAGATTTTTGCACTAAATTTACGATGATGAATGAAGAAATCGTCTCTAGTTCACTTAAGATTGAATGAAGAATGCACCGTACACGATGCATTTTCCACGATTGGATCTAATGAAAACGGACAGCTCGTGTCTTCCTAATTTGAGATTTTGTCGGTAATTTACAGCATCCGTGCTAAATCCCGACAAACATATGGCGATTGAGTGATGTGTTGAATACTGCGGAGTTAAGCGTAAATGATGTCAAATTGCTAATAGTTTAGACAATTCAAAGGCGCAAAATTTTTAAAGATGTGCAGGTTAAGCTTGCAAATAAGAATTTATATTTAGACTAATTAATGAGAGTTAGAGTGACATTGGTGGTGTGCCATGACATAGCCATCAAGTACATATATCATAGTTGGACGTTGAGGACTCTAGATATTTGTGGTTACTAGACTCAAGTTATCTTGTATCCTCATAGCTTATGCTTCCTATAATTGTACTGACAGTGCAGGATTGCTGAATCTGACAAAGAATGTCGACCTGACCTTAAGAATTATAGGCTTGGAAATTACAAAGAAACAGCCGAGAAAACTATGACACTACTATCCATAAAGTATCACATACGAACTAGAAAAGAAGTCAACATATGCTTGTTGGAAGACAGAAAGAACACTTCACTATCTACATACTTAATTTGAAAAATGGGCAGCCGACAGCCAGGTGCAGCGTCGACAGCTGCCTTGCCAACAAAGTGTAAAATAGTGTAATCTGGTCGAATGTTGACTGGATTTATTTATTTTTTGATGTTATTATGTCATACTATCGATCCAGCGTGTCCCAGTATCAGCGCGGTAGAGGAAAGAGGCACTTGATTGGATCGTTAAATTTTAGTATTGGAGTTCAAAAAGAGAGTTTTTTCTCTAGTACGGCCAAATTCAAGAAAAGTTTTTCGATAGCTATAGGAAGGATTGCACCATATATGTGGTCTTTCTATCAAGAATCGGCCACAGGTATGATCTCACCTTCGCCGATTCTTTTGAAACTTTGTGTACTCAAAGAATGAGTGAAAAAATATAATTAAAATTTTCGAGTTAATGATTTTCATATTTCAAAAGATATCACTCGTAGGGGTTCATCCAATAACACCCACCAAAAAATTTCTACTTAATATCTCATAGGGTTTGTGAACTATGCTGCTTTTTGGAAATTTACTAGTTCTAGAACGTGAAAATAAATTTTTTTTAAATTTCATGTCGATCACAATACTTTATTATTAAAAAATAATAAAGTAACATTAAAATGCCTTGTTTTAGTTCTAGAGAATTTCCACTCAGTAGCAATAAATTTACGGTGATTATTAAAATTCATAACCAACTCCAGCCAGTCAAAGTGTGTGAATAATTAAAGAATAATTTACAATGTAAATTCTACATTAAATTTTTAATTGAAACACATTTAACACATTAACAAAGGGAAATAATCAACGCCGATTTTAACAGCAAGCTTCTTAAGGACATGACCAATCTAAATTTAAAATTCCCTTTAAAAACAAAATCTTCTCTTTAATTCCAAGTCAATTATCAACTTTTCCAGAAAAACAGGACTTTTTTCCATTCCATTTGCCTAGTCTTAGTTCTTTTCAATGCAATCGAAATGTGAAAAAAGAACTAAACGGGAACGAAGTTAGAACAATTGTCAGAACATCCTCTGCTAAAAGACTAAAGTGTTTTTCCTTGTATTTTTATCGATTTTCTAGTCGAAATACTCCCAATATTTACGTAACGTTTGGATTGATTAAAAATGCCGTCATTCATTTAAATTGATCGAGAAATGTGGGTATAATTGAAGAATGACTTGATAGCTGGAAAGAGAGAATATTAACACTTATAACAATATCTGGAAATAATTTCTATGCGGTTATCTGAATAGTGCGTGGTAGTGAAAATAATTCGATATTTCAGAAGACCTAAGAAATATGATGAAATTCGTGAAAATATCTATAGAACGGCTAATGGTAGAAAGTTGAAACTTGGTGAGTATATGTGGATCTACTAGAAAAGTAATTTAGATACAAAAAAAAGTAAAGTATCCATTGTCATACGGAAGGGTAGCAATGTTTAATGGGATGCATATATTTTCACGAATTTTCTCATATCTCTTAGGCTTTCTAAAATATTGAATTTCATTTTATTCTTCGGATTTATTACATAAATGCCTAGAAGGCGTTTTCAGGATCTCTTGAAGTTCGACTCCCAAGGCAGTATTAAGGGGTTGTATACATTTTCACGAATTCAGCCACATCCTTCAGGTCTGATTAGATATCGAATAACTTTTCACTTCCACGGGCTTGTTTTATAATAGCCTAAAACCCGGTTTTCTTTTTCAACCCCTAAGAGGGTATAAAAGAGTTGCACATTTTCACGAATTCCGTCATATCTCTTAGGAGTTGTGAGACATCGAATTTGTTTTTACTTCCTCGGGCTTTCTTTATATTTATCTAAAAATATTTTTCAGGATTTTTAAATATTCAACCTCTCAATATATATTTACAGCTACGGTATAGTAAACATTTATGATGAGATATCAAGTTGGCTTTAAATTCTGCAGACTTTTTATGTAATACAATTTTAAGTCACCAATTTTAAGATTTTTTGATATTCAACCCCCAAGGTCGTGTTCGAGTTTTGTTTGTAATTAACATTATTTGATTTGTTTACTGACTGGTCACTAGGATTTGTCCCTAAATACTAGAACTTTTGTAACGTACGTAGTAATGTGTTTTACACAGTGATTGTGTAATTACGTTAAAAAGTTGTAAATTGTTTGAAGAATGGTAGTAGATTTGCAAAAAAGGTAGTAGATTCAAAATTGATAGTACCAGAAATTTTGTACTTAAAAAGGAGCAAAAGTAACAAATATTTCGAATGCATCCACGTAGGGTGAATACAGCATGCCACCTACTGCAGGAAAATATATGATTAGCGGTTGCAGTCTGGTTCAAAACTGTTCTACACTAAACTAATTATTTTGATTTTAAACAAAGTTTTAAGATATGGTTCAGATAACATGACCAATATAATTTCAATTCAATTACTCTAAGAACTTTTTTTTACTAGGCTTTCTTTATAAACTGTTACCATAGTAACAACAGTCTTTTTCAGACGGGCCGAAGAGGTTCCCGGGTACTTATTAGTTTTCTTTTACTATTTTCGATAAACAAAAGAAGCTAAAACTTAAATTATGATTTACTGCCTGTAAGAGTATTTCGTGAACATAGTTGTAAACAATATATCTATACCAAATTTATGCATTATAATAAGAAATGAAGTGATTGTAACAGTAGGTAAGCGAGTACCTTTTCGGCATGATAAGATATTTTTTTCTTTGGCTCGATAAGGGTTAAAATCTACTCCCGTAAATTTGATTTTAAAATCTCTTCAAATGACTTCAAATGATCTTGTGGAAATCCTGTTCGAAATCTACTGAAACTGGCCTAGACAGCCCTGAAACTTGTGTTTTCATTTGTGTTTATTAATATCAAGATTAGAGATATGCCGTTCACGAGTGAACCCACATAGTGTGTATAGAACTCTAAAGAACAGTTTATTGAAGTGAGTAAGTGAAGTAACTCAGTCGTTTTGGTGAACTTGTAATGTACACGCGAGCGCTTTTGGCGCAGCAATGTTGAAGCGATTTGTGGCGCTATGATATGAACTAAGTCATACCATAGTAACCGTCCCAACCAAATCTTCAACAACATTACCGCCCCAACTAGTCGAATTAGCCATCAGTGTGGAGTCATCCCTTACTCCGCCCTGAAACAATTGAAGGGAGTATGTCTCCATCAACAATTGTCCCAAGTTGGTCAGGACGAGCCCACACCGCGAAGACGACTGTCGTCCGGTGACCAAGCCACAGTTGGGTGACTTGAGTCCCATGGTTTCCCGAAAGGTAGCGTGCATCTAGCTCTAGCACGTGCGTAGCTCGTCGGAAGGGGCGTGAGTGGCTACCTGTAACCATGGACTACGTAATTATGCACGGTTTGGGCTGCAAATCCGACTTGAGAGGTTCGGATTCTATCAACAGCGGGCTGGTAAGTAAAGGAAGAAGGAAGGAAGGAATGCAGACTATGATAAGGAAATGGAAAAGAAAAGAAAGGAAATGAAGGTGGAAAAGCACATGAGTCGAGACTTTCGGCGGGAAGGCCGATGCACATCTCAATTATATACTTCAGATGGGGAACAAACTCAATAGAGTTTGGGGACTAGCTAATATGATGCCGACAAAGCGCGTGGGCAAATCTAGTAAAAGCCCACTTTGATGCCAATTTCCCACAGACGAACTGATTTTGAGGTACATCAGGCGTCATAAAAATGTGTTGCTTGGATATTGATATGTGCGCCAAGTAATGTGGGTCATGAGCCAACAGCACAAAAATGAGGGTGCCATGTACTGTACCTGGTGCCGGATAAAATGGCAGTCCTATACGTTGGGTGCCATATAATGTACTCGCGCCGGCTAATGACGCCTAAAAGGGTAAAGGCAAACATGTTGGGGAGCCATGCAATGTACATGTCGTCTCCTGACGCCTTTACAAGCTCGATGGACTCAATGTACTGTGGTGCTTTAAGGTGGACTTGGTGTTGGTCTTCATAAATCCCATTATGAGGTTATGATATCTTCGGGAGCCACCTAACGTGGGCCCTGAACAACAACCAAAAAAAAAACTAACCGCTTAATTAGGTGCGTGCCAAACATTAAAGCACGAAACAAAAGAACTACAGACAGCGGGGTGTCCTATAAGTAAAACGATGCGTCATCCGTTGCTGGTCCTTCACTCGACTTCGGAGGTTTTTAATTTCTCGGCTTGAAGGGTCAAAAGGAAACATAATGTGGCTGAATCCGCTAAAATTAGGAAACGCGCGTACCTAACCTGAAAACAGAAGGAGGCAACTTTTCAGCTATTGCGGCTTAATTGATCCAGCCGTTGTCTTCGATAAGCGCCGCTGTCCGCCTACGGGGTTCTTAAGATGCCTAAAACTTCTCCAAAAGCCATAAGGGTACACGAAGGCCGAATTCAACGCATACTGGTTCAGGATTTGGCAAAAGCAGAAACAAAGGAAATCCATCGAAGCCTTTCATAACCTAAAATGTACTATGCTAAATCAGCACACAGGACGACAAACTAAAAGGGATCCATTTAGAAGGCACATGAGGGCAACCGGGGACTGCGTTGGCATCCATGCGGTTGCGCGTCACTAGCGGTACTTCAGGCTTGGATAACGGAACCTGCCGATGGCATGATGCCTAACGGGGGAACCTCCGTTACGCATACCGGTATTACGCACCTTTGTGCCACCGATAGCTTAGCACTTAACCTTACAAACGAGTAGAAGAAAAAAAAAAGGAAATTCACGACTACAAGTTAATTGGAGCTGAAATAGACGCGAACTACACACGGAAAACTATTTCTCTGTTCGGAATGCGCACAGCATTAACGGATCGTGGCGAAAATTCTCTTTAATTTGAATTGGTTTCAGAATTTTCCCACATTTCACTTGGTTTATCCGCGGACCGTTTTACGATCGATCATGAGCGATCCGATCTAACCCCAAAACTCACTAGGAGGATACGCGGGAGCTTCTGTCGGCGCGTTTTAGGTTAATGACCGTATTAGCGAGGGCGGAGCACTCACGGACGAACATCCCCAATCGAACTAAACAAGAAAAAAACTTCTTCACTGGTAAAAAAAAAAAAGGCAACACAAAAACAAGGAAACACAAAGGAAAAGAACAATGGATTAGACCATTTTGGGCCAACTTTGCGCACTAGCCCCCCGTAAGTCGCAATATACAAAGGGATTGTCCGACCAAATTAGATAAAAAAAAATAATATAAAAGAAATAAAAAAGGATATAATTCCTTACATGATTTTTCCTTTATTCTTCCTTTTGTTTTTAAGTCCTTTCAGCTTGGTCTTCAGATCCCACGGTGGCGAGGGTGCCTGAAAGTTAGGGCCCTGACGAGGCTACACCGGATCTCCTTCACTCCCCTTTTTTTTTTGTTCGGTTGTCGGCGTCCGCGCAGCACACCAAAAAAAAATTCAATACCCGAAATAAAAACTTTCTTTCTTTTCCACTTTACTTTTTAATTTTTCCTTCAACCTGCGCGGTTGGTGGTTTTCTTCCTACTGACCACGTTCTGTCAGTCCCTACTGCGCACAAGCATCTTTTTCCAGCCAGGCTGTGCAGCTTGATGTCTGGTGTGCGTTGTTGCCTCGCATGTACGCGTACTTGGCTGATTTTAATAGCTTCTCCTGGGTATTCTATGGTCCCAGACCAAAGTGTGACGTTTGGAGTTGTGCTTGTTGTGCCCAGCGAATTCTCTAGCGAGAGCTTGCTAGGAATTTTATTCGATGATCTGGACTGGGGTTTTTTCCAATTTGTCCTCTGACACATTGTTCTACAGGCCGTTCGTTACAGCCATCAGGTTGCTGACCTAGGTCCTACCGATGGTCAGGAAGCTGAAAAAAATGAACGGCTTCTTCTGCTGCGACTTCAAGCGTGGGTGACGTACGGATTGATATTGTCCAACGTGTGGCTCGACCCGCGACCCTGACTAAAGTCTCGTCCTTCAATTCAGCCGGGCATACAGTGTTGTAATTGCTATATCGTGTTTCTGGATAAGTTAATCCGTAGTTGAATTGGTTGAAAGCTTTAGCGTCTGATGTATCCTTCATGTATGCTGCATTGAATAGGTTGACAATTTTTGATATACCGCTTTTTCATTGACTTAGCCGTCACTATTTAGGAAGGTTGGTGTTGATTGATGATTTATATTTGGTGCATGACGTAGGTCTGGAGTGTAAGCGCCGGGATTATTCGCAAGTATTGCCGGTGATGCGTGATGTGTTGGACGATATAGGTTGATTCGTTATTATTCTTAACGTCTAACAATATTTTTTTACAAAAAAAGAAAATTCATATAATATATTCAAAACTATCATTTCCAGGAAATGATTCCAGACTATTGGACATAATGATTCTTATAACTTATAGATTAAAAATTATATTGGTATACCAAAAGTTCTTTTCGTTCAAATAGATTTAAATGTATGTAAGTTATTTAATCCTTATTAAAGTTATTTAATTCTATAAATTTAGTTATTTCTTAATACTAACTAATTCTATTCGCAATGGAAATAATTTACCAATAATTTATTGATTCTAATAAAAGTTTAATTTTAATTCGTTGCTTCAAAAACCAAGGAATCTCAAAAGTATTTCAAAAGAAATTTAAACAACACAAACAAAAACAATTTTATAGGTTAGTGTTAGGACGAAACGGAATAGGATAATAAGGAGACTGTTGGCTCTTGCTTATTGTCAAGTATGCTATTAAGTTAGGATTTTCTTTTTTTTTTTTTTTTCGATTTTACATATAGTGAATTTCGCTGTACTAATTTTGTCTAATTGCTATTCAGAAATTTTTCGTAAATTCGCGGCGATAAAATTTGCTGGTAAGCTCGCAGAAATAGCTTATCCTCTTTTAGTTATTATTCCTGGTCATTGTTGTTAACGTCTCAATGACAGATGTTAAATTATATTGACAATAAATAAACAATTTGATGACTTTGTTTGTTTATTGTCTAAATCTTAACAATTCTTCGCGAGTTGAGGCCCGTACGAATTTGTTGCAGGATGCCCATTTATCTCGGGTCCTGCAGCAAATTTGACGGTGGCTAAAAGTCTTTAGCGTGTACTTGTGATATTCAAAAAAAAATAAACTATCTACCATTTCGTGTCGGGATGCTCGAAGTGCGTGGCATTTCGAACAAGCAATATCCCGTCACGGCCTTATGATGGTAAAACCGACTTAGGAAGAACATTCATACTGTTCCAATGCGTGCTTTCCCCTGAAGGAGGTCCAGATATTAAATAAAGTGAACCTTCGGTTTGGTGCTTTATCGGTTTTTTATGTTTACGAGAACATATTTTCATTGTTTATTTCTTACAGAATACCGGCGCGAAATAGTGCACGGGCGAGATGCTTATTTAATGAATTATTGATTCGAATACCAAACGAGGGTGGTTGCGCTTGCCTTACTATGATTCTACTGATCACATTTGCGCACCAACTACGACAGATATGTCACGCGTTTCTAGAGGACTAGAGTTCTGGGTATTTTATGGTCGGATGTAGTCATATTGGTGATGTTAATGTTTTACTTATTCCGTGTATTAGGATCTTAAATCCTTCGCGTGAAAGTTTCCAATAAATTTCCCTTGTCGGTTTTCGATAGCGTACATCGAATTTCCGATTTTGCGTATTACCCGGCATTTAACGAATTTCGGTGCTAATTTCGCGTTGAATCCTTTTGCAGCATCGCTTTGAGTGAAATTACGTCGAAAGATTTCTTGCCCCGGGGCAAAATTTGTCTCGCGGGACCTTAAATTGTATCGCGACGCGTATTTTCGATGCGTTTCCTGTAATTTAGACTTGACCTGTTCTCGAATGCTATGCATGCTATCTGGCATAGTAAGACAAGTTGTGTTCTCAGCTTGTAGACTTTGCAAACGTTCCAGTAATGGATATGCAGTTCCGTGAAGTATCATATTTTCTCCAAAATTCAGAAAATATGGTGAAAATCCGGTTGCTTCATGCGATGCTGTGCGAAGAGCGCATGCGATTTCACTAATAAACACATCCCATTCGTTGTGTTTATCGTCCAAGTATGATCTAATGGCTGCCAATATCGAACGATTCACTCGCTCAGACGCATTCGCTTGTGGAGAATATACTGCCGTAGTGGTATGTATTATTCCATATGTCGACATAAGCGATGCGAATTCCCGAGACGTAAATTGTACGCCATTATCCGATAGGAGATGTTCCGGTACTCCATACACATGGAATACTTCGGTCTTCAAATAATTAGTTATTGGACGAGTCGTAGCATTTCGGATGGGTTTTAGGAGTACATATTTCGTGAATTGGTCTAATACAATCAATAGGGACGTGTTTCCGGCTTTCGAACGGGGATAAGGGCCCATGAGGTCAATGTAAGTTCTTTGCCAAGCTCTACTTGGTGTTAATTGAGCCTTCATTGGTGGTCTCAATACAAAATTTGGAGCTTTTGATTGCTTGCAAATATCACATTTTCCAATATAATCTTTTACTTGTTTAGGCATACCTGGCCAATAATATTTGACGCGTAAGCGATCTAGGGTTTTTGCAATTCCTCCGTGAGATGATACTGGTGGATTGTGTGAGGCCATAATTAAATTATTGGTCAATTCTTCGGGAACCCACAATCTCCACGGAGAAGTTGCGACAACATCCGAAACAGACGTTGTTCGGATTAATTTGTATACATATCCGTCCACACATTTGATGTCAGCCAAAATATTTGAGTTACTTTTTACAGTTTCAATTAGATCTTTGTATTTTTCAGACGTAAACCAGGGAGAAGTAAGGTCTACTTCGGGGACTACTGACGGAACTATCTCGTTAATGCCGGCATTAACAGCAGTATCTTGGCCCAGCGATATGGAAGACTCAACTGGCACCAACCGTGGTTTGGCTTTGTCATCCGAAAAAGCTCGTGATAATGCATCTGGCACAACATTTTGGGTACCTTTTCGATGTTCAATCGTGAAGTCGAAGGCCTGCAATTTGAGTGACCAGCGCGCCAGACGTCCACTAAGGTCTTTTTGTTGCATAAGCCACTTAAGGCTAGCATGGTCGGTGACTATCTTGAACGGCAGACCCTCCACGTATGCTCGAAACTTCTTTACACAGATGATTGCTGCCAAACACTCCAGCTCAGTGATGCTATAATTTTTTTGTGCCTCATTAAGCTTTTGGGAAATATACGCTATGGGTTGTTCGTCATTATTATCATTTAGTTGATACAAAACTCCTCCTATTCCCGTGGTACAAGCATCACATTGAATAACAAAAGGCTTAGTGAAATCCGGATTTCGTAAAGCGGGAGAGGACATCAATGCGTTTTTGAGTTTAATGAAGGCGTCTTGAGCTTCGTCTGTCCATCGGAATCCTTGAGTGGGATTTTTCAAACAATCTGTTATGGGAGCTGCGACTGCAGCATAATTTGGTATGAAACGACGGTACCAACCGGACATGCCTAAGAATCGCCGAATTTGTTTGAGTGTGGTTGGAGTCGGAAAGTCTGCAATCGCTGACACTTTATCGTCATCGACTCTTAAAGTTCCGTCTCCGACTACATATCCAAGGTATTTCACCTGAGTCATGCAGAAGTGACTTTTGGACAAATTTATAGTTAATCTAGCTCTCGCAATACAGTTGGCTACTTCTTGCAATAATTCTATGTGGGATTCAAAGTTTGGTGAAATAATTAGTAAGTCATCCAGATATACAAAGACTTGCTCACGCATTGTACCTGGCAATGGAGACATTACCTTGTCCATCAGCCTGCACATCCTCTGTGGGGCGTTACATAATCCAAAAGGCATTACGGCAAACTGATATAAAGGTCTTCCTGGCACTGTAAATGCAGTTTTTTCTCTGGAAGTTATTTCCAGGGGTATTTGCCAAAAGGCATCCTTAAGATCGACGGAAGAAATGAACCGAGTATCCTGCAGCCTACTAAGTAAACCATCAATGTGCGGTAGGGGGTATGCGTCTTTTACAGTGACGTTATTCAATTTCCGGGAATCTAAACATAGCCGGACTTTACCAGGTTTGCGCACTAAGACGACTGGTGAGCTCCAAGCGCTCCGACTCTTCTCAATTACGCCCAGGGAAAGCATTCTATCCAATTCGTCATACATAAGTTTCTGCACCATTGGCGAAACAGGATAATGTCTTTGCTTTATGGGCTCGGTGCTTCTTACCTCAATGATATGCTGTTCCAAATGAGTTTTTCCCAGACCATAATCCGAACAGGAAGGAAATTTACTTATAATATGATCAAGACTTTGCTGTTCTTGGTCAGACAACTGGTGTTTATTTGGAGTTACTTCTTTAGTTAGTGAGTCTAAAACCATGGCTTTTGGGCAGGATGGAGTTAGATTAAACAATCTCCAGAAATCTATTCCAAGATATAATTCTTGTTCTAGATCCGGGACAACATGAATGTGGAGTGTTTTGGTAACACCATTGAATTCAATGCGTGATGGAAAATGCCCGAGAATAGAGTGGGTAGCGCCACCAGCAGTTCTAACGTCAGATTTTGTAGGTAAGTACTTAATTTTCAGGCGGTTAAGAAGACTTAAGGCCCCTGCGCCGAGACAACTAACACTTGCTCCGCTATCTAGAAGTCCGACGATAGGATGACCACCTATTGAGACTTGAGCGTATAAACGAGCATCTCCTTTCTTTGTCTGAATAGAGGAAATATTTATACCCCGTAGAAGTATTTGTCGCTGTATTTGGTTTTTACGTCGTCTTATAGATCGATTGATTTTCGAGGTTGAACCAGTTTCACTATTTGAGTGTTGGGTTTTAAATATTCGTTCCCGAACTACGGAATAATTAGCCTTTCGTTGCGCTAAATTTTGCTGATAAAGAGGTGTTGACGGAGTTATAAGGGTGTTATTAGCCGTTACTACCGCGTCATTTACATGAACAAAATTGGGGATTGGGATGGATTGAAATTGGGTATTGTTGGCCATGTGATAAGTAGAATGAGGGACAAAATTGGGGTTAGATAATATTGTGGTTTCGGAATTTATAGCGGGCTTGATGATTGTGGAACGTTTGGGGTCGGTTTCCTGAATGGATTCACCGTTGTTGCTAATTTTACGTCCTTCTCTACTTTCGGACCGGACCAGGGAATCTTCTGCCGGCCCCTTGCTAAGTTTTTTTCTTTGCAGCGTGGACAGTTTAAGGTCGTTTTATTTTTTCCTCCACATTTGTAGCAGAAAAGATTTCTCGTAAAAGAAGGACAGTCTCGGAAGCCGTGACCCTTGACTTCGCAGTTCCAACACTCCCAACGAGACACATCTAAAGCTTCCACTTCAGGAGTGATGGGGTCAATTTCGGGCTCCACATCGGGAGGAGGCTGCTCAATCTCAGCTAAGGGATAATTCTTTTCGCGGGTATATGGGGTAGGACGCTGTTCAGGGTCTGGTCTTTCGCGTAAATATATTTCTGCGTTACGACATTCTTCTCGGAAGCGATCTAGTGTAGACAAATTCATGGCATACACCAACTGAGCTACTCTAGGATTGATGTTGGGCATCATCAGACGGACCAACTCATCGTCCCGTAACAGGGTAGTCCTTTGTGAATTTAGCGCCACAATCGCCGACACGTAGTCCTCGACAGTTTCTCGTCGTTCTTGTCGGCGTCGTTCCATTGCCCTAGTAATTTCCGCGTCGGAACTCCATATTTTGAAACGTTTGGTCAATGCTAATTTAAGCTCTTCCCAGCGAGGGTCGGGGTTGGCTCGCAAATACTGCCAGAACCAAGTGTCTGCCGCCCCGCTCACACACCGGTGAAATTGACTGACCCAATAATCTTCCGGTGCTGGACTTTGTCTCTTGACCCTATCCAATCGGAACAAAAACTCATCTACGGGCATGTTCTTAGCGTTACCGTCGAATTTGATAGTCCATCTTTTTAGAGGGCTATTGGAGCGTGAATGATAGGGGCTACCCATAGCAGGTGGGGGCCTAAACATATTTGCATCAGAATAACAATTTGGTGCCGGGGGTGGTGGATAGTTCGGAACTCGTGGACGGAAATCGTGCATGGTTGGCTGTATGGTATTCCGCCCATCTATTTGGAATTGCAATTGTTGCAATGCATTTTGCAATTCTTTAATTTGGCTCTCATAAGCCTTATTTTGATTCTGTGATATATGCCATTCGGTTGGTGGTTGCCTGGGGCGGCCTCTAGGTAGTGAGGTGTTTCCCAACATCACATTTGCCGAGTGGTCCCATTGCAAGTCCACTGGAGGAGGATTTGTGAAGTTCAGGTTTGGACGAGGGCGTACCCTTGTTTCTACCGGCGATAACAACCCAACTCCTGAGGTATTCAGACTTGGCGGGGGTCTAGACCCAGAAAGATCCCATTGAGAGTGCCTGTCTACTGGAGGTACCTGGCCTAATGGAACAACTATTGGGGACCCAGCACGCGATGAGTTGACTGATGCGGCATGACTGTGCGCAGATTGTCGCTCGAAATGCAACGTTTCGTTGGCTACATCCTTGGACGATTTGTCGACCGAACGACTTAATTGGGCCGAAGCTTCGTCTCGTCGCATTTGTCTGGTCGAAATGCCCGCTTTGGGAATGGCCCCACCAGATTTCGCGGGAGTTCTTGAGGTCATTCTCACCTGAAGTGTCCTGCTTTATACTAAGTCGTTCTACCAATGCAAAAAAAACGATTCAATAAAATAGGCATTAGGGTATACCTGACAGCTTCCGTGATTCTCCGGCGAGCAATAGCGTGCGTGTAGACTGCAATCCGGTAAATGCTATTCTCTCTCTTTTTAGAGGCAGCTGATCGATTAGCTAGGGTCTAGAAGTGATCATTTGTAGGACGTCCTACTTGTTTTTCTATTTTCTCTTGATTTAGTCAATCATCTGGAAAGAAATTGTTTACTACGCTGAAAAAAAATAAAAACCATCTTCATCCGGTCTTTGACGAGAATGTATTTGGTCCTTGGGTTCATTAGTTTACCGAATACCATCACCACTACCTTCCACTCCAATACCCTTAACCGTATCAGTCATACTCTTCTCACTCATGAAACACATAAATGAAAACACCACGAGTTTATAACAAAACATAATGATTTTAATACACAACTTAATAACATTTCGAAAGGCTTTTCTAAAGCTTGACTAAAACTAGGCAAAAAAAAATATAATAAACTTAATCATGGTACTTCAGGTACAAAAATAGGTGTTTTTGTTCTTATTTTTTTTTTTTTTTTTTCTTCTTTTGTCATCCTGGTAGACTAGACGTTCCTTCGGCGTATGAGACTTTGGCCAGAGTAACTTGAGCTCGGTATCGGTCTGGACCGACGCAGGCGTGGGCGCGGCCCATTGGTCCATGGTTCTGGTACCGAGTACGGTACAAAAGGTACGGGTATCAGTTCAGCCATGTATTCGGAGGGTTCCGTAACCAATCCGGATAGATGGGTTTGGGTACCGATTGACCTCTCTACTGAAATTGCTTTTTCTGTTCCAGGGGGTAACGGGAGAGACTCTGGTATCTTTTTGCCTTCTACTGGATAAGGTCCGAGCTCCAGGGTGTCAAAAAGACTCTGCAGTTCGTACTGCGTCGGTGCACAACATAGCGTGTTTGGCCGTGGGGAAGTCGACGAATGTGCCTGCGCTGTCTGATTCACGTCACAATCCGTTTGCGTTGGAGTGGTGACGGCTGACCATTTGACATCGCCCGCTACATTGATTGCTGTGGCCGGTGGTGACTCGAGTGATTGGAACAACGGGTTGTCCACGACTTGCTTGGATTGTGTTCGCATTATGCGAAGTTTAAGCGTCATCCACAACATCTCTATCGATAGGTTGGGCGAGCCTTTTCGCAGGGCGGCTACCAAGGACAGGATGAGCTGTCTACGGCTTAATGTAAATGATTCACAGGTGGCCAGGCTTAACATTTGTTGGGTTACGGGGCGTCGTGACCAAAAGTCCCTTTGCGTTTTAATCAACATTTTATGTTCTTCTTTCTTAGGGTTAATTGGTGACCCGTACCAGCGACAAGTGTCGTTTAATGACATCCTACCGTCGCGTTTGGTGGCCTCGTTTGATTTTCGTATCTGCATCTGCACATCACGCACATCCAGAGCATTACCTATTAGTACCCCAAACTGGATAAAGAGTCGGGCTGGCGTGTTTGTCCAATCGTATATGACAAATGTGCATTTGGGGTATTCTAAAAATGACCGTAATGAACCGCCCATCATCATTTCCGGACATTGTCTTACGTCAAACAAATACACTTCGCCGTTCACGACGCCGATAGTCAGCGACTGGAGCTCCGGGTCCCGATCGGATCCCATACTTTGGCTATCTAGCGATAGATAATTTCCGTGAGTATTAAATTCCCGAATCAGGTGCTCTATGACATACTGGCATGTGTCCATGGAGGCGATATATTGGGCTCCGCGTCTGAACACCTCAGACATGCTCAAGTTCACTGTTGGCCTCACAGTGGGCTCCGTGATTTTCGCTGGAGTCAATTTAGATGTTGAATATGTTTGTGCCAACGGACGAACTGGGGCAGGTACTGGGTCGGTGTCCGGCGATATCGTACCACCCTTTGTTTGGTGTAACGGGCAATATTCGCCCTGGCGCGCTGCACAATTCTGATCGCTTATCCAAGCCGAGTGTGACGTAGGGATGTTGGCGGTCATTTCTTGTTGAACGGCATTCAACCTAGAGGGTTCTTGTATGTCTGACTCTAACAGTTTAGGCTCCAACACTCCCTGTCGCTTAACACTGTGAGACTGGGCAACTACCAACGCCAAGTGTTCCTCTTCGGCTTCTAGCCGTTTTACCGGGAAATTTTCCACCCGTTGGAGACATGGCTTGAAGGGTTGACCTAGACTACAAGCTCTACAATCTTCTACGTGAGTCATTACTGATGACCAGTCCGCCCGGAGTCTCTGTTCGTCTTGGAGTCCGGAGCTTAATCTTTCACGTAATTGGCTTACGGGGTGCATTTCGCTCAGGAAAGCCATACATGCCCGCATGGCGAGACTTCGCCACATCTCGTGTCTTACCAAATTTGTACTCATTTTTAAATTCGTTCCGTAAGCGAATGGACCGCCAGCGAACATCATCTTGACCTATTCTGGCCCTGCTGAGGATGTGTCCCAATTTGCCTGATTGCACCACGAACCGCGTATAGCTGCTCTTGTTACGAGGGCTGTCTATGTCTATAAGAGAAAAGAAAAAAAAACCACCGACACAACCCCCTTATATTAGTATTATCTCCAACACCGAACGAATTAACGGAAAGGTTAATAAAGACATATTACCTGTCATCAATATCACACCATCACAAAAAAACACACATTCTTAAGCTTTTTCGGCTCTAATCATCTTGCCGGGTCTAAGTTTTTATAAGCTTATTTGGATAATTCTCAGGTATTCCCCATGCAACGTACATCCTTACAGCCAGAATAGTTAAACAATCCATTAGATGACAGACAAAAACAAAAAAAAAATTATACTAAATCTTAAACAGGACGGTAGACTTGTAAAAAAAAATTTTTGGTTTTCGGCACGCAACCCTTAGGGGATCGCCTTTGCGGATGGCTTGGATAATCAGCACGTAATTAGCTATTAATTCGGCAAGCTAATAATAGTATATAGTAGAGAAATATTTAAAAGAAGATAAACGCAATCATTTATTTCCCTAATTGAAACAATGACTCTTGTCATTATTTCTCTGAGCGATTTTACAAATCGAACAGATGGCCATTACTTGATAGTATGCTTACTAGTTCCGCAAGGTCCGACGATATCAACCTTCAGCTATGCGTGTCTTATCCACTTCATAGCTGAAGTGACAAGTCAAGTCGAACCGACTCAGCAACCAGTTTACTCAGTGACTGCAAGCTCCCGATCGAAAGGTGGGTGTACGAAGGAGGTTTGTGTCGATCACAACTACGGTATTGCCTGGATACGCTTAATGAAGATTGATCGACTCAGCATTCAAAGGAGCCAAGGGTTGAACTTGCACACAAGTGCTCAAGTTCGCCAAGACAAGTGTCTCAACCCTGATTACTTAGCCCATCTCACTTCCAGCGCCAGACTCGAAATCATGATCGCCCCCAGCTGAAATGATCCCGCATCTGGGGCAACGGTAAAGACCGCTGGTCGCAGCCATGCTAATCAAATCTCGTTCTTCAACTGTCCCGAGTGACTTTAGAGGGTGAGCCATGAGAGTTCTTGAACCAGAGGAACCCCTTTCATAGCATGCCTCACCATATGCATCCCGGTTTGACAACTCACTCTTGTGCCTGGAAAGGATTACAAAATTTAGGGTATCTACAAATTTGCCTCAGTAAACCGAAAAGGATGATATAGGGACTATTTTCCAAAAATTGTCTAAGGACTTTATAAATGCATGAAAACACTAGAATACTGTGATTATATCAGATAGATATAATAAACACTTAAGTCGGGCTAAAGCAAATTCTGTACATCTGAACTCCGTGAAGGAATGATGTACTGATGGATAATTCCATCAGCCAGAAGTTGCCTGCCCGTTGGGCGCCATGTAATGTGCATGGCGCCGGTTTCTAGCGCCACAACGTTGGGCGCCATGTAATGTACACGCGAGCGCTTTTGGCGCAGCAATGTTGAAGCGATTTGTGGCGCTATGATATGAACTAAGTCATACCATAGTAACCGTCCCAACCAAATCTTCAACAACATTACCGCCCCAACTAGTCGAATTAGCCATCAGTGTGGAGTCATCCCTTACTCCGCCCTGAAACAATTGAAGGGAGTATGTCTCCATCAACAATTGTCCCAAGTTGGTCAGGACGAGCCCACACCGCGAAGACGACTGTCGTCCGGTGACCAAGCCACAGTTGGGTGACTTGAGTCCCATGGTTTCCCGAAAGGTAGCGTGCATCTAGCTCTAGCACGTGCGTAGCTCGTCGGAAGGGGCGTGAGTGGCTACCTGTAACCATGGACTACGTAATTATGCACGGTTTGGGCTGCAAATCCGACTTGAGAGGTTCGGATTCTATCAACAGCGGGCTGGTAAGTAAAGGAAGAAGGAAGGAAGGAATGCAGACTATGATAAGGAAATGGAAAAGAAAAGAAAGGAAATGAAGGTGGAAAAGCACATGAGTCGAGACTTTCGGCGGGAAGGCCGATGCACATCTCAATTATATACTTCAGATGGGGAACAAACTCAATAGAGTTTGGGGACTAGCTAATATGATGCCGACAAAGCGCGTGGGCAAATCTAGTAAAAGCCCACTTTGATGCCAATTTCCCACAGACGAACTGATTTTGAGGTACATCAGGCGTCATAAAAATGTGTTGCTTGGATATTGATATGTGCGCCAAGTAATGTGGGTCATGAGCCAACAGCACAAAAATGAGGGTGCCATGTACTGTACCTGGTGCCGGATAAAATGGCAGTCCTATACGTTGGGTGCCATATAATGTACTCGCGCCGGCTAATGACGCCTAAAAGGGTAAAGGCAAACATGTTGGGGAGCCATGCAATGTACATGTCGTCTCCTGACGCCTTTACAAGCTCGATGGACTCAATGTACTGTGGTGCTTTAAGGTGGACTTGGTGTTGGTCTTCATAAATCCCATTATGAGGTTATGATATCTTCGGGAGCCACCTAACGTGGGCCCTGAACAACAACCAAAAAAAAAACTAACCGCTTAATTAGGTGCGTGCCAAACATTAAAGCACGAAACAAAAGAACTACAGACAGCGGGGTGTCCTATAAGTAAAACGATGCGTCATCCGTTGCTGGTCCTTCACTCGACTTCGGAGGTTTTTAATTTCTCGGCTTGAAGGGTCAAAAGGAAACATAATGTGGCTGAATCCGCTAAAATTAGGAAACGCGCGTACCTAACCTGAAAACAGAAGGAGGCAACTTTTCAGCTATTGCGGCTTAATTGATCCAGCCGTTGTCTTCGATAAGCGCCGCTGTCCGCCTACGGGGTTCTTAAGATGCCTAAAACTTCTCCAAAAGCCATAAGGGTACACGAAGGCCGAATTCAACGCATACTGGTTCAGGATTTGGCAAAAGCAGAAACAAAGGAAATCCATCGAAGCCTTTCATAACCTAAAATGTACTATGCTAAATCAGCACACAGGACGACAAACTAAAAGGGATCCATTTAGAAGGCACATGAGGGCAACCGGGGACTGCGTTGGCATCCATGCGGTTGCGCGTCACTAGCGGTACTTCAGGCTTGGATAACGGAACCTGCCGATGGCATGATGCCTAACGGGGGAACCTCCGTTACGCATACCGGTATTACGCACCTTTGTGCCACCGATAGCTTAGCACTTAACCTTACAAACGAGTAGAAGAAAAAAAAAAGGAAATTCACGACTACAAGTTAATTGGAGCTGAAATAGACGCGAACTACACACGGAAAACTATTTCTCTGTTCGGAATGCGCACAGCATTAACGGATCGTGGCGAAAATTCTCTTTAATTTGAATTGGTTTCAGAATTTTCCCACATTTCACTTGGTTTATCCGCGGACCGTTTTACGATCGATCATGAGCGATCCGATCTAACCCCAAAACTCACTAGGAGGATACGCGGGAGCTTCTGTCGGCGCGTTTTAGGTTAATGACCGTATTAGCGAGGGCGGAGCACTCACGGACGAACATCCCCAATCGAACTAAACAAGAAAAAAACTTCTTCACTGGTAAAAAAAAAAAAGGCAACACAAAAACAAGGAAACACAAAGGAAAAGAACAATGGATTAGACCATTTTGGGCCAACTTTGCGCACTAGCCCCCCGTAAGTCGCAATATACAAAGGGATTGTCCGACCAAATTAGATAAAAAAAAATAATATAAAAGAAATAAAAAAGGATATAATTCCTTACATGATTTTTCCTTTATTCTTCCTTTTGTTTTTAAGTCCTTTCAGCTTGGTCTTCAGATCCCACGGTGGCGAGGGTGCCTGAAAGTTAGGGCCCTGACGAGGCTACACCGGATCTCCTTCACTCCCCTTTTTTTTTTGTTCGGTTGTCGGCGTCCGCGCAGCACACCAAAAAAAAATTCAATACCCGAAATAAAAACTTTCTTTCTTTTCCACTTTACTTTTTAATTTTTCCTTCAACCTGCGCGGTTGGTGGTTTTCTTCCTACTGACCACGTTCTGTCAGTCCCTACTGCGCACAAGCATCTTTTTCCAGCCAGGCTGTGCAGCTTGATGTCTGGTGTGCGTTGTTGCCTCGCATGTACGCGTACTTGGCTGATTTTAATAGCTTCTCCTGGGTATTCTATGGTCCCAGACCAAAGTGTGACGTTTGGAGTTGTGCTTGTTGTGCCCAGCGAATTCTCTAGCGAGAGCTTGCTAGGAATTTTATTCGATGATCTGGACTGGGGTTTTTTCCAATTTGTCCTCTGACACATTGTTCTACAGGCCGTTCGTTACAAACTGCAGTTCAATTCGAAAGGTGATTAAAAAAAATTATAACAAATAAAAGGAGAACGAAGACTAAGAAAGTAAACTGTACGAATACGGTGAGAACAGAGACAGACAACCAACGAGAAGAGTACCATGCAATGAAGGGCGCCCATAGAGGGGAGCAAGAGGGGGCACCTGCCCTCACCTGTATTCTATCTTCCAGTATTTTAAAAACCATTTCGTCACTTGAACAATTTTTTTTAATATTTTGTAATTAAGACCTTTTAATTGTTCTATTACACATAATTTGTTAAACTACAAATCTATATATATAAAAGAGGATGTATGTATGTATGTGCGTATGTTCCCTATGAACTCCTAAACCGCTCAACCGATTTTGATCAAATTTTCAGGGAACATGTAGAATAGTCCCGCGATGGTTCCTGTGAAGTTTGGTATCGATCGAATCAAAAACAATTGTTTTTTCGACAATTTTTAAATTTTTTCGCGATTTTAGCACTAATTGTTTGTTTGTTTGTCCCGTATGCCTTACTAAACCATTCATCCGATGGCGATGAAACTTTGTTGATATGTTGAGCGCAGGCCCGCGAAGGTTTCTGCGTCAACAAAATCGTTTTACAATTGGTGATACGCGAGTTATTTCAACATTTGAGTGTATTTCTTATAGTTAAGCGTCATGGTGGGTGGGGGATGGTAGATGGCGGATGATTGATGATGGATAGAACATGGAGGATGTAGGATGGTGGATAGATGATGGAGAATAGAGGATGGAGTAACGGGATCAACGAGAGCAACGAAGTAACGGAAGCAGCGGAGCAACGGGAGTAACGGGAGAAATGGAAGCAACGGGAGCAACGAAAGCAACGTGAGAAATGGGAGCAATGGGAGCAACGGGAGAAATTGAAGCAACGGGAGAAATAGAAGCAACGGGAGAAATAGAAGCAACGGGAGAAATAGAAGCAACGGGAGTAACGGGAGCAACGGAAGAAATGGAAGCAGCTGGAGAATTAGAAGCAACGGGAGTAACGGGAGCAACGGGAGAAATGGAAGCAGCGGAATCAACGGGATCAACGGAAGCAACGGAGCAACGAAAGCAATGAAAGAAATGGAAGCAATGGAAGAAATGGAAGCAACGGGAGTAACGATAGTATAGCACCAAACAAACGTGAGCGTAGCTGCGGTACGCGGCTAGTAGTTACTAAAACAACACCGTTTACTGTTTTAAATGAAAAATAAAAGCAAAACATCTTTTTATTTATATTTAAAGAAATTTCACTAGTTAAAAATTAAGGCTTTCTTACTTACTGCAGAAAAATTGAATTGTAATTCAAATTTAAGTAGACAAATAAAATTAAGATTAATAAGGTAAGGATTGAAAGACGTAATTGAATTTCACACCCCGCAGGATTTTTTCTTCATAGAAGTTTGGTATGACTTATGAAAAATACAGGAAAACCCAAAGGTCTTAAGGGGTTATGCCACTCTAGAGGCTGAAAAAATAGCTCTTTTTCGAGATTTTTTTTCAGAAAAACTACAAAATAAATCGAGATTATGAAAATGGATATTTATAATACATGTTATTGACTATGTACAGGAATTTTTTTAAGCAATTAAATTCAAAATGGCGGCTGTGCAGCGTTTTTGCGGTGACGTCTCCGTTTTTCCAGGGTCCATGGCCGGACACCTAGTGCCTGTAATTTTTGAATTATGATAAGCTAATAAATTTATTTCGATTACATATAACAACAGCCAGAGAAGTACGTAGGATTTTTTCGATACATTGATTTTTAGCCAAATGGCGCACTTCTAAAGTGAAAAGTGTGAAATTTGCCTAAAAAATCGTCAGAAAATTGTTAATAACAAATGAACTATGCAATATAAAAAAAAAATCCTACGTACTTCCATGGACAATATAGTTTTAAAGATATATTCAAAATTTCAAGTGAATCGGTTGAAAATTGTCCGAGTTATGTTTCCGGCCAGCTTGAAAAATGTAGTTTTGAGAGAAACGCGTTTGAAGTTTTGAGTAGTTGAAAATCATGAATAATTTTGCAGGCGGCCTTGTACTAAAATTCGAAAACCGAGTCCTTAGAGACTTTTTTCGGCCATAAACTTTTGGGACAGCATTTTTGAGGTCCTAACGAACAATTTAAAAAAAAAAAAAAAAATCGATTTTTCGAAAACTCTAGAGTGGCATAACCCCTTAATGGTTTCCTGAGATAAAGTACCCATCTGCTCATATAGCTTTTTGTATTCAACCTTTCGACTTTGTGCTGGGAAACAGGGTGTTTTCAAATATGCTAAATTGTAAGGTATGTTAATAAGAGTAGCAAGATCAGAAGGATATTAGTAACATTAGTACTTAATGTTTTGTTAAACCACGGTTATCACTTTTTAGTTGCATTTTATTAAAAAAAATCTGCCAACAGTCTGGGCGCAACTTTATTATTTTATGGGTAGATGTCCGAAACGTGTTTAATGATGAGATACGGTGTTGGGTACTATGCGACTGACAACCTAAAAAATAACGTTCCAAATAGCCTAATGGTTATTTTTTTCGGTTGTCAGTCGCATAGTACCCAACACCGTATCTCATCATTAAACACGTTTCGGACTTCTACCCATAAAATAATAAAGTTGCGCCCAGACTGTTGGCAGATTTTTTTTTTTATTTACGTATTTTTTTTTTCAATAGAATAATTCATAGTAGTAAAAGCGAATTCGATCACATTAAACCTAAGAGATTTTCGGAATCAGTGAAATCTTAAACAATACCCCCAGGGGGTTTAATTGAGAAAAATACTTAAATCGGTTTTTTCCCGACTACGTTTAAAGCTTATAGAAGTACAAGTGAACTCCAAATCTCAATATACCTTAGGAATATATCAGAATTCGTGAATATGTACACAACCAATTTACTCCACCTTAGGGGTTGGATATCGAAAAATTCCGTTACCGTTACCGTTACTAGGCGCTTATATAAATAGCCCGCAGAAGTAAAATTGCTTTGATAGCTCGACATGTCTAAAAGTTTTAACGAAATTCGTGAAAATGTGGATTCACGGACATTTTTTTTACTCAACCTCTGAACGCAAATAAAAATCTGAACTTTTTTTTGCTTTAATTACTCTAATAGCACATCTACATATACGTACTAAGTTTCAATTTTCTAGCATAAGCCGTTTCTGAGATATAAAAAACCACTCCTCTCCCCCGTACCTTGATACCCCTATCAAAAATTTTATTTTTCTAGGATGTCTCCATAGTGGTTCTATATAATCCTAAATTTTTAGCTTTCTATTCATTATGGTTTTTAAGAAATAAAAATCAGAATGTTTTCCTTTCTACCCCCTTTCACCACCACCCCCTACACCCACACCACCAAAATTTTTTTCCCTACTAGAAGTTTATCGACCCCAACTCCTGTCAAATTTTCAAGATCATATCTGATACGGTTTTTGAGATATAAAAATTAAATTTTTTGAGAAATTGCTATCCCCCCACTTTCGTGCTCCACCTCCCCCCTCAAAAAATTTAGTTTTGGTAGACTCCTCTTGTGAGTCCATATACAGAAACTAAATTTTATCTTCCTGGTGTAATTAGTTCGGAAGATATTGTAATCCAAAGTTTTTCACCCCCCACCCCCACACCCCACCACCCCTCTTAAAAATTTTAGCTCTTGTCTAATCTGGAAGTATCCCTAAGAACAACAACAAAGTTCCAATCTTCTGACATCAATTGTTCAGGAGATATCGATTTTAGAATGTTTCAATCCCGACTTTCATGCGTTAAAGACTCATTGTTTTCCCCCCCACTTCCACACCCCTTAACCAATATCGACAATTTTTTTGCAATTGAGTCCATTATCATAGTACTACATAAGTTCCAAGTTTCAGCCTCCTAGCATAAGTGGTTCCTGAGATCTAGAAACCAAAATTTTTCGTCTAAAACGCTCCCCTCTCCTCTCCCCTTGTACCCCCACCCCTCAAAAATATACCAGTTGTAGGGGTTCACCCAATCTATCCACCATAAAAATTTCAATTTAATATCTCAACGGGTTTGGGAGCTACGCGCCTTCAAACAATTTTGCGTACGGCGTACGGCGTACGGCGTCTACGGCGGACAGACGGACATTTTTTTTTTTTGGCTTTTTTGGGGTTTACTAGTCCTAAAACGTGTAAATACAAAATTTCAGGGTAGCAAACTTTTTTGAAATTTCAGGTCGATAACAATACTTTATTATTAAAAAATAATAAAGTAAAAGAATTGCTCAATTACGAAATAGTTAAAATTAAAGGCAAATAACTTCGAAAGTTTTTGAGCTAAAGCGACAAATTTAAAAAAAATTTAACTGGCAAGTGAACGGCTGTTTAGAGAAGCCAACCCACACACACCAGCACTATTGAACTGACTAGTGAGTGACTACTGAATGGCTGGTTAAGGTAGAGAATAGATTAAGTGGATAGTTCAATTTAAGGAGTAGTGAAGTAACTAGTGAGTGACTAGTGACTACCGAATGTCTGGTCAGAGAAGAGAAAAGATGAAATGAAGAGTTCAATTGAAGTACCTAACTGAACTGACTCTTTAAAGTAAATTACTAGTTGTGAAGTACTTTGCTCAAATGAACTGTTTTACCCATCTCTAATCGAGATGATAACTCACTCTGATATTGTAGTATAGGATGTACAGAATCGCGTATCTCTGTTTACACAAACAAACAGTTGATGGTTTTTCTTTGTGTTTTTTTTTATAATCTTTTACAGACCTGAGCCTCTATCCAGTGCAGAATAGATGAGTGACATGAGAAACAAAATAGGTATAGTTTTATATTTTTTGGTTTTCACATGTCGCCAATCTACTCTGCACTAAATAAGAGTGTAAAAGGATACACCTTTTACCCATAGAGAGATATTATTTGTATAGACTGGGTTTCGCGAAATATCCGAAGGTCAAAAACTGTAAAAGTGGGCTTTTCGCAATTCGTAGAAGGTTTCAAGTTGTCAGTCATATTGAAGCAATTTTGGGGTATTATTTGAAAAGGTTGAAATACTTAAGAATTGACGTAGGATGAAAGGATTCAATGAAGCAGGTCGTGGCCCATTTACATCCCATGTCACACAGCCGTCTAAACACAGCGTTAATTTAAAGGAAGATTGAAATGAAAATGGATCATCGTTGATTTAATCTTAACACACATATACCTAAGAATAATGCCATATCATAAAGAGAATAGAGCGATCTTCCTTAACTATATCCCCGCCATAGCCACAAATAGGGAAGCCCATGGTATCCTTGAAGGACATCTCTTTTCATAGTCCTACTAATCGAAACGATTTTTCTCTAGGGATTTTTTTTCGGTCAGTGAAGGCTCATCTGAAAATGTCACGGATTCCATAGGGATGAGATTATTGGGTAAATGTCACGTCCAGTGGGGTGGCATATAAACCGAAGCCATTAGTATATCTGCGGCTGACAGGTGAGATGAGCATTAAAAAGCTTTCCACTTTATCAATGCTTCAAGGATCGTTGAAGGAATTTCTCCATTTGCGATATTGTCCGACGTCATCGTCACCCAGCGATATTAATACCTATCCACCCACTTTAACTGTAATTCGCATAGAAAATGATTGAAAAATTTTCTACAGTAGACTTACTTGACTTGATTTGGCAGATTTGCAAGGTCATTATGTGAATTGTTCACAAGTTAAGTTCTAAGTTGGTCGTTCAGTACCTACAATGTCGTCGCTAATGTTTTTCAAACAAATTGAAACAATACTTGAAGAGAAGTAAGCAGAGGAAACGGCTACTTAGATAGAAGCGCACTGGACTGTGGGTACTCGACGGCAATTTGTATCAATCACGGAGAGGTGACCTTTAAAGTTGTTATATAATTTTAAATTTTCAAATAATGGTGCACAATGTGTGGTGGATGACTTGCACGAGAGAAAAATTTTGCACCACTTCGGGAAATTTGCAATAAGTGAGTGTGTGGGAATTTCGTTTCTTTTCGTCGATATGGAACTTGTAAATTTAGTTAGTTAGCTATTTTTGGTCGGGTTATTGACTCGTTTCGGTTTTGCAGGGCAAAAACTACCACGAAATATAGTGCAATTCTTAAAAGTCATTGAGAAATTCGAATCAGTCGCATGATTTTCACTTCTTAGAGAAGAAATCTATTGGGTATTTTAAGTTAGATCCTGCCCAAAATGTTGTGAAGTATGGAGCGAACCCTAGGACGAAAACTAATTTTATATTATTTATTTTGCGCACTATAGTTTTTTGCCATTTCTTAGTACGAAAACAAAACAGATAACATTAAGATAGCGGCCTTATGCAACCTTATGCTAAGCGCTTTCACTAGAACTTGCAAAAAATCAAAAATCATTAAAGGATGAACTAAACCCTACTTACGTATTAAGCAAAATCCTTATTTTATATGATTGGTTCCCGTACAAAAATCTTCAAAACTCGTAGTTACACTTAAAAATTATAATGCGAAATTATTCAAGGTTACTCCTTCCTGCGTACCCACAAATATTTAAACTTTTCGTACTTTGAACTGATTTGAAAAGATGGGCGATAAATTTCTTATGTTGGAAGTTCTATCATCTGAACTTCTCTCGAAAGATATGACGTTCGATAATATGAATACATATTTGTAACAAATGATTAAATGATGAAACAAAATAGTTTCATCTGCTCAAACTAGTGTCTAAAATACTTGTGACAGTTGACAGTTAGGATGGCAGCATTTTACTTTATTATTTCAATAATACAGTTAGGTTAGGTAAGGTTAGGTTAGGTGGGTAGCTATTGACAGAGATAGCTAAGACTTAGACCGCTAGATGGGTCCGTTGTGATCCCACTGCACGGCGCCTACGCCTGTTTTTTGGCTAATTTTCAAGAACAAACTGAGCCCAATTGGCCGCGGTATTGTTCTATCAAATATTTTTCCGTGTTTCTTGGTGCGAAGGAGAGGAGAGTTGGAAGGAACTGTGGAGAAGAAAGGGGATACCGAACTTAATCAGTTTTAGGAATGGGAAGGAAGAACAGGAATGGGGCCGGGTATGGCAGTGTACTAGCAGGTGTTAATGATCATAATTTTTCAGTACTATTGACTGTGATACGATCTACCAGAACAGCAAAGCTGCCTATAGCAAATCAACTACTGTCTGGCAGCTCTTATGGTATTTGTGAATCTGATAAGAATGTAAACAGAACTCATTTGCTCAGGTTTAAATCCTTTACAAGTTACCCTATTAAACATTCCGCACTGTTCACGATTTGTATTAATATTCTGAAACCAATAGCAACTGAAAAATTCATATAAATAAATTATGCATTGAGTGGGAATTGAACCCCGGTACCCCGGTACACTACCACTGGACTACACCCGGCTTAAATACAGTATTGTGATCGATTTTTAAGAACAAATTTTTCTACCCTGAAAAAGTTTTTTTTTCACGTTTCATGACTAGTAGACACAAAAAGGGCAAAAAAAAATGCAGTCCGTTTGTCCGCCGTACGCCGTACGTCTACCAGTGTACGCAAAATTGTTTGAAGGCTCGTAACACCCAAACCCTTTGAGCTATTTAGTTGAATTTTTTTTCGTGGGTAGATTGGGTAGTCCCCCTGAAGTGACCATATTCTGAGGGGCGGGGGTGTGAGGGGGGAGGTGGGGGCACGTTTTAGACGAACAATTTTGGTTTCTAGATCTCAGTAACCGCTTATGCTACGAAGCTGAAACTTGGAATTTATATAAAGCTTCAATAGTGGACCCATTTGTAAAAAAATTGCCGATATGGGTGAAGGAGTGTGGGGAAAAAATAATGCGTCCGAGACACTCGAAAGCCGAGATTGAGACACTCTAAGATCCATATCGCCTAAACTGTTAATGTCACGAAATTAAAACTTAATGAAGATCTGTAGGTATACAAGGAGAATAGCTCGGAAACAATTTTTTGAGTGTCAACAGGGGCGTGCGGGGGTGGGGGTGAAAAACTTAAGATTACGATAACTCACGAACCAATTGCACTAGAAAAATAAAATTCGGTTTCTGTATTAAGGTTGACAAATAAAGTTTTATGAAAGTAAAATTTTTTTAAGAGGGATGTGGAGTATGTAAGTGAAGGGGATAAGAATTTTTCTAAGAAATCTCGTCTCATCTCAAGAACAGTGTAAGATCTTAGAATTATTATACTTATAATTTTTACCAGAACCTAATAGACGCCTAACAGAAAAAAATGGGGGGTGAGGGTGTAGAGGGTGAAAAGGAAAAAGTTTCAATTTTTATATTTCGAGAATATTTAATCATCAAAAGCTGAAACTTGGTATTTAGATATTTTAGTAGCATGTTGGAAAAATATAATTTTTTATAAATATAGAACGGCTTATGCTAGAAAGTTGAAACTCGGTATGTATATGTAAAACAACTAGAAAAGTAACATTGATTAAAAAAAAATTCAAATATCCTTTGGCGTTCGGAAGGGGGGTAAGAAAAATTTTCAATTTAAATGAAATGCATATATTTTTACGATTTTCGTCATATCTTTTAGGTCTTCCCAAATATTGAATTCATTTTTATTGTACGGCTTCTTCATATAAATACCTAAAAAGCGTTTTCAGGATTTTTTGAAATCTGACCCGAAGATGGTGTAAAGTGATTGTATATATTTTCACGAATTCAGCCGTATCCCTCCGGTCTGATTAGATATCGAATAACTTTTTACTTCCACGGGCTTGTTTAATAATCACATAAAACTTCAAGTTTTTTCTTTTTCAACCCCTAAGAGGGTATAAACGGGTTGAACACGTTTTCACGAATTTCCCCATATCTCTTAGGAGTGATAAGACATCGGATTGGTTTTCACTTCCTCTGGCTTCATTTATATATATCTAAAAAATAATTTCAGGATTTTTGGATATTCAAAAAGTTGATTTCAGTATTTTTAGATTCAACTCCGAGAGGACGTAAGGCTTTCGACATATTTCTTAGAATTGATGAGATATCAGATTGGTTTTTACTTCCTTTTTATATAATCGCCTACAAACGCATTTCTGATTTCATGTAATGGACCAAAACCAAATCAAGAAAAACCTTCTAATCACGTAACAACTGATATTATACTACGACTTAGACCTCGTCCCGGAGTATGACCCAATTATGTAATTCATGTTATATGTGGCAGCGGTGCAAGTATTCTATCGCGACCCCATTCTAACCGTTTCTCGAACTTTTTTTTAGGTTTTCAGTCACATAGTAACCTACACCGCGCCTCAGAATTAAACGCGTTCCGGACTTCTACCGAAAAAATAATAAAGTTGCTCCCAGACTGTTGTCAGATTTTTTACTTTTATGGGCAGTTTATTTATTTCAATGTTTGAATGCCGAACTTACCAAAAAAAACTCCTTGTCTTGAAACAACCGATGTCACATTTGGACTTTAACCGCGTCCCGGAGTTTGACCCAAAATTTTAGATCATGTATTAATGGTGGCAGTAGCATGAGTAAGGTTGCCAGTTTGGGCTATTTCCCGCGATTTGGGCTATTTAAAAATTCAATTCGCGGGTAAAAATTTCAAAAAGCTGCTTATAGCTTTTTGGGCTATTCGACCAACGCAAATTGTGTTATTTTGCTAGTTTAGAACAGAGCCGATTTACAAGTAAAAAATAAAAATATAACAATTAGAAAACTGAATTTCAGTCATCTCTTAGGTTAAATCTGCTAGTATTATCGGCTCAAATTCAACGTATTTATCACAAATTCTCCTGCCACTAAATTTTCGGTTTTCAGTTCTCTCTAATGAAAACTAATAGTTCACACGATATATAGGTATCTGGTATTTGCAAAATAAACTTAATTTAGAATCGGTTCATTATTTGTATTATAAAATTTCTACAAATGAACCACTTTCTTTCAAGTTATGCACACCCATAGAAATATAACATGCAATAGATAATATTATAGATCTGTCGTAGAGTTCCATTTTTTCATAATTTATTAATTATTTTTTATGCTGGATTGGTGGGTTACAGACACGTATTGCAAAAATGATAGTTATTGTTACAATGTAATTGTTACATGTGTACTCTGGCAACCCGAACAACTCACTTATTGTTGATATTAAAATTACCAGAGAACAACAACAACCTTGCATTGTCTTAGAAAGCTCTATATACTTCTCGCATGTTTTAGACACTTTTCGCATGTAATAGTCACTTCTTGTGCATTTCACACAAACAACCGATTATGGAGTTCTCTCGACTCAACACATGCAGTATATAAGCGCCACAGAGTCGGGGGATAAGTTTTTCTATTCCGAGAGTGAAATGATGATCAGTTCTACGCGTAAGCGTATTTTTAAAGACATTTTCTTCAATAACAGCGATTAAGTAGTAAATAAAATTGAATTGTGTTTTACCTTAAACCCGGCGAACTCCTAGCTCCAACATTAAGCTGAACCGATTGTATGCAAAAATGTATGACGCTAATCAAGAGGTGGCATGTTCTTCTTTAGACTCGGATCTCTGATCGCTTAGGCGAAGATGATTGTGAGGTGCTTACATTATTAAATATTGATGTGAATTTTGTAACAAACTAATATACATTATTATTAATAAAAGCAAAAAGCCAGATTATATTTTTGCCTGATAACTTACATGTAGGATAATTCACGAAAGATTTATGATTCCATAGAATTGTGAAAATTACAAATTATTTTTCAACTATAATTTACCTTTAATTTGCACCTAATATTTTCTCAAATAATATTTTTAAAATAGTGGTAAATACGAATTTATGTATTCACACAATATTTACATTAGTGTTTCTTACGAATTCTGGAGCACAGTTCGTCGTCGAAATCGCATCTGTGTTCAACACTTTTAAGTAGGTCTGATAAATTACCAAGTTGTGGGCGGTATTTGGGCTACCAAGCTTCGTGCGGGTTTTGGGCTACAAGCTTCGTGCGGTTTTGGGCTATTTCATAAGCTCACTCGGCTGGTTCTGCAGCCAACTATCTGGCAACCCTAAGCATGAGCTCTTCTGTCGCTCAACTTCCCGGACTTTGCCCGAAAAATAATAAAGTTTCGCCCAGACTGTTTGCAGATTTTTTTTATCACATACTGAATCTAAGGCTTCACTTTTCATCATCAAGCGATAACAAAGCACATACGGCAGAAGATTCAGACCGAAGTTGATTTTTGTTTCACCTTTTAATCGCACAGGGAAGAATTTGCGATTCCTATCGGTGATAACTTTATGAAGTGATCACTTGGTGAAGGTAACGTGAATAGTAATACAATATAAATGAATTCACTTGGTGAATATTCAGCAAATGGTTGGGGTTTCTCTGCAAAATATAATCCAATTAAAAACATTTGCTACACAGAAGTAAAGGAAGTATAATTTTATTTTTATTCAAATGAATACCGAGTGCCATTAGACAGCCTACTATCACACCGTGTATACAACAGAAACAGACTATCGCATACCTGTCAAATTTGACTGGTGTCTTTTACATTTTTGTTCAGAACGTTTTGGCAAATTATCGTGGAAAGACTTACACCAGAACAACGTTTACAAATTGTGGAAATTAATTTTCGAAATTTGCGTTCTATACGGCAAACTCACAGATCGCTGCGTCAATTATATGGTCAACATTACGGTTAATGGTGCTCGCTACAGGGAAATGATTCGCAATTTTTTGGTTCCATACTTCAATGCCAACAATCTAAGGATAAAGTGGTTCCAACAAGACGGTGCAACATGCCACACAGCGCGTGCAACCATGACTTTATTGCAATAACATTTGGTAAAAAAATCATCTCAAGAACTGGACTTGTCAATTGGCCGCCTAGATCGTGTGATTTGACACCATTGGATTACTTTTTGTAGGAATACATCAAATCACTGGTCTATGGTGATAAGCCAGCAACGATTCAACATTTAGAAGCCAACATTCGACGGGTTATTGATGAGATAGGGCCAGAAACGCTCGAAAAAGTGACCAAAAAATTGAATGATCGGATGGTGTTCATTAGACGCAATCGCGGTGGTCATATGTCCGAAATTGTTTTTAAAAATTAAATGCCATAAAATAATCTTTTCAAAAAAAAATAAAATTTTGCCATTTGATAAATTACGTATGACTTTTTTTTCAAAAAATAAATACTATACCTATAAAAAAAACACCCTGTACTATATCATTTAAATTTATCACCGTGTAAACAAGAATTAACTAACTACATTATTAAAATAGTTCATACGAAACAAATAAACTAAAAATATAATTCATATAAACAGTATCTAGTCCAGCCGGTGATCTAAGATCCGAATGTATAATCTAATTGCAACAATTGCAAAAAATTGTTTATAGATTCTACAAAATAATCTTATTCGCGCTGACCAAAGCTTTTGAGATTGACCAGTTTCAAGTTCAAGCTTAAAAATACTGTCGGTCGTCGAGCTAATAAAAGTGATAGTGAAAGTTACAACTCCGTCTTATATCCGTACTAATCACTAGCCAAAGTGACGTTATAATTTAGCGATATGTTGAACAAGTCTCCGATAGCCGTGATCGTCTAGTGGTTAGGACCCTACGTTGTGGCCGTAGTAACCCAGGTTCGAATCCTGGTCACGGCAATGTGTTCAAAATCGCATTGTCACGGACGGAGTCGTCATATTTTTTTTCCGGATTGTTCTGTGGAATTGGGGTGGCTGGTGCTTGAGAGTTGATATTATTTTAAGCCATCATATCGGAAATTTATGCGATAAGCCGCCATAATATTGACAATATGTCAATATTTTTTTTTTATATACTTCCATGTGTGCTCTTGACACATCTAAGGAAAGTGTTAACCGATGCGACGGTCTATCAAAGAAAGGGCTGATCCGTTTCTAAATAAAATGTCAATCAGAGATTACGGAGCCACATAAACCGTGAACTTTAATCGACAGCATAAGTTTAAATCCGACGTTTGTTGTTGGTACGCCTCGTATGAATTTCCGTAGTGTGAATATGTTGTGATATTATTTTTAGAGTGGAATGTAGGAATTCTCTGTGTTGGATTTGAAGACAGAATGTGGTTTCAGCGCGATAAGGGAACGAAAGATGTCATTCATTTGTTGCCCGATTGTCTGATATTTGATTACGATGATGTGTCCTCATTTTTTCCCTGTCTTACCTTGCGAGAGTGGCGGCCAGCAGGGCGGAAGTGACGGCTAGTTTCTTATCGAATTCGATCAAATTCAATGAATTATAGCATTTCGGGGGGATATTTACGGCTTAGCGTGGCTGATGTGGAAGTAATCCAAAGTTGTTTACGAAGATGTAAATCAACCAAATCGACAATTAAACAACTTCTTGGTACAATGTAAATTTCCTACAGTTATATTATGGGGCCATTAAATTTTATTGTTATTGATTTGTCCCTTTGGCACAGGATAGACATCGATACTTCTTATGTATTTTGATTTTATTATTTACAATAAAACTTTTCTCGTTATGTGCCAGATATTGATTATAAGTCCGTAACGCGTTTAATACTGAGATGCGGTGTAGGTTACTATGCGACTGACAACCTAAAAAATAGCTACTTCAAATAGCCTCCTGGTTATTCTCGGAATTTTCCGTCTAACTCCTTATGGTAAAAATCAAAGGATGGGATTTATATTTAACTCGTACTGAGGACCACACTCCAAACTGCTTAGAGAAATGTCTCTACATTTTTAAAGTATTCATTAAAACGCCATATCAAATTGAACCGTTTTCATAGGTCAGTATTATTAACATTCATTTGGATATTTACTTATTTCACACAAGTGTTTTCATATTAAAACCATTCATGAAAGTTAAGGAACACTGTGCAAAATTTTTAGAAGAAATTAATTTCTTTTGAGGGTTTCATTTCAGTTTAAAAATTTTTCCATACACAATTAATAACATTTTGTTTTCATTGGGGAATAATAGCGGTTTTGGGGACGATAAATTTCGTCAAGTTTTTCAACACTTTTTGAACTTACTGTAATGTAAAGTAGTAATTTAAAAAAAAAAAGAATTTTACGAAAAGCCTGAAAAATTATATCCAATTTCCAAAAATGCATACTAATAACAAAATACTTACTTGATTTTTCTTTTTTATTTCTGAGATATTTACAAGTATATGACTATCCGGCGAAGTTGAAAGCAATATTCTTAAAAGGTAATTTTTGAAAATTTCAATTTAATTGGTATACGATCTTTCGATTTCATGTAAAAACTCAAAACCTTATGAGAAATGTCTGTAAAGCCAGGAATTGTTCTAATTAAAACACTGCATAACACCCAAGCATAATTATGTATGTACATATTTTAATTAAGTTAGCAGTATGTTAGAGATATAAGATAGTTAGCTAATAGTTGGATTTTTTTATAATGATGTACAACTTTTTCTTTCATATTAAAAACTAGATGAATACTGAACTCCGATTTATATTGTAGTTGGGGATAAAGTAGAATTACGTCTGTGCATGTTGTATGTCCTTTATTAAGGACTGCCATTAGATTGCTACTCAAACCTAAAAGACAATTTAAGTGTTTAATTTCATATCTTAAACTGGGTAAGTCATCGAACAAAAATGTCCTTTTTGAAGGACTTTCACATGGGAGGTGCAGGAAGGACTCACTTGATTTCTTACATATTTATCCTTTTCCTTGGAATCATTTAAAAATGAACCTGTACAAAATTTCAAATTCGTAGCTTGAAGCGTTCAAAAGTTATCGAAAAATATTGTGTCTTAAGAACATTTTGTATGGCAGCTACCAGAAGGAGTAAAAGGATTTCGATGATTAGTAGACTTAAACTTCGTTTTTACTCAAAACTAATTTGTACAAAATTACCAATTCATAGCTAAAAGATTACTTGAGTTATAGTAAGTTCCGTAAATTAAGTGAAGACGTTTTGAGAGGATATTTGTATGGCAGCTACACGAAGGACTAATAGAATTTTCTTCATAATCATATTTTTAGCTCGAACTATTGGAAATTTAACACATACAAAATTTCAAAGACGTAGCTTAAACCCTTCTGAAGTTATTGGCCAATATTCTTGAACACGTGTTTTAAGGACATTTTGTATGGTAGCTACCCGAAGGAGTTGGACGATTTTGCCCGTTAACGAACTTAGCCTTACAAATTCAACCAAACATCCAGATTCAAAATTTCATGATCCTAGGTGAAGGCGTTCTTGAGTTATCGTGCTAACGGACAGACGGACGGACGGACGGACGTCAAGCGGATTTGAGGTTTTTGGCCACAAATAAACAATAAATAATATATAACTTTTTTTCGTCCGAGGCTTGGTTCTATGCGTTACAAACTTTTGGGCTGGATTAAACTTATAATACTCTATATGATTTCATCTAGAGTATAAAAATCCGTACATTGTTTTAACATTAGAGATGTAAGCTCAAGTAGAGAACAAAATTATAAGTTCTCTATTATGAAATATTTATCACATCAAAAAAATAAATTTGAAGGTGAAAATCTTAAATCCTCTGAAACTTACAGCTGAAAAAAAAATTTCACTGAAATTCAGATTTTTGGAATTTTAATTGAGATGATTTAAGGACTTGTGATTGGTAATTATTTTATAAATTGTTTATTATTTGGATATTAATTCTTGATGTTTAGATTTTGCAAAACAAAGATTGCGGAGATTCGGATAAATTTAAGTGAAGTAAGCGAAGATAATATTTAATTTTAATTTAATTTATTTTAATAGCTAGTAGTCGAATTTTGCTTTATTATATTTTAAGTCCGTCACATATGTCTTTAAAATTTGTTTTAAAGTAAATTTTTAATCAGCATAATTTACTCAAATTTTAACCTGAGGGATTTTTTAATACCTTAAAGAAATTAGTATGAGGATCACTCTCAAGAAACAATAAATATTAACTAAAATGAAGTTATCGTGAAGCAGTAATATACGAATTAACAGCTTGATTTATGGGCAGTAATGTCTTTTCTTAAATATTTGTTCTGTTTTCATCTGGATTATGTTAGTCCTTTGGTCCTAAATTTCATGATATTGGTAGGTCAGAATAATATTATGAAGGGTGTTTTTTTAGGTGCATGAGAACTATCGATATCGATAACTGTGGTTTAACAGCTGAGAATGTCAAACTGTGTTGACATTTCTGTTCAGTAAGGTTTGGCAAATTATCATGAATCGTTTTAACGTTTTTAACGCCAGAACAACGCTTCCAAATTGTGGAAATTTACTTTCAACAAAATAAATCTGTTCGCGAAGTTCATAGAGCACTTCGTCCATTTTACGGTCAACATAATCGTCCATGCTGACTGAATTTTTGTTTCCAAAAATTAATCAGCTAAACATTGCCGACATTTGGTTCCAACAAGACGGCGCAAGTTGCCATACAGCGCGCTTAACAATCGATTTATTGCAAAATCAATTTGGTGACAACTTGATAACCAGAAGTGGTTCTGTTAACTGGCTCCCTCCTTCGTGCGATTTAACGCCTCTGGATTAGTTTTTATGGGGCTATATTAAGTCATGCGTTTATACCAAACCAGCAACTCTTGAAGCATTGGAAGCCAATACTCAAGCCACTATTGACGCCATACGGCCAGATTTATTGGAAAAAGTAGTCAAAAATTGGACTGATCGAATGGACCATGTAACTCGTAGCCGCCGCGGACATATGACGGAAATCATATTTAAAAAATAAATGCCATGAAATTATCTACCAGAATATAATAAAAAAATTTCATTCCAACAATATTTCTGTCTTGTATTATAATTTTAAGTTCTCATGCACCTAAAAAAACACCCTTTACTTCGATTATTTTGTCTTATGGCAATATAAGTTCAATGAAATGTTATTATGAATGTTATTTTCACCTTTAAGTAATATTTATTTATAAATTTTATTTAAAAAGATGTCGATTGAAAATAAAATGTTTGTATATTATAATTTAATAGAATTCAATTAATTTCTAGATTTATATTCTTTATTATTTTGTTAATTATTTACAACTGGTATTATCGGATTTGTTAAGGTTATTAACGTTATAAAATTATCAATGTTAATTAGAATCAAGTATTTGAAATTGAAACTGAATTTCAAAAACTAAATAAAAATTTTTATACAATTTTATTTTTTCTTGAATAGACGATTTCGATTGCTAGTCAAACACCATATCGGAGTCGTCGTTTACACTGCTATCACAGTGATAAAACACTCAGTTAAATGGAATGGTTTTAATTAGAATTTCAAATGACTGATGTCACTACGCGTAGCATTATCACAATATAAATGTCCTCTAAGCACTTAGAAAACTTTTCAAAATATTCTAATATCGAAATTTCTTGAAATCAAAAACTGAATTTATTTCAATCTAAAAATGACTCGTTTTTTGATCACTTCATTAAAATATTTTCACGGCAGTCGCATGAAAAATGTAGTCGGATTTATTTTTTGTACATCAATATTATAAATAATTTTTTGTTTTCAATGAAATTTTAAAATTTTAATTATTGTGTAATACCGTAAAGTGGGTAGCAAGATAAGAGTAACTAAATCGCGGGAAAAAAGGAAGTATAGCGAATCTGTAGTAAATATTATGGCAGACACAACAAAAAATATAGTACCTTTTTAGATAAAAAATTTTGTGTGAATAAAAAATTGTTAAAAAAATTTATTTTTTGAATTTGATTAATAATAAATCTAAATTGAATCCACATAAGCTTAAATATGAATAATGTTTCATTTCTAAAATCTTAGTCTGGTTGTTCTAGGTTATATAGTTTTGTAGCAAAGATTTAACATTTTTGTGTAATTATAATATTTACAAGAAGCAGTTTTTTTAAACTCCCTGTATCTCAGTGATTGTTGAATCTAGACATCCCTCTTTTCTACGATTTTTTTTTTGCTAAAATGAACCAGTCAATCACTACTATAAATTTTTAATACCTACCTCGGACAACCCGGAATGTATTTATTTCTAGTATCAATAAATAATAAGTAGTATCAACTTTCGAGCATAAGCCGTAACTGTGATATAATAGTAATCGGTTTCGTATTGATATGCATGCCTCTTTCTCCTGTGAATATAGTATTTTATATGTCCAACGGATTGGTATCAAACTAATACCTTGTATAGGTATAGTAATGGATCCAGTTCATGTAGCCTAAATTATTTATATTTTTAAAATAGTGGTATTGTCAAGAAATATTGTGAGTTTAATTCTACCCAGCAAATTTATCCTAACTCGTACAAGTTGTAAGAAGACTCTTCCATACACAGTTCGGGTTAACTGCATAGGGTATGGCATTGCCAGCACGAAGCTTGAGAAATGCAATTAAATTTCAAGCCGATTAGATGTACGAGTGTGTTTACTGTACTGAATTGAATAAGCAATTCAAATGTTTATGCAGCTACATATACGAAGGTACAAGGTACGCATACCCTATTCGAAAATACAAAAAAAAATACATTTGCTGGTACATGAAGCTGGTAAATTAAGCGTTAAATTGAGTTTCTGTTCGTTTTACACCTAATACCAAGTATGTACTTCATTTGGAACGAATTCCACCAGCAATGGTTAGAGCTCAAGGAGTATAAAACACTCGTATCTTGCTTACTTCAACCCTAGGCATCTACTCATAATTACTTCTTGGTGTGTGATTTTCGACAATGTCGACAAAGGAAATCTTACTCTACTTTATTATTTACTGAAAATATGTTTAGTAGATATTTAGTTAGATATTATTAAATATGCTAATACTATCCAATATACCATTTTTCTGTCTACCGCAAAGAATTCATTGCCACCCTTTCCGGGTTCTGGTATTTTTACTATCTGTGAACAAAATTCAGATGAAATTAAAAATGCGACACCCCCGACAAGGGGGCTCTAGAGAGAAAACTATGGGGGTTCGTTATTTAGATTATAGATATGGTCGGACACCGATTCTACGGACAACTGCCTCCAAAGAAAAAAAATGTAGCACTGGTTGTTTCGAGGCATGCATCGTTGAAAATTTATCAATAAAAAGTAATTTTACTTTATTATTTTTTTAATAATAAAGTACCTCAGAATTGACCCAAAAAACGATTTGTTTTTAATTTAATAATGCTTTATTATTTTTTTATGATAAAGTATTTTTAAATAGACTCAATGTTGAATCGAATGCGATAAACCGCATTTTTTTTACGACCTAGTGGTCTAAAATTTAAGTCAAAGTGGGGGAGGAATAACTCGCAGACCATGGTTCCAATTGCCTCCCAACTCCTTCGTTCCCTTCCTAGATATGACTAATTCTGTTGATTGAATTCAATATTTTTATTTTTTTTTCTATTTATTTATTGTATAAAAAAATTAAAAATTTCAGCAACAAAGAAATAGGTTTTTAGTTTTTTGAGTCTCCTGAAAAGTATGCTATTTTTTCACATTATCTTCAAAACTACAAAAGTTATAGCTTTATTTATTTGTTTGCTTGTTTGATTGTTTTATTGTGATGGTGACATCACTTGGGAACCACTCTTTGGAGGAAATTGAATGCACTTTTTATTGTATAAATGTGTGTCTAAAATGTGTGTATTCAAAATTTGGTTGAGATTGGGCTAGCCGTTTCTGAGATAATGGGTCCTTTGTCTCCCTTACGAAATAAGGGTTATTAATCCCTTAAAAGCGTTCTGGACTTCTATCCATAAAATAATAAAGTTGCGCCCAGATTGTTAGCAGATTTCTTTTATTTATTTATTTATTTTAGAAGATTCAATAAAAGTAAAAGCGAATTCGATCTCGTTAGTCCTAAAAGATTTTTGGAATTTCTGACAATTTGAACAATATCTTACACTCCCTTAGGGGTTTAATATCAAAAAATGATTAAATCGGGTTTTCCAAGATTATATTTAAAGCCGATAGAATGAAAAATGAATTCGGTATCTCATTAGACCAAAGAAATATATCGGAAATGTACACAACTTCTTTACACCCCCTTAGGAGTTGGATATCGAAAAATTTGGAAACAAATTTCTAGGCGCTTATACTCGTATTAGGTTGTTGCAAATGAAAGCTCGTTTTTCTCTATGAAGTGAAGTCAGTTGCGATTTTCATGTCTCAAACTGCCGCCAGGTGGCACAAGTGGTATTGGGTATTGAAGTATAAATACCCCTACATTTACTCATGGAGTCATTTCAGTTTTGGACTTCAATGCGATCGGACAGAAAAAAAAAGAAAAAAAAATAGATTCGAGTCAAAAACGGGTAATTTACCTTTATGAATTTAAACTTGGCCACAGCGCAACGAAGGCAACCGAAAACATCAACAGGGCATTTGGAACTGATACGGTAAATAAACGAACCTCACAGCGATGGTTCGAAAAATTCCGATCAGGAGATATGATCTTCGATTGATAAGGACGAGCTGAATTTATTAGTGGAATGCCATGCCAAATTGTGAGGGACATTGCAAGAAATTGGGAGAACACCATTTGACAGTTTGCTGGCACTTGGAAAATCAAAAACCTTGATAAGTGGGTTCCGCATTAGCTTAATGAGCAAAACATGACGCGTCAACTGGAAATTTGCAGTTCGTCTCCGTTCGGGACAATGGTTGGATGCTGATAAGACCCCATACACTATTCCTTTTTGCAGCGTGGTGAAACCATTAATGCAGAGAAGTAGTTCAACTCGATGAAATGAATCAGAAATTGCGTGTTCAACGGGCCAGATTGGTCAACAGAGATGGAGTTATACTGCTTCATGACAACGCACGGCCTCATGTTTCAAGAACAAAGGTTCAAAAATTAAAAATTAAACGAGTAGCAGTATGAGACTCTTCCTCATCCACCATACTCACCAGACCTTTTGCCAACCGACTACCACTTTTTTAAATATTTGGATCATTTTTTGGCGACCAAACAATTCGATAACGAATCAGCCATCAAAAGTGCCTTCGAGGACTTCCTTCGCTTTAGAAAGTCGGACTTCTACGAAACTGGCATAAATGCACTTGTATCTCGTTGGGAGAAGTGTATTGTATGTGCTGGTGCCTATTTTGATTAATAAAATTAAGTTTTATAAAAGTTACAGTTGTTTGAAATTGCACTACCAAAAACGACATTTCATCTGCAACAACCTAATATTAAGAGCCCTCAGGAGTAAAATTTATACGTAATAAGTTTGAGATTTTTAGCAGAGGCCGATTCCGAGATTTAAAGAACCACCCCCATCCGCGTTTCTTACTACCCCTATCAAAAGTTTTTTCTAAGATGCCTTCATAGCGGCTCTATATATGTAGTCATCAATTTTTGGCTTTCTATCCTTTGCGGTTTTCGAGAAACCAAAATCAGAATTTGTTCATTTCCTCCTTCCACCATCACCCCCTACACCCACACACTCTAATTTTTCTCCGCGAGAGGTCTACTGGTCCTAACTTTTGTAAAATTTTCAAGATCATATCTGGTACGGTTCTTGAGATATCAAAATTGAATTTTTTGAAAAATTGCTATCCTCCCACTTTCGTGCTCCACCCTTCCCCTCTCAAATTTGGTAAACTTCACTTCTATATATAGAAACCAAATTCTATCTTCCTGGTGCAATTGATTCTGAAGATATTGCAATCCAAGTTTGAGCTACCTAATATAAGCGGTTCCTTCGTCTAAAACGCTCCCCTCCTCTCCCCTCATACTCTCACTCCCAAAAGATACCACTAGTAGGGGTTGACCCAATCTACTCACTATGCAAATTTCATCTTAAAATCTCAACGGGCTTGAGATGTACGCGCCTTCAAACTCTTTTGCGTACGGCGTACATATACTCTAAGGGCGTACATCATCTACGGCGGACAAACGGACATTTTTATTTGCTTTTTTTGGGGCTTCTTAGTCCTAAAACGTTAAATTGTAATATTCCGGATATACATATAATTTTCAGAAAGTGAAACCTTTAAGACGTCGTACTTTTGGCATATATTGTGAAGCCTGAAAATTTAACCGCGTTTGATACCAATACTTTAGAGCTAACCTGTAAAGTATTTGCATAAAATACAGACCTCAGAGTCTCCGTGTAGAATAGTGCTTACAACAATATTTCTGTAATGTTGTGAAATTGGTTCATCACATACTTTAAGCATAAGACCTAAGATTTCGATTTGTATGATACTTGATCCTACAAAAGGTACTCTACAGACTGCGTCTAGAGCGTAGGTACGGTACATGTGCTTAAAATGTAAATACCCTTTGCAGATATCATTTTGAACAACAATAGGATAGTCTTCGTTAACATTTTCAGAATGCAGTCTTCAACCTTATCATGTTTACAGCTTTCTTCACACAAAGCCCTTCTTAGTCCTTAATATTGTCATTGCTTCTGGTTATTACTTGTAGGCACCTCATTAAAGGTGTTTTTGAAGTATTATTTAAACACATACTCGTTACCAACATAATTTCCAGTCGTGTGACGGACTACTTTACACGTAGGTATCCTCTTTCATCATGCTGTTTTTATGGAAAAAAAGCAGGTTCTCTATGATTGTCACAGCTGTGAACATGTATTACATGTCCTTTTGAAAATTATATATTTCAAGCACAATTTGCTCGACGAAGCAACATTTTTATTTTTCCTTAATTGCGTTGGACGTTATTTGAAAATTGCTCATATGGAAAAAGTTTCTATGTCATCCGAAATTTGTCCTTTGTATCCTATTGTCTTTAAGGTAGCGCACATGAAAATACCGAGAACTGGTGATTTATTAAAACTATGAAAAATAAATTTTAATTTTTTGATATAAGTGAAAGTAGGCCGATTTTTTTACAGTATCTACAGTATTACAATGATTTAATCGGAGCGATTTTTCATATCTAATAATATTGGCTAAACTATGATGAAATAGAACTTTAAGCAAATTGGTTAAATTTCAAAATGTACTTGTAACTTCATGAGTTTTTAACAAATATATAATATAACAAACGACCATGAAAATTAAGGCTCGTATGAAAGTTGCTTTATTTGCTTTTCATCCGACTCGACTTCCGGCAAATCTCAGAGTTCTACAGTTTTTGTTGCTTCAGTCAAACTGGTTTTTCTGCTTTAATATTAATTACATTGTGTGTTTAAATATTGCAACATCGAATTTGGATTGTAACGTAAATTATAATTAATTTGAAGTGATAGTTGAATTTGGGTCATATACAGCCCGATCATTTGCACCAAACTTGGCGCATTGGTTAGTTCGGTTTCATCTCATTGTTACGTAGACTCCATATTCAAAACTATTATTTTATGCAAAAATTATGGTTGAGTTTCATTTCTCATTATTTGCAGTTGTTGAAATTTGTGTCAGTCTAAACAAACATAAAGCCGAGTGAAAGTCATTATGTTGCTTGCAGCTTTACGTGGAAGTGTGTGCGAATATATCCGTTTATAATGATCTATATAATTTTACTGCACAATATCATAGCGTCAATTCAACACCCTGGCCCTGACAAAAGCATAAATTTTATTATCGCCATGAATTTTAATTAACACTTTGTGAACCGCGCTATGGGAACGTTTCATGTGGGAAATTCATTCCTGATCGTCTTACACCATTCGCCATATGTTTCCATATCGGCCGTTTCAGATAAATGGTGCAAGACTTTTATATTTAAAGTTAAATCATCGCACAATACTTTGCGGGAAGTGTTTGTTTATTTCCCGAAGTATCCGACCTTATCGGTGCAAAAAAATATTAATGTTTAACCGACTGTTATCGCAATTTCATTAATATGACAACTTCAAAATACTGAAAAATTTGAGTACTTAATACTTTAATCAAACATGTTCCATAAATAATTGCAAACAACTAATTGAAACATTAATTTATTGACGTCAAAGCCATTTGGGATAACTGATTGCCTGTAATGCTCCAGTATTCGCAATTAATTCAATTGCACTTCTTAAACAATATTTTTAGTGTTTGATTTAACATTTTGAGTTTTTGATTGGTAACTACATGGAACGGAAGTATCTCTGGCTATAAGATCAATTTATAAATCAAATGCAAATCTATTTCAATAATGCTGAATAGTTCGTTCTAATTTGTGTTTACAGATTTATTAGTGCAGACACTAAAAATTTTTTACCGATGACTTGGAGATAAATTGGGTTTTTATCGCACACACTTACCTATTATATAATTGTATTTCGATCTGGCGTCAAATCATCAAGTCAATCATCTAGTCATAAAGTTTTCTGTAAGTGAAATTGTTCAGGATGGGGCCAGAAAATGATCAGGAACAGAAATAGAAAGATCAAAATCAATAAAATACGTATCACATGCCAATAACTAGGAGTCAGTATGAAACAAATACTTCAAAATAATTAAAATATCAATAAAAATTTTGCTAAAAAAAAATTTCCCCGAGAAGATAATAACCAGAAGTATATTTGGAACGTTATTTTTTAGGTTGTCTGTCGAATAGTAACCTACACCACATCTCAGCATTAAGGGGGTAGGCCACTCTAGAGTTTTCGAAAAATCGATTTTTTTTATTTTAAATGGTCCCTTAGGACTTCAAAAATGTTGTCCCAAAAGATTATGGCCGAAAAAAGTCTCTAAAGAATCGGTTTTCGAATTTTAGTACATACAAGGCCGCCTGCAAAATTATTCATGATTTTTACATACTCAAAACTTCAAACGCGTTTATCTCAAAACTACATTTTTCAAGCTGGCCGGAAACATAGCTCAGACAATTTTTAACCGATTCACTTGAAATTATGAATATATCTTTAAAACTATATTGTCCATCAGAGTACGAAGGTTTTTTTTATATTGCATAGTTCATTTGTTATTAACAATTTTCTGGCGATTTTTTAGGCAAATTTTACACTTTTCACTTTAGAAGTGCGCCATTTGGCCAAAAATCAATATATCGAAAAAATCCTACGTACTCTTGTAGCTGTTGTTATATATACTCGAAAAAAATTCAATAGCTTATCATAATAATTCAAAAATTACAGGCGCTGTGTGTTCCGCCGTGGACCCTGGAAAAACGGAGACGACGCTGCACAGCCGCTATTTTGAATTTAATCGCTTCAAAAAAATTACTGTACATAGTCAATAATATGTATTATAAACACCCATTTTTGTAATCTCGATTTATTTTGTAGTTTTTCTGAAAAAAATTCCCAAAAAAGCCTAATTTTTCAGCCTCTAGAGTGGCCTAACCCCTTAAACGGGTTTCGGACTTCTACCCAATCTAATAAAGTTGCGCCCAGATTGTTGGCAGATTTTTTTATTTGTTTACTTATTTTTTTCAATAGAATATTCAATATTCGTAAAAGTGAATTCGATCTCATTAAACCTATGTATACGATTTTCGGAACTCATGAAAATTTCCACAATACTTTACACTACCAGGGGGTTTAACATCGAAAAATGCTAAATCGGTTTTTCCGTTTAAATTTAAAGCCTTTACAAGTGAAAGTGAATTCGATTTCTTATTAGACCTAAGAAATGTATCGGTATTCGTGAAAATGTGTACAGCAACTTTACACCCCCTTAGGGGTTGGATATTGAAAAATTTGGAAAAATGTTTTTAGACTCTTATATAAAGAGCCCGCGGAAGTAAAATTAATTTGATAACACGACATGTCTTAAATATATAACGAAATTCATAAAAATGTGGAAAAACCCCTTTTCACGGACATTTTTTTTCCACCTCTATACGACAATAAAAATTTGATTGTTTTTTGCTTTCATTACTCTAGTAGTTCATGGACATATACGTACTAAGTATCAACTTTCTAGCATAAGCCGTTTCTGAAATTAAAAATCCTCCCCCAATAGTAGCTTGCTACCCCTATCAAAAATGTTCTAAAATACTTCTGTAGTGGCTCTATATAGTCGTAAATTTTTAGCTTTCTATAGTTTGTGGTTTTTTTGAGAAATAAAAATCAGAATTTTTTTCTTTCCACCACCTACCATCATCAACCCCTTCACCGGCACTCCGAAAAATGTTTTCCCTGCTAAAAGTCTATTGGGCCTAACTTCTGCAAAATTTTCTGTAAATTTTCTAAGATCATATCTGGTACGGTTCTTGAGATATAAAAATTTAATTTTTCCCCCGACTTTCGTGCTCCATCTCATCCCCGCAAAAATTTTAATTCAATGAACTCCACTTGTGATTTTATATATACAAACCTGAGATCTAGAAACCAAAATCATTCGTCTTAAACTCTTTAATTTCAAGCGTTTTATTTTTTTTTTGTTCCAAATCGATATAAGATAAAGTCTGATATCGTTAACAATAAAATCTTTAATTTTCAAAGAAAAACATTCTGGGCGCAACTTTATTATTTTCCAGGACAAAGTTCAGGACAAGATCAAAATCAAAATGTAATGTTTCGGAGCTAATGGCTAATTTTTTTTTCAAAAGTCGTAAATATCTCCGCTATCATTAATCTTACGAAAAAAATATTCGAAACATAAAAGGTTGGAAATCCTTTTTCCTACAACTTTTATTATATTCAATTTCTCGATTGAACCTGAATTAAAGCTGATATTTGAAACAGATTATTTTTTGATATATGTAAATTCTGTTCCTTAAGACGCTTATAAAAAAAATTGTGTACGTTATTTGAACTGAGTGTATCACATGACTCAATGTATTCATGAATAGGAACTTTGCTGCCGTAGTTTTTGTTATTAAGGGCGATATTTGAAGAACCTGCTTTCCCAGAAAAAAATTAGCCTACGTTACCACATTTATCGCCCTTTACTTATAGATGACAATTTATCAAATTATGTTTGAATAGATCAGTAAACTAATCGAAAAAAGAATAGGCTAGCCACAACCTATATAGGCCCTTACTCAAATACTGAAATTTATCAAATTCTGTTCAGCCGATTTTATGTGATGTTCGAACAAACAAACAATTTGTGAATTTTATTTTAAGTTTCATAACTGAACACTTCGCTGTGTAAAGATTACTTTATAACTCGAATTTACGTGGTTCTATTATGAATTTAAAAGTTGTTAAATACAGGCTTATTTACACAAAAGCTGTTTTTACAATATTGTTTTATATCATTTTAAATTAAAATTTGTACGTAAAAAGTTAATACGAACTCAATTAACTATTTGGATTGTCTTAAACTGCATGCGGTGTTGTTAAATAAAAATTTTTAATGCCGTAAAATTCACGAAAAAATAAGCAAATAAAGTAATTTTCCAAACAAAAATTTGACGATTACATCTGTCTGAATTTAATAGCGAAAATGGTCGAATATTTGCCCTCGTGGCATATATTCTAATAATAGTTTATTTTGTCTATGATATAATACTGGCTTTAATAACGGATTAACTTCTATTTTTAATACGAGTAATTTAGATCAATACAAATTTTTTTTAACTTAAAGCGTATACTTTTAGTTGCATTATGAACATTTTATAATTGAGATTAATATTTTGAAATCTGATGCATCAGTTTTATGTACATTGATAAATTTGCAAAAATTTTCCCAGTTTTTTTTTCATTTGAGTTGTTTTCTTGATTTTCCATGGATGATATCGAGCCAATCAAACAATATAAAGTAAAACATAAGCATCAATTGATTTTCCAACCACAACTTGTTAAGCTATTCAATTTTCCAAAATATTTAATCCCAGCGCAAGTATGCTGCCGTGACCAGGATTCGAACCTGGGTTACTACGGCCACAACGTAGGGTCCTAACCACTAGACGATCACGGCTACTTGAGATTTAATAACTAAAGTATCGGCTTACAACTAGGTAGTTAATAAATTTTATAAATCTGGAACAATTTTCACACTCTACTGAAAACTAAAAGCACCTCTGAACTGGTCCGTTAAGTCGATTAAATACATTTCCATCTCGTAAATCAACTACGATGTACTTTTACTTTTGATACTTATCGCATTTATTCATCTACGAACGACCGAGTCATAAAATTTAACATTAATCCTAATCTACTGGAGACAAAAAAAAATTAATTACGATGAATAGAAAACAAATTTTATAATGATGTGGGGAATTTTATTATTTAGAGCTTATGGATTAATCAATTTTAATAACGACATTTTTTATGACCATTCTGTTATTTTGAAAAGGAAATATTTTTGTCATTTTCAGTGTTTGACAAATAATTTTTTATTATATCATAGTTATTTGGGATTAGTTCTGAATTTTAGACTGTATGCCACTTTGTCACATAGTTTACAATTTTCGCTATCAAATGCAATCAGAATTGTTATATTTGCACTGGACAAGGCTACAAGGCTGACTTTAATTTTTTAAAATTTTGTGAATTTTGAAAATTATGTAAAAATTTTCAAATAAAATGAAATTATTTTAATTTCGCTATTATTCGTAATTTCAAAACAAAGAAAGAAGTATAATTTACTATGAATTTGGTTTTACTTGTACCTTATCAATTGGTCACAAAAATAACTTCGTTTTCCAACAAAAATCATAAAAAAATCAGTTCAAAACGTGTGTTGTGATAATTTTGCAAACATTAATCACATACATTGTAACATTATTATGCTAATAATGTCGTAAATTATAATTGCTTTTCATATTTCATACAGAGATGATAGCGTTCTTGATTTTCTTTAGAAATTTTTGTTATACGAAATAATTTCATTTTCTACAAAGTTATTGTTTTTTTTTTTGGTACAACAGGTGGAGCCGTCTTAATTGCATTGGAAGCCCCAGGCATAGTACCGCTGAGGTCCGTCATACCGAAAAGATTTTGTCAGTGAATTGTAACGATGAATTGAAAATGAGTCTGTCGCTGGTTTATATTGTAAGAGACTCGCTTATACATATTACAAAGAATTCTTAAGCTGATATTACACTGTATGTCAGGCTGTCAAATATTTGACGAGATTTTCTGGCAAATGCTGTCACATAGTGTATTTGTCAAATTTATGTTTGCCACATTATTCTATTTACTCTACACAAAGTCTATTTTGGCGGATAAAATTTGACAGAACTTTGCGTAAGATTTTTTGGGCCAAATATTTGACAGCCTGGCATACAGGGGAATACCAGCTTTAATCTGATAATACACTACATGCCACGCTGTCAAATTTTTCGGCAAATGCTGTCAGATAGTGTAATCGTAAAATTTTTCTTTGCCACATTATTTTATTTGCTCTATACAAAGTCTATTTTGACGGAAAAAATGATAAAACTTTTAGTCAAATTTTGTTAGTCAATTATTTGACAGCATGTCACCTAAGAACTCGAGTCCACGCTATTGAAATGTTCCTAATTTTTTACATATATTAAAATTGATCTTTGCTAATGCTTTGTATGACCCGTATTTCCATAATCGAAGTGTTAGCGTACTATGCACGCTGTGCATTTTACGCCATCATCGGAGTGAAGATAATGCGAATCGTGTACAGTTCGGCTTAGCTAAATTTCTTCAATGTTTGGTTGAAAAATTACTACCTTTTATTCAAGAACTGTGAAATGCATATCCATCATCAATGGCGCGACAGCCCAATTCGGGCCTTGGCCTTCTGAAGAAATGCATATCAAACTCTCTCAAATTCGACTGCAGTTCGCCCATAATCTTCTCAATCAAGATACTTTATGTTTTGGGGCTGTAAAGTCGGGGTCACCGGAGATTGGATAGTTTACTCATAGATTACCCAGATCCACTGCCTTCTCCTTCTCTATAATTCTAAACAGAATATCAAACCGAATAATAGTTTAAAACTACACTCAGAAAAATTTTGCAGTAAAATCAAAAAAAAAATCTGCCAACAGTCTGGGCGCAACTTTATTATTTTTCGGGTAGAAGTTTGGAACGCGTTTAAGATTGATGCGGTGTAGGTTACTATGTGACTGAAAACCTAAAAAAATGAGTAGAATGGGGTCGCGCTAGAATACTTACTCCACTGCCACTTACCCCGGGACGCAGTTTAAGTAGTAATATAATACTACGTAGTTATTACGTGATTAGGAGGTTTTTCGTGATTTGGTTTTGGGCCATTACATGAAATCGGAAATGCGTTTGTAGGCGATTATATAAATAGTCTGTGGAAGTGAAAACCAATCTAATATCTCATCAATCCTAAGAATATCTTGAATATCTAAAAATTCTGAAATTAACTTTTTGACAATAATATAGGAAGCCATAAGAAGTAAAAATGAATTCAATATCTCATTAGAACTAAGAAATATGTGGGAATTTGTGAAAATATATGCAACCCCCTTGAACCCACTTTGGGGTTGAATATCCAAAAATTCTGAAATGAGTTTTTAGATATATAGTATAAAGAAAGCCCGAGGAAGTGAAAACCAATCCGATGTCTTATCACTCCTAAGAGATATGACGAAATTCGCGAAAACGTGTTCAACCCGTTTATACCCTCTTAGGGGTTGAAAAAGGAAAACATTTGAAAACAAGTTTTAGGTGATTATTAAACAAGTCCGTGGAAGTAAAAAGTTATTCGATATCTAATCAGACCTGAGGGATATGGCTGAGTTCGTGAAAATGTATACAACCCCTTAACACCATCGTAGCGGTCGAATTTCAAAAAATCCTGAAAACACTTTCTAGGTATTTATATGAAAAATCCGTAGAATAAAAATGGATTCAATAATTGGAAAGACCTAATAGATATGATGAAAATCGTGAAAATATATGCATTCCATTTCCACTGATCATTTTTTTCGCTCCCCCTCTGTATGCCAATGGATATTTGAATTTTTTTCAATCTAAAAGACTTTTCCAGTTGAATTACATATACATACCGAGTTTCAACTTTCTAGCATAAGCCGTTCTATAGTTAGGAAATACACCCTCCACCCCCGTACCATACTACCCCTATAAAATATTATATTTTTTCAACATGCTACTACTATAGTTCTATTCAAATACCAAATATCAGCTTTATATCTTTATAGGCTCTTGAGATATAAAAATCAAAACTTTTTCCTTTTCTCCCTCCCCCACCCTCACCCCCTACCCAATCACCTCCAAAATTTTTTTTCCTGCTAGGGGCTTATTTGGCCTACTTCCGGTAAAAATTCTAAGTATCTATCATACACTGTTCTTGAGATATGAGACGTGATTTTTTAGAAAAATTCTTATCAGCTCCGCTTCCATACTCCACCGCACCCTTAAAAAATTTTACTTTCAGCAAACTTTATTTGTCAACCTTAATACAGAAACCAAATTTAATTTAAGTAGATCTTTATTTGTTTCAAACTTGCCGCATAGAGAATCAATGAGAATTTGTAATTTATTTAAATCGAGTTTCACTTCAAAATATTGTTCAATATTCCTTTTGAATCAAAAAGAGTCATCTTTATTTCATAATGCAGTAATAAGTCTGTATATATTTTTCATTTCAAACAAATTTTATTTCTTTATAATACAAATTATAGGTACATTATTCATTATACATTACGTATTCTATGATATAATTTTTAAAAATAACATCAAAATATGGCAACTATTATATTTCGTCCAATATGATGGGCACGAAGTCTTTGGGTGTTAAATTAATTTATATTAGTTTCAAATACTTTAAAGTTTTTAATTTTTTTTTCTCACCATTTATCTTAAAAGATAGGATCGTTGTTTGAATTTTTATCTTTGTATTATAAAAGTCTATTTCGTTATCTTTCAGACGAGTATGAATTTATTGCCTTTGACTAATAATATTCAAAGTTATCCACCCTTAATCCAAACTATCTTATCACTTGAACAATTCTTTTTTTTTAATAAAGTGAAACTAAGAAATATGCTAAAAACATTTTTTTTTATCAGTGGCTAAATTATAATTCGGTTACGGCATGATTGCATAATATTATGTAAATACAAAAATATAAATTCTGCTAGCTTATCAGAGAGCTGAATCAAGTCCCTTTAACAGTTGATATAAATCTTTCGATTGTGGGAAGCCATAAAAAAAAATTAGCAACAAAAAAATAAATAATAAAAAAAAATTAGCAACAAAAATACTTTATTTTGATTAAACGAAATATCGTTTATCGCTTTTAAATATAAAAGCGTGACCAAAATGTAAATGTTGCCTTTAAGCGATACACCGGTCAGTGTACGCTACTTTATAATGGCATGCGCCCAACTAAGTATGTGGCAAGTGTGTACTTAATTATCATAAAACCATTTTTGTTTGTAAACTATACCGCATTATCTTAAATTCGTCATAGTTGGACATTTAGTTACGTTCGCACGAATATATCGGGATTTTTTCTATTTTTCTAGTTAATTTATATAACGATAATTTAGGGGGTTTCAAGTTTACATATGGCGCAGTTTTCTACTCCATATCTAACCGTTTTTTTTCAATTTGTTCCACCCTGTTTGTATGCCACAGAAAATCGCAGCATCGCCTTACGTAGAGTCTGGGGCTGTTTGCTATTTTTTAAAAACTTAAATGATAAGGTCATGACTACGTGTGATTCGAAAACTCGACCTCTAAACTGCTACTAAATTATCAGCGATAAACAATCTACTGAACAACATGAGTTAATTTATATCCTCTTCACAAAAAGAGGATATGCCGGAATTTGGTGATCCTGGCGGAGAATATCTCCAAGAGCAATTACAGGAATCTTCGTAAGCTGAACCGATCGAGTACGTATGGTTATAAAGCGATAAATTTAAACTTTAGCAGATAGGAAGTGATTTTGTGATCCTCCTTTTTGTCCGAGGTAAAACGAAGAACCTCAACTCCATTGATGATTGTCAATACCATTTTACGAATAGTTGAATACGCGTGTGACGTTAGCCATTCGAAAAAGTAAAAGAAAAAGTAAGCAATTTGTTGTTGTACAACTAGGTTGTTTCGGTGGCGGACGCAATCTCCTGAGCGTCCATGATTCTTACAACGACCAATACAGTGCTGCCAAGCTTAAAATGAAACTGATCGTTCTGGTATATTTCCATCATGTCGTCTTCATCATCACCAATGGCGCGACAGCCCAAGTCGGGCCCTGGCCTCCTGAAGTCATCGCCTCCAATCGTCTCGTTCCAAAGACCGCGTCCTCCAGCTGCTAATTTTTAAGATGGCTTTGCTCAACCGAGTCTTCCCATCGCTTGCGTGGTTTGCCTACTGGCCTGTTACCACTCGCTTTGCCTTTAAGAGCACGTTTGGAGGATTCTTCTATCTTCCATTCGCTCTACATGACCAGCCCACTGCAGTTTACGTAGCTTGATGAACGTTGAAGCTTCTGGTTCCTCGAAGAGTTGATACAGCTCATGGTTGTATCTTATTCGCCATTCCGTTCCTTCCTTCACAGGTCCCAAAATTCTTCGGAGCACCTTTCTTTCGAATGCGTTAACTGATTTTTCGGAAGTTCTCGTTAATGTCCACGTCTCGCTGCCATAACAGAGCACAGATCGTATATTATAGTTTTATACATATGATGAGTTTTCTGGTTACACTTGCAATGAGTGCTCATCCCCTTTACTTTTTTTCTGGACTATGTAAAATTTCCTTTATTCCCAACATGTACTAGGTATTTGTTTCCCTTAGATTTTTCATTTCAGCGCGTTGCCTATAATTGAGTGAGTGTCTTTTTTAAAATAAAGAAATATATATTCAGTACGTTGTTTTCAAATAATAACAGATAATGTGATTTCTGCTTATTTGTTTTTAAATTGATATTTTTATAGTTTTTTTAAGTGATAGTTTTAACGATATTTTATTTTTTCAGTGAAAAGTTTTAAACAGTTCAGTTCAACTTAAATTAAAATATATAAGTATAACTATTAATACATTTGGCTAAAATAAGAAAAGTCACATTCCGCTAACCTTCTTTATAATTTTTATCACCTTAAGTTAACTTTCTTTTTCTATTATTGTAAGATCAGTCCAATTCCCTGTTATATTTTATTTCTCATATTTTCCATTTTTTTACTGAAATGGCACGCAAGGCATTGGCGGATACAGGGGGGGCGGAGGGGGCGCCCCCCCCCCCCCCCCCCCCCCCCCCCAAGAGCAATTCCGAATTTTCTAAACATACATACCTACTTCAACCGTTCTCCGATTTTTTTTACTCCACTGCAATGTGGACTGTAATTAGCATTTACTGTAGTTCTGCGGTGCAATGCAAAGCACAGAACAGAACCATGATGGTAGATTTACCATACACTCAACGTTTGAGGCACGCCTCTATCCCCACCATAAAATCAACCAATTAGATGGCACTTATAGGCAAGTAGCGCCGCAAAGGCATGTTGAGTGTAAATTGCTTTCAACACAGCAAAAAACACAGCCGACAAAAACCGGTTTGCAATGTCCTGATAGGGGTAGAGGCTCGGCTCGAGGCGAGCCTCAAGGGTGAGTGTAAACGCAACATGATAAAAAAAAACTACAAGACAACATGTAATAGGGTCATTCCATCAAGAACCGCCAAGAATGACGAAATTTGTGACCTTACCATCTCCGTTTTTTTTGAAAAAGTTTGTACTTTCAGAACTAGTGAAAAAAATAATTAAAATTCAATTTTTTGTTTCTATCTCTTTTTTTTTGGTAGTTATATTATGTTGAAGTTTTATTTTTTAGGCTATACTGTTTTCCAAAACATACCAAAAAATTAACTTGGGATCTCAATGGGATCGGGGTCAAAAAAATCGAAGAACATTATAGTGGTTCTCAATTATTTTACAGAAAAAGGGTCATTTAATCAAGAATCGCCAAAAGTGTGACCTTATCATCGCCGATTCTTTTGAAAATTTGTGTACTTGAAGAATTAGTAAAAAAATATGATTTCAAGTTTTTGTTTCTATCTAATTTTTTTTGTTAGTTATAGTATGTTAAAGATTTCCCAAAAAAGATTTCCGAGTCCTCTTTGAAATTTCATATCTCTGGTAAGTTTTATCCTTAAATAATAAAGTAGGGCTTATTTTAAAGATTGTTGTTGTTTTTGTTAGTTAAAAAATGAGATAGAAATAAAAACTTAAATTTCAATTATTTTATTCACTAGTTCTTCAATTACAAAAATTTTCAAAGGAATCGGAAATGGTAAAGTCACAATTTTGGCGATTCTTGATGGAATGACCCATAATAAGATGAAAACAATATCATGCCGTTTTTGCAGTGCAGTCTATGTAGCTAAATTCACATAGAACTTGATCAAACAAAATAGCAAAATCAAAAAAAAATCCGCCCCCCCAACAGCAAAGTCTGGATCCGCCACTGACGCAAGGCGATTTATAGTGGAATGGCCAGAGAGTTAAAAACCTATCGAAGGGATGTTGACCGTCGTAGAAATATAGATTTATTTGCGCAATTAGAAACTAGTGATGTACCCGAAGAAACACCTGAAGAAACATAGTTACCTTCAGTCAAGATACAAGATGAAGATGAAGGAATGGTTTCTGGTATTGTAAATATAACGGATGTTACTACGCATAAAGTTACATTACATTCAAAATGCGTAATTTTATACATAGTGACAAATTTTACACATTAAAAGTGGGAAATTACATTGAGTGTTGTATTTTTACTCTCCAGCCAGTAAATTCTTGACGAAAATACAAACTTTTAAAAATTACTCGTAATTTTGTAAAATTTAATGAAAATTTGTAAATTTACTACATCAATTCGGAATATTTTACTGCTTTAAGGACAGTTATTTTAACAAAATTGTTAACTGTGTACGGTCGGTATTATTTTAATATCGATGCTGATTCTGGCAATTAGTTCGCTTTTTTGAGGCCTTGTATTTGTTTCAATAAAGTTTCTAAATCTGAATCTGATATCATGCAGTCCTTTTCTACACTTTTACATGAAAGGTAAGAAAGGTACATGGAAAGAGCAGTTGTGATAAAGTGAACACAGAACTTGCAAAAAGAACGAACTTCATATTTAAAATCTGATCTGGTTGAGCTAGAAGAATAGTATTTTAATTGTTAAGGGTGGCACTAGCGTAGATTACAACATCGCTTCCAGTTTTTTACCGCGAAACGGTAGATTACATTGTTCGCTTAGAAGTATCTAGATCAGGACCTCATATATTGTTATTTCTTTCCTTTAAATATCTCCAACATAAAACTTACTGGGAAGTACAAGAACATTCTTCGGGGTTTTTTTTAATTTCCATAACAACTTCAACTCGACGTACTGACAACATGATAAAATTGTTTTTTGTTAAAACCGAAAAAAACCCCAGTCTTATCTAGAGTACGATGACATTCCCAAAGATTCAAGCATCCACAAACGAGGTTGCTGAGTATTTCTTGAAAATTAAACAATCCTCACAGAAGGATAAATCTTCAGGGAATAATAACGATGTGCATAGTACAATGTCCTTTCTCATATACGACTACGAGGATCCAACGAAGGGAAATGTACCCGGGGACATTGAAAACGAGGACAACTTGATATGCCCAGCCAGTAGGCAGGAAAACGAAGAATTAGTACACTCGTATCTTTCGCTCGGCTCCTTCTTTCATGCAACCTTTCCTAGGATACACAACGAATCCCTGATAATCCTTCCGGACAACGAGGGTGAGTCTGCCACTCACAAGAGTATTTTATGAGGTAAATAAAGTCTTCCAGTTTTGTCATCTCGTACAAACCGAATGTGCAGAAACCTGGCTAGCAGGATTCCACAAGGATAAAGGAACGCTGTAAAAATATTTTCCCTATCGTAGATAGTAGAAAAAAGTCCTAGCTGAATGTTATTAAATGGAGAAAATCCTGAGGAAAAAAATATGCCCCTGACTTGGTTTTTCGTAAATAACCTGAACACTTTTCACGTTTACACGGTGTGCGAAGGTGTACGGGAACTATAGCCGGATGCAGTGCGTTAATATAAGCCAGCACCCCCAACCCCTCGTGGATTATGACTAGACAATATAAAGCATGGCGCGAATGGGTTAGTTTAACTTAAACGACCCGAACCGTGTCAGTTAAAATAAATTTATGGAAAAATGGCGGAAATCTTGTTAGAACTTAAATGAAGGGAAGTCCCATTCGCCGTACGGCCATATATGACAAATAACATTAATAATAGTGAAGAGCGTTGCGAATACGAGGAAATAAATGTTCAGCACGAAGACAAATTTGATCGTTAGAAGATAATGTATCTGACGTAAGTTTATGGCCATCATATTACGAAAATGTTCAGATTGTTCACACATATTTCTACTGTGTGCGTATTATGTCCATTTTGCTGGAATGTGAAAAAGCGTAAAATTGTACATTAGCATTATAATATGAGTTTTATTGCTCAATTATATTGCTACCTGATTTCGTCAAGGTGAAGGGAAGGTCAAAGTTGGGGTTCAGTAATGTATGTGATGTTGGATTAGCGCTTACCTAAATGCCGCCGAAAACTGATCTGAAGTTAGAACTACATTTAAAGGTCTAGAATAAGAACCCCGCTTAAGAAGTGATGCTATATTGAGGGTTTACTGGACTTTAAAAACACTCACTCGTCATATTACACGGTGATCGTGCAAAACACCAGAAACAAACATCAGCTTTACAGTTGTCTATATGAACCTCCTCTTCAGCAGCTTCTCATCCCTAAAATTAACTGCACTGTACACTATTGTATTGAAGGCTGGTCCCCAGTTAAGTTAGATATATGTACTTTAAAAGGACGTATAAAGATGAAGCCAGGGACAACAGCAACCGACCACTTCTGACTGAAAACCCAAAACGAAAAGCGTTGGAAAAGGGTATTCAGCCAAGGATTCATACAGATCACAATTGAACCCACGACTAAATCAAAACTGATCGTCTATCAACAAACGCAGGAAAAGAACCCAAAAAACAGATTGTGGTGGCAAGTGGGTGTTACTTAAAGAGGCCCATAGATGGATACTCATGCGTGTCATTCTTCCATAAGTGTATGGGTCTGAAACTTGAATATGTGGGTCTGTCATCATGCGGCATGATGGAAATCAAACAATTTTGATTTTTGTGAACGGAGCCAAAACTTATCGCGATATTCTTGAAAGACTCGCATGCGTGACCGTCTATGGGGCTCTTTAGGTTGATCATAGATATAATATTTAATGAAAAAAAAAAAAAAAAAACCGCATATGAAGGAGCTCAGTTTGAATAAGATCGATAGGGGAGGCCAGGGACGTCATTTGCGGGGGGCAGGGGGGCAATTGCCCCCCTCCCCTGAAGCACTTTCGACATTTCTTTCTACAACGTTTACATTAGCAAATTGCAGCAAAACTGCTCTAGGAATCTGCTGTAACAAGTATCTTGCAAGTGGTTTTTGCGTCCCAACCATAGAGATATCAATACTGGAGACGACAAGACGCCGTTTTTGTATGAAGCACTTTGAAGCATTTTGAAGCCAAATTGAACGTTTTTGTAGGAAGCGTTTGATGTCAGGTGGCAGTGAAATGCAAATAGTAGCCTAGTATTCAAATGTTTGGCGTTTTTGTGTTCAAGACCGGAGTATAACATAAATGTGAGTAAGATGCTAATAGTAGCATAGTGTTTATTGCCGGTCCTTTGCGAGGAATCGTCCGGCTTTAAAATATTCGCTACTCGTCATCTTCAGTACATATATCTCTATCTTCGAGCTCCAGATGTTCATTTACTTACTAGTGTCCACGAGCCTTTAGGATATCAATTAATTTTAAATTTAATTTCTTCGTTATAAGTTATTTTTATGCTGTAACATTTGCAAACGGATGAAATAAATGGAGTCAAAAATGTATTTCTGTGAGATGCGATTTGCGGACGAAAGAGCGAACGAGCTGGCGAGATCGGGCATAGAACGGTAGGGTTGAGGAGGATGTTTGTCCACCGATAGGCGGCATCAAAGCGCAAATTGGTGAGCGTTCCAAAAAGGCGGCCAACTCTAGGTGGGCAAGGCTGGCAAACTGTAGAATTTCTAGAGCATTGTGACCCGAGCTGGATAACGAAAAAACTAGAAATATATTAACTTGGGATAGAGGAAAACTGCGAGGAAAACTGCGACTGCTCGTCGAAACACTGACGGGTATGCTTAGAAAACATGCTATGCGGCTGGGGGCAGCGGAGACGGACATGTGCAGGTTCTCCCATAATCTGTACTCTGTAGAGGACATCACCCACATCTTGTGTGAATGCCCAGGGATCGCTAGAAGGCGATTGAGATGATTGCGTAGTCTTTTCTTCGATAACATCGTGGATTTGAGAGCATTAGGAGATGACAAACTGGTCAGGTTCTGCAGGGATTTGGAGTGCTTTTGAGGTGATGGAGCAGCTCACGAGGATCTGAAGGGATCGCAATGGACCCGTACGGTGCCTAGTGAGCACGGTGGTTCTAGCGCTGCGCCCCTTCTTGAAACTGAACTGAACTGAGATGCGATTTTCTAAAGGTTTTTATTCTCTTGATGAAATTTGAGAGTATTATGTTATAAGTTTAATCCAACCCAAAAGTTTGTAACGCATAGAACGGAGCCTCGGCTCTTGAAATTTTAAATCTGGATGTTTGGTTGAATTTGTAAGGCTAAGTTCGTTAAAGGGCAAAAACGTCCTACTCCTTCGGGAACTTGTCATACAAAAAGTCATTAAAACACGTGTTCTAGAATATTTTTCAATAACTTTTGATAGCTTAAGCTAGGAATTTGAAATTTTGCACATATTAAATTAATAAACTACGTTAATACTACTCATTGTCAATACCGATTTGCATAAGCTTTTATCAAAATTCATGTTTCAACACACATCTTGCAAAAAGACCCATGTACGCAAGTACACACAACACACAATATATTCATGCATAATATTTTGCCCCCCCCCCTAGAAAAAACTGAAATGACGTCCTTTGTGGCGGCCCCATGAAGCTTAATAATATGCAATATTTTGTCCATTTCTTAAATTCCTGCGAGAACCCCGATGGGAGCAACAGTTCTCCACATCAAGTTGCGATCCTGGGCGATAGCTTTTACTTGGCACCAGAACTTATTCACTCCCTTTAGTTTCTTAATCCGCTACACGAAAATAAACCCTTATTTCCAAATCAATTTTTTTTACTTTTTCAATGGGAATTTTTTTTCTCAATACTAGATCGTAATTGCGTCAACTAGCTAGTAAGTTCTGAACCAATTCCGTTTTTCAGTACCGAATCAGAACTGTAAAAACTGATGCGGATTTCTTGAGAAATCAGTACTGCGACAGAACTGAATGAATGAATTTTGAAATTTGTGACGTTTTAGAAACGATAGAAAGCCATTAATAGGAAAAAAGGAATATGTCCATGAAAATTAAGTGAAACTTTGGACTCCGTGGCGTTTTTCTTTTCTCTTTGTCGTATATTTTTGACTTTTCCGAATTCTTAAAATTAGTATCGTACACCTATCGAACACCTACTGCAAACAAAAATTTAAGTCTCACATACCTACATTATTACCTAACAGCATGTAGAGCGCTTGATAGCCTCGGCGTTGAGAATGATGCGGTTCACGGTTCAAATCCGGCAAGGTGTAAATTTATGTAAATTAGCACATATTGTATACATGTTTGCTGGCTTACATTTTTATTCTTAGAGAAAACTTAATAAAAATAAAAATAGCCTTCGGTTATTTTTTTTTATTATTTTAAGATTTACGATTAATATGGTATCCATTGAGTACGGAATTAGTAATATTAATGCGGTATCTGTCTGCAGTACTGACTGAATTATGTGCAGCAACATAAAGTCAGTACTTCAAATGTTTCACTGGAGATCTGCAAGTTTCAGTACAAGTCGGAGTGAATAGTGTGATGATGCGTCAAGTGGGTAACCCATAAAAAAGGAAAAAAACATCGTCCTTTCTTGGTGCGAGTTTCCATGGCTTTTTGAGTCACACCATTGCATGCTGATAATTCTTCAATGGTAGCAAAATTCTCATCTTGTACATTCAAGGTTATCGGCGTGCTACTATCCGGACCCATGTGCATATTGTTGCGAGCTAGAGGTTCGCCGGGATTTCAAGTAAAACACAATTCGTTTAAAATCAAAATAAGTCACAGTTTATTAATTCGTACTTTAAGCATATTCGCACAATTATGGCAATACCGCCCGCTTTAATATATCGCTTGATTCGATCACATGCAATCGATCGCTTTCCACCAATACGGTCGCGTATACAAGCTGGCTGTCACAGTCGACGTAATAAAAATTACTATCTCCCTCGCTGAAAGCTTCATCTGCTTTTATACTACTTGTCTGTAGTCGAGACTGAAATTGGTGTGTGTGGACAGTACTGGAAAGCTTGAGAGCATTCCATTTGATCTTTTACGCTTCTAGTACATTCGAGCATATTCGATTAGAGTGGGGGTATAATCGTATTGCTCCGCTCTACTTCAACTAGGTTTCTGATTGGGTAACTTTGCAGCTAGGTATTCGGTTGTTGCTGTTTCCCTTATTCGTAATCGATCGAGTTGTGCGGTGGCCCGGCTTACACGTAACAATATATTTTGCAGTTTTATTTATTTATTAAAGCCATATTTTGCACGCCTTAAAAATTTATGAACGTATGACAATAAATACAAATCGTGTTTTCATCTATTTTCTACAAGAGCATCTCAATATCGGCATTGTATTATGAAATTTGTGAGAAATTTATAACTTTGCTCCAGTCTCAAAAAGTCACTTGACATTTTGAAAGCCTACAAAACCAAGACAATCTTCATTTCATATCGGTACTAACCACAAACATATTTAAAAGATAAACAAAGCGACTTTTTCAGTATCATTTTCATTTTATTAATATTTTTTTTCATTTTAAATACAAAAAAGGATTACGGGTCTTATAATAATTTATCCAGATTTTCCTAATTTTACAGTTTATTTTTTTTATTAAATCCGTTTCTTTTACGTTATTTTGTTGCAATTTATATGAATTTATTCGGGGCATAAATCATCTGTAGCGAATTGTATATATTTAATGAAATTGTAACTTTTGCAAATCGAAAGAGATATAAATATAAATTTTCAACAGGGTTTTTCATTCGGTTTTCATTGATTTGTTCTTGTGAAATAATACGATTGTAAGTCTAGCTATTAGTTGATAAATCAATGTTTTACTATACATCTGAGTTGTTGGATTTTTCTCAAGAATTTTACATAATATTCGAATTTGGTTTTGGTTTGCTTTTATACTTTAAATAATAATAATGTTTTTTTTTCCAAATAATTTGATAATAATAATTATTATTTTTTTGTTGTGAATTCATTGAATTCCATGCACAAGAAATTTTATTTTATTTATATATTTATTATAGTTCTCGTTCACATAAATTAAATCCCAAAAAAATATACGAATTATAATAGTTAGTAGTATCCCAGGCAGTTAGTTTGCATATTTTAGATCTATTCTAAAAATATATATGTATGTCGTTAAGAAACTTCGTTTCTCTTATTCAATATAACAATAAATATATTTATTTTAATATTTTTTCCATTAATTTTTAATAGTATACTGTAATTTAATCATTTTTTTTTGTCAAAAAAAAATCATCGATCCCGTTGCATTTAGTTTGAAATTAACTTGCTAATAAGATATTTATTTAAATTTAATTTTTTTTATTTCAATTATCAAATCTAATACTTGTAATGTTCGGTATTTGTTTTTTTTTTCTCTCTTGAGTTCGATAGCTTATTAACTTAAATGAGATACAACAATCTCAATTAGAGCTGTAATTTTAATCACATGTATGCTATGTCCGAAACAACTGTGGCGAAATTAATTGATACGATCTAGAGTTGATTCCAAATCTAAATCGACTCTAAATTCGAATCTATGAATATTCGTTACAATTTTCAATTTTCGGCGTTTTGATGATACGAAGTATTCTACAAATCCGCCATTAGTGTCACACTATTTCTTTTTTGTATTTTTTTTTGGAAATTAAACCTATTTAAATTTAATATTTAATTAAATTGTATGGTTTTTAAACTTATAGAATTCAATTGTAAATTTAGTGGCTAGATAAGATCGATACCATTCGATTTATTTTCGTTCGGCTGATTAGTGATAAACAATTTTTGCTTATTATTAATCGCCTCTTCTACAAATTACACATCACAACAGACAAAGAAACGACATTTTGTATTTGTTCTTGTTTATTTCTTCTTTTCGTCATATTTTTTTTCATTTCGTCATCATATTTTCCCCCATTTAGACTTAACATTTATATAATATTTTTAATATAATAATAATATATAATATTAATATAATAATAATAAAATAATAAGAACAAATTTATTTACAATATACAAGAGTCTAAAGATTGAGTTTTCTTTTTTTAGAATTTAATTTTTGTATGTTTTCCTAAATAATTTTTTTTTTGTTTTAATTTTGTTAATTAATTGCTTTGCTTTTCCGATCGTATCCTGCATAAAACTCTCGTGTTATTGCGCACGTTTTGTTTTTTGATTTTATGAAATTTCAATGCTGGCGATAAGTAGAAGTTTATTATTAATGTAATTTGGATTTCTACTGGATTAACAAGTATTGTGCTCGGCAAATGAAATTTCAACAATTGCTTGGTTTTTTTTATAATTTTTTTTTATTCACAAATCAACACCTAATTAAGACATGTGATTGCTTGATCCTCGAGTTCAAAGGAGCGAAGATTATGCCTGAGAAAGAGGAGTAGCAATCACATTACGTTATTCAGTGTGATAAAAATGAAGCAATTGTATAGACGACTAGAATTTGTAAAACACTAATAAATGATAACGATGATGATTTGCTTGCAGTCCTGGATGGAGGACTTGACGGACTAACTGCTCCGTCGAATGGTGGCGGTGTGAGTTCTCCTGCAAAAGAATAGAAAAAAGTCGTTAAAGTGCTGTTATTAAATTTAAAATTGTAATTTTATGTTTAGACTGAAATAATCCGTGTTCCTTCATATCTGCATCCCCACGAATTTCACTACGGCTAGGAGTAGGTACGTACTTTTCTTTTGAACTATTCTCTGTAACCTATGTAAAATCTACGGTTGCATAAATCTAAATATTGATAGAATTCCTTTTTATAATCACATGCGAAATTTCAATATTAACGTGCATTTGAATAGTCGAATAATAAAAATGATGAAATATTTAGAGACCTTATACTCGAAGCCATCATTGATTTAATCCTTCTTTCTTTCATTTCCCAAAGTTTAAGGTGTTTCAACAGGAACGCTCGTAATTTATAGGTTGTAGCGGCCATGTTGTTAAAACAACATCCGTCGAATTTCTTGTGAATTGTTCAGTAGGGAATGGCAAATCATCATGGAAGGTTATAGCGTTGAACAACGTGTGCGAATCATTAAATTTTATTTTCAAAATCAGAGCTTTGTTCAAAAAACGATCCGCACATTGCATGATTTTTAACGACGAGGCCCATTTCATGATGAATGGATGTGTGAACAACCAAAATTGTCCGATTTGGGATGATACCAATCCACACGAAGTACACCAGCACCAAATGCATACCGGGAAAGTCACTGTTTGGTGCGGGTTTTTGTCTGGCGGAATCATCGGTCCGTACTTCGTCCAAAACGAAACTGGCATTGCCATACTCGTCAAACGATCGATGATAAGCAACTTTTTGTTGCCTAGCCTGGATGTTATGGATACCGATGACATGTAGTTCTAATAAGACGGAGCTACGTGCCACACAGCGCATGTCACGATGGACATTCTGCACGAGCGATTTGAGGGCATCGTTATCTCACGCGGCGGCGATGTGAACTGGCTACCGCGATCGTGCGATTTACCACCTATAGACTTATTTCCTTGGGAGTATCTTAAATCGCAGTTCGATGTGTATAATACGCAAACTATTGATGACCTTTAAGTCAACATAATGACCGCCATCCAGAAAATTTAGCCAGATTTATGCGACAAAGTCGTCGAAAATTGAACCTCTCCCCATATAGGGTTCCCCAGCACTTTAGATTAGATTAGATTGGAAATAGGGGTTGGCATGGTTAACCTCTGTCACTGTAGCCATAGTTGGGCTTATTGTGACGTCGCCCCGGATTGACTATGATTCCTCTTCAATCCCTGCGCTTTCAATGAAGCTTAGTATTTTGCGAAGAGGAATGGTCAGAAATTTCGATGGGTCCATCAAATTCTGACCGAAGTGACGAAGTCTTTTATCAGCTAACCCCTTACATTCACAGAGGATATGCTCTGGTGTTTCGTCTTCGTCATTACATATTCTGCAAATTTTAGTCTCAGAGAGACCAATCCTATCTCAATAGATGCTTCCTCATGTGACAATGTCCAGTCAGAACTCTCATTAGGGTTCGGGTCTGATAGCTACTTAATTTTAGATAATCAAATGTTCTTTTTTTTCGAATGCTTTGGCATAAAAAGCTTTGAGTGCCTTTTGCCCGGTGTCAATTCCCAGTGAATGGCACTTTGCGATTTTTGCCACATTCGGATGTTCATTCTGACCGTGCTTACTGGTATCCCACAGAATGGATATGGTCCCAGGAAGACAGCTTCTGAACCTTTCCTAGCCATTAAGTCGGCCATTTCATTACCTTCATAGCTGCTGTGTCCCGGAATCCAAATGAATTTCCCCAGCACTTACAACAGGGCCATTGCTTGAGTCAAGTGCTGGTTGCGAAGCGTTGGAAGCCATCACTGGTTAACCTCTGGGCCATTGTTGGCCGCCAGCGTTGGCTAGCGAACTTTTGTAGTTAGGTACTAATAGGTAGGTAGGCATAATTCGTAAAGTAGGGAGTTCGAGAACGTATCGCAGGTCATTCGTTGCCAAAAATGCGTTCCTGTCGTATCGTCTTTTTTCTTTTTTTTCAAATTTATGATACCAGGGTAAGCTAGGACGATTAATTTATATGACAAAATAATTAGCTAAATAGGAAATAATTTAACTTTATTGCAATAAACGCGAATAGTATAGGAACGGCCAGCAATGGCGCCAGTATCGGTCGCCAACACTGGGCCAGTATACAAAACCAGCACCGGACCCAAGTTATCATTCAGCAGTGATTCAGCAATAGACCAGTGCTGGTTGCCACTGCCGCGTCATTCTTGGCATGCTGGCTGCCATTATAGTCCTAGGACTGGGCCTATTGTACGACCCTATAGGGGTCGAATACGTGCCACCAAGTAAAGCTGGAGCGGACATTTGAATGACGTTATGTTCCATACTTAATGCCATAAAACATTCTTTCAAATAAAAAAAGAATTAGGTAGATATCTTACAAACAACTTGTTTTATTTACATTTAAAAATTGAAGGTACCCACTGAAAGACCCTATATTTCTTTAAATCTTCAAGTTCTTCTTATTATGTCACTACTATTTAATAATTCTAACTAATAGTGGAAAAAAAGCAGAAATTGACATACCTAATCCTGATCCAGAACCAGCTGTATCATCATCATCGAATTCATCTTGCCGCGCTCCCGATCCTTCCACATCGTGTCCGGCCATATCACCTTGTATATCGGAATATGATCGCGAATTTGTTGGCACCTAGAAATTATTGATAAATAAAATTTCGATAAATATTAAAATATAATTACAGACATTTAGATAGACTACATGCCATTAAACACTAGGTACGTGATCGTGTACTAAACTTACCGCATTAACGATCGTTGATCGTAGCTTTATTAATTTGTCGACTAATTCGTTTAGTTTAATGCCTTGCGGATACGAGTGCTGAACGACAAGTGGTATTTCAGGATTATAGCGTTGAATATCCAGACCTGTCGGTAGTACGTCACGCGTGTATTCACTTATGCTATCACCGGTCCAGCAGTGCTGATCGTTGTGCTGATAGTCGCCTTCGTCGCATAAACTGTAATTTGATATAAAACAGAAGTTTTCTTTATAATTTTCTTGTTTTTAATTTTTGTTTTTGCGATTAAATAAGGTAGTGCTTAATTGATTGCATGAGAATTTTGTTTGGACCTTTGATCACCCCTGAGTCCAATCTTTGATTTTTAAATTCTTAACTTAAGAAGGCACTATTGAAAATTGGTTAGACACCAATTGCGGGAGCTATAAAATGATAACTGATATTGTGGAACAAATATATTGCTGACATGTACCTCAACGAGGAGTCTACCATATCTGGAAATTACCGAAAGGATACGAGCCTGACGCCATAAGAATACGGTCGAAAACTCACTAACCAGTTTTTAAGAGCAATAATTCTTAAATGAAATATATTTCTGATAGGGATGCATTGTGAAATGCAGTCTAGAAATCTCGTTATTATTCACTTTTCGTAAATAAAATTTTTGATAAACTTTTTTCATAACTGAGATAATAACTGAATTTAAAAAAAGTAAGTACAATCCAAAACAAAGTTCAGATTTTTATTGGCGTACAAAGGTGAAGTAAACAAAATGTCTATGAAAAGGATTTTTTTCACATTTTCACGAATTTCGTTAAATCTTTTACCCTGCGTCTACACTGACAATCGCAATGGCAACGGGATTATTGCCATACACCAATTGACAGTGTAGACGCACCAAACGCATATGGCAATATTGCTCTCAGCATTGCCATGGCAATTTCGAGGATTATATTGCCAGAAAACGAATCGTTTGACAGCAGTTAGCGTCGCTTGTCAACAGGTAGACTTGCGTTATTTTTGGTTTGATCGCAAAATGAGTAAAACTAAGTGGACTAAAGAAAAAACTATTGAATTAATCAATAATTTTCGAAGTTATGATTGCTTGATGAAAATTGCCTGGCAATCAAATGCCTACTCGTTGCGATTGGACATTTAACTCAATGGCAATATTGCCATTGTCATTGCCAGATAAATTGTCAGTGTAGACGCAGGGTTAGACATATAGAGCTATTAAACCAATTTTACTTCTGCGAACTTTTTATATCAGCGCCTAGAAACATTTTTCCAATTTTTTTTCAATCGAATAGTAACCAGTAATGCATATCAGCATTAAACAAGTCTCGGATAAAGTTGCGCCCGGACTGTTGCATATTTTTTTTGGAAACATATTCACTAAACTTATTTTTTCGTCTGCATTTTCATTTGTTTTCTATTATTATTATTATTTTGGTGGTGTATATTAGTTTATTTCTATTTTGTTTATTTGTTTTTATCTTCTTAATATATAAAAATGTTCGCTCGGGGTACGTGTGTCTAAAACTCGAGAACCGCTGTACCCATAGACACCATATTTGGATAATATGTTAGTATGGTCTGCAGAAAGGTTTCTATTCATTTTCCTTCCGGTAGGTGGCACTCCAGTCGAGATATTTCGATTTTTCGTATTTATGGTACGATTTGGCTCAAATTCACAGTATCTATATATTACTTAAATAAAAATAAATTCGTTAAGAAAATTTGGACCCGGTAGGTGGCAGTGGAGTCGAGATATTTACGAAAAATTATCTACTTATATAAAAGAGGATATATGTATGTATGTTTCCTATAGACTCCTAAACCGCCCAACCGATTTTGATCAAATTTTCACGGAACATGTAGATGGAAGGTTCCTGTGAACTTTGGTACTGATCGAATCAAAAACAATTGTTTTTTCGACTTTATTCCAATTTTTTCGTGATTTTAGTACCCTGGTGCTCCAATTGTTGGTTTGTTTGTCCCGTACCTATGCCTTTCTAAAACATTCATCTGATTGCAATGAAGCTTTTTTGATATCTTGAGGGTACGCCCGTGAAGTTTTCTGTATTAGTAATCTACAATAGGTGGCGAGCGACACAAACAAATGAGTGTGTTTCATATAATTTAGAGACATTTTTTGTGTTTTCGGTGTGCACGTCTGACAAAATCGAACAACGGGAGCAACGGAAGTAACAGGAGCAACGAAGCAACGGAAGCAACGAAGCAACAGGAGTAACGGAAGCAACGGGAACAACGGAAGCAACGGGCACAATGGAAACAACAGGAGAAACAAACGGGAAGCAAGATTGGAAATCGCTGGCTTTGCAGTTTCGATAGTATAGCACCATACAAACGTGAGCGTAGCTGCGGGACGCAGCTAGTTTCTTATATACATATGTGGGAGGATGTTGGTCGCATGGAAATATACTGGGCACTCTGCTCACAAACACTCTGCACACCCCACGTAAATTTGGGATGTATTCAAGCGCTCCATTTTGGATGCATTCAAGCTTTTCAGTTTAATCGTGTATAAAAGGGACAGGAATCGAGATGAAAGTCAGTCGTCGCTGGCATGCACCAATGCATGCAAGAAAATTATTGAAATGTTATTTAAATTAAGAATTAAAATAAATTAATTCTTAAAAGAATAGTTAAAATAATAAATAAAATAATTTTCCAGTTCTTTGAGCTGAGAAACTGCACTCTGTTCAGTACTTTGGGTTGGGATGGTGTACTCATGTCATTAAAACAGATTACAGAAAACAAAGTTTTATAAATAATTTTAGGTTTCACTCTATGGTAGTAAATACATAGAATTAGCTTTTGCTGGCCCTTGTGAATTAAGAAACCGAATTGTAATATTTAACCTTGACTCTAAGTCTACGCTTAATTTGACATCTCTTTTCTTCATCACATTTCCATAATATGTTAATCCCATCTGAACTAAGAGTATGCATTCGGTGCTCTAAATAAGAAATTTTTGCTTGTCTGAGCAAAATTCATTATACTCGTAAATTAAATTTAGTAACACTTTTTTAAAATTTTGATACCTTTGAAGGTGTAGGTCTTTCTTGATCTCTTTAGTTGTACGTTTTTAAGAAAAATATGCTAAATATATAACTTAATTTACTATTGTAACTCATGCGATGAAAACCTAAGAAATTATTTTAAATTCGCATAAACAACTTTTGACTCTACCAATTGCGTTCTTCTGTTCAAACAGTGAAAAATTGTCTCAATCTAAACATTTTGCACACTCCGTAGTGAATGGGCTCTAACAAGACAAATTTGAATATTTGATTACTGAGTACATACCTCGCTTACTCGTATGTAACAGGTACAAACGAATAAGTGAAAAAAATTCTCAAGCTAAATTGTAAAATTAAATTAGACTTTGAGTCATTCCAGTGACATGAAGTAGACTTTTTCAACTTTGCTTTGATCTTGAACCAAGAAAATTTCAACGGAAAATACAATTTAAAATTTCATATTCAAATTTTCTACTGCGAGTGAAGTACTCGTATGTGTTTTAGGCAAAAAGGATATGTAACCTGTTTTACCTCACGGTTTATTTGATATATAAAATTTATTTTATTCGATAAAATGAATTTATACTAATAACACTCAGATTTCGTACGCACTTTACGTACGTAATTTTTTTTTTGTTCTTCAATGTCATCGCATACCAGTGGCGGCTCGCCACATGAGGCTAGTGAGGCTGAGCTTCACCATTTTACAGAGGAAAAGTCATCAAGTTACCAGTGATTTTTTGTTTTGAAAATGTTACTTAATGACTTTCCGCAGTAAACCGACGTCCTTACTCATATAGTTTTAGTCCGACAAAGTCTTGTTTTAATATTCCAATTCAGACTCACGTGCTAAGAAAGGTACGAGCCGCCACTGTTCCATACACATGTTGAACAATCTCAATAAGTTCCATTCTCGATTTAATTAAATTGAAATAAATAAAGGATGTGGTGTGGCACAAATGCAGCTCAATTAATAAGAGACACCCTTTTATCGAGCCAGACATCTGAATTTCTACAATCGGTCTAAGGAATTACTGATTCTTGCATCGCAAATTCATCTAAGTACTTGTAGTTGTTTATAGAGTGAACTATTGGAAATCGATATCTTCATCTCCAGGGATGAAATGTGTACGTAGAAACTATTAGTAAATTAGATGCTCTTCATTTGGTTTATGGATGGAATTCTAGAGTTTTCAGTACGTCAATAACATGAGGTTTCATGTTCATGAGTGAAGATGTTGCTGGAGACATCATAGACTTGGTAATTAATGTACATACAGGTACTTCAATATTCAAGCGACTTCCAGTCCTTGTACGACATGTTAAGAAGTTTCCAGCTTTTTGGTGTACCTTTGGGTCTTCCGTGGAGTTTGTACTGAATATACTTACTGGATTTGCAAGTGAAAAGTTCGAATAGTCGAGGAGGTAGTTCAATAGATGGAACGATTTTGATTATTATTGACTTTTCTAGTATATTTATGTTTTTGATCTCTATGAAAAGATACGCAATTTCCAACATTTTTATTTCTGTCTATTCTATTTTACTGATTTCCTTCTGGTAAAATACTGTTGTGGTTTTTTTGAACGTTTCGGACTCGACTGAAGCTAGTATTACACTGTTTGACCAAGTGGTCAAATTGCAGTAATAAGCAATGCGAAATAGCGAATTCCAATTAATCTCACGGTATCCGCTCGGTCAAATTCGCTATTTCGCATTGCTTATTACTGCAATTTGACCACTTGGTCAAACAGTGTAATACTAGCTTGAGTCCTTTATCGTACTGAGCGACAATAAAAACAACTTTTGTTTATGTGTGCAAAAAATCTTAAAAGAAGCTAAGTATAAAGAACAGGACGATCTTGTTAAAAATGCACCTGAAAGAGACTAGGAAATTTCTAATATAGGTACTAATTCATATTTCTTAATAATTTATTTTTTCTGTTTGTAATATTTTTGTTAAACTTTCAAGAAACTACCCTCTATGGCCCAAGGTAGAACTTGGTGTTGTACCTTGGTCCGCTTTAGGATCACCCACTAAACTGTGCTGGAATCTATTAAATTTAGCAGTAATAATCATTTTGACAGAAATTAAATAATCTTTCAAATTGCCTTTTACGTACGTCTCTTTCATTATTAGTTCAAAAAATATTAAGGAAAATATAAAGTCCGGACCCAGGTACAACACCTTAACTCCTATATTTGTTTACGCTGTTTATTATTTTGTCAGATTTTTGACGATTTTTTTTATGGTTATATTTGACAGCATGGCATACATGAGGTGAACATTATAAATAATCGTTAAAAAACGTTGTTTTCTATTAATAAAAATAAAAGGGGTAGCGGTTAAAAAACGTAGTTTTTCTTTACTGGTTATTGTTTGTTTTCATAAAACCTGCTGGAGTGATATCCATTGGTGATTTTGGTCACACAAAAACACTAATTTGAAAGAAGTCCAATTGCTCAAATAAAATATGGATTGTCTTAGCTACTATTTTCCTTGACTAGAAACAAACATATACCGGTAGTCCTTAAGCTGGAATTTTCACACCACCAACATCATGTTCTTGGACCTTAAGGTATTTTAATGGTAATGGTCGATCGAATTATCATAAAACACTAATTTCACTTTATTATTTTAATAATAAAGTATTGTTATCGATTTTTAAAAAAAAAAATTTGCTACCCCGAAATTTTGAAAAACTTTAAATTACGATATCTCACAAACCAATTGCTCTAGAAAAATTAAATTTGGTTTGAGTATAAAGGTTGACAAGTAAAGTTTGATGAAAGTAAAATTTTTTAAGGGTGCGGTGGAGCATGGAAGTGGAGGGGATAAGAATTTCTCAAATAAATCATTTCTCATATCTCAAGAACAGTGTAAGACAGATGCTTAGAATTTTTACCAGAAGTAGGCCTAATAAAACCCTGGTAGGGAAAAAAATGGGGGGTTGGTGGATGTAGAGGGTGAGTGTGGGGTAGAGTGAAAAGGAAAAAGTTCCGATTTTTATATCTTCAGAACCTATAATGATATAAAGCTAAAATTTAGTATTTAGATAGAACAATAGTAGTAGCATGTTTGAAAAATATAAGTTTTTATAGGGGTAGTATGGTACGGGGGTGGGGGGTGTTTTTTCTACCTATAGAACGGCTTATATTGAAAAGTTAAAACTCGGTATGTATATGCAAATTTAATAGAAAAGAAATTCCGATTAAAAAAAATTCAAATATCCATTGGCGTTCGGAAGGGCGCAAAAAAAATTATTAGCGAAAATGGAATGCATATATTTTCACGATTTTCGTCATATCTATTAGGTCTTTCCAGATATTGAAATGATTTTTATTCTACGGATTCTTCATGTATATACCTAGAAAGTGTTTTCAGGATTTTTTGAAATTCGACCCCAAAGATGGTGTAATGGTGTTGTATACATTTTCACGAATTCAGCCGTATCCCTCCGGTCTGATTAGATATCGAATAACTTCTTACTTCCACGGGCTTGTTTAATAATCACCTAAAACTCGTTTTTAAGTTTTTTCCTTTTTCAACCCCTAATAGGGTATAAAAGGGTTGAACACGTTTTTACGAATTCCGTCATATCTCTTAGGAGTGAAAAGACATCGGATTGGTTTTTACTTCCTCGGGCTTTCTTTACATATATCTAAAAACTCATTTCAGGATTTTTGGATATTCAACCCCAAAGTTGCAAGGGGGTTGCATATGTTTTCACAAATTCCTACATATTTCTTAGTTCAAATGAGATATCAAATTCATTTTTACTTCCTAAGGCTTCCTACATAATTGTCAAAAGTTGATTTCAGTATTTTTAGATATTCAACTAGGACGTAAGGCTTTCGACATATTTCTTAGGATTGATGAGATATCAGACTAGTTTTCACTTCCACAGACTTTTTATATAATCGCCTACAAATGCATTTCCGATTTCATGTAATGGTCAAAAACCTAATCACGAAAAACCTCCTAATCGCTTATTATCTGATATTATACTATCACTTAGACCTCTTCCCGGAGTATAACCCAATTATGTAATTCATATGTTATATGTGACGGCGGTGTTTAAGTTTTCTAGCGCGACCACATTCTAACCGCTTCCCGAACCTTTTTTAGGTTTTCAGTCACATAGTAACCTACATCGCATCTCAGAATTAAACGCGTTCCGAACTTCTACCCAAAAAATAATAAAGTTGCGCCCAGACTGCTGGCAGATTTTTTTCTTATTATTTCGTTAGAAAGGTTTAACGGTTAAAGTAGAAAACGAAATCAATCCCAACTAATAAGGACATTTGTATGGGTGCTGTACATTCTACTCGATGGAGTAGATTGATCTGTAGTATTCTTTCTCTTAAATTTTCGTAGGTTTAAAAATTTTAATTTCTTTGCTGAAAGGAAACATGTTTTATCGAGCGCTTATTTAAGCTAGCGAAATTATCTCCTCGAAAGAGTGGACGAATTTCTTTTCATTTGAAATTGTTGTTTTGAAACTATTGGCAGAACGCGTTCTGAACTAAACGTGGAATTATAGTAAACGCAACGCGTAGAATGCGACGCGGCTGATTAGAATCCATGTTGGTAAGTGCAAGCAGTTGCAGTGATATCGCATCGCTCTAATTTAATTGCTTTGATATTTCATTTTCTAATTTCGTAGCGTGTACCGCGATTTTGACACTTGCGTTGGTTGTGTTTCGAATTTTATTTACAATAATAGTTGGCAAACGGCTAATAAATATCGGAAAATGAATAAATTGTATAATAAAAGCAGGTTCCGAACAAAATATTTTTGTTTAGTATTTAAATTGATGTTGCGATGTGGCGTACGCGATGCGATTGAGTCATCGCGCGCATGGTTCGCGTCGCTCTGCACTGAAATTACACCTTGAACACTTGAGTGTACGCAAATCTGCATTACTGATAACCAAACAAATTAGTAATTAATTAATTTAAATTTTCCCGACCAAATTTATTAAGAAATATTTTCTTTTTCAAATAGCTTAACGTGTTCTTGGGTAATTGTGCGACCATATGAAAAGATGGAAGGGCGATCAAAAATTGTTTAATTTTTTGTGAAACGAATTGACGTTGTGAACGGTTGGACAAATTTAATTTAGTTGTTATATTCAACAAATTTGAAATTATATTATGATGCTAGAATCTTAAGAGGAGGTATAATTTTGCAACTTCGATAATAGGCAAACTTTGCAGAATAATTATCCGAGAAAATAAAGAAATGTTTTGAATTTTTGAAGACACGTATTTCTTATTTCGAATAACATCATCCTATTCCAGACAAGAAAATTAAAATTTAAGAAAAACCGCAAACTTTTTGGCAATTTTTTTTTTTTTTTGATCTACATACTACTTTTCAACAGAGTACTGGGCAGGTAGGAGTTCAAGGACTAATTTCCTTGAGGATTTCTTTACGATTACTTGAGCTTCATATTTAATACAATCCGAATGGAGAAAAATTCCTTGAATCGTTCTTTTCAACAGAGTACCCAGCTAATGTATACTTGTCCTGTTTTCATCCAAGACTGCGTTCCGATCAACATATAAATTGAAAACATTAAAGCCAACATTTCTGCAAATTAGTGTTCTTGATTGGATATCAAATGGAAAAATATCCAAAAAGTTGCATAGTAACAAGCTGCTCGCAGGATCATGCAATCATTGCAATAATTCGAAAGGACAAAATAAAAATTTGAACAGTTTGCAACCCATCAAAAGCCACATAGTTCACTTTGGAAATACTGCCTTTAAAATTCTCTCCCCCAATTATTTGACGAAATAATTTCAGTGAAAATTCATTTAAAATTTTTGTGAAAAATATTAAAAATTTCCCGGGAAAATAGTCTGTTAAAAAATTATGAATAGCGCTGACCGAATTATAGTTTCGATTGCGAATACTGTTAAAACAGGAGTACATGAACTTTTGTCTTGTAATTACGGTGCACTGACAGTAAAGGTGAGCTCAACTTTACTAATTGTTAATAATAAATCAATTATTAATCGGACGATTTAATAAAAACAGCTTTGCCCGTGTGGCTGCAGTGATATGAATTCCTTCAGCCAGTTTGTGTTTTTCGGAGTGGTCATAGGAGCACCGGCTCTAGCTGTCCTTGTACAATCGGTGGCTCGCCGTTAAGAACTCTTCGTATCCAAACTATACTTTTTTCGGTTCGTTATGCCTAGGCATACTGTCGAGCAGTATTCGAAATTAATTAAATTTTAAGAAAAATCGAAGAAATTCCAACAACCTTTTCGTAGCGGAAGGATATTTCTTACAATTGCACATAAGGTCCAAATACATCACACAAGCCGACTATTGCACAGAATCACGTTTGAAATCGCGAAACCAAAAATTTTTTCGAAATTTTTCTTTTTTTTAAGATTGTAATGAATAAATAAAATTGTTAATCTCCACACTTAATTCAGTCGTTTTAATTTGGTGAACTGTTTGCGTGTGCGTGTGGATAAAAACAAGCAAAGACGAAGAGATTTTAAGTTCGATTCGTACCTTAAATTCCATCTGGAACCTGTTTATTTGCCCGTTTTAATATTGAACCCAAAAAGGGTTTTGCCAGTTTCAGTTCTCTTTTTTTGCAATCGACTTTTATTTATTAATTTAAGATACTTTTATGGGAAAATCTGGTGCTTCGTGAGATCACCGTATGCGAAATTTGAACGGGAAAGGAAGAATTACGGGGAGAGTTATTTTAGTACGTTCGGTTTTATGCACATTTCACATGGTTTTTGCATTCTGCAACTTCCATGTCGTAAATTTCGGGTGCAAGAAGAATTAATTTTAAGACCTGTCGGCGAAGATTGTGTTGCTTCCCTTGGTTACCAGAATGTGTGAATATAAAATTATTTTACGATCGTCCTAATATTTTCTTGTAAAGGCTGGTGTATTGGCTTATGTCCGATCTTCAGTTCACAGCTCTTTTGAGAACCGAGTCTTTGTAGCATTTTTAGTGCCTTTTAATAAATATCATACAAAATTTCGTTAGGAAATAATAAGTTTTTGAATTTGACTCAATTAAAATCTTCAGAAGTGTCTCGTGACAAAATTTAGATCAAGATGAAAAGAAAAACTCGTTATTAAGTTCAAGAGGGATTGCAATAAAAACGTAATTTTTGAACTAAAGACGTACGTTGCTTGCTTCTTATCCTATCTTTTATAACTCCACAGTCGTGGAACTAACTCACTTATAATGGACACTCTTTTACAAAAAACGAATTTCGATAGTCCCGATGGAAGAACTTAAGAATACCAGCTTCGGGTGCAATAGACACCCGCTTGGAGTGGACTAATAATGCAGTCTCACCGAGTCCATTTAAACCGAGGTGTACTGTACTAATAGTATGCCGTGCTCTCAAATATTTTCCTACAAAATTTTGGCAGTTAAGAAATATTTTTGAGACAAGATAGGCCTTGTGTAGATCAAATAGAGGTACGCGACATACAATGATTGCCAATAGTCTACATCTTGAACGAAGCTAGTACTACACTGTACTACACTGTATATGCCATACACCATGCCGGTGTCAAATAAATATTTGAATAAAAACTTGTATGGAAAGTTCTGTAAAAATTTTTTCCGTCAAAAAGGACTGTGTGTAGAGCATTGAAAACAATGGGCAAACATAAATTTGACGATTACACTATCTGACAGCATTTGCCGGGGAAAATAGTCAAATGTTTGACAGTGTGGCATACAGTGTAATACTACCTTAACTCCTCAAAAAATGCTCGAATCAAACCCATTACTTGGTCCTAGGCTTTTCCTTGTACTCAGTTCTCCTCACTTTTCAATAATGTCTATTCTGAAAAAAATCATTCTTTATTACCCTTTGATACCGATTCTTCTCTCTTCCGCAACGGTTTGACGATAGGCTAACTCTATCTTCGAAAAAAAACTACGTTTAAAAGCTTCGAGAGAAAAACGGAAAAGGAGGTGTTCGTAATATCCCAAATCCGGTAGGAAAAATATTAGCAAAGAGGCCAAGGCTCGTTGTTGCGCCATGGAAGAAAAATCTCAATATGACGAAAGCGTGTCAAATATTCGAGCAGGAAAAATTTGACAAAAAATTAAGAATATTACACTTCAACCTAAAGGTACAATCTAGCTGGTACTGCCGACCGTCGCGGTCAGCAGTAACTGCCGGCAGTAAACTACTGCTTCAGGCAAAAACAAGTTGTCATGTCTGTTCGCGACTGCTTGGAAGTTAACGGTTGTGAGTTCAAAGCAACTGTGGTAAGCAGTTGAGGTTGGCAGTTACTGCTGACCGCGACGGTCGGCAGTACCAGCCAGATTCTACCTTAACGTAACCCTTTCGATGCACATCACACGCGGTCGCATGACCTATGACTCCGTTAGAAGGCGTTGTCAACATTTTTGGACAAATTTGACCTTATAGAAAATAAAACAATTAGGCAAAACAAATTTGACGACAACACTACTTGACTTTACTTGCCAACGAAAAGTGTCAAATATTTGCCATAGTGTCATACTGTCTAATAATACGAGGGCGGTCCGACAAGTACCTAGCCTCACCGCCCGATGGCGCCACTATCGCAAGAGTATCGTCGACGGGTACTGTCAAAATTTCAGCAGAATCGGACTCGTAGTTTTGTTTTGACCGCGTGTGGAAGCGGGCGTGTCCGTGGATTTTAGAAAAATGGAAAAAGAGCAATATCGGTCGTGTAATGTACGCAGGACGTTTTTAAATTACAATGCCGCAATCTATTTGGGGGCGCCATGACATGAATCGAATCACATCATGGTATCCGTCCAACCAAACGTAAAAATCGCAACACTGTAACCTAATTAATTATCCTCGCCACGAGTGTATAGTACCCTGTACTTCGCCCTAAAACAAATAGTGGGAGTAGGTCTCCGTCACCATTTGATCAAGACGGCCATGATCATATAGACCGGCTAAGATAATTGTCGTCTGGTGACAAAGCCACAGTTGGGTGGCATATGCCCCATGGATTGCCGAAGGGTAGCGTGCATCTAGCATTTAAGCACGTGCGTAGCTCGTCGGAAGGGGCGTGGGTTGCTACCTGTATCCATGGACATCGTATGTATTTATGCACGATATGGGCTGAGAAGTACGGTTTGAGAAGTCCGTACTCTATCCTCAGCGGGCTGGGTTGGTATGGGAAGAAGGAAAGTAGGAAAGCAGACTAGGCGAAGGATGGAGAAAGAAGAGTGAGGAAATGAAGGAGGAGAGCACAAGGATGGAGACTTTCGGCGGGAAGGCCGAAGCAGTAACCATATTTTATAGCTGTTATGTAGATTCATATCTATTCGATAATTATCCTTTCGTGGTGGAAAGGCAGAAGAAAGGCGATCTCCATAATCCTATCAGATATACTGGCATGATTGTGGAGAAGGGTGGTATTTCATCGCCGTAGGATGTTAATAGCCCCAAACAAAAAAACTTGAACTCATGCAGATGAAGTTCAACCCAAAATATAGCTTAGGAAAACTCAAGAAAATCGGTACAGATGTCTTCGCACGTATTCCTCCGAAAAAGAATTCAGAGAGTATGTTGGCTTTGGTAGTAATCGGGAAATAGGGCGCCCCTCTAATAGGACTACCTATTCGTTTAAACGAGCACCGATACTACTTTCTATTTTAAATGCCTCATGTGTTGGGGCATTCACTTGTGGAGCTAAAGAAGAATAAACTTCTCCAACTCGAATTTTACCTAACTCGAATTTTCGCTAACTCGAATTTTGGTTTCGCCTCGTGGCACAAGCTTCTATAACGGGGACAAATCGGCGGCGTAGGCGGATTTCCGACAAAATAAAAGATTTGCACATATTTAATACCCTACCTAACCATCGGAGGTATTGATAACGCAACCAAAAGAACCGGAACGACGATAATGGCGACATTGACTTGCGCAGATAAGTATGTGGTAGACTCCGCGTTGCGTCTTGCGTCTTTCAACCTAAAAGTAAAGGGAGGCTCCTGTATTGGCCCACCGCCTGGCTGTGGATACAAAACCAACTTGCTGAAAATTGTGACTAAAAGAAAAACTGAAATTCTTTCCTTTGTTCTTGGATTGCCATATGGTCCCTGAAGATAACATAGCGCTTTGAGGGAGCTAAAAGTCCTTAAAACTCTTAAAACACGCCGCTTCAGGCCCTACTGGTCTCAACCCAATACAACACAATCTTCAAGAGCGGGTACGAGTGCGGCCCTAAAGGATTACCAAGCAATACCTGCATCCTCCAATTAGATGAACTCCAATAGGATTCGATCAATTGGGTACCCAAAGATTGTTGAAAAGTAGTCAAAAAAAATAATTTACCCTGACCAAGCGCGCACAAAAGAAAAAAATTCCGCATTGGGCTATAACGGTGCACGAGCAACACGCGGTTGAGCGTCACCCACGCCGCCTTTGTAGAACGAACGGTACCTGCGAAAACCCGTTTGTTTTCGGGGGCCCTACCGTTACTACACGCTTTCGCACTATATACCGCGTGCTTTTTTTAACCACCGAAGCCAGAACTTTGCCCAACGCAAATTCCCTTTGAAAAAAAAAACTTGCATAAATTGCGCACTCCACACTGTCTAGGACAAGAAGGGGGCACTCGGAAGCCACCGATCTGCGCGTTCGCCTGATACGCGGTCACAAAAAAAAACTATGTACACCAAAACTTCCAAAAAGGGGCCATCGGGACTCCATGGACGTAGCGTGGATCCGACCAAAGTAAAACGAATAAAAAGAAAAGACCTAAGCACCAAAAGGGGAAGAAGCACTCAGGCCATAAAATTAGATAAGGCCCATTTTTCTATTTCTTAACTAGCTCACTGAAACCGTACACTGAAGAAACAATTAACCGGAAAACGCTACATAATCCTGAGCTTTACTTCCGCGGACAACACTTAAGACGACACATGTATTACACGACAGGTTTACATTCCGAAAGGAAACGAAAGACGCGTAAAATAGTTTTCCATTGAGAAATATAACTTTAATGTGTATTTCATAAAAAAAAAATTATGGCAAAATTTACCTCCTTCGATTTAAAAAAAAAAAAAAAAAAGGTATATATCTTTAAATTTTAAAACCAAAACTCCATACCCGTATTGATCCTATTATTATTATTTTTTTTCTTCCGCCTGGTATTTATGGAATTCCCTCCTGGACTTCGGGGTTTAGTTCTCCTCCAGAGGCCGGAATCTTGCCCTACTCGCTGTCGGGAGCAGCTGAAGAAAGCAAAAAAAAATCCTCCAGTCTTCCCTGGAGTCCTCCCGGTACTTATTCACAACGCACACCCACCTTCGTCGGAGGTTAAAATCAGACTTCTCGATTTTTCTCTGTCATTTCCTGACGTTTCGTTCAAGTTTCACGATCGAGTATCGATCGTGCTGTGACAATCGTTTGCCGTGTACATCAATTCACAATGACAGTGATGTTTAATTATTTTGCCCAGTAGGCAAATCTCGTGCTATTTTTTTGTTTGCAATTCCATTACAACGCAGGTTTCTGAGCAAGGACTTTCCGCAGCACCAGAAAGCTGAAAGATGGAGTACCGTGTTTATGTAGTTGCTTCCTGACGAATATGGAAGTATGAAGTGTTTTGTTCTATGCAATTCCATTACAACGCAGGTTTCTGAGCAAGGACTTTCCGCAGCACCAGAAAGCTGAAAGATGGAGTACCGTGCTTATGTGGTTGCTTCCTGATGAATATGGTAGTATGAGGTGCGCCTACAACGTGTGGCTCGACCCAGGACCCTGACTAAGAGTCTCAATAATTCGACTAAGCCGGGCATTAGTGTATAAATGCTGCAGCTGCGGGGAGGATTTCGATGCTCTGCCGTAGATAGATTTCGAAGTTATTATCTTTGTTTTTATTATATTATTAGTTTTATATTATCGGTACTGCATCCGTAGAGTTAGGATTTTAAGTTAAGGCGATTATTCCGTTAGAAGTTAGTGGTTTGGTTTTTTTTTTTTTTTTTCTCTAGCAATTTTATACATTTTATGTTCTTAAATCTAACAATAATTCATTTACACTTCTTTATTTGAATTCATTATAGCAATCCCTAGCGATGCTTTACAATTCTCTAGTTATTTATTATATATTATTACCGCATTACATTTTCAATTGCTTAATTAGCATTATTCGGCAGTGTAATTTATTTTATTTATAAAAATTAATATTTTGAATTTAAATTTATATTTTGTACTGGTTTATTTTAATTTTAGTTAATTTCATTCGATTTCAATTTACGTATCAATTTACGGATAATTCGTAGTAAATTTATGACGTTAATACCTAGTACTTTATTTCAGTCAGTTATTTCAAACTATCTCATTTAGAGAAAAAAAAAAATCCAATTATACATATATGTATATATATTATTAAATTATATATTACTTATATTATAATATTATAGGTATTGACATAAAACAAAAGAAAATCTAAATGAATTGTTATGGTATGGTTGGTTGACATACTACATGCTAAACAAAAATTTAAATTTATCCAACCTCAATTAAGGTAAGGCAATAATGAGTACTTTACATATTGATCGTCTTATTTATGCTACTTTATTGATCTAATTATGTACTTTGTGTCGAATTATCGTACTAAGTTTCCGCGATTAATATTTTATTTATATTTGCATTTTAAAATAATGGAAACGTCCGGATTTTAGGCATGCTTCAAAAAAAATTAAACTTTCAACTCATCCGTTTTATTCTATACTCTAAGGTCACTAACGATCGTGGTGTGTATAGATTAAAACGTCAAAACGACATCTTCTTGACAAGTGTCAACATGCAATAAGTAAACAGAATTCATAAATTTCTTATTGAGTCGTTTAATTACCCGAACTACATGAGTGATATGCGGATTTGAGATTGACAGCGATCTATTGTCTAAACAACTACGTTAAATACTAAATTCCGGCCTAGGCCAAGACTGAGTTAACGTGTTAAACATAGTTATGTAATTTATGCCAACCGCTCGTATGGCTTAAAGTTTGCTAAGACCAACCGCTCGTATGGAACATGCAATAAATAAACGACCAATTGGATGTTTACTTATTGTTGAATTGAAGTTTTGGTGGCTTATATTTTATTAGTATCGATGATCAATGTTGCTATAAGATGCCGGATTCCTCTGATCCTTATAACAATTTTGATTTGGATTCGGTATTATGTCGCCCGTTTTGTTTCGAGAGCGTTTACAAGAAAACGTTGTCTTAGTTCCGCGTTCCGTGAAGGGAGAAATTAATATCTCGTTATATGATTTTTGGGGCGGCGCGCGGTTAATTCCGTATTAGTATAAGTATTATTTCATTATAAAATCCGACACGTGAAATCCCGAATTGTTAATTCCGACTTAATTCCGTAAGTCTTTGGCGTGAAAATTGCCCAAAAATTTACCTTGGAGGTTTTCTATGGCATACATAGAGTTGCCTATTTTTCGAATGACTCGGCATTTCAGAAATTTATGCGCTAGTTTCGCGTTAAAACCTTTTGACGCATCGCTCTGGGCGAAGTTTCGTCTATAAATTTCCTGACCGGGGACAAAATTTGTTTCGCGGGATTTTAAATTATAACGCGACGCGTATTTTCGGTGTGTTTCCGTCAATTTATTTCGAACATCCTCACGTATTAAATGCAAGTGATCTGGCCTGAACAGGCAAGTGGCATTTTCTGATTGGAGGCTTTGTATCTTCTCCAAGAGTGGATATGCTGTTCCATGAAGAATCATGTTCTCTCCGAAATTTAGATAATAAGGAGACTGTCCTGTGGCTTCGTGAGTCGTAGTCCGAAGAGCACAAGCGATTTCACTGATGTGTACGTCCCATTCGTTGTGCTTATTGCCTAGATAGGATCGAATGGCTGCTAATATTGAACGATTTACTCGTTCCGACGCATTCGCCTGAGGAGAATATACTGCCGTTGTGGTATGTATGACTCCGTACGTGGACATAAGTGTTGCAAAATCCCGTGAAGTAAATTGTACGCCATTGTCGGTAAAGATATGTTCGGGTACTCCATATACGTGGAATACCTCCGACTTTAAATAATTTATAATAGGGCGAGTAGTAGCATTACGAATGGGTTTCAGTAGAACATACTTAGTGAATTGGTCTAAAACAATTAACAAAGTCGTGTTTCCTGATTTCGAACGAGGATATGGACCCATAAGATCCATATAGATCCTTTGCCAAGGCCTACAGGGAGTTATTTGTGCTTTCATAGGTGGTCGTAGTACTATATTAGGAGCTTTGGATTGTTTACAAATGTCACATTTCCGAATATAATCTCTTACTTGAATCGCCATTTGTGGCCAGTAATATTTTGAACGTAACCGATCCAAAGTTTTATTAATTCCACCATGAGAAGCTAAGGGCGGATCATGTGCGGCGATAATGAGCTCAGCAGTCAATTCTTCGGGTACCCATAACTTCCAAGAAGAAGGGTGAAAGTCATTTGGATTTGAAACAGTAATCTGCCTGTAAATGTAACCATCAACACACTTTACGTCAGGTAATTTATTTAAATTATCGTTTATGACCTCTTTTACCTGGTTGTATTTTTCAGAGTTAAACCAAGCAGACGAGAGATCAATTTCCGAGAAGGTCTCACATGAAATTTCATTCACGCAGGGATGCTCGTTAAATTCAGGGTCTGGCTCTAAAGGCAAAACGTTAGGGACGACACGCGGCTTAGGTTTATCCTCCGAGAAGGCTCTAGACAAGGCGTCGGGTACGAGATTTTGACTACCCTTACGGTGTTCAATGGTAAAATCGAATGCTTGTAGTTTTAGAGACCAGCGGGCGAGTCGGCCACTTAAGTCTTTTTGTCGCATAAGCCACTTCAAACTTGCGTGATCTGTGACTAAGCACGAAACTTCTTCACACAAATGATAGCGGCTAGGCACTCTAATTCGGTAATGCTGTAATTCTTTTGAGCATCATTTAATTTTTGTGATACATAGGCAATAGGCTGTTCTTCATTTTCGTCATTTAATTGATATAACACTCCACCTATTCCGGTAGTGCATGCGTCACATTGGATGACGAATGGCTTATTGAAATCGGGATTGCGTAACGCCGGAGATGACATTAGGGCTTTCTTCAGTTTTTCGAATGCGTCTTGGGCTTCGTCAGACCATCGGAATCCTTGCGTTGGGTTTTTCAGACAATCTGTGATAGGAGCTGCGATTGCTGCATAGTTAGGTATGAAGCGACGGTACCAACCAGACATACCCAAAAATCTACGGATTTGTTTACATGTTGTGGGTGTAGGAAAGTCTGAAATAGCCGAAACCTTACCGTCGTCTACTTTTAGAGCACCATCTCCGACCACGTATCCAAGATACTTTACTTGAGTCATACAAAAATGACTTTTTGCTACGTTAATAGTTAACTTAGCCATAGTAAGACATCTGGCTACTTCTTCTAGTAGTTTAACGTGTGAAGGAAAATCGGGTGAAATAACTAGTAGATCGTCTAAGTACACGAAGACTTGTTCTCTGAAGGTGTCGGGTAATGGAATCATCACTTTGTCCATTAGTCGGCACATTCGCTGTGGAGCATTACAGAGGCCGAAGGGCATTACTGAAAACTGGTATAATGGTCTACCAGGGACTGTAAATGCGGTTTTCTCTCTTGACGAGACTTCCAAGGGAATTTGCCAGAATGCGTCCTTGAGATCGATTGATGAAATAAATCGAGTGTCTTGTAATCGGCTAAGCAATCCCTCTATATGAGGTAGAGGATAGGCGTCTTTCACCGTAACATGATTCAACTTTCTCGAATCTAGACACAATCGAACTTTTCCTGGCTTACGCACTAACACTACTGGTGAACTCCACGCGCTAGTGCTCTTTTCTATGACACCTAATGAAAGCATACGATCAAGTTCATCATACATGTATTTTTGTATCGCAGGTGACACAGGGTAATGCCTCTGTTTAATGGGTTCGTTATTTCTAACCTCAATTACATGTTGTTCTAAATTTGTTTTACCCAACCCATAAATGGAACACGATGGAAATTTGTCTACTACTAAATCCAGCGTAATCTGTTCCTGTGACGTCAGGCTGTGTTTATTTGGGCCTGCTTCTGTGGATAAAGAGTCCACAGGAAAGGTAGTCGAACATGATGGAGTAAGATTGAACAATTTCCAAAAAGTCTATTCCTAGTTACAACTCTTATTCTAGGTCGGGAACAACATGGATATGAAGAGTTTTTGTAACGCCATTAAATTCAACACGCGAGGGAAAATGGCCTAAAATATAGTGAATTGCGCCTCCGGCGGTTCGTACATCTGATTGAGAAGGTAAATATTTAATACCGAGTCGTTTTAGAAGGCTTAAGGCTCCAGCACCTAGACAGCTAACACTGGCTCCACTATCCAAAAGTCCAACAATTGGATGTCCGCCTATCAATACCTGGGCGTACATTCTAGCATCTCCATTTTTGGAACGTATTGAAGAAATGAATATTGCACTGAGAAGCCTTTGACGATGCAGACTCGTTTTGCGTCTCCTTATAGATTTTTTTTATGTTTGGGCCTAAGGTAATATCATCTGAAATGGTTTTTGTTTCAAAAATTCTATTACGGACATTAGCATAATTAGCTTGTCGCAGAGTTAAATTTTGTTTGTATAGTGGTATGGATTTATTAGTCTGAAAATCACCGGACAAGTCCACGGAATTCTGCGGCTGATTTACGTTTTCCACTGGCTGAACATCGTCAGTTAAACAACGATACTGAGGAGTAAAGCGAGCGGAAGTAAATAGTAAAGTTTGGTCTGAAATTATTGTTGGGCTGATGGCCAAGGAGTATTCGGATTCGGTCTTCGGAACGGGTTCTCGGTTGATGGCAGCTCTTCTGGTTTCTCTGATTTCGGAAGCCAAACAGTTTTCGATTAAGATGCCATATGCCTCATCACTAGCTGAGGGTTAACTTCTTCAATGCTTCATTGAGCCTATATCTGAAATGAAATAAACAAACCTTCCGAACTTCTTTTGGAACACCGAATCAAAACAAAATACCAGTACCATATCGGTTGCTCTCATATAGGTAGCTTTAGAAAAACTACTTTACCACCACCTTCACTAAATGAACTAATATTTCACATTCTACATTCCTTCCCAATCAATCAAGTTAGACAACCTTAATGAAAGGACTCAATAGTAATTAAAATTTTGACTTTATTGAAAAGTTGTTAAACATGCACTCTTTACAGAGCCAAAAAAAGTCAACCAACCACCAGTTAGATTACGATTATTAAATTTATTAAACATTGAATACTAAACGATACATATACAACAGTTTCAATGAGCCAGTGAAACAAAATTAACAAGTGGAAAGTTAAGTATTGACGAATCTTCTTCTAAACATCAATCGATTTCCTAGCCACTAAACTTTCCAAGTAAAATACACAACTTTACAAATGAAAAATTCAATGGATAGCCAATTGGTAAACGTTATCTAATTTTGCTCCACGAAAGAACGTATATATATGAATATATGGTTTATATTTTTTCTGTCAAACAATGACTAACATCATTATCTTTGTTGATCGTTTTAGCATAACGATCGTTTGGCCATTTACTTGTCTAGACCTGTACTTCGACATTCTGACAGGTAGGACGATATCAACCTCCCGATATATATGTCTTATCCACTTATACCGGAAGTGACAGCTCAAGTCCAACCGCAAGTATTTCGATCGTCCAGTGACTGCAAGCTCCCGATCGAAAGGTTAGTTTACGGAGGGGTTTTATCGATCACGACCACGCTATTGACTTGTTTCGCTTAACGAAGCTTGCAAGTCTTATTAATCAGGGGAGCCAGGGGTTGAACTCGCACCATAGTGCTCGAGCTCGCCCAGTCAAATGTCAATCCATCTGATTAACAAAACCATCTTACCTCCAGCGCATGGCCTCGAAACCGTGATCGCCCACAGCTGAAATAATCCCGCACCTGGGGCAACGGTAAAGACCGCTGGTCGCAGACGTGCTAATTATTTCCCGTACTATATCTGCCCCGAAGAGACTCTAGAGGATGAGCCATGAGAGTCCGTGCAATAGGTAACTCTTTTTCCTTAGCATGCACTCATCATATGCTTCATCGGCTGACATCTCATCCTTGTACTTGGAAAGGAATTAATAAATTGTTTTGCCTTAGTATGCCATTAAGGCTAGAAAGTGGACAAAATGTTAGAGCTAACTTTTCTAAGGACTTAATTTTTTTTTTTCGAAGTATTGCTCGATAGCAATAGAACCAAAGCGAGTATATCAGACTGATATACTAAACACATATTTCGGGCTGTAACAAATTCCAATACGTCCTTAATCCGTTAAGGAGTGACGTACTGATGATGACAAAATCCTCAGCTAGAATTTGCCTACCCGTTGGGCGCCATGTAATGTACGCAGGACGTTTTTAAATTACAATGCCGCAATCTATTTGGGGGCGCCATGACATGAATCGAATCACATCATGGTATCCGTCCAACCAAACGTAAAAATCGCAACACTGTAACCTAATTAATTATCCTCGCCACGAGTGTATAGTACCCTGTACTTCGCCCTAAAACAAATAGTGGGAGTAGGTCTCCGTCACCATTTGATCAAGACGGCCATGATCATATAGACCGGCTAAGATAATTGTCGTCTGGTGACAAAGCCACAGTTGGGTGGCATATGCCCCATGGATTGCCGAAGGGTAGCGTGCATCTAGCATTTAAGCACGTGCGTAGCTCGTCGGAAGGGGCGTGGGTTGCTACCTGTATCCATGGACATCGTATGTATTTATGCACGATATGGGCTGAGAAGTACGGTTTGAGAAGTCCGTACTCTATCCTCAGCGGGCTGGGTTGGTATGGGAAGAAGGAAAGTAGGAAAGCAGACTAGGCGAAGGATGGAGAAAGAAGAGTGAGGAAATGAAGGAGGAGAGCACAAGGATGGAGACTTTCGGCGGGAAGGCCGAAGCAGTAACCATATTTTATAGCTGTTATGTAGATTCATATCTATTCGATAATTATCCTTTCGTGGTGGAAAGGCAGAAGAAAGGCGATCTCCATAATCCTATCAGATATACTGGCATGATTGTGGAGAAGGGTGGTATTTCATCGCCGTAGGATGTTAATAGCCCCAAACAAAAAAACTTGAACTCATGCAGATGAAGTTCAACCCAAAATATAGCTTAGGAAAACTCAAGAAAATCGGTACAGATGTCTTCGCACGTATTCCTCCGAAAAAGAATTCAGAGAGTATGTTGGCTTTGGTAGTAATCGGGAAATAGGGCGCCCCTCTAATAGGACTACCTATTCGTTTAAACGAGCACCGATACTACTTTCTATTTTAAATGCCTCATGTGTTGGGGCATTCACTTGTGGAGCTAAAGAAGAATAAACTTCTCCAACTCGAATTTTACCTAACTCGAATTTTCGCTAACTCGAATTTTGGTTTCGCCTCGTGGCACAAGCTTCTATAACGGGGACAAATCGGCGGCGTAGGCGGATTTCCGACAAAATAAAAGATTTGCACATATTTAATACCCTACCTAACCATCGGAGGTATTGATAACGCAACCAAAAGAACCGGAACGACGATAATGGCGACATTGACTTGCGCAGATAAGTATGTGGTAGACTCCGCGTTGCGTCTTGCGTCTTTCAACCTAAAAGTAAAGGGAGGCTCCTGTATTGGCCCACCGCCTGGCTGTGGATACAAAACCAACTTGCTGAAAATTGTGACTAAAAGAAAAACTGAAATTCTTTCCTTTGTTCTTGGATTGCCATATGGTCCCTGAAGATAACATAGCGCTTTGAGGGAGCTAAAAGTCCTTAAAACTCTTAAAACACGCCGCTTCAGGCCCTACTGGTCTCAACCCAATACAACACAATCTTCAAGAGCGGGTACGAGTGCGGCCCTAAAGGATTACCAAGCAATACCTGCATCCTCCAATTAGATGAACTCCAATAGGATTCGATCAATTGGGTACCCAAAGATTGTTGAAAAGTAGTCAAAAAAAATAATTTACCCTGACCAAGCGCGCACAAAAGAAAAAAATTCCGCATTGGGCTATAACGGTGCACGAGCAACACGCGGTTGAGCGTCACCCACGCCGCCTTTGTAGAACGAACGGTACCTGCGAAAACCCGTTTGTTTTCGGGGGCCCTACCGTTACTACACGCTTTCGCACTATATACCGCGTGCTTTTTTTAACCACCGAAGCCAGAACTTTGCCCAACGCAAATTCCCTTTGAAAAAAAAAACTTGCATAAATTGCGCACTCCACACTGTCTAGGACAAGAAGGGGGCACTCGGAAGCCACCGATCTGCGCGTTCGCCTGATACGCGGTCACAAAAAAAAACTATGTACACCAAAACTTCCAAAAAGGGGCCATCGGGACTCCATGGACGTAGCGTGGATCCGACCAAAGTAAAACGAATAAAAAGAAAAGACCTAAGCACCAAAAGGGGAAGAAGCACTCAGGCCATAAAATTAGATAAGGCCCATTTTTCTATTTCTTAACTAGCTCACTGAAACCGTACACTGAAGAAACAATTAACCGGAAAACGCTACATAATCCTGAGCTTTACTTCCGCGGACAACACTTAAGACGACACATGTATTACACGACAGGTTTACATTCCGAAAGGAAACGAAAGACGCGTAAAATAGTTTTCCATTGAGAAATATAACTTTAATGTGTATTTCATAAAAAAAAAATTATGGCAAAATTTACCTCCTTCGATTTAAAAAAAAAAAAAAAAAAGGTATATATCTTTAAATTTTAAAACCAAAACTCCATACCCGTATTGATCCTATTATTATTATTTTTTTTCTTCCGCCTGGTATTTATGGAATTCCCTCCTGGACTTCGGGGTTTAGTTCTCCTCCAGAGGCCGGAATCTTGCCCTACTCGCTGTCGGGAGCAGCTGAAGAAAGCAAAAAAAAATCCTCCAGTCTTCCCTGGAGTCCTCCCGGTACTTATTCACAACGCACACCCACCTTCGTCGGAGGTTAAAATCAGACTTCTCGATTTTTCTCTGTCATTTCCTGACGTTTCGTTCAAGTTTCACGATCGAGTATCGATCGTGCTGTGACAATCGTTTGCCGTGTACATCAATTCACAATGACAGTGATGTTTAATTATTTTGCCCAGTAGGCAAATCTCGTGCTATTTTTTTGTTTGCAATTCCATTACAACGCAGGTTTCTGAGCAAGGACTTTCCGCAGCACCAGAAAGCTGAAAGATGGAGTACCGTGTTTATGTAGTTGCTTCCTGACGAATATGGAAGTATGAAGTGTTTTGTTCTATGCAATTCCATTACAGTCGGTTATTCGATTCTTGTTTTTGGAAGGGAAATCGGGCAGCGAAATCTAAGAGCGCTTGGATGCTGTGTACGGTGACTCTTCTCCTTCGATGGCAACCGTCAAAAATTGGTTTAACGAGTTTCAACGTGGTCGCACGTTGGTTTTTGATGAGCTACGCCCAGTTGCCCCGAAAACGGCTACCACGGAGGATAACGTGACAAAAATCCACGATCTCGTATTGGCAGACCGCCGATTGAAGGTGCGCGAGATAGCTGAGACAGTAGGCATTTCAAAAGACCGCGTGGGTTATATTCTGCATGAAATTTTGGGCATGAGAAAGCTGTCGGCGCGATAGGTACCGCGTTTGCTCATTCTGGACAACAAGCGCAACCGTGAGACCACTTCAGAGCAGTGTTTGACGCTGTTTAAGCGCAATCCGAACGAGTTTCTGCGTCGTTTCGTGACCGTCGAAACATGGATCCACTGGTACACACCAGAGACCAAGGAACAGTCGAAACAGTGGACTTCACCCGGTGAACGTGCTCCGAAGAAGGCGAAGACTGTCCTATCGGCCGGAAAGGTGATGGCCACCGTTTTCTGGGATTCACAAGGTGTGATCTACATCGACTACCTGTAGAAGCGCAAAACGGTCACAGGGCTCTACCATGCCGAATTATTGGGCCGATTCGACGCCAAATTGTAGAAAAAACGGCCCCATTTGGCTAAGAAAAAAGTGCTCTTCCACCATGACAACGCACCGGCTCACACCTCCGTCAAATTGGTGGAAGCTGCCCCATCCACCGTATTCTCCAGATTTGGCCCCGTGCGACTTCTTTTTGTTTCCAAACTTGAAAAAGTCACTCGCCGGGCAGAAATTTGAGTCGAATGAGGAGGTCATCGCCGCCACGGAGGTCTACTTTGGCGACCTCGAGAAAAAGTATTTTTCAGACGGGTTAAAGAAGTTGGAGCATCGCTGGGTCAAGTGTATCGAGCTAAAAGGAGACTATGTTGAGAAATAAATCGCCACTTTTCCAAAATTTTCGTTTTTCTTTTGTAGGCTAAGTACTTGTCGGACTGCCCTCGTACATGCTTAATGCCTTACTATTTAGTTTGACGGATATTTTCGTCTAACAATTTTATTTTGTCTTGAATTACTTATAACAGATGTGGATTATAGCTCTTTTCCTATTTCACCAAAGAATGTGACAAGGCTGGGTCCATTTTCATTCTTTGGGAAAACCTGGGATTTAAATGTTTCAGATATTCGAAGACAGCATCAGTGGTCCAAATTTTACAAAGAGAGTGATAAACTCTGTCAGAACACTCAATTCTTTCATATCTAGCTTAAGCTTAAAATTATAGAAAAATTTTGGGAAATAAACGAATTATTATTATTAATTTTACAAAGACTAGTCAGCCGAGGTCTAGGGAGTGTATTGGTAGCAAACTCCATCCTGATGGCAAGAAAGATATTACAGAAACTTGCATCTTGTAGCTGGTATCTTGAATATTATACCTTGATGTTACTTTGCATATTGTCCTTTAAATCATAAATTTTTTTTTGTATCACCCATTTTGATTTTGTATCTTTTTTATTTTGTGTGTTGTATCTAGCATATTCTGGTTGATTGTATCTTGTACCCAGTCCTTTTATCTTGTATCTTTAATTTGTATTGTCACTTGTATTTTGTACCTTGTCTCTGGTATCTTTTTTTTTATCCTGCGTTTTGCTGTTTGTATGTTTATTTTTACATCTTGGATTTTGTGTATTAAATTATTTGATATCTTGTATCTTGCATCTTGTTTCTTTGGTTTAGTAATAGGCACTGTATCTCGTATCTTACACTTTATATCTTGTATCGTTCATTTTGCATTTTGCATTTTGTATCCTGTTTCATGTATTTTGTAGTATAGACGCGGCAGGGTGCATGTAGATTTTGGAGAAATTTAAATTTTCCTTGAATTAAATAAGATTATTTACTACAAAGCTTTATCCATGTTTCAAGCGATTGCCACATATTTCAAGCGTTTTTCCTTCTGATAGGGGATAGACTCACCTACAACTGAAACTTCCCTAACCAGTAGTTGATACATCCGGAAACCATTCATCCCTTATTTATGCAATACATTCAATTTCAACGACTAGCTGGATAAAACCGTCTTATTAGATTAGATTTCATCGGAGGCGGAGGGATTCCTCCGTCTTACGAATAATCCTCAAAGTCAAATTGTACGCGTTTCTTCAACAATTTTGAATCCAACAGGAGTAAAAAGCTTTTGATGTGATTGAAATTCTGTGCGTGTCAAAAATTAGGATGCGGTACTTATTGGATTTGGGTCTCGACCACTTAGTAATTGATTTTGATACCATTTAACACGATGAAACGCCAATTTTTTTGTGAAAAGCAAAAAAATCAAAAAATTTAAAAATCAGAACTCTGCTGAATAGAGTGTAAAAATTTCTGTATAAAAGTTTAGGTCTGGGTCAACTGCACTCTTTGTCGAGCATTTTAATTAATAATAATAATAAGTCATCTGATATTTCAACAATTCGATATTGTAAGGACGAAAGGAGAACAAATTATAAAAGATTGACACTTTTGATTTAGATTTAACTAATAACTATAACTAATAACTACGGATCAAATTCTTATCTAATATTTCGGACTTACTTGTCTCCAGTTTTCGAATAAAAATCTCTCGATTTTTCTATCGTCGATAGAAAATTTAAGAATTCAGCATCTGGCGGTGTTGCCCATTTCACAGTCGTAGTTTGTGTCGAACGAGTATCGGTATTGGTTGCGTTTTGAGCTGGTAAAAGTTCCGGTGATCCACATGCTTTCTTTAGCTGAAAATTGAAGAAAAACGATCGAGTTAAATCAATGTTGTTTAGTTGTATTTCGTTGAAGGTCTTCTCAAGGCTACTTTCAATTTAAATCACAATTCAATTGATTGGGCTAAAACTATATTGACCTAGTCTATAGATTGCATCTAACAAGAGCAAGGGTTCAACAACGTTTTCGCCTTTATAAATAAATTTATAGCTGTCGCAATTAGAGTTATTTTAAACTCGAGTAGACATCAATTGAATCAGTTAAAATGCGTGCATTGCAATTTAATCTGATCATGAGGAATCAATAATGTTGGCTTGCTAAAATTGGCGCTATTATTGGATATTTTTGAGACAATGGAGAGTTCATTGCTATTGGAACTTAGGTTTTCCATAAATACTAGCACATATTCCGCTTTATTATTTTATTAGCACGTTTTCAATTGATTTTGAATTCTAAACGCACTGCTATCTATTTATCTAGTAGTTAGTATTAAACCAATTAAATTTTTTTTTTATATTTATCTAGTACTCCATTTATTTTACTGCGATCAGCGCCATTCCCCGAGCCCGAGACTACTAACGTAACTAACCTTTTTCGTAAGAGCCAGATAATATCAGCCCTGTAACTCAGAAACATCGATAGTTAATGATACCTCATTCATTGTATTAGTTGAATTGGTAGACTATTACTTATATAGTGTTAAGTATTAAGTATTATGTACACATGTTATCATATAAATATTGGCGCAGCCGGTAGGACGTTGTCATTTTTGCGAAAACTAACGTCTAGGGAACGGTTACCACAATAACTGACAACCCTGGCCCGAAGTGTACGACGGCTGTCCCAGAAGTACGCTGGTGAATAGATGGTGGTTTTATTTGAAAGTAAATACTGTGGTAGAAAGCACTATCACTATAAGGCTTAAGTTTAAAGTTTGAAGACGCTACGTTGTTTACTCTTTATTTGGCAGCCATCAATAGCGAACGCTCTCAGTGAATTTTTAAACATGGAAACATCGTCTTTCAATTGAAAGGTCTCAGTCAAACCAATATCAAAGCCGAACTAGATTCTACTCTGGGGGAGTCTGCAATAAAATATTTTGTGACAGAATTTAAACGAGGCCGTACGAGCTGTTAAGACTAACAACGCAGTGGTCGACCGAAGAAGGTGATCACGTTATAAATGGTAAAGAAAATCCACAAAATAGTATTGGATGTTTGTCGACTGAAAGTGCGTGAGCTAGCAGACATAATAGGCATTTCAAAAAGTCCTGTACATCGTATATTGACTGAAAATTTGGACATGAAAAGGCTGTGCGCGAACAAAACAGCGTCATGAAGATGTTTCAATCGAGTGTTTGGCGATGTTTCACAGTAATAATGCCGAGTTTTCGCGTTGATTCATAACCGTGGACGAAACATGGGTCCATCACTTCACACCTGAGACGAAGGAATAGTCAAAACAATAGATTAACAGGGAAGAATCGGCACCAAGGATGGCGAAGGCAGTCCAATCTGAAGGCAAGGTTATGGCGTCACTTTTTTTGGCTGCGTGTGGAATAATTTTTATTGATTATATTGATAAAGGAAAAACAATTAACAGCGAGTATTATGTGAACTTATTGCAGCGTTTCGTATACTGAGCAGGTGGGCCAAAAGATGTGGCTTGGGGGTTAACGCCTCAAAAACTGAGTTGGTTTTATTTACTAGGAAGCACAAGATCCCGGAATTCAGGCTGCTAATGCTTGAAGAGGTCGAGCAGCAACTATCGGAAAAAGCGAAATATCTGAGCCTGATCTTGGATAGGAAGCTAAATTAGAAAGAAAAGGTTGGAGAGCGTATTAAAAAGGCTAACAACGCGCTTTTTGCGTGTAGACAGGCCGTTGGAAAGAGCTGGGGTCTGAAACCAAATATGGTACATTGGCTGTATACGGTGGTTGCAAGACCCATTCTTACGTACGGGGCACTGGCATGGTAGAAAGCCACAGACAAAAAGTACAGTAGAACCTGAAGAAGTGACCACCTTCCTATCTTGACCACTTGCCCAAAGTTGCCATTTTTTTACGGTCCCTATGTAAATCAGAAACGAATTTTGTTCATTAAATAATTTTTATAATTTGACCAATCGAATAAAGTGACCAATTTTGCACAGTCCCTTGGGTGGTCACTATACAGAGGTTCTACTGTACCCAAGCAGAGCGGACTGGGAAAGCAACAGGGTAGTCAATGAGGAAGAACTCTCCGTGTACATATACGGACGGTTCCAAAATGGAATGCGGCATAGGCGCTTGAGTCTTCTCTGAGCAGTTGAGTGCAAGGGAGTCTTTTAAGCTGCCGGATGCCTGTAGTGTATTCTAAGCGGAGATTCTGTCAGGTAACATCATGTTGATGGAGGGGATATTCGGTCGGGATATCTTACTGTACATTGACAGCCAGGCGGCTTTGAATGCATTGGAATCGAGGACTATGAAATCCCAGCTTGTAAAGCGCTATCGAAAAGTGCTCAAGGTACTTTGTAGTCAGAATAGAGTACGACTATGCTGGGTACCAGGGCATAGTGACGTACCAGGCAACGAACGGGTCGATGAGCTAGCGAGACTAGGATCGGCATCAGACGTGATGGTAGAGAAAGTGGTTAGTCCGCCATTAAACGGAATTAAAGCACGTTTCAGAGATTGTGCCGCGGACGCAGCGAACTCTAGATGGGAAGCGCTAACAAGCTGTAGGACTTCTAGGGCACTCTGGCCAAGGTTGAACAGACAGAAGACTAGGAGAAGATATTGACGTGGAGAAGGGGAAGTCTGCGGCTACTTGTCGAAATACTGACAGGGCACTGCTTGCTAGGGAAGCATGCTATGCGTATGGGGATCGCTGACTCTGACGTGTGCAGGCAAGGCAATACCATATGCTGAGGAGGACATCACCCACATTTTGTGTGAGTGTCAGGCGGTTGTAAGGAGGCGACTGAGGTGGCTAGGCAGTCTTTTCTTTGATAATTTGGAGGACCTGAGGTGAATAGGGCATGATAAGCTAGTCAAGTTCGTTAGGGAGCTGGGTTGTTTAGAGACCTACGAGGTTCTGAAGGAATCGATATGGGCCCTTTTGTTGCCTAGTGTGCACGGTGGCTAAGCCCTTCGCCCCTTCTTAAAACTAAAACTAAAACTATTGCAGCGTTTGAGTGGTGAAATCAAGGAAAAACGGCCGCAATTGGCGAAGAAGAAAGTGTTGTTTCATCAAGAGAATGCACCGGTTCACACATCCGTTATTGCGGTGGCCATAATCAACGAGTTAAAGTTCGAATTGCTTCCTCACGCACCTTATTCGCCAGATTTAGTCCTCTGGGATTATTTTCTCTTTTCAAACTTAAAAAAATGGCTCGATGGTAAAAAATTTGCCAACTGATAAGAGGTGGAGTCTGCTGTTGACAATTATTTTGAGGAGCTAGACAGTTCTCACTATAAAGAGGGTATCGAAGCTATCCAACATCGCTTGGAAGAGTGTATCTTCCTAAAAGGAGACTATGTTGAGAAATAAAGATTTTTTTTCTCAAATTTTTTGTGTTTCTTGGTTAGGCTAAGTACTTCTGGGATCACCCTCGTAGGTTACCTAAGCTCGACTATCCTCAATCGAGCTATACTACCTTCCTTTAATTTGAAAATTTCAAAGTTTGCTGCACCCTAGTCTTAATAGAGAAATAGCATGAGCTTGTTGCAAGAGTATTTGTCCACCATGAGCACTACTAAGCGATAAGATTATTATGCATCTCGAAAACAGCATTACAAATTTCAGTAATTTGATTCTGCCAGCTACGAGTTCTCTGGGCAATATTATTGAGATTCCACATTTAAACATTTCACCCATAAAGAGAATTTCACAGTAGCTCCAACGACGTCATTATACTATCGTCCTTACGTTTGAATGCACGCTCCCACTCCTTTTACACCTCAATATCCTTTCGTGTATACCTGTATGTTCATATGTAGTTACATTTGAATTCAGTTGCAAGCAAACAGTTTTATAAGTCGGAAATTGAAAATTCCAAAGAAGGATATAGTCGCCTTTTCATGAATAATGAAGGATACGATGCCATCACCTTGCGAAGATAGATAATAAGGCCACTGTGTTGAAATTGTAAACGAAAGCGTTTCAATGGCGTTTTTACCTGCTGGCATTCTTTGATATTGACTGATACCGTTTCGTTTTCATCACTCTCCCACCTTGTGACTTTTGTTGACTTTCCATTCTGCATCAGTTAAGAAAGACCTCTATCAAGAATTCCTTTAGCAAACAAGCTACAGACTTGAAGACTTCTGGTGTATGGGGGATAGGGAAGCTGCAGGATCGGTACTACATCTTGTGTATTTGGCTTGGAGTATCAAAGCTGTGTCCTCGACGAAAAATTGAAACCATTCCCGCATACAAACAATGACCGGCGAGGAATTCCTTAAGTTTACTTTTTTTCCTTCTTTCTCGTTATATGTCTTCTTCTTAAGAACTTTTTTTCTGTATGTTTTGCACAGAATAAGAAAACTTTTGAACAGGCACATTCATGAAACACCATACGAATTTCGTATGTGTAGTGGGTATCCCCTGAGAGTCGACGCATATTCACATCCACATCGTATGCACGATGGGAATTTTATCTCAAGTTCAGATCTACCTTTATGCCGTATATGCTATCCACTATCCCAGCTATCCATGCATGGCTATGCACAAGAACATGCCGCGCACTTGAAGTACAAGAGGAGACAGCAGAACGAACGAAATAATATACAACAACAGCAGCAAAACCCACCGGGCTAAGAAAGAATGTTTTCTTCAGGTTCAACCTTAAAGAAACTCTGATCGCACCGGCTCATATACTCCTCATACTTATCGGTAGTTACCAACTCTTGGGGACTGAGGAGGAGCCTCCCAAAAACTTACCTATGTGAGAAAAGTAATGAGTAACAAAAAACGAGTAATGAAAAAAGAAAGAATAACAATAAAAATCAACACAAAACAACAAGCCTCTTCGAAAATGTTTAGAATCGAGGCGAGTCGTCTGAATGGCTCTTTAGACTTATAGAACGATTTTCAGTTTCTTATTTCTTTTACCATCTCGAGTTCTTATTAAGATCGACGATATGTTAACGTATGTCTTTCTAACTGCTGGCTTAACTGTGGATAATTCGCTTTGATTGAACCCGATTAGAGCATATGTCGAGTGGTCTCGCCACTCTCAGACCACTTCTTTTCGAAAATTCCAATTGATCGAGGTCTTTAAACTGCTTGTTATAGGTCAAATTGGCAAAGTTCGAACCATGCCGGGAACAAGGTCAGCCAAAACGACATAACCACTTCAGTTGACCATGTTTGAGCAAGTATAATATCACATAATTCTTACACAACCCGTCATTACTTTCTACCACCCCCCAAAAGAACTGCGGAGGAAGATAGATAGATAGATTTGAAATAGGGGTTGGTATGGTTAACCTCTGTCACTGCAGCCACAGTTGGGCCTATTGTGACTTCCCCCCGGTTTGACTATGATTCCTCTTCAATCCCTGCGCTTTCAATGAAGCTTAGTATTTTGCGAAGAGGAATGGTCAGGAATTCCGATGGGTCCATGAAACCCTGACCGAAGTGACGAAGTCTTTTGTGAGTTAAACCCTCACATTCACAGAGGATATGCTCTGGTGTTTCGTCTTCGTCATTGCATATTCTGCAAATTTTAGTCTCAGAGAGACCAATCCTTTTGAGATGCTTCCTCATGTGACAATGTCCAGTCATAGCTCCCACTAGGGTTCGGGTCTAATATCTGCTTAATTTTAGATAATCATATGTTCTTTTTTCCGAGTGTTTTGGCATAAAAAGCTTTGAGTACCTGTTGCCCGGTGCCAAGTTCCAGTTCCACTTTGAGATTTTTGCCGCAATCGGATGTTCATTCTGGCTGTGCTTAATGGTATCCCACAGAATGGATATGGTCCCATGAAGTCAGCTTCTGAACCTTTCCTAGCCATTAAGTCGGCCATTTCATTGCCTTCATAGCCGCTGTGTCCCGGAATCCAAATGAGATTAACTCTGTTCTTATTTCCGAGCTCAATCAGGCATTGGAGGCAATTCCAAACAAGTTTGGAGTAAATTTGAACGGACTGAAATGCCATTATTGCAACCTTGCTGTCCGAGAGAATATATATTTGTTGGTTTTTGTAGCCCCGTCTGATATTTTCTCTAATGCATAGTTCAATAGCATGAGTCTCCACCTGAAAGAAAGTGGATGTTATGTGCATGCTACAGTAGAATTTGACATTTGGGTGCACTCCATAAACTCCTGCTCCTACACCTTGATCCGTTTTAGATCCGTCTGTGTACCAGATTATGGATCCTGGTTTTGGAGTGGGTTTGTTTGTGGCCCAATTCTCCCTTTCAGGTAGGAAACTTTGAATGGCTTTGTGAAATTAAATTTCGGTACCATTGAATCAGAAAGAGGTATCGCTAGTATCGGGTCCTTGTTGAGTTCCGCGGAAAGAGTTGGGCAAACTGTTTTGCGCTCTAACTCGTCCTCCGAGCTCAAAAGTTTGTATGTGGTGAATCCAGCTTCTTTCTGTAGTTCTAAGTGTAGAGATGCTAGGTTGAGAAGCACCTCTAAGGCAGCTATGGGAGTGGTGCGCACTGCGGAGGAATCTTCGTTGTATCTTCATGCAAGACGCTGAGAGTACCTACACGTACTCTCGAATACAATGGTACCTGTTTTCGCGTAAAAAAACTCGTTTCTAAAAATTAAAACGAAGCTCGATCATTTAGTTTAGGTTAGGTTGAGAAGGGTGGACTGAAGCAATGTGCCACAGTCCATCACGAGATATCACTGTGGATCCGTTGTGGTCCCCTCGTATAAAACCGGGCTCTAGACTACTGATTCCAAATATTGCTCTTTCTTATGAAGAGAGTGGTTCTCCATAAAGGAATCATCGCAAGTTCTGATAGATCGGTCAAGGAGAATTTCCCCAAGTACCGATACCTGGTATCGGCTTTCACATTCAAACACTAGATGCTCAAGTGTTTGCTCAACATTCTCATCATCACAGCGATACAGATCAGCCATGGGTATTCCCAGCCTTTCTCCATGCCTCCTAAAGGGACAATTTCCTGTTAGGACCACTATAAGTTGTCTGCAAATGTCCCTGCCCAGAGACAAAATGAAGCTAGAGTTCCTCCTATCAATGCATTGTTTCGGCCAGCAGATTCTTGCTTGCCGGCATCCCGAGAGATTCACCCAGGCCCGCTCCATCTGTCTGAGCGCTTCAATATCAACCGACTCGTCGGCCAGCTCGATCATTTAAGGGGAACATCCGAGTAGACGATTTTTTTTCCAAATTTTTTTTTCGCTCACCTTAAAGTTTGTAGTCTTAAGAATATTGTCGGTAAATTTCATATTTAAATTCCAATAATTGTGAAAGTTATGAGCAATTAACCGGAATGGGCCCTTCGTGAATTCTCTATATAGAGCGTCATTCAAACGCGATTATCTCGAAACATACTATTCAAAGACGGTCCCCAAAATCTTCGGAAAACGGCTTGACCGATTGCTTCCAAAACTTCGCACAATATTTTTGGATAGATTTTCTACTTCGTTACGAAGGATTTTTTTTTAATTATTTACTTTTTTTTATCGAGCCAGAAAGGTCGATAATTGAGGTTAAAAACTGAAAATAAAGTTCAATCGGCCGCCAATTCGTAAAGAAAACTTTTTCTCCAAAAAACCCTACGTAGCGAAGTGCATCATACTTTACATTTTCAAAATCTTTTTGAAATTTTTGTTTTGGATCAACCGACTGCATGTAATCTTGGGAACCGCAGACCGTGCGAGCGACGGACATTCTTTACGCCGACCATGACAGCAGCGCCACCGGTTGTGGCGTCATAAAGTTTGTATTGTCAATAGTGATGTGCAATTGAATTACATTTCAGTAACGAATAATTACTGAATACATCAACTTCAGTATTCGATACTACCTCAAATCCTTTCCAACCATGAGGTATTCATTTGACTATTATACTTACAACTATTTGAATCCCGTGGTTTAGTTAGTATTTAATTACTTTGGTAATCGATACTTCTTCAAATACTTTACAAACCATCAGGTATTCATTTGACTATACGAGTATACTTACACCCATTTGAATCCCGTGGTTTAGTATTCAATTACTTCGGTATTCGATACTTCTTCAAATACTTTAGCAAGCTGAGTGAAATATGTTTTGTTTGATTTGAGATGTGCTATTGAGTGGTATTTGAAATGAGGCATATCGAATACTTCTCAAAAGTGGTATTCGATTCTAGTAATTGTTTAAAGTATCGAATACTAAATAACGAATATAATTACTTTTTGCACATCTCTAATTGTCAAAATTGTGATAATTCGTCACCGCTTAAACGAATGGACCCGAATTTCTTGCAAGTTTATTAAGGCACAAGTATGAAAAAGAGGCGACACTCAACAACTCTTTAAGCGAAGAACAAAATATCAGAACTAAAAGATCTGAGACACAACTTCCTCGAACTCATGATCCCCCAAACGTTTTGTTGCAATTAAACATTGTAATTCTGAGTTCACTCACGGTCAATGAAAATTGAAAATTGATACCAGATCGTACGGGCCCAAGACTTTGTGGTCCTGACATGCAGTACTGCAAAACGGAACTAATTCAGAATTGCAAAATCCGATAGCTATTGGATCTCTGTCCAGGAAATCAGTACCAACAATAACAAGTTAAGAGAGAGCTCAGATTTCATAAATTCATCGTTAAGACGATTTGTGACGCGGAATTATAAGTTTATTGGACGACGATTTCCACTTTTATTTCAGTTCTTCACTAGTACCTATTCAATTCTGCCTTTTTTTACATTAATTTTCGATTTGGAATTAAATGTATTTGAAATTTGTGAAACATAGTGTCAAAGCTCTTCAGATCGGATTGAGAAGATTTCAAACTAGATTTTATCAAAAATTTTGTGAAACAAGGCGATTTAGAAATTTTTCAAATGTATGCGAAATCCTGAAGTGTCCGTAATCCTGAGTTTTGGCGAAACATCGATTTTCAAATCCAAATTGAAACCTTTCTAAATTAGTTTTATACCTAAAGGTGAAATTCTCTCGCGTTAAACGACGCGACGCGCTGACTGCTAATTAGAAGTTACAGTGATATCGCATCGCTTTAATCGCGTCGCTTTCATAGTACCTACATTTTACAATTTCGTTGATCGTGTAACGCGATTTTGTCATTTACATCGGTAGTATTTCATATTTTTTTACAACAATAGAGGGCAGATGGCCAATAAATATCGAAAAATAAATGCCATACAATAAAAAAGCAGGCAATATGTTTGCAGGCTGCCAACAAAACATACTGGTCATTGATTATTTGGCAGTTGCTGAAAGCTATTCAGTGCGCTCACTATAACTAGCGTCGCGATGCGTTTGGGTCATCGCGCCTATCGTTCGCACTGTAATGCCGCGTTTCCACTATCGCCTTCATGTGCATTGGATGATGCGAACTAGCGCGAATGCGTAAGTGGAAACGGCACATTCGCGTTAGTTTGCAACTCAAATCGAGAATCGCTTATATTTGCGTCGATGGCGGTGTTTGGACGCACAACAAAGGGATGTGCGTAGAGCACGAGTGTAGCGTTTCCACTATCGCCTATGCGAACACACTGCCCCAGTGGAAAAAAAAAGAGTTCTGAGGAATGCATTTCGTAAACATTCCGATTCAATGGATGGAAGAATTACCATACTATTCATATTAAATTTTTTCTGGAATGTTGAAGAAACTCTATTCATTTTTCAGAATGCAAAAAAGACACATTCTAATAATCTTGCATAAACTATAATATTACATACAGTACATAAAACATTACTTGTATTCCCGCTGGGACTGAACTGAACACTTGATAGCCCCACCAGTACCAAAAACATTCGCATTGACATTCGCGACGATGGCGGTTTTTGACGCACATCAAAGGGATGTGTGTAGATAACGAATGTACCACAATCGCCTAGCCATTCGCGCTCATCTCACATGTCCAATTCACATGAAGGCGATAGTGGAAGCGCGGCATAATACCTACCAGGTGGCTATATATTCGAAATTACAAATCTTTCGTCACTGCGGCTTTTGGCAGCCACATTTTTCGGCCACATCTTTTCCTATTTTTCGTTTTTTACGAAATTATACCAAAAATTTGAAACCTTTTTTTTCGAATTTTTGCTAGTTTTATACTTTCGGTCAATTTTCGCAACGCCCCTTCAGCGTTCTACTATCGTTTAATGCGCTCCGAGTATTTCATTGCGACATGTATGTTATACTATTTTCCTCATTATGATAAAGGACGAAATATACAATATTTTTTCATATTTCTGATACCCTTCTTTGTTGCGTATATTGCGTATAAATGCCTTTTGTTTTGCTGTTAAGGCACTCTATTCTAGAGGACATACTTACAACTCAGTATTGCTTTCTTACGCCCTTGCTACTTGGTTCGTTACTACTTGAAGTCCTTGCTTACTTCACAGTCTTAGTTATGAAGGTACATGACAACTTGCATGTCGACGTCCTTACTAGAGGTCTTAATATTCACGAATGCTGATTAATCGTAAGTGTTGAATCATACCTTTGTATCATAATTTTTAACGATGACCATCACTACCTCTATAAAATTTCCCCACGCTTGAAAGGATAACAAATCAATCAAATCGATATTACATAAATCTTCCCATATCCATCACTCGTATCCAGTGTACGAGGCAATTGTATCCAATACAAAATAAAATTCTCGATATTCATTCATCAATTAAATTGTTTTACTTAGTCATGCTGTCGATGTTCGAGATTTTATTTAGTGCTTTGATTAAGTAGGATGATATCATCACCTATGAATTCTCAATGACCATGCAAACCGAATTATTCGTTCGTGTGTCCAATTGCTGGTAGTTGAAGAACAAACACAGCTCTTGGATGGGCACTTGGACGGAACAGGATAGATCATCTCATAGATCTTACATTAAGCATAATTATATTATGCTATTCAGAATCGATGGAAAAAGAGGCAATTTATCTTCTGGAGGTGTCCAAAATCTCTTTGATTTCGGCTTCTTTCCCGCTAGATTACGAACGAAGGGGTATATCATGACTCAGTTTTTGACCACCCTGAGCTTTAAATCTTCGAAGGCATGAAAACCGTTCTTGATCTCAGCGTCTTTATCATTTGCCCGAGTTAAATCTGATTGTGCTCAAAGGCAGATGACCGATGAAGCATTGACTGGCTAGTCGCCATTCTGGTAGAAATTTTCCGAAATACCTCAGGATCCAGATCCGGTCAAAAATCATGATAAGCAACGCAGTACAGGAACGAACTAAGTCTCGACATACGAAGACGATAAAAGAACACAACAGAAGATTGAATTCCTCCTTGGTCTGATTTCAAAACCTGATTCTTCCGATTGTCTTTCCTCCGGTCGGTTATCCATTTGTCCAGGAACACCATTAAGAATGGAATGGAATCCACTAATAAGAACCTCACAGCATTTTATTGCTTTATTTCGTGTAGCTTGGAAGAATGACACCTCTGCGCATTCTTCCTCTCTCACCTGTTAAACACCTATAAGATCCCAGACCAACGTGACCCGGCCAGATTGACCTAATCGAAAAAAATAATCGTAAATCCCAGATCGATATGTGAGTTCTGGCTGCTACTTCGCTGGTCGAATTTCGATAGAATTCCGGTCAGCACTATCCGGCTCACCGTTCAGGAAATAATTTCTTAAGATTCCCATGATGGAATAAAATGGTTCTTACCTGTAAAAAGAGAAGAAGAAGACGACGACGAAAAAAAGGAAAACCCCGACGATGTGGTCTTTGTGATACCTTTGTATAGTTTCGTATATGTAGAAAGTGGGCCATCTTAATCAGATTACACCAACGTATAGAGATACTCGCATAGATAGTCGATATACGAGTATATCGACATGTGCTGAATTAGAGAATCAAGGTGAAAATCTTTGCAGGTGCTTGCTTTGTTTACATGCCCCGTGTAAGGAACCGTGTAGTGGCGAGGTCAAGGGAAAAGAGCTCAATTTCTCTATTCTTATCCGGACAGAATATCTTACAGGTGATGGATAATTAGCAGCCGTATGCCGTAGAACGATGTGTTTGATGTTCTTAATGACTCTAGAGAGTTTTTCGTATAGTTGAACGTGTGCATGTCTCAAGGGAACTATATAATAATAATGAAGTGTTTCAAATTTGTCCGAGAATAAAATATAAATCGATGTTGCAAGAAGGTTCTGCGTGGGATTGAAACCATTGGAGATTGTGATTCAAACAAATTACAGAGTTGAATTTCAGATAGTTTTGGCTTTTCTTATTGCCATTATCAAACGAACATTACACTTTTCAAATTCATCATTTTAGATCACCGATAATTTGTTGAAAATCTGCCAACAGTCTGAGCGCAATTTTAAATTTTCTTGGGTCAAATCCTGATTTTTATGTAAATCCTGACAAAATCAGCCGTTTTTCAGTCTATTATGGGTTGAACATCGAACATTTTCAAAATGAAATTTTTGGCGATTGCATAAAAATGTTGAGAAAGTAAATTCAATTCGATATCACATTAGACCTAAGGAATATGGCGAAATTCGTGAAAACTAATACAAGTCCTAAGAGATATGGCGCAATTCGCAAAAACTTGTACAATGTCTCTATATATAAAAATCCCAAAAATAATTTCTAGAGCCGGCAGAAGTTAAAACTAAGAAAATCCCATCAAATCTAAGAAATATGTCGGAATCCGTCAAAATGGAAACAACTCGTCCATTTCGTAGTTGAATATCGAAAATTCTTAAAATTAATTTCGAGGTGATAACTTAAAGAGTCCATAGAAGCGCAATTAATTTGATATCTTAAACTGAAAAAATACTGTTCTTAATATTCTTAATGCCTTTTATCAAACGAAATTTTTCGGATTAATTAAAAAATCGTTGCAACAATGAAGAAAATCATCAAATATTTTTCATGATATATGAACCAACCGTACATTAATACTATATCTCATATTAAAAATATTTTCATCAATTTGTGTATATAGAAAGGGTACTCATACTCTCAAAAATTAACACCTAGGAATTTTGATGCATGCCTTCATAATAATTATTAAAATTCTTATAAACAAGGCATTTTCGCTTGGTACTCGTAAAATATATTGATTATGTTAATAGCAATAATGAAATCAATTGTTCCGCTGAGAAAGTGTATGGGAACCTTTATGCGTTTTCATATGGCATAAAATACTTACATTGAGAATGGTGACACATAGAGATAGTACCATATTCATATGTTTCTTTGTACTTTCAAAAGTTTTGATAGAAATATATAAAATAATCAAATATTCATTTCTCTTTTTTAGAGTATTGATTACAGTGACAGGATTAATCACAATTATGAATTTATACCTTAATATGAGCAGCAATATTAGTAACATTAATTATTCTTTTCATCAATATTATGAATTCGTTCACCATACTATACTGAGAGTGACCTATTTAATAGTAGTAATAAAACTGTACTTTAATACGAATTATTGTTTTCATCAATATTATGAACTCGTTCATTATAACAATGAATTAAAACATTATTTCTGTTATTATATCTGTGGAGCAGTCCAAAAAATGATGAACGGTTATGCGTAATTTTAATGAATACTTGCATCGGCTCAAAAACAATGACTTTTTCATTAAGATGGTGTACATTTTAATTGGTTGGAGGTACCTTTTTGGTTCAGTGTAGAAGACCTCTGAGATATGACAAAATTTGCGAAAATATATGTATCCCATTTCACCAACTAATTTTTTTCTACTTTCATAAGCCATGTAAATATTAATTTTTTTTGGTTAAAATACTTTTTTTGGTATATTTACATGCATATACTAAGTTTTAACTCTCTGGCATAACCTCCTCCTGAAATAGAAAGAACCCCAGTCTCGATACCAGCTTTCGACCTCTCCAAATACATTTTTGGAACCTCTACTCCCAAATCTTTTCAACCACATCGACCGTATTTTGCAAATAAATTTTCAAGTTTCAAGTTTCTAGCATAAGCGATATGTTTGCTCAAAATTCCAGTCGACCCAGTCCCCAATAAAACAAATTAGAGCACAACGAGTTTGTGCGCTACGAGCATTTGAAGGAGTTTGCGTACGGTGGTTAGACTGACAACAATTTTATTTAGTAGACTCCACTTGTAAATCTATAATACATATATTCACAAACCAAATTTTATCTCTCTGATATTATTGGTTCGAAAGATATTGTAATCCAAAATGTTTAATCCATAATTTTTTTGCAAATGTGTTCACTATGATAGGGTTACAGCCTCCTAGCCGGTTCCTGAGATCTAGAAACTAAAATTGTTCATCAAAAATGCTTTCCTCATCTCGCTCCTCACATACCACCCCGTAAAATATCACCACTCAAAGGAATGCACTCAATCTACCCACCAAAAAATTTGAACTTAATATCTCAACGGATTTAAGAGATACGCGCCTTCAACCGGTTTTGCGTACGGCGTTTACGGCGGACAGACGGACATTTCCTTTTTGCTTTTTTGAGCTCTACTAGTCCTGAAACGTGAAAAAACAAAATTTCAGGGTAGCAAACTCTTTTGAAATTTCACTTCGATCACAATACTTTATTATTCAAAAATAGTAAAGTAAAATCTAAACTTAACCACTGGTTTTTTGGACTTATGATAACTGCCAAAAAAATGAACCATATGCTCTTTTTTTTCTTTATTCATCTTTCTATAATTACCATGTAGTCTTCTGGAAGACTATATATTCGCTCGCACGATAAATCAGAGTTACGGTTAAACATAAAAATAATGTTTTCCAATGAAAATGTCAAAAATCGAATGACTCCTTCGATTAGCCGAAAGCAAAGACAGTAGAAACTATAAGATGTCCCAAGCAAAAAAAAAGCTTTACGATTGGCGACCCAACTCCGGTGGCTATTGAAAAGTTTTAGAATTTATGTTGTAACCCACTGTATGTTGGAGTGAAAGCTCGCCAACTAACAACAAATAATCAATCAAAGGCAGGTTTTTTTTTATCTGATTGTCAATGGGACATCATTTTTAACTACATATAATATATACATATGTGAATATGAGGCGTATGGCGGTCATATGCCGTGTTTCCAATATCGCCTTCATGTGCATTGGATGATGCGAACTAGCGCGTCAATGGCGATGTTTGGACGCACATCAAAGGGATGTGCGTAGAGCACGAATGTAGCGTTTCCACTATCGCCAAGACATTCGCTTTCATCGCACTTCTCAAATGCGACAGTAGTGCTAGTTCAACATGATAATCGTTAAGTTTCGCGATATTTTTTGTTCATTTCCTGGAATGTTCTAAAAATTCTACGTCCGAATGAAAACAGCGTGATTATTTAATTCATTAGACAAATTTCAAGAATGAATTGTTCTGCTCGGCCTATGAAAATTTGGTGTTTATAGTATTTTCGTTCAATTGTGGCCAAAAACCCCAAATCTTCTTTAACGAACGCACGAATTTAGAATCTGAATATTTACTAGAATTTGCAAGGCCATTCTGCACGGATATTCTGCGTAGAGCCCACCTCCCCCCCCCCCCCCCCCTTCCTTATCTATCAGCCCCAAAACAAAAAGATCTCGCCTTTGAAGCGGAATTATACGGAATCCTTAAAGCAGCAGAGGCCGCTCATGAGGCCGTGGTACAGTGCTACCGCGAGGCGGTTTTTTGGAGTAGCAAAATCTGCTACCTTTTTCAAAAGAGAGGTAGTAGAAACTAAATTTTAATAATTATACAATAAATAAGCTTATAGTAATGTAAAATAATAATGGATTACATTCTTGTGCTTTTTTCAATTTGACTTTCGAGAATTATCGCAAAAAGTTTCAGGACGTAGTGCAGTAAATTTTCAAATTAAAAAATGGTAGTAACTTTGCTACATATGTTGTAAAACGGTAACGCTGCCACCATACCAGCAGCTATTTTCACCGAATCGAAGTCAGCAGTCAGCACGTTGCAACTAGGGTTACTGTATACGCACTCACACCAAAACAGCCTCTAAGAGGGGTTTGGCAGATGCGTACCAAGGTGGAAAACCAGTAAATTTAAATTTTTTTCATGATTATGGGATTTCGCTTTATAAACATTCGAAATGATTAACTTTTCGCTGCAAAATTGTAAATTTCCATAAAAGAAATGAAAGAAATACGGAAATTTTCAATTGAAAACATCAATTTCGCGCACACACACTTCCATACTAAAGAAAACCAAGTACTAGAATTGTGGAAGGGAACCGACAGCTTTTTTCCGACTCTTCACATATTCGCACTAACACACTCCAAAAACGCATTTTGAGAGCAATGTTCAGTAGTACAAAAACAGGCGAACTAGTACATAAACAGGCGATTTTTGTGAGGTTAAATTACAATTTCTAGTACATAAACGACCGAATTAGACGTATCTGCCAAACCCAAGGTAGAGAGTGTTGTGTATCTAGTGACCCTAGTTGCAACATAACAGCGACCGTGAGCCTTTGGTTACACTTACACGCTTGACCATAGCCGCTAACCCTGCTAGTACGGATCTATTCTAATTTGTGTATATATATTTTTTTTGTTCTTTACTTTTCCTTTTTACTGTGAATTTAATACATTAGAAATAAGAATTACATTTTTCATTTTTAATCAGAAGCATGAATATATTTACGTTTTATATATTCTCAATTTTCAGTTTACACTATACATTTATCGATATTTTATTAGATGTAAGCATGAATCAGTTTGTATTAAGCATGAATTTTAGTTGTTTTGCTTTTGACATTACTTTTTACACGTTACATATTTCATTTAATCTATCTTCGTATACTTCTTTTGCGATTTTCTATTTCTTCCTTTCTTGTATTATAACTTCTATTTGGATGTACAAAATATGTATGGCGATGTGCCATATGCCCTTGCAGACCTGGCCGCACACACAATGGGCTTCTTTATTTTATAGGGGGGTATCATTCTGAAATAAATAAATAAATAAGAATGCGAATATTGACCTTCTCCTTTAAGAACCCACCAAATGATAGCTACAGCATAGCTAGCCACAGTCTCAATAAGCAGCAAGCAAATCCATTATGACAAATCAATCCTGATCCTGTTTTATTCAAATTTACCGATTTCGGAATCAGTGACGTTGACGTTCCAAACAATTTAAAACGGAGCTTTCAGATTGATGTTTACAGTGGACTACAAATTTTAGCATAAAAAGCTCTAATAGCCACCGGAGATTGGTCGCCAATCGTAAAGCTTTATTGATTGATTTTATATTGGTTGGGACATCTTATATAAAGAGATTCTAATATCTTTGCCGAAAGTCAAACAAAATCTTAAAAAATAATTCTTTCCTCCAGACCAATCGCACGATAACTTGAGTACGTGTTGATCGATGCTTTTACTTGTTTTATACAGAGTGTGTTTAAATCCTTCATATGTTAAGTCAGGAGTCTTGTCTAGTAATAGTGAAGTTATGGGTTCGAATTCCACCTAATAATAGACTTTTTACCCGTGGTCTAAATTTATAATGGGAGCCATACTGATGTTGGAGTTATATAGGATACCGATAGCTACCATAAAAATCAACTTAAATGTTGTTACCAATCTCTCATAGAACGGTCTTAACCATTCAATTCATCCATTCCTTCCTTATACATATACAAATAAGTACTTTGAAATTTCGGTTAAATTTAAGGAAAGCTATCTTTTCGAGTTATAATCTCTAGCTACAAATCCGAAAATTAATCTTTACGTGTTATAAACATTTAATAAAATTTTCTCTTACTTCGTCCAATTCAAGCTTTCTTCAGTGATTTTAAATTTTTTTTACAGCGGAGCCGCTAACAATAAACAATACTCTGTGGAATGGAATTGGGAGTTCTACCCACGAAAGGTTAAAACTCCTTTATGTATTTAGTTCAGACAAACAATCGGCATTTGTGTTGGAACTAGACGCTGCTGAATGATTAATGAATGTGATTAGGTTCCTATTATGGTCATCAATGCAAACGATCTTTAAAGAACGTTAAAGGAGTAAGCAAAGTGCACTCAGTCTGTCTTTTGTATAAGGCGCGTTCAGATAGGTGAGTGAGATTTCTATTCGAATTCGAAATCATTTGGGTATGTCATACATCAAAGCCCATCAATCTTGTAAAAAGCCTTTCAAGCACTTCAATCTACTTAGAGAGAACCAAGTTACATGATCTACCTCTGATGACATATGAGAGCATCGTTTTAAACAGCAGTGATATCGTTAATTAGGATCCATAAAAACTACCTTGGAAATTTCAGATCAAAGATTTATCATAATTACCTTTTAGCACTCCCTATAGCAGTTAATTAAGACACCATAACTCAATCAGCAGAACATCAAACAAAAAATATTCGTAAACAAAAAAAAATTTGAAGATATTAATCAAATCAAGAGTGCGGCGTTAAAGACCTCTTCAAGGTGAATAAAAAACCTGCCAATTTGCATCAAGTCTGGGAAATTTAATACCATCGTCGGCGTACCGAAAGACCTAGCATCATCCGAAACCATTCCTAACCGAATGAGCCAATCACACCTATACCATGTCATCAGCCCCGGTAAGGAAACTCACCTTTACCTCCTCGAACAACGTACCCAACTATACCGATCTGGCCGACTCGATGCATCAAATCTAAGACCCGAAAACAAGATTGAAATAATAAAGAAAACAGGATCCTCCGGGCAACTCTGAGGTTCCCCACACACTTGGCATAAATTTTATCCGTCAAAGGCCATCGGCAATGATCTCTCTCCGGTGGTGGGTTCATTATAATAAATGGGCATTCCAATGAATGAAATCATTCGCCGAGAGTTGGAAGCCAACGCCAATTCAGCATAAGGTTATATTATGAGTCGGAATCCAAAATCCAAATCAGAAAAGATGCAACGACTCGAGAACCACACGTTGTGCCGTGTATGTTTCTCAGCTCCTTTTCATACCTTTGCCGTGTCGTCGCCGTCTTCAACCGAACCAGCTAAGGAATTCCATGTCTTCGTTTCGGTGTTGTTGCTGTTTACCTTCTTTTTTTTCGCGGTCGTCCAAAGCTCTTTTCTGATGTTCGCTATACGGCAGCTTGATGCTATAGCGTGCCAATACATTGGACGCCGGTTGGTAGGACAAAGTCCTCTTCAAAATTGGCCAGAAAGCAGCATCTTTGGATATTGCGTTCTCGAAAAGATGATCAAAAGATTGTGCAAGAATGGTGATGGTTAAAAGGAAGGAATGCTGTACCAGGGAACACAGGGTACACTCCTGATGGTACTGTGCAACCAACGGTGGGTACATTGCGAGAGAATATGTTTTACTAGACGGTAATATAGTGTGGACTTTGTGTTGAGGAGCGAACCAATGGCGGGTATGTGGGAATCTTGAAATGAAAAAATAACCAGATCTGAGAATGGCCATAAATATTCGGCTTTTATTTTTATTTTGATGTTTTGTGTCGGTTTTTTTTTTTGTATTTGTTTTGTATAATCCAAGACGCACATCATAGCGAGAGTGCAGAACAAGAACGGCTACTCTTCTTTTAACAAAAAAAAAAGAATGTATAAGAAAATATTCGCGGTCTGTTTTAATTAAATTCCGACCGCAGTGGGAGATTCAAAAGTTGCGAAACGTGCCTTTTCAGATGGCACAATCGATAATCAAAGTGTGGAATTTTCAATTTTTAAAGTCGTTTAGACATTTTGTTGCTTAATTTAACGCGATAAAATGACCAATGGGAGAGCAAAAATTTCCACAATTTCTTTTCTGTTTTAATTTTTTTTTAATAGAAGCGATTATTTTCCAGGAGATTAAACAACTAGAAAACAGTGACGTGGCGTCCATGGAAGCAAGGGAAGCATTGCTTCCCTTATATTTTGCTGAAAAATATCTAAAATGCGTTTTCTAAATCGCGCAGAAAAATCGCGAAAAAAGTCATGTTTCAAACATTTTCTTTGGCACAGTCTAAATAAGAGTTCGCAAGAAACTACTCGCGAATATCTCACAGAGCCGAATTGGCAACACCACGAAAAAGGCAAGCGAAAGAAACCAAGAAGAAGACACATGGAAGCAATTTTAAAGTTGCTATGTCTTGAAGATATGAGCGTTCATTTCATTCCGTAGTAAGCCCACTGTGACGTCATGAAAAAAAATTTTCATACACGGGCCGGTGGATGCAATAAGAAATTTGCTTCCACGGGTAGTAGAACACATTCTTGGCTGCAGCGGAGAAGCTTTCAGCAAGCAGAGATCTGATAAGACATAAGTGCTACCAGAGTAGGATAGGATTTGAATTCTGAACAAAGCTTGGAATTGAATGGTGGTAAATCGTTGAATTATATTTAATTTGAATTTGAACTATGATAGTGGAGCTATTTGCAAAAAAATTGGCGATTAGCACTGAGGAGTGTGGGAGTGGAGGGGAACGCAATGTGTTCGAAGTACTTGAAAGCTGGAGTTAAAACACTCCAAAATACATATCTCCTGAACGGATGATGTCAGAAGATTGAAACTCTGTAATTGTCTTAAGGGATAATAGGAGATTAATCAAAAGCTAAAATGTTTGAATCGGGTGGTGGTGTGTAAGGGTGGGGGTAAAAAACTTTGGATTAGAATATCTTCCGAACCAATTATACCAGGAAGGTAAAATTTGGTTTTTGTATAGGATTACAAGTGGAGCCCATTGAATATAAATTTTTTGAACTGGGAGGTAGAGCACGAAAGTGGGGCGATAGCCATTTTTTAAAATAAATTTCATTTTTATATCTCAAGAACCGTACCAGATATGATCTTAGAAATTTTACAGGAGTTTGGCCCAATAGACTTCTAACAGAAAAAAAATTTACAGGTACTATTGAAGGGGCTGATGGTGTGAGTGAGTGGTTCTCAAAAACCACAAACCATAGAAAGCGAAAAAGTGACTATATACAGCCAATATAGAGGTATCCTAGAAAAAATATGGTGGTTTTTTATATCTCAGAAACGGCTTATGCAAGAAAGTTGGAACTTAGTACGCATATACGTACGTATGCCATTGAAGAATTTATAGGAAAAAAATTCAGATTTTTATTGACATAGGAGTTGAGTAAAACAAATGTCCGTGAAAAGGGATTTTGCCACATTTTTTCGATTTATTTATATATTTTTGGACATGCCGAAATAAATGTAACTTCTGCGGGCTCTTTATATAAGCACCTAGAAATGTTTTTTTTCCAATTTTTCGATATCCAACCCCTTAGGGGGTGTAAAGTGGTTGTGTATATTTTCACGAATTTCCATATATTGGGCCTAATCAGATATTCAATTCACTTTTATTTCGATATTAAGCCTCTGGGGGTGCAAGGTATTGTTCAAGTTTTCATAAATTCATAAATTTTTTTAGGATTAATTAGATCGAATTCGGTTCAATTTCTATTAAAGAAAATACGTAAATAAATAAAAAAACATACTGCAGTCACGATCGGCTGCAAGCCAATCGTATAATACTCTAGATGAATACTGAACTCCGATTTATATTGTAGTTGGGGATAAAGTAGAATTACGTGTGTGCATGTTGTATGTCCTTTATTAAGGACTGCCATTAGATTGCTATTCAAACCTAAAAGTCAATATTCAGTGTTTAATTTCATATCCTGAACTAGGTAAGTCATCGAAAAAAAAGTCCTTTTTGAAGGACTTTCACATGGAAGGTGCAGGAAGGACTCACTCGATTTCTTACATATTTATCCTTTTCCTTGGAACCATTTAAAAATGAACGTGTACAAAATTTCAAATTCGTAGCTTGAAGCGTTTAAAAGTTATCGAAAAATATTGTTGAACACGTGTCTTAAGGATATTTTGTATGGCAGCTACCAGAAGGAGTAAAAGGATTTTGCTGACTAGTACACCTGAACTTCGTTTTCACTCAAAACTAATTTGTACAAAATTTCGAGTTCATAGCTAAAAGAATACTTGAGCTATAGTGAGTTCCGTAAATTAAGTGAAGACTATTTGACAGGATATTTGATGGCAGCTACACGAAGGACCAACAGGATTTTTTTCATAATCATACATTAAGCTCCAACTATTGGAAAAATAACACATACATAATTTCAAAGACGTAGCTTAAACCCTCCTGAAGTTATCGGTAATATTATTGAACACGTGTTTTAAGGACATTTTGTATGGCAGCTACCCGAAGGAGTAAAAGAATTTCGCTGATTAGTTAACTCGAACTTCCTTTTTACTCAAAACTAGCTTGTTTAAAATTCCGAATTCGTAGCTAAAAGATTACTTGAGTTATAGTGAGTTTCGTAAATTAAGTTAATACATTTTGACAGGATATTTGTATGGCAGCTACACGAAGGACCAACAGGATTTTCTTCATAATCATATATTTAACTCCAACTATTGGAAAAATAACACATACAAAATTTCAATGTCGTAGCTTAAATCCTTCTCAAGTTATCGACCAATATTCTTGAAGACGTGTTTTAAGGATATTTTGTATGGCAGCTACCAGAAGGAGAAAAAGGATTTCGCTGATTAGTAAACTCAAACTTCCTTTTCACTCAAAACTAACTTGTACAAAATTCCGAATTTGTAGCTAAAAGATTACTTGAGTTATAGTGAGTTTCGTAAATTAAGTGAATACATTTTGACAGGATATTTGTATGGCAGCTACACGAAGGACTAACAGGATTTTCTTCATAATCATATATTTAGCTCCAACTATTAAAAAAGTAATACAGACAAAATTTCAAAGTCGTAGCTTTAGGCGTTACGAAGTCTTGGTCAATATTCTTGAACACGTGTTTTAAGGACATTTTGTATGGCAGCTACCCGAAGGAGTAGGCCGATTTTGCCCGTTAACGAACTTAGCCTTACAAATTCAACCAAACATCCAGATTCAAAATTTCAAGATCCTAGGTGAAGGCGTTCTTGAGTTATCGTGTTCACGGACAGACGGACGGACGGACGGACGGACGGACGGACGGACGGACGTCAGGCGGATTTGAGGTTTTTGGGCACAAATAAACAAAAAATAATATATAACTTTTTTTCGTCCGAGGCTTGGTTCTATGCGTTACAAACTTTTGGGCTGGATTAAACTTATAATACTCTATATGATTTCATCTAGAGTATAAAAATCTGCCAACACTATGTGCGCAACTTTTTAATTAATTTTTTTTGGTAGAAGTCCGGAACGCGTTTAATGATAAGATGCGGTGTAGGTGACTGCGACTGACAACCTAACAAATAGCGTTCCAAATAGCCTCCTGGTCCCCGTTCGTGATTGCTGGGTGCTTTTATATTAGTAATGTTAAAAGTAGCTAATGGAGGAGGTTCAATTAATACGCAGTAAATTTGTAGAAAGAATATAATATAATAATAAATTTTTCATATTAACCAATTGCTTCCCCTTGTTGAATTATCACGCCACGCTACTGCCAGAAAATATATTTTTGCTTGAAAATACAGATGTATTAGCAGTGCCCAGCTGTTAAGCGGATGAAACTAAGAGTTTCCAGCGGTAAGACAAGTTGTACACCACTGCCCTAGTCTAGTTACTGTAAAATTGGAATTCAATATTTTTAGGAAGGAGTATGAGGAGTGGTCCATACGATAATTTCTTTAATTCTATCAGATCTCACTTGTGCTTCACTGTGCTTCTAAAAACTTCATTTTTACTCCCCTGGTATATGTACCATATATATACAAATACAAGTTTCAACTTTTTGCTATGTGCCGTTCGTGCAATTTACAATTTACCTGCAAGGCGTTCATAAGTATTAAAAATTGATGACTAGAGACACTATATTCTCAATCCCGTACGCCACTGAGTACACCTTAAATTTTATTGTGAAATTACATTCAATATTAATACTCGAGTCCCCCAGTCTCTACCCGAAAAAGTTCGGGTAGGGACTGGGGGACTAGAGTACAATGGGGAGTCATTGTCTGAGTGTTCAAGATGCACTGCTTTGCTGCGTGTCTTCCCCCGCATCAAACAACAACAACAACCTTGAATATTCTAGCTTAAACGGTTTATGGACAGTTATACCTTGGATACACAGCTCGTATACAAATCATAATATCGTCAATATCACCAGTGTATCACCCAATAATGTGCATATAGTACGTTAACGAGCTGATATCTACATAATATCCAACCTGTTTCCTTGTATAGAAATTTGATGATTTTAGCTGATATAGCCTTCTTTTAACTGCCATCAGCGCCATATAAAAGTGAAATCAACTGAAATTTCAATGAATGACAATTGTGAATTTTTATATCCTTCCGTCAGTTAAAATTATTTGAGCATGTTTACATTTTTGTGTGCGATGTGATGGTCCGCTTTCTACATTTCTTTATTAGCAATGAAAGTGCTTCTCGCCGCAGCATCATACTGCGACGTTTGGCACGAAGAGCTAGCAGTCGAAGCCTTTTTTTCTTCACTGCGAAAATTTCGGAATGCACTTTTAACTGTCCCAGATTAATTAATAAAAGTTCCATTAAATTTTGTTGCTGCTTTGAATATACGCACAATACTATGTATTTGATAGACGCTTGAAACCAAAAATTTTGTCTTTGACAGCTAAATGTCAAAGTATAACATGTATGGGCTGTTTATCATGCCATCTTGTATCGCATATCATGATTTGAATAACGTAATTTGTATACAAGCAGTGTATCCATGGTATTAGACCGTTTTCGAAAGCCCCGGCTAATTGAATCCAGAGATTTCCTCTATGGCGCAATAGTCCAAATAGGGGCTTGTCCTCTTCGATGAGATTTCCTTGATCGAATTGGGAATATTGCGATCATCCGTCCGATCTGGTTTTTACTCGAAACTCAACATAGTAGATTTTTCCAGGGATAGGTTGTTAGCGTATCGTTCAAATCCGATGAGTGAAGAGGAAATCTACAGTTTAAAATGTTCTAAATACAAAGTCTAGCAAAGGTATTCGAAAGAACACCAATGCAATGGTTGAACTTCATTGATAATCCTGTTGTTGAGTTGTCGTACTAAGACGACAGCTACAAGCTGCACGGATTGACAGACAGATGGAAGGCCACATACATGCAAGCGATTATTTTTATACTCTAGATGAAATCTGAGAGTATTACTTTATTATTTCAATAACACAGTATTGTTATCGACTTTTAAAAAAAAAAAATTTGCTACCCTCAAAATTTTTTTTTTTACGTTTCATAACAAGTAGACACGAAAAAAGCAAAAAAAAATTTCAGTCCGTCTGTCCGCCGTACGCCGTACCCCGTACGCCGTACGCCGTACGCCGTACGTCTACCGGTGTACGCAAAATTGTTTGAAGGCTCGTAGCACCCAAACCCTTTGAGCTATTTAGTTGAATTTTTTTTCGTGGATAGAGTGGGTAGGTTCCCTCTAGTGACCAAATTTGGAGGGTTGGGGGTGTTAGGCGGGAGGAGGGGGAAGTGCTTTAGACGGAAAATTTTGGTTTCTATATCTCAGCAACCGCTTATGCTAGGAAGCTGAAATTTGAAAATTTTATAGAGCTTCGGTAGTGGACCCATTTGCAAAAAAATTGCCGATATAGGTGAAGGGGCTTGGGAGTGGAGGGAAAAATAATGCGTCCGAAACGCAAAAAAGGCGAGATTGACACATTCTAAATTCTATACCTCCTAAACGGTTAATGTCACAAAATTGAAACATAATGAATATCTGTAGGTATACTAGGAGAATAGATCGGAAACAAATTTTTGAGTGTGGGCAGTGGCGTACGGGGATGGGGGGTGAAAAACTTTAGATTACGATATCTCACGAACCGATTGCACTAGACAAGTAAAATTTGGTTTTTGTATAAAGTTTGACAAATGAAGTTTGCTGAAACTAAAATTTTTTAAGAGGGCGGTGGATCATGAAAGTGGAGGGGATAAGAATTTTTTTAAAAAATCACGTCTCATATCTCAAGAACGGTGTAAGATATATGCTTAAAATTTTTAACTGAAGTGGGCCTAATAGACTCCTAGCAGAAAAAAAAATTTTGGAAGTGTGGGTGTAGAGGGTGAGGGTGGGGGAGGGTGAAAAGGAAAAAATTCCGATTTTTATATCTCGAGAACCTATAATGATATAAAGCTGAAACTTAGTATTTAGATAGATCTATATTAGTAGCATATTGGAAAAATATAATTTTTTATAGGGGTAGTATGGTACGGGGGTGGGGGGTGTTTTTTCTATCTATAGAACGGCTTATGCTACAAAATTTAAACTCGGTATGTTTATGTAGATCAACTAAAAAACTAATTTAGATAAAAAAAATTTCAAATATCCATTGGCGTTCGGAGGGGGGCAAAAAAAATTATCAGTGAAAATGGAATGCATATATTTTCACGGTTTTCGTCATATCTATTAGGTTTTCCCAAATATTGAATTCAATTTTATTATACATCTTCTTCATATAAATACCTAGAAAGCGTTTTCAGGATTTTTTAAAATTCGACCCCTAAGGGGGTGCAAAGGGGGTTGTAAACTTTTTCACGAATTCTACTATATCCCCAGGTCTTATCAGATATCAAATATCTTTCACTTTCACGTGCTTGCGTAATAATCGCCTAAAACTTGTTTTTAAGTTTTTTTCTTTTTCAGCTCCTAAGAGAGTATAAATGATAAGAAGAAAGAAATTTTCCAATGTTTAATCGGCTAAAAATAGCTATTTTAAATATTTTTATATCAAGAACAAAATTAATTTTCCAAGAAATCTAATAATCTCGAAGTAACTCATGATACACTCCGACTTTGACCGCTCCCGAGCTATGACCCAAAAAATAATAAAGTTTCGCCCAGACCATTTGCAGATTTTTATTAGTTTAATCCAGCCCAAAAGTTTGTAACGCATAGAACCGAACCTGGGACGAAAAAAATTTTATATATTATTTTTTGTTTATTTGGGGCCAAAAACTCTAAATCCGCTTGACGTCCGTCGGTCCGCCCGCCTGTCTGTCTATTAGCACGATAACTCAAGAACGCCTTGACCTAGGATCTAGAAATTTTGAATCTGGATGTTTGGTTGAATTTGTAAGGCTAAGTTTGTTAACGGGCAAAATCTTCCTACTCCTTCGGGTAGCTGTTATATAAAATGTCCTTAAAACACGTGTTTAAGAATATTGGCCGATAGCTTCAGAAGGGCTTAAGCTACGACTTTGAAATTTTGTATGTGTTGATTTTCCAATAGTTGGAGCTAAAGGTATGATTATGAAATATTACGAATCCTATTAGTCATTCGTGTAGCTGCCATACAAATATCTTGTCAAAATGTCTCCACTTAACGGAACTCAGTTCGAGATTTTGTACAAATTAGTTTTGAGTGAAAACGTCCTTCTGGTACCTTCCATACAAAAAATCCTTAAGACACGTGTTCAACAATATTTCCGATAACTTTTGAACGCATTAAGCTAGGAATTTGAAATTTTGTACACATTAATTTTTGAATGGTTCCAAGGAAAACTATAAATATGTAAGAAATCGAGTGAGTCCTTCCTGCATCTCCATGTGAAAGTACTTCAAAACGGAAAATTTGTTTTCGGTGACTCACCCAGCTCAAGATATGAAATTAAACACTGACAATATTGTCTTTTAGTTTCAAATAGCAACCAAATGGGTGTCTTTAAAAAAGGACATACTACATGCACCCAACTAAAATATAAATCGGAGTTCAGTATTTCATCTCGAGTATCATACGATTGGCTTGCAGCCGATCGTGACTGCAGTATGTTTTTCTCAAATTTTTGTAATTGAATTAAACTTATAATTCTCTTTGATGATATCATCAACGAAGCTATACATTTCATCTTGAGATCAACGATAACGTCATGGCTTGTTGTCGATATATGTGCAAAATTTCTATACTCTGCTGAAACCAATTATATTTCACAATGAATTAATGAAAATATGGTCAATATTGGGTTTTGCCAAATTGAAATTTATTACACTTTAACAACGCACTATTCATTCTAAACTAGAATTGATTGTCCTTTACCGTGCTCAGCCGATGAAAACACTCGAATTGCTTATTATTCTGCTTAACAGCAAGATCTTGTGTCTATTTTTCATAAGTCAACTCAATCGAAAACATATATATTTATAAATTTGATTCCAATCTAATGAGGAAGTGTCATCTCAAACAATATTTGCTCAAGACATTTTCAACAATGTGATCGCATCGTTTCCATTTTGAAGTAGTCTCCACAATAAGACAACGTAATCCGAGCAATCCCAAGTAATTGCATTACAATTCATCCACTCTATTCGACTCTATGAGATGATTGTGCAAAAATATTTTGCTATTCTCAAATACGATCCGGGCTGAAAATGATCCAGAACGCAGATAGGAGCTGCCATAAGCCACAAGCCAAAACGAATGATGACATTGAATCAAGGCTCGCTCTGCTATACGCTTTAGTGCAGAATTCAATCAAGCAAATCACATATGGTCACTGATCATTTCAATTCATCACAATGAGCGTTTTTGCAATGCGGCAATGCGGGGCGTGTTTAGAAGTGGTGGTGATCAGCGGACACGATCAGTGCGTTAGATGAAAATTTTGCTTCCCTTCAATTAATTTGACCTTTTCGTTTGATATGTGCGTTAGATAAGATATAAACGCGACTGTAGAATTTCTTTGCTAGTAACAAATGTGGACGGAATTAAGTGATCTATAGTGTGATCGCGATCTGCACTTAACGTACATATGGCTCAGAACTATGGTGGGGTCCACATACGATGCGCTATTTGGACCAGTATTATATAACTTTAATTTGTAGCTTTTTTTGTATCTCATGTCGAATGTGCAGAAAAAACCTGCTCAGAGGAAATTGTTTGGAACATTATGCTGCACATTTTTTTTAATGTATAGTGTAGATTTATGAATTATACATAGAATTATGACGACGACAGAAATATTATTCCAATTATATATTATAATGTATGTAATATACTTTTTTAGTTACAAAGAAACTAAAGACACAGTATTGTACTGTGCATTACGCGGAATTTATAGTAAATCCAACTAACTATCTAACTATCTCATTGTTGGGCGTATAGGGACCACTTAGGTTTTGTAGTGGAATTCTTCATTTACGTTTCTATATTTGCCTTGAGCCGCAATTCCCCAGTAAACCAGAAACATCGCAATGATTAACCTAGGTGAAGTGTAGTCTTCACAGTTTCACAATTACGATTTCTACGAGAATCATTGACTGTTCTATTTTCTTACTCGTAAGTGAACCATGAAGGTGAACCAGAAGTGAATCATGTAGGTAAACCGTAAGTGAATCATCTATTATCTGGCACAAAAACGGTGGCTTGTATTTGAATCGTTCCAGTGCACCACACTTTTACGTTGTTTATTCTTAATAAGGTTATAAGACAGGCCTCGAGTGAAGGACCCACGAGAGGGGGGAGGTGATATCGGCCCTTCTTTGGCTCCTCGTTGTTAACGAGGTTCTCCTGGAAATAGAAAAACAGGGAATAAAGGTCGTGGCATATGCAGACGACATTGTGGTAATCGCCAAGTGCAAATTTTTAGATACGCTGTCTAGAATTTTGGAAGCTGCACTCCGCACACTAAGCCAGTGGACTGGGAGACGCGGCTTTGGGGTGAACGCTTCTAAGACTGAATTGGTGCTATTCACAAGGAAGCAGAGAATTCTGGCATTTAGGTTGCCGAAGCTCGAAGGCGTGGAGCTCATACTTTCGGAGCAAGCTAAATACCTGGGTCTAATTCTGGATAGGAAGCTCAGCTGGAAATTGAATATTCAGGAGCGCATTAAGAAGGCAAATAACGCGCTTTTCCCGTGCAAGCAGACCGTGGGGAAAAGCTGGGGTCTCAAACCAAATATAGTACACTGGTTGTACACGGCGGTTGTGAGACCTATTCTGACCTATGGTAAGGTGGAAAGCCATAGATAAAAAGTACAATCTTGGGGAACTAGGAGGAGGGCAACGGACTGCCTGTGTTATGATCATGGGAGCCCTTCGCACAAAACCTACTGCCGCGTTGGAGGTGTTTATGCATCTATTGCCAGTGGATATCTATGTGAAACAGGTAGCGGCAAATACAGCAGTTAGGCTATCGAGCTGTGCCCTTTTTAGGCTGAGCTCTAAAGGGCATAGTTCCATTCTCTGCGAATTTCTGAGAAGCCCAGCGGATATTAGTACGGACTGCTTAATCCCAGGGATGGATTTTGAGACGACATACGATATTGTATATCCTAGTAGAGTGGACTGGGAGAACAATAGGGTACTACGTGAGGGGGAAATCTCAGTATATACGGACGGATCGAAAATGGAATGCCGCACTGACGCTGGCATCATCTCTGAGCAGCTGAGTGTAGGGGAGTCGTTCAAACTGCCAGATGTATGCAGTGTTTTCCAAGCGGAAATTCTGGCTGTGTTGCAGGCAGCAAACATCCTGTTAATGGGGGAGATATGCGATCAGAATATCTCACTCTAAATTGACAGCCTGGCGGCCATTAAGGCGCTGGAATCGGTCACCATTAAATCCCAGTTAGTAAAGCGCTGTCGAGAAGTGCTGAAGGTACTTTGTAGTCAGAACAGAGTACTGATTTGCTGGGTGCCAGGGCATAGTAATATACTAGTAAACGAAAGAGCGGACGAGCTTGCGAGATCGGTATCGGCATCAAATGGTAGGGTTGAGGATGACGTTTGTCCACCAAAATGCGGCATCAGAGCGCAAATTGGTGAGCGTGCTAATAAGGCGGCCAACTCTAGGTGGGCAGGGCTGGCAAGCTGCAGGATTTCTAGAGCCCTGTGGCTCGAGCTGGAAAGTCAAAAAACTAGGAATATATTCACTTGAGATAGAGGAAGGTTGCGACTACTCGTCGAAGCTCTGACGGGTGACTGTATGCTGAGGAAACACGCTATGCGGCTAGGGGTAGCGGAGACGGACATGTGCAGGTTCTGCCATGATCTGTACGGTGTGAGTGACATCACTCACATCTTGTGTGAATGTCCAGGGATCGCTAGAAGGCAACTGAGATGGGTGGGTAGTCTTTTCTTCGAGAACATCGAGGATTTGAGGTCGTTAGGGGATGACAAACTGGTCAGGTTCTGCAGGGAATTGAAATGTGTTTGAGGGGTGGAACAGCTCACGAGAATCTGTAGGGATCGCAATGTGCCCGTTTGGCGCCTAGTAAGCGCGGTGGTTCTAGCGCTGCACCCCTTCTTGAAATTAAACTAAACTTATTCTTAATCCAAAATTAAATTTTTTTACTTAGTCCTAAGATTAACTAGGGACATATCTAGAATCGATAGAGTGTAATTCACACCCAAAAGTTTGTAATGCGTAGTATTTCATGTTTTCTTCAGTGATGAGCCTTTATTCTCTACCACATGCATGGCAACTCAAGAACAAGTTGACATGGGAGGTTGAGGGAGGTATCTTTTCGTTAATTACCATTTTTAAAGCCAAGTTGTAATATTAGTAATGATTCAATTTTTTCGGGTAACTAAACACTAACGCCCTTTGGCATCAAGATTTAAGTCCTGGAAACACCAATAACTGATTGCACGATAGCCACTACATCCATAAGTCTAGGAATTTAAAAATATAATATATTACAAAGAATATTAAAAAAGATAAATTGAAATTTATGTAGGTAAAGGATAAGAACTTATTTTTATCTGAATCAAATAAAATTTAGATAATAATTCTAAGGAACTAACAGACAAGTCCTCAATAAATTGGAAATATCATTCGGCTGAGCTCACTAAAACGCGAGAATGCGTTCAAATTTAAAAGATTAAACAATTTTAGTTAAGTTTAGGTAAAAACTGCATGAGAGGGAATTAATGAGCAAAATGCGTACACGCCATTGGGCTGCAAAATAAGACTTATTGCAGCTTCTGATGAATGCCTTACCCTGAGAACTCCAGAACACACATTCGTTAGAAATTAAAAAGGAAATAAGTGGCCCTCTTCGTTAAAATCTACATTTAAGAAAATAATTATTGAAAATTTAGCGTTCTTCTGTGGCTAACCACAAATTTTTTTTAACGGCGGTTAGATATAAATCAGAAATTTATTTTTCTCGAGCTTAATAAGCTAACCTGAAAGTTGGCTAGTAAATACTATCCACACTCAAAAAAATATCGATAATTATTTTCAAAGAATTCCAATCCATTAAATGTATATCCATTCATTGACATGACGAACAAGTTCATCGATAATTTCAACGAAATAATAAATAGTACATTATTTCTATGAATCTTCCATCATTAAACATTTTGTAATATTATTCGGCACTGCTGAATGTCTAGAAAAATCATGTCAGTTTCGCTCTATTTTATTTAGTCTAGACGCGATCATATCTTAATCCTTACAGTCTAATGTCGATGAACGTGTACTCAAAAATTTTAAAATTTACGTTTCTCCCTCATTTGAGGTTATGCTGCACGAAAAAATTAAGAAAATGGTCAAAATTCAAAAATTTAATCAATTAGTGTCAATTTTAAAAAAAATTTGACAGTAATGTTGTCGTCGGTCCAATTCACAAAATAATAATTTGGAGAGAGAAAGAACGAAATTTTGTATAATTTTCGTAATTTTTAATTATGTTAAGGCCGGTTTACATGTCGGTTGCAAGTAATTTTTACTGAGATTATGAGTGAGAAGGAAAATCCCTAATGAGAAACTGATCAGGAGTGAAACGAACAGAGATATATCCAGTAAAAAATATTGACGATATTTCTGTCGTAGTGGTTGCTTCTACTCCATTGAAAATTCGATAAGCTAACTCCCTCGCAATCTCAGTAAAAATTATTTGCAACCGACATGTAAACCGGCCTTTATTCTAATTAAACCTTTTTAAAAATTAAAAAAATTTGGCAGTAAATTACTAAAAACTATTTAAATGTTAAAAATAATTTATTCCGGATTAATACCATGAAATTTTGACCACGATTTAATTTCTATCTCGGCACATACATTTTTTTTTAATTTTTAAGATAAGCTGTAAAAACATTCATTATTCTATGTTCAAGTTACACGAATGTTGAAGGAATCAAAATAATGGTAAATTTAATTAAGAATCTCTGTCACAGTATATTGCGTTCATCAATATTATTTAATACAGTGAATACATTCATATAATGGATGTTTTGTTCATTGTATGAATTTTAACATTAACGTGACGAACAAGCATTGCCATGTTCATGAATACTATGAATACGATAATGCAGGCAGTGTTGAGCTCTTTTATATTATACAAGTAAAGAACATTCAAGTTAGGAGTAATAATTATTGCGATCATTAATACATCAATTACCTATAATATCTTAAAGATCTCGATATCAACTATTACGTTCATCAAAGTTGTTTAGATAAATTAATGCCTTTATCAATATCATGAATTTGTTCATTAATACAATGAATACGTTAAAAGATTCATCAAATCGCTTATTACACCCGTGAATATGTACATTGAAGTTATGTTTAACAATTATTGCGGTCATCAAAGTTATGAATTCAAAGAATATGTTCACAACTTATGTGACTATGATGCATGTACTACTAGCAGCCTACTATAAATTCAATCCATGAGTGCATGATACGTTGTGAATGCGTAGCGCTGAGAAGTATATTGGGAAGTGCTATGAAATCACAGCGGGTAAGGAAGCCTGCAGAAACGTCCTTAATGCAGTATAAACGTAGTCCCAAAATGGAGTAGAATTTAAAAATCTTCAATGAATGCTCACCTTCTTTTCCAGCTGTGGTCCATTTTCCATTGCTCGCATAATCGCTTCGGACAATTTCGTGTCCAGCCCCTTAATTACATTGACAATTCCCGTATCGGACTGAATGGATGTCGTAACTAACCGCTCGATAGCCTCTGCAACATTCGTCCACGGGCTGTCCAGAACGCCAACATATTGCGCTAAACACCCGCTGCAAGAAAACCCCATTAGACCTTACAGAAAATCGAATTTTCCACTTGCATACCGTATCACATTCTTACAATATCCGTGGCAGGACTTTATACTTGGCGAGTGTCCATTGCATTCCCTGCAGTACGTCATTCGGAGCAAGTGAGTACGACAGGCCGGTATCAAGTGCATCGAATCCAACAAATCGGCATCAGCCAAGACTTCGCCTCCTTTTTGCAGGGCATCGATAAATAGCCGGGCTGCATCAAGACTTTGAGACAGACTTTTGCTCAGATCCTTCGGGATATCACCGAAAGGATTCAAATCATCGAACGACTTCTTTAGACATTCTATGTAAAACTCGGGAAGGTCACCGTTGTTCAGATGTACCGCCTGGTGATAGGCGATCGGGAACAAGTTGAAGAAGAACGTCCGAATATGCTCCTCCGGCTCGGAATCGCTGGCCGCTGTGAAGTAGCTAGAGAAGAAAATGTCGGAAATTGTTAACACGCTCCTCACGACCAGAACTCGAATTTTATGCGCATTGTATTAACATAATGACCAACTTACCTCCTTATATGCGTGTATAGATTCCCAATTAGCTGCTTCGATAGTGGCAGCATCCTTCGATAGACCTGCGAGAAGACGTTCAGAGTCTTCTCCTCGGATTGGTCTAATAAGTCGAGAACATGACCTGCAAGTGCATTAAGAAGAAAAAAAAATGAAGTGAGTATTTCTACGAGTTATTTTCAACTGTCTAGAGATGCAATCATAGTGCAGTCTGGGATTGATAGGTGGAAAGGTAGAAATGAAAAGAACATAACCAGTTGGGCGAGGTTGGGATACGATAGCTTCCTATTCGGAATAGATACGAGTAGTCCATTCGGAGAAGACAGGCATTCATTGACTGCAGCCATTGAAAGGCAGCTACCTATACTCGTAAATGTCTTACGCTTTGAATGAAAACTAGAAAATTCTTTGCTGCAATTCATTGGTAAATTGTGAAGAAAACACCAAGATTGCGGCTTGGCTTTCATGGACCGCGGGAAAGACGGGAAAAGAGTAGTGGGAAAAATGAAACAAAACCGAACAACCTTGTTGAGAACTTAGTTCATACTTGAACTTCTTGGCTTCAAGTTTTCCCTTTCTTTTCCACTTGCACTCTTTGAATTGATAAGTTACGAATATGAAAAGTATTTCAAGATGATCATTATAGCGATGATGGCTTTGTCGACATCCCTTTGTTATAGAGTTTTTCAGAATTTTCGCGCGAATGATAATATGACATTTTTTAGATGTTTCAAGGAGACGTTCCGGAGTTCTATTACGCAGCAGCCATTCGAATAATGTTCTGAGTACATTTACGGTGGTTTGGTTACCTACTTTAAGTGAACAATGGATAATTGGAGAAGTGAAATACAATAACCTTGTCATAGTATGTATAATATAGAGAGACACGTAATTGCCAGAACGTGGTGAGAGAAGTCTCATGTAATTCCTTTTATAAAGTTGCACAAGCGAAGTGCTGCCCCGCTTCTACATCTGGCTTTCACTTGTCAACAATAATCTTTTCAAAATAACAATCCTCTCGTAATACGCTAAAGCTCCGCCTCTTGCCGAATTCCATATCAATCGAACGAAGAATAGAGCGAACAACAAGTAGAGGAACTAGAATAAAGCACCGCACCCAATCATCGTCTATCAGAGATGCAAACCAAAGTGGAGCATGCACAATAGACAAAGTGATTTGGGTAGCAAACTCCTGTTGAAAAAACAGGAAGCAAGAGAAGATCGAAAGATCAGATGGATGCAGAACTACTTTTTTAAACGGTAGTAAGTTGGGAGTAATCCGTAGGACACTAAAGCTCGCCCAATATTTCTACATCAAACCAGGACCAAACTTCATTATTGTTTGAGATATCATTTGGGGAACACTTAAAGTCGAAAAGAAGGGTGTTTCGTGACTGCCACCCAAAAAAATTAGCCAATAGTATTTATTATTTTTCGAGTCAAAGTTCGGGAAGCGGTTAAAAAGGGGTTGCGCTAAAATGCTTACACCTTTGCCACGTAACACATGAATTAAGCACTTGGGTCATACTCCAGAACGCGGACAAAATCGGAGCATAACATCAGTTGTTTCAAAATTAGGAGACTTCTTGGAAAGTTAATTTAGTATCTAAAATAGAGATTATTAGCCGATTAAACAAATAAAAAGGCTGCGTACGATACTCGAGTATCTAAAATAGAGATTATTAGCCGATTAAACAAATAAAAAGGCTGCGTACGATACTCGAATTTCAGTGTGTTATTTACACTAAAAGCCCACAGAAATAAGAACCAATTCGCTGCCACATCAGACTTACTGATATCTCATCAAACCTAAGAAATACGTAGGAAACTGTAAAAATTATGCAACACCCTTACGCTGTCTTAGGGTTGAATATCTAAGAATCGAGTCTATGCACTCCGACGACGAAACAGCTCCTTCGGACCTAGTCCAACACAATCTTATAAAACTGGCCTATCCAGTGAAGGTTTTCCAACTGTCATATCCTCAAGGACAGCGATTAATCGGGGATTTCGTGTTGGGGTTTCACACCAGAAACCCTACTGACGCCGAAAAACAACTAACATTTAATCTAAGAATCATGGAATTAATTTTTGACGATTATATAGAAATCCTTAGGAAGTAAAAATCAATTCGATATCTCATCAGATCTAAGAAATATGTAGGAATTTGTGAAAAGGTATGCAGCCCCTTTGCACGACCTTGGGGGTTGGCTATCAGAGAATTCTAAAATTGGTTTGTAGGCTATTATGTAAAAACTCTGCAAAAGTTTAAGTCTATTTGATATCTCATCAAACCTAAGATACATGGGGAACATTGTGAAAACGTATGCAACACCCTTATACCGACTTGGGGGTTGAATATCCAGAAATTCTGGAAGAAGCTTTAAGATAAATATAAAGAAAGTCCGAGCAAGTAAAAACCAATTCGGTGTTTTATCACTCCTAACAGATGTGACGGAATTCGTGAAAACGTGTTCAACCCATTTATACCCTCTTAGGGGTTGCAAAGGAAAAAACCTGGAAAAAGGGTTTAACGCGATTATTAAACAGCCCGTGGAAGTGAAAAGTTATTCGATATCTAATCAGACCTGAGGGATATGGCTGAATTCGTGAAAATGTATACAACCGTAGAATAAAAATTAATTCAATATTACAGAAGACCTAAGATTTATGACAAAATTTGTGGAAATACGAGTATATGCATTTCACGTGCACTCCTCCATGTTAATTTCTTTTGCCCTTCTCCCCCTTCTGTACGCAATAGATATTTGAATTTTTTTTCTTTAAATTCCTTTTCTAGTAGACCTACCACCCTACCACCAAGTTTTAACTTGCTAGCATAAGCCGTTCTATAGATAGGAAAACACCCCCCGTATCATACTACCCCTATAAGAAATATGTTTTTGGAACATGCCGCTACTATACACAACTTTCAGCTATCAGCTATTATAGGTTTTTTGAGATATCAAAATCGGAACCTTTTCTTTTTCACGCTCCTCCACCCTCACCCCCTACACCCACACTCCATTTTTTTGCTAGCGGTTTATTAGGGCTACTTTCCGTAAAAATTCTAAGCATCTATCTTAAACTGTTCTTGAGATATGAGACGTAATTTTTTAGGAATTTCTTATCCTCCCCACTTCCATGCTCCACTCCCACTTTGAAAAATTGTATTTAATAGCTCAAAGGGATTTGGACAAGTCATGAAACGTAAAAAACAAATTAGAGTAGTAATTTGTTTTTTAAAAAATCTATAACAATGATGTATTATTAAAATAATAAAGTATTATTATTAAATTTCAATAATTTAAAATTCTTCAAATTTAAAAATTTCTTGATAAGGGGTTATTCAATAGGTACATGACAATTTTGTATTTTAATACAAACGCACCCTTAACCTTTTCTGCTAATCTGTCAATGTAAAAACGTCAGTCAAGGCTTACATTTGTATCATGGTGAAGTTTACAAACTAGTAACGTTTGGAAATTATCTCAATTATTCTGTGTTTTATTTAAATACAAAATTGTTACGTCCTTATTGAATAACCCTATTAATACACTCCAATATTTTTTGAGATTTTAATGATACCGAACTGAACTTAAGGCATTTTCCTTAAATACGCAGTAGCATAGAGTCCAGCCAGTTTAGGGATGGCAAGGTCAGGAGTAATAGTATTCTGGTAGGTGTTAAAATTATTTAGTGAAATTTACTCTTATAAGATCTACTCAAAACAGCAATGTTGCCTATAACAAATGAACTACTCTCTGGTAGCTCTAATTGTGGACCGGACAAGAATGTAAACTCATCTGCAGTAGGTTAATCTTTTTGGTTTTTTTATTTAATTAATTATTTTAATTCCCGCTAATTACGCCCATGTTGTAAGTAATTGAATTAATTAATTATAATAGCAGTACCTACATAATTTGAGTAAACATACTCGTTATAAAGTTCTTCTTATTTCTCTAGAGTCTTTGCCTATTTTAAGTCGTGATTACAAATTCCGTTTCTGTTGCATTTGAATAATACACTGTTGCGATGTTAGCAATCCGAAGATTCTGACAAGTCTGATAACCTTTTAAACCTGTTTATTAATTCTATTCTTTGCTAATTTTCGAGACAGTCGATTGCATCAACATCTCATTTAAATGTTCTAAATATAAAAAAAATTTTTTAAAAATTACGTCTGACTGCATTCTTCCAGTTTTAACGAATATCTTGGCCACTTGTACACATAGGCTTTTTATAAAGTATAAATTTCTTTAGAGAGTGTACGTCATACGATTGATATGTCCGGCGGTGGCTTGGCTATTTTAAGACTAGCCCCGTCATAACTTTACCTCAACGAAATTGCCATTCATAAGATGAAGTAGGTACTAGAGTTGTGAAGGCATTACTTTATGCGAATAGGAAATTCGAAACATGTTCATGTCTCGAAAATGAAACTATGCCACGAAAGTGCTTCTAAGTTCATTGCGCTTTCGCAATCGATCATTCTTGGCAGACCTCTTTAAGTTAGTAGACATACCTTTATAGCGTCTTGGCAAGAGAATGACTCGCGTGTAATTACCGATCGCACTTACACCCACCGCAAGTAACGCATCCGAGGTGAAATAGCTTTTACTGAAATTTTAGTAAAATCGGCAGAGAGTACGAAATCTGCTATTGTCCCTATACTAGTTTTTTTTATGAATCTGACCTTCAGGAGTGGAACTGGTGCTTACAAGTGAGGATCTGGCGTGCAATTGGATTGTAATTGTCACGTATCCTAGGTGTCCAACTTCCAGGTTTGGGTCTAACAGAAACAACGAATATACCGAGATGCTGAGTACTTACTGATCTAATCCTTTATTATGTCGATCGAAATAATGTCACACGAAGATCGATATTCAAAAGCTAAAGGATTTCAGAACCTTCTCTTTTTCAAGCCTTCTCGTTCAAGTAGGTTTTCATACGTTAGACCCCTACTTGAATATAGATTTTTTTTACCAGTGGTAATGCTTTTTTGTTGCCAGTGGACCACTGCATTGTGGAGATTTGGTCAGCCAATTTTCTGATAATCTGAGAAAAACTGATCCTAGACCCAAATTCCACCTTCAGACATTTAGGGTCAGGTCAAAATACTTACAGCAGATTTTCTAGCAATTCTTTCACGCTGGATTGTAAATGATCAAATTTTTTTGACTTAGCTCCAAAATACTGCATTATTCGTTCCTCAAATGTTGGGATTTTTTAAATTAGAGTTCGATCACATACAGTTCGCCTAATAGGGTAATTGCATAGAAGATCAAGAATATGTAAAACATCAAACAACTTATGAAAGTTTATCTGAGTTGCAATCTATAGTGAGCTTGTTAGTTTTTTATATCTCAGGAACAGGTTATGCTAGGTAGTTGAAACTTCAAATCTATATAGAGATATACAGGTGGAACCGTTTTCAAAATGATTGACATGGGCATTGTGTGGCGCATATTTGGAGCAATATATATCCTAGGAGTTCGAAGGTTATGAAAAAGAACCTTTCAGTTTTTTAAATGGCCTCAATAGGTCAAGCGCCAAAGTAGATTAATATAATCTAAATTAGTGGGGCGTGGCTGTAAAACAAGCACCAAAGTGAGGGGAACAAAATGTATATCGAACATCATGTCTCATACCAAAGAAAATCCTTTCTGCATTAGAATTTCACAATGTCGATATGGGCACAATACTCTGATTTTTATACCTCCACAACTGCTGATGACACCAAGGCAGCTGACGACAGATTATACAGGTGAAGAATTATACAGCAATTTTCTCTTTAGATTCTTCTCAAACCTTAGACTTTTTCGAAAGATATTGAATCTCTCCTTGCTCTCCTTGCTGTGTTTCTTCATTTTGAAGAAATCGCATTTAGAAATTAAATAATTTTTTTTACATGGTGTAATTATTTTACTGCTATAAATTGTTATTTAACGATCGAAATTAATCCACATATCTTATTTATAACATAGTTTTTGATAAAGTTGAAATTTGTTTCGTATAATGTAATCATGACAAGTAGGTATTTGGTCTATGGAGGTACCCGTATAACACATCGATACTCCAGTTCCAGTGCTGAATCAACCAGTTCGCTAGCAACTAAATTCTGTTAGCATGAATTGAAATTGAATCTCAGTACTTCACCTGTACTGAAATTTTATACTAGAAGAAATTACGCTGATTTTATTAAAATAATGAATTAAAAACATATATTTTTTTCAATTTATATTTTTCATTTTTTGTAAATATTTATACCCTACGCAGACGACGCATTCGAATTCGAATGATATTCCGCATCACGTCTGTCTTAATGAAATTGTCGAATTGGTCATTCATTCCATTATTCCAATTACAATTGCGAAATGGTAATTCCGAGATAAATTGGTAATTCGTTCAAGCGCTAGCAACGCCATCTAGCGTCAAGCCCTATGAAACTAGTGGAACAAGTGGAAAATCAGGTGATCCATCGTCCAAATTTTTCTATTTATTTCATGTGTGAATTAATTACGATCAATCTTTTTAACGTTCCTTTCACAATTGCTGACATATTAGCACTTTTCTATCACTCTAATTTCAAAAGATAATACGTAGCCGTTTGCCAATGCAAAAATGGCAACTTTTATTGAGCATTCCCACAACAATAATATTTTGATAGATTGAATGTACTTCCGATAGACGTGTGTCAATGTTAAATCTCATTGATCATTGAATGCAAATGACTATTCCCCAATGTACATTCGAATGCGTTGTCTGCCTAGGGTATTATAGTACTAGTAATTGCAGTTTTTATGTCACATTTTTCTTCACTATTAAGCCTATCTTTCACATTCAGATAACAACACCTTACACCCTCGCCTATACAATACCGTGTATCTTATTGGTAAACATTCAACTTATATGAAAATTTCAATACATACCAGTACTGGTTTAGTACAGGCTTTCAAAATTCCCAAACGTTAAGTTGTAAACAAATATTTTTTTTGGAAGTTCATATTATTTAGAAAAGCGTAAATGCGACAATTTGTTCTTGATTTCGGATATCGAATATTACTTGGCGAATGCATGGATTAAATGCACTAAAATATACATATTACTGAAACGGAATATCTTAAATTTTTTTTTAACAGAGGATGATATAATATTAGAAGACAATACACTAATTAGAATTAAGAATTATTATATAATTTCTCAAAAAATTTAAAATAATGTTTATTCATTGTAATTGCTTTATACCGACGTTAAAAACTAATAAAAACATTGGAAGAGTGTTGTATATCAGTGGAGAAACAGAGACCTTTGTTGAATACAAATAACATTCGATTATTTCATAATGGTGAATATATTGTTACATGTAAACCTGGCAACCGCGCAACCGCGCAACTCGATCGATTACGAATAAGGGAAACAGCAGCAACAGAATACCTAGTTGCAAAATAACCCAATCAGAAACCTAGTTGAAGTGCATAAGGCGAAACAACACGACTATATCTCCCATCTAATCGAATGCGCTCAAATGTACTAGAACAGCCTAGAAGATCAAATGAAATGCTCTCAAGCTATCCAGAACCCTCTACACACACCACCGAACGAAGATTCAAGAACAGTCTCGACTACAGACAAGTAGTATAAAAGCAGATGAAGCTTTCAGCGATGGATATATTAATTTTTATTACGTCGACTGTGACAGCCGACCGTGTTGGTAGAGAGCGAAAGTGATCGAATCAAGCGATATAGATAAGCGGGCGGTATTGCCATATAGTGCGAATAATTGTGCTAATAGAATTAAAGTGCGAAGAATAAATAATCACTTATTTATATTTTAACCGAATTGTGTTTTACTTGAAATCTCGGCGAACCCCTAGCTCGCAACAATATCTTAATATCGGCGTCTTTATTTCGTATATTAATGCCTTTTGAAAAGATTTGCCTAAACAATATTTCTAGCAAAACATTTTCATCTCCGAAATATAGTTATTAGAAATAAATAAATCTTAAGACTTATGCAGCTAAGTAATTAATAAACTTTTTACAGTACTTCCTCGGTACTGAAAATCAAAATATAGCTGCAGAACTACTGATGCGATCCCGATATTCTTTTGATAAAAAAATTTTAAACAGCAAAAGATAAAAATGAATCGGGAATAGCAGATTCCTTTCCGACCATATTCAGTAGTGAAAATAGATATTTAATCGCCAAACTCAAAATTTAATTTGACGGTATTCATTCTGGCTTTTTTCAGAACTTAATTCATATGCAATTAAAATTTGCATTACTGCAAGACCAGAACCCAAAAATGTTATAGGGATAAATATTTATATATAATTGATTGATGTAATTAATGTTTTGAGGATGACTGCGTCGTAAGTGAAAAATATAAAAAGAAATTAATTTCAATTTATTATTGGAAGATACAGTTCAAATATAAGACGTATTGAAAATTATCAGTAATTTATATTTTTTTCTATGATTTAATTAATGGAAACAAGGTATTTTTTTTTATTTTTAAAATTTAATTGGCTTAGTACTTTTTGGTGTAGGAAAGCACATAAAAAATTTATGTTCTTCAAGAATTTATCGATGAGAAGAATCCATTGTATGTTGCAAGGAAAAAAAATATAAAAAAAATCATGGAAATTTATATTTTTACTTTATTATATTTTAATAATAAAGTATTGTGATCGACCTAAAATTTCAAAAAAATTTGCTACCCTGAAATTTTGTATTTTCACGTTTTAGGACTAGTAAGCCCCAAAAAAACAAAAAAAGTGAGATGAGATAAGCCTGTCCGTTGTAAACGCCGTATGCAAAACCGTTTGAAGGCGCGTTTGAAAAACTTTGGATTACACTTCCGAGCCAATTAAACCAGGAAAATAAAATTTAGTTTCTGTATATGGAATCACAAGAGGAGTAAATTTTTTGAGGGGAGAGTTGGAGCACGAGATTGGGGGGAGGTGGAGCACGAAATTGGGGGGACAGCGATTTTTAAAAAAATTGCATTTTTATATCTCAAAAACTGAACCAGATATGATCTTGAAAATTTTACAGGAGTTGGGGTCGGTAGAGCTCTAGTAGGGAAAAAAACTTTGGAGGTGTGGGGGTTGAGGGTTATGGTGAAAGGGGGTAGAAAGGAAAAAAATTCTGAGTTTTATTTCTCGAAAACCGTAATGAATAGAAAGCTAAAAATTCAGGATTATATAGAGCCACTATAGATAAACATTTTAAATTTAAAATTGTTGATAGGAGCAGCGAGGTACGGGGGTGAGGGGTGGTTTTTTATATCTCAGAAACAGCTTATGATAGAAAGGTGAAACTTAGTACGATGTGCTATTAGAGTAATTAATACAAAAAAAAAGTTCAGATTTTTATTGGCGTTCAGAGTTTGAGTAAAAAAATTGTCCGTGAATCCACATTTTCACGAATGTCGTTAAAACGTTTAGACATGTCGAGCTATCAAAGCAATTTTACTTCTGGGGGCTATTTATATAAGTGTCTAGAAACGCTCTTCAAAACTTTTTGATATCCAACCCCTAAGGGGGTGTAAAGTGGTTGTGTACATATTCACGAATTCTGATATATTTCTTAGGTATAGATAGATTTGGAATTCACTTTCACTTCTATAAGCTTTAAACATAGTCCAGGAAAAACCCGATTTAAGTATTTTTCCCTATTAAACCTCCGGGGGGAAAGTTTCAAATAGCCTCCTGGTTATTCCTTAGGTTGTCAGCCTCATAGTAACCTACACCACATCTCAGCATTAAACACGTTTCGGACTTCTACCCATAAAATAATAAAGTTGCGCCCAGACTGTTGGCAGATTTTTTATTTTATATTTTTTAGTTATTATTTTTTGCTCATGATCCTAAAAAGCGATGTACTCGTATTTGAAGAAAAATGCTGCTTAAATAGCTGTGCGTTCAATTTGAAGACTTTCTTTTTAAGGAGACCGAAAGTTAAGGTCCGACTATGTAAAAAATTCAGTTTATCAGGGTCCAATTATTTGGCACGAGTATGATCTTTGACTGCAACAATACTACGGGATTAGTAGATTACTTAGTATGTTGCTGATATTAAAATTAGTCCAACCGATCAGAGGAATGGGTTTGGATCTTCTAAAGTATCATCTAGCGGATGTCGCTTCCGATCAAATGATGCACGATTATTTCGGCAGTTTTTGTTCAAAGTCTTGTTGGTTTGATGATGGAATTTCTATTTCCGAAATTTGAATTATGTATATTCTAATCGCTAAATTCTTGTTAGTAAATTAGCAGACTAATTGCTCGACTAGTCCGTCGGGGTGACGTCTGCCGGGTCGTAGGGTTAAACGCGCCAATCTATGGAATTTTAGATCGCAATTTGACATTTTTTGATTGTAAAATTTTTCGTCGAATAATTAAGTGGGTATAACAACGCACAAAGTGTTCCTTTTCGTTTATACAAAATATCTGTTAAACAATTTCGAAATGTAGGAATCTGGGGATCCATCAGTGGCCGAAACACTAAATTTTCTTTCGACTGTAATTTCTCATTGGGAACAATTTCCGAAAGGAATTTCTGGATGACTTGACTATTTTTATCTCACATGGGTTTACACTTTCATACACGCAGATACATAGGTGTGGTGTCGAATGGGAAAATAAGTTGGTTTCGGTTTTTGTTGTTGGTGGCTGTGGCCGGGCTTAAAAAGTAACACAATGTTTCTTCAAATCTAAACAAACACCGGCCCAAAGTGATATAAATATTTGGATTTGTAGCCCATGGAGATAACTCGGTAAAGCGATATGAAAACGATGAGGAGCGGATAAACGAACCGTGACAAGCCGAATATGAAACAGACGATTTGAATATTTGGGCACCGGTTAACAAGACAGGATCCCAATGTCTGCCCTGTGTTTGTTCAAAACATTTGTTTTTCTCCATAGTACACATTTTTGTCGGGTTGTTTTCTGTTCTAGTTTTTCGATTGTATTGTGTGTGAAAGAAATGGGTGTAAATCTTGAGATAAGTTAAGTGAATCCGTCCTAAATGATAGGAATATGAAATGATTCTTTCGTAGGTGGATTGTTTGTAGGTATTTCAATTCGTTGTTTGCTGATACCGACCTTTCAACTGCAAATAGAACTGAGTTCTATAAAACAAAACTTTCGAGATCTGTTTACAAAACGTTATGATGGACTAGTAGTGTAAATTAAGTCTGCCCTGCCCACATACAATTGCTACATCTCACTAATTCTTTCGAGGATTTTCTGTCTGGGAATTTGATAATTTCAAGTGACTGGCATAAGCTATAAGTCGTGATTAAATGTGAGAAAGGAGATTTAATTAAATGTCTAATGTCACTCAGAATTCCGAGTCTTTTCTTCGAAATTATCAACGCATAATTCAGATGCTGTGCCCCTTTGCAGACGCCTTACTTTCATTTTGATCCTTACAGGCTTTCTTTTCTTCGTGGCCGAATGACAACAATGATGCTGATGGTTAAAGAAGGGTCAACAAAATTGCTCTGTTTGTCCAAGTTATGGGATCATATTCCCACGCTCTTATTAAACAGCTTTTGCTGTTTACCGTCTGCTTGCATTCATCTTATTGCCCACACCCTTCGGGCATTATATTTTCCTCGAATTATTTCCACCTTCGAAAACAGTAATCGGTCTTGCTGTTGCTCCTTGTAGACGTTTTGATGGAGCGTTCAGGCTGTGAAGGGACCTCTTGACCTTTTCATTTCATTTCGATGAAAGGTGTTAGGAACTTACCGAAATTATTCCATCCTTTTCACTTTGTTCGGGCTCTTGCGTGTGATTTAAAAAAAAAAGGGAAAACGAAGTTATTTTGCAAGCTAAAGTTTTATATCGTTTAGGAGTTTGTTTTGAAGTAGTTTGGAGAGCTGACCAACTGTGAAAGCAAAAGATTTTAGTAGCTCGACGGTACTTTAGACTTCAGTCTTTGGGAATTGCTTCTGCTCGCCAGGACCTTCCTCCGAGATCCCTGGGTGAATTCCATTGCGTGAAGGTGAATAGGTCAGTTGTTTTCTTCTATCTCTACAGGAGTTAATAGTTTCCAGTAATTTATGTTAGCTTATTATGAACCAACGTTAATTCTACCACCATAGACCTTATATGAAACACACAGTGCTTGTCAGGATATTACAGCGGCAAGGTCCCGTCAATGTTCCCGTTTCACTATCATCTTGCCTATTTTTTAGATAAAGAACGGTATGGATGGTTTCCTCATCTGGGTCTTCCTCTCACACCTTCAACCTCTTGAGATACCACAATAATTAGAAAGCAAGTCGATTGTCATGTTAAAGTACTCATTCATCGTTTTCGCATCAAATATTTGATTCATTGTTAGAAACTCAGTTCGGACTTAGACTTATATTTCTTGTGGGCCCCCCAGGAACATTACAAGCTCCTCTGTGTGAAGTTCTTACGGCGGATTCACTCTCAAATTCAATTACAAACTACTGGAAAATTAACTTGGGCTAAATTTCAAATTCCTAGCTTGAAGCGTTCTGAATTTATGATCCAATGATATTGAACACATATATGTACGAAAAATATCCTAAGAAGTAGGGTGATTTGGTTCTCAAACGACCTTACGCACTTCTCGAAATTAATTTGTATATAATTTCAATTTCCTGGCTGCTTGATGAATGCATAAATATTTCTAGAACCTCAACCTGGAGGCTACTCGAAACTTCCTCAATTTTATTTTTAAATATTAATTTGTTATACCTACCATTGAAACTAGGCTTGTGTAGTTCGCGAACGAACTATTTCGTTCGGATGAGCGTTCTCATAACTGAAATGAACAAACTAGTTCGCAGTCAATCCCGCTCCTAGTTCGTTTGTATTCATTCATTGCCGTTTGTAAGTCAGTGGTGCAATATACTTGTAGACTGACGACCTTTTTTTTTAGCTCATCACATTCTATCAGGCGACCTTTTGTACTTGCAGACTGACGACCTTTTTTTTAGCTCATACCACCACATTCTACTGCAATGAAGACCCAAACTTCCCAAACTTCACTGACTTTCTCATCACTGAACTCCCGCGAACTAGTGAACTAAAAGAACGAACTAGTTCGAGACAGATCGGGAACCGGAAATGATCGCTCACTATGGTGAACTAAAATGCGCAAGCCTAATTGAAGCACTTATCCGAATAACATTTTTAGGTACCTACTGTTTTTGCAGTATTAAAAATTTTAATTTCGTATTAATTAAGCTTTGAGAAACGCCAGAATGAATGCCGAAAGACAGAATTTGAACTTCGGCAAATTGATATCAGTTCTAAATACTGTTTGGAATTGGGTCAGTACTTACAAGCCAGTCTAGAAGCAATTCTGTATTTCAGTACAGAAGTAGAAATACTAAGAGCAACACTAATTACTTGAGAAATTAGTACTGCGACTGAACTGAATAAATCTTTAAATTCGTGATACATGTATGTTACGTTTTCGAGTGGACAATTTCATACTAGAGCCTTTTTTAGCCTAAAAATATTTCAATACACGGAAAATGACTTCTGGGTTCCGACAAAGAATTACGCAACGTGTAAATATCATATTATTAAGTAATCAGATGCAGTTTGTACTTGATTTAAAAATGGAATAAGGAAAAAAAATCTGCCAACAGTCTGGGCGCAACTTTATTATTTTCGGGCAGAAGTCCGGAACGCGTTTAATTCTGAGACGCGGTGTATGTTACTATGTGACTGAAAACCTAAAAAAGGTTCGGGGAGCGGTTAGAATGGGGTCGCGCTAGAATACTAAAACGCCGCTGTCACATATAACATATGAATTACATAATTGGGTCATACTCCGGGAAGAGTCAATGTATATCAGTTAATACGCGATTAGGAGGTTTTTGGCCATTACATGAAATCGGAAATGCATTTGTAGGCGATTATATAAAAAGTCTGTGGAAGTGAAAACCAATCTGATATCTTATCAATCGTAAGAAATATGTCGAAATCCTTACGTCCTATTGGAGTTGAATATCTAAAAATACTGAAATCAACTTTTTGACGATTATGTTGGAAGCCTTAGGAAGTATAAATTAATTCGATATCTCATCAGAACTAAGAAATATGTAGGAATTTGTGAAAACATATGCAACCCCCTTGCATCTACTTTAGGGTTGAATATCAAAAAATCCTGGAACGAGTTTTTAGATATATGTAAAGAAAGCCCGAGGAAGTGAAAACCAATCCCATGTATTATCACTCCTAAGAGATATGAAGAAATTCGTGAAAACGTGTTCAACCCGTTTATACCCTCTTAGGGGTTGAAAAAAGAAAAAACTTGAAAACGCGTTTTAGGTAATTTTTAAACAATCCCGTGGAAGTAAAAAGTTATTAGATATCTAATCAGACCGGAGGGACATGGCTGAATTCGTGAAAATGTATAAAACCCCTTTACACAACCGTGGGGGTCGAATTTCAAAAAATCCTGAAAACACTTTCTAGGTATTTATATGAAGAATCCGTATAATAAAAATGAATTCAATAATTGGAAAGACCTAATAGATACGACGAAAATCGTGAAAATATATGCATTCCATTTTCACTGATCATTCTTTTTGCCCCCCTTCCGTACACCAATAAGTATTTGAAATTTTTTTTGAATCAAAATTACTTTTCTAGTTAATTTACATATACATACCGAGTTTCAACTTTCTAGCATAAGCCGTTCTATAGTTAGGAAAAACACCCCCCACCCCCGTACCATACTGCACCCATAAAAAATTATATTTTTTCAACATGCTACTACTATAGTTCTATCCAAATACCAAGTTCGAGCTTTATATCATTATAGGTTTTTGAGATATAAAAATCGAAACTTTTTCTTATTTACCCTTTCCCACCCTCACCCTCTACAACCTCATCCCCTAAATTTTTGTTTCTGCTAGGGATCTATTGGACCTACTTCTAGCAAAAATTCTAAGCATCTATCATACACTGTTCTTGAGATATGAGACATGATTTTTTAGAAAAATTCTTATCCCCTCCACTTCCATACTCCAACGCCCCCTTAAAAATTTTTACTTTCAGCAAACTTCATTTGTCAACCTTAATGCAGAGACCGAATTTCATTTTTCTAGTGCAATTGGTTCGTGAGATATCGTAATCTAAAATTTTTCGACCCCCACCTCCGTACGCCACTGCCCTCTCCCAAAAATTTGTTTCCGATCTATTCTCCTAGTATACCCACAGATGTTCATTAAGTTTTAATTTTATAACATTGACCGTTTAGGAGATATGGATTTTAGAAAGTCTCGATCTCGGCTTTCGAGCGTTTCGGACGCATTATTATTCCCCCCACTCCCACACCCCTTGACCCATATCAGCAATATTTTTGCAAATAGGTCCACTATCGATGCTCTATATAAATTCAAAGTTTCAGTCTCCTAGCATAAGCGGTTACTGAGATCTAGAAACCAAAATTTTTCGTCTAAAACGCTTCCCCACCTCCCCTCTCACACCCCCATCCCTCAAAAGGTGGGCACTTGAAGGAGTCTGCTCAGTCTACCAACGAAAAAAAATTCAACTTAATAGCTCAAAGAGTTTGAGAGCTATAAGCTTTCAAACGTTTTGCGTACGGCGGACGGCGTACGGCATACGGCGTACGGCGCACAGACGGACTGAAATTTTTATTTGGTGTCTATTAGTCATCAACCGTGGAAAAAAAAATTTTCAGGGTAGCAAATTTTTTTTTTTAAAAATTGATAACAATACTTTATTATTAAAATAATAAAGTAAAAGTGAACACAAATCGCCGTTTTTCCGATTTTCAAAATTATCTGAACTATCGAAAATTAAATTCAATTCAAATTTTGCGACACTCGTCATCTCGAACATCTCGTGTTATTATAAAATGAAAAAAATTTGTTATTCACAACTTTACGTTTGTGAATTCCTAAAGTCAGTACTCTGTCGGCACTATTTTTTTTTATAGCACCGTTTTTAAGTAAGGTGGTGAATAACTTTGTGGTCCAAGGTATTGTTTTCAGAGTTAGATATACAGTTTCGGGTTCGAATTCCTGAAACCACAATTTCTTTCATCCATAGTAGGTAGCTAAGAACAATCAATTTATTATTATGGTATTTACAAAATTGGCAGTGTGAATAATACAATTAACAATTGAAAAACTAATTTATTTTTTTTTTACTTATTATTTAAAAAAAAAAAAATTCGGTATTGTATAGGGTTCGCAAAATGTCTTCTATATACTCCATTTTAGTGCATACAGATGGAGTACCGACATTCGATGTTAAAACGGAATTCAGTCTGAACCTACCCAAAATTGTACATTGGAGCTCAACATATTTCAGTATTGGCAAAAGAAAAAGGTTCCGCTCGAATTCCGTTGGAGTACCGATGTCTTATGCGGGTAACTTGAAGCATCCTTAACAAAAATTTAGCAGTTTAGAAGAGTTTATTAAGAGCTGAGCCTTGTTAAACAGAAATAAAGTAACACATATGATTTTACTGTATTTCAACAGTGCACAGTGTGTAAGAATTTTAAGGTTTATCAGAAGAACTATAAAGTTTGGTTCGGCCAAATATTCGCTTTTGCTCTGCTATGACAAATTCAAGGTGATCCTTTCAGTTAAACTCCCTTGACTATTTATGTACATTTATTACTCGCCTACATATTATATAAATTCAACTTACAAGTACCTACAATACACGGATCATAATCTTAATCGCGAGATATAAAGTAACCAGTCGTAAATCGTAAGAATTGTCACAGTACTCATTAAAGAATTAATAACAAGTCTACCCGGATAATCCTCAGGCCAGATTCTATAAATTTTTTTAGTCTGTAAAAAATTCAATAAGATATTCGATCCAATAAAAACCAACCAAAGGAGGACACCTCTTAAGGCGAAAGATTGTAGATAGTTCTCTATAGCGTGTAGTCACACAGTGACACTATTTGGCGACGATATTAAAACTCGATACTTTATTGATATTAGAAAGATGTCGGGAACCAACCCAATGTCTTGTCTTCGATTCGATACGCCGGCAAGCTCCTTTAGCTGTAGGAGGCCAATTCCGTGGGCTTAATCTGCAAAATATCGACTATGTGCACGGATTTCTTACACTGAGTATAGGTACAATCTTATGGCAGGTATCTAGTTGCGAAACGTGGGCATCTTATGCTCGAAATCACTATCTATAAATTGTTTTTTTTTCGGATTTTATAAGACCCTGAATTATTAATTAAAGGAATATCTTGTACCTATAGAGGATGCAAAAGTGGAACTTAATAAAATTCGAAAATTAATTTCACTAAAGTTGAAGAGGAGTAGGATTTATATCTTTCAATTAAGTTGAGTAATTGCAATTTTATTATATTTTTAATGATGCTGCTTACAGTTGGATTATTATTTTTTCTCTTTCCGTTATTTCAGTTTTATAGACCTAAATGAAAAGTGGGTTAGTCTGAATAAAGGTGCTTCCAATTATTTCACGTTAATACTAGTACTTAATTAGGGTTTAATATATATATTTATACATGATTTTAACGTTTTTTGACGAATTTGGCTAAACTATTCACATCTTGAAATTAGTTATATTTTTTATCAAAAAAATTTGACTTGAATTTTAGTATCTAAAATTAGGAGGCTATTGGGAATACAAATTGTGGTTTAATATTTAAAGTTGAAACTATGAAATGATTTATGTTTTACTTTACATATATATATATTTATTGAACTGTTAAGTATCATATAGCTTAGTTGCTGATTAGAATTGAATTCAAGTGATTAGACTAGAACTGTCTTTACAACTTCAATGTTGAATAAAATTTGTTTTTAGTTTACAAATACTTCACAAATGCCTTAGAACTAGTTAAGTTTCTTTAAGGGAGAAACTCTCAAAAACCTAATGATTCAAGCCTTAAACCTAACTGAAGATCTAAATTAAATTACTTTAAAATAAATAAAAGACGAGAAAGAAAAAATAAAATAAAAATAAAAAAAAAAATAATAGAAACATAGAAACATAGAAAACTCGAAACAAGAGGATTGGTTGAGTTTCGACATTTTTCGTACAAATCTTAAATTAAAATTCGCTGCCTTTTCCGCTATTAATGGAGTATTGGCTAACTCGTGTATGATACGAGTGGAATAGAAGAAAGGTTTATTTAAAATTATCCTTGGACACTTATTTTGCAGTATCTGCAGACTTTGCTTGTGAACGCCAGCCCATTTGATCCAGATAGGTGCGCCATAAAGGATTATTGGTTGCATGACCATTTTGAAAATCAAACGCTTGTTTTCGACTGAGAGCTTTGTCTTCCTATTTATTAATGGATACAAAGTGTTTTACTTTTATTTACTTAGTAGTTTTTGCTCATAATTTAAGCATATATTTCTAATCACATAATGAAATTGGATCAATTCTTATGGGCAATAGTTCATTTCAGTGAAGTACTTCCGGCTAGTCATGCACTTTGAAGAGTTAGTTCAGTGAAGTACTTCAATTGAACTGTTCATTTCTTCTCTTCTCTTTTTGCCGTTCAGTAATTACTAGTCAGTTCTTACGAATTCAATCACTTAATAAATGTGATATTTTGAGAGGCTTGATCCCAAACACTTAAGGTGAGCCCCAGGGAAGTCATCTGGTACCGCAAATATTAATTTTATTAATGTATTTATTTATGCATTGCCAAACGTTGCAACGCTGGAACCATATTTTGGATTTATAGTTCAACTAGTTCTTGTGAGTTTAAGCGTAAGTATCGTAGTTTTTGTATGGATGATACATTAAGGACTTGCTCAATTTACTCCATATTCAAACTTTTAATTGAACCTAATGGAAAATAAACTTACATTACATACGACATACGTAGGTTGCTACTTAAGTTTTGAGATAGACAAATAAAAACAAATATTTATCAAATCAATCAAAAATGGCTTTAATGTTTTTCAAAATATGCTCCGTGAAGATCAACACACTTTTCAACATTTCTTTGCACCAATCGACACGAGCTTTTTTTTGAGTGATTGTCAAATTATGCGGTATCCAACGCGAACAAATCTTTTTGACAGCCGATTGTTTATGCAATATTGAATGTATGCGAGTGGAACTATTACCCAGGAATGCCTCAATCTCACGGTATGTCACATGACGATCTTGCAATATCAGTTCACGCACATCATCAATGTTTTCTGGCACAACTGCCGATTTTGGACGACCTTCACGAAATTCGTCCTGTAGCGAAGTGCGACCACGATTGAATTCAGAAAACCAGCGAAACACGGTGGCTCGAGATGGTGCATCATCACCAAAAGTCGAAGCGAGTTGATCGGCACATTGCTGTTGGTTTAATCCACGTCGAAAGTCATAGAAATCATCGCACGAAAATGTTCACGATTTAATTCCATTTTTCGACCAAGATGAATATTTCAAGTATCTGTAAACAACACAAATAGCACTCGTATGACAACACGTTCTGAGTACGTTCATCACTAAAAATGTCAAACTTTACGACGAAAATGTCAGATTTGACGTATTCACATCAGTGTTGCCATATGTCAAAACTTAAGTAGCAACCTACGTATTACGAATTCCATGCTTACAGCGCTCAGAAGTTATTCGCACCTATTCGTGAACATGTGTTCCAAGATCTTTTGTGATGAAGCTACCCAAAACATTAAAATTAATTCGACCTAAGTATAACGAACTTTGCGTTACAAATTTTGACAAAATATCTGGATTACAAAGTCAAAATTCTATAGGTATCTAATTGTGTTCTCGACGTATTGTCTGTGAATTCACAAATTTCTTAAGCAATTTTGTACTGAGGCAACACGAAGGACAAGCTCAATTTTCTTCATACTCATACTATTGTCTGCAATTTTTGGGAAACTAATTTTTACCAAATTACAAGTTCCTAGCTTGAAGCGTCGGCGTGATACATATTCTTTCCAGTTTGTTCGCGTATCTTATTTCTTTACATAGTGAAAGACTACGATGTATTTTTCTAAATCAACAGCATTGGAGGACGGGGGGTTTAACCACAAAACACCTTTTCGCAGCGCCACTGGTTTGTTGTACTCAATCGAACAGCTGAGGTTCAATTAAGGGATTTCACCTCATATATTTGTACTATATTAAATCAGTGTTCTAAAACTTGTCTACATGAGCCATTTCTTAAAAAAGCACTACCACGTAACTCGATATTGAAATTTCTCTTCTACAACAATAGGCTTATAAACAAAACAATTGTTTCACGTCACGCACTCTTTACTGTTGCCAAAGTTCCGTGAACACCGCACCGGTGTAAAAACACCATCGCATTAAATAGAATTTCATAAAGTTCTTCCGGGAGTAGTTAGTAAGCATTTCAGTTCAGTGGAGTAACCAGCGCATCCGCTACACCATGAACCCAGTCTTTTATAGTTGTGCCAGAGCAAAGTCAACATTACGTGCTGTTGCAATTCGCACAACGTATCAACTTCGGATATGATATATGTATGTTGCACATATTTATGCTGGGTCCATAAGGTGTATCTCCTCCTCTTGGGCCAGCTGCAATGTTGTATAGACACTACTGTTATGCCTCTATGCCAAAGTCTTTGTTGGTTCATGTCGCCATAGACTTCGTCAGCAGGGGCAAACCATCAATGAAAACCTCGATGGGGCTACTGCACTTAGACGATGTAATGTCGAAACATTACAAATGAAATCCTACCTGAAACTAATCTCCAGACAGCTACTGCGGCATGGAAAGGTGTATCACGGATTGGATTTCCTTTGAAATCACTCCAACCGCATAAGATGAGATGGAGCTGTTAATGAAACAGCACCCCGTCTAGCCTACGGATTTCATATGAAGACAGAAAAAACTGCAAGTTTTCCCATTAACAGTTTCGTCCAGAAGCTATGCCAGCTATTTCCATATCGATGCACTCACTGATCCATTGCTTTCCAAATACATGGAACGGATTTCGGTTTATTTCCAAATGAAAATTTAATCCGAACACAGTCTTGTCTGGATGCCCTCGAAGGGTTCTTCCTCCCGTTCCTTGGCGTCTACGAGTATATCGGAATCGTAAGGAAAATTGTATTCCAATAGGCGAAATTCATCGCTAAACGGATAAAATGCATGAGTGCAAACCACCCATTCCGGTGTACTTGGAAAATTGTTAAAAGCCCGAAATTGTATCAGATGTTGCTAGACAAATTTTGAAAATTAATTCATGGCTTCCCGGTACGATTCAGTTTGGTTACGTATTCCTGCAGGAACTATGCATCTGATATAGTCAGATCCCGATACAAAGAACCTTCTGGTCCTTGCGCTGTACTAGTTATTGGTATAGCGACCCCATTACTTTAATTGAATAAGCTCCGGATATTTGCATGTAATTTTATTCAGACCGAAATGGAGTTGGAAACTTTATTGATAGCAGCGACTTCATAAATTCATATTTAGATTTTGGTAGTGCTGCGAAAAGTACGAACGAGCGTTAGTGGTATTTGCTCATTAATAAAATAAAATTACCCAAAATGAGAATACTTAGTCTTACTTAGTTCGTTATCATAAAGTTTGCGAATATAGTGGAGAAAAAAGGATGAAGAGAAGGAGTTTCCTTTAAAAAAATATAGTAAAATCGGTTTAAGATGTAATTGTTTAAATAAAGAAATGTTGCATCAAATTTATAACAAGTTGAGAATTTTAATAAAGGACAACACAAATACGAAGAAGTTAATCGTAAGAACCTGTAGCTGGTAAAAAAACGATAGTATAACTACGTATAAAATATGCCAACAGTCTGGGTGCAACTTTATTATTTTTTGGGTAGAAGTCCGGAACGCGTTTAATGCTGAGATGCGGTGCAGGTTACTATGCGACTGACAACCTAGAAAATAACGTTCCAAATATCCGCCTGGTTATTCTTGAGCTAAGATATATATCGAAATTTGAGAAAATGTATACAACCACTTTACACCCCCTTAGGGGTTGCATATCGAAAAATTTGGTAAAATGTTTCTAGGCGCTTATATAAAGGACACGTAGAAGTAAAATTAATTAAATATTTCGACATGGTTAAGAGATATAACGAATTTCGTGAAACTGTGGAATAAGCCCTTTTCACTGACATTTTTTTAACTCCCCCTTTGTACGCCGTTGAAAATCTGAACTTTCTTTTTCTTCAATTACAACTGTAGTACACTTACATATACGTACTAAGTTTCAACTTTCTAGCATAAGCAATTTCCGAGATATTAAAAACAACGTCGTACCTTGCTATCACTATCAAAAACTTTTCTTTTTTTAGGATTCCCTGTTGCAGCTATATTTAGTTGGGCTCTATTTAGTCGTCAATTTGTTTTATCCACTCCCTCTACCTTCACCGCTTCCACCAGCATCCCAAAAACTTGTTTTCTCTGATAGAAGTCTATTGGGCCTCTACTCTAAAATTTTTAGAATCATACCTATAACGATTCTAGAGTTATGTAAATTTGATTTTTTGAAAAATGCTATCCACCCACTTCCGCACTCCGCCCTCCCTCTCAAAATTTTTTTTTTATATTCAGTAGACCGCAATTATTGTAATCCTTAATACAGAAACCAAATTTTATCTTCCTGGTATAATTTGTTTGGAAGATATTATAATCCAAGGTTTTTAACCACCCACCCCATACCCTGACACCCTCCTTCATAAGTCTAGGCTCCTATAAGACAACCACAACGTTTCAACCTTCTGACATCAACCGTTCAGCTTTCGATCGTGGCGGACACATTGTTTTCCCCCCACTCTCACACCCCTCAACCCATATCGACCAGATTTTTGCAAATTCGTCCACTTTTATAGTTCTAAAGCCGCGTCCCGCGCTACGATCACGTTTGTATAGTGCTATACTATCGAAACTGCAAACCCAGCGGTTTCCAATCTTGCTTCCCGTTTGTTTCTCCCGATACTCCCGTTGCTTCCGTTGCTCCCATTTCTCCCGTTGCTGCCGTTACTCCCGTTGCTTCCGTTGCTCCGTTGCTCCCATTGCTCCCGTTGCGTCCGTTTCTCTTGTTGCTCCCGTTTCCTCCGTTGCTTCCGTTGCTTCGTTGCTCCTGTTGCTGCCATGGCTTCATTCCTCCCATTGCTCTCGTTGCTCCTGTTGCTGCCATGGCTTCATTCCTCCCATTGCTCTCGTTGCTCCGTTGCTCCCGTTTGCCCCGTTGCGCCCGTTGCTCCCGTTGCTTTCATTGCTCCCGTTGTTCCCGTTGATACCATTGCTCCCGTGCCTCCCGTTACTCCCGTTGCTTCCGTTGCTCCCGTTGTTCGATTTTGTCAGACGTGCACATCGAAAACACACGAACTGTCGCTAAACTATACGAATCACATTCATTTGTTTGTGTCGCTCGCCACCTATTGTAGAATAATTCTACTAATACAGAAAGGTATAGGAAGGCATAAGGAACAAGCAAACAAATAATTAGAGCACCAGGGTACTAAAATCGCGAAAAAATTGGAAAAATGTCAAAAAAACAATTGTTTTTGATTCGATCTGTACCGAAGTTCACAGGAACCATCCCGGGACTATTCTACATGTTCCCGGAAAATTTAATCAAAATCGGTTGAGCGGTTTAGGAGTCTATAGGGAACATCATACATCCTCTTTTATATATATAGATATTAGTTCCAAGTTACAGCCGACTAGAATAAGCGGTTCCTGAGATTTAGAAACCAAATTTTTGAGTGTAAAACGCTCCCCCACCTCCCACCTCCCTCATTCGATCTCTACCCTCCCAAAAGATACAACTCGTAGGGGTCCACCCAATCTATCTACCAAAAAAATTTCAACTTAATATCTCAACGGCTATATGAGCTACGCGCCTTGAAACGCTTTTGAGTACGGCGGACAGACGGACATTTTTGTGTGTTTTGTTGGGGGGTTTACTAGTCCTAAAACGTGAAAATACAAAATGTCAGGATATCAATTTTTTTTGAAATTTCAGGTCGATTACAATACTTTATTATTAAAAAATAGTAAAGTAAAATGGCTTCTTTTTGGAAGAGAGGAGTGAGACTTCCAGCAGTCGAGAGAATTGAATAAAAGAAACTAGAAAAAAGGCCTGAAATACGAGACACATTTCAAATTTTCTCTAGAATGACTTTTCAGTGTTATCATATGATTAGCTGTTTTAAGGACGTTTGTATGGCCGATATACGCAGAGGGAAGGAAGCTTATAAACTCGTTCGGATCTTGGTCTCCTCAGTGTCTGGAACGGAATTCAAATCTCAATGTGTTTATAGATTCGTCGTAGTTCTGAACTAATAAATAATTGCATTGTTCATTCAAGTAGCCAGTAACAATAGCAAGACTTGTAACTGAACCTTGAGCGTTCAACGATAAATAGACCAGATAACTTAAGATCAAGTCGATAGCAAACTGTGTAGCATAAAGCCGCAGAATCCATTAATCCAGCAGCTCAATCTAGTCGCACAATGCTTTATTATTATTAAATATATTTTCCCATTTTCTGTATGACTTATTCCCACAATTCTCGATGATTTTTTAGTTCAATGTCCATACGATTTACACACTCATTTTCTGCGCTATTGCGAACCGAACGGGTCATAAAGTCTGTTCGTCTCTGGAGAAAGAACCTGAGAACTAACTCGAAAAAGTTCAAGTCGATTACCATGTGAAGGTATTGCCCATGTCCATAATGCATTACTACAGTTTTATTGCTTTTTAATGCGAAAATATGAGCCCATAGCGAACGAGGTTGTACGAATTGGAGAGGTCTGAGTCTGGGCTCTTGGGGCTGGACAAGTACTCGTATTCGGTTTTTTCTCGTCTTACAAGGCTATTTTCTTTAGACCGGCTTTCAGTGGATTCGACTTGCCAAGTGCATTACAAAGGGAACAAGAGATCTTCCCACATATTCGTACATCAAGATGCCTTTGACTTTGTCCAGGTTAGTGTATGTGCGGAATTTGCATACAGCTTGGTATTTTAGCTCCACTATTATACAGACGGAGTGTATTAGGTGCCCTGCATGGTACTTTCCAAGGGTAGAATTGTTTTGCACCATACGCCAAGATGGAGCATAACATACAATTCAATGTGTTCTCATTCCGTATGCATGTTAAAATGCGATAAAGCTAAGTAACTTACATTCGTACATACCACGCTCTTATATGCTAAAAGGGTTATCAGCCACTGAAAATCTTTTTCATTTCGTTTCGTTTCGGATAATGCGATTTTTTTTCCATCATAATTTTTATTACGTTTAGTATTGGCTATACTCGTCTCGTATTTCGCCAAGTGTAATATTGGAAAGGAAGATTTTTTTTATATTTGTGCCTTTTTGCATTGCAAAAGCGGGTATTTTATGGGTATTCATTATTGGGTATATGCATAAAATCATAAATCCTAACAAATCACGATGGATACTTTGATTTATTTGTGTAATCCATATCTGGGATTCAGATTGAAAATGTTGAAGAGAAGACCATCACACGATGTTTTAATAGAAGAAAAATTCAGTAAATATTTCGAAAGCCACAAATGAAGAGTCATACAAATTTCATTTTCACATTATGATTTATCGCTAATATGATAGCGAAATGGCCGATTCTTTGCATTGCTTATTTTTATGACCGAAGTAAATTGAAATCAATTATTTAAATATGATTACCAGCTTTTTTGGTTTCTTGGAAGGATTGAAGAAGGAGCGGAGAAAATTTGGAGGTAAGAGATACTTTTCCTACTGGAGTTGTTCTCGGTTTAATTTAAAGTTTTGATCCATATACCGAACTAGATTAAGTTAGTCGCCTGGGTTTATATCGCTGGATGTGGTGGTGAGCGGGAAGTGAAAACTCGGTTTTAATTGAACAATTTTCCAATATTCAATTTCCGCAAACGAAATATCGTAGAAAGTTGAGATCCACTAAAGGTGCTTATACAAGCGATTAAAATTGCTCAATTTGCATTCGTCAATTTTGACGTCACAAAAATATGAAGCAACACACAGCAACAATAGCAACAGGCGATGTGGATCAACTTTTCATCAACTCGCTGCTGAATTGTGGTGAGCGATATAGACCAATATCTAGCAATTCGGCAATAACCATGCGTCTACACTGACAATTTATCTGGCAATGTCAATGGCAACGGCATTATTGCCATACACAAATTAACAGTGTATACGCACCAAACTCATATGGCAATATTACTCTCAGCATTGCCATGGCAATTTTGAGGATAATATTACCAGAAAACGAATCGTTGGACAGAAATTAGAGTCGCTTGTCAATAGGTAGACTTAGGTTTTTTTAGTTTGATCGCAAAATGAGTGAAAATAAGTGGACTAAAGAAAAAACCATTGAATTAAACAATAGTTTTCGAAGTTATGATTGCTTTGCTTCACAACTTGACACTTCGAATTCACTCGCTCAAATGAAAATTGCCTGGCAATCAAATGACCACTCATTGCGATTTGACATTTAACTCAATGGCAATATTGCTATTGTCATTGCCAGATAAATTGTCAGTGCAGACGCAGGGTAAGGGCTTATACGAGCAGTTCAGTCTATAAACAACACGAAAGCAAATTTAAAATAAAAATTGGAAATATTTGAATTCCAAGCAATTATAACACGAAACTTGACAAATAAATGCAAAATTCAAACCAAAACTTGACAATTGAATCACCAAACGAGGATAATTGCTCGGAATTTTCCAAGTCAGTGGAAATACAGCAACTATAGGGCGAGCAACAGCAGCAATCTTTGAAAATATTGCGACATTGTCGAAATATTGCCGCAACTGGCATGATATTGCCCTGTATTGCTCCATTAATCGCCCCACTAGTTTTGGCAATAATCGTCGGGCAATCAATTGCTTGAAAAATTGCTCCCGTAAGAGCACCTTAAAGCATGATGCCAAAATAATATGGCAAAAACCCAGCATGATGAACAAAAAATTATTCTAGAGCTAGTGGATTCAGGAGTGCCTAACGCGAAAGTACGGAAAGTATAACACAAATAAACATTTTGAGGAGGGTAGTGGCATAAGAGACGGAAAACGAAATAGCAAAAATGACAAAATTAATATAAATACACACTAAAAAATATCATTCCGACTAATTCTGATTTCTGCCTCCTGGAAGCAATTATAGTGCTAGCGCTCTATAAGGAAATAAAAATTAGAATTATCGAAGAAAAATTAATAAGGTGGAAAAGAATCGGACATTTTTGATCCGTCGAGCCGGATTTAAACCAGCCAGGTTATGGAAGCCAAAAAAAGTGAGCAATAAATTTATGGTTAACCTGAATTGCAAAATAATTGAGTAAAATTCGAAATTGTAATTTTCTCGGATGTGCCATTTTTTGTCACTTTTAAGAGCGCCTTGAGAGCAACCGTGCAGAGACTATTGCAAACGATATTTTTTTGTGTGTTTTCGGTTTAGAGAAATCACTCAAATGACAAAAAAAAAAAAAAATTAATAAAATTGGTTTTCATACATTCCGCATTATTTGTTTTGTAGAATTACACGAAGTTTGTATATCTATACGATTTTCAGGACTTAAGTCCTATTTTGCTCTTTTCATTTACGCCGTACTGTGAGACATTAACGTTTTTATTGTGCTATATCCAGAGTCAGGGATAAGCTTTTATATGGGGTGTTTTTTTAGGTGCATGAGAACTTAAAATTATAATACAAGACAGAAATATTGTTGGAATGAAATTTTTTTATTATATTCTGGTAGATAATTTCATGGCATTTATTTTTTAAATATGATTTCCGTCATATGTCCGCCGCGGCTACAAGTTACATGGTCCATTCGATCAGCACAATTTTTGACTACTTTTTCCAATAAATCTGGCCGTATGGCGTCAATAGTGGCTTGAATATTGGCTTCCAATGCTTCAAGAGTTGCTGGTTTGTCGGTATAAACGCATGACTTAATATAGCCCCATAAAAAGTAATCCAGAGGCGTTAAATCGCACGAACGAGGGGGCCAGTTAACAGAACCACTTCTGGAAATCAAGTTGTCACCAAATTGATTTTGCAATAAATCGATTGTTAAACGCGCTGCATATCTTGTTGGAACCAAATGTTGGCGATGTTTAGCTGATTAATTTTTGGAAACAAAAATTCAGTCAGCATGGCCGATTATATTGACCGTAAAATGGACGAAGTGCTCCATGAACTTCGCGAACGGATTTATTTTTTTCGAAGTAAATTTCGACAATTTGGAAGCGTTGTTCTGGCGTTAAACAATTCATGATGACTTGCCAAACCTTACTGAACAGAAATGTCAACAGAGTTTGACATTCTCAGCTGTCAAACCACAGTTATCGATATCGAAAGCTCTCATACACCTAAAAAAACACCCTATACAAGAATGAAAGGATAGTTGGGAATGTGCGGATTGATATTGTTGAAGAACATGGCAACCCCGAATATGTCTTGAATAGCATTCTAGCCGAATTGAAGGCATCACAGACGGCCACCGAGGTTGAGTGCTATGCCTATTGGGCTAGTCGTTTTCAAGAGTACTTGAAGCATATATCAGTTTCTATTAAATTCTATTACGTCTACTTTCAAAATATGGAATAATTTTAAATCTCGAAGCGCTTCCTTTTCCGCCCAGCACCTAATAGAATTTCTTCACCGATATGCGGAATCATAAATCAGCGGCGCTATCTAGGCAACAGTCTGAATCAATCCCTACAATGTTTCGCTCAAGCTGTTTCAAACTTTGTACGATCTGAACACAAAGATTACCTGACCAGGTTTTGCATGTTCTTATAATGCTGCTGCTTCTTCCGAACGATGCAAAGTGTGATACGATGGGTCTTATCTCAGCTACCGAGGCATCGACCTTTCATTAAAACCTGGTTAATTACATTCTAGCTCCCAAAGAAATTTATACGTTCCATAGCACGAAGAAAGACCAACCATCTTAATCGCGTTGCATTCATTTCCTGAGCAATAAATCTAATTCGCATTCGTGTATTGCCTTGGAAGACGTACTGTCGGTGTCAACTACACGTACATTCATACTAAAGTGTTCTATAGTAGCCGGTATCTCGCGTATCTGAGCCAATGCTATTTGTCTTTTTTTTCCAGCTATTAAAAGTCTTGGCAAAGTTGCACCATTTGGCACTGGTTCTTATATGCCTGGCTACTTCTTAGCTTTAGTAGCCGACGTGATAGGGCATTAAATTGGCCTAATGACAAAATAATTCTAGGCAGGTGTTCACAGAACATAGCACAGCTATCACCAGGCTTTACAGACTCGATTTCCAGGTTATATTAGACCGGTGTATTGGCAATACAATTAGCTAGCGAAATCAAACCAACTAAGGTAAAAAAAATTTTACGGTGATGCCGACATCTTATCGAAATTTCCTATGGAAAATTATCGAAAATTGGGTGGAAAATTGGAGAAAATTCGACCATTTGTTCGAATCGACGTCACACAAATCCCAAAGGAATCGAATGATTCCACCGACCGGAAAAAAAAAAAGATTTCGCAGCGTTACTGTAAGTTTTAAGCTAGAACGACACGTTTGGGTAGATCACTGTCGAATTGAGCTCCACTCAATTTGCGGTATCCCCCCAGATAAATCTTTCGGGTTTTGTGGGGGATTCGAGGAGCACTCCTTAGTGAAATTGTATTATGTCTTTAATAAGTCCCGATCTCTTATGGAATTGAAATAATCGTAAAAATCTGTTTGAAACTTCCATTGGAAGTTGGAATTTTTTTTTAACTAGTTCACTAATAAAGAAATTTTCCCCGAAACTATGAATTTTCCTTTAAACTATCAATTTTCCAAGCCCAGATTAACTTTTGATTTGGTGCAACGTTTTCAATGCGAACTATTTTCATTCGCGCAATTCCTCGGGAATTAATGAGAACAATTAAGAAGCTATAGAAATATTTAGGTGCATTAGTAAACGAAATGAAACGATTCCAGCACTAAAATCTCTAACGAGCGTAATAGTTCCTTTATAGTTATAATCATAGAAACCCAGACTTTCCTCCAGGTCATAATTAATGTGGAGTTTTTAGAACGACCTAAAAAGTATTCAAAGTGAAAAACTACAGAAGGAATATCCTGAGGATAAATAAAAAGAAAATCTTGGTAGAATTTTTTATGGAAAAAGTAAGTACAAGAACCAAGTTTAACACAGCTTAGTTTGCCTGGAATATTTCGGAATTTTATCTTCTCTTCTTAAGGTATGACAATAAATCAAGCCGAAATTAATTAATTTCGCTACTTTACTGTGTACAAAATTCGGCTTACGAAAATTGCAAGACGAAACCCAATATACACAGTATCTTGGATCTTGGTAGCAAAAGTATTTCCTCAAGAACTGAAGTGAGTACCTGCAAGGTATTTGAAAATAATAAGGTTGTTAATTACTTGTGAATTTAACCCATTATCATCTATTAATAAAAGGATGTAATTTGTTTCATTTTTGCATTTCATGGACCCAATTTCATGTTCATATTTTGAATTAATTTTCCAACTCCAATTTAGTCCTTATAAAAGAAATTTGATATGCAATCACATAGCTTTTACTTTATTATTTTAATAATAAAGTATTTTTTGTCGCCTCAATGATTTTTTCGATTTTTTACTACAGTTTTTTTAGCGTAAATTTTTTCAATTTTACTTTATTATTTTTTAATAATAAAGTATTGTGATTGACCTGAAATTTGAAATAAATTTGCCACCCTGAAATTTTGTATTTCCACGTTTTAGGACTAGTAAACACCAAAAAAGCAAAAAAAAAAGTCCGTCTGTCCGCCGTAGACGCCGTACGCTATATGCAAAATCGTTTTTGGTGGGTAGATTGGGACTGGTATCTTTAGGAGGGGCGAGGTTATGAGAGGGGAGGAGAGCGGAGTGTTTTAGACAAAAAATTTTGGTTTCTACACTCAGAGAAAAGAGTATGCTGAAACAAACGGAAACATGGTTCAATTTAACAATTTTCGCGTTTAAAAGGGCACCAAAAATTAAAATTTTTAATTCAAAAGTACTGAAGCTTTTGATTGAAACATATATGTTTTAAAGATTGCGCAATCATTCAAAAGCTTTTAAATTTGAAATGAACGCGAATCATTTATTTCACCGCGTTCATTTTAAATACCTGTCTGTTTAATAAAAAACAAATATGTTTGTTCTTATCAAACGCTTTTACTTTCAATTTAAAAACTCATTCATTTGAAAAAATTGCGAGGTATTTATTCCGCCGCATTATTTTTGAATACTTTTCCGTTCAATAAAAACAAGCTAAATTAAAATATGCGCTATGGTATAAAAATAAAAGTATACATATGTGTATCAAGGATGTTTTATTTTAATTAAAACCAGTATACTATTTCTTATTGATTTATTTTAAGTTGCTTTTATTAGAAAATAAAACTGTTCATTTAAACAAAACTATTTTTTCATTTACAAGATAATAGGCTTAATAATACGAGTATGTTGCATGTGCAGTTCACAATGGGTTCGACTAGATATGCATAAAAGTAACTGAATTTCACTTTTCACGGAATTTAGCTCTTAAGCCAAGTAGGCTAAAGTGCGGAAACAACTGATCAATATCGTCTGCATTGATGAATTCTAACTCCTCTAATCCAATTCCGGCCTCTAATATTAGACAAAAAGATAGTAAACTAAGTTTGGAATCAATATTATTTATCAAATATTACCTTTATGTCTAGGAAATACTGCTTCAGTGTCCCACGATTTCAAAAGTTCAGCCAATTTGCCATCTTTTTCCGTAAGGAAATTTTCAAAAAAAACTGCTTGCGCTTTGTTGTCCATAATTTTAAACTAAACCACTCAGATGCGCGTTTGTTCAACGAATGGTAAATTTTGCAGTAGGTATACCATTTCCAAAGCATGAAATGTTTGATTCAAACGAATAAACTTTTGAATTGAAAATACACGCTTTTGAAGGTTCTGTTAGCTCTACAATGCGAATTTTTCGATTAAAAGTGCCCGCGTTCAAAACAAATGTAAACATTATAGTGCAAAAGACCAGGCCTCTAATATTTTTTAACATAATAATAGTTTTATTTTAACCCAAACTTTAGCATGTTAAGTATAAATATTATTATGTATTGTATTGTCTATACATTTCATGCATACGAGTACTATATAAAACCCAAAACGATGTTTGGTTGAATCAAACGCTATTTTCAACAACGCTCGCGGTAATTTGTTTAAAAAAAAGCGTTTGAGTTAAAAGTGTTTCTATTCAAAATCACCATATACCTATCGCACTGAAATGTTATAATCAAACGCGAAAACGCGTATGTTTGAATCAACAGCAAAAAACATTTAATTTAAAAACGTACTTTTCTCTGAGTGTAGATCTCAGGAACCACTTATGGTAGGAGGCTGAAACTTGGAACTTATGTAGTACTATGATAGTGAGATAGACTCACTTGCAAAAATATGGTCGAAAGGGATTGAGGGGTGTGGAAGTGGGGAGAAAAACAATGAACGCTTCAAAGCCGGGATTGAAACATTCTAAAATCGATATCTCCTGAACAATTTATTAGACAAGGGCTAACATTTTTAAGGAGGGTGGTGGGGTGTGAAAAACTTTGGATTACAATATCTTCCAAACCAATTACACCAGGAAAATAACATTTAATTTCGGTATATGGGATCACAAGAGGAGTCTACTGAAAGTAAATTTTTTGAGCGGTGAGGTAGAGAATGAAAGTGGGGGGAGAGCGATTTTTATAATTTCATTTTTATATCTCAAAAACCGAAGCAGATATAATCTTGAAAATCTTACAGGAGTTGGGGTCGGTAGAGCTCTAGTAGGGACAACAATTTTGGGGGTGATGGTGAAAGGGGGTAGAAAGGAAAAAAATTCTGATTTTTATTTCTCGAAAACCGTAATGAATAGAAAGCTGAAAATTTATTATTATATAGAGCCACTATAGAGACATCCTAGAAAAAAAATAATAAAAATTGTTGATAGGGGTAGCGAGGTACAAAGGTGAGGGTGGTTTTTTATATCTCAGAAACGGCTTATGCTAGAAAGTTGAAACTTAGTACGTATATTTAGATGTGCTATTAGATGAATTAAAGCAAACAGAAGTTCAGATTTTTATTGGCGTTCAGGAGTTGAGTAAAAAAAATGTCCGTGAATCCACATTTTCACGAATTTCGTTAAAACTTTTAGACATGTCGAGCTATCAAAGCAATTTTTTTTTTTTTATAATAATTGATTTGATCCCTTCATGCAAAATGGGCAATTCCTTCCCAAATCAAAGTTGGTGAGAAATTCCCCATTTTGCCACACTTTCTCAGCTTAAAGAACTGTCTCCTTGAACTTTTGCGGGCTATTTATATAAGCGCCTAGAAACGTTCTTCAAAATTTTTCGATATCCAACCCCTAAGGGGGTGGAATTTGGTTGTGTACATATTCACGAATTCTGATATATTTCTTAGGTATATTGAGATTTGAAGTTCACTTTCACTTCTATAAGCTTTAAAAATAGTTGAGGAAAACCCGATTTAAGTATTTTTCCCTATTAAACCTCCTGGGGGAAAGTTTAAAATATCCTTCTGGTTATTCCTTAGGTTGTCAGTCTCATAGTAACCTACACCGCATCTCAGCATTAAATACGTTTCGGACTCCTACCCATAAAATAATAAAGTTGCGCCCAGACTGTTGGCAAATTTTTTCTATTTGAATGCCTTATATTAAAGTGTTTTTTAAAGGTACGCGTCCACTAGAGGCGGGCCGCATCGCAACGGTGCGATGTTTGTTTCTGCGTCCACTTGGGACGGATCACGAGAGACGGAAAATGCCAAGCCCATCTGTTTCGCTGCGTCCACTGTGATGAGATGAGGTGGAACGAGCCGGGCCGCAATTCTGCTCGAGCAGAAATCCGCTCGCAAAGCGATCCGCCAGCAAAATCCGTCGCGCGCTGATGCGGCCCGCCTTCAGTGGACGCACTTCCATAACAATGTATGATAGGCAGATTTTTGCTATGCGGCCCATCCCAGCCCGTCCGTACCTTTAACGTACGCTTCCACTAGGCGGGTCTCCCGTCTTCCGTGATCCGTCCCAAGTGGACGCAGAAACAAATATTCGCGCCGCACCGTTGTGATGCGGCCCGCCTCTAGTGGACGCTTACCTTTACAGTACACTTCAGAGCTCAATTTTCGATAGATAAATGTAGCTTTACAGATAAAATTAGTATTTCAACATTTTACTTGAGCGTTCTTGAAGATTTAGATCACAAGATTTTAAACTGAATTTTGCATATTTTCGAGTTTTTACCAAAACTCTGCCACAATCTACAAAATTTTACGCAGCTATATTTAAAAGATATTAACATTTCCTTGGATGACTAAATTTCGTGGAAATTTATTTTTAAATTAACTCAAACTCGACTGAACATTTCTGAAATTATGTTCCATTTCAATATTCACCCCATACCTATTAAAAATTTTCAATTTGACGCCAAAAGTGCACGCTTCTGATTTCAAAAAATTTATTTTTGATGAAATTTCCCATTGCAAAAAAAGGTGATTGTGTCTTTGTTTAGAATTGGGAAGACGGGATATTTTTCAGTGTGTCTTTACCTTAATTTTGTCAGACAATATTCCATGCCCTTTAAAGTCTCTTATCGCACCACCACACTTCTCAAAATGTTTGTTTTTGTTGTACTTCTTATACTCAAACAAGAAACTAAAATTTTTTCCACAAAAAAATTTAAAAGGGTTACAGAAGTTTCTTAAGGGCAATGAAAACTTTTTTCGAGATTTCAAAATATTTTGTTGCCCAAATTTGGCGTTGTAAATCATTGAATATCTGGAAGCTGTAAGTGAGTTTCCGAATTGGGTAATACACCCTTTGATAGTCAATGCAACCCGACAATAAAACAGTTCCTAGTCTGAAATAATAGACTCGAGAATAGACTGAATGCGGATGCTCGTTACCATAGTAGAAGAACACCATTTTGGACACTCCAGGGCGTTTTTCTGCAATCGCAGCCTAAATATATTCAAAAGGGATCCGTAGTAATCTTCTCGAGTAGATGAGGAGAATACCCTTTTCTTCCCAACAGATAGCTGATGGAATACATTTCGCCTTTGAAGGCGACTGTTGTTTTGTTTCTCGTATAGTGATGGATCGAAGTTACGTCCACTGTTACAAAACTATTTATTGAACAATAACAAACAGATGTTTGTATGAGATTTCGTTTACTCTCAGGAGTTAGTAAGATCTATTGGGAGACCTATGGCCTCTGCAAAATGACCTACTTTCACTATTCGTCCTCCAGAACAATATCGTTGACTTTGTCTATGACGCTTGCATTGCCTAAATTCGTTCGGCCAAAGTCGAATAAGAAGACCATGTTTCAAACAATTTAGACGCAATCCTCTCAAGAATATGCTCCCTTTTTCCGTACATAAAAAAGATTTCAATTCCACAACGAATTCAAATTTTATTAATTTTCACGCGAAATGCTTGTGTTCTAGCAGCTGTCAAACAATCAGCTAGTATAAGAAGAAAGCTTCAAAACCACGTGCCGCTGCAGTTCTCTCTGAACATGCGTTACTTATCGAACGAGTTACAATTGTCTCATAGCTAGTCCGGAAGGTCATAAATTTTCGGACATCACTTATTTCGAATTAAATTCAAATATATGTAGTGTATGGAAACTTATGGAGTTGCACAAATTAAATTGCGATGAAAATGTCAAACAGCAATCGATTGTGGAATCGTTCACACGCTCCATCGCCTCCCCTCGTTACACCATACAAAATTCATCGTCACTTCGAATTCGAACCCTTTTCACACCCCGATAAACTTGATTTGTACTTTATCACTTCATAAAGTCGATTCAATGTCGATCCGTGGCCTAATTGAGCAGAAATAGTTTCTGGTTTTCCTGTCGCAATGATGTCAAGCTTCGTATAGTCACTGCTAAATAAATCCATTCCTTCTGGCTCGTCCTCCGGAACCATTTTCCCGGACCATCCAGTGCACATGTATGGTAATTTATGACAAATCCGATATGCTTACCGTATATAAAATATCCGGAACGGAGGACTTTACTGCTTCCAAGTTTGCCACCCGCTCACCTAGAAATCAATTCACAATTGACAGGTTTATTTCAGGTTTATAGCTTCCACCTGATTTCGCCTCTAAACTGTGCTATGCGCCACGGAGCCAGAATAAATGGCGTACGATAAGATCACAACTTGCCAGCAATATTTTGTCTGTCACAGGCCAACAACTGCGGAAGGTTCCAGCAAATTCTACACAGAAACCGTTTTTCAACGTGCGGACTTCGTGAACTTTAAGGGAAGTTGAAGGACTGTGTATCGTTAAGGCATTGGGTGTGGGAATGGCCGCTTATTTCGAATTTAAAACCACGCGCGATAGCTGGATGCCTCCATGAAATGGTCCCTCAAAGCGACAACGTCGGAAGACAACGGGAACTTCAAATCATAATCCTTGACTTTGGAATCCAGAACTCGATAGCACCACGTCCAACATCCAACGAACGATTTAACCATTCGGGACGAGGAGGAGCAGCTTCCTTACAAACATATCACAGATCACTGTGAAAGACTCTGCAGCATGACGGCAGAGATCCACTGGCTCGGAATGAATTTTATTCGTCTAAAGATGAATTTTTATGACTTCCCGTCAGAAATGTTGGCGCGGAACAGACTTCTCTAAAAGCGAGGCCATGGACGGCATTCGTCCCAGAACCCCAGTTACCGGCTAGATACACACCAGTGGGGCTAAGTCATCCGCAGCCAGTCCAATAAGTTCAACGGATTCAATGAACCCAGCAACAACAATGTTTGGGCAACCCATTCTCTGCGATATCTAAATAATCCGCTTGGGGAGGATGTTCTTTATCCAAAAATATCGCTGTTCCTAGTGGGAACAGGAGCGCTACGCTACGCTCCTTCGCATACTGTCCGGAATCGCCATTTTGTTGGTTGCGATATCCGAAATTAGACTCCGATTACTGCGAAACGGCATTGCTTTTTGCTTGCTTAATGGAAGCTGACATGTAGGCCATATAGTCTGCATGAACATATGAGCACGTATGTTGTAGGTTCTGTTCACTTAACGACTGAGCGAATTCGAACATACGAAATTTTCTTCATGACTGCCCATTTCTATTTTCGATATCCAGACCATCCTTCTCTGCGACTGACGGGACGGCTATGCAAAATTTTTTGTATTTTTAGAATTCGATCAGAAATATTGCAATATGTGGCATGTGCAGATCAACAACTTGTGGGATGTCGCGAGTGCAATGTCCTACTTAAATAGTGCACATGTCGAGCAGCTAGTCACGATTCGGCCATTCTAACATTTTAGACTGTGGTGTGACTAAAAAAAAAAGACGTCGTTGTAGGTCATAGGCGGCGACATCAATGGACGGCTAGTAAACTCAGTCTAGAGAAACTGGTGTAGTAACAACTACATCACTTAAGGTGTTTTCATTATGAGGAAACTTCAAGGACGTTGAAATTCTTTGGAGTACAACTTATCCAAACGGAAACTATAATACTTCCTCCGAAGTAGGTAGGTACATGAAGCAGGTGCACGAGTTTAAATAGGCGCAAAAGACATATCAATAGCCTTAATAATTCTGCTTTCTAGAAATATCAAAGCTACTAGAGAATGGTATCAACCTACGTGGTACAAAGCATTTGAAGGTTAAGTTAATCCAAAAATGAGGTTGTCATTGATTAAGTAAGGACCCTGGTCATGCAGAATCATTGACTTACATTCAGAGACCATGGCTGATCTGTGTCGCTGTGGTGATGAGAATGTTGAGCCAACACTGGAGCATCTAGTGTGTGAATGTGAAAGCCTGGCACGTACCAGGTATCGGTACTTGGGGAAATTCTCCTTGACCGATCTATCAGAACTTACGATGATTCCTTTATGGAGAACTACTCTCTTCATAAGGAAGAGCAATATTTGGAATCAGTAGTCTAGAGCCGAGGGGACCACAATGGATCCACAGTGATCTCTCGTGATGGACTGTGGCACATTGCTTCAGTCCACCCTTCTCAACCTAATCTAACCTACATTCAGAGAAGTTGTAGGGGAGCTGAGTATTAGTGTGTCCATTCATTCCATTTGAATTGAAAATTTTGCCCTCAGGAGGCTCTTCGCAAAGTTTGCGCCAAAGATGCTGACAATTGAACAGAAGCAACTTCGGTTGGATATCGCACAGGACATGCTGGAGAACAGTGGTCCAAACTTCTCAATACAGTGACCACTGGTGATGAGTCTTACGTTTATGGGTACGACCCAGAAATCAAGTTGCGGTCATCACAGTGGAATCATGTAACATCCCCGAGTCCCAAAAAAGGATGTCAGGTCCACAGAATGTCAAAGTCATGCTGATCGTATTTTCTGACTTCAGTGGCGTGGTTCATTACACGGCACGTGATGCAGTGAGACGAAAGCGGCTGGACCTGTGGGTGAATAATACATGGGAACTTCATCACGATAACGCACCCGCTCATTATTCACACATTATTCAGGTTTTTATAGCCAAACACAACCCACCTGTGGTTCGCCAACCTCCCTACACCCAGAGAAAATCGGTTATAATATTAATAACTGTCTTTTATTAACATATGAAAACGAAGAAAAATACAAAAAAATACTAGAATACTTAAAATCAAAAACTTATACTTTAATTCCAATTAAGAAGTTATTGATTATAGGTAATATGAAAGAATAACTAGTTATAGTATAAATGTTTTTCGGGCTATTGTTTGCTTCATTATATAGAAGCGAAGTTATCAATAACTAATATACATATAATCAATTACGAGTTTATTCATTAATAATAAATTATTTCTTGCATTTACTGATTTTTATAACTTACTTATAGAATCAATAACTATCGTTATTAATTTGCTATTTATATTAATAGATTTTCGGTGTAGATCATATATCGCGCAGATGTTGAACGTGTCGGTTTGTGCAACAAATGAAAACAAAAATTCGGTGTACCCATTTGTTTTGAGGTTTATAATAGTTTGTGCAAAATGCAATCGCAAATTTTTGATAATTTCAGTGCTAGTGAAAGTTACACTTTTGTTCTCGAAGATTCGGAAACAATAAATTTACATGCAATAAACGTAAATGATACCGAAAACTTTGAAGCTGTGAATGAATTAGCGACTTTGGTGGTACAATTTTCAAAAATACGCATATTGCCTATAACAGATTTCATTTACTTTATATGCATTTAGATAACAAAAAACCAATCGAGTGCTTGCGTGTAATTCGGGAATAAGAACTAAAGGAATTGTTACTAGAAGTTGCTTTATAGGAACCAGAATTATATTCAAAGATAAGCTTTTGAAATGGATAGAATTAAATGTAAGAATAACTATTATTTTTGTAGCGCATGAAGTTATATTGTTTTGCGCTTTATATTAAGTTCCTCATTTCCTGAAAATACTTTAGTACTATCGACAAATTAAACAGGTTCTTAGACGAGGTCCACTTTATGGCACTGACTTTTTAAATATTTAATTTTTATGCGATATGTATTTTTACCTATTACTTCCCTAATGTTAATCATAGCTCATACATATGTATGCAGCTTTTGTAAAATGACATTTCCACACATAAGAGCAATACGTGTGTTGTTAACATGGTTGCTCATAACTGCATCTGTTTTGCGGTAAATTCTATGTTTAGCAGTATTTCCAACATGTGCAGAGAACTCACTTGTTGTTGCAAATATGAAGAAATTCTGTTATCAAGCGTATAGTGAAATTTTATGGGCTTCCGAAAATGTAACAAAATTTGGTGGTTAATCAGGTCCTTCTTGGAGAAAACAGGACTTTTTTGAATTTTTTTTGAATTTTTTATTATTTTTGTGTCATTTAAATGAATTTTTCTCAAAAACTGTAACACTGATTGACACAGTTGATAGCAATTAGAAAGAAGAATTTGTGTCCTTTCCAACGAGCCCAGAATTATTACGTTACGCTAAGTACAGCAGAAGTTAGAGATCAAACAGTGATCACAGGTACGATGAAAATCCTTCGTCCTTAAAATCGCGCTATCTCCTTGACGGTGCAAAAACGGGAGTATGTGTAGAACGATTTTCTACTCAGGACAAGTTCCTCTATCTCCCATTTTCGTTTGAACCTCAGTACTAGTTACACCCTGTATACTCTTCAATGACGTCAACAATAAACCGATTCAAGTAATTCTGAATCACTACATACTATTTTAAGTAAAAGCAAAGGAAAACGTCTATTAGATGAAAGTAATATACCATTATCTGATAGTGAGCAAAACATTTTAATTGATTGTATTGTTAACTGGTTTGTTATTATATTGCTTACGGAATTGGATAAAAATAAACTAAAACAATTACAGAAACTTATTTCTGACCACAATAGCTTATATTTCTGTGGGCACAGGGAATAAGTAGGTAAGTCTAAAAACGAAACTATTAAGGGCAGCACTTTTTTGCTATTTTTGCTATTGAACTATTCCTGTAAATCTAGTTTTTGTGAAAAAATTAAATTTGTTGCCATCTCAGTGATCAAATAACATATAACATCTTCTTGGGAGATGACCACAGTACACTTATCCCATTTTACTATTTTTCGACTTACCAAGTTATTCGCTGTGACCACAGTTTTAACATTGTTTCAAGATCACATAAAACCAAAATTCCACTTTTTAGTGCATTATCCTACAGTTATTAGGAAATGTGGACCATTACGAAATTTATGGACGTTTCGTTTTGAAGCTAAGCATCAGGAATTAAAAATGTATTCGCGTTCGATCAATTCTCGTCTTAACATTGCCCTGACCTTATCAATAAAATGCACCCTAAAATTTACTAATTTACTGTTCAATAAAAGGTTTTGTAGAGAAGAAGTTATTCATTTCGGTGGGATACACAGATAAGTCTAGGGAGTGCTATTCGGAGAAAATAAATACCGTAGAAGGTTTAGATTTACGCAAATTATATGTTCTTTCTAGCGTTGATTTTTGCGGTAAAGTGTTCAAAAAAGGATATTTACTTACAATTTCAAAATTAAACAAGATATATTGTCAAGAAATTTTAGATTTAATTTTGCATAGCGAAAAGCTTTATATTATTTGCGTAGAATTTGAAACGCTTTACTTTGATGATCATTATCAAGCTTATATGTATAGTTGGTAATATGTTAAGCAATTACACAATTATTGAAGCAAATTCGCTTAAGGGACCTCCGCAACACTTGTGTAGTTTAAACAATGGATTAGTAAAATCCTTAAGACTTAAGTACATATAGTTTATACATATATGTATATTTTATAATTAAAATTAAAAATCAATAAATGTTTATAAACTTACAAAATCAAACTTTATTTCTTGTAAAAGCACTGGCAAGTGGATGATAATTTTCAATTTTACTTAATATACATTTTATGCTTAAGTGGTAATATTCGCCTTTTTATATAGGATAGTAAAGCAGGTAAGTTACAAATTCAAATTTATTATCGAACCATATGATTACATGTACAATTTAGTGGTAATAATTTGTGATCAGGCTTGTGCCTCTACAACAATGGTGTGAAACTTAACCTAACAATGGCTGTATTGAAATAATATTGATTAGATTGGCTTGAAGGAAAAATGGTTAAGAAAAACCTTCGGAGAACTAAACAAGGAATTAACAGCACCAAATAAATTGGTAAAAGATAATTAAACTAAAAACTAAAGTTAAACTAATATTAATATTACATGATAGGTCTGGATAAATATATAGGTTAGATAGAGATCATTGGGAGTTATCTATAAATTGAATTTCGAGAATAAAATTCTTGTTTAAGTTTTCAAAGAAATTAGCAGCAAAAGGTATATTAGATAATTCATGTAGTAAGCTAGTGGAGAAGTGCCATGGTTTGTCCATATTGATTTTTAAACATTTATTTTGAATTATTTGCAGCTTTCGTATATGAGTTTTAGCATAACTAAACCATATAGGCGCACCATATGAAAATATGGGACGCATGACGGACTTATAGAGAAGCAGCTTATTTTCCAGGCTGAGTTTTGATTTTCTATTAATAAAAGGGTATAGGATACGAATGGACTTTAATGTTTTTGAGGCTACTTGTGCTCGTGAAATGTAAGTTTTTTGTCCAAGTAGATCCCTAGGTACTTAATAAAAGCTGACCATTTGATGGGTTCGCCGAAAATAATTAAGTTGGGGCTCGGTAAGTACTTATGAGCTCTTCTCTGGGAAAAAAATATTACTTTGGTTTTGCTTGTGTTAATTTTTATTTTCCAATCACGAAAGACTTCGTCTAAGGCCAGAAGTTGAACTTGCAGGTCTTTAATTATAGTAGATGGATCAGAGGATGTTGCATAGATAGCTGTGTCATCGGCAAATGCTGCGATTTTGCAGTCTGTGGATTGGGGTATGTCAGAAGTATAAATATTGTATAGACATGGGCTTAGGCAAGAGCCTTGTGGGACGCCTGCTGGTAATGATTTATTGGAAAATAGGCAGCCTTTAATTTTTACATGAAAGGTACGATTAGAGAGGAAGGATTGAATTAGTTTGGTGAGGTAAACGGGACAGTTTAGTTTGTTGAGTTTGAAAATGATGCCATTATGCCACACAGAGTCGGAAGCTTTCTCGAAATATAAGTATAACCATACCCACTGATCTTTTGTTACGAGCGCTATTTTTAATATCGTTAGTTACTCTGTAAAGTTGGTGGATTGTTGAATGTTTTTGGCGGAAACCAAACTGAAAATTAGGTAAGACTTTTTTCTCTTCCACGAACGCTTGAAGCCGCTTCAGTATAACTTTTTCGAGTATTTTCCCAAGGCTAGGCAATAGACTTATAGGCCTATAGGTCGGATCTGAGTTATTCGTCCCAGGTTTTAGTAATGTAATGATGGTTGCTTCTTTCCATTTGGAGGGAAAATAGCAATTATACAGACAGCTATTGATTATGGCATTTAATAGTACTAAGTTTTTTTAGGTAAGTTTTTAAGAAGGTAATTTGGGATGCTATCCATGCCCGAAGACTTACTATTTTTTAAAGTTTTTAGAATGGACCTTATTTCAAGCAGGTAAGTTATTGGTACAACAATACTCGAATACGTAGGTATAATTTTTTTTTAATTACATATTTTTAGTTTTATTCAAACATATTTAATAAAATCTATAACTCCTAATCATCAAACAATAATATTGTTATTGAAATATGTTATTGAATTACAATTAAAGAGCATATGAAAACAAAAACTTTTTTATTAAAACACTTTTATAATTTCCATTCTAACAAACAATATTACAGTTATTAAAATGATAAATCAATATAAAAAATGATTGGACGGGAAAATGAACAATAATTTAAAAACTATGGAGTTAATAACAGTTTATAACTCTTTTAATGACCCAAAACTATAATGAATTGATACAGAAAATTATTGATTTGGAGTATAAAATTTATTGAAACAATGAACCATTTCTCGGACTGTACTCTGCTGACGTCGCTTCCTGTGACTACTGGCTTTTTCCCAAAGTTGAAAATGCCTCTGAAACTTTAGTTTCCAGGAAATTTTCCATTTTTAAATGATTTTAAAAAAAGATAGTTGCTGGAGAATCGGGAGAGCATAAGCTAGCGAGCTAATGGGAACAATGGAAACATTTATACTACAAATGCAGCAAAAAAAACATTTTATCGACTTTCTAGAAATCTACATAAGTAACTTTGCTCCCATTTATTATAATTTCAGATCCGTTTCTCCATCACGCGTCACGCCACCAACTATTTCGATGCTGTTGACCGCAGTTCCAAGAACCAAAGACTTTTCAGAATTCTTCTCGATCTCTCGATTATGACAATTCTATTTTCACCTGTGTCAGCTTAATGTCGATAAAAATTTAAATCCCATGTTATGCGGATTCAATAAAAAATAATCACATCACGCATAAATTGGATCAACGAACGACAGATTGGCAGTATCCCACCTTCGAATTGAAGCCACCACTAAGTCGGTTTGCGACACCAAATTATGGCGCTTCTGATTCTGATAGTTCGGTGACTTCCGCATCGGATCACATTGCAGAGAACGCGATATTCGGTAGAAATATAAAAAACATAACCGGGTTTTTAGTACCCCGACCTGGCTATTAAATTAATGAATAGCTGCGAGAAGAACGCGTGACATTGTTAGTAGGATGGCACTACGCGTATCTCGAATTACAGCCTAATCGGAATCCGAGTGTGCCATTTACAGGTGACTCTCATTGAACTTACCGACATCCTATAAATGGTTTCCCTTCAGGTTTCCAACTGGGACCAGTCTTCATAATTTTAACGGTTTCTCTGCCGTTAATTATTGTCATAAATTGGCTAAAGACGCATCCTATCCCCAGCTTCTTTCCAGACTGCCGCTCTAGTCGGCCGAACAGCATCTTTAGATTCTAATTTAATTAATTGGCGTTCGCATTCGCGTGTGCATTTTCCGTTCGCAATATGCAGACAGGCAGGTGAGATGACGATGGGCTATAGAGTGATTGTACGGTTGGCGGTACGCTCGAACGTTGACGTTCCACCTACTCACCAATTTCTGGTATTTGCCTAGCACTTAGCTCATTGACATCTGAAGTGCCTAGCAAACTGGCTTAGAAATCGGCGTCAGCTCCGCAATCTCGCTAGGCTAGAAGCTGTGCAAGCTACGGGCTACAAGGTGATATTTGAAGCGTTTTCTGCTTTCGTGTGGCCGTTTGGGCGTGTAGGCTTCATTCGCGCTTTGCAAATTCTATGCGAAATAAAATTGAGTAATGTGTCGCATTTTACCTGTCTATTCGCAGCACCTTCTATTCGATTTTCTTCGCGGGATTTGCTTTCGTTTCTAAACAGATCGATACGAAAGATATCGACAATATTTAGTTGACTGTCAATTGATCTCACTTTAGACTATCACCTTTCAAGTCAAATAGAGAGTGAAATATAGGGCAGAACGGTAATAAATATTCGCAGAAATGCTGCCAGGTTTCAGTCATGTGGCCTACGTATCTGTAACGCCAATAACTCGATGGAAAATTTATTGTCTTGCTTCGAAACACTTTATGGTGAGAACACACTACGAACTGTGGGAAAATAATTACGTTTTAATAGAAGTCAGTGGTTCGGATCGATATCTGTATGCCATGCCCATGGTGCCAACTTATCACATCTTTAGTTTGTCAATTGTCATTTGGAAAAACACAGCATTGTTCGCTATCCAGGAACTGTCACTAAACTTGAACATGCAGCTGACAATAACCAGATCATTTGAAATCACTCGAAACGTTTATCTGATAGCTGATATAGAAAACTTGTCATTTCTTTCAATTTCAGGGGTACTATCACCATATCGCCGTGTCGGAAGAACAGTGACGCAACTGCAAAAAATTTAAATTTTTTTCGGAGAAACAATATCATTTTTGACAATTGCCCACAAGCCATACGAGCTTATTAATAGTTATTATAGACAGCTTAGATCAAGAGCACGTTCGTTTAAAACAACGGGGAACGATTTTATGCAAGAATAGCAAAACCACAAAATATTGAAATGTGAAAGCAAAAAATTTTCAAAATTGCAGTTGCGTCACTGTTCTTCCGACACGGCGATATATAGATCTGCAACTTCGATTCTCTTTATTTTAAAATGCCCGACTCTTCATTCTGAGTGCAACTCCAAATCGCCGAGAATATGTTCGAAAATTAAATCGCGGACGCCAGCGACTTTTCAAATTGGATCAATATTTTGTTTTTTCATTTGAAGCCGGAATATGTGCACCGCTCCAACTAGTTCTAGAAATATTCGTTTCCCGACTTTCACTTCGACTCCGACTCCAAATCCTCGTTAGATTCATATATCCACCCATTTTATATGTATCCCCAATTTTCCGGATATTGCAGGTCACAACTCCAATCTCCTTGGCCTTTATCTCACTTACCATCCTGAGAAATACACTATATCAGTTATTACACCATAACTGATTTGCACAATTTTCGTGTTCGCCACTATCACTACCGGCAACCCAAGCTCCAAGACGAATCGTTTGGCATTATAATAGAGTCTATTAGGGAGATCTGAACGACTTCTACAGATCGTTTGATTAGAACTTGTGCTTCATATCCAATGACTACGATGAAGCCTGTAAACTCATTACCGAACAATTTAAAGGAGAATGCGGTTCTTCTTCCCTACAGCTTCACAAGCGTCAATCCATCTAAGGACTCGTGGTTTACTGCAGACTGTCTCGATGCCATTCAGGCTCAAAATGCTGCTTATAGAACATTTAGGGCACACTCCACACAATTCAATAGAGAGAATTTTATTAAGGCAACAAACACCTGCAAGACCACTATTCACCATACAGGACCAAAAGTTGAGACGAAAGATCCTGGACGTCCCAATGGATAGAAATCCTTTAGGTCATTCGTGTGTCATAGTGGTCGATTAAATTCTACAGGCTCTATCTTTGAAGGTGGTTTCCTACGCAGATGATATCGTCTTGATGGTGAGAGGCAAGTTCCTGGACACCTTGAGCGATTTACTAGAAGTTGGGCTCAAATCTTTGAGCAGGTGGGCTGGTAACTGCGGTCTCAACATTAATCCGGAGAAAACCGACCTTATCCTCTTCACGAGGAAAAAAGACTGAGAATTCAGGCTCCCACACTTGAATGGCGTTATCATCCCGCTCTCCCTTAGTGTGAAGTATTTAGGAATCTATCTTCATCCTAGGTTGAACTGGAAACTCACGATTGACGACAGGATCAAGAAGGCACCGAATGCTTACTACGCTTGTCAGAAAATGATAGGATAAACCTGGAGCCTTAGCCCGAAAATAGTTCATTGGCTGTATGCCTCGGTAGTTAGACCCGTTCTTACGTACGGGTCTCTGGAGTGGTGGCATGCGCTGGATGTCGGGACTAACAGGGCCGCCATGGACAGAATTCAAAGAATTACACTCATTGGAATTACTGGCGCTTTACGTACCACGACTTCCAGGGCTTTGGAGGTAATCCACATAATCCCACTGGACTTAGCGGTCAAATCAATAGCGGCAAAGAGTGCTTTGCGTCTGCGTGAGGCAGGCTATTGGAAGGAAGGCAGTGTGGGCCACACTAGGATCTTGTCAGTTTCCCTGTGCTCCGGCATTCCAGAGCGAACCGACTACTAGACACCGTCTTTTAGTTTTGGACATTCGTATGTTGTGAACATTCCCACCAGAATGGAGTGGGAATCTAGGATCAGCACTCCAAACATGCTTGCTATCTACACTGATGGCTCCAAGATCGAAAGTGGAACGGGGGCAGGAGTGTACTCTTGCGACCTCGATATCATGGAATCGTTCAGGCTACCGGATAGCTCGAGTGTGTTTCAGGCGGAAATATTTGCATTGACAAAAGCAGTGGAAATAATTGTGCAAGAAACAGTGTGTGAATAGTGCAATAACTATATACGTTGACAGCCAAGCTGCTATAAAGGCTGTTATACGCACGTAACCAAATCTAGACTAGTAAGCGAATGTAAAAGAACTTTGCAAGAGGTGGGTTTAAATAATGCACTAAAAATCTGTTGGATCCCTGGTCACAGTGACTTCCTTGGAAATGAAAAGGCAGACGAGCTCGCCAGAAGGGGGTCGAAGATGAGCATAGAGCTGGCTGATGAATGGGTTGTATGTACCATTGAACGTGTAAAAGGAATGATTGATATAGAAGCACTCAGACAAACTGAAGGGGCTTGGGCGAATCTTTCGGGTTCCCGGCAGGCTAAAATGTGCTGGCCGAAACTTGATAAGAGGAACTATAGTTTCATACTGTCTGTGGGTAGGAACGCTTGTAAACAACTCATAGGGGTCTTAATGGGACACTGTCCTTTTGGGCGACATGGAGAAAGACTGGGAATACCCATGGCTGATCTATGTCGCGGTGGTGATGAGAATGTAGAACAAACACTGGAGCATCTAGTGTGTGAATGTGAAAGTCTGGCTAGTACCAGATATCGGTACTTGAGGAAATTCTTCTTGACCGATTTATCAGAACTTGCAATGATACCTTTATGGAAAACTGCTCTCTTCATAAAGAAGAGCAACATTTGGAATCAATAATTAAGAGTCCGATTTTATACGAGGGGAACACAATGGATCCTTAGTGATCTTTCGTGATGGGCTGTGGCACAGTGCTACAGTTCACTGCTCTAAACTTAACCTAACCTAGGTCATTCGTGAAAGCGGTTAACAAGAATTTTATTTCGTCGTCCACACCTCCACTTAATGAAGGTAACCGCACAGTTGTTGATCGTTGCTAGAAAAAGCAAATCTCCTGGCCTAGACTTTTGCTAGAAACTCTACCCTTCCACCACCTAATACTCAGTCCCCCCAACTGTGTTATTTAGAAATATGAAATTGCCTCCCATCAAATGTAATACTGGTGTCCTTCCGAAACGCCTTCAAAATCCACTGATCCAAAAGGCATTTCTCCATTATCCTTAAAAAGTGCTCCTCACCTTTGGCTAAACCTCTTCGCAATCTTCTCCATCGTTTTGTTCTTCCGCAAAGTTTCCTTATTCATGGAAACTGGCTAATGATCAGCTTGTATATAAGAAGGGTAGCAAAATGAACCCTTCTACTTCCATCTTTGCAAAAACTGAACTGAAACTACAGTCAACCGTAAGATCGTACAATGCTTGGAAAGCAATAATTTTTTAGACGACCATAAATAAAGGTTTCGGACATCGGAGATCTGTTGGTCTACCTTACTGAACGTTGAATTCATAAATTGGGAGAGGGTCAAGTACTTGCGCTTGACATAGCAAAAGCATTTGACAGAGTTTGGCACAAAGCCCAACGTTCTAAGCTTAATGCATTTGATATCAATGCTCCTTGTATTAGATGGATTGAGCGCCTTCTTTCGGAACGTACAGGGTGGCGCACGGCAGACGCATGGATTTGAAACATCAATAAAAAGCAAACTGTTCTAAAATTGCTATTTTTTTATTTTTTTCTGGTTTATTTACATGGGAGATTTAAGTTCATATAGTTTTAAACATTCTATCTATCAAATGGTGGCCCTCACGCTCTAAATATTGTGTAAGACTTTTTCTGAAGTTTTCGTTCACTCTTTCAAGCATTGCCACAGGAATTTGGAGGATGCGGCTGCGAATGTTGTCTTTGAGGGCTGTTAGTGTTGTGGAACAATCGTTGTAAACAAGAGATTTTAGGCATCCCCACAGGAAATAATCGTAGGGCTCCAAATCAGGAGAGGGCGCTGGCCAGTTCAAATCGCCTCTTAGGAAGATGAGGCGCCCGGGGAATCTTTGAATGGAACGTCTCGAAATGCCAAGGGCTCCTGCCTGTTTACGAATTAAATGCGTGGGAGATTGTTCAATTGCAGCTCGAACCCTCTCGATTTTTTCTGGAGTAGAGACATTTCTCTGAGGCCCCTTTCTTATCGTGAACACATTTCCGCTATCCTGGAAGGCATTAACCCACGCAAGAATTCGATTTCGATCGGGAACTCGACCGCGGGGGGTGATATTGAACTGTAAACGAAAGGTACGCTGCACACAGACGAAGGAGAGGTTGTTTGAAAAATAGGCTTGAACACAAAAACCACGATGTTGAACAGGCCACTCCATCTTGGCGACTGAAACCAAGTGTTAACAAACCTTTCTTCCCACTCTTTAGAACCACCCCACTATCAACCCTCTCCGACCGCTAGGAAGGGAGCAATGACCTTTTCAAATCCATGCGTCTGCCGCGCGCCACCCTGTACTATACAGGTTTCTTTATCTCCATTACGGGATCCCTCAAGGCTCAATTGTATCACCTACCTTATTCCTAATTTTTATTAACGACCTTCTGCAGTTCACTCTCAATCCGATCCACAGCTTCGCAGATGATAGTACAATTGACAACACTTACAGCTTCAACTTGATTACATGGTATGGAATGGAATGGTATGGTATGGTATATGAGGTGGTGATGCCATCATCCATCCTCCTGCACTTAGACGTTATTGTTCGTCAATTGTGCTCCCCGTTTGAGTATGATAACTCCTGGAATCTAAAACCATTTAATAAATTTTATAAAGTTTGCTATGTTACATAGCTTTCTTTTATCGATATCAACAAGGTCATCGAGGAAATAAGCGCCGAGATTCCTGATAGGGCCGGATAATCGCATTAGGACGTGGAAGATTGACTCTTCCACTTCTGGGTCACCGCAGCAACTCGATTACATAGTCGCATCAGTCTTCGGTACCCTTTCAACTCAATCAGTTATTTGGTTCTTCAAACTCATCTCAATCTCTGAATGGAGCAGGGTAAATCGATTAGAGTTTAATGCTACAAAAACACAAGCTTGTCGTCTTTCACTTGAATACGACACGTTGGGGCCTGATCTTATTATTGATGGCATTGGACACTTCGGAACATTTCCACCTTCTTGGAATGAACATTGATCAAAAAGTTGATTGGAGTCACCACATTTCTGATGTCAAGCACCTAGGTTTCCTCCGAAGGTGCAACAAATTTTTCGCATCATCAAATCTTCCAAAAATTTCCAAGTCCCATATCAGGCCAGGACTTGAGTACGATTCGCATATTTGGGCAGGATCACCCAGAATTTAGCTCTCTTTGCTCGACCGTATTCATTTTCGCTAGAAACTGTTAAGCTTCTCTTTAAATTCCCGCAACAACATAAATCACAAATTTTTCGCATTCTTCGCGTGCAATTTCCTGATGAATTTTAAACAAGACTCGCCAGACATCTACTAAGAAAATCGATTGGAGCAAGGTTGCAACAAGGTGATAAGCGCCGCTCAACCCCTACGGCAATTGCATTCGAAATTCGCACTAATATCCGTCACAACAAAATGATTTGCGCAATTTTATTTAATTATTTTTGTCTTTTTGCATTAATTTTTATGGAAGCGAAATAACGACCGGAGTAAGCGCGTCCCATGGTGCATCCCATGACGACACTTTGGTGACATGCCTGCTGGAATTTTAATTAATTTTAAGTACTCCGTAGAAATTCCTCATGATTTATGGTTAAGAATTGTAGGGGTTTGGTTTGGTTTTTTTTCTGGCATGATGGCGGATTAGCGGCCGGTAGTCCTTAAATCGAATCCTTAAAATAACCTGGACTTACCTTGAAATGTTGACGACGTTGATTCCAGAATGCCGCGCAAACTCCTCGTGTGATGGTGGAGCATGGACTCGAAGTCGGTCGTGGCCATTTTCATTAGGTCCTCCTCGGTCTTATTTGTACAGCAGTGGCCACCACAGATGGATCCTGTAAAGAAATAACAGAGGATCATTTTAGTATTGTTTCTTGCTGTTGTTCGCTTTGAGAAAAACAATTAAATGAATTTGAGTTATGTTATTATTTATTGTTGTTTTTTTCTTTATTGTACACAGGTAGCCAGGTATAGGCCGCTTGATTGAGAGACTGATAAGCGAATGGAATGCGAAATTAATTGACTGCAAAATATCGAAATGAATTGTTTCGCATGTTCGGATCGTCTGAATGCGTGGCAAGATTCTCATAAACTGTTGTTAAGAGGTTGTGCATTCTTGTGTCCTTGTGTTCTTCGCCAAGGTGAACCAAGAATATTAATGGGATATGGAAACATTGTCGTGCATGTAGTGAGCATCATTATATCAAATTTCAGTGAAACAATGAGTGGATTTCGCCGATGATGCATTGTATTGTTAATTGTACGAGAAATGTACGAGTACATAGGCACCGCGTTTTGTCGACCGTCGACGCATGTCTTGAATTATAAGACCGCTTAATGTCATGTCCAATTTATCCGAAAATAATGTTATTAATAAAAAATATTTCACTGAATTTTTCCTTGAGGTTGTTTTTGGTAGCTGAAACATCACACGTGATGCTAGGCGGTGCAGAGTTTATAGTGCTGGAACAACTCTTCCTATTCCATACAAATATCACTCCAACCAACGATCAAAATCACTTTTTGACACACTTTGACAAGAATTCGCTCCGCTGTGAATTACAATCTTAACTTTAATTCGAGTGACAAAAAAAATCAATCGAATATCGAGTAGACAAATAAATTCTTCAAAAAATTTTAATCAGCAGTAAAGCTTATTCGAGCAAAGTATTGATACATGTGCCCTGTCAACCCGAACCTTCAACAATAAGATCAAAGTCTCCAAAGAAAACTACAACCTTATACAATAGCGGAGCAAACTCTACACACTCGTCTTACACTCCACCTCTTCTCGTATATTCTTCACACATCCCGAATATTCCACACACACAATTGAATATGCTGGAAATCTCTCGTCTCAACACATGCATTATATAAGTGCCGCCGAACTTATACAAGGGATTAATTTTTTACTGTGAGAGCGAGATGACGGTCAGTTCTACGCGAAGGTGATTTTCATTGAGAACAGCTATTAAGTAGTAAATGAAATCGAAAAGCGTTGCCAATGCGATCAAGTATAGAAATGAAATCGAAAAGCGTTGTCTATAGTGCAATTTTCGAATACTATTTAATAAAGCGTGTTTATTGCTTTTAATTTTAATCGAATTGTGTTTTACTTGAAACGCAAGCGGCAAAGGTCATCGTCGAGCGGTTCCTCAGAGCAAGCTTTTGTCACTTTAAGTAGGTGATGTTCGTATTCCGCTCAAGAACACTGCTAAATACTTAGGAATTACCTTCCATCATCGTTTAAAATCGAACGTTCATGCAAGGTTGATATTGAATAGAGCGAAAGGAGCCGCGGCTTCGGTGGGAACGCTTCTTTCATCTAGAGTTGTGGAGAAGTCTACAAAACTTCTCCTGTATAAAACTTTAATTAGACCTATCATTACCTATTGTTTCCCAGCATGGCTCTGCCTTTCTCCTTCAGTGGCAGAACAGATTGAAATATTTGAGAGGAAGGTGATACGTAAATGCGTTTCAAAGTATCGACGTCCCAACAAGAAGTTTTATCATAACAGTACTTTGTATTCTGAGACTGGGGTGATTCCGATCCTACATTATATGTTACAAACCAGTAAAAATCGAATTGAGAAGTGGCGTTCACAACCTCTTATAGCGATACGCGACTTGTTTGCGGAGCCTCCTTGGCCAGATGATCGGTTCTACTTATGTCCGTTTAGAATTTTATCGGAACACGAGCTATCACCTCCCGAGTGTCCGCCGTTTACCAAACCTAGCTTTTATATTACGACAAATGAGGGAACTTACAGAGGTTAATTCCATATATACATATTTTTTGAGAGGCGTTTTCCGGTATTATGTAATTATTAAAGATACAATCATCCATAAAGAAGCGTTCTCGGATGTCATATTTAATTTATTCATATTTTACTATTGTATTTTTGGACTCCGAGCTTTGTCACCGATCTGCCACTTATCATTTTAATATAACTACATTTTAAGTTTATTTAATTTCATTCATTATTCTTCCTTTTTTCTTCTTATTATTATTGCTATAATTTTTTTTTTTTTTTATTATTAGTTTCTTAGTTAAGTTAATTTTAATTTAGTTTAAGATATTTTATTAATTTTATTATAAGCATTTTCAAGCTGATTAAGCCATGTGAGCAGATGGCGATTACATTTAGAATAATTATTGTTTTTAATTGTCTTCATTAATTGACTACGGTCGAATTTTTAATGTAATATTTGTTGTTTGACTTTTTTAGACTCGTTGTCAGACATTTTCTATATTTCGTTGTAAATTTCATTTGTTTTTAAAGCCTCAATAAATTTTATTTGTATTTGTATTTGTGTTGTATTTTACTTGAAAGACTGGCGAATGCCTAGCTCGCAACAATATTATCATACAGACAAGAAAATAAGAGAGTAGAATAGGTACTGGAAATTCTATCAGATTAAGCCAAAAAATTCAAATCTCCAACTCCACTTCTTTTCGTATAGTACGCTCTGGTAATCTTTACTGATACCTTCTTTGTTTTACAGCAGATACTTTTTTGTTAAATTTCAATTCAATTATTCAAACCAAACAATCGAGATTTTCTTCAAGAATTTTTCGCAACTTTATACAGTGCAGAGTAGGCTAGGAACATGTGCAATTAACAACAAATAGAGCAGAGAAGTCACACAGAGTGAATAGTAGTAGTTCCCGACGGTATACAGATTTTAACACGTCCAATACGCTGCCAGATATTTCTCTCCCTATTATCAGCTTATTGTAACATCCCAGCAGACCAAAAACACAGAAATCCGTCAGAATTCCGATGGAAAGTTCTTTATATAGTCGGAATTCCGGGCTAGAAATCTGTGCGATTCCCGACAGATTTCCATATGGCGAGGTTGACGCTGTTCCGTGGAATTTTTCTTACCGAAATCTTTGAGAAATGTCCGGAGCATTTCCCAAAGCTTTTTTCCCCTTCCGAAAGCTTACTAAAATTTAATTTTGATAATTTTTATCAGGTTTGGCGCAAAGAAACATAGAGTCTGTAGAATTTTCTGCAATCATAACCGATTGTGCGAAAATTCTACTGATCCTACTGATCATTTTTTGGGTCAGACCGGACAAGACAGCGAATTACTTTTCACTTCAGAATAATTTTTAATTATGTACTTCTCAGCACAAGGATTTTGGAATTTGCACAGAGTTTTCCACGATATGTTCGGATGTCGGCAAGTTCTTTTGGAATTCTGCCTGATAATTCCATGAAATTTTTATTGCTTTTCCTTATGGAATTATCTTTGAATTTTCCAACTGAAATTCAGCGGAAACTTCTGCCTTCCATTCCCCTATATCAGAAATAGCTTGAAACTTTCCGAGAACATCAGAACATTCCGCTTTATTGGTCTGCTGGGATGTCAGACGAAAACTAAAAAAACAATACATTCATTGGATAACCGGATTGTTACAGTTGAGCGAACTCTATTATTGTCCAAGTCCTACATAATCACCTCAAATATCAGCAAGCTTTAACATTATTTGCACCTATATCTTAACCCCATCTTGATGTTAAAACTTAAACTTGCTGCTCTACTCTGCACGGAAAATGCTTTATTGGTATAAAATAGTTAAAGTTAGTTTTTGACTGTATTCCATGCATTTGACAAAAAAATTTGAAATTTTTCTGTCAAAATAGAGCAAAAAAAATAATGTGGCAAACAAAATTTTGACCATTACGCTATCTGACTGCATTTGCAGCCATAATAGTCAAATATATGACATAGTGGCATACAGTGTAATACAAGCTTATTATTACAATTTTTGCAAACAAACGTAAAGAAGCGATAAATCGGTTGCATATTTTAGTTTTTTGTTTTTAACAATTATTTAAAAGAAAAAATTAAAATATTGTTTTAAACATACAAAATGTGCATCATTTTCATCAAAAAACGATAATTATCCAAATTATTTTGTAAATTTCTATTATTTATTATTTAAGAAAAAAGAATATGTTATCAAGGACGTATGTGGTTTCGTATTTTATTAAGAGATGACATGAGTAGATTTTCTAATGAAATTTATAAGATGTTTTATCTAAAACTGCCCAGCTTTAATTAAAAATTGTTCTATTAAATTTTTTCCAGTTGTTTCTGTGTCTGAATTTTTTTTAAATTACTCTCACTATTGTAACAAAAACAAGCCTTGTATAAGATTGTCTAGACCTGATTAAATATAAATTTAGACAGAATTACCCGACATAATTGAATAAATAAGTTAAGGGTCAAAAGAAATGCTACCTAAGCGTTTAATACAAAACTTTTAATTACCAGATTTTCTTATCATCGAAATAACATGACATTATTAGATTATCACTAAATGTCATGTATATTGGTCTGTAATTGGCTTGGGTTTAATTAGAAGCCACGATAGGGTGGATGTCTATCGTGAGATTCTCTAGAATGCATCACACTTTTTACACTAGATACAAAAAAAATATGGGAAATTGTTGTAGTTTTTAATCTTTACTAAACGATGCGATAAATGTCATTGGGAAATTTTTCACTAGTTTATAATTTGTAAAAATGAATTATTTCCTTGTAATAGAAAAATCTAGCCAAATAGCACCACGTTTCGAAGAGTTTTTGATACATTCTGTGACAAGTCAATGCAAACTGAAAAAAATTACCCTAATAATATTGTTAAATATAATAAAAATTATCTAAATCTATATCTCAATGAAATAGGACTCCAATAATTGAAGAGGAAGTAGTTTTCTTTAAATCTTGGAAAAATGCAAAAAAGAATCATTACATTACGTGAAGCGGATATAAAAATGGTTATTCAATAGGTATATAACAATTTTGTATTTTAATACCAATGCACCCTTAAACTTTTTTGCTAGTCTGTCAATGTCAAAACGTCAGTCAAGGTTTACATTTTTTCATAGTGAAGTTCACGAACGAGGAACGTTTGGAAATTATCTCAATTATTCTGTGTTTTATTTAAATGTAAAATTGTTATGTTCCTATTGAATAACTCCAGCGTGTTTTCGAGACCATTAAGTCAAGAAGTACGATATTAAACCGAAGGAAGCTTTCAATAGCTACTCCATTAAAAGGTTTAAGGTTGGAAGTTATGGGTGAGTCCTTCGCTGGTACCTGATGCATAGATGGCTGTATCGTCAGCAGATAATCCCAATGAAGAAGAAGTCATAGATACACATTAGATATAGTATCGGGTCAAGAACAGAACTTTGAGGAACTCCATTGCTTGCCTCGTTGTTATTAGAGAGACTGTTCTGATCGCATGCTCTGAAGGTTCTATCCTTCAAGAAGTTGTGATTAATTTTTATAAAGTAAGACGGAAATTTACATTTGATAATTTTGTGTATAAGCCCATTATGCTATATACGGTCGAAAGCATTTTGATAGCATTTCTAATTCCCAGAAGCTGATGTGTAGTGGAGTGGTATTTGCGGAATCCGAATTGTTCATCCGGTAAAATGCATTTATTATCGATAAAGTCAACTAGTATTCCGAGATTGCTGATTAGGCTAATAGGTCGATAGCTACTTGCTAACAGTTGGTATTTTTTGGATTTAAAATTGAGATCATTTTCGCTGACTTCCATTGACAGGAAAAGTAACCAAATTTGAGTCATGGGTTGAAGATATGTGATAACAATATTAATGCTTTTGTTGGAATATATTTTATTTTAATAAATAAATAAAAACCCCACAGTGGCCGGATATTGCTTGGGTAAAAATTAATGGCTTTAATATATAGAAGGCCCTGAAAGTGACCAAAAATCTTCCATTCTGGCTATTTATTTCAACTTACTCTTTTGACAGTTCGATTGAACTAACTTTGTTCGCTCAGCACGGGCTCAAAACAAAAACAAAACTGCGACAAAATACTGTCGGTTTGGTTGAAACAGTGTTTTGGATTTGTTCGAGTTCGAGTTTTTGTATTCCGTGTTTTTAAAAACATGAACAAAACAAAAACTCAACTTGTGTCCGTTCGGTGGCAAACCGGCATTATGATTACCGCAACCATACCACAAGTGCTACAACTCAATCTTTTTAACCATGCCGATGCGATCACTCAGAAACAATCGCATACTATCATTTCTTCCATTACGAAAAGTGTCGTCATCCGCGGTGTAAGTTCGCTTTAATGGTTCTTATGAATATATTTATTTGTTACAATTATTTATTTGGTTGCCGTAGTCAGAATATGTTTACGACGAACCATGTAGGAACAAACCTCAAGTTGATAGAACTATCAGAATAGTTATTGTGATCAAAAATATTGTTAATTTAACAATACTCTTAGGGTTTCATTACCTTTCATTCGATTGAGCTTATATTTTCGAGAAACATAAGTATATACATAGTTCCAGAAATCAAATTTTAAATTCTGTAATATATAATAATCAGATTATCACATATATGTATTAGTAAACTATATTGCTAGCGGCACTTGTCAGATTCAGTATCGTTGTTAACAGCTGATTCTGAATTTGCCAATTCAATATAGTGGTAGTTTAAACGTTTCTGGATTTTAATTTAATATTATAATATTTTTTATAATTCAAATAGTTGGAACATTTAAAAAATATAACACTATTTTTCACATTACATATCTTATTTTGTGAAAATTATGTAAGTGCTGCTAATTTGAAATTATGAACAGTACAATTTCATATAAAACATATTTTTCGCAATTAAATATTTTTATTTACAATGTTCAAATTTCATAAAAACTTGATTTGTATTAAAATGTTGTACTCCCCTTCCTTGATTCTTTACATTTTGGAGACAAAATCAACAGCTGATTCTGAATTTTCCAATTCAACTCGTGCTTATTGATTTTGCATGGAAAAATATGACAGCTAGCAATGTAGTACTAATACATATATGGATTATCAGGCCTATTCTGTGTACAGTCACAAGTCACAATTTCAGCGGAGAGTCATAATTTTACAAAATCTGTGGCTGTTCAAATTCTAGCATTATTCACAATTTTGACGTTTTAAAAAAAACATCACAAAATCGTGACTATCGAAATAGTTGATCACAACGGCCAGCCAGGCAAACAAATTTAACATTTCGTGAAGTTTCAATACTTAATATTGAAAAAAATGGAATGTTTGTTATATTTCCTGAAGTAATTACTGGAAGAAGCTGAACAAAAGTAATTTAACGTAAATTTAGATGGCTGTTTTACATTTTGTGTGATTTAAGGGCGTTAAGAAGAGCTACACTCCGAAACTTGAGGAACGCAAGTGATCCGTTTTTATTAATCGACAATACATTTCGGTTTTCCACGTTTTAGATGCTTACTAATGCACACAACTTTCCATTATACATACACTTGTAAAGGCCGAATTGATCACTGATACTGACACAGCATTATTATTTTCACATGTCTCCAACTATGTGTGAGAAGAAATTATTGTGACCTTCCTTGTGACTGCAGCGCCAGATTGCAAAAAAACGTTTCGATCACAAGCGCAGTCACAAAATTTTAGTCACAGCAGGCTGTGACCTATTATAGGTCACAATTTCAGAATAGGGCCGTATGTCTACAACAAACATAACTTATGTCGTTAAAACCATTTAGAAAATTTGAAATGGCTCTTCCAATCAAAAATATGGTTGCGTGAATGACACAACTAGGTTACCTCAATCCTAATTGTATTCGATTCAACCATAACCTGTAACCTAAAATCATTTTCTAATTACCATATTACAGGATTTATACTATTGACGTGATCGTTCTAATAAAAAAAAAGGTTTTGTGAATCACACACCTAGGTTTCCGCAACTATAATTTTGTTCAAGCCAAACATAGCATATTTCTAAATTGTTTAATTTTTGCTATAGACCTATAGTTATTACAAACATAAATTCAGTTAGTACAACTATGTAACATATTGTAATACGGTTGTGGCAATTATAACCTCTATCATAGTAAGTTTCTCCCAAAATGTGATTGCCATAATCATATTTTTCCTTTGACTGTACGGTTCTTGATAAACTTTGCTATATTCAGATTAACATTCTAGTTTTTACTTACGAAAAATTCATATTGTTTGTGCAGAATACTTCTAGAGTTCCAGATCAACATGTTACATATTCTTAATTTATCCAGTATAGACATATTTCACTGGAAGCTTAGTATTAACTTTGAATTGATCATTTTTGTTCCTGCATGAAAACAATTTGGAAATATTTTTATCCAGCAAACTATAAATTTCGTCCATAGAAATTATTACTTTTTGTAATATTGCCTAAATTAGTTATGTTATTGTTTTCACGCTATTGTTGTTTCCGCTGCTGTTCTTTGTCCATGCACTAAATTCCATTGTGCGCTGTATAGGCTCTTTTATATTAGATTGGGGTATCTCTCGGGTCTGAATCTCTCCGTAATTCAATTTAATTTTAATTTTTTAAAGGGTTTAGGAACGTAGTATCAAGTATTTCCGCTCCGTGAAAACATTCAATTCATTGTGGATTTGATCGTATTGTTCAAAAAATAAATTTATTTTTTTTAAATATTAAATGTTTGCCTATTTCAACGTATTATTCAAACCTCGAACCTTGGTTATTTCCAAAACATAGACCAGATGATGAGGTCTTAAAATTAGATGTTGTAAAGTTACTGTGCTTTTGAAAATGGGACAAATTATTGATGCTGGCGCTCTAATCGCACTTAAACTCAAGTAGTCGTTAAGCATGTGATGAGAACTTCTTAACACTAATAATTTATTGAAATCTATCAATCAAAATATATTATTTAAAATTGAAAGCGGAGAAATACCGGCGAAAAGGTGCAAACTTTTCTGGACTGGGTCCATCTATCAGGGTTTTATGGCTGTATTTTGAAATATTCTGGTGGAGTATTTGTTCGGTGAATTTGCAATAAGCCTTGTATTATATTTGTTGTGTTAAGTAAGATTTTTAATGGAGTCAATTCTTTAATAAGTTAAAAGATGGCGAAGCCTACAAAAGGATTGATTAGAAGATGGTTTTGTTGTGCAGTACTAAAGCAGGATTGTTATACGTAAATGGGGCGATCAATTGTATTCTTGCAGAAAATTCTTTGATACATTTATTGGGTTTTTGATTGCAATTGTTATTGCTCACCGGCAGCGAGCGGAATATAATAAAATGCGCTCTAACAGGATTATTTAGAGTCGATGCAGGATAAATTTATTAAAAGTGTCTTAGGTAAAGTAAGGGAAAATTATTCCAGAGCGTTTTCTGGAAATACAGGTAGGGGAGATCTAGGCACAATGACGCGTGGTATATTGAAACATTGGAATTATGATTGAAGGATTTTATATTTAATACTTTGTGACATCTTTCTGTTCCTAATTGCAGCAACTCCATTAACTACCAAACATATAGTAAATTTGCAGTGAGGTATTCTTGTATGTAGTGAAAGTACATGCAAGTGAATCACTTCTAATCGTTGAAACTACACAGATAAATACCACATTTTCGATCAGTAGTTCACAAACATTCAAATACACCACGTGGGATGCACTAAAAAACATTGTAGTTTGAGCTTGAAGTTGACGAGACATGGTATATGCAAAGTGTGATTCGAAGTTTTTTGCAAAGAATATTTGTAACATTAATCATTTTATATTAAGACTATTGCTGTAAACAATTGGATTGTTGTAAACAATTGATCTAAATTTTCTTTTGTTTTGAAATTAATTGTTACCTTTATAGTTTTATAGACATGATATCTTTTAAACAATATGTTAAATTATAATTAAAGCCAGAAATTTGCGTTTGATGTACTACACCCCACGCACACGTGGAGTACTGTGAAATATTTGCAATACATAAACATTTGAAGATGAAAAGAATAACTACAGATATAAAAAAAATAAACAGTAATCACTACAGAATAAAATGTCCAATCAACAACATAACAAAGTTCCAATTACCTAACAAATATACTTGAAAGCTGGTTGTGAATTCAAATTTGTTCCTTCCACTTTGCCACAGTCTCCCCTACTGCTCTAATTCGTAAGTTAGAATAGCTCATCTCGGTTAATGGAAGATTTAAAATCTTTTACAAAACTCTTTCGGACTCTACGTTTATTTTGAAGATATTGTATCAAAAATAAGTTTAAAAATTATTAAAATTTTGTTTATAATTTTTGATTAATGGACTCTAGAGCACAACTTAAAAATAATCAAAATTTTCCAAAGGTCACCATTTTTTAGGCTAACAATTTTCAATAAAAAAGTAAAATCTGTTGTTTCTACCTGAAAATCGTTTATTTCAATGTTTCTTTCCTGTACACAATATTGTTGAAAGTATGTTCAGGTTGAAATATGTACTTATAATAATTCAGATTAATTGTTAACTATTCTCAATTATATGTCGCTATAGTTGCAGACTAATTAGTATACAAGGTAGTCGATAGCACAAACTTATAAAGGTTACGTTAGGTGTAATTAAGAGTGAAAGTTGTTGTACAGACGTATCCGGCCAGGTATCAAATTTTATCACTTTTATAAAATAAGGACAAAATTTAAAAAATTTTTTTTTATTTTTCTGATTTCATCTAAAAAACATACATGTAGTTTTTCTCTGGCAGCCCAAACCAAAAAACGAAAACTTAAACTTTGCAATATTCAATTAGAATAGCGTAGAAAGCTCTACACACTTCTTGTACGTTCTATACAATTCTTGCATGTTCCATACACACAAACGAATATGGTGGAAATTTATCGACTCAAAACATGCAGTATATAAGCACAGCAGGGTTTGTACACGGGATTAGTTTTTCAATTGCGAGAGCGAGACGCAGAACAGTTATACCAGAAAGTGGATTTGTGGAGGGATTTTCATTGATAACAGCGATCGCGTAATGAATGAATTCGCAAAGAGTTGCCAATACTGTGATAATTGAATGCGATTGAATAAAGCAATTTATGTTTTTATTAATTTGAATCGACTCGGATTTTTACTTGAAATTACGGCCATACCCTAGCTCGCAACAATATTTATCGAATTGTTCTCTATAACATAAATTCATTATAGACTAGCTGATCGGCCACGCATTGCTGTGGCTCAGTCCGGCTTAGTTAAAAACATAGAAAAAAGTTAGTACAGTAACGTTTCTAATAAGTTTGATTAGTTATTTATTGCCGCACTGGAAACTGTAGTCGCTTAAATTGAAATGGTATATCGGTCGGAATCATTGGGATGCATGGTATCAAAACGTAGTCTCATTTATATTTGACCTTTATAATGGTCGCTTCGGTCACGTTGTTCATTAATTTTTTCACCGCTAGCCTTGTGTTGTTACAAAGACGCGGTTGTGTGATATTTCGCAATATTATGACTACCGATCCGACCTTCAATTGAAGATTGTGAGGCGGCAATCCTGGCAAACCCAGCGAGTTCAAATATTCAGGTGGATAGTTGACGACATCATCTTGGTTAGTAGTAGAATCGACTGATTTGTATGTCCTTAATTCACCAGGAATTTTTTTTTGAATTTTGAAATTTTATTCATTTACATCCATGTTTTTGGCAATATTGCTCGTTTGCTCAACCAAATATGATCTGTGTAATTTTTATCAACGTTTGGGAACACCTTTTGAATGAGTTCAGTTTTTGATTCAGTAAACTGACAAAAATTATCAGGAAAGGATATCCAGCCAGTCAAAATGTCTAAAGGGAATTTGCCATTACCAATGTCAATGTGTTGTTTTGAAAATGTTTCTCCAGATCGATCATTTTGCAACTCGACACGCATGTTCTTGCTTAATATCTTGACGTGCTTCCATAAAATTGAGGACTTTAAAAATGCATTTAGTTCATCAGCTGGCGCTGGCAGTGGGATCACTGGCAATGTTTGACGAAAATCTCTAGCTAACAAAATCATCGCACCACCAAATCGGTTTTGATTGTTCCGCATATCTTGCATGGTTCCGTCTAATGCCTCCAAAGACTTTTTATGTGTCATCGTGCATTCATCCTATACTATCAGTTTACATTGCTGCAAAACCTTTGCCATTGCAGTGTTCTTCGAAATGTTGTAGGTCGGAGTTTCGCTGCTTTACATATTTAATGGCAATTTTAGCGCTGAATGGGCTGTTCGATCGCCTTCCAACAATGTTGCTGCAATGCCTTGCTTCATCAGGCATTGTAGCAACATTGTTGGAACACCTTTAGTGGAAAAATGGGAGTTTTACATTTTTCCTGGCAATTTTTCTCTTTATAAGAACCTTCCTCGGACTTCAGTGAATGTTTGGAAAGAAAAATTAGCCGAATTAGTGTTACCATAGGATCATCGAATCCAGTCCTACTCGTCAAATTATTTAGAGCTTGCAGTGAAGCGTTGGATTCTCGGGACCTCCGTTGCGACAAGGTCACTGAGACTGTTGAAGAAGTAAGCTCCAAGATGAGCTTTCCTTCTAGCGGACAGAGCTGGACAGACACAAAGAAGATGGAGCACTGTCTCCTCCTCTTCCTCATCCAGGCAGCTTCTACAGAAGTCGTTTGAGAAGAGGCCGAGTCTTTTGGCATACCGACCTATAAGACAGTGTCCGGTCAGGACACGGACGCCCTTTTGAACAAAGCCAGCCTTTTAGAGCGGTTTAGATCCAGCTTCGGCCAGATCTGTCTCGCAGTATGACATGTGATACTGTCTGCCCATCTTGAGTTAGTTAGTTTTCTCAACTGAGTCCATTCCCAGCAGCAGTTTACATGTAGAGAGAGGCACACCCAGGTTCCGATGTTCCGGCATAATCTGAAGGGTAGTACCGCGCCGAGCCAGTTCGTCAGCCATACAGTTCCCTGGAATATCCCTTTGTCCTGGCACCCAGCACAGAAGAATATTGAACTGTTCTGCCATCTCCTTAAGAGTTGATCGACATTCTGCGTCGACCTTTCATGTTGTCGAAACCGATTCCAAGAATTTTATTGCCGCTTGGCTGTCTGTGAAAATGCTAATATCCCTAGTAGATATTACATTACACCTCAGCCAGGACAAGGCCTCCTTGTTCGTTATAAGCTTCGCCTGATAGACACTACAGTGGTCCGGAAGGAGGTGCTAATGTTAAGCATGTCAGAGAAAACACCTCCATCTACCCCGCCTTCAGTTTTGGAGTCGTTCGTATATATGTGGACGGACTTTTCCATCCATACCGAATCCCTTTTACTCGTAGATTTATCATGAACAACAAAAATTCCAGAAATGTTGAAAATTTACATTGATTCGGGAAAACAACATTATCATTTACGAATAATTCCTAGTATGACTCCGTCTTCTTCAGTCGGAGATTACGGGCAGTGATCTTCATTAAGTGCTTTTGTTTTAAATGGTAATACAGTATAACTTCTCTATAGCGGACACCTTTGGGGAATTCAAAAGTGTCCGCTATAAAGAGGTGTCCGCTTTTCGGGGGTATTGAGTTTAATACCTAATTCATTGGGGAATAAAGAACTGTCCTCTATAGGGAGGTGTCCGGTTTTCGGAGGTGTCCGGTAATAGAAGTTTCACTGTATTTATTGAATGTTTGTCCACTTCATTTATCGGAGAATATATCGGATGAAAGCCCAAATATCATTTTCAGATAATGATTTAAAAATTTTAAATGCATTTAAATTTAAAAAAATTTCAGAATAAATACTGTCAAACTGAATTCGGATCTTAGCGAAGCGATAACTGTTTTCAGTACTGAAAACCGATGAAAAGAAACCCGAATTTTTTATTACCTTTTTTTTCTTTTTGTGTGGAGCTCTTCTTGTATCTATACCGTACTGAAATTCCATCAGTACCTGAAAAAGTCTGGGTATCTGAAGAGAAGAAGAACTTAAGGTTGAAGAAATGTGTATTATAATAACAGCTGTTAAGTTACTCACAAAACTGGCACATGTAACAATTTATGAACAGGTATCGCAAAATATTTTCTACACAGTACTAAATTTCAGTACAGTTAGAGTACAGATATTCGGTAGCCAAAATGTTCCGCTGGAGCTCTGCACGTTTCAATCTTGGATAAGAAAAACAGTTAAGCTTGAGTTCTGCTCGAAGTCCGAGAAGTGGTGCAGTAGCTATTTATAGCTCATTTAAATTAGACATATTATACATTCATAAATAAACACATTTTTATTTGCCGGGTGTTCACTTACTTTTGATGCTGTAGGCACTTATCAGATCCGCCGAAGTAAGGTCATTATAATTATTAATAAAGTTTATTGCCGGTTCTATACAAATTGGAACTTTCACTCAATCAAACACTCCGTTTTGTATTCGCAGACTGCCATGTTATTCAAATTCAAACTCCATCTAATTACATGCCATCAAACGCTTGTAAAAAGCAAACAGCATATCATAAACGAAGTATAAATCCAAACTGGGCATAGCCCGCAAAATGTGGACAAACAAGCACTTAATATTTTATGCGAAATTACTTCCGGTCGATTTTATTTTTTCATTTTCAATCTTACAATGGGTCGATTCGTCTCCCACTTGCCATTTCCACCTGGTTAATGTGTAGTTAACCATTGAAAATTTACACAAGCAATTGAGCCACTTATGTTAGAGAACCTCCGCTTCGTGCCATACAGAGAGGGTAGGTACACCTTTACCGTAACCCGGTGAAAGGGTTGCTACCTAACTGCCTCCAGCGATATTGTTCAACCCCTTTGAACCACGTACACAAGGGTGAAAGCGCGGCGGCAGATCGTCTATACATAAAAGCGGGGCGTTCTGCAATTAAGGGTTCCCATTGTATACGAAAGCCGGGGGGTTAGTTGACTCGTTACATTTACTATTTCGGGTTCTGGGAAATGTATAAGGGGCTCGTCCTTCAACTTCTCCGGGTTTTTGCGTTAATTTTGTTACGTACGGGTGAGGGAGAGGGGGGTTGGGGCGGGGGGTGAGGTGTGGAAATCCTCCATGGAATTTTCAATATTCCCGTTCCCATTAAGATCCATCGTGCCAAACAATTACGTGCCATAGTCATTTTCCGTAGTCGATTTGGTTCACTGTTTTAAGTCAGTTGGGCTTGAGTTTCGTCTACATTTTTCGGCTTGGACTTTTCCGGATTCGGAAATATAAAAACTTTGCATACTTTACGGATCAGCTATAGATGGCAAGCACAGGAGGAGGTCGAGTGGGTGGTAGCGCCATCCGAATAATTGCGGGAGATTTCCCGGGCCAGTCGAACCCTTTTGCGTGATGCGCTTCATGGAACTTTTCAGCATATTCATTTTCGTAATAAATCGCAAAATTTCATATAATTTTATCCCCGGGCTTGGCATAATCCGAGGTTGGTGTATTGATTGTACTTGTGGGGCTTGTGAATCGCACATATGCGGATACGCAACTCTACGGCATAATGTACCTGTACCGCGCGCGTGTATGGTAACCATGTGGCGTGTGAGGCCCGAATATGGCATTAACCGATTTGGAGTGCAACGTTAAGTTAGCAGACTGCTGCATAGGGCTGTATATTGCAGCCTGCAGACCTCTTTGCTAGCTTCACTTAATTTATTTTATGCACTGAAGCATTACAACATTCCGTATGAAATATTGGACGTCGAAAACCAGTTGGGGGTTTGATTTTACACCGTCACGGGGTGCCCTGCTTTTGTCGGCATATTGAGTTCGGTGGTCATTTTTATGTGTTGGTCCGAATTATGAATCGAAATGTTTATGAAGAGAAAGCCACTTTATAGGGATTTGGAATTGATATCTCCCGCCGGGTCTAGTGAAAACCCTGGTTTGTTTAGATATGGAAATTTCAATTCTTCAGACTTATGGAAATTATTGAAAGCTTTTACGGTGTACTAAAGTCAACTGAGCCTTTCATTCACACGATATATTAGTGTGGGATTTTTCATTGTTCTTTGGCGATCAATTCATTCCGATTGGTAGATAGATTTCGAATTGGGGTTGGTTTGATTAGCTCTGTCGCTGAAGCCTTATTTGGGCCTATTGTGACGTCCCTGGATTATCTATGATTCCCTTCGATCCCTGCGCTTTCAATGAAGCTTAGTATTTTTCGAAGTGGAATTGTCAGGAATTCAGAAGGTTCATAGAAGCCCTGACCGAAGTGACGAAGTCTTTTGTGAACAAGTCCTTGGCATTCACAAAGGATGTGCTCTGGTGTTTCGTCTTCGCTATCGCAAATTCTGCATATTTTGGTCTCAGAGAGATGGCTGGAAAATTGAGTCCCCAGTGGATTTTTTTCGAAGTGGATTGAACTGCTAGAATGTTGCGAAACATTGAATCCGGAATCTAGTAAGCACGTCGCTCCATAGTTCACCAATTTAGGCGTAGATGGAATCAGGCCAGTGTTTTCCTTTATCTATTCTTCGGTTATTTTGACTTTTTCGGGGAAAATCAAAAACAATTTACGTTGGAGTGGAGTAGCGTTTAGGAATGGATGGAAGCCAAAGTATCATGAGAGCTGTCCTGACTACTGCCATTTAGGACATGACAGTTGATAAACCTTCACGGTAGAAGCCAGTTTAAAACTATAGGTTGTTGCAGATGAAATGTAGTTTTTGCTGTGAAGTGAAGTTAGTTGCGATTTTCATGTCTCAAACTGCCGCCAGGTGACACTAGTGGTATTAGCTATTGAGTTATAAATACTCCTACATTTACTCATGGAATCATTTCAGTTTTGGACTTCATTGTGATTAGACAGAAAAAAATGGATTCGAGTCAAAAACGGGTACTTTTACTTTACGAGTTTAAACTTGGCCACATCGCAATGGAGGCAACCGGAAACATCAACAGGGCATGTGAAACTGAACCGGTAAACAAACGAACCACACAGCGATGGTTCGAAAAATTCCGATTAGGAGATATGACCCTTCAAAGTGAGCCACGTGGTAACCCAGGATCTTCGATCGACAACGACGAGCTGAATTTACCAGTGGAATCTGACTCACGCCAAACTGTAAGGCACATTGCAAAGGAATTGGGCGTACACTATTCGACAGTTTCCCGGCACTTGCAACCGCTTGGAAAAGTCAAAAAGCTTGATAAGTGGGTTCCGCACGAACTTACTGAGCAAAACATGACGCGTTGACTGGAAATTTGCAGTTCCCTGCTCTCCCGGAACAGAAACCGAAATCCGTTTCTGAACAGAATAGTGACATGTGATGAAAAGTGGATACTGCACAACAATCGTCGCCGATCGGCACAATGGCTGGATGCTGATGAGACCCCAAAACACATGCCAAAACCAGGCCTCCATCTGAAGAAGATAATGGTGACTGTTTGATGGGCTGTAGCTGGAGTTATTCACTATTCCTTTTTGCAGCGTGGTGAAACCATTAATGCAGAGAAGTATTGTGCCCAACTCGATGAAATGCATCAGAAATTGCGTGTTCAACGGGTTCAACAGATGGAGTTCTACTGCTTCATGACAACACTCTGAGAAAAACCCTGGTAGCATTGACAAAAATTCAGTTCAATTCGACAAAACTATGGTCAATATACGTCCAACAAAATATTTTATCGTATTGACAAATTTCATTATTCTTTGATAAAAACCCACTGTCTAGATAACAAAAGAGTTTGTTGAATTGAGGAAAAATTGTTCAATAAAAATTTTTCAGTTTTTGTATCTATTTATGACAAAAACAATTTTTTTTGTATTTGTAACAAAAGAATATTATTAAATATACACCAATTACTTTATTCAAGACGAAAGTGTTTTGTTGTTTATTTTGTCAAATTGACAATGATTTCATTGAATACTAGCAGCGTTCCGCGGATACGCTCACGTTTGTATGGTGCTATATGGGTTTCCAGTTTTGCTCCCCGTTGCTGCCGTTACTCTCGTTGCACCCGTTTCTCCTGTTGTTCCCGTTGCTCCGTTTGCTCTCATTGCTCCTGTTGCTTCCCGTTTCTCACGTTGCTTCGTTGCTCCCGTTTCTCCAGTTTATCCCGTTACGCCCCGTTGATCACATTACTCCCGTTGCTTCCGTTACACCCGTTGCGTCCGTTGTTTGGTTTTGTCAGACGTGCGCACTTATATACCGTAACTACACGAACTGTCGCTAAACTATGGTATATGAAACAATGGTACGTCTGAAACATATTGTTTTAAACTTTCCTAAATTCTTTAAATAGATAAATAATTTGAAGAACTTACCTGAAAGTTCTTCCAGATAACAATAAAACCTTGTGTCAAGTTCCAGATATTTTATAAAGTAAATTTAGACTTAATTTTCACTTACAAACGGCACATTTGTCGCAATTGAACTAGAACTCTACGCACCGCGATTCCCACATCAATGTGCGGTATGGAATTACAAAAATTTTTATTGTTTTAATAAATAGTTTTGTGAATATAACAAAATCTTGCAGTTGACTTTTGTTCACTCTGACAAAACTTTCATCGGAAGCCGTTTCTTCAAATAAAACAAAAAAATTGTTTATTTGATAGAAATATTGTTCAATATGAAAGAAATTTTTGTCATTGCGATAATACTCGTACATGTTTTGTTAAAAAAACTAACTGGAATTTCGCCGAATTTTTATCAATTCGACAAAAATTTATCAAACTGAATAATTTTTATTTGTTTTGCTGACATACATATTACTATCAATATGACAAAGCTGCACTGTTGAAATTCCACAAATACTTTTTGTCAATGTTACTAAGGATTTTTCTTTGAGTGAACGCACGGCCTCATGTTTCAAGAACAACGGTTCAAAAATTAAACCAGTTGCAGTATGAGACTTTTCCTCATCCGCCATACTCACCAGACCTTTCGCCAAGCGACTATTTTGATTAATAAAATTAAGTTTTATAAAGGTTGCAGTTGTGTGAAATTGAACTACCAAAAACGACATTTCATCTGCAACAACCTAATACTTACCATAGTCTGAAACTGGCTTCTCCAGTGGCGATTTTTCTACTGTCATATCCTCAGTGGCAGTAGCCAGGATAGCGATCGATTCCAGTTAGGGTTTCATGTTGGTGTTTCGCACCAGAAACTCCTCTGACGCCGAAAAACAACCAAAAAATTCTTAAAATTAGCTTCTAAGGTAGCTTCACCATGAAAAATCCAATTCTTACTTTTAATATTATCATATCCAATCCACAGTTTGCGAACGGCAATGAATGATTGAAACGAACTATGAGCGGGTCTGACTGCGTACTCGGCCGTTCATTTCACTTATGGGAACGCTCTTCCGAACTTGATCGTTCACGAACTACACAAGCCTATTAATCAACTCATTCTCTGGATATTTTCTTATCACAAAAAATAAAAGCATTTTCGGCATCATTCAACAAAAAAAAATAATTTTGAATTTTCCCAGTGTTGTAGATCCACCTGCTACAAAGGTGGTCTCTATTTTAACTTTGCCGATGCGATATTTCATTTTTAAGCCGATCCATTCAATCGATAATCAATCATTTTGCGATCACTGTGCAATCAAAATTGTTCGAATCAGTCACAGATTGAAGCAAGCGTGCACTTTACAACAATTACACCAATGGGAAGCAGGTTCTTTGTGGTCGCTTGATAAGCTACACTCAAGGTAGCATTGATGTCCATTAAGTCCACAAATAAACAGCACAGCGGACTCTTCCAGGCATGTAACTGCTCTCCGCAATTAAAATCTAATTGTATCATTTACCTGATAACGTCTTGTGAACATCAAAAACAGTTACCGCGAAATTAGTATACCTCGTGTTATGTCTTGGATCACCTCAGCTTCCATCAGTCGCCTAATCCTTAGATCAAAAAACCGAGCCGACAGATGTCTACAGGTAAGCATCGTCGACATACTCCGAACATATTTCATTTGGAGCGTTCTGAACGATTCAAACTCCAAGTAGCCAGACCCATTCGCAAGTCACATATGTGACGTGACATACACTATCTGAAAGTGATACCGAGTCGCGTGACAAACTAGGCATCATATTTTCCTATGCCGGGAAAGGCACTACTGTCAGGCTGCCATTAATTTATGCCACCCTAATACGAGGCGAAAAATTCGTCGCTTCGTTCGACCAACGCCGTGAAACGGGCCAGAAAAGGTCATAATGGAGTGCAGAGTTCCGGAATTTATTGTACAGCATTTGGCTTCCGTGTGACAGACGTGGAGCGTTTTCAACTATTCCGGATCCAGTCAAGGAGATAAATTTTCGTTTTATGGGCTGTACATGCCAGCTATGTAGTGTACCTGACATTGACATTGTCTTTGGGGGCATATTTCATGCTTGTCTTGTACGAGTGTATGTGGTTATGTTTGACCTCATCCGGCTGGTAAAAATGGATGAGGTCAAGGAGGCTTCAGGCTTGACAGAGCTCGCTCTTTGGGGTGGCACTCGTTCGAATTTCGGATTAACTCATTCGTGTCAAATTCCACACGCTCGAAAGCCATGACTAGAATAGATTTGCTGCAGTTCGGGCTTATTGCTAAGTCCTATCTGTCCTTCACAGCAAGATAAACGAGAAACAAAAGGGGGTGGTGGTTGTTTGGAAGATGTTTTGGGAATTCATTAACAATTCATGTTGCAACAACATTGCCGATGGCTTTGTTGCGGCTAAGGGTCATGGTTCCAAGGAAGATAGATACGAGTACTTTTCCTTCTTGGCCAAGAAAATTCCACGAAGTTGGGCTACTCCCGTGCATGTAGTGTGTGACTTTGGTGGAAAGCCATCGCCGGTACCCGTTTTTCCTTCAGTTCGTTTTTGCCGAATTAGAAATTCAAGTCAAATATTTGGTTCTGGGTTCGGACATTAGAAGAAGTGAGTTTGTTGTTAGACTTGTTTGATGTTCTTACAAAATTTATGTCCAGACCACCGAAGTAGTTTTTGCCCATGGGCCAACTGGAAAGCAAGTAACTTTGTATGCGGCGACATTGGCTACCTCCTGCAGGTCATGTTTTTTTTCCGGTTATTTCTTATAATTAATGGTAGGCATCAGTGTTTGGGGAGTGAGCCAATGAGCGTATCTTTGGTAACTAGTTTAGGAGTAGTTTGTTATGATATGATAATTTGTGTTATTTTGCCCTCATTTAAAGACATTAATTCCGCTCACATGCTTCTCAAGGATAATGATAAATGGACTATAGAAAATTGTCGGAAATTAGTTTGATAGCGGAGGGTCTATTTTTTCCTCGCATGCATATTCTTTGAGACATGGTATGCAGGCGTGCTCCCGTCACGAAATGCAGCACAAACTGTTTTTGGGCTGGCTTTAAGAAATATAGAAAGTAGAAAAAAAGTTAATGGCCTTGTTAAAATTTGTGTTAGTTTGCACCTTAAGTAAGTTATCAAATACAAAGGATTAACTATAAGTATGCAAACTGTTTGATTGTGAAAAACATTGTACACTGTATTACTTGCAAAACTAATATGAACAACTAGGAACAAAATCTGCCAAAACATTATTATTTTTCGGGTCAAAGTTCAGGAGCGGTCAAAGTCGGAGTATATTATGAGTTGTTTCGAGATTATTAGGTTTCTTGGAAAGTTAATTTTGCTCTTAAAATATTAAAATATTTAAAATAGAGATTTCTAGCCGATTAAACATTGAAAAAGCCCGTGTAGACATTCGAATTTCGGTATATTATATACACTAAAAGCCCATAGAAGTAAAAGCGAATTTACTGACATATCAGAATTAAGAGATATGACGAATTGTTAAAACATATATGAAGCCATTACTTTCACTTGGGGTTTGAATTTCGAAAAAATTGTGAAACAGGTTTTTAAACGATTTCATAAGAAGCAACTTGATATCTCATAAGACACGAGGGATTTTGAAAAATTTGTGGAAACGTAAGCAAACAATTCACACCCCTTTGGTTCTTGAAATTCGAAAAATCGTGAAATTGGTTTTTAGGTCATTACATCAAATCCCGTCATAACCAATTTTGTATCTCATCGGAACTAAAGGATGGCAAAAATTGTGGAAACATATGCAAACCCTTGGGGGTTGAATATCGAAAATTTGAGAAATGGGTTTGTAGGCGATTATATAAAAAGTCGATCAAAGACGATCTAATATCTCATCAAACCTAAGAAATATATCGAAGCTTTGAAAAGCATACAACCCCCTTATACCCTTTAGGATTGAATATCTAAAAATACTGAAATTGACTTTTTGGCGCTTATATAAGAAACCTTTGGAATAAAAAATGAATATCGAATTCATCTTCAGATCTAAGCAATATGTAAGAATCTGTGAAAACACATGCAACCTCCTTCCACCCACTTGGGGGTTGAATATCCAAAAATCCTGAAAGGAGTTAATAAATAAATATGAAGCCAGCACGAGAAAGTAAAAACCAATTCAATTTCTTATCACTTCTAAAATATATGATGGAATTCGTGAAAACGTATTCAACCCTTTTATACCATCTTAGGGGCTGAAAAGGGCAAAAACTTAAAAACAAGTTTGAGGCGATTATTGCGCAAGCCCATGAAAGTGAAAAGACATTCGATATCTGATCAGATCTGGGGGATACGGCAGAATTCGTGATAAAGTATACAACCGCTTTACACCCTCTTAGGGGTCGAATTTCAAAAAATCCTGAAAACACTTTCTAGGTATTTATATGAAGAATCCGTGCAATAAAAATGAATGCAATATTTGAGAAGACGAAAATCGTGAAAATATATGCATTCCATTTTCACCGATTATTTTTTCGCCCCCTTTCCGAACGCAAATGGATATTTGAATTTTTTTTCATCTAAATTACTTTTCTAGTTGAAATACATATACGTACTGAGTTTCAACTTTGTTGCATAAGCCGTACTATAGACTGGAAAAACACCCCCTCCCCCGTACCATACTACGCCTATAAAAAATTATATTTTTTCCAACATGCTACTACTACAGATCTATTCAAATACCAAGTTTCAGTTTTATATCATTATAGGTTCTCGAGATATAAAAATCTGAACTTTTTCTTTTTCACCCTCCTCCACCCCTCACCCTCTACACCGTGACCCAAACATTTTTTTCTCCTAGGGGTCTATTAGGTCTACTTCTGGTAAAAATTCTAAGTATATATCTTACACTGTTCTTGAGATATGAGACGTGATTTTTAAGAAAAATTCTTATCCACTCCACTTTCATAGTTCACCGCACCCTTAACAAATTATACTTTCAGCAAATTTTATTTGTCAATCCTTATACACAAACCGAATTTTATTTGTCTAGTACAATTGATTCGTGAGATATCGTAATCTAAAGTTTTTCACAAACAATTTGTTTCCGATCTATTCTCCTAGTTTACCTACAGATGTTCATTAAGTTTAAATTTCGTGACATTAACAGTTTAGGAGATATGGATTTTAGAATGTATCAATCTCGGCTTTCGAGCGTCTCGGACGCATTATTTACCCCCCCACCCTCCTTCACCCCTTCACCCATATCGGCAGTTTTTTTTGCAAATATGTCCACTATTGAAGCTCTTTACAAATTTCAAGTTTCAGCTTCGTAGCATAAGCGGTTGCTGAGATTTAGAAACCAAAATTTTCCGTCTACTACGCCTCCTTGACCTCTCCCCTCACACCCCTACCTCTCCACTCAAATCCCCACCTCTCAGAGTTTGGTCACTTTAGGAGGCCTATCCACTCTACCCACGAAAAAAAATTCAACTAAATAGCTGCAAGGGTTTGGGTGCTACGAGCCTTCAAATAATTTTGCGTACACCGGTAGACGTACGGCGGACAAACGGACTGATATTTTTTTTTGCTGTTTTGGTGTCTACTAGTCATGAAACGTGAAAAAAAAATTTTTCAGGGTTGACATTTTTTTTTTTTAAAAATCGATTACAATACTGTATTATTGAAATAATAAAGTAAAAGAATCTATGCAAAAGATTCGCATTTATGTACAGTGGTTCCGGGAAGAATTCGGACAATAATGGATAAAAAGAACTTGTAGAAGGGCTAAGGAGAATATTTCTTGTAACGACAAATACTATGAATAACTATGGTGTATTAATTAAGATGTTTCTCTATACAGTTGTTAGTCGCATAGTAACATACACAGTATCCCAGTATTAAACGCCTTACGGACTTCTACCCAAAAAAATAATAAAGCTACGCCCGGACTGTTGGCAGATTTTTTCAAGTACTATCGTATTTTCGAGTAACGTGGATTTTAAAAGATATACAACAGACCAAAATTATATGATATTTTTTAAAAACAAAAATTAATATAATTCCACTCATGTGGGGTACGATATGGGTCCTATCGATAACCGAATCGAGATATACTTGTGCATATCGCATTGCGATTAACTACCAATAATTCAAATTGCGCTCATTGCAATGCGATGCATTATTGATAAACGCATTGTTTTATTCTTGGTCTTATCGCATTGTGATGGCCTTGCTAATGGACAAGTTAATCTTAAGATAAGAAGTGCAAACATTTTATTGCAGGAGTATGTGAAAAAAATAGTTTTTAAAGGGGATAGTAGCATTCGGTTGGGGGTAAGAAAATCATTAAGGCATTGACTTATAATCAGAACATACCCTTCAGGACTGGCACAACTGAGTAAAATACTCATACTAACATATGCCCGTTTTTCATACCGTTTTTGAGATAATTCGTTTTTAACACTTTTATTAATATAAATAACAAGCGAACGGTCAATGCTGCTTATTTTTTTTCTTTTCATCACTCGAGAGAAAATACTTGGAACTTTTAAAAATGTAATTGTTTATTATTTTGTGTAAAGGAATAGAACAAATTTTATTCTCTGCCATATAACTGCAAAACGGCATCGTTGACTTGATTTTACTTTTCAATATTGTTAAAGCCAATTTTGTCGCCTTTCATACAAAGCTAAATTTATTGCACTATCTTAAATATTTTCGAAGTTATCTGCTTTTAAACTAAACCATTTTTGAAATTGAGCAACTCTTTCTTTTAAGAAAGTGAAACTAAGAAGGAAAAAGCATGTTCAACAAAACGTTACATATCCTTTCCACTGATATAATTTTGGTTCTGCTACTTAGATCGCTTGAACTTCAAAATTTACGCCTTTGGCAACACCTTCTTGTCTAATACGATGGTGAACGGAGAGTTGGAGCTGATAGGTACTCTTTCTCAGAAAACCAGAAATAAATCTTCTTGTTTTGGATTAACTTTTAATTAAACAGGGTGAACCGCAACACCAGTTATTAATAGTCTGTTGGTGGTTACGGAAATAACTGCTAGGTCTTACATACACTTTATACAAAAAAAGAGTTACTTAAGTGAAGAAGTGGTGTTGGTTAAATGTGGATAACTGCTGAAGCAGTTAAGTTAACGCGATAAACTTAACTTAAAATTAAAGATGACAAATATGATTCAGTTGTACTAAAAGTAAACTACTTATAACAGTACACGCTGTACACAAAACGTTAAATGGGGATGGAAAAAGTGTATTCAATGAATGAATTTGACTCTACCGCAACGATATCTGTAACTTTGCCTGAAAAACAACGTAGCAAGCTGAACATTTGTGTTGTATTAATGTGAATATTCCAGACAAATAAGCTGTTTTACTGTTGTGTTTATTTCACATAATGTTTTACCAATTTTCATGAAAAATTTACCAGACTATTTAGAATATTATTTGCCAAAAATATTTCACTTATTTGAATACAAAATAATAAAGAAACCGCAGAACATTGACAAACGACTTCCTGTATCACGTATCGTCCCTTTCGCCATAACTTACAAGAAATTCAGTCGTCTTCATGTCTACTCTGAAAATTACACTCAATTCGATTTGCTTTTTCTTACACAAAACGTCTTGAAATCAATTTAATCCTGGAGTTTTTTTTCGGGATTTCTCTTATCCCACTTTTTTTAAGGATTTATATGTCGTGCGATTTTTTTCCAGACTTTTGTTTAGGTCGTATGGGTGGATGTGTTTCAAAAGAAAGACAATGGAATCGGTCTATTGGTTTTTCGATAGAATAAGACTGGAATCGGGGAGGAAAAAAAAGCGACATAATGTTCAATAGGATTCGATTCGGTTTTGTAAGATTCGCTTTTTAGTATGAAGAAAGCGGAAGGGTTTCTGAAAAATTCAATCCGAATCCGGAATTGGTGAATCTTCGCCAAAGAAATAGAGTGCTCTTACAATAAAATTCGATTGTGTGCACTGAAATAGGTAAAGTAATAGAATAATATTTTCGCATCTAGACAATAAGCTTGAGATGTAATAGACGCCGGCTGAGAAGAAATTTTATTAAGGCAGGTTCACTTTTCTTTTGATGGAGTATTTCTATTCTATTAAGCTAGAAAAAAGTTCAAAAGTTCAAGCCAAATTCAAAGAAATAAAATATGAAAGTTACTAGCGAAACACAATTAGAAAATGTATTATCTTGAGTTTTTATTCAGTGCAGAGCAGGTGACAATCAGTGGCGGTTTTTTCAAAAGTTGCTGTATTTCGCCGCTCTCAATAGAACAATCTACACTGGGATTTATTGGTTTCCAATGCATTTCACTATTTCGGGAATCTCTAAGTGTTGATTCCATTTTTAACTATATGAAAATAAAAAATCTGCCAATGGTCTGGGCGAAACTTTATTATTTTCGGGTTGAAGTTCGGGTGCGGTCAAAGACGGAGTATATCATCAGTTGTTTCGAAATTATGAGGTTTCTTGGAAAGTTAGATTTGTTCTTAAAAAAAATTATATTTAAAATAGAGATTTTTAATCGATTAAACATTGGAAAAGCCCGTGTATGATAGACTATTCGAATTTCGGTATATTATGTACACTAAAAGCGCATAGAAGTAAAAACGAATTTGCTGCCTTATCAGAATTAAGAGATATGACGAATTGTTAAAACGTAGAGGAGAAGGTGGTAATGTGGCCCCCAGTTTCATTTTTTACAATAAAGAAAACTTCATTCACTTTGGAAGTGGATAGAATACATCAAAAGATTCTTCATTTCATTGGTTTCAATTGTTATAATCTGAATTAAATTAATTGGCAAAAATTTGGAGATGAATTATATTTTTCATCAAGACTCCAATATAACAATTTCATAAAATGTGCTGGTAATATGGTCCAATGGAAGCCATAATAAAAGTAAAGGTACAATCTGGCTGGTACTGCCGACCGTCGCGGTCAACAGTAACTGCCGGCAATAGACTACTGCTTCAGGCAAAAACAAGCTGTCATGTCTGTTTGCGACTGTTCGGCAGTTGACGGTTGTGAGTGCAAAGCAGCCGCGGTGAGCAGTTGAGGTTGGCAGTTACTGCTGACCGCGACGGTCGCAAGTACCAGCCAGATTGTACCTTAACATCTATTCGCGTTAAACCATTATATTTGGCTTCCATAAATATTCTACCAATTTCCAAAATTGGTAGCACTATAGGCTTCGTACCTAATTTTTTTAACCAAAACGTCTAAAGTAGGTATGGAATAGATTTTTACAGCTTTCTTCCAACCTACTATATTGCTTCTTACCGATTCAATTGCTCTGGATCCCATTTTACTTTATTATTTCTTAATAATAAAGTATTTTACTTTATTATTTTAATAATAAAGTATTTTCTTTTATCCCTAGGTCAGGTTATATTACAGCAGGACATCTGCAAATGTACTAAGTGAAAAACGTAAAACATAAAAATATTCGTTTCAAGCCATATATATCCAATATGGCCCCCTAGGCCATAATACATGCAGTAAGAGGGGACCACATTGAAAATTACGAATTGTTTACAGAACAAATCAAAACAAATAAAAACTCCGGAATATCGCGGATTTACCTTTCAAATATTGAAAATAATATGATTTAGGTTTTATTTATTTGAACACACAACGGACTATCTAAAACTGTTTTTTTTTAACAAATGTCATGAAAATTTCAGACCGTCTGAAAAGTTTTGAACTTACACGCTCCATTGAATCGCGAGCAATGGCGGATGAATCGTCAAGTGGAGACATCTAGTGGATTTTAATTGTTGTTGATCTATGCTCTAATGAACTTGCTAAAGAAAACTACAGATAGGGTAGTGATGTGGGAAATACAAAGGGGGGCCAATATATCAGCAGGGGCCACGCTAATACCTTCTACTCTATACAAAGCCATTACTTCCATTTGGGGTTTGAATTTCGAAAAAATGGTGAAACCGGTTTTTAGACGATAAGAAGCAACTTGGTATCTCATGAGACACGAGGGATTTTGAAAAATTCGTGAAAACGTAAGCAAATGAAATTCGAAAAATCGTGTTTAGGTCATTACATCAAATGCCGTAATAACCAATTTTATATCTCATCAGAACTAAGGGATGTCAAAAATTGTGAAAACATATGCAAACCCTTGGGAGTTGAATATCGAAAATTTGAGAAATGGGTTTGTAGGCGATTATTTAAAAAGTCTGTGGAAGTGAAAGACTTAATAATATCTCATCAAACCTACGAAATATGTCGAAGCTTTGAAAAGCATACAACTCCATTACACCCCTTAAGGATTGAATATCTAAAAATTCTGAAATTTACTTTTTGGCGCTTATATAATAAACCTTAGGAAGTAAAAATGAATTCCATATATTATCAGATCTACGCAATATGTAAGAATCTGTGAAAACATATGCAACCTCCTTACACTACTTGGGGGTTGAATATCCAAAAAGCATGAAAGGAGTTAATAGATAAATATGAAGACAATACGAAAAAGTAAAAACTAATTCAATTTCTTATCACTTCTAAAAGATATGACGGAATTCGTGAAAACGTCTTCAACCCATTTATACCCTCTTAGGGACTGTAAAAGGAAAAAACGTAAAAACGAGTTTTAGACGATTATTACGCAAGCCCTTGAAAGTGAAAAGATATTCGATATCGATCAGACCTGGAGGATAAGGCAGAATTCGGGAAAAAGTATACGACTCCTTTACACCCTCTTAAGGGTGGAATTTTAAAAAATCCTGAAAACACTTTAAGGTATGAAGAAGCCGTAAAATAAAAATGAATTCAATATTTGAGAAGACCCACTAGATATGACGAAAATCGGGAAAATATATGCATTGCATTTTCACTAATCATTTTTTTGCCCCCCTTCCGAACACCAATAGAAATTTGAAATTTTTTTAATCTAAATTACTTTTCTAGTTGATTTACATATACGTACCGAGTTTCAAATTTGTAGCAATAGCCGTTCTATAGATAAAAAAAACACCCCCAGCCCCAAACTACCCCTATAAAAAATTATATTTTTCCAACATGCTACTACTATAGCTCTATCTAAATACCAAGTTTCAGTTTTATATCATTATAGGTTCTTGAGATATAAAAATCAAAATCTTTTCCTTTTCTTCCTCTCCTACCCACACCCCCTACACACAGATCCTTAAACATTTTTTCCTGCTAGGGGTCTATTGGGCCTATTTCTGGTAAAAATTTTAAGCATCTATCTTACACTGTTCTTGAGATATGAGACGTGACTTTTTAGAAAAAATTCTTATCCCCTCCGCTTTCATGCTCCACCGCCCCCATAAAAAAATTTTACTTTCAGCAAACTTCATTGGTCAACTCTTATACACAAACCGAATTTTATTTGTCTAGTGCAATTGCTTAGTGAGATATCGTAATCTAAAGTTTTTCACCTCCCACCCCCGTACGCCACTGCCCCCACTCAAAAATTTGTTTCCAGTCTATTCTCCTAGGATACCTACAGATATTCTTTAAGTTTCAATTTTGTGACGTTAACCATTTATTTATTTATTTACCAAACAAGATATTTACAAATTCAACATTAATTCAGATTATTCTAATTTAATACAATTTGACTTAATTTAATTTAATTTACTTTAATTAGTATAAAATTATAGGGACTAGTAAAAGGTTGGTTGAACGGGCTGTGAAGGAGCTGATAAGATCGAACGCAGTTTCAGTTTGTATGTTGGCTTACTTATTGGAGGTGTGAAATGTTCGCTGAAATTGTTAAATGTTCTATAGCATCTGTTAATGGGTTAATTTTGACAGTAATCAGTACGATGAGGATATTCTTTAAGAAGTTTTGAGTGTCTCGTCAGCCTGACAGTGTCGTTAAGTCTGATTTTATTTGTAAGGTGGTCAACCGTAATATCACCATTCAAGACATCTAAGGTAAAGCAGGATGTGCGCATAGTTCTTCTAGAGTTGAGCGGTAGAAGATTTAACAATCGTGGCCTAACTATGTAGTGTGGAAAGTCATCAAAGTCTCTAGGGTCATACAAGTCCCTAAGAGCAAAAAGAAGAAATTTCTTCTGGATTGACTCTATTCTGTTGCTGTATATTTGGAAAAAGGGATCCCATATGGGACATGCATATTCCAGAAGAGTGCGAACAAGGGAACAGAATAATGATTTAGTGACCCATACATTTTTGAACTCTTTAGTCCTTCTATGGATTTTAGAATGTCTCGATCTCTTCTTTTTTGCGTTTCGGACGCATTATTTTCCCCACCCCCACTCCCACACCCCTTCACCCAAATTGACACTTTTTATGCAAATGGGTCCACTGTCGAAGCTCTATATAAATTCCAAGTTTCAGCTTCCTAGCATAAGCGGCTGCTGAGATCTAGAAACTAAAATTTTCCGTCTAAAACGCAACCCCCTCAGAATTTGGCCACTTCAAGGGGCCTACCCAGTCTATTCTTAAAAAAAAACCGTTTGGGAGCTACGAGCCTGTAACGATTTTGCGTACGGCGGACAGACGGACTGACATTTTTTTTTGCCTTTTTCGTGTCTAAAATTTCAGGGTGAAACATTTTTTTTTTAAAAAATCTATCACAATACAATCTATCTACAAACGCGTATTTAGCGTGATTTCGATTGAAATACATCACCGCACCACCTTACTAGAAGAGTTAACCCATTTTTACGACGCGACAACGCAAATCTATCCTTGGCCTCTTCACTAATATTTATCTGAACGAATTTGGGATATTACAGTCGTTCCTTCGTCCGGTTTTGAGTTTTTGCAGCAAAGCTTCTCAACATAGATGTTTTTTTTTCCGGGGATAGGTTTTCAACCTATCACCCAACCTATCCGGAGAAATGCAAGGAAATGGTATTTGGGAATAGGAGCCCTTCTATAAGGCCGTCATTGTTAGGACTAACTCCAGTCGTGTGGTTACTCTGCTCCCGATTAAATGCAGAGTTTAGCACACAGCATGCGCTGCTAGATTTTTTTCTGATACTCAATCAAAACTTTATTTTAGTAAGCTACCACCTAAATTTTATAGGTAGCCGTTTGTGATTTAATTAATCGAATCTGTACGGCTTTGCATCCTGATCATCGGAACTTTTATTTTAAACGAATCATTGATACTTAGATACCGGAATCATATTGAAGATCTACTCGTTGTTCGTTTTAAGCTTCAGACGTTTATCAACTGTTTGTCAAGATGTTCGACAAAATATTTCAACATATTCGCTACCGAAACCCGTTGAAATTGTCACTCGCTTGTCTACAATTCGTATCATCACCTTCAATCGTCATCTCATCACACATCAATCAATTTCTATTTCTATTCCGCCTGTCGCACGGTGCACTATTTTTAATCAAGAAATTATCACAAGTCTGTCATTTCGCGTTATGTCTTCGATTTCGATGAATTTCCCATGCCGATGCGGAAAATTCTACAAAAATAGCGATGATTTCCATCAGGTTCCCGATACCGCGAAAACAATAAGGGAAAAGCGGCCGTACTATGCAGAGCAGCTGTCGTACTATAAAATGCATATTTTTCCATAGCTCAATTCCGTTGAGTTTGTAGCCATTTGAGACTTCTGACAGAGGAAAATGATTAAAAAAAAAAATCCATAACTACCCCCATGCCAGGAAAACTCCCAGGGAATGCACTTTGCAAGAAGAATTATCCATTGCGATAGTGTGGTGGAGGAGCCTGTTGGCCATCGTCCCTGAAGAATTTTCGCAGCAGGACGCTTTCCACGCAGATAGTTCTAGGCCGCTTCGCTCTGTTTTCCATCTGTGAAGAAGTGGAGCATTAATTTTGCAGGATTATTGGACTATAATGTTTCACTAGCTTCTGTCCTGGTTAAGGATACTTAAGCTGCTTAGCTTCTGGAGCTGGAAACATCGGCAAACAAAAGTCCTTTACCTACGTACAACTTCTATTTTTTAATTATTTAGTTTTTACTCGATTTTTTCAGAAGGGAATAAAAGGAATATTAGTGGGTTATGTTCCAGCTACTAGTTGCTGCAACTGGGGATTGAGGTCATTTTCGAACTGTTGGAATTATTTGTACTTCCCTTGACTCATTTTAATGGTAATGTTAGCATCACACTTTCATTAAAGCATTAATTTAAGTCTCTGTCCTTCCTCCAAAATATATGTAAACTTATTCACCGATTCGTGCTTGAATCATGTTAATCTTACTAAAACTTCACCGGTGAACCAAAATTTACCTGAAACAAAAGAAAAACATATTAGATTTATGGATACATCTTTTATATTTAGATAGATAAATAAGTTCATTGAACATAGTGAAATTATATGTATAAATATTGTTGTGAGCTACCGGTTCCCCATTTTTGCTATTTTGATGTTACTCCGTGCTGCTATTTTTTCCTGTGTGCTGTTAATCTGATAGTTGAGTTGATTGGCAGGACACAGTTTTTATTTTTTAGACTGATCCCACTTTTTCGGGAATTTTACGGATTGCTTCCAAAATAAAACTTCACAAGCCACTCTATCTATCACAGCACGAGTTGGATATTGTCCATATTAGTCCATAAGGAACCATAATTCTTGAAATTCTTTGCAATGCTAATAAAAAAGCAACATAAAATTTGAAAGACATTAAGATTTCCAATCCCATTCTAAACTTTACTGTAGAGCGTACGAAAAAAGGAAATTAAATCCCTTTCCAGTTTTCTTTTAGCGTTTAATAAGGCGCCAATAAGTCTGCAAGGTTGTCCGGAGTTAAGAGTTTGAGCAAAAAGTTGGCAAGACCCAGAAGAAGACGATTTTAAGTAGGAACTTAGCAAAATAGTGTGAGCACAAGAATTGACTCCTTAAGCTGTCTACGAATACTGCAAGGGTGGTATTGAGGGTGTCAATAGCGAAACACTTTCACTTGAAAAGCCAATTCATCGGTAAGTAGAGTCGCCGACATTGCTAATCTCCTTATCATTATTTTCGCATTGATGTCAAGTACACCGGCAACAGTGTAGTCAGGGGTGTGTTTAGCGACCGCAAAGATGTTTAATAAGCAATTTAACACCTTCCCTGACTCAAGTTTGTTGTTTAAAACAGTTGTGGATTTTTTTTTAAATTTTTTCTCGACACTATTCGCGGCTTTTCAAAGTATTTTCAAAGTATTTTCATAGTTTTCTTTTGAGAAAGAAGCACACGTTGAAAATCTGGTCGTTACATTTTTCTTGTAAGACATTGAAGTGTTGCCAAAAATTCGATCTTTTTTTAGTTTGCCATTGAGCAGATGGTTCGATACGAGGAATTCTGTTTTTTTAATGACTAAATCAATTTGCAAATATTTCAAGCGGCCAGAATCAATCGGATGATGAAGCGTCCAAGCGAATCGAATTGAATTTATTATTGGATAAAATATCATATTTTTGTTGTTTCGTAAGCGTGGCCAAGAAATAATTGGCTGGAAATGTACGATAGATGGAGTCTTAGAAAACTAAATAAATTTTACGGTCAAACATCATGAAGCTTGTATTACACTGTATGCCACTATTTTCCCTGGCAAATGCTGTCAAATAGTGTAATCGTCAAATTTTTGTTCGCCACATTATTTAATTTGCTCTACACAAAATCTATTTTGACGAAAAGAATTGACAGAACTTTTCGCCGAAATTTTTTTTAGCCAAATGTTTGACAGTATGGCATACACACATATTAGCTCCTCTTCGAATTTAGCGATCAAATTGTGGAAGGACTGTTTAAAGTGTATCTAAACTACCTATCCAAAATTACTGGGCCAAATGAAATCGATGATCTCATAAAAAAATTCATGAACTCTATATGGGAAACATCTGATAAATGCACTCGTAAATATAATATTGATACAAATCCTCCAAAACTAGATGATTCGATCAAGGATATAATCAAGATGCACAACACAGCCCGTCGTCGATGGCAAAGAACACATGACCGTTCTAGCAAATTGCTAGCCAAATCTCTTATGGAAGAGAGCAAAAAATTCAGCAAACATTTTTCGAGAAACATAACGCAACATGGACTCTGATGCTATCGGAATTAAGAAAAGGATCGAGTATATGTGGAAAATAAAAAAAAAACTGAAAAATAAAAATAGTTTCGTTCCTCCGCTGCTCTACTCAAATCATACGCTAATTTACAACGATGTAGATAAAGCCAAGGCACTAGTGGACAATTATTTATCCTCACATCTATTAGGCGCTAAACTAAGCGACATTAATACTATAAGTACTGTTGAACACACAGTATCTAATATACCAAACATATTTTCTGATCTTGAACCGAAACATCTATGTAAGCCTACCGAAGTTAAAAGACTATTGCGTTCTATTAAAACTAAGAAAGCGCCCGTTAATGACCAAATGCCCAATATACTTTTAAAGAATATTCCGAAAAAAGCAATTATCATGCTAAACTTCATTTTCAATGCATGTCTAAAACAGGTTATTTGCCAACCGCATACCCATTCCGAAACCAGGAAAGGATCCTAAATTTCCTTCTAACTATCGTCCAATCAGCTTACTTCCAACTTTAAGTAAACTTTATTATTTTTTGGGTAGAAGTCCGAAACGTGTTTAATACTGAGATGCGGTGTAGGTCACTGTGCGACTGATAACCTAAACAATAACGTTCCAAATGGCCTCCTGTTTATTCTTTAGGTTATCAGTCTCATAATGACCTACACCGCATTGCTCCAGCTCTGTACATTTTGAACTTTTTTTTGCTTTAATTAGTTTCAACTTTCTAGCATACGCTGTTTCTGAGATATGAAAAACCACCTTGTACCCCCGTACCTTGCTACCCCTATCAAAAATTTTAATTTAATTTTCTAGGATACCTCTTGAGTGACTCTATATACTTATCAATTTTTAGCTTTCAATGCTTTGCGGTTTTCGAGAAATAAAGACCAGAATTCTTTTCGTTCCACTCCTTCTCACCGTCACCCCCTTCGCCAGCACCACCAACATTTCTTTTCCTGGGCCTAACTCCTGTAAAACTTATAAGATCATATCTGGTACGGTTCTTGAGATATACAAATTAAATTTTTTTGAAAAATGGTTATCCCCCCACTTTCGTACTCCACCTCCCCTCTCAAAATTCTTACATTCAGTAGACTCCACTTGTGATCTTATATACAGACACCAAATTTCATCTTTCAACTAAAGTTTTTCACCCCCACTCCTATACTCCACTTCCCCTCTTAAAAATTGTAGCTCTTGTCTACTCTCCTAGTATCCCTTAAGATAACTACAAAGTTCCACACTTCTAAGATCAACGGTTCAGGAGATATGAATTTTAGAATGCTTCAATCCCAGCTTTCAAACGTTTCGGACACATTCTTTCCCCACCCCACTCCCACACCCCTCAACCCTTATCACCAATTTGTTTGCAAATAGGTCCACTATCATAGTACTACATAAGTTCCAAATTTCAGCCTCCTACCATATGCAGTTCCTGAGATCTAGAAACCAATATTTTTCGTATAAAACGCGACCTCCTCCTCACCCCTTACACCCCCATCCACCAAAAAGAAACCAATCGTAGGGGTTCATCCAATCTACCCACCATAAAAATTTCAATTTAATATCTCAACGGGTTTGTGAGTTATGTGCCTTGAAATGATTTTGCGTTGGGCGTACGGCGTCACCGGCGGACAGACGGACATTTTTTTTTTGCTTTTGTGGTGTCTACTAGTCCTAAAACGTGAAAATACAAAATTTCAGGGTAGCAAATTTTTTTGAAATTTCAGGTCGATCACAATACTTTATTATTAAAAAATAATAAAGTAAAATTATCCTTGAAAGAATGAGAACTGTGATGAGAAATAAATCAGTCATCCCAGATTTTGAATTTGGGTTTATGCCGCATATGTCTACAAGCCATCAACTTTTCAGAGTCACCAATTTCATTAAAAAGTCACTAAATTGCAAAGAATCCACCGGTCTGATCGCGTTGGACATAGGAAAGGCTTTCCATTCGGCTTGACATAAAGGATTCTTCAAATTGATGAGATTCTCTTTTCCAAATTTTATCATCAATATATTCGTTCATTTCTCGAACATGGAAAATTCAGAGTTAAATTAAAATCAAGCTTTTCGGATTTCCTTTCAATTCCACCGGCGTCCCTCAAGGCTATTGTTTAAGTCCCATACTGTATAACATTTATACTGCTGATATTCCAAAACATCCTGATTGTGAGCTTGCTGACGATATCGCCTTACACTCAAACTCAAACGATGCCACGTTGATAGTTCAAAATTTGCAATCCCAGTTAGATTTGTTACAAAGTTTCTATTATAAATGGAAAATTAAAATAAATCCGGCTAAAACTCAAATTACATTTTTTACCAAGAAACGCGCAAAACGAAGTCTACCAAATCCCTCAATAAATATTTTTGAAGAACCGATTCAGTGGTCAAAAAATATAAAATATCTCGGTCTTATTCTTGATACAAAATTAACTTTCCGTGACCATACGGAACATGTTACCTGTAAAATTTCAAAGAGCATCCATGCTCTTTATCCATTCATAAATCGGAAATCAAAGCTCTCCGATGAAAATAAACTTTTGATCTTCAAAACAGCCATGCAGCCTATCATTCGGTATGGAGTCCCAATTTGGAACCCGTGTGCTAAAACTCACTAGAAAAAGCTACAAATATTACAAACTAAATGTTTAAAAATAATTTTAAACAAACCGTTTTATTTTCCATCTCCACGATTTAGCTAAAGTTCGTTCGATTTCACACTTATCGGAAAAGGCTATGAACAATTTTCACGAAAGATGCCTTAACTTAGACAACCCCCTAGTTGCAGAACTATACAGTACTACAAGTATTTAAAATGTAGAGTGGTTTCTAAGCTGCCTAAATAAGTTAGTTTTATTGTAAGATAGTTTTAAGTTATTTTTAAGGTGTTACGCCACTCTAGAGGCTGAAAAAATAGGCCTTTTTCGGGATTTTTTTTCAGAAAAACTACAAAATAAATCGAAGTTACAAAAATTGATGTTTATAATACATGTTATTGACTATGTGCAGTAATTTTTTTTAAGCGATTAAATTCAAAATTACGGCTGTGCAGCGTTTTTGCAATGACGTCTCCGTTTTTCCAGGGTCCATGGCCGGACACATAGTGCCTGTAATTTTTGAATTATGATAAGCTAATAAATTTATTTCGATTACATATAACAACAGCCACAAGAGTACGTAGGATTTTTTTTCGATATTTTGATTTTTAGCCAAATGGCGCACTTCTAAAGTGAAAAGTGTGAAATTTGCCTAAAAAATCGTCATAAAATTGTTAATAACAAATGAACTATGCAATATAATCCTACGTAGTCTGATGGACAATATAGTTTTAAAGATATATTCAAAATTTTAAGTGAATCGGTTGAAAATTGTCCGAGTTATGTTTCCGGTCAGCTTGAAAAATGTAGTTTTGAGATAAACGCGTTTGAAGTTTTGAGTAGTAGAGAATCATGAATAATTTTGCAGGCGGCCTTGTACTAAAATTCGAAAACCGAGTCCTTATAGACTTTTTTCGGCCATAATTTTTTGAGACAGCATTTTTAAGGTCCTAAGGGACCATTTAAAATAAAAAAAAAACAATTTTTCGAAAACTCTAGAGTGGCGTAACCCCTTAAGTTCTTAATAATAGGTTTTTAAAAAAGAATTTTCCTAAATGAAATATCACTTTAATTAATAACATAATTTGTCAAGAAATATAAATACTACACTAACGTTGTAAAGACAATAATTTTTTCCACGTCTGATCTCTGCAAAAATTGTATAAACTGTAAATATCTTAATAATTAATAATTAAATAAATAAGTAAGTAAGTAAGTAAACTGTTTTTGTTCGCTTCTATTTAAAGTTTGTATTACACTGTATTCCATGCTGTCAAATGTTTGACTTAAAAAATTTGGTAAAAAGTACAGTCAAAATACACAATCTGTAGAGCAAATTAAATAATGTGCCAACAAAAATTTGACCAACGATTTTTAGAGTTAAAAATTTTCCAAGCTTCGTTTTTCAGTTACCAAAAATTTGGTTTAAAGATGTTTTTTCTGTAAAATTTCTACAGCTGATTGGGAAGAAAATTTCGCAATAGGCTTACTGCTGATTTATCAATGACGACTGGGGCTCTTGCTTTGGTTGTCTAGACTGAAAACAATTTCCTGCCACATTTCCCTCCTCAACTCCGAATAAAATTCGATCGAACCATCAACACTACGCGCTGGTACATTCAACCTTTACACTTCCGGGTCTCTGTAAAATATTTGCTATTAATTATTTCGCTTCGGTTGCCAAAATTCAAAAAACAAGCCTTTCTGTACGCGTGCCAAATATCCGACTAATTTACACATTTCTTATAATTAGTCGAATGAGCTTTGAATATGTGCAATCAGAGATTGGCTGGTTTGCGTATCGTTCAATCGCATTCCCTTCTTTCGAAGAGATTTAAGAAGGTGCACATCAGAGACACCCAAGGTTCGGATTGATCTAAATCTAATCTAATCCAAGAAACTGTTTGTTCTAATTCCACGTGTAAGTTCGATGCATTTGTGTTTATTTTGATTTCGATTTACAGAATGATTTACTGCGTGAAGGCGTAAAGAAATCCGAGACTTGGTGCACTGCAGTAGACCGCGCGGTGTGAAAGTACAGAACACAGAACACCTACCACACGGTGTACACGTTTTAATGCGATAGTGGCATAGGTGCATACTGCATACTGAGTGCAGGTACTCTAGCCTACCGTTTAAAGCATACATGATGCAAGTTTAGTCGGTGTTCTGGTCGGGCTTTATGACATTGCTGTCCATTGAGACGTAATTGAAACCATCAAACACCGACGACTATAAACGGATTACAGGGAAAACCTTTGTTTAGTGATGGTAGGTGATTCCATGAAAGATTCCACCCCCTGCAGGGCGCACTATGAAGTGACAACAGCAGCCCGAAATAAAGTTCACATGTGTGGTTGGGGTCACTACTGGTTCATGGGGTCCTGGGTGCTTTGAGTTGAAACCATCATTCCGTGGTTTACTGCAGTCTAGTACCCATAAAATTGAGTATTTGGACTCTGTACAACAAGTGCTAATATACTATGCTACTAGTACGTGTGGTCTTGTAAACAAGAGCATACATCGACGGCGATCCTACAGGGCCACATGAATAAATTTTCAGTGAAATCCGGTTAGGATTGTGAGTGGTAAATACCGCATCACACCCATCGCAGCTAAAATAAATACCGAAGATGTCGTCTGTAGGACGGTTTTGGCTTCAATTTAATTTTTCTCACGGGACAAGCTTCAAGGAATCATCGTACACCGGATATTCACAGGTGTATGTGACATCAGTAATATTTGGTTTAAAGTCACACTCGGAGTAGACCGTGTAAATGCCACGACATGTTTCTTTTCACATATAGGGCACAGGCAGGGTACTCGTGCGACGAAATATATTTAATATTTTGTAAACTACTTTTGTTCGATTTTTAGATTTGAGCCCTTCCTTGAATTCGAATATTATCTGAGAAATTTAGTTCCGAACTATTTGCGATCATACACCAGAGAAAAGTTCTATCCCATAGACTTTATCGCCCTCAGTATATACCACCATTTTACTTTATTATTTTCTAATAATACAGTATTGTGATCGATTTTTAAAAAAAAAAAATTTGCTACCCTAAAAAATTTTTTTTTCGCGTTTCATAACTCGTAGACACGAAAAAAGCAAAAAAAAATTTCAGTCCGTCTGTCCGCCGTACGCAAAATCGTTTGAAGGCTCGTAGCTCCCAAATGGTTTGAGATATTAAATTGAATTTTTTTTTATGAATAGACTGGGTAGGCCCCTTGAAGTGACCAAATTCTAAGGGGTGGGGGTGTGAGGGGGGAGGAGGGGGAAGCGTTTTAGACGGAAAATTTTGGTTTTCAGATCTCATCAACCGCTTATGCTAGGAGGCTGAAATTTGGAATTTATATAGAACTTCGGTAGTGGACCTATTTGCATAAAAATTGTCAATATGGGTGAAGGGGTGTGGGTGTGGGGGGAAAAATAATGTGTCCAAAACGCAAAAAAGCAGAGATCGAGACATTCTAAAATCCATATCTCCTAAACGGTTAAAGTTACAAAATTGAAACTTAATGAATATCTGTAGGTATAGTAGGAGAATAGATCGCAAACAAATTTTTGAGTAGGGGCAGTGGCGTACGAGAGTGGGGGGTAAAAAACTTAAGATTATGATATCTCACGAACCAATTGCACTAGACAAATAAAATTTGGTTTGTGTATAACGGTTGACAAATGAAGTTTGCTGAAAGTAAAATTTTTTAAGGGAGCGGTGGATCATGAAAGTGGAGGGGATGCGAATTTTTCTAAAAAATCACGTCTTATCTCTCAAGAACAGTGTAAGGTAGATGCTTAAGATTTTTACCAGATGTAGGTCTAATAGACCCCTATCAAAGGAAATTTTGAGTGTGAGGGTGTAGAGGGTGAGGTTAGGGGAGGGTGAAAAGGAAAAAGTTCCGATTTTTATATCTCGAGAACCTGTAATGATATAAAGCTGAAACATGGTATTTAGATAGAACTATAGTAGTAGCATCTAGGAAAAATATAATTTTTTATAAGGGTAGTATGGTACGGGGGTGGGGGATGTTTTTCCTATCTATAGAACGGCTTATGCTACAAAGTTGAAACTTGGTATGTATATGTCATTCGACTAGAAAAGTAATTCCAATAAAAAAACTTTCAAATATCCATTGGCGTTCGGAAGGGGGGGCGAAAAAATGTATCAGTGAAAATGGAATGCATATATTTTCACGATTTTCGTCATATCTATTAGGTCTTTCCAAATATTTAATTCATTTTTATTCTACGGCTTCTTCATATAAATACCTAAAAAGTGTTTTCAGGATTTTTTGAAATTCGACCCCTAAGGGGTGTAAAGGGGTTGTATACTTATTCACGAATTATGCCCTATCCCCCAGGTCTGATCAAATATCGAATATCTTTTCACTTTCACGAGCTTGCGTAATAATCGCCTAAAACTTGTTTTTAAGTTTTTTCCCTTTTTAGCCCCTAAGGGGATATAAAAGGGCTGAACAAGTTTTCACAAATTACGTCATATCCTTTAGAAGTGATAAGTAATTCCATTATTTTTACTTTCTCGTGCTGTCTTCATATTTATCTATTAACTCCTTTCAGGATTTTTGGATATTCAACCCCCAAGTGGGTGTAAGGAGGTTGCATATCTTTTCGCAGATTCTTACATATAGCTTAGATCTGATGATATATCGAATTCATTTTTACTCCCTAAGGTTTCCCATATAAGAACCAAAAAGTTAATTTCAGTATTTTCAGATTTTCTATTCTAAGGGGTGTAAGGGGGTAGTATGCTTCGACATATTTCTTAGGTTTGATGAGATATTAGATCGCTTTTCATTTCCACAGACTTTTTATATAATCGCCTACAAACTCATTTCTCAATTTTTCGATATTCAACCCCCAAATGTTCATATATGTTTTCACAAATTTTGCCATCCCTTAGTTCTGATGAGATATAAAATTGGTTATTACGGCATTTGATGTAATGACCTAAAAAAACAATTTCACGATTTTTCGAATTTCAAAAGCCAAGGGGGTGTGAAGAGTTTGCTTACGTTTTCACAAATTTTTCAAAATCCCTCGTGTCTCATGAGTTGCTTCTTATGAAATCATCTAAAAACCTGTTTCACAATTTTTTCGAAATTCAAACCTCAAGTGGAAGTAATGGGTTTGTATACGTTTTAACAATTCGCCATATCTTCTCTTAAGTCTCATAAGGCAACAAATTCGTTTTTACTTCTATGGGCTTTTAGTGTACATAATATACCGAAATTCCAATAGTCTACACGGGCTTTTTAATGTTTAATCGGCTAAAAATCTCTATTTTAAATATTTTTATATTAAGAACAAAAATAATTTTCCAAGAAATCTAATAATGTCGAAGCAACTCATGATACTCACTTTGACCGCTCTCGAACTTTGACCCGAAAAATAATAAAGTTTCGCCCAGACCATTGGCAGATTTTTTATATTCTTTCTATAAAATTTATACAGGATATCAATTTTTTAAGGCGTGATCCATTGTCAAATTTTAAAAAAAAATAGCCAGTTTTCAATATCCACGGAGATACAGTGTGGTAAAGAAAAGTCTTTCGGACATGTAGGGCCTACCCCGGGTAAAACAGGGACCCGTGGTTTTTTTCATCCGTGAATGTAGAATCTTGCTACAAATCGCATTATCAGCAAAAGTGCACATGTCGCATCATTAGGAATTTGTCTTCTGCCGCGATCAGATGTTTAACCGCAATCAGGACAGAATTATAGTTTTTCAAAAACAAAATTATTTTATTTAGCTGTTTTGTTTCTTTTTATTTTTGGGGATCTCGTGTGTTTAATTTTGCGGTACGTATATCATTCTTTTCATTGTTGCCTTCTGTTTACTTTGTGACGCATTAATTGTGAAATAGCAATGAAGTATTTTTGCAAAAAATTGACGGTTGGATAAAACAGGGTATTCAATGGGTGGATGAAACGGGATAGTGCCCCGTCTTATACGACTTAAAAGTTTTATGAATTTTTTTTTCGCTAAGCCTAAACTGCTGGATGAAGCTCCGCCAGGCACAACTGCCGAGTACGATCCAAGTGGATGGATGACGAAGATGATATTTTTGAAAGGGTTCGACCGTTTTATAGAATTCTCCAGATCGTTCTATTGCTTTTAGATGGTCATGCTAGTCATATCAAAAATATCGAATTTATTAAAAAAGCTCGTAAAAATCACGTAGTACTTCTTTGTTTTCCACCACATTGCACTCATAGAATGCAGCCACTTGACGTGTCCTTCATGGCACCCCTAAGTCAATACTATTTGGATGAATGTAGAAAATGGCTTAGATTGAACCCTGGACGTGCAATTATTCAATTCCAAATCGGAAAAATATGTGATACAGCGTTTATTAAAGCGGCCTCAATGAAAACAGCCATAAATGGATTTCAAAAAACGGGTATCTATCCATTGGATTCAAAGGTGTTCCCAGATTGGATGTTTGCACCGTCAGAGACTACGAACATATCAATTGAACTGGATAAGGATCAAAATAATGAGACAGAGACTTCGGTGTCCTTTACTTCGAGCTTTCCAGCTGGAAGCGATATTTCGACAGAATTGATTGTCTTGACTTTCGAAACTCAATCTGACCACGATGAAGCGCCAAGTAATTTCTGTATGAGATGTATTCTAAATCCAAAAGCAATGAAGGATGGGTCATTACCCACGGTAAAGGTTGGGCTCAGCCTGTAAAAGTCTTGATGCAGAAGATTGCGAACATTATATATGCGATTTGTGTAAATATAAATAAGGCCATAATTCCCACTAATACTCATGTTGATTAAAATGAAATATCAAAAAAATGCGGAAGAACATTAATTTCTTAAATTTGTAACTTATTCGACTGAACGAAAAGACTAATTTATATTTATATTCTTACGTTTTGTTATAGTATATTTTATTCAAATTTTGTTTATTAAAAATGTCCAACCATGCGTATAAAACGGGAATTTTGACGTGGTCGAAAAACTCCAATTTTTTCACCTTTAGTGTGATTCATATACAAATAAAAGTACGGGGAAAATAAGAAGAAAGAAGTAACGAACAACTTAATAATATTATGAAAACAATGTGTTACACCAATTCGAAGATATTTTACCGTAAACACTAAGGACCCCGTTTTGTACAACTTTCCCCTACCCTTACTCACATAATGTGTTATATCTTCAAAACTAATAATCACATTTTAACATGTTATAGCCTATTCTTAGGGAATCAATTTGCCTTTCTTTCGATGTAAGCATCAATATTGTCGCTGCACCCAATCTTGGTAAATTTGCTTCAAAACACAAATTTTTGCTACTGTGAAAATACTTTGATCAATGTAATTTTTCTCAAAAAACCCTATTACTAGAATATAATTTTAATTTCATTTTTGGATGTATCATATTGTTACCTACAAAAGTTAATAATAATAATCAATGGCACACTAGCCCATATTGGGCCTAGGCCTTGAAATAATGCTAGAATTACTTCATTACTAGACCAACGGAATACTAGGAGGTGAAGTAGTCAGCCACACGCTCGTCTGTGATTAATACCCCAAATTTTTAACTCAGGTACTCATTTACAGCTGAGTGAAATGGTAGTCCGGCACCCAATCCCATTCTCGAATATTATTTGTCGCCAAGCAGATTCGAAACTGGTACCAGGTGCGCTGATGGCAAGTGCTCTAGCCACTAAGCCACCCAGTATACTTTACAAAAGTTGCATACATATATATGACCATTTTGAAGATAATAAGTAAAAACTCGGAACAGTAAGAATTTAATATGCGATAAAGGGAGCCTCGTTAAACAAAACTGTTAAAATTTCTGGTTCTACTTAAACATTTTTGTTGCCCAGTATTATTATTTTAATTATCGAAGAAAGCAATTACATTTTAATGAGTTTCGACAAAGTTGTTATATTTACCTGGGTGTGGTAGATAAAACTGTGTAGAGTTCATTCGAATTGTACTGGGTGAGTAAAATCAATAATTCGAAATCGGTTTTTTATAGGTTTACGTTCCAAATGTCGACAATTTTGGTTGACCACATACTTAAACATATCAAAGTTTAGTTTATAAAGTAAAATAAAAATATGGAAAATATCTTTTATCTGTTTTTCGCGAAGTCGCTATACAGCAATTTTATCCCAAAAATTCTTTGTAAAAAAAGAATTGAAGATTACCCTGTTTTCTCAATAAAAATGTTGAACTCTATGCTATCGTTCACTTCAGCAGCTCTTGTAAAAGTAATGAAGCTGGGGCGTGACACCAACCAAAATTTAATTAGGACAGGAATTTCCTATGCTAGACTCCAAACACTGTTACAACTGGTCTTAGACGAAACTCACATCTGGAACAGGTTCTTAATAAAAGGATCTCAGTGGAACTGTTTCTTTACTTTATTTTTTATGTTTTGATTTTAATTTTAATATTTTGAATTTTCAGTTTAATGCCGAAGACAAAAATTGTAGGTGGCAGGTCTATTTAAACGATAGTTCTTGAAACTTCAATGTGTCACCATAGCTCGCCAACCGAGATTTTGGCTGATTCACGCAAAGCAATATAAATTCTTGTTTCTTCTACTTCCTATCTAACATTAAGACGTTGAGTGCCAAAACTTTTTGCCAAAAATTTAGACAATGCTATTTTAGGGGGGTCAAAATTTTAGTTGGACGCGAAGCCGCGTTGTCGGTACTAAACTCTTTTGGCATCGTGCTTAAACCTTTTGCTTTCAATGACGATATACTCTCAAGTCTTGCTGTGAATGTCATTGCTCATTGTGTTTAATTCTCTTAAAAAATTTATCACTTTGAGATGCTTTCGAGCTTAGTTTGACTATAAAGGGATCTTCTGTGTCAGCCATTTAGAGCGCACATTTCCATTGAAAGGCAAAATGTTTGCTTGTTGTAATCACACAGATAGTTCAAAGCGACGTAATTATTCTACCATATCCTTGAATTGACAAAGGGAAAGTGCAAACCTTGTACGTACTCATATGTAGTTCATTGCGGATAAGGACGTTGTACATTGGAGTCACATTTTAAATTTTCTTTGACTTGTAACAGTAAAGAAGGAGAAATTTGTTCAAAAGTATCTCAAGGATTGATCATTTTAACTTTCCTACAAAGTGATTGAGGTTTTTTTTTCTGTTCCTGACACGTTTTATTCCGATTAGAGGTAACACCGCTTGATAATTCGTTGAGAATTACAAAGTTGTTTAAGGTTTAATGGATATTGGCCATTTCTAAGCTAAGTTTATTTTGAACGCAAGCTGTTTTACTTTAGTTTGTGTCGAATTTTTTCTTATATTACTTATGCTTACCAAGTAATGGAAAATTCTACTGGAGAAAACAAATTTACCAGCAACAAATACAATTTTATTGCTCAATATCCTTGAAGAAGGAAGCACTTTTATTAAATTATTGTAATTACTTTCAGTAAGTTCTTCAAACAATTGAGGAGAAATGGTAACAATTAAATAACAGTGAAACATACAAAAAAATTTAATAGTAACACGGAAAGCCTGGTTCTTGAGAGTAACATTCTTATTACAGAGTCTCCTTTTTGGAAAGGGTAAATGGGTCTTTCCATCAAGAATCGCCAAAGTTGTGACCTTACCATCTCCGATTCTTTTGAAAATTTTTGTACTTGAAGAACTAGTAAAAAAAATTATTTAGATTCAATTTTTTGTTTCTATCTCATTTTTTTTCGTAGTTATAGTATGTTAAAGTTTTCGCAAAAAAGGTGTCCGAGTCCTCTTTGAAAATTCATATCTCTGGTAATTTTTATTCTAGAATAATAAAATAGGACTTATTTTAAAGGGCAAATTTGTCGCAATATAAAAAAATACGAATAAAAATTATCCTTGAAATTTTTTTTCAAGGATAACGATTTTGTTTTTTTCAAATTTTTTATATATTGTATACTATACTGTTTTTCATAACATATCAAAAAATGAACTTGGGATCTCAAGGGGATCGGAGTCAAAAAAAAGCGAAATACATCAGTGGTTCTCAATTAAGGCTAGTTTAGTTCTCTAATAATTTAATTCTATTATTCTAGGATAAAAATTACCAGAGATATGAATTTTCAAAGAGGACTCGGACACCTTTTTTGCGAAAACTTTAACATACTATAACTAACAAAAAAAATGAGATAGAAACAAAAAATTGAATTCAAATTATTTTTTTCACTAGTTCTTCAAGTACAAAAATTTTCAAAAGAATCGGAGATGGTAAGGTTGCAAAATTTGGACATTTTTGGCGATTCTTGATGGAATGACCCAAATACAATATTCAACTAGGTATGAAATCTTCTGATTGCTTGTAGGTGGTTGATCAAATATGCAGTTAAGGCCCGCAATTTTAAAGACATAAGTCAATAGGTAAACTTTTTTGCTTTAACACCTAACAACCGATACATTCAAGTTCTATTAATTTAAAAATTATTTTAATCATTTCCATATTTCTACCTCTCCATTATACCAATGATTACGTCTCAAATTTCCTGAATAATAGAGAACTTTTCCAACTTTTACCGGAAAAGAAGCAAAACATATTTCTTTTTTTTTTGCCAGAGTCATCAGAAAGTCACATCATCCCCATACACTTGAGGACATGAATCTGCAAAAATTTCTCCCGTAAAATTTCACCCCGAAAAGTCTCTTCAACCTTAAGTTAAAAAGTTCTCGGGTAACATAATGGCCATTATATTTTATTTTACCGCCCGGTAGTTTGTGTCCTTGTAGAGGGATGGTCGAGTTTAAGACAAAAACCACCACTTAAACATGTTTTTGAGCATCCGCTTGGAAGACCATAAGTCTAAATCTGGGGTGGGTACTACAATGAATTAAGGAGGCCGAACATAAACGTGTGGTAAAAAATTATCCGACGAGCCGCAAAATTGGGCAAAGCTTGAACAACATTGTCCTTCTGTTTGTTTTTGTGTGGGGGTTTTTTTTACTTCCGTCAAGGATACGTAACGTTTGAAATGAAAAATGTCTAAATTTAAGTTGAAGGGCTATTTCAAGGCTGTTGAGAGCAATACCTCAAAATCAAGTGCACGCTGTGTTCCTTATTTCTCGGGACAAAGTCCTTCCTATAGAATCATTTCGAAGAATGTACGGAATGTTGGGCGGTGAAGGTCCTTTACGGCCACCGTAATCTAAGGTTTCATGGTCGATAAGGCACGACATCTGGTTATTTTGGCCCCAATCCATGAAGTGTTATTTTCCCTCCGTTTCCGCATCCCGATCGAATTCTTATCGAATATATCGAAAGTCTGTGGCAAGGTTCGAAAGGTTATCGCCGTGTTTAAGGATAAAACCAAGAACTTTTGAAGAAGTTTAGGCGAATGGAATTTATTTGCGTTGCTGTTGTGTTCGGATGCTGTGAATTGAGGCAAATAGAAAAGCCTGAAGTGTATTGGGGTCAAACCGTTTTCTAAATCTTCTTACTCGGGTAGTTGGTCTTTTCACTTTAGAATGGAACGGTATTATCCTTTTAAGGATTAAATTTTGAGAAAAAGAACAGTTCAAGAAAATCGTCTTTTTACAAACATCTTAATCATGAATAGTGAATTTTCGCTAAAGGAAAAACTTCTAGAAATTGATATATAGCTTCCTTCGTCTGACTCCCTTAAAGGGCATTCATTGATGGCCCTTATATTTTCGTTATCTGCAACTTGAGATATTATATTCGTAGTTATTATATTCAGATTTCTTTAAGACAGTACGGTAAGTATCGAAAATATGCATCAATTCGTCAAAATCCAAGTTAATGTTGACTCATATTCAATTCTGAAATTTTTTAAAACTTACTTTATCGTCATCATCAATAGCGCGACGGCTCAAATCGTGCCCTGGCCCCCTGAACTTAATTTATAAGCAATTAAAATGTTAAGCACTGCAAAACTAGTATCAAAAACATGGTTGGTTTACGTGGTGGACCGTCTGGCGGAAACAGCGCCCAATTAGCACAGGAAGCGCCGTTTTGGTACTACAACTCGTTTAACCTGGTCGTTGAGGGCTGATGAAGTAGATACATAGTTTTACAGAGACCTGCGGCTTGAATGGATTATCATATCCATCCAGAGCTGTTCAAGATGGTAATCAGTTCTCCAATCATATTTTTCGATATTTCATCAGGGTTATTGAAGAAGGGTTTGCCTAGTGCGCGAAGTCTGGCTCTAGCTAGGGCGGGACACTCGCAAAGAAGGTGGATAACTGTTTTCCTCTTATTTGCATCCCCAGTACTGCGGCAATTGACGTTAAAGGGAATACCCAGTCTGGCCGCGTGGTCGCCGATCGGCCAGTGCTGACTGCCGTGACTCTGGAGACGTCCACACGGCTCCTGCTCAGGAGTTCGTCTCTTCTGCTCCGGGAGTAGGATGGCCATATCTTCCTAGATATGACGCAGTTGGTCAGTCCTCTCCATCTGGAGTTCGCATTTGTGAGAAAGTGGGTAGATATTTGGCGCTTAACAGTCCCTAGTGGGAACTGAACTGATTCTACGAGAGAGCTCTGAAGAGCAGAACCTTGCCTAGCTAATTCGTCTGTCCAAAAACATACTGCAGTCAATCGTATGATACTCTAGATGAATACTGAACTCCGATTTATATTTTAGTTGGGAATATATCAAAAGAATGAGGAGTGCACATACAATTATTGCATGACCTCTTATTTACAGGTAGAAACTATTGTACAGGGTGTGCCAAATACAAGTTTCTTTTTAAAAATGCAATAAAATGAACAAAATTAAATTTTTTTCCATGTATTATGGCTTTATTAGTAAGAGTAAACATTCCCATTAATGATGGAATACAACTTCGTTCAAGTGGTTGCCTCGGCTGGCTGCGCAGTAGCGCATTCTGTCACTCCAATTTTCCAAGACCTTGTTGATGGTTTCGGGCTGTAGCTCACGGATTGCTTGGATGATATTGGCCTTAAGTGCTTGAATCGTTTCTGGATTGTTGGCATAACATCGGTCCTTCACCATCGCAGCTCAAATCGCAGCTCCGAGGCGACCAATTGACATCGCCAAGACGGCTGATAACACGATTTGGGAATTTGGATCGTAAAAGATCGATTGTGGCATGGGCTGTGTGGCATGGCGCGCCATCCTGCATGAACCAGAGGTCATCCAAATCCATATCTTCAATTTCAGTAAAAAAATAGTCGGATAACATGGCGTTCACCGTTCACCGAAACGTTGTTCCCAGCCTCATTTTCGAAGAAAAATGGTCCAATGATGCCACCACTCCACAATCCGCACCAAACTGTCACTCTCTGTGGATGCATTGGCTTCTCGACAATAACGTGCGGGTTTTCCGAGCCCCAGATGCGGCAATTTTGTTTGTTAACGTAGCCGCCGAGATGAAAATGCGCCTCGTCAGAAAAGATGATTTTTCGCCCAAAATCGTTGTCCAATTCAAGCTGCTCTAAGGCCCAAATTGCGAAGCGATAACGAAGCGGATGGTCGTGCGCCTTCAATTGCTGAGTCAATTGGATTTGTAAGCGAATAATCCGAGATCTTTGTGCAGAATTCTCCTCAGGCTAGTGCGTGAAATGTTGAGCTATTGAGATCGACGGCGAGTTGATGTTCGTGGAGTGAGTCTCACACTCTCGTCTGTGCGCACCGCACCGTACGACGACGGGGGCCATGAGTGTTGTCCACTAGCATGCCAGCCTCACGAACTTTTTGCACAAACTTGCGTACAGCAGGCGCGGTGGGTGCTTCATTTCGGCCAAAACTTCTTTTCAAAAAACGCACAGTTTGGGCTATACAGCACTCACTTTGGAAATAAGCTTTCAATATTTCCAAACGTTGTTCAAGCGTAAAGCGACTCATTTCGTTCCGCGGAGGTATGATACTGACTTTTTGTCAAGATTTCGAGCGGGAAACAACTTTCAGTGTCAAAATAACCTATGATTTAAAAAGAAACCACTAGATGGCCCACCCTGTATAGTCGCTACTCGATGAATGGTTAAACGATTTCTTGAGTTATACCCATATAGGGTCGTACAATAGGTCCAGTACTGGGCCAATAATGGTAGCCAGCATGCCAAGAATGGCGCGGCAGTGGTAACCAGCACTGGTCCATTGCTGGATCACTGCTGAATGATAACTTGGGCCCAGTACTGCTGTTGTATAATGGCCCAGTGTTGGCGACCGATACTGGTCCAGTACGTGAGAATCTTTCGAATTACCTGCGATGCGTTCCAGAACTCCATATCTTACGAATTAATCATACCTACCTCTTAGTACCTACGTACCTAAGACGCTACAGATTCCGCTATTGCTACTTTACGCATATTGAAAGTTTTCAATGCACTATAATAATAAAGAGATACAGAGAGAGAAAATCGTGAAAATAAGGAAAGAGAAGTCCGATCGCATGTCCATAATTCTAATTTGTCCATTATTTTTTCCTTTTTTTTTCTAAGAAATAGAATACAGCGAGCTTCTGCAAAGACTCAACTATTCCTTATTTCTTTAAGATTCCGCAGACACGACGAAATTGCAGAGAAAACATTGATGTTACGGTTGAGGAGGGAAAAAAATACACTGGGAAGCGAACATATTAATAATATCTTTTAACATAGGTATATTTATTAATGTATTATATGGCACAGCTAACACTCGTTGAATTCGTTCTCGATTAGAATTTGAGATAAGCCTCGTATTTGACGACCGCCCGCTCGGTCCCCAGATCCTGAGAGCCATCGTCCCACTTTTCCCGCCAATTAAGTTAGAACATTTTTACAGAATTTTTGTATGGCAACTACATGAAGGTCTATTGAAATATATTTTTCATATTAATACTGTTGCGAGCTAGGGCTTCGCCGGGATTTCAAGTAAAACACAATTCGTTTAAAATCAAAATAAATGTTTATTTATTATTCGCACTTTAATTCTATTCGCACAATAATTCGCACTGTTTGGCAACACTGCCCGCTTATCGGTTGACTCGATTACTTTCGCTTTCTACCGACACTAAAATTACTATGTCCCTCGCTGAAAGCTTCACCTGCTTATATTCTAGCCGGTTGCAGTCTAGGATGTACTTGAATATTCGCTCGGTGATGTGTGTGGACGATTCTCGAAAGCTTTAGAGCTTTCGATTTTGATCTTCTATACTGTACATTCGATTAGAAGGGAGGTACAGGCGTGATACTCCGCCACCTTATATACTTCAAATAGGTTTCTGATTGGGTAACTTTGCAAATAGGTATTCGGTTGTTGCGGTTTTCCTTATTCGTAATCGATCGAGTTGCGCAGTTGCCAAGCTTGCACGTAACAATACTTTCAGCTGCGACTATTACAAAATCAACATATACCAAATTTAAAAGTCGTAACTTAAAGCGTTCTAAAGTTATCGTTTAAAATTGGTGAACACGTGTTTTAAGGACTTTTGTATGACAGCTACCCGAAGGAGTCGATGGATGGCGCTAATTAATGAACTCAGTCTTGCTTTTGATATAAAACTATTATAATTCCTGTAAAATTTTGATTCCCTGCTTTAACTCGTACTAGAGTTATAGTCGATTCTGTAACTTGCATAATTTTTTGAAGGACTTTTGTATGCTGCTACACGAAGGACTCAGTCGATTTGCATCATATTCGAAACTTTCGCTTCAAACATTGTAAACTTTAAGTATAAAAAATTTCATGTTCCGAACTTGAAGCATTCTTGTATGGGAGGTACCTGAAGGAGTAGAAGGATATCGCCCATTAACGAACTTAGCCTTACCGTTTCTATTTTTCAAGTGGTGACAAAATTTCAACTTCCTAGGCCAACGCGTTCTTGAGTTATCGTGCAAACGGACGAACGGACACACGGACGGACAGACGTACAGACGGACGGACGGATGGACGTATTTGGGGTTTTTGGCCACAACTGAACACAAAATAATATAGAACTTTTTTTCGTCCAAGGCTCGGTTCTATGCGTTACAAAGTTTTCGGGCTGGATTAAACTTATAATACTCTACATGATTTCATCTAGAGTATAAAAACAATGCGATTAATGTACATATCATTTTCCGAAACCGGAACCTCTCTCTTCTAAGCCATGGTTTTGCTCTTTCCCCCTAAAATTAATTGAGATACAGAAACGAAACTAATAATGAATTGGTCTTACCAAGAAACGTAGAGACAAAGAATCAAATGAAATTCGAGAAGTAGTTAAGTCGTGGTAAAAGCTAAAGGATTTACTCCATGAAATCGTAGCTTGCGGGAAAGCACTAATAAGAGAGAGTGGGGCAAAGTGGGCCCCTTTAAAATTTCTAGTTTACAATAGCGCCATCTCTTAGCAAAATAAATTATATGATAAAGCTTCATTAATTGACCACAATGCACTATAAACGAAATTCACTTTAATTACAGTTCCTTGAATTTTTCTCATATTACGATTTTGGCATCGTCTGATATATCTGTGTTTAATAATGTCATTAAAAAATTGTTAGCGAGTGAGAATTGTTTGGAACAGTATCCTTGAGATCGGCGTACGGATTGTGAAACTTGAAAAGTAAGCTTTGATGATTATTTAAAAAAATATATAAATTTTAGCAGATGCTTGCTGTTTAATGTTCATTCGGGGTAAAGTGTGCCCCGGGCGCATTTTACTCCATACGAATACGTATGTTGCTATTTAAGTTTTGAGATATGGCAACACTGATGTGAATACGTCAAATTTGACATTGTCGTCGTAAAGTTTGACATTTTTAGTGGTGAACGTACTCAGAACGTGTTGTCATACGAGTGCTATTTGTGTTGTTTACAGATACTTGAAATATTCATCTTGGTCGAAAAGTGGAATTAAATCGTGAACATTTTCGTGCGATGATTTTCAGCAATGTGCCGATCAACTCGCTTCGACTTTTGGTGATGAAGCACCATCTCGAACCACCGCTGGTTTTCTGAATTCAATCGTGGTCGCACTTCGCTACAGGACGAATTTCGTGAAGGTCGTCCAAAATCGGCAGTTGTGCCAGAAAACATTGATGCTGTGCGTGAACTGATATTGCAAGATCGTCATGTGACATACCGTGAGATTGATGCATTCCTGGGTATTAGTTCCACTCGCATACATTCAATATTGCATGAACAGTTGGCTGTCAAAAAGATTTGTTCGCGTTGGATACCGCATAATCTGACAATCGCTCAAAAAAAGCTCGTGTCGATTGGTGCAAAGAAATGTTGAAAAAATTCAAAAGTGTGTTGATCTTCATGGAGAATATTTTGAAAAACATTTTTGATTACAAATATTTGTTTTTATTTGTCTATCTCAAAACTTAAGTAGCAACCTACGTACAATTTTATTTGATAATTAAATATAATAATTTTAGCATGGCTAGAGCATACAACAAAAAATTAATGTAACAATCGTGGACGCATTTTCAGAAAAATGCAAGAGCTTCTGTTGCTGAAAAAAATTTACCTAAAGAAAGCCAGTAAAGATTTTGGTGTTGTCAGGGCTACTCTTCAAAGCAGAGTACGCTCTTAACACACTTAATTTCGCTTGAATTTATTAAAATCATATTATTTGTCTTAATTGATCCATTGCTCCAGTTTTCGCTCCAGTTTTGGGTGAAATTATACTATACCCCTTGGAAGGGCTTACTTTACCCCAGTAGTGGGGCAAAGTGGACACTTTGAAGTATGTATAGAAAGAAGTAGTTATCTTTTTTATCAGCAGCAATATATGACTTAGCTAACATCCAAAGCTATCGATTTTGCGAGAAAAGGATTTTATAACTATTACCCATTTTACAGAATCCCGGTACAAACCTTAGGGGGCTCACTTTGCCCCACTTTCCCTACTAGTCTATCCCCTATCCATCGGGAAACTCAAAAAAAAATTTCATGAACACTGTTCATGAAATTGGTCTCTGTAACTTTTTACAGTGGTGTTTCGGTACTGAAAAACGGAATTGGTTCAGAACTAGCCGGTAAATCCTGATGCAATTACAATCCAAAATAAATTGCTCTGCAGGAAAAAATAAAGCAAGAATTATTTCGGAAAATCAGATTTTTTTTGTGATGGTAGGTATTCAGTACTGGTACTTTATCACCATTTCATTATTTTGGCGGTTTTCTAAACTTAATTCATGTACGAATAAAATGATCAGTACTGCAATGCCAGTATTTAAAAATGTTATACGGTCATTCTTCAGTAGTTATTTTAGAGGTTGGAACCGAAGAAGTATTAATTTAGTCAGTTCTTGAGAAGACTCGTCAACGATAGTGAAAAGCAACAACCTTACGTCGATGTTTTTCAGAATAAATGTTGGCGCAGGGTCTTTGATTCATCAAATTTACAGATTTTTTTATTATTAGTGGGATATATCCGAAATTTCGGCAAGGAGTTAATAAAGGGAGTGTGTGTATATGTTGAAAAGGAAGAGCGAAAGTGGAGATCCTTGTGGAATGCCATTGTCTAAATTAAGAGCCCCAGAAAAGCAACCGTTGGCTCTAAAATAAAGGAAGTTATCAATTGTCCGAATGAACAGAAAATCGACTCTGTCTTGTAACTACGATTTTGATTACCCGATCAAAATCCTTCTCAAGATCAAGGAATAAGACATGACATCCCTGTTTTTTTTTGAAGAAATTGAGTCTGACTTGATATTCCAGATATCGAGCAAAAGAGAGGTCATCATTATAATTAACAACCGCTGACGCGATTTTTCGCTTCTTTACAAATCCACAAAAGTTTAGAAAGTCGGCGAACACAAACAGCTGCAAGCCATTCTACGAGTATTTAATTAGCCGCTTCCAATTCATTAAGCAACCGGACTTAAAACCACGTTAATTAACATCCCGAAAATTCCATGAACATTTCTCGTCCTTGATAAAAGTTGTGATTGTATGCTACCAGGACGCTTTCAAACTAAACTTCTTGAAATCTTACGACTAGGTACTTTCACAACATTAGCCAGGCAAAAGAAACCGCCAGCTTTCTTTCTATACTTGGGTAAGTTTCTTGAAGAAATCGCTACAGATTGAGGTATTTTTGTGTAAAGGTGAAATAAGGAAGGATGTTCTGAGTGAAGGTATATATAGTAGTATACATATTTGCCTGAACACTACTAGCTCGTGGTAAAAGTAATTCCGTGTAACTTTTCGGTACTCGATGGATGAAATTGTTTTAAGCTCTTTTGGTAAAAAGGTACAAAAAAGAAACAAACATCTTGAAAGGAACTTCTAAACTACTAAAAGTTGCTTCGTTGTAGCAATTTGATAGATACTCGTACCCCTAAGTAGTCTAGCCACGAACGAACGAATGTAATCTGCGGAAAGATTCTCCTAGAAGTGCAGTCCTCAAGGCAGTCAGATGTCAGTTGCAAGAATCGCTCCTTGTTTTTCATGTATTTTCAAAGTGCCCAACTATTTCACTTACACGTTCAATAAACGAGTTTCTTCGCTTTAAAATTAAATTACAGTTGGCAGATCAAAATTGGATGACGGTATCAACAAACAGCTTTGTTAGTCCAAAGGATGAATGGCGGCTCCTTAGTATTGTGGCCTGCACAATACACCAGTTAATTGCAAATACTGTCCTTAGTTCAGCTTTCAAAGGACACCTATCACCACCACGGCATTGCATTGCCGACTAGCGCGCTAGTCCTTCACGTCCTTTTCCGCTAAGTTAATTACATTGTTCTATTCCGTACGGTTTGCTTTTCACTAGGTTTTCTTACCCACGACCACTTTCCATCTGGTATTGTTTGGGGGGTTGAGGACCGCTTCGTTGAGAATAACAAAGTTTTTTCTCCTATCTGGGATATAAGAAACCTTTTGAGCCCTTTAATTCAAGGCACATCAAAGTTAATGGGGGACGAAAGAGTTTTGAGAAGCAATTTAATGAAATTTTTGATGAAGTGGTATCTGTCCGTTGTTTATAGCGTATGCCTTGATAACTCGTTGTGGAACGATGTTTTCAGCAGCCACAGATAATGATATTATCTTCTTGAGCTTCAAGTAATTTATACGATTAAGTTATAAAGTGGGCAAGTAATTTTACTAATTCATAGTAAAAACGTATCTCAGTTCGGGGTAGGTTGAAGCCAATTATATCGTACTCTAAGGGTCTAGATGGAGTACTGGTTTCTTATATAAATTTGCTATTGGTTTGTGTTCGCCAAAAAGTCCAATTCCCATCTCTCGGGAACAGTTTACACTAGAAAGTTGAAACATGGAATTTATATTGATTTCACTGGTGCATTGATATCAATGCAACACTAACAAAAATTTAAAATTTCTGAATGGGGCAGTGGAGTCCTATATAGGGTTCCCCAGCACTTACTACAGGGCCATTGCTTGGGCCAAGTGCTGGCTGCCAAGCGTTGGGAGTCATCACCGGTTAACCTCTGGTCCATTGTTGGCCGCCAGCGTTGCCTAGCGAACTTTTGCCGAGTCTAGCGTACCAGCTGTATGCCACGGCTGTGCAAGTGCTGGCTGCCAAGCGTTGGGAGCCACCACTGGTTAACCTCTGGGCCATTGTTGGCCGCCAGCGTTGGGTAGCGAACTTTTGTGGTTAGGTACTAATAGGTAGGTATAATTCGTAAGGTAGGGAGTTCGAGATATTGGAGCCGTGGAGATGTTTAAAATTTTGGATTATGATGCTACACTAGCAAAGGAGGGTAGAAAGTTGAAATATGCTTCATGTCTGAAGTATGCAGAATACAAAAATTTTGAGAGGTGGTAATGAATGACGGGTATATGGGGCTAACAATGTATCTGAAAAGTTGCGTCGCATATCTCAGAAACGCGCTGCTTTGACCAGCTTTTTATAGGTGAAATTGATTTATCAAAAACGGATCACTCATATTTCTTGCATCGATGGTTTTTACACGAACAACGATTTTCAATAAAGTTAAGTTGAAACATAATTTGTAATATATATATATTAATAAGTATAGTGAAAAAAAATACTTCGAGATATGGCTTTTTAATGTTTGCGGCGAGTAGATCCGGTAGACTTCTAATTCAGATTTGAAGTAGTCTACCAGGTAAATGCAAAATTCAATATCCCAAAACAATGCAGCTTCGCATCTCAGGTTCCGTTTGAAATAGAATTCTAAATTTTGCTCAATTAACGACCAAAAGTACGAGGATAAAAAGGAAACATTCCGATGTCTTAAAGCCACTAAATATAAAAAATTAAGCATCTACAGTACAATGCCGTTTTAAAATTTAAAATTTCTAAGTAGATAATCTCATGTGCGAATGCCGGTGTCTAACCAGAGTTGCCTACACGGCCCAGAATTGGCATCGCATTGGCCGCCAAGAGTTGTGGAGCGGTATTGTTTTGGTACTGACAACACTCCAGACCAGTATTGTGCCAATCCTGGTGATCAGTACTCCCACGCTATATATATTTTGATCTGAGCCGACTTTGGTCCGAGTTGCTGGGCGTTGATTTTACATAAGGAAAAGGTTACGAGAAAATTACGTAGAAATTAAAAAAAAATTGATTCTGTATCGACTGCATCCCTGGTCGCTATTGATAATTATCACTGGCCTAGAGCTCCCAGCGGGCTCCGAAAAAGTGCCAGCCATCAGTATATGACCGACACTAACGTATAGATACGAGTACTGGAGAATGACTGATTTTGGATTCGTCTCAGTACTGAAACTGAAGTATGGCGCAATAGTGGGTATTCACGACGCCCCAAAACTGGCAGTTAGTATCGGGCCAGAGTTTGCACTAAGAGCAGGATCGGTGTGATCAAATCGACATTTTCCCCGCAATGATTCGGTCTAGACCCTATACTGGACCCGGAACATTAGCCAGTACTGGCAGCTCTGGCACCAGTACTAAGTCTGTGCTGTGCCATTCTGTCTTTCGTACATGGGATGGGGTGATTGACGTTTTTTTTTATCTCGGCATATCCTAGAAAATTGAAATTTGGTTCACGTATGTGATAATGTTAGGGGATATGGATATATTTTGGTGTGACAAAAAAGAGTGTAATGCATAGTAAATAAAATGATGCCTCGCACGAATTAGAAATGTTTTTTTAAGTGTAGAATCGGGGTATGCACTTCTTTCTAAACATACTGCAGTCACGATCGGCTGCAAGCCAATCGTATAATACTCTAGATGAATACTGAACTCCGATTTATATTGTAGTTGGGGATAAAGTAGAATTACGTGTGTGCATGTTGTATGTCCTTTATTAAGGACTGCCATTAGATTGCTATTCAAACCTAAAAGTCAATATTCAGTGTTTAATTTCATATCCTGAACTAGGTAAGTCATCGAAAAAAAAAGTCCTTTTTGAAGGACTTTCACATGGAAGGTGCAGGAAGGACTCACTCGATTTCTTACATATTTATCCTTTTCCTTGGAACCATTTAAAAATGAACGTGTACAAAATTTCAAATTCGTAGCTTGAAGCGTTTAAAAGTTATCGAAAAATATTGTTGAACACGTGTCTTAAGGATATTTTGTATGACAGCTACCAGAAGGAGTAAAAGGATTTTGCTGACTAGTAAACCTGAACTTCGTTTTCACTCAAAACTAATTTGTACAAAATTTCGAGTTCATAGCTAAAAGAATACTTGAGCTATAGTGAGTTCCGTAAATTAAGTGAAGACTATTTGACAGGATATTTGTATGGCAGCTACACGAAGGACCAACAGGATTTTTTTCATAATCATACATTAAGCTCCAACTATTGGAAAAATAACACATACATAATTTCAAAGACGTAGCTTAAACCCTCCTGAAGTTATCGGTAATATTATTGAACACGTGTTTTAAGGACATTTTGTATGGCAGCTACCCGAAGGAGTAAAAGAATTTCGCTGATTAGTTAACTCGAACTTCCTTTTTACTCAAAACTAGCTTGTTTAAAATTCCGAATTCGTAGCTAAAAGATTACTTGAGTTATAGTGAGTTTCGTAAATTAAGTTAATACATTTTGACAGGATATTTGTATGGCAGCTACACGAAGGACCAACAGGATTTTCTTCATAATCATATATTTAACTCCAACTATTGGAAAAATAACACATACAAAATTTCAATGTCGTAGCTTAAATCCTTCTCAAGTTATCGACCAATATTCTTGAAGACGTGTTTTAAGGATATTTTGTATGGCAGCTACCAGAAGGAGAAAAAGGATTTCGCTGATTAGTAAACTCAAACTTTCTTTTCACTCAAAACTAACTTGTACAAAATTCCGAATTTGTAGTTAAAAGATTACTTGAGTTATAGTGAGTTTCGTAAATTAAGTGAAGACGTTTTGACAGAATATTTGTATGGCAGCTACACGAAGGACTAACAGGATTTTCTTCATAATCATATATTTAGCTCCAACTATTAAAAAAGTAATACAGACAAAATTTCAAAGTCGTAGCTTTAGGCGTTACGAAGTTATTGGTCAATATTCTTGAACACGTGTTTTAAGGACATTTTGTATGGCAGCTACCCGAAGGAGTAGGACGATTTTGCCCGTTAACGAACTTAGCCTTACAAATTCAACCAAACATCCAGATTCAAAATTTCAAGATCCTAGGTGAAGGCGTTCTTGAGTTATCGTGTTCACGGACAGACGGACGGACGGACGGACGGACGGACGGACGGACGGACGGACGGACGGACGGACGGACGGACGGACGTCAGGCGGATTTGAGGTTTTGGGCACAAATAAACAAAAAATAATATATAACTTTTTTTCGTCCGAGGCTTGGTTCTATGCGTTACAAACTTTTGGGCTGGATTAAACTTATAATACTCTATATGATTTCATCTAGAGTATAATAAAAAATTACAAAGCTGCGCCCTAGTCTGTTGTTAGATTTCTATTCTTGTATCTGAAAGTAAAGTCAATTTTTCGTTGGAAAAATAAAAGAAAATTTATTTTGTTGCGCAGTTTTGACTTCATAAACATGCATTACGGACTTGTTTTGTAACTGCAAACATTGTTTTTACGTTAAAACCAGACGGTTGTAATTTCCGATTTTCTGAACAGAAACTTCATGAGGCTATTCTAATATTGAAAAATCAATAAGTATATCTTGGAAGTATAAAGCCAGTAAGAACCCTTTACCTTTCTCATTGTTCCCGCTTTGCCCATGCAATTAATAAAAAACATGCACACGTTGAAATATTTCCAGTTTTCGCTCACTATCTTTAACCCTTTACAGTGTTACAGCGAGGCGGTTTTTTGGGGTAGCAAAATCTGCTACCTTTTTCAAAAAAGAGGTACTAGAAACCGATTTTTAATAATGGTACAATAACATTAACATATAGTAATGTAAAATAATAATGGATTACAGTCTTGTGCGTTGCATTTTTCTGTTTTCAATTTAACTTTCGAGAATTATCACAAAAACGTAGTGTTTCATGACTTGAAGTAGTTGTGCAGTAAATTTTAAAATTAAAAAAAGGTAGTAAATCTGCTACATATGTAGTAAAACGGTAACGCTGACCCTTTATGTCATAGACTGACCTCACGAAATGCTCGATTAAAATCAAATTCGTGTTTTTATGTAAACAAACAGTATACCCACCATGTCAAAAAAGTTACGAAGCAGTTCCATTTCAGTTGAAAAATATCAGACTCCTTGCTTGAAACATTTCAAAGTTATCATCACATACAATTTAATACTTACATGAAGAATGCCATACTAGAAATGTCTACCCATTTATGAAAATTAGCTGACAAATTTTGGACAGCGTGCGAGTTTTGGGTAAGCGATGGTTCGAAACTACAATGACGTTTTTACGCTTTCATTGGAATATAGAATCGGAATTTTTTTTTTATAAAAAAAAACACATTATTCGAGAAATTCTAACTTCTTTTACGTACTTATGTAGACATTAAATATGAGGATATTATGTATTCTTCAAAAATTCCCATGACTGTGCTGTATTTTACATCGTGTAGGGTTCGTGGATCGGATATAATTTCATTGTAAATCCATACTTCTTAAAGTTAAATATAGAGGACCGATGCTTTTCATTCGTCATCTACGTAGAAAAAAGTACATTTCTAGGTCGTTCGCATGTACAAAGAAGGTTCTATTTCTGTCAATATTTTCAGAACTTCGCGCCTAATCCTTAAATTTTCAATTTAAGTCCGATTAAGTTCAAATCTAAGATAGCCAATCAACTGATCTTTGATCGATGACCTTATTATTGCATTGAAACAACAAAATCTAGAATAGTTAGACAGAACATACTTGATACTTAATATAAATTAACCATCTTACAAAACATAGCTCGCATAGAAATTACACAAAATACCAGCATTACGGCCACACTATATTGATAAATTCATTATGCAGAAATTTATATTTTATAAGAGATTAATCAGCGTGCGATTTATAATTACTGTTAACTTTTTGTCCGAGATATAAATGCTATACGTTTCTGATAGTCCAGCCCTAAAGTCCAAAGTAATAAACTCGATGAGAAATGCTTAAATTTAAGTGAACAAGCTCATTTATATGAATATCAGATGTACTCGGCTCGGTATCTAAGAGTTACCTAGTAAAATTTATTGCATCGCTTACAGCATAGAGCTAGTTCGGCTTAAAAGCCACACTTAAATGTGTGACGACTAACATACGAATGTCTTACGGCTAATTGAGTCGATAGTTTTCAATAACACGACAATTGCATTAAGTCCGGGCCCTGTAATTTCGCAAATTTACATACGAATCGTGGAATCGCAAAGCAACGTCGAATACAATCTCGATTAGAATTTCGGAGCGAAGTTTCGCAGTAAAAAATATATAATTCAGTGATAACTCGGTGCAGAGGCCAGGCTTTTCAGTGCCTACGATTAAGATTTTAATTGAAATTGCTTGTAATAGTCGGAGTTTCGAGTATAGCACCGAATAGATACTCGTACGATGTGATGCCACACTATCCAACCATATTCCCGATACTAGCGAACGTTACTCATCAATCAAATTGTTGGCTTAGTAAGTTGATCTCCACTTAGCGATAATTGCCTTATACACTCCCAAATTCCTGTAATTAATTGTCTCAAGTCGACAAAGTTCGGCATTCGAACTTTCCCAAAAACGTACACACGCCGAACATTTGTATCGCATGTGGGGTTTGAATCACCAATATCCTCTCCACACTACTCCCAAGTATAGCATAACACAAGCTGTTCCGTACTTAAATTATTGTAACAATCATTATTAAGTACATCTGCATATTTTTCAGGTGACATCACTTAATCCAATCGTCTTTCTGGTTAATTAATTATTACAGCCAATTATGTTCGGGGAGTTTGTAATAAATTCGTTTTGCATAATTACGACATGTTCGATTTATTTATGGGTTCGTGTTAAGCCGAGTGGCGAATGTAATTTATAAAATTGAAAATAAACGAGCTTCGCGCAGGCGTAAGCTGATTACTACCGCGGATTAAAATTCGCCCCATATTTGGACGCATGAGAGACTCATTTCGGCGGGGGGGGGGGGGGGGGGGGGAACTTAATTTGTAATTATTATTATTATTATTAAATCTCATTGGAATGTAGAACACACAATGCTAGTAAAATCGAACGTGAGATTTAGTTAATTGTTGAAGAGTTAGGAGGAGGTAAAAACAACATTTAATATAAATAAATTATGTACATACGGACTGGCAAACATTGTTTGCAACTAGTGTGTAGGCTATAAGCTATACTGTAGCCTTGAAAAATTATTGAGCATCGAGATGAATGAATTTTTAAGTAGTTTATTTTTGGAATCGATTTGTCAAAGCAATTAAATGTTCAAGAAGTGTGAAGATGTTGAAATTGAAAAATCAGATAGGAACTACTTTTCACAACGTTTTTAGATATGATCAAACGCTGTCCTGGGCGAACACTACAAAACTACGAAAAAATCAGGCATATCCTTCCTTATCTGGTTTACTCTCGAAATACGAAGTCTCATAAAATAAAATCTCGAAACATAAAGGGTTATTCAATAGGTACATACCAATTTTGTATTTTAATACAAACGCACTCTTAAACTTTCTTGCTGGTCTGTCAATATCAAAACGTCAGTCAAGGTTTACATTTTTCTTATTTAAATACAAAATTGTTATATTCCTATTGAATAACCCTAGGGTTATTTTCAATAGGGTTATTCAATAGGGACATAACAATTTTGTATATAAATAAAACCCAGAATTATTACGATAATTTCCAAACGTTGCTCGTTCGGAAATACCATGATAAAAATGTAAGCCTTGACCGGCGTTTTGACATTGACAGAACAGCAAAAAAGTTTAAGGGTACGTTGATATTAAAATACAAAATTGTTATGTACTTATTGAATAACCCTTTAGAATGCCGAAAAAATTTAATGTGGCGAGAGTAACAATATTTTATTGTCTCTTTTTCGATCGATTTCAAAACTAATTTTTGAATCAGTCTACTCAACCATCGGAAAAATTTATGTTAAATTAAATACGTAGATATATTTTACTATAATTATGAAATTTATAAATGAAAAATAATTACAGTATCTCAATTTATTTATTTAGATATAAAATAAAAAAGACATATTATTTTTTATTTTCTTATTATAGCGATGTACAAAATTCGCCAAGGGTTCTTTTTCACAACCTTTGGCATAATTGTCTTGTTTGGTATCAGATTGACAATTGACGACCTCTGAAGATTTCAAAAGTTTTGGGGGATCCCCAGACTATATGAGTCTGTAAAACTTACAAGAAGAATATGTGACCGTCTTCCTGATATATCGGACATTAAGGACGAGACATGGTATTTTGGTCCCTCTCCTCATGACACTTGTAAAAGAAAATAAAGAGATTTTCGAATTCACTTTCTATACCAAATTTCATATTTCTACCTTGTCGATCTTGACATGGACTACATTTCCAGTTTTTCGCCTCTACCTCTTAAAAATTGCAACTAAAATTTAGCAGATTTTTAAGTAAGTAAAAATGCATACAAAATGTTCTAGTTTTAGCCGTTTTGAGATATAAATTGCTTAAATAAATAATATTTAATTATAATTAAACATAATAAAATCAGAATATTTTCTTTCAAAAATTTCTCCTCTTACTCGTCAATGCCCACACCCACAATAATAAAATTAATTATTCGGAAAAGAAGGTTGATCAGGTGTATAGTAGGCACAAATTCGAAGGCTCCATTTCAAAGCCTTCTCAAAAATTATGTTCTTATGTTATAAGTCTGGTAGATATCCAGCGAGTCACTTCACGCCGGGGTCACCAGTGATAGATTTTACTCAACATCCGCTAAGTAAATCTAAGAGTTTTAAGGGGTTATGCCACTCTAGAGTTTTCGAAAAATAGATTTTTTTTTTTTTTTAAATTGTTCGCTAGGACCTCAAAAATGCTGTCCCAAAAGTTTATGGCCGAAAAAAGTCTCTAAGGACTCGGTTTTCGAATTTTAGTACAAGGCCGCCTGCAAAATTATTCATGATTTTCTACTACTCAAAACTTCAAACGCGTTTATCTCAAAACTACATTTTTCAAGCTGGCCGGAAACATAACTCGGACAATTTTCAACCGATTCACTTAAAATTTTGAATATATCTTTAAAACTATATTGTCCATGGAAGTACGTAGAATTTTTTTTTTATATTGCATAGTTCATTTGTTATTAACAATTTTCTGACGATTTTTTAGGCAAATTTCACACTTTTCACTGTAGAAGTGCGCCATTTGGCTAAAAATCAAAACATCGAAAAAATCCTACGTACTTTTCTGGCTGTTGTTATATGTAATCGAAATAAATTTATTAGCTTATCATAATTCAAAAATTACAGGCACTATGTGTCCGGCCATGGACCCTGGAAAAACGGAGACGTCACCGCAAAAACGCTACACAGCCGCCATTTTGAATTTAATAGCTTAAAAAAAATTCCTGTACATAGTCAATAACATGTATTATAAATATCCATTTTCGTAATCTCGATTTTTTCTGTAATTTTTCTGAAAAAAAATCCCGAAAAAGACCTCTAGAGTGGCATAACCCCTTAATGAATAATGTTTAATTTTTGAAATATGAACCTTATTAATTACTTCGTCTCAATTAGTAGTCTCTAAAATTTCTGTTGAGTATTATTTGTAAATACAATAAAGTTTAATAATTTAATAACCGGAAGGGAATGCAAATATCAATTTTCAATAAGATATTATTCAATATACCCACTGACAGTTTTATTTTAAATTGGTTTTGTAAGCATTTATATAATCAACAAAAGCAGTGTAGTAAGTAGTTCCAGAAAAATAGGTTCAAAAATATGGTTCTTTGAGTCTTCGAGTGCCTTAGATTCATTATTAGGACCTGCTCTGTAATTGGTTTACAATGAACAGGCTTATTCTGCGTTTTTTACTCTACTTTAACTTAAATAATAAATTTTTCATATTAGACATTTTCTTAGTAATTATACTTTACAAATTTTCACGAATTGCCTTTCTATTCTGAATACCAGAGTAAAAATTGGAACAAAGAAGTGGACAAGAAAAGTAGCTGTGGATTGGGACTTCTCGAACTCAAACTTCTACGTTTGGCAAATTTTTCCACTACACGAATTTGTTGGATTTTGGAAAACAATTTGTTTTCCTTAAGTCAAATTTTCAACGACTCTAAGAGTTTCCTGTAACTATGACTTGAGAAAGTTGCACTGTATTTTAATTTTCTATTTCTCATAGGCGATGTAACTTTAAAAAGTCGTCAGGCCATTTTAAACTTTGAATACAGATCGCTCAATTATTCGACGAAAAATGTGTGTTATATGGATGGCGCTACGAACTTACATATATATTGAAATATTTTCAGATAAATTCGATTGATTCCAGGAAACGATTTGAGCAAGTTTAGGCTGTTTCATTTTTTTAAAACCTATTAAATATCTGTCGATCTTACCAAAAGTAAGTGTAGTATATTCTTAATTTATAATAACAATCACTAGACCGAAACGCCTAGTAGGTACGTGTAAAAATAACTACTAAGCCTTTTATCACTTAAATTCAGAATTAATTGTTGACGTACCGATCTTAATTGAATTTTGACCTGCAAATCCATTTTGCAGCAGATTTCAGCAACTTGACAATATAAATGCCGATAAAATAAATTAAAATTCATTTGCACAATTGTTTCTGGCTGCAATCGAGCAAAAAAATTTGATTTTCTATAATGCAAACTCGATTGGTTTTATTTTCAAGCTTATGCAATTAACATGAAAATATCACATTATTTTGTCATGTTAATAGTCCCATCAGGTTATTGCTCTTCTTTATTGCATGTGTTATGTTTAATTTGTATTTTCTTAATAACATTCCGTTTTGTTTATTTAATTTAGTTGTGGACCACAATAGTGATAGTGCACTTTATCTAGTTTCAAAAGCTACACGCGACTGCACAATTACTACATCTAGTGTGTCAGAGATATTTACTTACTTATCTAAAACAACTAAACTTAAATTAATTCGTTGTATTAATACAGATGTCCACGGCTAAACAATCATAACCGCAATAAATTTTATCCATCACACACGTCATATAAAACTAACCGAAAACATCATCACCAAAATTTTGAACATATAATTAAGAAATTAATGCAAACATCAATTTTTGGAAGTCAAAATTTTAACGATCTTGTTTCTTGTCTTTATGATAATAACGTTTATTTCTTTAGAAAAAATGAAACCAAACGGCAAATCCATTTTGCTGGTAAGAAAGAAACAACTCAATAAAGTTTAAAGACCTCCCATTAAAGTTTTGTCTCCTTATTATCTAACCACGGCGCATCTAAACTATCCCCAGCCAGGCAAGTCTTATAAATAGATAGACAATCTACTCGTTTTCTTGAAAACTTTTTGATAAAATTCATCTTGACAAATATTTACGAGTCCTATTATAACTGATTATATATCCAAGTAAGATAAAACGGCCAAGATTTATGGGTTGGACCATTAAAAAAGTTTAAATTTCATAAATTTTGATAGCGCTCTAAACACACAATGAAAATTACAAGCAAAACGCATGAACTGAAGAACAAAAGACGCGAAAAAATATTTTACTAGAAAATCCACTTTGCAAACGGGTCAACCTCGCGGAAAAAAAAACTTAACCTTTTATATTTGTCTTTGTTTTGTATATTTGGGAAAAAAATTGTTAAAAGCTATTTCAAATTTCGATATCTGCCTTCATATTTAGTGATTTTATCGCCAATTGTTTGGTTTTCTCTGGAGCGGCTACAAAGAGCAATAATGCGATTTTTTTTAACAAAACTTTAGCAAGATGCAAAATAAAATAGAGGTCGGTAGTATCTCCACATCAAAAAAATATGGCTACGTAGCTGCGTACGTATTTCTTTAGCCTATTTGATGCGTCAGGACCAAATAAAAAAAACATAACAAACAAATCTTAACAAGGAATACAAATCTTAATCGCTCAGATGACTATCACTATGCTGACAGAGTCAACCGTTTCACTACTATTAGATTTAAAATTACGCATCAGAAGACAAGACGTAGATTAAATAAAATCACCAAGGTTTGTAAGGTAGTACGATTCTTGCTTCTTCCGTTTGAGAAGAGTGAGTTTAAAATTTCCAATAATACTTTGCACCTGTCGTTCTATAGAATCCAAAGCACCATAAAAATCAAACAGAGTTAAAGGCGATGAATCAATCCGGAATGGTAAGTGGTTATTCCCGACTAAGATACAGGTAAAATATCCAATATTTTTCATGATTTGGTATTGAAAGTAGAGACAAGTCGTTCATGAGTGAACTGCTCTAAAAGAACACTTCATTGAAGTGAGTGAGTGAAGTAACTCACTCATGTTGGTGAACTGCACCTCAATTCGACACGTGAAAAAAAAAAATTAAAAATGATACACCTATGCATGAAAGAAAAACAGAGACTAACTGAATTGTACGAACACGGTGAGAAAGAAGCTAGGCAAACCAACCAACAAAATCTTCTCGTTTGGCCTGTCTCTTCAGAAACACACACAACGAAGACATCGAAGGAAAGAAGAGTTCAATTGAAGTACTTCACGACTAGTGACTATGACTAGTGAGTGAGTGAGTGAGTGACTGAGTGAACTGCGAGTAGAGTAAAGATGAAATGAACACTGAACTAGTTCTTTAAATTGAGTGACTAGGAGTGAAGTACTTCACTGAAATGAACTGCTTTGCCCATCTCTAATTGAAAGTATTTACAAGTACTGAATTTTATGTGGCTTGAAGTGCATAGCTGCTTTTTCATTCAATCAGGAGACACATATTAAATTAGATTTTCACGAATAAAAAATGGCCCTATAAATTTAATTGTCAGAATTAATATTCAGCGGTATACTTAGCAACTCCATCCCAAAAATGATGACTCAATTATGAATATGTTTATTTCATACAAGATATTGACACACGTCCATCCAAAAATTAATAGTGTATTGTTATGAAATACTGTCTGGTTGAGATATCATCTTCTCAGAAGCATTGGCTTTTAGTCATAACAGTCTAAGCCGCGAACACAAAGGACCAAATATGCGCAATTATTCTCGATTTTTTTTTACTGACCTCCCAAACAAACATACATCACCATCGTTAGAATGTCTCACTAAATTTTCTTTAGAATTAATGTTGGTCATAGACATAGATATGAATATTACTTCAAATTGTTTTGGGTATATTTAGAACGGTGACATTAAAGTATGAATAATAAAAATCAACTGTTAGTATAATTAATGTATATTCTTTGACATATTCGTGATTACTTCAGCGTATTAGATGAAATTTAATCCCCAATTACAAGAAATATTGGACTAAGCATGAAGGATTTTTTTTATAATTTTCGTTAGAGTATTGATCCAGAAGGCATCTTCCCAGGCATCTTGGGTTTTCAGTGGAGCGACGACTAATGGACAAATGGAATCAAATATGCCCTTAATAACATCATTTAGCTGAATATTAAATTATGATTAAGTTTGGAAATTTTCTGCTTATTAGATATCATTTTAGATACCATCCATGTTCATTAATATTTTTAACTAATTTAAATACTCACAAATGTTACAAATTTCAAATCCGACATTTTTAAGTACACTGCCAAATGTTCTTACCTAAAAAGAGAGAAAAGAAGCTATTACAGACCTCATTTAAAATATTTTGGCCGGAATCGATAAAATTTCATGGTTTGGATATAAATAATTTTTTTTTTCAAAACAAGTTGGTTGAGGCGTATAAAGTGAGGGCTCGAGGATTTAAAAGAACAAAATTATCGCCGCTATAATCTAGCTAGCTTCGAACTTCAGACCTTAAATCAAAATCCCCAGGCCTGTCCAATGCAATTTTTCACACCAATCATATTATGAGATACCGTGAAGCTTTTGCTGATGTACAACTCGATAGGCGCCTATGTATCGTAGCTCTTTAAATAGATGTCATACTGTGACTGATTTTTCAACTACTTATCACTCTGGCCGGGATAGCTCAGTTATTTGATCTTAATATATGAATCTGGACCAAATATCCATGCCCCACGTTGGGCGCCGTTCGTTTTTAAGATGTCAGTACGCCAACCGCTGGAGACGTTGGTTATAGAACGATTAATTTCGGATAAGGATGAATGAAGAGCATTGTACCACCTGACGACAAACAATAACTGCGATCGGATAAGATTTGGTTCGATTAGTGAATTTGATGAATTTGATTTCTTGGACGCTATTACTATAGTATTTCATTAATCCAAACTGAAGAGATATACATGATCATAAGCGGTATAGAAACGCCGAGAAGAGGCTGGAAGCGTTGTGCAAATATCAAGCTCTGATGGACATGCAGCAACATTTCTATTAAATTAAGCTCTAATTTTGTAAGCTTACGCCCTCAATTACTTACTACACAAATTACTTGCCACTAGATTCATTCATTAGTGTATAACTAGCTCAAATTGCCATATTGGTTTATTTATTTCTCTTTCCAATAAATTCACGGTATTTATTCAATTTGTTAAAGCTACGAGTATGTTGTGTTTAGGTTCATTCTCCTTCTTTGATTAGTGTAATGATGATAATCAAAGGAATGCACAAGTGTCGTCACCTCATTTTGACCCGGGTTTAAGTGGTTTTTGGCATGTAGATGAAAATTATAACTGATGTGTCAAGTTGTTCATAAGTGGATGAAAATCACGAGTCTGTAAAAAGGGTTATTAAAAATCTTTATTGATAACACAGGCCTGCATAATTTTTTTTTAGACTAGATTAATTCGAACGTTATCTTTACACTGAAACCATCCTTAAGGGGAGTTTGTAGGGAGTGCAAAAATGACCATTTTTGAGACGCATTTTTGAGACCCATTTTTGAGACCCATTTTTGAGACCCATTTTGGAGACCCATTTTGGAGACCCATTTTCTCTTAAACCGCCAATCGTATCACTCTAAATTTTTTTTCATTTGTAAAACTCTGTTAGTACTACTACTTGATCGAAGCATTTTTAAAAACATACTGCAGTCACGATCGGCTGCAAGCCAATCGTATAATACTCTAGATGAATACTGAACTTCGATTTATATTGTAGTTGGGGATAAAGTAGAATTACGTATGTGCATGTTGTATGTCCTTTATTAAGGACTGCCATTAGATTGCTACTCAAAACTAAAAGACAATATTCAGTGTTGAATTTCATATCTGGAACTCGGTAAGTCATCGGAAAAAAATGTCCTTTTTGAAGGACTTTCAGATGGGAGGTGCAGGAAGGACTCACTCGATTTCTTACATATTTATCCTTTTCCTTGGAATCATTTAAAAATGAACGTGTACAAAATTTCAAATTCGTAGTTTAAAGCGTTCAAAAGTTATCGAAAAATATTGCTGAACACGTGCCTTAGGGACATTTTGTATGGCAGCTACCAGAAGGAGTAAAAGGATTTCGCTGATTAGTAAACTCGAACTTTGTTTTTATTCAAAACTAATTTGTACAAAATTTCCAATTCATAGCTAAAAGATTACTTGAGTTATAGTAAGTTCCGTAAATTAACTGAAGACGTTTTGACAGGATATTTGTATGGCAACTACACGAAGGACTAATAGGATTTCTTCATAATCATACATTTAGCTCCAACTATTGGAAAAATAACACATACAAAATTTCAAAGACGTAGCTTAAACCCTTCTGAAGTTATCGGCCAATATTCTTGAACACGTATTTTAAGGACATTTTGTATAGCAGCTACCAGAAGGAGTAAAAGGATTTCGCTGACAAGTAAACTCAAGCTTTGTTTTTACTTAAAACTAATTTGTAAAAAATTCCGAATTCGTAGCTGAAAGATAACTTGAGTTATAGTGAGTTTCGTAAATTAAGTGAATACATTTTGACAGGATATTTGTATGGCAGCTACACGAAGGACTAACAGAATTTTCTTCATAATTATATATTTAGCTCCAACTACTGGAAAAATGATACATACAAAATTTCAAAGTCGTAGCTTAAACCCTTCTAAAGTTATCAACCAATATTCTTGAACACCTGTTTTAAGGATATTTTGTATGGCAGCTACCAGAAGGAGTAAAAGGATTTCGCTGACCAGTAAACTCGAACTTTGGTTTCACTCAAAACTAATTTGTACAAAATTTCGATTTCGTAGCTAAAAGATTACTTGAGTTATAGTGAGTTTCGTAAATTAAGTGAATAAATTTTGACAGGATATTTGTATGGCAGCTACAGGAAGGACTAACAGGATTTTCTTCATAATCATACATTTAGCTTCAACTATTAAAAAAGTAACACATACAAAATTTCAAAGTCGTAGCTTTAGGCGTTCCGAAGTTATTGGTCAATATTCTTGAACACGTGTTTTAAGGACATTTTGTATGGCAGCTACCCGAAGGAGTAGGACGATTTTGCCCGTTAACGAACTTAGCCTTACAAATTCAACCAAACACCCAGATTCAAAATTTCAAGATCCTAGGTGAAGGCGTTCTTGAGTTATCGTGTTCACGGACAGACGGACGGACGGACGGACGGACGGACGGACGGACGGACGGACGGACGGACGGACGTCAAGCGGATTTGAGGTTTTTGGGCACAAATAAACAAAAAATAATATGTAACTTTTTTTCGTCCGAGGCTTGGTTCTATGCGTTACAAACTTTTGGGCTGGATTAAACTTATAATACTCTATATGATTTCATCTAGAGTATAATAATCGCTTGACTTTTTTTTATAACAGCTGTTTAAAGATTGCTACTTTTTGAATATTCCTTTATGGCCTACAGGTCGATACTGCGTTATTTAAATTTGATAATCTTCGATCAACTAATTCTTTTATCAAAAAAAAAAACAAAACGAAAAAACAAATGAATGAATTCTGATAAGCGGTTGGCAAGAAAACGGGGCAAACACTTCAAAAAACATGTTTTTTTACGAAACCATTTTGTTTACGACTACAGTGTGTCAGCTGCATGTCGGCTGTGCGTCATTTCTTTGAGAATCTTATGTTAATAAATTTTCGTTATTTTTCTAGTCTTTTTTATATCTTGTAAAATAACGGTGGCAACACTGATTTTTATCATTTGACAATAACATCATCAGATGATACGAGTATTATAGATTTGATTAACTTGACAAATTTTTTTGAATTTTTCCATTTTAATTTCGAAATTTGTTTTTAGGCACTTTCCGGCCCCCAAATGTCGCGATTTTGGTCTTGTTTTATCAGGAAAAAATATGAGTATTAATAATCAGTCGAAAACCATAAATTGATTCTTTTTTTAGGAGCTTGTAGGTCCCCTTAAGCCTCATTATGCCATTCTCTGTGAGTATTCACTGATTTTTAATTTGCAGTGTATCTAGGGCTCTGATATGGGGAGCTGTTTTATCCTTGTCTGCTACTTAGTCTAAATCCACTTTTTCATTTCCTTTTTTTTTTTGTGATACCAGTATACTTTAAATTTTTTTTATTATAATCAAAGTTATGGACATTAAGCAAGCAAATCTCTGATAATAGAGGCGCAGGACCCATTTGATCCGCTTGAGCACGCCTATGCACGTTTCACTTAACTTGTCGTACTATTGTTAAAAAAACAATTTTTCAATTTTTAGTTGAGCTTCAAAGTTATTAAATACCAGTACTTTCTGTATGCCATACTAATTTCTACTCAGTATTTTGGGCAGTGGGAACTGAGAAACCATTTTTCCAAATGACTTAATGGTTTTAAGCTATAAAATTATGACAGCGAAATGATGCCGTGAGTCGTGACTGTTGTCTGCGTAAACACCTGTGGTATAATTGATGAACAAATAGGCAATAGGGGGACCAACTTAAATTCATCATTCTTTCTTCAACCACTTAGTTCACGATAAAAAAAATTTGCCAATGGTCTGGGCGAAACTTTATTATTTTTCGGGTCAAAGTTAGGGACCGGTCAAAGTTGGAGTATATCATCAGTTGTTTCGAGATTATTAGATTTCTTGGAAAGCCTATTTTGTTCTTAAAATAAAAATATTTAAAATAGAGATTTTTAGCCGATTAAACATTGGAAAAGCCCGTGTGGACTACCCGAATTTCGGTATATTAAGTACACTAAAAGTCCATAGAAGTAAAAACGAATTTGTTGCCTTATCAGACTTAAGAGATATAACCAATTGTTAAAACGTATACAAACCCATTACATCCACTTGAAATTTGAGTTTCGAAAAAGTTGTGAAACAGGGTTTTGAACGATTTCATAAGAAGCAAGTTCATATCTCAAGAGAGACGTGGGACTTTAAAAAATTTGTGAAAACGTAAACAAACCCTTTACACCCCCTTGGTTCTTGAAATTCGAAAAATCGTGAAATTGATTTTTAGGTCATAACATCAAATGCCGTATTAACCAATTTTATATCTCATCAGAACTAAGGGATGGCAAAAATTGTGAAAACATATGCAAACCCTTGGGGGTTGAATATCGAAAAATTGAGAAATGAGTTTGTAGGCGATTATATAAAAAGTCTGTGAAAGTGAATAGCGACCTAATATCTCATCAAACCTAAGAAATATGTCGAAGTTTTGAAAAGCATACAACCCCCTTACGCCCCTTAGGGTTGAATATCTGAAAATACTGAAATTGACTTTTTGGCGCTTATATAGGAAGTAAGAATGAATTTGTTATATCATCAGATCTAAGCAATATGTAAGAATCTGTGAAAACATATGCAACCTCCTTACACCCGCTTGGTGGTTGAATATCCAAAAATCTTGAAAGGAGTTAATAAATAAATATGAAGACAGAACGAGAAAGTAAAAACCAATTCAATTTCTCATCACTTCTAAAAGATATGACGAAATTCGTGAAAACGTGTTCAACCCTTTTATACCCTCTTAGGGGCTGAAAAAGAAAAAAACTTAAAAACAAGATTTAGGCGATTATTACACAAGTCCAAGAAAGTGAAAAGTTATTCGATATCGATCAGACCTGAGGGATATGGCAGAATTACACCCTCTTAGGAATCGAATTTCAAAAAATCCTGAAAACGCTTTCTAGATAATTATATGAAGAAGCCGTAAAATAAAAATGAATTCAATATTTGAGAAGACCTAATAGATATGACGAAAATCGTGAAAATATATGCATTCCATTTTCACTCATCATTTTTTTCGCTCCCCTTCCGAACGCCAATGGATATTTGAGAATTTAAACTAATTTTCTAGTTGATTTACATATACATACCGAGTTTCAACTTACTACCCCCCACCACCGTACCATACTATCCTTATAAAAATTATATTTTTTCAACATGCTACTACTACATGTCTATCTAAATACCAAGTTTCAGTTTAATATCATTATCGGTTCTCAAGATATAAAAATCGGAACTTTTTGTTTTTCACCCTCCCCCACCGCCAAACTTTTTTTCAGATAGGGGTCTATTAGGCCTACTTCTGGTAAAAATTCAAAGCATCTATCTTACACTGTTCTTGAGATATGAGACGTGATTTTTTTAAAAATATCTTATTCCCACCACTTCCATGCTCCACCGTCCCCTTAAAATATTTTACTTTCATCAAACTTTATTTGTCAACCTTTACACAGAAAGCAAATTTTATTTGTCTAGTTGGTTCGTGCGATATAGTAATCTAAAGCTTTTCACCACGCACCTCTGCACGCCACTGCCCCACTCAAAAAATGTTTTTTAATCTATTCTCCTAGTATTCCGACAGATGCTGATTAAGTTTTAATTTCGTGACATTAACAGTTTCGGAGATATGGATTTTAGAATGTCTCAATCTCGGCTTTCGAGCGTCTCGGACGCATTATTTTTCCCCCCACTCCTTCACCCATATCGGCAATTTTTTCGCAAATGGGTCCACTATTAAAACCTTATATAAATTCCAAGTTTTAGCTTCGTGGCATAAGCGGTTGCTGAGATCTAGAAACCAAAATTTTCCGTCTAAAACGCTTCCGCCACCTCGCCGCTCACACCCCCACCCCTTAGAATTTGATCACTTCAAGGGGCCTACCCAGTCTATCCACGAAAAAAAATTTAACTCAATAGCTCAAAGAGTTTGGGTGCTACGAGCCTTCAAACAATTTTGCGTACACCGGTCGACGTACGGCGTGCGGCGGTCAGACGGACAGAAATTTTTTTTTGCTTTTTTCATGTCTACTAGTCATGAAACGTGAAAAATAAAAGTTCAGAGTAGCAACTTTTTGTTTTTTTTTTAAATCGATCACAATACTGTATTCTTGAAATAATACAGTAAAAATCAATTCAATGTTGTCCTTCTTTTACTTAGGTGTGTCAGAGATTAAGTTCCATCAAGTCGTGACTGTTGTACGGTAGGATTTCTTAAAGATACTGTTGCGACCTGGAGGCTTGCCGGGATTTCAAGTAAAACACAATTCCTTTAAAATCAACTCGATCACGCTCTATCGTTGTTTTCAATCCCAGATCGCTTTCGCGTAATACTTCGCGCCGTAGACTTTTTGTTGTTTGCTTCGCACCGAGGTACTTTGAGACACTTATATTCTATCTGCGCCGCAGTTGAGAGCCCTTTCAAAAATTCGGTAGTGTGAGTAGAACTTTCCAGAAGTATCATCTGCCTGCGAGAAAAGTCGAGAGACTTCCACACTGTTCTGGTGTATGCCGTGTCGCACGGGAAATCGATTGAGCCGCGTGGGTTGCCAGGGTAAGATGTAACAATACTTTCAAAGTAAATTTAATAGGGCGCGCGTGAATTCTCATGGACTTTCTTCAGTCTCTTATGGAATCCATGCCATCTGTGACATTTTTCAAAAATTTCCGTGGTGTAATTTTTCGTTTCATCATTTGACCAATATTTTGTCGTAAATAAATTTATAGCCACAAAATTTTATAGTTCAACTAAAGCACATTTCGGCATGTCATAATTTATTGCTCGAAATTTCGATTCACAGCCATGCATTAAGTAACTCCATCAGAAACTCTCATATCGATACAGTACATTAAAAAATCAGAACTCTGTATGCATAGCATTCAACGCGAATGGTGTACATCTAGCCAATAGTATGTCTAGTGTTTCAATTGATTCCCTACACACGCGCTCTTATGGCTCACATCGCGAATCACGTATTATGTAATGCTAGCTTTTAACGAAATTACTTCATCCCTCGTGAATTCGCGCATCTCTCGAACATATTCAAAGTGAGCACTTGCGGAAATAATAAACATGTCTCTTATGATTCTCACCAATATAAATAATGAACGAAAAAAAACCAACATTGCTGAAAAGGTTTGCATGATTTACACGAGGCAGCTTTAATCCGATTTAGCGTTAGAAGAAGAATGAAATTCGCGAAGCTTTTGAAATATTCGACAGCATTCTGGTGTGCACAAAGACGAGTTCTTCCACTCGACAAAGAAAAACCCACAGAAATAAACTCTTTGCCTTCTTTTCAAACCTGCTCTCGAAAAGCAGAGCTTCGATTTCTGCACACACCACCTGTAATCAATTCTTCAGGTGAATCATTCACCCACCGGCATTAGCTATGGGTTTCTTCTTCGATGTGTAGAAACTGTACGTCTTCAATTCAAATGAGTCCATCACGAATAGCCGTGCCGAGGTCCGAGGTGATGAAGCAGTAGCAGCCAATCCATAGCGAAACTGTTCAGCGCGGCTTGATTATTGTATTGTAACTGGTGCGATGGTCGGCCAAAGTATGTCACAGCTGACAATTACCTGCAAATTACTACAATAGTCCATCGTGTCCGATGAACGTCAGTTTTCCGGACAGCACCAATGCACTTCCTCTTTATCGGTGCAGTCCATTTTCCCATTTGGCGATGGCACGGTCGAGTAGCGACAGCCCATACTGCACGAACGTAGACGCGCGTCAACCATAAATTACCTAGTTTGTCCGAACCAGCTAAGTATACGCTTGGGTCTTTGAAGCGAGCTCGTGAACGCAATTTCGTTCAAAAGAGCAGTCAACGACATTTTCGCACTTATGCACTAGGAATGTTATTGCACTCCGGCTGGTCCGCAACGATCAACCCATCTTTGGATGCTGGACAACGGCTTCAAGATGCGCCAATAGCAAGTATTTTCGAAATTGACTTGAACGATCGTAAATTATTATCGATGGAAGATAGTTTTCCGCTTCTTATACCATCGGTCAGTTGTGCGATCCTACGCCATGACGCAAGCAGAAGTTTACCGATCTTAGTACGGAGTGAAGATCGCGATCAAAATGTCTTAAATCGACGACGACAGCTGCTACTCCGATCTTAAAGTGTATAGCATTAAAGGGTGATATCATCTTTGAAAGCAGCATACCATTTTTGGGCATATGGTTCCATTTGGATAATGGTCTGCTTGACGAGCGTATTATTTCGTAAACAGTAAATGGATTTTTCATATGTGGTAAATTTTATCACCGAATTGCGCTAGTTTAGCCCAATTATTGCCGACAATGCAGCTGGAGCGCAACTACATCACCCTATTATCGAAGATCATCCTTCCCACTATCTGAACAACAAAGAAGCTTCCAACTCGAAACTCTTGCAGTCACTGTATACACGTCGTGATTTTCAAGAATAGCGCAACACCGTCCACAGACTTCCTTCCCAATTGCACAGGACACCTGGCTGAGATCGGTCTGCATGTTCTGATTGCACGGCTTATCTTCTAAGACGATTTTACATGGAAATGTTATAGCACTCACACCTGGATCCAGCGAATTTCCACTGAAACTAAAATTTTCTATCTGCTCGGCAAATTCACGGCACGTACATTTGCAACCATCGTCGTACAATTGGGTGCAATAAAAGCGGAGTAAATATTGATGGCGCATCCATTGTACGGATTAAGACGGACAAAACACGCTTCGCACTTTATCAGAGCCACAATAAGAAAGTTCGGAACAGCTCGAAATCCACCTTAGCATAGACACAATCAGGACAACTGGAAACTTGATATCAATCACGAAGGATTGTAGCCTTCGCCTATTCTTGAGACTCGTGTAACACGAATTTTCGGAATATTTTCGATATAACATTTTATTTTTGGTACAGTGAGATTCCAATTTCTGTATCGTGTGATATATTTTACATGTTAGGAAAATTTATTGAGATCCTTTAAGGCTTCATTGATGGAATCGGGCTAATGAAAAAAGGTTTTCATTGTAGGCAGAGTGTTTATTTACTGATATGGAAGAAACTGATATATTCGATAATAAGCCTTAATATGGTAAGGACTAGTAGATCAAAGTATCTACATGCTAGTCAAAGTGGAGGCGTTAGCATATCGTCTTTGGATTAAGAGACAATTTTAGCTTTTTAATATAATTTTGGAATATTCCGACAGGTTTTAAAAAAAAACCAAATGTGCAGATATCTAGGGATCCCTTTACAATATTGATTAAAATTTCTATTTCTGAAAAGCCCTTTTTTGTTAATATACCTGTTTTTCAAAATATTTGATTTTTAAACCCACTTTTCAAAATACCTAAATTTCAAGACACAATGCTTCAAAATTGGTCGATTTTAATATCCTGTGATCTCTGAATCTATTACTTCCAAAAAAAACCCATGTTTTCAAATTCTTTTAAGTTTATCGTTTTTAGTTTTTTTAGATATTTTCAAAATGAGGAGTTTTGACTTTGAAAACCACTAAAAAATATAAATTATTTCGATATATCGGAAGATATGATGAAATTCGTGAAATGTATGTACATATGTATACACATCGATGATATTTGTTTTTGGCTCAGTTCCGTTCGCCAATGAAATTTTTTTTTGTGAATTTACTTTTCTCGGATATCTTCCTACACATACTAAATTCAACTTTTAGCCGTTCTTGAGATAGATAAAAAAATTCCTGTCACCCCTGTCAACATTTTTTTGAACGTGTTCAACAGTGGTCTTATGTAGAAAATAATTTATAGATTTATATCCACAGGATATGGCTGAATTCGTGAAACCATCCCTTAGTGGTCGAATTGCAAAAAATCCTAAAAATATATGCATTCTTTTTTCACTGTTCATTTTTTTACCCCTCTTCCGTACGCCAAAAGTTTGTAACGCATAGAACCGAGCCTCGGCCAAAAACTCCAAATCCGCTTGACGTCCGTCCGTCCGTATGTTCGTTAGCACGATAACTCAAGAACGCCTTCACCTAGGATCTTGAAGTTTTTAATATGGATGTTTGGTTGAATTTGTAAGGATTAGTTCGTTAACGGGCGAAATCGTCCTACTCCATCAGGTAGCTGCCATACAAAATGTCCTTATAATACGTGTTTAAGAATATTGGTCAATAACTTCGGAACGCCTAGAGCTACGACTTTGAAATTTTGTACATATACGTTTGTTTTCGAATAGTTGGAGCTAAATATATGATTATGAAGAGAATCCTCTTAGTCCTTCGCGTAGCTGCCAAACAAATATCCGGTTAAAATGTCTATACTTAATTTACGAAACTCACTATAACTCAAGTAATATTTTAGCCACTAATTCGGAATTTTGTACAAATTAGTTTTGGGTGAAAACGAAGCTCGAGTTTACTTCTTCTGGTACCTTCCATACTAAAAAATCCTTAAGAAACGTGTTCAAGAATATTTTCTGATAACTTTTGAACGCTTCAAGCTAGGAATTTGAAATTTTATACACATTAATTTTTAAAAGGTTTCAAGGAAAAGGATAAATATGTAAGAAATCGAGTGAGTCCCTCCTGCACCTCCATGAGAAAGTCCTTCAAAAAGGAATTTTTTTTTGCGTGACTCACGCAGCTTAAGATATGAAATTAAACACTGACAATATTGTTTTTAGTTTCAAGTAGCAACCGAATGGGGATCCTTAATAAAGGACATACAACATGCACACATATAGTCGATCGTGACTGCAGTATGTTTTTTCCTCTAAATTGCTTTTCTAGCAGATCTACATGAAACAATAAAAATACCGCTGTTTTTGTTATTTTTCATGACTTTTTGCAGCAGATATTAGGCTACATTAGAGCACTTTTTGAACATTTTTCGCCAAAAAAAAGTTTAAAACATGTTCTAAACTAGCCTATTATCTGCGTGAAAAAGTCATAAAAAATCACAAACCAGCAGTGTTTTTGTTGTTTTATATGGAAACTTTCTACTCTACTTAGCTCTGGATGATTGGCGGAAAAAACACGCCTGATGTTATTAGTTTAAGTTTTACCAAAAAAAACTGATTAAATTTTCATTTCTTCATATTAAAATCTTAACTCATTTATTTTTTAATCAAAAGCTATCGAATACTTGATTACAGTCCCGATAAATTTAAATCTTAAAGTAATTACAAATAAACAAACAATAGGATCTTAGAATTGTAACGGGTGAGTGAGGAATGCGAAACATTCCAATTTTTATATATCAAACCCCGCCGCCACAAGTTAGATATCGAACACCTTTCCACTTCCACTGGCTTGTTTTATAATCGCATAAGACCCCTTCTTAAGATTTCTCCCTTTTCAACCCCTAAGAGGGTACAAAAGGGTTGAACCCGTTTTCACGAATTCCGTCATATCTCTTAGGAATGATAAGATATTGAATTGGTTTTTACTTCCTCGAGCTTTCTTTATTTTTATCTAAAACCTCTTTAAAGATTTTTGGATATTCAATCCCCAAGTGGGTATAAGGGGTTGCATACGTTTTCACAATTTTCGCTATAACTTTTCGGTTTGTTGAGATACCAAAAAATCTGTTAACAGTCTGGGCGCAACTTTATTATTTAGGCTTTAGGTTACTATGCGACTGAAAACCTAAAAATAACGTTTCAAACAGCCTCCTGGTTACGTTTCAGGTTATCAGTCGCATATTAACCTACACCGCATCCCAGGATTAAATGCGTTCCAGACTTCTACCCAATAAGGTTCGCCCAGACTGTTGCCAATTTTTTTTTTAATACCATCTTATTGAATAGCCATAGCCCCTTTTCTTAAGCTTCATTTGAGATCTATTTAATGTTTTGCATGCATAAATTCCTCCCTTAAACATTGCAATCAAACCAAAGACTCCAGTTTCTTTAATCCAGCGCTTTACAATGTTGTGGAATACAATTTTTCTTTACAAAAGTGCCTGGAGTCAATAGCATCCAATCTATGATAAATTCACAGCCAAGCTGAAGAGAAATTAAACAAAGAACTTACTAATTAATATTATTGTAAAATAAACCGAGATGGAGATTTTTTTAATGCTTTATAAGTGGGTACTTTAGCGCAGACTTTATATGTGCACTCCAAAGTGCTCTTTGGTCGTCATATAAAAATGCAAGTATAGAACTTGCACTTACCCCAATGCTCTTGGCAAGCTGTACCTAAGTACACAACGCTGAATATCTTTCAGGTTGAGATGTTAAGCTACTTTGTCTTTATTTTTATCATCTAGATTTTTTCTTTCTCTTTGAAAGGACTTTACAAATTTGTATACGTCGTTTTCCTAGATACACGATTTGTTAAAAGTTCTTAAAGATGTAGTAAAACAGCTGGGACAGAGAATAATTATAAAAACGTATTGTCTATTCTTTTTTAATATTTTGTAGTCCCGATGAACTTAAGAGGAAACAAGACTCTCTTCATGAATTAGTTGTCTTTAAGAATTGTAATTTTCTTCCGCATGAACAAATTTAAGAAATAATAACCCTTCAACATCAACACATCAGACCATTGAAAAGACCAACCTCTATCTCGAATTTAGATACACTTCAAAAAACTTAGAATCTATGGCTGATTCTCCGATTATGCCACAATACTTCAGCTACAGTGTATTTTCACATTTCACAACCCTCCTGAAAACATTATTCAACACCTTTTAATCTTGAAATTTATTCGCGCCCGTCTGACCCATATCACATTATAAAATCATCCCTTAACGGTCGATATATTCAAATTTGTTTTAAACTGGTCGTTAGTCTCTCCGACTATCTCCATTCCAAATTCAGTTTCAATTGTTATTTGGGAATTTTCCGCAACCGGCCCAGACAATTTTCCACTTACCGCACCGTACCGCCAAATTAGTCGACGAATCTCGTCCTAAATCGATAAATCCGTGCGGATGAGCAGGACGATCCACTAATCATTCCCCCCAAATATACGGATTAATGGAATCCCTTCCGCTACGAAAAGAGATAGCGAGCGATTATCAAAGCCACGTAATTTGCTCATTATTTTTCCGTTTGGGCACTAAAGTTTGGAAACTGAAGCCGCCGGGGAAATGGTTTACCTCCTTGGATAGATTCGATACGAACCGGATAAGGACCTCCTGTGTACACGGATAGAATAGCCACGGTCCTGTTCCCTGTTCTTTTGGCAGTTCCGTTCCATTACACGCAATTTTCATCTCGATAATGTGCTTCGTATACCTTGGAGCGATATAAATACCAATAATGCAGGTACGCCTTTGTGTCTGGGCTGGCCAGGTATTTTCTGTTGTGTTTTCGACGAATACACGGGCTTAATGGATGTCGGGCTTTATGTAACAGAATATCGTGGATTCTGATTTGTCTGAGGTCTGAGCAGGTCTGAGTCACAAAAGCCGCATAGAGAAGCGTTTTCTTGGAGTTTACTACCTTAGTATCCATCTAACTACTGAAGATTTTCGATCGCGATAAGTTATTTTATCCAACCGGCGTTCGGCTGTGGCTATCATAGTCAGTTAACTATTTGCAATTCGAGATGATGCTAGTAGGCTAATTTAGATGGAGGCTATAAAAGTTATATGGTTACGTCGGGTTGATGTCGAGTAGCTTACGGCAATCACATTTCAGCGATTAATGAGCACAATTTTAACGATTTACTTCGAAGCTGTGTACGATCTAGATTAATTGAAAGTATGCGGTCGGTAATATCTTGAATAAAAGTTGTTAGGAAATTAATTGATACCATAAGGAAGACAGAGGAAGACAGACAGAGGTCTGAAAAGTTATGCCTAAATAAGTTTATTTTGCCATGGACACAGACTAAGTGCGTCAGGTATTTTTTATCGAGTGTGCAAATCTAATTTTAAACCGAACTGTTCCAAACTAAATTCCAACTCAGAGCGGTGTACCAATTTACTTGTACTTTGGAGCAAGAACTGATGCATAAATTCAGAATCGAATTGAGAAAGAGACGTAATATCTCGTTGTAACAATTCTTCAATTCTTCGGATTTTCCGATCAATAGAAGGTCCTTCGAGAAGAACTGTATGAGAAAATAGCCGGATGGGTCCGCTTTGTATACAGTTTCTAAGTGAGACCCGAAGGGATTGACAACCTTAATCTTCACTTCTCGAACTTAGTACTGGGCTTGTTGCTTGGAGGATCCCAATACATAGGGTATTTTGTTCTGACTTGCCAGACCACTGTGGAATCCAGGGGAATGAGCAAGCTGATGAACTCACTCGAGCAGGATCCAGCCTAAGCTCACTACTGGAAGACCAGCACATTGCTATTCCCATCGGATCCATAAAACAGTCTATCGACTCACTATGCTTGCAGTGGGCAATAGATGGTCAAACTTAACGCTCAATATCAAGAACTCTTTTCTGAATATGATCACGGGAAAGGTAAGTATGTCCTGAGCTTGAGCAGGAAAGATGCTAGCATACTGTCTGATCGGTAGACACGCTAGACGACTAGGTGCCAAGGTAAATGATCTCTGTCGTAGCTGCGGTGACCCAGAAGTGGCAGAGTCAATATTCCACGTCCGGTTCTATCGGGAACGAGAAAACGGAACCTCGGTGCTTATTTCCTCGATGACCTTAGTAAAATCGAAAAGGGAAGCTATGTAACACAGCAAGTTTTATAAAATCATACTCCTCCCCGTTTGAGTATGGACGAGCACTAACGTCTAAGTGAAGGAGGATGATGGTATCACCATCCCATATACCATACCATACCATTGTTCTGACTTGCTCAAAGTGTGACTGATTACCACTTTCGTCTCTGAATCTCAATTCGCAACTATCAAGGTGTTCGCCAAAACTCGTCGTTGAAGATAACGTCAGTCCAAAATGTCCTTAAGATCCAGAAACAAATGGTTGTATTTGGCGCCCATCGTAGGGTCATTTTTTCATTATTTTTCATTCGCTACACGATATAATTTCAGCATCGAATTCTTCAGTCATTTTTACTATACTATTTTTTAATAATAAAGTCTTCTGATCGATCTGAAATTTCAAAAAAATTTACTACCCTGAAATTTTGTATTTTCACGTTTTAGTAAACCCCAAAAAAAATGTCCGTCTGTCCGACATAGACGCTGTCCGCCGTACGCAAAACCGTTTGAAGGTGCGTAGCTCACAAACCTCTTTAGATATTAAGTTGAAATTTTTATGGTGGGTAGAATAAGTAACCTCTACGAGTGGTATCTTTCGGAGGGGTGCTGGTGTAAGGGAAGAGGAGGAGGGAGCGTTTTAGATGAAAAATTTTGGTTTCTAGATCTCAGCTTATGCTAGAAGGCTGAAAGTTGGAACTTATGTAGAACTATGATAGTGGACCCATTTCCAAACAAATGGTTGATATTGCTTGAGGGGTGTGCGAGGGGGGGGGGGGGACAATGCATCCGAAACACTTGAAACCTGGGATTGAAACATTCTGAAATCCATATCTCCTGAACGATGGATATTAGATGGCTGAAACTTTGTAGTTATCTTAAGAGATACTAGGGGATTAGAAAAGAGTTAAAAAATTTAGGGGGTGGTTAGGTGTAAGGGTGAGGGGTAAAAAACTTTGGATTACAATATCTTCCGACTCAATTGTGCCTGGAAGATAAAATGTTGTTTCTGTATATGGAATTACCAGTGGAGTCTACCGAATGTAAAATTTTTGAGGAGGTGGTTGAAGCGCGGAAGTGGAGGGACAGCCAATTTAAAAAATTAAATTTTCATATGTCAAGAACCGTATCAGATATGATCTTGAAAATTTTACAGGAGTTAGGACCAGTAGACCTCTTGCAGAGAATCAAATTTTGAGGGTGTGGGTGTAGGGCGTGATGGTAGAAGGGGGTGGAAATGAAAAAATTCTGATTTTAATTTCTCGAAATCCGCAAAGGATAGAAAGCGACATCCCCGAATAATAAAATTTTTGATAGAGGAAGGAAGGCATGTTGTTGGGGGTGGCTTTTCATATCTCAGAAACGGCTTATGATAGAAAGTTGAAACTTATTACCTATATGTAGATAATCAAGAACTATCAACTCGAGCTTAGGGAGCAGTCATTTGGAAAAATCTGTATGCAGAGGAACGCCCCAGGGTGGTGATATCTCGCCTCAACTCTGGTTAATTGTCATGAACAAGATCTTAGTAAAACTGGAGAGGGAGGGGGTTAAGGTGGTGGCGTATGCGGAAGACGTGGTTATACTGGTATCAGTGATGTTTCTTTCAGTGATTAGTGAAATCATGGAAGGTGCGCTGGGTAAGGTAAATAGGTGGGCTGCTAGCTGCGGCCTGGGTGTAAATCTGGATAAGACTGAACTGATGCTCTTCACCACTAAAACCAAAATACCGGACTTTAACCTCACCCGCCTAAACGGCCATCAACTACCATTATCATCTAGTGCAAAGTATCTTGGAGTTGTGCTCGATACGAAGCTCAGCTGGAAGATAAATATAGAACAACGGGCGGAGAAAGCACGTATCGCCTTTTACGCCTGCAAACGGCTGTCGGAACTACAGGTGCAATGAGGTCTTGTCCGACTGACGCTTTGAATGCATTATTGCGTCTATTACCTATCCCTTTACATATCAGAAGTACTGTGTCGTGTAGCGCTATCAAACTCCAGGAATCTGGGTGCTGGTATGCCAAACCTTACGGTCACAGTAACATTCTAGAATCTTTATCAGCGGAAATAGTTAAATCACCGACTAGGCAAAACCATTCTTTAATAACCTTGATGAGATCTCGAAAAACAAGATTGGAGAACTTCTTGAACAGCTCCAGATGGATATGATAATCCATTCCATCCCCAGGTCTCTGTAAAACTATATATCTACTTCATAAGCCATCAACGACCAGGTTAAACGGGTTGTGGTATCAAAACGGCGCTTCCTATGCTAATTGGGCCGAGCTATCAAATCAATTTTGCTTCTGCGATCTCTTTATATAAGCACCTAGAAACATTTTTCCAAATTTTTTCGTTATCTAACACCTAAGGGGGTGTAAAGTGGTTCTGTACATCTTCACGAATTCCGATATATTTCTTAGGTCGAGTGAGATATAGAATTCACTTTCACTTCTAAAAGCTTTAAATATAGTCGGGGAAAAAACCGATTTCAGTATTTTTCGATTTTAAGCCCCTGTGGAGTAAGGCATTGTTCAATTTTTGACGAATTCTGAAATTTTTTTCGGATCAATGAGATCAAAATCGTTTTCACATCTATTGAATAATCTATTGAAGAAACGAATCCGTAAGTAATAAGTAACTACAACTTTATTGTTTTATGGATAGAAGTCCGAAACGTGTTTAATGCTGAGATGCGGTGTAGGTTACTATGCGACTGACAACCTACGGAATAACCAGGAGGCTATTTGAAACGTTATTTTTTAGGCTGTCAGTCACATAGTAACCTACACCCCATCTCAGCATTAAACACGTTTCGGACTTCAACCCATAAAATAATAAAAATGCTGCCAGACTGTTGGCAGATTTCTCAACTGTTATAATTCGAAACTATTCCCTTCAAGGGATTGGTCAATAGGCTAACAATATGTTCCCGGAAACAACACCACGTTTCGAAGCTTAGAGAATGACCATAAGCTTCGTAAGAGGTTACACACCGCTACCACTTGTATGACATACCTTATGATATCTCAAACGTTCGTCTTCATGTTCCGGGTAATCGATGATACACAAGACAGGCAATACAGGGGATACCAAAATCCTTCAATTGCCACTTAGTTTCCACTTGATGGATTTTTCTATTTCGCAAAGTGGTTGGCTTTTCCGATTGATAGGTCTATTGATTTGTATGTAGAGGCATCAATTAGTTTTTATATTACTATTTTATAATAGATTAGATAAGACTCACTTATTTACTGTTTTTTTTTTTAATGAAACCGCTTATCAGTATTTTTAAGAGAATTTACGAGGTTTTCATTACAGCTTTGATCTACGTCAATTTTTTGTCGATAAACTTAAAGTTTTATGACTGGAAAAAGTAAACGGAAACTAATGTGTGATGTAATACTTCTTTTACTAAACTTAAGTGCCTAAAAACAAATGAAATGAATAAAAGAGGTAAAAATTTAAAAAAATATATATTTATTTTTCAAATGCGGTAAAGGCAAGAAAAATGGAAAGTACTACTTTTTCTGCAGGAAATTATTGTGAGTATTGCCATTTCCTCTTTTTGGGTACTGCAATTTCTCGATCAAAGATGATCATGAATCGTGAACCCGGAGATCATTTCATTAAAAGCTTAATGCATTGTATTTATTTAGGGGAGACCGGGGACGATAGAAACAACGGACAATAGAAACAATGGTCATAATGAATACAATCCTTGGTTTAAATTAGGCTTCAAAATGTCAAACAAAGCGTCTCTAAATGTTCGTGGTAGCCATTATTAAACCATTGATTACAGTCAAAAGTGAAAATATATCAAAAAAATCTGCCAACAGTCTGGGCGCAACTTTATTATTTTATGGGTAGAATTCCGAAACGTGTTTAATTATGAGTTACGGTGTTGGGTACTATGCGACTGACAACCTAAAAAATAACGTTCCAATTAGCCTCCTGGTTATTTTTTAGGTTGTCAGTCGCATAGCACCCAACACCGTATCTCATCATTAAACACGTTTCGGACTTCTACCCATAAAATAATAAAGTTGCGCCCAGACTGTTGGCAAATTTTTTTTATTTATTTACGTAATTTTTTTATCAATAGAATAATTCATAGTAGTAAAAGCGAATTCGATCACATTAAACCTAAGAGATTTTCGGAATCAGTGAAATCTTGAACAATAGCCCCAGGGGGTTTAATAGAGAAAAATACTTAAATCGGGGTTTTCCCCGACTACGTTGAAAGCTTATAGAAGTAAACGTGAATTCCAAGTCTCAATATACCTTAGGAATATATCAGAATTCGTGAATATGTACACAACCACTTTACACCCCTTTAGGGGTTGAATGTCGAAAAATTTTGAAGACCGTTAGTAGGCGCTTATATAAATAGCCCGCAGAAGTAAAATTGATTTGATAGCTCGACATGTCTAAAAGTTCTAACGAAATTTGCGAAAATGTGGATTCACGGACATTTTTTTTACTCAACCTCTGAACGCCAATAAAAATATGAACTTTTTTTTGCTTTAATTACTCTAATAGTACATCTACATATACGTACTAAGTTTCAACTTTCTAGCATAAGTCGTTTCTGAAATATAAAAAACCACCCCTCTCTCCCGTACCTTGATACCCCTATCAAAAATTGTATTTTTCTAGGATGTCTCAATAGTGGCTCTATATAATCCTAAATTTTTAGCTTTCTATTCATTATGGTTTTGGAGAAATAAAAATCAGAATGTTTTCCTTTCTACCACCTTTCACCATCACCCCCAACACCCACACCATCAAAATTTTTTTCCCTACTAGAAGTTTACCGACCCCAACTCCTGTAAAATTTTCAAGATCATATCTGATACGGTTTCTGAGGTATAAAAATTACATTTTTTGAGAAATTGCTATCCCCCCATTTTCGTGCTCCACCTCCCCCCTCAAAAAATTTAGTTTTGGTAGACTCCTCTTGTGATCCCATATACAGAAACTAAATTTTATCTTCCTGGTGTAATTGGTTCGGAAGATATTGTAATCCAAAGTCGTAGGGATGCACCCAATCTACCCACCATAAAAATTTCAATTTAATATCTCAACGGGTTTGGGAGCTACGCGCCTTCAAACGATTTTGCGTACGGCGTACGGCGTCTACGGCGGACAGACGGACATTTTTTTTTTTTTGCTTTTTTGGTGTTTACTAGACCTAAAACATGTAAATACAAAATTTCAGGGTAGCAAACTTTTTTGAAAAATAATAAAGTAAAATATGTTTTTCCACCATCTGCGTAAGGTTTTTCCATCATCGAAAAAGAGTGTTAAAAGGAATAAAAACGTGACTATCAGGCTTCAACTATTATTATTTGTTTAGTTAGTATGTTTCCTTTATTTGCAATAGTTTAAATTCATACGTTCGTACGAGGTTAAGAAAACAATTTAGTGTCTAGATCAAAATGTGTTGTGCGGACAATTGAAACAATAACAGCGGGAACAGTCGAAACGTGTTTCGAGCCTTCCAGTTGTCCTTTAAATATTCCTTAAACATGCCATATACATGAAGACGAAATTCTATGCCTGAAAAAAATTGGTTTTCTGGATTCATGAAGCATATATCCATAAATCATGAAGCATAAATCAATTCGCTGCCTTAAAACCACAAATTTTTCACGAGGAACAAGTTTTCACATCACGAATGTTACACATTTTTGACAATCCGACTAATTACGACAATTTTGGATTATTAAAAATTCATATTACATTTAATCTAAATGCTGTTTGAATTGTCCCAGGTATATTTTTCAACCGTCCCAGGCACGGGGACATTTGAAACATGTGGACGCCTTCAATATTTTTTAAAATATCTCTTTTGTTTATCATTATAGGTTAACGAAACAATTAAAATATAAAATAGAGTCTGTGTACTCTCTATAACACTTTTAATGTATTAGAAAATTGCGATAGCCGCGTGGGAAAAAAATCATGAATCGAAAATGTTTCTATTGTCCCCGGTCTCCCCTACCTTCTATGATGTTAGCAATTTCTATCAATGTTGAAACCAATTTTTATGACATTGATGACGAAATGACTTCATCATTAATTTGTCATGCTTAAAGTGTACAGGCAAATGCTTAGATCTCCTTAGACGGAAGGTATCTTATCCAGCTTAGAAGAATCAAGCTCGAGTTTCTACAGAAAGTTTACATTTTACTTTATTAATTTAATAATAAAGTATTTTCAATAAAACCACCGATTGAATAAGTGAGATTTTTAATTTCACTCTAAATTAGTGCAAAGTCATAGCTAGTATGTAGATTGATACAAAATTTTACACATTAAAAACTACTAAACAACACGCAGCATGACTCAAAGGTGCATGGTACAAAACGCATAGCTCCTTATTCAAAATATTTAAGACTTCTCTCACACTATCTACCTGTTCTGATCTCGGAAAAATAACATTTTCCCACCTCAGCGCCAAAGTTCAACGGCATCGTTTTGATTAAATTCAAATTTATGATAGTCTTCACCATAAAAAGCCGTCCAGTGCGATGATACGGACGCAGAGGTCTAAGTCCCGAACCCTTTTCTTTTCTTTCATTATGCACAGCCCGGCAGAATCTAAAGACGATCATTCTTACTCATAACACAACTTCCTTTCTCGTACCTTTCATTCCAATTAAATAATCCGATTACGTTGCATATAATCGCTTCAATTAATGCACACACGCTCAATAGCCCTCCTGGCCATAATTAAGTTGTAGTTAAACAACAGGATCCGATAGTGAAAGAGTCATGGAGATTTGCCGGAATAGTGCAGACGTGTGAGATTTTCGAGACGAGTACGCGATCGCGCTTGAGCATAAACAGAGGATCAGCATTGTAAAAATAAATATCATCAAAAAAAAAAAAAATGTTGATATGATGTGATACGGTTGTGAAGATCTGGCTTACATTACACGATCGGTACACAATTTGGACCGAGTTAAGCATTGCAACGCGATCGGTAAGAAATTCGATGTAACTGATCGAGTCGCCGGGGCTTAAGAAATTTGAACAAAAACATTTTAAGATGCCGCAGTATGTGCTGCAAGGTAAACAATCAAAACGCAGCGGCAGCATGGAACGCGATCAGCTGCACGTTCGACGCAGCATTCTAAGATCGATTAGAAATTCCCGGTTCAATAATTGATTTTGTTGACTTGGACAGATTTTGTTTGTACTCGCTACCACGGCAGTCATAACAGAGCGCAATGCATCGAGCTTGCTGCATGATCCATAATGCAACATACTCGTATGTTTGATTGATGTATGGTGTTTTTAATGATGGCAAAAGCGGTGAACGACAAAAGTAGCGGCATAACGCAAGATTTACGCAACACACGACGCACAGCAGTCGTTTTGTTCGAAATTCAAACGCAATTATACCTACTGTGCGTGCGACATAAACATGTTGATCAAAAGTTTGAATGAAACAATCGCTAAGTTGATTAACGACAAGTTTACGTCAATCGAAAAGACTGAATTAGTTTCAGATCCTTGAGCTGGTTTAGTTTTTTTTTAAGTCTTTTCTGAACGAATTGTTGATTGATGAATAGAATGGAGCCGGAAGTTCAAGTGAGTAAATAAATATTGTCGAAATTAGAAATGTTTATAACAGAGATTTACGATATTTTTAATTTCTTCCTATATTTTTTTTACATAGTTATCTCTCAAAAAACAATAATTTGGAATAATCTAAAAAAAAACTGTTATCACCTTGTAAACATTGCCATATTATACAAGGAATTTAAATAATTTTAAATCGTTAAGATATTAAAATTTATTATATAGAATTTAATCTTCGAAGAAGAAATCGAATAAAAACTTGAATTGTTTTATCGAAATTGTTTCTGTTTTAGTCTTTCAGCATACATTAAATTACAAATGTACGAAGGAAGACAACGAACCATTGTGGTGAAATTCAGCGAACTCGAATTCGCTTCGAATTCGCTTTTGAATGTACGTGATCATTACATGAAATTTTATGGTCTCAATCTGCATTAATGTATTTGAAATGAATTATTGTTCATAGGATAAAGAAGTTTGATGGTCAAGTTGGACATATTGTAGGTTTCTTCAACGTAGCTCGTTGGAATCAGAAAACCTTACAATGTATCAATGTAGTTTGTTTCAATTAATGAAATGTCGGTTTCTCCAACATAGCTCGTTGGATCCAGAAAACCTTATTATAACAATGTAGTTTGTTTTAATTAATGAGTTGACACCTTAGTTAGATCAAATCTTCTTAAATGACGAACTTCAGCTCTTCCAATAGTTTCAATTGCTTACAACAATTAAAACTTTATTTTTCAAACGTAATCATAAATTACATCAGCAAAGTTTTAAATATTTAAAAAAGGATTTCAAATAATTAATTAACATAAACGATTGAAGATTATTTGTAAATTAATAGTTGGTTTAATCTTTCGTCTCATTTAAATCCATTGATATTGATGTTTATTGCACAGTTTTAAATGAAATTTATTGATCTGATTCAATCTCTAAATTTATATTTTAAATAGATAAATTCTTATTATTTAATAAATTATATTTGAATTTTAATCAAACTTTAAAACGGATTTGTGCATGTTAGAATAGATATATATCAACTGATGAAAAAATAAAAATTAATTGCAAAACTACAAAAACATGCCAACTTCGATTATCGAAGTTGAACAAAAATTATCGAATCGATGTGCTAGCCGAAAGTCAGTTTCTTGTCTAATTTGACCCCGAGGTACTTGACGACTGGATTCGTAGAGATGTCGTCCTCGAATATGGATACATGCAAATGGGGTGGTTATCCGTTTCGCAATGGGGACAGTCGCGCTCTTTGTGGGATTATCGTCGATCTTAAGTCCAAAACAGAACACGTACCTCGACTGCGACTGCGACTGCGATTTGCCTATCTTTCGCCGTGAGGTTTGACTACGCAGTTGGTCTTGAACAGAACACCGACTGCGACTTCGATTCTATGCAAGCAAGACGAAGAACAAGTCTCAAGTGTCACTTCTGTTTTGTTTAATATTTTTGAAAATGGACGTGTTTCTAGTAGCGCGTATAATTTATATAGTGTTTTTAATCACTTTGGACTGTTTGCGTTTATTAATAACGAGGACGTGAATAGGCATCGGGACGAATTTGGAGAGTTGAAACCCAGCGGGTAGAGTGTACTCCCGCAAAATATCATCAAAATGATGCATGTCCGTATGTAAGATAGAGACAGCATGCACACTTGCGGTTTCCTCTTAAATGTAAAGAGAGTTCAATGCATTTTGAAGGGGTCATATAAATATTCCATATATAGTGCTCGTACAAATTATAATAGTAAATATATACAGCAACCGGCGACATCGTTCCCAAAGAGTCTAACCGCTTATACGATATCAGCATACGGTTTCGTTTCGACGTATAGTGTACGGAATTTTTTCTGCTGGGAAATAATTGATATCCGAGATTACAATTGGCAGCCCTGTGCGAGCAGCCGCAGTCTTAGAATTAGAGTGTAGCACGACTGCGCAGTCGCAGACGAAGTTGTTATTGTGGACATCGCCATACAATCCTGTGTATTCTATAGGCAGGGACTGCGCAGTCGAAGTCGAGGTCCATGTTCTGTTTAGACCTTTAGTCAGTCTTTAAGCTTCATTGCTGCCGTCAAACTGGACTCTCCAGCTTTTAAGTAAGCATCTTGTAACTACAGGTTTTGAAACTTGCCCCTGTATGTGTCCGAGCATACAGAACGGTATGAATGAAGTATGCTATCACGCTTTTACAATAAGTAGCCAAGTGACCCAAGTTTCAACTTTCTACCACAGCTTATTTGCACATATTAAGTTTTTATTTGAAACCAACCATCTTCTGTTGAAACAATGCATTTCATGTTATACTTGTAACCTGACCGACCATTCCTTAAGTCATTACTAAATTCTGGAAAAAAACCGAAAAAATAAGAAAACCAAAAATAATACGAAAAGACATTCAATAGACCGAAATCCAAAGGCTTGAACTTACTTACTTTGAAACTTAAACAATCAAAACGATTTTATAGTACAAATTACCGAAAAAAAATCGAATAAATTTAATTTGTTTTCGGAACTCGAAATTTGCTTGCTGTAGACAAATAAACAGTTTGTTTTGTGCTAACAATCCGTACAGAAAAGGAAGACATTTTACATAAATGTAAAATGAAAATTTCAATTGAAACGTATATGTAAGAGGCTGAAGGAGTACGATGCCAAAGATATCAGTATAATTCAGGTGAGTATTGCGAACAGGTAAAATATAGGGGCCCTTAGAACTCGTTGCTAAGTTACGAAACTGGAAAAAATGTAAATGCAAATTGTTTGTTGTGCTGAAGTATGAAGGTATAGAAAATAGAATACAAAGACGCGTAAATACTTTACAAATATTAATAAATGTTTACACATGATGAATTACTGGAATTACTATAGCTTCTACATTTACTTTAAGTTTACATATCTCAAAAAAAGAAGAAATTTGCAGTTAGCTTTACAGTGCGATCGCTTCAGTGCCGAAAGGACTATGCAAAAGAACGATCCAGAGCAGAACAGTAAGTTTTACTTTTCACATCAAGATGGCGTTAAGGCTGAATTGCTGATATTTTAAAGAGAAGAATATGACTTCCCCCAGCAGTACAATCCGAAATAATTCAGTTATGTAATCAGTTATTCAGTTTTTATCTGGGACGCTAAAATCGGCTGATAATAAGGAGATTCATTGTTTTCATTGTTCATGTATTAAACTCTGAATTTTATTGGGAGCAGAGTAGCCACACATGGATTTAGTGGTTCATTTTTTTACTGAACCCGCAGACTAAAGATTTTTAATCGCACGACAGTTTAGTTGACTGGCGAATGGCTATACAGCTATATGGAAGGGCGCACACCGATCGTTTAGTTTCGTCAAAACTTAATAGTTGAATATGCAAGGCAGAACCCTTTCGATCGATGCGCGACTAAACAATCCTTTATGCCTCAATATGCACGGCGGCTTATGAACATGCGCAAACGAACGAAAATTAAAAATCTCACACAACCGGTTTCCTCTCTGCAGTAGGTCGTCTCTTGTATGTAATTTCATGTTTTTTTTTACACTCAACGTTTGAGGCGAGCCTCTATCCGCACCAAAAAATCACCCAATCAGATGGCTTGTGGAGTCACAAGAGTCTAATATTCTTCAACTTTTTCTCCGACGCACGCTTCCATATGTCTACACACATACAATGAACTGTGGTACCACACAATTCGCAGCTCATCGTATTTCTGTCCTTTCGTACTTATAGGCAAGTTGCGCCGCAGAGGCATGTTGAGTGTAAATTGCTTTCAACACAGCAAAGAACACAGCCGACGAAAACCGGTTTGCAATGGCCTGATGATGGGGTAGAGGCGACCCTCAAGGGTGAGTGTTAACGCACCATCATAGGACAATATCCATTTTGTGGGCACAGCCAAAATGAACATCGGAATGTGGCAAAAATCGCAAAGTGCCATTCACTGGGACTCGACACCGGACAATAGACACTCAAAGGCTTTTTATGCCAAAGCATTCGGAGAAAAGAACACCTGAGTATCTGAATTTAAGCAGACACTAAACCTGTAACCTAGTGGGAGCTCTGACTGGACATTGTTACATGAGGAAGCATCTCCATAGGATTGGTCTCTCCGAGACTAAAACTTGCAGAATTTGCGATGACGAAGACGAAACACTAGAGCACATCCTCTGTGAATTGGAGGGTTTAGCTCACAAAAGACTTCGTCACTTCGGTCAGGGTTTCATGGAACCATCGGAATTCCTGACCATTCCTCTTCGTAAAATACTATGCTTCACTGAAAGCGCAGGGATTGAAGAGGAATCATAGTTCGTCACAATAGGCCCAACTGTGGCTTCAGTGACAGAGGGTAACCAGATCAACTCCTTTTACCAATCTAATCTAATCTGTATGTAACATGTAAAAAGATGTGTTAGATTACAGCATTGATAATTTCTTACGAGTAATACAAATATAATAAAATAATAATTGGAAATGGGATGCTCGGGAATGGATTATGTTGCAAAGTACAGTCACTCTCACTATGCTTCGAAAAAGTCCTTCATTTAGACTCCACACAAAACTCATTGAAAAACTTATCCACATATATTGCGGAACCTTCAGCGAGGATGTCGAAATTTTACACGAATTAGTTTTGATTTCAGAGAAAATATGTCAAAATTCATAAAAAAAATTATGTTTTTAAAAATTACCCTACTAGCAAACCACCTTCCATAAAGCCCTACCGAGGCTACGAGGCAGAGAGATTGCTTCGGTAAGGCCTTACGGAAGGTAGTTTGCAAGTAGGGTAGTCGGATCTTGATGGTTGAGAGCTGGTGCCATTATCGATAGCTTGCGTAAATTTTGAAGAATTGTTAACATTTCGGAGAATAATAAAAACATTGTTTGAAGTTGAATTCATATATTTCTTCTTTAGCTTCAGCTTTAAAAAAAAAAATTTTTTAATATACAACTGAAAATTAATTCTAAGACATTATTGTGCCTGTTTCAAAGCCTGGAAATATATGAAATTAGTGCAAACTTCCATTCGGCTGAATTGGCACCATGAAAGCATATGATGCACCACAAACAATCTCACTGCTTTGATGTAGAATGCTCCTTAATAGATTTTTTTAAAAATTCATGCGAAATCGCGCACTCTTTTATAATAAAATACATAAACGAGTGCGATAGACGCGAAAACGGAGCCCACATACGGATCATATATCCTTCTACAGGGATGCCTTCATGTTCTACTCTAAACAAACATAATACCCACATCAAAGAACCGCATTGCTTCGGTAAAAGAGTTGTTGTTGTCCAAAAAGAGGTCACGCTTAAATTAAAATATGTTAAGAGTGAATGTGCTGTTTTAATTTAATTTTATAGTCATCATGAATTTTGTCTTACTAATATTTTTGCTACATTACTTGTTAAATGATTTAGTAACTTCATTTAGCATGATTTTAACAAGTTCCATAGACGCACTCGAAAAAATTTGTGTTTTTGTTTTAATTATACTGCGCAAAATACAGTTTAGAAGATGAAGCCTCTAGAAGATGAAGCTGATTTTACATCTCATTAGACCTAAGAAATATATCGAAATTCGTGAAAATGTACACAACCACTTTACACCCCCTTAGAGGTCTTATATTGAAAAAGTTTAAAAACGGTTTCTAGGCGCTTATATAAAGAGCACGTAGAAGTAAAACTAAATTGATAACTCGACATGCCTAAAAGATATAACGAAATTCGTGAAAATGTGGAAAACCCTTTTTCAAACATATCATTTTTTACTACACCTTTATACGCCAATAAAAATTGGAAGTTTTTGATTGCCTTAATTGCTCCTGTAGTATATCTACAAATACGTTTACTTACTCAGTTTTAACTTTTTAGCATAAGCCGTTTCTGAGACACAAAAAAGCACCCCATCCCATACCTTACTACCCCCATCAAACATTTTTCCGGGATGCTCCATAGCTTTCTATGCTTTGCTGTTTTCGAGAAATAAAAATCAGATTTTTCCTTTCCATATCCTCCTATCTTCACCCCTTACATCCCCGCTGGAGGTTTGTTTAGTAGACCTAAACGGGCCTAATACAGTTCTTAAGATATAAAAATAATTTTTTTTTTAATGGATATTCCCCCATTTCTGTGTTCAACATCCACCCTCAACAATTTTACATTCAATGGACTTCACTTACCATCCTGCTATATACACAAAACAAATTTTATCTTCCTGCTACAATTGGTTCGAAAGATATTGTAATCCAAAGTTATTTATCCAATCCTTCGCTCGCCTTTGAAATTTTAGTCCTTGTCTAGCCTCCTAGCATCCCTACGACAACCATAAACTTTCAACCTTTTGACATCAACAGTTCGGGGAAAATCTTAAAATGATTCGATCCCAGCTTTCGATCGTTTCGGACTAATTGTTTTCCCCCATTTCTACATCTCTCAACACGGGTCCACGGTTATACACAGTGCAACAAATAAGTTTCGAGACTGGTCATTAAAATAAAAAAATTGGCATATTTTTCATTTTTTTTATTAAAAATATTCTCCTCCGGTTTCAATACACTTGTTACAGCGATTCAACGATGATTCAAATGTGTGTTCTAGCTCATTTTGTGAAATTGCCTCTAGTGCTCGTGTTGAAGCTGTTTTGATGGTCGAAATATCATTAAAAAAACATTCTTTCAACTTCAATTTCAATTTCGGGAATAGAGAGAAATCGCATGTGGCCAAATCAGGTGAATACGGTGGATGATTCAACACACAGACTTGATTCTGAGCCAAAAATTGACGAACAATGAGTGAGGTGTGACTCGGTGCATTATCCAGTTCTCTGGATCACGATATTCGGGTCGAATACGACGGATTCTGGCCATCACACGCTTCAAAACTTCGAGATAAAATGCGGCAGTAATTGTTTGGCCAGTTGAAACGAATTCCCTGCGAACAATTCCTTTGCTATCGAAGAATGTAATGAGCATTGTTTGAGCAACATATTAATATTTCAACACTGACAAAAAAGTTGTTTTGGGAGAACTGTCATAACTTTGCTATCTATCAACTGATTTAAACAAAATTGGTATTACCGGGTAGAGGAGTGTCACAGCTTTCAAACGCCGGTCTGTACACATAGATGGTCCTACTAGTTACGCAGATATGGTTTGAGTCTCGAAACTTATTTGTCGTATAACGGCCGTTTTTCTTTCAATGCTCGGCTCAAACGCATTAGTTGTCTTCGATAAAGAGGTCCTGTAATGGTTTCATTCGCTTGGAGCAACTCATAATACACCACGCCGAGCTGGTCCCACCAAATGCATAGCATGACTTTGGAATCGTGGATATTCGGCTTTGCGGTCGATGCTGATGCATGACCAGGGTATCCCCACGATTTTTAGCGCTTCAGGTTGCCGTAGTGTATCCACTTTTCAACACCAATCACGATACGATGCAAAAATCCTTTCTGCCGTTGAAGCAGCTGTTCGCACGTGAAAAAACGCCGTTCGACGTCTCTTGGCTTCAATTCGTATGGCACCCAATTTCCTTGCTTTTGCATCATTCCCAAGGCTTTCAGACGATGTGCAATGGCTTCTTCAGTCATATCCAATGAATCCGCAAGATTTTGTTGTGTTTGGCATTAATTTTCGTCCAGCAATGCCTGCAATTCTGCGTCTTCGAAATTTTTTGGCCGGCCGGAACGCTCCTTGGCTTCAACGCCGAAATCACCTATTTTGAAGCGATGAAACCATTCGCGACACGTTGATTCGCTAATAGAAGACTCGCCATAAGTTTCTCTAATCATATGACAAGCCTCAGCCGCCGAATTCTTTGAATTAAAACAAAAAAGCAAAACTTCCCGCAAATGGCTCTTGTTTGGCTCGAACTCCGACATGTTTAAGGACTCATAAGTAACTGACGCAGATAAAATTTTACAAATGTTAAGATGGAGAATTGTTGTAATTATGTCTGATCTTGCCATATTACGAGCTTGATCTGCCATTTTTTCACCAGTATTTCGTGTTAGCGCCATCTATACGAGAACCAGGGGCGGAGCTTCCATTGGAGCAAGTGGAGCAACTGCGCCGGGCGCCAAATTTGTAGGGCGCCACACTTAATGCAATTATCAAATCCACTGTTTATAAATTTTGCAAACACGGCATCCTACCTACATCTACATATACCTATCCATCCAAATACAAATTAATAACACGCCGTGCTCCCAAACGTTTGTTTTATTCCCTTAAATATGTGATTGCTGTTTGATCTTATCATATAAATACATGTCCGTAGCACCCTCTTCCAAATACATGCTACATACATAAACGATTTTGTATAACCAACATCATTTTCCTCTACCGATCCGACATGTACATCGTTTTGTTCGATCAAACATGTGCGAATCTATTGACTTACTCTTTGGCGCAAATATTTCAGCTGCACCACAGTTCGACATCCAACACGCACGGTACTGTGACCTGTCAACGTTTTTATGCGCGACGGCATGCGTTGTATTCCGCTGAATGCATATGTATTCATGGTATCTGGCGCAGTTTATAAAAGTGCGCCACAAGAACGAAATGGGTTCTCAGAGGTCCCAGGCGTATGCGAGTTGCCAGTGCTTCAGTTCTTTATGTACATTATTTTTTCATGTAAATTCCGATGGGTTTTTAATTTCCCTCTAGGTATTTTTTTTTTAAATAAATAGGGAATTAAACTCTCGTGACGTGATCACCACTATACGAATGCAATGAAGAAGTGTTATCTAATAATTAAACGGCAATACGGGTACAGTTGTTCTGATGTTATCGAGAAAATTGAAATATTTAGAATTTTCACGAGTTGGGAGCACTGTTTGACGACCAAAGAAAATGTGATATTTTTCTTGTTAGGTTTTATTGTGGAAAAAAATAAGTGCTAATAGTAATTACGTTTCAAAGGCTACTTTAAAATGTTTCGTTAGTTCAGCAAAACTTTTAAACTTAATTACTTCAAATTATTTAAATTCAGAAATTTTTGCATACGACTATCGTTGAAATGAGTGGTAATATGGCACCGGAGAGCCAAATTAAATGTGTGCATAAAACCATAGGAAAAATAGCTAAAAAATCAATTTTATAGACAAAATCGCATATAATTATCGCCTACAGCTCCAGGACATTCAATTTGCTTCAAAAAATCACAATTGAATATATATTTTACTTCTTTGATCACTAGGAAAGGATCCTTCACAATTTGTTTCAATATTAGATGCCGAATTCAGGGACGTAATTTAGGGGGGGGGGTCAATTTCAGAATTGATGGGAACCGTGACTTTTTGATTTTTTCAAGAAAGAATATTTTTAAAGGAGTTAAACAAATTTACGTACTCCTTGAACTTGTGTGCGCATGCATACCATACACTACATATCTTAATATCGACTCAAATGAATTTATATACAGTGAAAAAGATCTTGCCTCCTGGGTAAGATTGAAATGACGTCGAATTGTATGTATTCAGGCGAAGAAGCCTCATTTTCACTACTTTCAGTACTTCTATCCGAGCTTATCTGTTCATCATCCTGTATCACATCCACAGTTCTGAAGATTGCGGCTACGTTCTGCTCCGTGAGATCTTTTGATATATTCTTCCATTGATTCTTATAAGATGCACCTTTGAAGGCAATCACAGATGTTGATGGAATTAATTTTGCATATCTTGCGAAAGCAATGCGATCCTTCGTATGAAGGTCATTCCATCAAGAATCGACAAAAATGTCGAAAATTGTGACCTTACCATCTCCGATTCTTTTGAAAATTTTTGTACATGAAGAACTAGTGAACAAAATAATTAAATTTCAATTTTTTGTTTCTATATCATTTTTTTGTTAGTTATATTATATTAAAGTTTTCGCAAAAATGGTAATTTTTATCCTGGAATAATAAAATAGGGCTTATTTTAAAAGGGAAGGTTGTCGCAATATAAAAAAAATTTGACTAAAAATGATAACGATTTTTTTTTTATATTTTATAGGTTATAAGTACTGTTACAAAACATACCAAAAAATTAATTTGGGATCTCAAGTTAATTTTTTGATATGTTTTGAAAAATATTTTATTAATCTTCGATAAAAATTACCAGAGATTTGAATTTTCAAAGTGGACTCGGACACAATTTTTGCGAAAACTTTAACATACTATAACTAACAAAGAAATGAAATAGAAACAAAAATTGAATTTCAACTATTTTTTCCACTAGTTCTTCAAGTACAAAAATTTTCATAAAAATCGGAGATGGTAAGGTCACAACTTTGGCGATTCTTGATGGAATGACCCATGAATAAGCAATTTATTTCAGTTTTGTTCTATGGTGTTTATCTATTACATATCAGAAAGCCCGATATGTAACACAAATCATAAATGATATTGTGAATTATTAGAAATAATTAGCCAAATTAACAGCAGGGGTCACTTTAACACCATCTCCTCTATTTATATCATGCTAAATCTTGGAAATTATCCTTCATTTTTCGAAAACAAAATATAAAATTTGGGGCACCAAAATGTAGAAAGTGCGCCGGGCGCCAAAACTATCAGCACCGCCACTGACGAGAACGCCGGGAACTTATTTGTACACCTGATAGTTCTATATAAATTCGAAGTTTTAGCCTACTCTGTTTCGTCTACAATGCTCCCCGACCTTCCCCCTCATACCACTTCCACCCCAAAAAGGCACCACTTGCAAGGGTTTACTTCATCTAAAAAAAAATTCAACTTAATATCTAAACGGGTTTGTGAGCTACGTGGCTTTAAACGCTTTTGCGTACGGCATCTTCGGCGAACAGACGGACATTATTTTTTTTTGTGGCTTACTAGTCCTAATTGTTATTAATGAATTTTGTTATTTTGTTCATTTAATTTAATTTTTGTATAGAATTTAAATTAAAACAATTTTTTTACAATTTGATGTTGTTTCATTTTTTCACTTTTAATGTATTTGTATGTCCTTAATTTTTGTGTATGTGCGTATTTATTTCATTGACCTTATTCTCACCATTTCGTACTTCGAATAATTACCTGAAAGAAAGAAAAGCCAAAATTAGTTTTAATTATTTTAATTTTATCGAAATATAAACAACTTTATTTAATTAGATCACGTTCATACGAACAAACTTCATAATTTGTAACATTTATATTTCAGGAGGTCAGGGCCCGATTTGATTTATATTTCAAGCATGGCAAGTAACTTGTGTACATGAGCAAATCATAATTAATTATATAATTATAAAGTTACCTAGGAGTATTAACAAAAATTTCCTGATGCACTACCTGTAGGTAGCACGTATATTAGTCACCTTAATCCCCGCAATCAACTTCACAAAACCATCGGAGTAACCTTCAAGACACAATACTGGAATTTTGTGCGCTACAGTCATAGTGGCTTCTCTATATATCCATCGTCATCCTCATAATATATCGCGCGTATTATGAACAATTCATTCCATTCCGTTCGATTAATCATCACATTCCACCTGAATAATCTCACGGATTTTTCTCAAGAGCAATCTCATCTTTATTAAATTCACCTGACAGGTGTTCAACGATTTCACCGTATGAGTTTAATTCGAAGTGATCGCGAGTACTAAAAAGTAATAATGCCGCGGCCGTCGCACCATAATACGAAGAATATCACCGAAATTCAACCGAGTTTGCATCGAGTAGGCAGCCGAAAATTTTACCTTAGCTTAGGCAGGTAGGTGTAGCATCAGAACCAAATTAGATACAAGATAGTTCGATCGAAGATGGGATTTGATGAGATCAATTTGCGGTAAGTCTGACAGGTTTTTGGCGAACGGCCAGCCTGGGATTCCGCGTTACCTAGACGTGTGAAATTTATGTTTATTTTTTCACCCGAATTTATAGTTCACCAGCGGATAATAAAAAGGGTGTGCGATAAATTTCACCACTCAAAGTTCTCATACGGACCAATTCTACCGAGAAATACGCAACAAGGTGGCTAAGCGATTTTAGATGATGGCAGGATGGATGGAATCTATTAATATTACGTCTCACCTGGATTATTTCATGACCTGAACACACGGCGGATTCATTACGGCCAGTTTATACCTGACTGAGCTACTTAAAGTTTTCAATGCCGACTATGCAAACTTGGGTTTTACGGATGATGACGAGACCCTCAACTTTGCTTAATTCGAATAATTTGTAACTTTTTAGTTGATGAAGGTTCATCTTTTATAGGTGGTTATTTTGCCACGTTTGGCCGTGTGTTCTCCGTTGATATTTGACCCGGTTTTGGTGGTGTAATTGCAGTCACGTCGAGTTACAAATTTTTAAAATGGTGACATTTTAGTGCTAGGTGGTAATTAGTGCTGTACGATAAATACTAAACTGTTGAATAATTTTCAGGGTATTTTACCAGCGGTTTGTGGTACTAAAATTGAAAAAATTGCAGTGGCAACATCTTAGAAACGAAATTAAAAAAGTCGAGAAGCTACGAAGCTCCAAGTGTTTACGAGTTCGCGACTTTTACTCGGTAAAGATTCTGGTTCGTTAACTTCACTAATTACAGGCGCGCTTTGATAAAGTTCTCAGATGTTGCTTTTTATAGCTTCAATTCGAAAGGAATAAATAATTAGAGGAGTTTTCAATACTTTTGATAAGCAATCAAATTTTAAATTGACTGGAGGAAGCAAATTCAAAAGTTGAAAAATGTCAGCATGGATATGACTGAAAGTCCAGTAAAGGTTAGCTGCATCGTTTGCCCAAATTCCATTACTAGAAATGAAGAATTTTTCGCATTCTTCTAAAAATAATTAGGCGCAGATTACCTCTGTTAAATCTTTAGATAAGTACAGTGAATTGCGAGATGTTATAAACAATTTGTGGTTATCTGTGAACAACTCATTCAGACTAAATGGAACATGTTTTATCCCAAACAGTAAGTACAAGAATCAAGAATCTAAGCTTAAGTCCGTTTAAGGGCTCATATACACCTAAAATTTTTAAAAAATAGATTTTTTTTTACAGATTTTTATTTTTTATACTTTTAAGAATTAAAAAAAAAATTCAAGTTTAGAAAATTCCACTCCATTACAAAGTTATGGCAATAAATGTGACCAGACATCGGTTTGAAGCGGCTTTCTGGCTAATTGCCGCGCCACTCTCAACAGCAGCGTTTAGCATTTATTTTTTCGCAAAAGCTGGATTTCATAGAAAACAAGGTCATTTATAGGACCATCTGTGAAAAACACGAAGATACAAGAGGAAGAAGGTGTACAGTACGAAGCTGGAATGGGAGACTAGCCGTAAGTTCACGTACCTACCAAAAACTTTAAACGCATTTTTCTCGAAACCATGTTTTTAGACATGGTCGGCACGATAACTCAGTCAATTTTCAATATTTTTCAACTTTTTATACTCTAGATGAAATCATATAGAGTATTATAAGTTTAATCCAGCCCAAAAGTTTGTAACGCATAGAACCAAGCCTCGGACGAAAAAAAGTTATATATTATTTTTTGTTTATTTGTGGCCAAAAACCTCAAATCCGCCTGACGTCCGTCCGTCCGTCCGTCCGTCTGTCCGTGAACACGATAACTCAAGAACGCCTTCTCCTAGGATCTTGAAATTTTGAATCTAAATGTTTGGTTGAATTTGTAAGGCTAAGTTCGTTAACGGGCAAAATCGTTCTACTCCTTCGGGTAGCTGCCATACAAAATGTCCTTAAAAGACGTGTTCAAGAATATTGGTCGATAACTTCAGAAGGGTTTAAGCTACGACATTGAAATTTTGTACGTGTTATTTTCCCAATAGTTGGAGCTAAATATATGATTATGAAGAAAATCCTGTTAGTCCTTCGTGTAGCTGCCATACAAATATCCTGTCAAAATGTATTCACTTAATTTACGAAACTCACTATAACTCAAGTAATCTTTTAGCTACGAATTCGGAATTTTGTCCAAGTTAATTTTGAGTGAAAAGGAAGTTCGAGTTTACTAATCAGCGAAATCCTTTCACTCCTTCTGGTAGCTGCCATACAAAATATCCTTAAAACACGTGTTCAACAATATTTTCCGATAACTTTTGAACGCTTCAAGCTACGAATTTGAAATTTTGTACGCATTAATTTTTTTTGAATGGTTCCAAGGAAAAGGGTAAATATGTAAGAAATCGAGTGAATCCTTCCTGCACTTCCCATGTGAAAGTCCTTCAAAAAGGACATTTTTTTTCGATGACTTACCCAGTTCAAGGTATGAAGTTAAACACTGAATATTTTCTTTTAGTTTTGAATAGCAATCTAATGGCAGTCCTTAATAAAGGACATACAACATGCACACACGTAATTCTACTTTATCCCGAACTACAATATAAATCGGAGTTCAGTATTCATCTAGAGTATTATACGATTGGCTTGCAGCCGATCGTGACTGCAGTATGTTTTTATACTCTAGATGAAATCATATAGAGTATTATAAGTTTAATCCAGCCGAAAAGTTTGTAACGCATAGAACCAAGCCTCGGACGAAAAAAAGTTATATATTATTTTTTGTTTATTTGTGCCCAAAAACCTCAAATCCGCCTGACGTCCGTCCGTCCGTCCGTCCGTCCGTCCGTCCGTCCGTCCGTCCGTCCGTCTGTCCGTGAACACGATAACTCAAGAACGCCTTCACCTAGGATCTTGAAATTTTGAATCTGGATGTTTGGTTGAATTTGTAAGGCTAAGTTCGTTAACGGGCAAAATCGTCCTACTCCTTCTGGTAGCTGCCATACAAAATGTCCTTAAAACACGTGTTCAAGAATATTGGTCGATAACTTAAGAAGGGTTTAAGCTACGACATTGAAATTTTGTATGTGTTATTTTTCCAATAGTTGGAGATAAATATATGATTATGAAGAAAATCCTGTTAGTCCTTCGTGTAGCTGCCATACAAATATCCTGTCAAAATGTATTGACTTAATTTACGAAACTCACTATAACTCAAGTAATCTTTCAGCTACGAATTCGGAATTTTAAACAAGTTAGTTTTGAGTGAAAAGAAAGTTCGAGTTAACTAATCAGCGATATTCTTTTACTCCTTCTGGTAGCTGCCATACAAAATGTCCTTAAAACACGTCTTCAAGAATATTGCCGATAACTTCAGAAGGGTTTAAGCTACGTCTTTGAAATTTTGTATGTGTTATTTTTCCAATAGTTGGAGCTAAATGTATGATTATGAAGAAAATCCTATTAGTCCTTCGTGTAGCTGCCATACAAATATCCTGTCAAATAGCCTTCACTTAATTTACGGAACTCACTATAACTCAAGTATTATTTTAGCTATGAACTCGAAATTTTGTACAAATTAGTTTTGAGTGAAAACAAAGTTCGAGTTTACTAATCAGCAAAATCCTTTTACTCCTTCTGGTACCTGCCATACAAAATGTCCTTAAGACACGTGTTCAACAATATTTTTCGATAACTTTTGAACGCTTCAAGCTACGAATTTGAAATTTTGTACACGTTCATTTTTAAATGGTTCCAAGGAAAAGCATAAATATGTAAGGAATCGAGTGAGTCCTTCCTGCACCTCCCATGCGAAAGTCCTTCAAAAGGACAGTTTTGTTCGATGACTTACCCAGTTTAAGATATGAAATTAAACACTGAATATTGTCTTTTAGTTTTCAGTAGCAATCTAATGGCAGTCCTTAATAAAGGACATACAACATGCACACACGTATTTCTACTTTATCCCCAACTACAATATAAATCGGAGTTAAGTATTCATCTAGAGTATTATACGATTGGCTTGCAGCCGATCGTGACTGCAGTATGTTTTTTTTTAAATTTTGAACTATTTTCTCTATAGTCTGACGAGAGGGTTTTTCAATTTTTTGCTTGAAAATTTTTTTATAAATTATTAAACGCAATTTTTTTTTTAAAAAACTGATTACTAAAGTTTGAAATACTGTAACTTATTTATTTTTGAAAAAAAAAAAAAATTCCCTCCGTCAGACTACTACATTATTTTACAAGATTCTTTTTTATTTTTTCAAATTAAATTATTTTTGGTGAAGTTATGATGCCGACCAGGAGGCGCCATGGTTTTCATAAGTAGTCCATTTATACCCGTAAAAAACAATGTCAATATTAAAAAAAAACAATTTTTTTTTCTTTTTTATGGTTGAATAGTTAATAAGACATGTGAACTCAAGAATGAAATTTTTTTTTCACCATATAACCTTTATAATAATTTTTCAAATTTGCTCGGTTTTCAGTGCGTGCAGGGGTATGTGAGCCCTTAAGAAATTTAAATTATCTAATTGCCGATTACCCATTGATTTTTTTTATTTTTATTTCTAATTCTTTGTTACAAACAATTTCTTAAAAAATTTTGGTTTTAGTTTTTGCTTTTTATTAATTTTTTGAAATCAATTCATTTATATTTAGTTTTATTAAAGTTTTATTATTTAAGCAAGTTCATTTATAACTTTACTTTCAATATTTATTTTTTTTAATTTTTTACTTTTTATATCGTCTGGTCTTGTTAGTACTATGAATCTTCTTCGTATAGTAGATATAATAGTTTACTAAAAAGCGGAGCCAACCTTTCAAATAGTCAGCTTCTTACTCATGATTTAGGCGTTAAATTTGAATCGCCTAGAAAAATAATGCGCTAAATCAAGCTCAAAAATTATATTTCGTTTTTCTTTATCCAAAAAAAAGAATGTTTAAGTCTTCACTCTCGTTGACTGCATCAGCTGTCGTAAAACTGGTCATCCACAGCTGAAACATCAACCAGAATTTTGATTGGTACAGGATTTTTGTATGGTTAACTGTTAGATGCGTATAAACTTAAAATTTTTATAACGTAGACGAAGCTGAGCATTAGAACAGGTCCTAAACATTAATAAATTGCGTAAAATTAGTAGTTAGTTTTAAGTTTTGGTTTTGCGCAATCTAAAACTATCGAGCAATAGGTATAACGACGAGCAAAGTATAAGATATACATAGATATTTTCCAATTCAATTAGACATTAGTCAAAAGGCCACATTTCCCCTGAATATTCATGGGCCGCAGATGCGCGAAAATGCCTGAAAATAATATAAATCCAGTCGGCTCTAGATTAAAATATCTGCATTTTAAAAAATATCAATCTTTTTTAATTGGTCAAATTTATAAAAGACAGTCGGTACTCATTCCATCAGAATATCTATAAGGTTGTAGGTGAGTAGATGTGTCAAAGAAACGAGTGAGTGACTTTATCTTATCATAGACTCGGTTTACACCCAACATTTAGGCATACATCTCAAATTTTACCTAAATTATTTAGGACGGCTGCTGTAAACACTTCATAGGCGACCTGACCTATAGTATCAAGTTGAGGGTCTTTCATTTATTACCTGACCTAAGGCAGGTCGTTAAATTTTTTGGTGTAAACGTGTGCTTCGCACTAAATGTTTTTTTGTATTTTAAAAAACCTTTTTCAAGGGATGTGTGGAATGCGTTCTGACATAAGATACCACTGCGGATATTTAGTAATAGTCCTTGAATTGACTGATGAATTATTTTGATGGACTGAATACGACCCAGCCGAATTTTATGCCTCTATCGGTGTAAACAGTTGGCAATTGGACCTAGTTTAGGTCACGATATAGGTCAGGCCGCGAAGAGTTTGCTGGGTGTAAACTAGCTCATAGACTTTTCGGTGTCCATGTCCAAATTTTTAAAAGTCGGTCAAGTAAAGGAATATTCACGTAAGCAAAACTTGTGTTACTAAGCGTTCTGGAGTCATTGCGATCAGGCGCGAGCGCAGGGGGGGGGGAGGGGTTTGGGGGTTGGTATAAGGATATTTTTTGTGGTAAGTAAAATCTTAACATTATCGTCCTGGTTGTTAATATATAGTCATTTTACGCCAAAAGCGCGTTTAGGCCTTTTTTTAATAGAATGTAGGATATTGTGTCGAATTTCACATTTAGGAAGCCTATAGCGAAACATCCTGTGCTACAGTTCCTTCTGGAAGTTAAAATAAAATGTATTTTAATGAATATTTTACTATACATAGTTAGTTCCGGAAATATGCATAAAGTGCTTTGGGAGATTTTTTTAGTTTAGTGAAAACTGAACTCCACGAAAATGAAAAGTTTGTTTGGTCGAATTTGTAAGGCTAAGTTCGTTAACGGGCAAAATCATCCTACTCCTTCGGGTAGCTGCCATACAAAAATCTTGTAAAAAAATTATCATGAATAGAATCCCATTAGTCCTTTGAGTAGCTGCCGCGCCAATATCCTGTAAAAATGTCTTCACTCAAACTACAGAACTCACAATAACTCAAGAAATCGGTCAGCCACGAATTCGGAATTTTCTACAAATTAGTTTTGAGTGAAAGTTCACTAGTCAGCGAAATCCTTCTACTCCTTTGGGTAGCTTCCATATAAAAGGTTCTTAGGACACGTGTTAAATATTATTTTCCGATAGCTTTTGAATGCTTCAAACTAGAAATTTAAAATTTTGTAGAAATTAATTTTTGAAATGGTTACAGGTAAAATGACAAGTATGTTAGAAATCGAGTGAGTCCTTCCTGCACCTCCCATGTGAAAAGCCTTGAAAATGGAAAATTTTACTGTCGGTAATTTACCCAGTTATAGATATAAAATTGAACACTGATGATATTGTCCTTTAGTTTCGAGTAGCAACCAAATGAGATACCTTATTAAAGGACAACGCACTCCTGATTCTACTTTATCCGCAACTACAATATAAATCGAGTTCAGTATTTCATCTATAGTATCTTACGATTGGCTTGCAACCGATCCTGACTGCAGTATATTTTTTAAATAATTCCACTGTGAGAAATCAAATAGTATTTGATTTTTAAATTTTAAATTAGTTGAACACTACAAACGCATTCACCAAACTTATAAATCATTTTACTTTATTATTTTTATACTCTAGATGAAATCATATAGAGTATTATAAGTTTAATCCAGCCCAAAAGTTTGTAACGCATAGAACCAAGCCTCGGACGAAAAAAAGTTATATATTATTTTTTGTTTATTTGTGGCCAAAAACATCAAATTTGCTTGACGTCCGTCCGTCCGTCCGTCTGTCCGTGAACACGATAACTCAAGAACGCCTTCACCTAGGAGCTTGAAATTTTGAATCTGGATGCTTGGTTGAATTTGTAAGGCTAAGTTCGGTAACGGGCAAAATCGTCGTATTCCTTCAGGTAGCTGCCATACAAAATGTCCTTAAAACACGTGTTCAAGAATATTGGTCGATAACTTAAGAAGGGTTTAAGCTATGACTTTGAAATTTTGTATGTGTTATTTTTCCAATAGTTGGAGCTAAATATATGATTATAAAGAAAATCCTGTTAGTCCTTCGTGTAGCTGCCATACAAATATCCTGTCAAAATGTATTCACTTAATTTACGGAACTTACTATAACTCAAGTAATCCTTTAGCTATGAATTGGAAATTTTGTACAAATTAGTTTTGAGTAAAAACGAAGTTCCACTTTACTAATCAGCGAAATCCTTTTACTCCTTCTGGTAGCTGCCATACAAAATGTCCTTAAGACACGTGTTCAACAATATTTTTCGATAACTTTTGAACGCTTCAAGCTACGAATTTTAAATTTAGTACACGTTCATTTTTAAATGGTTCAAAGGAAAAGGATAAATATGTAAGAAATCAAGTGAGTCCTTACTGCACCTCCCATGTGAAAGTCCTTCAAAAAGGACATTTTTTTTCGATGACTTACCCAGTCCAAGATATGAAATTAAACACTGAATATTATCTTTTAGTTTTGAGTGGCAATCTAATGGCAGTCCTTAATAAAGGACATACAACATGCACACACGTAATTCTACTTTATCCCCAACTACAATATAAATCGGAGTTCAGTATTCATCTAGAGTATTATACGATTGGCTTGCAGCCGATCGTGACTGCAGTATGTTTTAATAATAAAGTATTTATAATAAGTATTATACCTAAATAACCTTAAAATTTTTCTGAAAACCCCCTCCGAAATAATTTTCTACGTTTGCGCCTGATCGGGATAGTCAAATTATTGTAACATGAATAAACTATTCCTATCCAAATTGTGTTTAGATCAATACGTTCTCGATTATTTGTAATTGTAAGCTGTTGCATACTAACGGACATAGCTGATTTAGAAATTTCAGACATCACTGGAAATAACAAAAGGTCTACCCAATTTTAGTATCCAAGACTACGATGTTCGTTAATTTATAATACCATAAAAATTTCATCTAGAGTATAAAAATTACGAAATAGACTGAAAAACATCCAAATTTTTGTAATAACTTAATTCAATTTATTTTCGAGGACAATAATTTTTGATTTGTTAGATAGTAACTTAATTCTTCATCAAAATTTATGACCATATCTCCGAATTGATTTAATCGAAAATTTATTCCACATTTTGTAAAGGGAACCCACCTAGTCGAAAATTTTTACATGTTTTTCAATGTGCAGATTTTATAAGTCACGATAGTTTATGATTCTTCACTTTGAAGAGCCTATTACTCAACTGTATTCTTTTTCGTGTTTCTCTAAAATTTAATAAATCTTGAGACATTAAATAACTTGTTTTATTTGAGAAAAAAAATTCCAACAGATTTACTCCCACGTCACGTACAAACAAATGAAATCACCAACATTTTGGGGAAGTTGTGAAATCCCAAGTGCATGAATTATCGGAATTAAGTTTATTTAATTTATATTTATTTATTATTCCGCGACGGAAAGGAATTTGGCATTTAAAGACACATCCTGTAATTTAGCCGAAATATAATACACAACACAGATTACCAGATTCGGTATTTTCTGTTTTATGTTAGAATTTTCTATGGTCATAATTTAGACTAAATCTTTTGTATAATTTATCCATATGATTAATGCCGCCACGAAATTATCGACCACCAGCATACGCACTTTACACTATATCAGAATTTACTGGTTTTAAGTTTAGTTCGTTCATTTATTTAGTTGCGACCATGTACTGGAGATGACAAGCAGCGACTGTTTTGAAGCCGGACGATACCTCGCAAAGGACCGGCAATAAACACTATGCTACTATTAGCATCTTACTAACATTTATGTTATACTCCGGTCTTGAACACAAAAAACGCCAAACATTTGAATACTAGGCTACTATTTGCATTTCACTCCATACAAAAACGTTCAATTTGGCTTCAAAGTGCTTCATACAAAAACGGCGTCTTGTCGTCTCCAGTATTTATATCTCTATGGTTGCGACCAATATACGAACCCAAGACGTAACTTAGATCAATACAAAATCCGTTGATTGATACGCGCGTTGCAGGAATTTCAAGAACAGATCTTCACGCTTCAAATAGAAGATGATCATGCGATCAACTGATCACTGGATAGGCCGAACAACTAGAGATGCTAATTCGAACTAATTGCTTCAGGCATTTCAGTGGGCGGGTTCGATTCAAATCAAATCCAACTGCAAAATAACTCGACATTATTCTGATCAATAAGAAATTTTGATCAATAAGAAATTCCGATCAACCCTAAGAAAATGAAACATAATTTTTGAAAATTCCTAATCCCATTCCCGATCAGTGATCGCAAGATCGTTTTTCTGAACGATCATCGTCTGACGTCGATATTATTGAGTAGCTTGAACGGTACAACATATTTTTTTTTAGACATGATCGAAATTTAAAGTTGATGCTGCGGCCGATCTATTTCGGTAGAAGCAAGTCATCTTAGCTATATCTTTATCTTGGCAACCCGAAGAAAAAAAAAATAGTTTACAAGTCAAAGCTATTAACGAAAACAAAGATGTTTCGAATTGAGATTTATATAAAACAACTACAACGTACACGCAGTATTCGTTCTTTTTTACTTCGTTTGCCACACGATCAACGAATAAATCGGATCGCTCATTCGATCATAAACTGATTTTGGTGTTTAAACACACATTTTCAAATAAAGCGATCATTACAACGGGTAACCATGAACATAGTTTTTAATCAGCTGTACTGTCACGCGAATGTGTATCTTGGCTGTTGTATTTCAAACAAATCCGACACTGTTTAATTACCGGTCTTAGCTTTAAAGAGTTAGTTGCCATGATTAATTAAAAAAATGGTTTTATCAGTTACGACCTCGCAATCCGGTAATTTTGTAACAGTAGCAACCAGCTACTGATAGAGGCCATGAAAGATAGGGGCTAGCCGCAAGAAACGTTTAGTATGGCAAAATTTGTCTCTGTCACAATAGACACCAGCCAATTATATGACGATATATATGACCCCAGTTCAAATCGTATTTCAACTCATCGAGTTATCTCCAGTTTGGAGATCCAAGCACCGATCTTTAACGACATTTCTATGGCAGCTACTCGCACCAGTATTTCGATTTTACCTCTTTTTAATACTGAATTTTTAAAAAGTAAAAAATTATAGTTCTTAATTATTTTAAATTACTAGGTTTTTGCCTTGATGCCATCTTACCACGTTCAACCCACAAAATATATATTTATTTAAATGCTGGGCTATTATTACGAAGGACAACAAAGTTTTAACATTTTTACACAAACTGCTTTTGGTGCCTAAAAATCTCGAATTTTCGATTCCTGATTCTTCTAATAATTGTAAAAATTTGAAGATTTATACACCGTGACCGGAAATACGTTTGCGTACGACGTAAACGACAGATGGACGGACATTTTAGCAGAAATCACAACATGTCTTGCTATCTACTCGCAACAATCTTTAATTTTTCACAACACTTTTACGATAGTAAAATTATTAATACTTATAGCAACAATTATATGATAGAGATACAATTATCGACTTCACAATAGGAGGTAATCGATTGGAACGACTATTTGCCGATAACGGAGCGCACTTTATCTTTATTTTTTGTTTATAAACAATTATTTTGTTATTGTTTATGCTATTTTACCCTCGATATGATACATCGGATATTTATAGCACCCGTTGAATTTTTTTTTTCTTATTCTATTCAATTTTTATTTAAACATTTTTAATGCGCCGAGAAAAAAATTATTCGCATCGATACCTCTTGAAAAAAATCGTTCAACAGTCTGGGCGGAACTTTATTATTTTATGGGTAACCCCCCTCCCCCCCCCCAACCGTCATACCTTGCTACTCCTATCAAAAATTTTACTTTAAATTTCTTTTGGGTGTCTCTATAGTGGTTCTATACAGTTGTCAATTTTGAAGTTTCTATCCTTTGCGGCTTTCGAGAAATCAGAATTTTTTTCCTTTCCACCCTCCCCCACAATCATCCCCTACACCCACGCCTTCAAATTTTTGTTCATGCTATAGGTCTACTGGTCCCAACTCATGTAAAATTTTAAAGATCATATCTGGTACGGTTCTTGATATACAGTCCCTGTTCATTGAATTAGGATCACTGTAACGACTCAAATTCCGGGGTATGCTCATCGGGTGCCAGTGTCCGTTACAAATTATTTATTTACTTGATTGACTTCACTTTATTACTCTAATTGATGACATATATTTTGTTATTTGATTACCTTTGGGTTTTCTCCTTGCTCGCCCCCGCGCGTCTGCCCTACTCGCCTTGACTTACTCCTGATCGCCGCCACTGATCGCCGCCACTGCTCAACGTGATTTGATTGGTATCTCTGCGTGTACGACTCCACTCGCCTTGTCTTGACCCTCTCTTCACTGATCTCTCCCTGTCTTCGTTTCTCTGTGTGGCCTTTGCTCTCCCTGTCTTCGTCTCCGCATGTGGCCCTTGCTTTGTTCTCCCTGTCTTCGTCCTTCCCTGTCTTCGTCTCTCTCTCGGCTTCTGCTTATTCGTCTCGGCTGCGCTGTGTCTGCTTGTCGGGTTTTTGGCGAAGTTCATCGTGGCTTGTCGTAACTGGTTTTATCCCGATTCCTGGCACGACTCTGCTTGACTTAACTTGACCCTGTTTCTGATCGTCATCTTGTCTTCGCTCGCATGATCCGCTCGTCGTGGCTCACTCTGTGCTCTGGGCGTCGTTGCTGCCCTGTGCTCGTCGCTGCTTTGTGCTCTGCTTGTGGTGGCTCGCCGTGCTCATCGCTGCTTTGCTCAGCGCGTCGTGGTTTGGCTTCGCTGCTCTCGTCTTGGCTTCGTTGCGTTCGTCTTGGCTTCGCTGCTGTCGTCTTGGCTGCGCTGCTTGTGTCTTGTGCGCCGCTGCTGTCGTCTTGCTTCGCTGATTGTGTGTCGCTGCTGTCGTCTTGTGCTTCGGCTACTTGTGTCTTGTGCGTCGCGGCTGTCGTCTTGTGCTTCGGCTTGGACTAGACCTAATAGACCCCAGACTTTTAAAGAGGAAGTGCAACTTCGCTAGCCTTATCCCGTCTGAGGATCACTTAGCACGACCGTCCGGTCAGTTTTCAATGTTGCTAGAAGAGGAAGTGCAACTTCGCTAGCCTTCTTTGCAGACTTGATCACTGCCACCAAGCTCCTCTTCTGGTCGATTGAAGATTTCCGTCCTCACATCACTCACATTTTTTTTTCATTTTTTAAAAGAAAGTAACTGTAGCTTCACAAAAAAGGGGTTTTTCCCAAGAAGATTCATTTTATATTGTGGCTGTAAGAATTGTGAATATAATATACGCTAAATGGGAAATCCCATCCTTCTACCTTTTTTTCAGGAGAGTGTTTCTTACCTGTCCCTCCCTTGACGTGTTCAAGGCGATAGACAGCTAAGTATATAATATTATGAAATTATCCCGAACTTCTCATTCTTTTTCAAATATTTGGAAACAATTTGTCAAGTGGTGAAGAAAATATTATGTTGAAGCAGTTTTTAGAAATACCTGTGGTTTTAGTTTACATAGTTTCAGACATTTAAAAGTACGTGTGTTTTTTTGAGACATTTGGGTCAAAACAATAAAAATGGGAAAGTGTAAAGATATTAGCGCGGACAAAAAGTCAGAAATAATTTCTTTTATTGAACACCAAAAAGTTGTCCTTTCGAGAAATAGCGAGAAAAGTGAATCTTTCTCATCAAACTGTGATGAGAATCAATAAAGCAGTCCATGAAAATCAAGGCCAAGTCAGCAGCAAACGGCGGAATTGTCGCGGAAAAAAGAAAACAACGCCTCAAACGGATCGTAGGATTATTCAAAAGGCCTGCGAAAAACGTTTTCAATCCACGAGAAGCTTGCATCAAGACCTGCTGGGCGAAGGGATAGAAATATCCGGTATGATCTTAAGAAAACGTTTGTATGAAGCCAACCTTAAGTCGAGGCGACCAGCAAAAAAGCCTAAGCTAAAATGTGAAAAGCCAGGCTGAAGTTTGCTAGAGCTTATCAACATTGTACCGTAGCTGATTGGGAAAAATGTAATTAATATTTAATATCGATGAATAAAGATTTCATTGCCTCTTGGAAATATAATTTTAAAAAATTGTTTTTTAGGTGGTATTTAGTGATGAGTGTAGATGGAGAGACATCAATACGTTCGAAGAAGGCCATCAGAGAAATATGACGAAGCTTGCGTCGTGAAAACTATTAAACATCCACCAGCCACAATGATATGGTCCTGCATCTCAGGCGATGGACCTGGACCGATCTTTTTCGTCGAAGGAACTATGGACAGCATCCAGTACTACGACGTGATGGACAACATTTTAGTTCCATATTTCAACTACTTGCGCTGCTGTGAAATAGGAAATATATAGGATAGTGCACCCTGCCATCGTGCCCAAATTATAAAAAACCTGTACTCTACCTGCGATATCCCAATTCTTCCTTGGCCAGGTAATTCTCCTGATCTTAACCCCATCAAGAATGTCTTAAGTCTGTTAAAATATGAAGTTTATTCCTCTCCTAATCCTACCCTAGATATCCTCAAACAAAATATTAAAATTATATGAAAAAACAGCAAGGAATCAAAAAAATTATACAGCGATGCATTGAAAGCAAACCAGAAAGAATTAAAGCTGCAATTAGTGCTAATGGTGACCCTACGAAATATTAACACTAGTTCAAATTTTTAATACATAACATATCATAAAACGAATAAAAAATCTAAAAAACAAAAAAAAATATTTTTTATTTCCTTTCTGCACAGAGTTTTAGCATAAACAAAGCGAAAATTTAAAAAAAAACCTTAGTATAGTTCTAATTCGTTGAACAGGGACTGTATAAAAATTAAATTTTTATTGAAAAATGGATATCACCCCCCTTCCATGCTCAACCTCCCCTCTCAAAAAGTTTACATTGGTAGACTCCATTTGAAACCAAATTTTATCTTCCTGGTATAATTGGTTCGGAAGATATTGTAATCCAAAGTTTTAATTAGCTTCACGTTTTCTTGTCGTATTCTTATCTTTCAAACGACAATTTGACTGGAGACCAACCAATGGACGTGAAGAATTGAATGGATGTGCGGGTTGTTGGAGTTTGCAGACTAATTTGGGTGGGTTGCTGAACATGCTAGGACGATGTCGCTAGCAGACGTTATTTTTTTCGAGGTTTTCTTAAGCTCAATATTAACGTGCCTACTTCGCGATAGCGTACAAATTGGTACTTCCATCCAGAGCCAATCTTCGGAAATTGGTATTATCTGATTGGTTAAACAAAGTATCAAATGATATCTCCTGGCAGTAATAGGTACATGTAATGAATCGCTAAAACTATATAAAAGCCAAATATGTTTGCAAGCTGTAAAACCGATAACAGGGAATTACTCTAAAAGGAATTTACCCTTTGTACTTCCACACCAAACTAGTTCACAGAAATTTGATTATTTTTCAGTAAAAATCCTTTTCGGAGAAAATTAATAAACCGCATCTTATCATAACTGAGCCTATAATTCTATTTCAGAGACAAAGGCTCCAGAAGAACGCTATTAAGACAAAAGTTAACCATAACAATTTTCCTTTGAAGACGGAAGCCTTCTAAACCCATCTTGATATTAAATTCTAAATAGCGTCATTAATTCAGTAGAAATTAAATTAAGTAAATAGGCAGTTGGGGAGAAGTAGTGCTAGAGCCATCGAGTTAGGTAATATGGTGCGTAGAAAAATTTCCGTAACAACAAATCTAATCTAAATTACATCTTTATGGTGATAAGTGTAGTAATTGTAGTATACGCAAACCAGTTGTATTTCACTCCGACAATTTTCCCAATTACTCACTTAATTCGTGGGATAATTTTTGTTTACATTATGCAGGTGCAGAATTTATATGAAAAAAAATTCGATTCCACCCCTGTTTTTTGTGACTCATCGATTCAGAGCCCTCCAATCGAATACAGTAGTCCCTTTACTTCTACAGCAGCTAGAAAAAACATGAAACGAGGACAATCTCAAGGAAATAAACTTTTATTATTTCGCCAAATTTATTATGGCATTGCGAATAAATCGGAATCACCTAGAAGACGTAGGAGTTTAGGACCATGGCCTAAATGGAGATGTGCGTAAATCGCGCGCTTCTTACAATAGTGCCAGATGCAATCAATCAGTTTTAATATCTACAAAGAAATCGAGCCCATTTCCTTGCATAATAACAAAGAAAAGCCCAAGAAAAACAAAATAAACAAGAAATATTTGTTGGGGGTTGGAAAAGAGAGCGAACGAACTAAAGTTTAAGTAATCAGAAAATCGATTTCCTACAAAAGGCGTGGGCAATAAAAATGACTTCTATTTCGAGGACGAGGTTATCTCTATGCTTCTGTAGTTACATCAACGCACCCTTCACTGTACAGCAAAATTCGAAGGGGATATATGAAGCCACTTTAATTCTCATCACCCCCCATGAATCTAGATTTTCGACCTATGGTACACTATAGTGTGACGTATAGGAAATTTTATGGAGAATAATGGCAACAGGAAGTATTAGTTTGGGCCATCTTATACGTATGCCCTTTCTGAATTCCGTAAGGGTTGCAAGATTTAAGTTATGTTTGGAAAATAGTTTTTAATTGCTAAGAGTAGCAATCAAGCGAAGAGCTGAGTAAAGCTTTTATATAATAGATTATTAAATTTACAGGACTGCGGGCTTATTAATATTTGAAAAATTTAAAAAATTATGTAAGTAGAGTAGACAGTGCGGTGTAAACTTTGAACAGTTTTGAATTTTTAAATAGAGTCAATATTAAAACACAACTTAATTCATATTTATTCCAGTTTATGCTTAATTCAAATTTTAAATCTTTCTGTGAAAGGAAATTCTTATAAGTAGCGGTGCATTCTACATTTTACTTTATTATTTAAATAATAAAGTATTTATTTTTATTTTAAATATTTCTATATCGCTGTAATCGCAATTTCTAAGAATTCGTAAATTTTAATAGAATTGTTCTGCATCGCAAATATTTATAATTTTAGCAGCAGGTATTTAATTACCTTCAACAAAATGAAAATTTATTTGTAATGCTTTTTCGCATCTTGTTTTAAGAACGGAAAAGCCTACCATTCGATTTTAGTACAGAAAGATTATTGGCGCCCACCGTGGGGCATGAACTCGAATTCGGAAATTTCCATTGACACCCACCGTGGGTGAATTAAAGAGGAAGAATATGAATAGGATGGTCAACAGTGGGTCAAGAACCTAAATTTGAATTTCGGCATCAGTTTGTACATTGGTTTGTACATTGCTGAAATTGGTTACCACTGTGGGCATGAATTTGCAGTCAACTGTGAGCCACGAACTCGAATTCAAATTTAAACATTAGTTGGGACATGGGTGAAAGGCTAATAATGGCGCCCAGTGTGGGGCATAAATTAGAATTATTGCATCATCTTTGTCATAGCATCGATAAGTAATACTAAATTATTGCACGAACTAGAATTCGAGTTTTAGCATCAGTTAGGATAGGACAGGAGTCTGGGTGGCTTAGTGGCTAGAGCATTTGCCTTCGGCGCACCTGGTACCAGGTTCGAATCTGCTTGGCGACAAGTAATTTTCGAGAACGGGATTGGGTGCCGGACTACCAGTTCACTCAGCTGTAAATGAGTACCTGAGTTAAAAATCGGGGTAAAAATCACGGACGAGCGTGTAGCTGACCACTTCACCTCCTAGTGTTCCGTTGGTCTAGTAATGAAGTAACTCTAGCATTACTAGTCCCGATTTGGGCTAGTCCCGATTTGGGCTGTTGTGCCATTGATTATTATTAGGATAGGACATTGGCGTCCACCGTGGGGCTCGAATTTCAGTTAGGCGGCAGTTCCCAAATGGGCTGCATGAAGTCGAATTCAAATTTCAGCATCAGTTAGAAGTTATATTGGCTGTAGGCATTAAATTCAATTTGAATATCAGCATCAATTTGCAAATTGGAAGCAATGCCTATGTTGGAGCCCACCGTGGGGTATGCTCATAAATTCAAATATATTTTCATCGGATTTAAATTTTTCATCAGTTTCGACAGCGGTACATAGTGATGTCTTCATTTATATCGTGTGGCACGGACTAGAATTGAGGTTTAGGACAAAGGCAGTAACGTCTACATTGGTGCCCAGCGTGTGCACGATTTTTTCAAGTCGGTGAAAGTGTCAACATTAGCGCCCACCGTGGGGTATGAACCCGATTTTGAATTTTCCCATCAGTTCGAACATAAGTAGTAACGTCCTGTTGGCGAAGACTGTAAGGAACTGTCATGGGATCAATCGTCGCTGTGGCTACTGCCATTGGGGACATGACAGTTGAAAAACCTTAAGCCATTTTCAAACTGTGTTGGACTAGGTCCGAAGAAGCTTTTTCGTCACATTTTTTTATTTTGACTTTCAGAATTCCTGCAGACGCTTAACGGCGATTTTGAAAATAAAGTGAAAAAATTTCAGGCCACCTGAAAACATGTTGCACTTGGTTCCAAAGAATTGTTTAATTAGCTTGTACTGTCTTGACTAAGAAATTTTTCGATTGGAACAATCCGCAATCCGACAGAACACGCTGGATGACTGACTTTATTACAAATGTTTGTATGTAAAATATAAACAATCTTTATGCTAAATGCTTTTAATTGTAAACTATATTTTCAGTGTCCTATCAGCAAACAATGCTAATAAAAACTTGGAGAAATATGCCATGGAAAAACGAAGCCCTTCGAGGTTAAGTTTCCTCTCTCGGCTATAAAATTATAGTTGATAATTTCAAGTCGTTTTAATGGTAAGACAGTCGTCAGACAGTGTAATCAAATTTCAGTATATGTATACAAAACGGTCTACTGCATACTTCATTCAGTCCCGGTTTTCTTGAATTACATGTTGTTGGTGTTTTTTTTTTGTCATTTTCTTTTGCTCAAATTGCAAGAAAAGATGATAAAAATATTGAAAATAAACACTGGCTAAGCAAATAAATAAACGTGCAGTTTTTTGCACCACGATATCAGTCATCACTACACCACATTAAGAATAATGTGTGCACTTATGGTACGACTACAACACAGTTCATGGACTTTTAGGACATGCAACAATAAAATGTCTTGTGTTACATTCATAAATAAAATCGCACCAATTACTTAGCGAACTTATAATCTGACACGAATTGAAAGCAATTAGATTAAGATTTCTTTGGTTTTGTAACTAGAGATGGCAAGTTGGTGCCTAAGGACCTTGGCATATTGTTGGTAATGGTTTGGCTGTGATAGAATTTGCTTTGTAGTGAGACACAAATGTTGTTTGTTTATTGATTTCAAGACGCAGTAATGTGGTTTAGACACACAAAGAAAGATATCAAAATTTGCTGATAAAATTCGATTAAAAATGAATTTAATTCGGAAAATTGAATGAAATGTTTGTTTATTGACTGTGCAATTTAATAATCTTGTTATCGACCTCATAACAAATCAATTGGAAAATATTTATTTTATTTCGTTGCGCTTACTCTTTCGCCAATATGACCATCAACATTGTGTAGAAATAGGAATCCAGGAGGATATTTCTTCGTTTCCAGAACGATTCTTGCGCACAATGAAGTCCTTTTGTATGGATCTTCTTCTACTAAGCTGTAGTTATGTCGAAATGGACCTTTTACCCACGTGGTTTTTAAGGGAACCATACACCTTAAAAAGTAATAACATTCTTGATCATCGAATATTGCATGTGAAAACGCCATCGACCAGCCTTCTTTTATGCAAAACTGCAATCAAACAAAAAGCTGGATGCATCGGAAGACTTTTTGAACATCAATTATTGCATCAAATGAGCTAGTTTTTACTTGGACCGCTGGTTATAAGCAATGTGACCTCTGTTTTAGTAGACTAGTGGACTCCGTCACTGTTAGAAATTTTTCCGGTCTTAGAATGAAGTGAAGTACCTAAAACTAAACAAAATTTTACGTTCCTGTAGTCCTTCCTTTCCGCGTGAATTAATTTTCCCGCAAGCTTTTTCATGGAGCCACAAATTCACTATTTCTTTTGTAAATTTTCTTTGATTTTCCAATAAGAATGTTTCTTTCAATTCTGGTGGGAAACTCTTATTTTCCCACCCCGATGAAGACAACCATAAACTTGTGACACCGATGCCATCAATCTCTATTATAAACTTACTAGTCACAAATTCAATGAAAACCAAAGAAAAATCACAAATAATAGGCAATCGTGATGGATTTGAATTCACGTCCTCTACTTGCTAGTTTATACTGTTAAAACAGCCTGCCTCCGGATTGGGAGAGTAACACGCTTTCATGTTTCAGAAACTTTCTACAAAATCAACGAGCACCGGTAGCCCAACAAATCTTCAGAAGCCAGTTACGACCGTGCCTTTAGTTGCACTCCGTTATTTTGGCGCCCAACGTGGGGCGATAATATTTTTTTCGAGTCGAATCACATCAGACAAAGACTAGTCTCGATTGAATCTGCTGCTTTGGCTATAGTTTGAAAACTTTATAGAAATTAATTAAATAAATAATAAATGATCAAAAAATAGCCTTTGTCTTCTTAGTGGTATGCTGAGAATCAAAATTTTTTGAATAATTTAATGGTCGACAAACTAGATGGTCAAAAGTGAAGCAGTGATTTGACAAAGTTGATGCTGCCCACAGGGACAAACGTCTTTAAGAATCTTCAGTCGGACCATTGTTTTTAGCAAGGACCCGTGCTAATCTAATTTATTGCATCGAAAACGTCCACTGTGAAAAGATTAATTACTTTCGATGGAAAATTTTTAGTCAAGTTCAAAGTGCGATGACAAGGAAAAGGTTCATTGCGGCTTTTTGGCCATTATGAGCCCAATGGAGACATTGTTTTCATAAATTTCAAGGAGAAAAATCGGAAATCAATAATTTCGACTTACATCAGAAACTAATAGTCAGGATTGAATTGTTCGGTAGCCCGACACTCGAAGCCTTAAGTGCCCTTCTGTTTGTATATCGGTAAATACGAGTATGTACACTGAACATCTATAGAGATAGTATAAGCATAAGGGGGGGGGGGGCTCTATTGAAATCATCCATCACGGAAAAATAAATCGGCAAATATACAAAGAAATCAATAATTCCATTGCTCGTGATTCGTGCGTGCCGTGGCGTTGGAAAATCCGTGCAAGTTCGTGCTCTTTGTTTCGCCAATCTGCCCAATACTCACATATATTCAGGATGAGCCCACAGTCGAACATCTGTCCCAAAAAACAATTTTACCCGATTCGCTTGGAAGTGTATCTATTAGGTAGCTTTAGTATCTAGATAGCACGCCATACACTCGATATAACACAGAAACGAGAGGAAAAGTTAAATTATGCATTTAATTGTGTCGATATGATGGAAGCTTGCTTAAAGAGGCTACCATACAAGCGCCTCATATAGCATTTATAAATCTCACCTAAGCCCGAGTGAATCTGCCGTATATGGAGTCGTTGCGAAGTTAATTGAAAGCCGGTGTCGAGCTTCCATCTTTTCTCCTTCTTTGTGATCGGAGCTATAAGGCTGAGTGTTAGGAACGCTGTAAAACCGAAACGCAATTTATTCGTCTTAAGTCCACAAGAAGCAAGAAAAGACCTCTGAGGAATCTTGCAAGCAAAGGTAGAAGTATAGCATGTGTGGATGACGAATATCACCATGATGGAGCGATAGAGCTATGTCTATAGCTGGCCTATAGCTGGCTTAAAGCCTTCTGATACTAACTACCTACCGAGTCGCCATATTTAAAGAGGCAGACAAAAACTAGTTTACGTGCTGGGTGCTTGCACCGGTGCTAAAAAAGGAGAGAAAAAAGTGGGTCGAGTATGGAATATATGGCGAAAAGTGTACAATAGTGGAAGTGAAGCGTTTGAACAGACCGTTCACAGTGTAATGGGTCCGACCCTGTAGACGTTGTGACGGCTCTAGGGCTTTTCGCCTATATACCACCTTCGCGAAGCGATATGAAACGCGAGAAAATAAGGACGACAACTGGGTTGCACGACATATTGCAGCGCTGAAATGGTTTCAAGGACTTGGAATTTTTTGCAACTAGGTGAAAAGAACCTTCTTCACGTTAGTTGGACGGTGCAGTCTGGTCTGATTTGTCGAGAATAAATAGCAATTTTTCGTTTGATGAAATTTGTGAGTAAGACATATAGGGAATTGAAATTGAAGTGTTTACGAACATGTACTAATTTCGTAAGCAATTTTGCACCTTAAATGTAAATCGAATTTACCAATTTAGGGCGAAGACCATAACATAAAACTAGTTGCGCGTCTTACTTCATGCGTTCCACAAATTAGTTGACTACCTAACTAACAGTTTCGCATTCATAATACCTTACCAGACTTTTTTGATAGCACTAGATTTAGTTTATGAGAACAGCACATTCATGATTTTACTCCAATAGAATATTGTGAGTGTGTTATCAAAGCCTTATAAGAATTAAATGACGCAGCTAAGGTCGCCAGATTGGGCTATTTCCCGCGATTTGAGCTATTTAAATGTTCAATTCGCGGGTACAAATTTAAAAAAGCTACACTCAAAGAAAAAATATGATTATGGCCACCATATTTTGGGAGAACCATACTATGATTGAGCTTATAGTTGCCACAACCATGTTACAACATGTAACACAGTTGTACTAACTGAATGTATGTTTGTAATAACTATAGGTCTATAGAAAAAATTTTACAACTTCGTTACTAGAACCATGGTGTTTGTTTTTAGGAAACATACAATGTTTGTCTCAAACAAAATTATAGTTGTGGAAACCTAGGTGTGTGATTCGCGCAACCTTCTTTTTTCATAGAATGGTTACGCCAATCATAAAAATCCTGTGTCATGGTTACTTGAAATATAGTTAAGTTTTTAGAAAAGATGTTATGTTTGGCTCAAACAAAATTATGGTTGTCAAAACATAGTTGTGTGATTAACGCAACCATGTTTTTTATTTAGAACGATTACACCAATCATAAAAAAATCTGCCAACAGTCTGGGCTCAACTTTATTATTTTTTGGGTAAAAGTCCGAAACGTGTTTAATATTGAGATGCGGTGTAGGGCACTATGCGACTGATAGCCTAAAAAATACCGTTTCAAATAGCATCCTGGTTATTCTTTAGGTTATCAGTCGCATAGTGAACTACACCGCATTATTCCAACTCTGTACATCAATAAAATTTTGAACTTTTTTTTTCCTTAAATTACTCCTGTAGTACTTCTACATATACATACTAAGTTTCAACTTTCTAGCGTACGCTGTTTTTGAGATATGAAAAACCACCCCCCAACCCCGTACCTTGCTAAATCAAAATTTTTATTTTTCTAGGATACTTCTACAGTGACTCTATATAGTCGAAAATTAGCTTTCTATGCTTTGCGGTTTTCGAGAGATAAAAATCAGAATTCTTTTCGTTCCACCCCCTCCCACCGTCACCCCCTTTGCTAGCACCACACACATTTTTTTTCTTGCTAGAAGTCTACTGGGCCTAACTCCTGTAAAATTTCTAAGATAATATCTGGTACGGTTCTTGAGATATAAAAATTAAATTTTTTGAAAAATGGTTATCCCCCCCACTTTCGTAATCCACCTCAACTCTCAAAATTTTTACATTCAGTAGACTCCACTTGTGATCTTATATACAGAAACCAAATTTCATTTTTCTGGTACAATTGGTTCGGAAGATATTGTAATCTAAAGTTTTTCACCCCACACCCTACACTCCACTTCCCCTCTTAAAAATGTTAGCCCTTGTCTACTCTCCTAGTATCCCTTAAGATAACTACAAAGTTTCACCCTTCTGAGATGAACGGTTCAGGAGATATGGATTTTAATCCCAGCTTTCAAACGTTTCGGACATATTGTTTTTCCCCCCACTCCCACACTCCTTGACCCTTATCACCAATTTTTTTGCAAATAGGTCCACTATCATAGTACTAATTACGTTCCAAGTTTCAGCCTCCTACCATATGCAGTTCCTGAGATCTAGAAACCAAAAATTGTTTGTCTAAAACTCGCCCCCCTCCTTCCTCCTTCAACCCCCACCTCCCAAGAAGATATCGATCGTAGGGGTTCACCCAATCTACCCACGATAAGAATTTCAACTTAATATCTCAACGGGTTTGTGAGCTATGCGCCTTCAAACTGTTTTGCGTACGGCGTACGGCGTCTACGGCGGACAGACAGACATTTTTTTTTGCTTTTTTGGGGTCTACTAGTCCTAAAACGTGAAAATACAAAATTTCAGGGTAGAACATTTTTTTTAAATTTCAGGTCGATTACAAAATTAATTTAGAATCGGTTCATTATTTGTGGACTTTCTACAAATGAACCACTTTCTTTGAAGTTATAGACACCCGTAGAAATATAACATACAAGAGACAATAGATTTACCAATATTGATGGCTGTAATAGAGTTCCTTTATTTTTTGCATAATAATTTTTATTGGATTGGTAGGCTACAGACATGTGTTGCTAAAATTTCAGTCCCTCTAAAGTTATTGTTACATGTGTACTCTGACAACCCGAACAACTCACTTGTTATTGATATTAAAGTTTCCAGAGGAAAACAACAACTCTAAACAGCTCTATATACGTGTTTTAGACACTTCTCGCATGTAATAAACCTGCCGCGTTCTATACAAACAACCGCATATATGTTGGAAATTTCTCGACTCAACACATGCAGTATATAAACGCCGCAGAGCCGTGGGATAAGTTTTTGTACTGCGAGAGTGAAATGACGGTCTACGCAAAAGCGTATTTTTAAAGTGGTTTTCATCGATAAAAGCGATCAATTAGTAAATGAAATTGAATTATGTTTTACTTGAAAACCAGGCGAAATTATTTTTCAACAATTATAATTTCAACCTTATATTTAACCAAAATATTTGCTATACATTATACGAATTCAGGAACACAGTTCGTCGTCGAAATCGCAATTGTGTTCAACACGTTTAAGTAGGTCTATTAAAATTGCAAAGTTGAGCGCGGTATTTGGGCTACAAGTCTTCATGCGGCTTTTGGGCTATTTCATAAGCTCACTCGGCGGGTTCTGCAGCCAACTATCTGGCAACCCTGGACGCAGCTGATGAGAGTTATTATTTCTATTTCTTATATGAATTTAACTCTTACTATAAGAGAAAGAATTGTTTCATAAGAAAGCTGTTACTGTTGTTAAACTGCTTTATAGTACACTCGTAAAGTTATTGTAATAACTATTACGATCTTTATAGCAGAGCTGAACTTTGCTTCTAACCCTGCGTCTACACTGACAATTTATCTGGCAATGGCAATGGCAACGGCATTATTGCCATACACAAATTGACAGTGTAGACGCACCAAACTCATATGGCAATATTGCTCTCAGCATTGCCATGGCAATTTTGAGGATAATATTGCCAGAAAACGAATCGTTTGACAGAAGTTAGCGTCGCTTGTCAACAGGTAGACTTACGTTTTTTTTGTTTGATCGCAAAATGAGTGAAAATAAGTGGACTAAAGAAAACACTATTGAATTAATCAAGAGTTTTCGAAGTTATGATTGCTTCGCTTCACAACTTGACAATTCGAAATCACTCGCTCAAATGAAAATTGCCTGGCAATCAAATGCCCACTCATTGCGATTTGACATTTAACTCAATGGCAATATTGCCATTGTCATTGCCAAATTGTCAGTGTAGACGCAGAGTTAGTAATACCAGAAATATAGCGAACATATTTTATAATTTAATAATCTAGGTACTTTTGTGGACTAATGGTTTTTATGCAAAAAATGGATAAGAAAACTTTGACGAGTTTCTTGAGAGTTCCAGCATGGGTACTTTTACTTGCTTCATACAGTTTTAATGCACTCAAAATATTTCAGTTTATCAAAGTTTATAGTCATTTGGAGATTGATGGGGGGTCAATTAACATGTTGCTGTTTCAAAGTTGGACACATGATTGCTGGAAATCCGACATCCAGGCGAAGGCAAAACTCAGGCTTGCCTCAAGCTAAAAAAAATTTGCACTAGATAATTGACGGTTGCATTCGTCTGCAGACTGCATGTCTATAAAATGTTGAGCCCGACCCGGTATAATCCTAACGCGAACTGCTGCCATTGCTGCTGCTTCTATAATCGAATAATCCAAGATAATATGCAGAAAATGTTAATGAGTTATGAAGGTATTCTGGCTTGTCGATGATGGAACGAACGGTAGAAGTTGTTTCTTGTTTCGCTGAATTCTTAATTATCACAAGGAAAACTGGTTCTTTCCGTGGATCCGCTGTCAGCTTTTTGCAATTTCTGCTAGACAGTGAGTTGCGAATTAGTTTGCGTGTCTAACTAATAATGGGGCCTTTGCGATATCCTGGAGGAAAAATTTAAGTCGTTTTCTGTTTTCAAATAGGTTCGCGTTTGATTAGTGCTAATCGAAGAAGCACACGGCGCTACGTGGAGTTTCGAAAGGCTTTGGGCTTATCAAAATGTTTGATAGATAGGTTCGAATGACATCGCCTTGCAGTGGTATAGAGAATCTAAAGCCATACATCATTCTGCTATCTTATCGCTTGTTTAAGCATTTTTGAAATTGTATTTTTTTTATGTTTTGAAAGCAATTAGTGTTTCAGCAAGTGTTTGTCGTAACACGCGAAGTCTATCTATAGATAGTTTCAGTTTTTGTGAGATGATTTAAACGAGGTTTTGATGGTGTTTCTTTCATTTCCGTTGAAATGTTTGGGTTTCCCCGTCTTGTTGAACCGCTAAATCTTCGCAAGGACTCGAAAATTTGTGTCTAAACTAATATCCAAATAAACAAGGAAATCTTGTGTAAAAGTTTTGCTGCGTTTAGTAATATTTGACGAACTTTACAACTTTTGGCAATTTTTGAGACTTAGCCTAGAACTGAATGTAGGTTGGCACTTTCTTTCTGGAATTGTTAAGTCGGGGGGGTTTTATAATATAATAAAAATAAATAATAAATAATTATTACGATATGAATACGAATGATGTTCTGCTCATAAATCTATATATATATATATAAAAGAGGATGTATGTATGTTCCCTATAGACTCCTAAACCGCTCAACCGATTTTGATCAAATTTTCAGGGAACATGTAGAATAGTCCCGGGAAGGTTCCTGTGAACTTCGGTACAGATCGAATCAAAAACAATTGTTTTTTCCACATTTTTCCAACTTTTTCGCGATTTTAGTACCCTGGTGCTCTAATTGTTGGTTTGTTTGTCCCGTATGGCTTCCTAAACCATTCCGATTACGATGAAACTTTGTTGATATGTTGAGTGCACGCCCGCGAAGCTTTCTGTATTAGTACTATTCTAGAATAGGAAATAACGGAAATAACGAGAGCAACGGGAGTATCGGGAGCAACGGAAGCAACGGGAGCAACCGAACAACGGAAGCAACGGCAGTAACTGGATCAACGGGAAAAATAAACGTGAAGCAAGATTGGAAACCGCTGGCTTTGCAGTTTCGATAGTATAGCGCGATACAAACGTGAGCGTACCCGCGGGACGCGTCTAGTATGTTATAGAAGTTATTTTAACAACTTTGGCTGTAAATATGACTAAAAAGATATTTAAAAATTCAAAAAAATTCAAATAAATTTATTTCCACAATATAGGTACTTAAAACTAGACATTGCTGGTAAATTGGTTGATTAGGTGGTCAGTTAGCAAACTTTACATCCATAGTTAAAAATGAAGCTACAAGCTGTTATTAATAATGATTGAAATAATTAGAACAGTTCATACGGAAAAGGGAAACAAAAACCTTATTTTTATGTGTTAAAACTTAGAACTAAACTTAAACTAAGGTACAACTAAATAAGTAAATGAAAGGATTATCTGTAGAGTACAGAGAGAATCAACGGGTTGCTTGACTTTTCGCAATTGATTTTAAAATTTTCTTCTTGTTTACAAGTTACTTCAGTTACTGTTGGTAGTTGCGCAATAAAATGTAATTCGCGAGTTGAGAAGTGCCATGGCTTATTTAGAATGATCTTTAGGCATTTGTTTTGGATTATTTGCATGCGTTTTTTGTGAGATGAGGCACAGCAGTTCCAAGTAGGAGCGCCGTACAAAAGTATTGGTCTCATGACAGACTTGTAAATTAGCAGTTTGTTCGGTACTGATAGTTTGGAGTTTCGGTTAATTAGTGGGTAGAGTATTACGATGCTTTTCAATACTTTCGAGCAGGCTTCCGAAATGTGCTTGTGGAACGTAAGTTTAACGTCGAAATAAACTCCGAGATATTTGATTGAGTTCTCCCAAGGGATTGTTGCTCCGAGAATATTGATCGAGGGGTTTGGAAGGTACTTATGGACTAGTCTTTTCGTGAAGTAAATGGCCTGGGTTTTTTCAGTATTGACTTTAATTTTCCATGTTTTGAAATATTGTGACAATTTATTCAATTGCCTAGTGAGTACATCTATAATTTTGGACGGGTATGCAGAACTAGTGAATACAGAGGTATCGTCAGCATATGTAGCGAGTTCACATGTGGGGTCCTTAGTCATGTCAGAAGTAAAAACGTTAAATAAAAAGGGGCTGAGACAAGATCCTTGAGGAACGCCAGCTGGGATGGAACGCACTTTGGAGAATGATGAAGAAACTTTTGAAGAAAAAGATCTATTTGAAATAAAGGACTGAATTAATTTAATGAGATAAAGGGGAAAAGAATTTTTTAAAAGTTTGAATAGGAGTTCGTCGTGCCACATGGAGTCAAATGCCTTTTCAATATCTAGCGATATCATTCCGACAGTTTAACATGGAGTGCCTCTTTGATGTAGGATTTTACTCTTACAAGTTGGTGATTCACAGAGTATGAAGGACGGAATCCAAACTGGTGATCCGGAATAATATTGTTTTGTTCAGCATGATTGCGGAGTCGACCGAGAGCTACTTTTTCAAAGATTTTTGAGATTCCGCAGAGCAAGCTTATTGGTCTGTAGTTCTTCGGATTAGATGAGTCTTTTCCGACTTTGGGAAGAGGGATTACTATGGCACGTTTCCATTTGTTCGGGAAATAACCAGTTGAAAGGCAGCTATTAAATATTGCATTAAGGTATGTCAGTCCTTTTTTGGGAAGATTTTTTAAAAGTATGTTAGGGATAAGATCTGATCCTGGACATTTTCCATTTTTCAGACTCCCGAGAATGTGCTTGAATCTTTTGGCTTGCACAGATCGTTTGCTCCGAGTTTAATTTGATGAGAGTTAAAGCTTTGTATTTTATTCTTAACTAATTCTGAGGTGGAATGATCACCGAGGTTTTCGGAAATTCGATGCGCGAGATGAAACTTATCCGCTAGTATTTCTGCTTTATCCTCATCAGTTGAAAAGGTGTGGTTGTCTGAAAGTAAATTCGGAATATTTTTCCTGCCTCTCCTGTATGCTCTGTTAAGTTTCCAGAGTTTTCTAGAACCTTTAAAAATATATTTATGTTACTTTCTAGTTACAAATTTATCCCAGCAGTCATTTTAAATTTCTAGATTACAAATATGACTGAATAGTAATTAGGAAGACTTTCTGGTTATGAATATGAACCAAAAGTTATTTTTGTTTTTATTATGAATGTGTAATGCGGCCTATTCTTTTGTGCGGATTACCCGTTTGCAATCTTTGTGCAGTCGTATATAAGAAAAGGCATTAAATTATTAAAAATAACTTTGAACAAATTCTGGCATTTTTCCACAAGAAAAATACATGAAATACAGGACATGTCTTGAATATTATTGATATCATTGTAAAGCCGACTGCAAATTTACAAATCGAATTCTCTGAAAGTCAAGTAATTCTCTCTTTTGCCTAGGTAGTATGAAACAGAACACCGACCTCGACTTCAACATAATGAAACAGAATACCAACTGCAACTTTACCTAATGGAAATACGTCTTTTATGTTTCGGGATTGCCTTTTATGTTTCGGGATTTGGCAACCCTGGTGGTGCAATCTGGTAACTGACAGCTCTATCGTAAAGTTGGACATTTTTGAGGTTATACGTACTCAGAACGTTTTGACATACGAGCGCTATTTGTGTTGTTTGCAGTAAGTTAAAAGATTTTTCTCAGCTCAAAAATGGAATTAAATCGTGAACATTTTCGTGCGATTATTTTTTACAACTTTCGACGTGGATTAACTCAGCAACAGTGTATAGATGAACTTAATTCAATTTTGGGCGATGAAGCTCCATCAAGGACCAGTGTTTATCGATGGTATGGTGAATTCAATCGTGGTCGTAGTTCACTTCAAGACGAATTTCGTGAAGGTCGTCCAAAATCAGTTGTTGTTCCGGAAACCATTGATGCTGTGCGCAAACTGATATTGGAAGATCGTCATGTGACCTATCGTGAGATTGAGACAACCTTAGGCATTAGTGGGACCAGCATACATTCAATATTGCATGATCATTTGATTGTCAAAAAAATTTGTTCGCGTTGGATCCCGCACAATTTGACAAAAGCTCAAAAAGATGCTCGTGTCAATTGGTCCAAAGAAATGCTCAAAAAATACGATCGCGGTGCTTCCAAACACGTCTATGACATCGTGACAGGCGATGAATCGTGGATTTACGCGTATGAGCCCGAAAGTAAACAGCATAAGATAATAAATAATAAATTCGGTTTTCTGTTTCAGCTTTATCTTATTTAAGTTTAGTTTTACGATTAGTCTAATCATTTTTTACGTTTTTTAACTTCTTTTTCCGTAAATACATGAATATTACTAGGAAAAAAAATTTAAAAAAAACTGTATTGTATATCATGTCAATAAGACTAGTTTGCTTTAGAAATCAATACATACAGGGTGTTTGGCTGATCGAGAGCTGATGAAGACCACATTTGTAACTTATACATCTGCACACAGTAAAAAAATCCATTGAATTTTACATCTTTTATATAGTAGGCAAATATGCCACACCTTTTCAAGTAAATTTACATTGGGATGTAAAAGTCAATTTGAATGTAATTTTCAATTATCGGTCAGTAAATTTCAATTTGCAATCACTAAATTTCAATTTCAAAAGCAGGAAATTCACTGGATATTCTCTTGAATTTACACTCTAAAAAAGGTGTAAAATTGGCACTCTTTAAGATGGACTTATTTCTACTTCTAATATTTTTTCTTACTTACTTACTCTTAATAAAACCCTTGGCTGTAGATAGGAATCGAACCACGATCAATTCTAGTTTTGCTGCGTATGTTTGGCGCGCGTAGCCACTGCGCCACCGTTTCATTTTCATTTAAGTAGAAAACAAAATTGAACGAAGCGTCCAACTTCGTGGTTTCATATATTACATGTTTTTCGTAGTAAAATTCAAATAGATAAGTAGAATTACACGAAAAAGAACGTAATTTTCAATTCATATATAACTATAATTAATTTTACACGAAATGTTGAGTAATTCCTTTTCATGTAAATTGTACGGTTCAGTTGAAAAGTACATGAATAATTTACTAATACCAGTAATTTCATGTAAAAGTGATTGAAATGTGTAGTTTTACTTGAAAAAATTAAATATATTCGAAATTTCAAGTAAAAATTGGATTGAAAATTCCTTAATACCTTAATGTAAAATCTTACGAGTTTTGAAAATTTTTTTTTGGAAAATCTTGAACATCCGTAAATATTTGTTAAGTACATTATAACTATTTTGTAAACAAACATTTTTTTCAGATAAAATTTTCACAAAATATTCCGTATATTGCAAAAACTATAAGATTTTGTACCAAGGTAAGTGTAGCTAAATTAATTATAAATATTATCAACCATATATTTTATATATGCCATTAATTATTCAATTAGACATTAATTATTTATTCCCTAAACACATACCTACATAATTATATGTTTACCTCACTATTTACATAAGGTAAAGGGTGTTTTTTTAGGTGCATGAGAACTATCGATATCGATAACTGTGGTTTGACAGCTGAGAATGTCAAACTGTGTCGACGTTTCTGTTCAGTAAGGTTAAGCAAGTCATCATGAATAGTTTAACGCCAGGACAACGCTTCCAAATTGTGGAAATTTACTTTGAAAAAAATAAATCTGTTCTCGAAGTTCATAGAGCACTTCGCCAATTTTACGGTCAACATAATCGGCCTAGTGAGCAAGCAATTCGTGCAGTTATTGATCGTTTTCGCACTAATTTTACTCTTCTCTTAACAAATCACCATTACATCCATTAAAATTGACTGTTTGGTGCGGTTTACACGCTTGCGGCATCATCGGTCCTTATTTCTTTCGAAATGAGGAAGGAGCTGCCGTTACGGTGAATGGCCAGCGCTATCGAGCCATGCTGACTGAATTTTTTTTTCCAAAAATTAATCAGCTAAATATCGCCGACATTTGGTCGGCGAAACTTGCCATACAGCGCGCTTAACAATCGATTTATTGCAAAATCAATTTGGTGACAACTTGATTTCCAGAAGTGGTTCTGTTAACTGGCCCCCTCGTTCGTGCGATTTAACGCCTCTGGATTACTTTTTATGGGGCTATATTAAGTCATGCGTTTATACCGACAAACCAGCAACTCGTGAAGCATTGGAAGCCAATATTCAAGCCACTATTGACGCCATACGGCCAGATTTATTGGAAAAAGTAGTCAAAAATTGCACTGATCGAATGGACCATGTAACTCGTAGCCGTGGCGGACAAAAAATAAATGCCATGAAATTATCTACCAGAATATAAAAAAAAAATTTCATTCCAACAATATTTCTGTCTTGTATTGTAATTTTAAGTTCTCATGCACCTAAAAAACACCCTTAGTTAATTTTGAGCTTATTTTTAGTAAATAACAGTAATGTCATTAACTTTTATTTACTAAACTGAATGATCATAAAATAACCAATAACCGACTACTTTTGTTAGGGGTCAGTGTATAGTTATGCCAACGTTGGTATGACTCTAATATCAAGCACCAAATTAGTCGGCACGACGTCGGTGCGATGTCGGAAAGACTAGAAGTTGTATAACTTCCTACAGACAATGAAATCATGAAAAGTATCGTATATTTACCACAAAGAACCGTATAGGGAAGGGACTTGTTAAACAGACTAGGTATGGCTTTATAGTCTTGGTGTTTAATTTCGTATTGATATGATAATATCTACTATGTAAATATTCTGAAGATATTGTTCTAAAAGACGTTAAGATGCTAATTTCATTGTTGGAATATAATGTAACTCTGTTAAAATTAAAAATGCGTAGCTCGAAATTTTATAAAATAAATCCCGTCTCCCATTAAAATTTGCTTCGAATAAATTTAAAAAAAAAGTTTTGTTGGAAAACCGCACCCGTCTGTATAATACCATTAAATTCTTAATTTGCTTGCAAATGTCTCTAATTTATATTTAAATAGGAAACGTAAGTTTTTAAAATTAATTTTGAATTTGAATATGTTTAAGACACTAGCGTCAATCGGTGGTCGGACGTGCGTACAGCAAGTTTATCTCGTTACTTGGCGATGATCAGCATCGCATCACAACAACCAGCTTACGTCGATTTTACCTCGAGATTTGCCATTGACCTCATCCGAATTTCAGTGTTCTGAGTTTATTCGAATTTATTTTTATTTATTTTTTTTTTAACTTTATAAAATTCTGGATATGGCCGAACAAATGTCATGCAAAAATTTACAACTTTTTCTTACGTTGTGGACAAGGGGTATGAAAATAAGGCGGTAGTTGATGAGTCACGCAGTCGGTTACGTTTAAAAGTCGAAGATACAATGATCTCGATTCGAACGTTTTAATTCGGAACTTTATTAACATATTTAACCCCATTCTGCCAAAATGCCGGAGCTGAACTATTGCGTCTTTAGCGGAACGAGTGAGTGGCCTAGTGGTGAGCATTCTATCAACAGACAGCTGTCGAAATTCCGATCGTCGATCATATGCCTGGCGATCGTACGCAGTAAGAGGCACCAACAAAAACATCACCCAGCCACCAAGAAAAACAGAAAAACCGGAGGCTTCTTAAGTTGATCTTTGACTGCTCGATCGCCTCCATTCTTACCTCAACAAGTACCGCCCGCCTGGCTACATTACCTTGCGCGGCAAAGACCCCAAATGATGGATTACAGCACGACTAGCTTGCGGAGTACGCGAGATCAGGTCTCATTTATGGCCAGAGGGGTCTAAATTTTATGATTTTTTTTTAATGGTTAGCCTAATTCTTAAATCATCTCAAGATGAACAACTGTCAGCGATCGAGGGTAGGAGTGGGTTGGACGCGATCTTAAAGATTTTGCACTCAAACTTCTTTATTATTTTTAATGAGGATGATTAAGAATATTTCGGTGAAATATTTGCCACCCGTGATGAAAGGTATAATGCTGTTCGGAACGCGTACACTACTCTTGCTTTTGGTGATTTTTCTCGAAGAATTCGGATCACTTTTCTTTGATGATGAAACACCGAGACCTGGACATGGTGATCGCATTTGGGCCAATCGATCATTGTTTGATGTTATCCGTGTATTATTCGGTGGGAACCTGGGAACGCGATAGTCTATAAGCAAAAGGAATGCTGTCCAAGGCTGAGTAAGTTCTCGAGGGTCGGATAAAGAAAATTTCTTTAAAGAGGTTTTTGGTTTGGGCACCTATTTGCGTATATTTAAGAGATACCGGAGTTAAGCATCATTAGGAGAATTTAATGACCATGGTGAGTTTTATTATCCGTAAACTATAAAAAATACATTTCTTTCCTGGTTTAATATCTTTTGAGTGGAAAAAAGTATGTAGCGGTTCTAATGAGTCCCAAAAACAAATTGTAGGTTCACGATTGTGTTGATGATGAATTAAATTTGAAGTTGTCTCTTTTTGTTTTTTATTTCAGTTAATCGAGATCAGTTTGATGCCTTTCAAACGTAGAACTGAGCAATTTATAACGATCGGTGATTCATCTGAATAGTAGTCTAGAATTGCTTAACTCATCATCAACCGCGCTGGACTGTGAAATTTTAACGTTATCACCGGAAATTGATTCATTGTAAGGAAGCAAGAGGTACGAGTTCTCAGCACAACTTTTGTTGAAGAAAGCGCAGTTCTCGCGTGAGAGATATAAAAAAATTCAGATAAAGTAAGTCTGTAAGTGCAGATATAAAATTACTTAGTTCTTGCGGAAAATTTGTTTAGCTAATCCACCAAAATTGTCAGTTTTGGAGTAAATAGATTAGAAGATCTCTAGTACTGCGAAAACTATAAAATTTCATACCTAGGAGCGGAACACGAAAAGGAGTTGAGACTTATAAGTTAAGATACATGTAATAAATTTATTGAAGGATGCAGCAGCATATATGAAAATGGGAGCAAAACAAAACAACTAAAATGCTCCGTAATTGGAACATTTTGATTTTTATATCTCGTTATCGCTTAAAGTTAGAACTACTTGACTGTTAATACAAATATTCTACCCCGATAACATTAACAAGTACTGAAATGCGGTACTGAATGACAGAACTAACCCACAATTGGTAGTTCCAGGAACTGCAGATATAGTCTAGAAAAGCAGTACTGATAATCAAGCTTAAATGAAAACTGGAATGTTTCTTTTCTTCTCCTTTACAAAACTGTTCGTTTTCAATACAGAATTGTTATTTTCAGTTCTGGACTATTAGGGAAAGGATTCTGCTCCAAATGGAGCTCACCATTGGAGAAGTTAATATGGGATCGAACGTTTCCTGGTTCCCGGGAACAATTAATCATTGGATGTTCGGGTTTATAGAGTATTCCAAAATAGGATTCCTGGATTGAATTCTCTACTCACGATTCAATTCTGTACCAGAACTAAATCAATTCTGATTTTCTGAACTGCCGTTTACAATTAATTTAATTAATTAATTTAAGATCAGAAAACGTTTGAATAAATATCAAGTAGATGATTTAATGTTACGTCCAGGAGTTTTCTAACTTATAAAACAGATTCTTTCTTGATTAATGCAATTTTGGTGTTACTAAATTGTGTATTTTGGTTCCTTATAATTTGTATGGTGTCCTTTATATCGTTCAGTATTTCAATGATAATTCACTATTACTTCTGTACCAGTATCGTATCAAAACGGAGTTTTTGCCGAAAACAAGACTAGTAAGTATTTAACATTCATGTTTACAAACCGTTTGATGACTGAATGGGAGAGTTTGGTCCGCAAAACTGGGATGTTCAAGGGTTCTAATTTGCAGAATGACACGTAGAATTCGAGTGTTAACAAAATCATTAAGAAAACGAGTAAGAACAATACAGAGCATTATGGAAATATGTATAGGGTGTTTTTTTAAAGGCATAGTATTTCTTTTTTGAAAAAAAGACGTACGTAATTTAACAAATGGCAAAATTTTCTGGCATTCCATTTTTAAAAATAATTTCGGGCATATGACCACCGCGACTCGCCTAATGAAAACAATCCGATTAGTCCAATTTTTGGTCGCTTTTTCGAGCACTTCTGGTCTTATCTCATCAAGAACCTGTCGAATGTTGGGTTCTAAATTTTGAATCGTTGCTGGCTTATCAACATAGACCAGTGATTTGATGTATCCCCACAAAAAGTAATCCAATGGTGTCAAATCACAAGATCTAGGCGACCAATTGACAGCTCCAGTTCTTCAGATGATATATTCACCATATAATTGAAGCAGCGATCTGTGAGTTTGCCCTATAGAACGCAAATTTCGAAAATAAATTTCCACAATTTGTAAACGTTGTACTGATGTAAGTCTTTCCATGATAATTTGCCAAAACGTACTGAACAAAAACGTAAAAGATACCAATTAAGTTTGACAGGTAGTTTGACAAGTATCTATACTGAAAAAACTATACCTCTAAAAAAACATCCTATATATATAAATACAAATTAATCACTTTTTTTTAAACTGAGTTTTCTGCTAGCGTTTCTTATAAATCCGATATTTTACAAGTTGGTGAATATATCAAAAATTAAAATTGTTGATAGTGACAGTTTACGATATCCCAACGAACGAATGATAAAAAGTCGAAACTTGGCTTGTGTAGCGCAAGGACGTATACGTATAGAGTTTCTGAGAGGATCAGTGGCTCACGAAAAGGGGGCTGAAATAAATTATTAAAAAACATTTGAATATCTCCACAATGTCTTAAAGAAAGAAGTAAAATTTTTGAATGTTCGAAATGTCGACTCTAATTTTTATATGTCGAGATCACTTTAAAGTTAGATATATAAAGTTTTTATAGTGCCACATTTTAAAAAGAACACTTTTTATAGCGGAAGAATGGTTGCAACTTAACCAGGAGTCTATTTTAGAAGGTAAATAAAATTTAAATAGATTGAGTCCACCCACTCCTCTTTTAAATCCGCTGATGCACGCCGTTGGCAATATTTGACTGTTTTCACTCGCAAATGCAATCAAAAAATTATTGCAAGTTTGGTTTGTCACGTTGTTATATTTGGCTTTAGCAAGACCTATTTTATCTGAAAACTTATTTCTTTCAAACTTATGGTCAAATATTTAGCAACGCGGCATCTAAATAAAAAACACTGTCTAAAGCTGATATTATACTGTATGATATGCTGTCAAATGTTTGCCTAAGTTCTACTAAGGAACGGTAATTCCCAGGCTAGTGGTGATCTTTGAAAGCTGTATTCGACTCAACAACGTTCCGTTAGAATGGAACAGGGTACGGGTAGTTTACATACCCAAGGTGGGTAAACCTAGTCATGCGACTTGAGAGACTTCAGACCTATAAGTCTTACGTCCTTTATCTTAAAAATCTTTGAAAGGATATTAGATAACCACATTCGCAACAAAATCAAAATCACAGCATGCCTATACAAAGGGCAAGTCGGTCGATACGGCCTTACATGAGGTAGTGCTCACGATTGACGCGACATCTAAATAAAATTCATTATTTTACTGTATGATATGCTGTCAAATGTTTGACTAAGTTCTGTCAAATTTTTTAGGTTAAAATATAATAAAACAAATAAAACAATGTGGCCAACAAAAATTTGACGATTCGACTATGTACCTGCAAATGCTGTGTCAGGAAAAATAGTCAAATATTTGACAGCGTGGCATACAGTGTAATTCCAGCTTAATGCAAGCTCTTGTGGACATGTAGTCGGCACGTACCAATTCTCCAAACTGGCTTCCGACGAACTAATACCAGCTATCCAACTAGCAAACAGCGTCATCGATGCCTTTAAGCGCCATTATAAAATGGTATAATCGATTTAATTTATAGTTTATTAATCTTAAATCTAAAAGTTTTATATAACTAAAAAAAACTGCTATATATTTTTTTTGGCGCCATATTCATTTGATAATCTCGTTCAAAAAACAAAAAAAAAACAGGTATATAGGTTTTAAATAAAACCATTCACAATATCTTTACGCGATAATAAAAATTCATCAGCTTATCACAAGATTTATAGTATCACAGAACAACAATCGAAACTTATAGTCTTCGTGCCTTGCTATGAGAAAGTGTTTCAAAAAAATCTTTTATTATCACCTGTAATTTTATCATTCACAACGTATCCAACTCGGCATTTAGATCGATTATGTACGTCTGTAGTTTGTGCTATTACGCTTAATTTCAAATTCCCTCCGGTCATTAAATAGAAAGAAAACGCTGAGCGATGCGGTGGTGTTAAGTTGGTTTTAATTGATCATCCGGTCTACAACGCGTCGTGTGTCAATGTTTAATGAATGATTATTACCGTCAGAGCGGCTTAAGAAATAGTATTTTCAGATAATTTTCTTCTTGCTTTTCTTCTGTAGTTTTCAGTTTCCCAGCTAAATTATGGTGGAAATGGTTTCCTTCCCTTTCGATGCGGCCTTCTTTAAAAATTTTCTATTATCTTCTCCTGGGCTTATCCCAGCAAGGGCTGCTACCTTAGTATAAATTGCAATTAATTGTTAGACGTAAGTCTAAGTCTGGAAAGATCAAAGTAAAAATTTTTAAAAAAATACGTTTGATGCGGATTAATGACTGCTTCTCTATTCTTTTTTAGCGTTGATAGGAATCGAAGTAGGGTAAAAACAAGTCTGCGGAACTTTTGAGACTAAGACAAAGACTGGACCGTCTTAGATCAATAACAAGACCAAGACGCGACTTTGTAAGGCCAGGAGTTTTCTTGGTTACTTCCCCACAACCAGAGTTTTAGTTATGTTCTCCCACCATCTTTAGTATTACATGGATGAGATATGGAAAAAAATTGATAAACTCTTACATAAACCCTGAATTTTCTCTTAAAGTTATTAAGAAATAAAACAACTTTAAATAGGAAGTAGAAATAGCTGTTTAACTTTAATTTTGGCTTCATTGCCACGTTATCCAGTTGATATAAATACCCTCGAGAATAGTTGACGACAGTACTAACCTTTTGAAACTGGTGACGTCTTGTGATCGTCCTCACTCCTGCCTTTCATCAAAAAAAAGATTTGAATTAATGAAAAACATCATTCATCGAATATTGTTCATGATCTACGAACTCTTCATTGATACCATGAATCTCATGTTATTAAAAATTTTCTGCCATCTTGAGTTATAAGGATAGTTCACCCTAACTTCAAATTTTGATGCATACCTTAATCATAATGATCAAAAATTTTAAAAATTCTCTTCATACTTTTGATAGAACTCTTACTGATTATGTTCATAGCAGTGGCGTAGCAAGACAAACCAAATTTCAATATTGACCAATTTGAACTTTAAATTGACCAGTGAAGTTCGATATTATCTACAAGTAGTTAGTAGTAGTAGTCGTACATATATTATATACTACAATAAAAGAAAAAAAAAAAGATTAATATTAGAATAGGACAAATTTGTAATGTAATGGACTCTACAAGCAAAAATTAACACCACCCTCTCTGTACCATAATGTCCCTTCTAGAAGTCTTATTTTTAGAACGTGCAGCTACTATAGCTCTACTTAAATACCAAGTTTTAGCTATACATCATTAGTGGTTCTCGAGATATAAAAGTCGGAATTGTTTATTCCCCTCTATCCCCACCCCTACAATTTTTCCCGTATAAATTCTAGGCTTCTATCTTAAACAGTTCTTGAGATATGAGAAGTGATTCTTTAGAAAAATTCTCCCACTTCCTTGTTTACTGTCGACATTAACCATTTACGAGATGAACTTTAGAATATCTCGATCTCAGCGTTCTAGCGTTTCAGAGGTAATGTTTTTTTTCCCACTGCCACAGCCTCCACCAATATCAAAAATTTTTTGAGAACTATCCAAGTTTTATATAAATTTCAAGTTGCAGTTTTCTAGCATAAACGGTTGGTGACATCTAAAAAAGAAAAATGTTTCATCTAAAACGCTCTCCCAACATCTCCCCTTAGGCTGGCCGCACACTGAAAGAGCAAAAACAGTTTTAGTCAAAAACGTTTTTGACTAAATATGACTATGTCGCTGTTTCAATAGCAATTCAATGATCAGAGCACACTGATTAGTCGCGTGCCTTGAAGTCAGCTCGATGACAATGAGTTTTATCAACTCTACGATGCGCCACAAGCTTCATGGTGCATTTACACTCAACGTTTGAGGCGAGCCTCTATCCCCACCAAAAAATCAACTAATCAGATGGCTTGTGGAGTCGCAAGAGTCTAACATTCTTCAACTTTTTCTCCGAGGCACGCTTCCAGATATGTACACATATCCAACGAACTTCGCAGCTCATCGTATTTCTGTCGTTTCGCACTTATAGGCAAGTTGCGCCGCATGTAGAGTGTAAATTGCTTTCAACACAGCAAAGAACACAGCCGACGAAAACCGGTTTTAAATGGCCTGATGGGGGGGGGGGGGCGGGAGGGGGGGGGTAGAGGCTCGCCCAGAAGGCGAGCCTCAAGGGTGAGTGTAAACGTACCATCAACATTCATCACACTAAGAAAATTGCATGGAAGATAGAAGAATCCTCAAACGTGCTCTTAAAGGCGGAGCGAGTGGTAACATGCTAGTACGCAAACCACGCAAGCGATGGAAAGACTCGGTTGATGAAGATAGCAAAGCTATCTTAAAACTTAGCAGCTGGAGGACGCGGTCTTTGGGCCGAGGAGGCGACGGCTTCAGGAGGCCAGGACCTGATTTGGGCTGTCGCGCCATTGAAGCTTCGAGTCTTCAAACGATTTCGCGCAAGGCTGACGGCGTACAGACGGATTTAATTTTTTTTTTGCGTTTTTGGTGTCTGCTTGGATTTTTTTTTTAAATTGATCACTATACTTTATTAGCTTCTGATAGTTAGAACCTACTTATATCGTTCACATTCTTTGAGGTGCCTTCGTTTCGAATTGAATCATTATTATTGTTCGTAGAGAGATTTAACTTTTTTTATCGATCACCGGTCCATAATTGATGGTTATCCAAAAACCTCCCCCCCCCCCCAGTTGCTAAGCCACTGGTTCATAGTGATAATGAATACATTCATAATGTTAAAGAATAAGTTCATGAAAATCTTTGTTGTCTGTGGCTTTCTTATAGATTTCTATGACGACGTTGAATGGGTGCCTGATGAATATACCTATACATCAATTAACATTTATGCATAAGGACAATATACTGATCAATACTAGGAAACGGTAGGTAACATGTGTACATTTTGACGAAGCTGCGAATCTGTTAACACTACTAAAACATTTATTACCGCAAACATTTTTTTCATCATTTATCAAGTTGTTCACAACAGAAGGCTACAAATTAATGAAATTTTATGCATAATATTAATGAATACTTTCATTGGCACAAATATAAGAACATTTTCGTTATAATTATGTAGGGGCAACTCATGGAAGGTTGTACCTGTGGACAGCTTAAGTATTGCCCAAATTCAAGTAGTTGCAGAAACTAAGAAAACGTATTTAGGGATCTTTTTTCATATGTGGTAACCCTCACCAAGTGTAATTTCGCATTCTTCAACGGTTCCATTTTTCTAGGCTGATAAAAACAATTCTCGATAAAAGTAAATTTCTGAGTGCTTTTACTCAATGTATTTTAAGTTTTAAAACTCGACTTCGTTACTAATCTTTATGCTGTGTGAAGTTTATTAAATATTATTTACATTATAACTGTATCGGGAGACTTTTTTGTTAAATAGATAAAATGCTATGAAGGGTATTGTTCAGAGTGTCGTAAATTGTACCTGTCGACAACATTTTACTTGTACTTTTGGACTGTCCAGAAGAACACATATTGTCCATAAGTTTTAAATCTGTTAGTATTTGTTTTAAAAAAAGATTTTTCTTTTATTTTTGTAATAAATAATTTTGTTAATTTCTGTTAAAAATGTGTTTCATTCAAACTGTCTTCAATTACAAGCGCGTCCATAGGTACATTTACCTATGTCCATAGGTACATTGCACAGCGTGTACTGTGGACGGAAGCTCCAATTCTTAAAACATTCTATAACTAAAAATCTTGTAACAGAAAATAGTAACTAACAACTTCAGAAAAGCTAATGTCTTCCTAGACACTAAAAAAAATGAAAATAAAAACAAATTAAAGCAAATTAAAGATAGAGCGGTTTCTATGGGAAAAAATGACAATTGTCCACAGGTACACGAGTTGCCCCTACGTTTTCATCGCACGGATGTACCTTTTTATACGCCAATCACACTTAAAGGATCAATACAGATCACTAGTTGTGAAACTTATAAACTTCGAATAGAAATGTGGTGTATTGTTGTAATATAGGCAATCCGATTATTATTAGCATCAGAAAACAAGAGCACATCCCACGAAAAGCTCATTAACATCATTTCATAAATTTTCACCTTAAAACAGCGTTGCAGCATTCTCATCTGAAATCTTCTAACATATAAAATTAGTAGTTAACTCCGGAAAAAAAGACCTCCTTTTTCCTTCAAAAAAGCCGGTCTTTCTGATACGACATGTGGGTCGACTGTCGACTTCCATCTATCAAAGAAAATATTCTTCACGTCAAATTTCTGTCCACTATTTTCAACGATAATGACTTTAAGTAAAAAAAAAATATATATATAGTCTATATTTTGTACTGGTCCAAAAATAAATTGCTTATATGTTCCATTCGACGAAAAAAAAAATCGCGGATTGCCTCTGACGTCTCACTCATGAAACACTTGGGATTTGCGTTTCGAGAAATCCAAAGAAACTAGACGAAAAAATCTCAAGCGGTTCTTGTTCTTAAAAAGCTACTTGGTCATCAATTTCATTACGCAAAACTATAGCTAGCAAACCGACTTAAAAATCGAATAAACCATACGAAAATAAGAAAGTCAGTAGCTAAAAATAATATAATTTTTGAAAGTGGCCCGAAAGAAAATTATATCCCTAGAAAATGTTTATTGTTATCGTTGTAGAAGCGCGTGAGAAAAGCTTCATTAAATTTTCAATTTTCCTAATCGTTTAGAATTTTCTCATTGGATTAAAAATTGTTCAACTATGTACAAGAAGTCGTTGAAGTTTATTGCGATTACGCCATTTTCGAATAATGTGTTTATTTTTTAATAAAATTTACCGAAAATTTACAGACATTAAAAAAAGTTCGAATATGATACGGACGCATTCCTTAGAGTTTTGAGCTATTTAATGGCTGCTGGTAAGAAGTAGACGTCCTCTCAGTTTTCATTTTAAGTCAGATTCATTTTTCGATTTGATAGGTGGCAAAAAAATGTGAAGTTTAATATGTGGCAACAAATGCTATAGTGACTCCGGTAAGTGTAAAATGGAAATTTCCATCTGGATGATTAGCTCGAAACTAGAATTCTCCTTGTTCGAATAAACGAGCTGAACTTGTTGAAAATACTTTCTTCCAGTTCATTTTGCTACAAGGATAGTCTCGACTACCACAGCAAGAAGGCCAAGTCTTTCCACACGAATACTGAAGTTGCCAAGAAAACTGAGAAAGCATATGATGGGAACCCATGGATGTACTCGTACACCCAAGTCATTCCTCCAATCGTGGCATCTTGGTTGGATGCAAGTTTTCTTTCGGTTTGCATCTTCTCGACTGGTACCAAGTCGATGCGTCAAAAGGGCAAAACAAGAAGGCGTCCAATCTCCACAAGATAACTCGAATCCAACTCTGGGTGTCGTGTGTGAGGAGTGCTTCGATGGAGCTAGGGGAAGCACAAAACATTCGACTATATGAAGGAGGATACATCACCCTGGCCTGGCCGGGCCTGGCTTGGCCAGCGTGATTCAAAACTGGATAATTACACGATGCACAATTGCACTTAGTTTGGCAAAGTTGCCTTGTGGATGCGGAATGCGATTTTGTCTACAGCATCTTCGTTCGTCCATACAAAAGTCAACGATCTCCGGAGCTATTTAAACTCGGTATAGATTTTGTCGTTTACAACTAAAGGGAATAGTATAGAATTGTTCTGAGGTATCGCGCTTATTGTAAAAGCGATTTAAATGGTATATTGGTTTGTGTGACATTGCACTGCTGCAGTAGCGAAAATTGTTCAATTATTTCTCAAGTCTGAAGCTACTGCCACCGAACATCAGACACTTTGGCATTTCGAATGTGTCAGGCCCCCGGGGCAATGGCATTGCTATTTTTATCGCAATTTCATGCGATTATTTTTGGTAGTTGTCAAGAGGCATGGTGTTTAATGGCGAGACATTCGTCCTTTTTGTATTTTATTTTATAGTTGAATTGTTGTTCTGGCTTCCGGGATTGGGTTGAAAAGTTACCCGCTCTTTACTTCCACATTTTAGCAGTTAATTGCGCATTATCCCGGAAGGGTAATGCCACTTACCCTTAATTTTAATTATGACCTAAAAATTATGTCTTCCATTGCAGAACCATAAAAGGCATTTCTAGTGAGTAAACTAAAATTTTTTTTAAAAATTTCAAATATTTTTTATTCAACGTACAAATTTGAAAACCATGGAGTGGTACGAAAACGGGTATCTTTGTATATAGACGTTTTAGTTAGTTTTCTTGTTCTTTACAAGATAGATCGCTTTGTGAAAAAATAACATTATTTTTTAGGTGATGAGCGGCACCACCACTAAACTTTGAACGCGTTTCGAACGTCCTAAAATATACTAAAGTTGCTCCAAGACTGCAGATTTTTTAAAATCTAGATGAAAGCATTATGGGTGGAGTGGAAAGTTTCAGTTCAGTTCATATTACATCAAGTAGTTTTGTAAAAAAAAATATTTCCTTAAGTCTATAAAGTAAAATCCGCATACTAATTCGGCAAGCTCCCATAGAGAAGTAATTGAAAATTGTGATAACACTTCTTAGCTAATTAGATCTTGAAATATAGAAACTTAAAATATTGCAAACGAAAATATTTCTTGATATATTCTTTTTTTTTAAATTTGCTATATTTTAAGATATAATCACAACAAAAAAAAGTCTGTCAACGGTCTGGGCGAAACTTTATTATTTTTCGAGTCAAAGTTCGGGAGTGGTCAAAGTCGGAGTATATCATCAGTTGTTTCGAGATTATGAAGTTTCTTGAAAAAGTTGAAATTATATTTAAAATAGAGATTTTTAGTCGATTAAACATTGGAAAAGCTTGTGTATGATAGACACTATTCGAATTTCGGTATATTATGTACACTAAAAGCCCATAGAAGTAAAAACGAATTTGCTGCCTTATCAGAATTAAGAGATATGACGAATTGTTAAAACGTATACAAAGCCATTACTTCCACTTGGGGTTTGAATTACGAAAAATTGAGAAACAGGTTTTTAGACGATTTCATAAGAAGCAACTTGATATCTCATGAGAAACGAGGGATTTTCAAAAATTTTTAAAAACTTAAGCAAACCCTTCACACCCCCTTGGTTTTTGAAATTCGAAAAATAGTGAAATATATATAAATAATAATATATTTCATCAGAACTAAGGGATGGCAAAAATTGTGAGAACATATGCAAACCCTTGGGGGTTGAATATCCATTAATTAAAAAATGGGTATGTAGGCGATTATATAAAAAGTCTGTGGAAGTGAAGAGCGATCTAATATCTCATCAAACATAAGAAATATGTCGAAGCTTTGAAAAACATACAACCCCCTTACACCCCTTAGGATTGAATATCTGAAAATACTGTAATTGACTTTTTGCCACTTACATAGGAAACCTTAGGAAATAAAAATGAATTCGATATATCATCAGATCTAAGCAATATGTAAGAATCTGTGAAAACATATGCAACCTCCTTACACCCACTTGGGGGTTGAATATCCAAAAATCCTGAAAGGAGTTAATAAATAAATATGAAGACAACACGAGAAAGTAAAAACCAATTCAATTTCTTATCACTTCTAAAATATATGACGAAATTCGTGAAAACGTGTTCAACCCTTTTAGGGGCTGAAAAAGGAAAAAACTTGAAAATTAGTTTTAGGCGATTATAAGCAAGCCCATGAAAGTGAAAAGATATTCGATATCGATAAGACCTGGGGGATACGTCAGAATTCGTGAAACAGTATACAGCCCCTTTACACTCTCTTAGGGGTCGAATTTAAAAAAATTCTGAAAACGCTTTTTAGGTATCTATATGAAGAAGCCGTAGAATAAAAATGAATTCAATATTTGGGAAGACCTACTAGATATGATGAAAATCGTGAAAATATATGCATTCTAATTTCATTGATCATTTTTTTTGCCCCCCTTCCGAACGCCAATGAACTTTTGAAATTTTGTCTACCTAAATTATTTTTCTAGTTAATTTACATATACACACCGAGTTTCAACTTTGTAGCATAAGCCTTATAAAAAATTACATTTTCCAACATTCCACTACTACATGTTTATCCAAATTCCAAGTTTCAGTTTTATATCATTATAAGTTCTCGAGATATAAAAATCGGAGCTTTTCTTTTTCACCCTCCCCTCTACACCCCCACCACCAAACTTTTCTTTTCTTGATAGGGGTTTATTTGGTTTACTTCTGGTAAAAATTCTAAGCATCTATCTTACATTGTTCTTGGGATATGAGTCGTGATTTTTTTTAAAAATTCTTATCCCCTCCATTTCCATGCTTCACCCCCCTATTTAAAAAAATTTACTTTCATCAAATTTTTTTTGTCAACCTTAATACAGAAACCGAATTTTATTTTTCTAGTGCAATTGGTTCATGAGATATCGTAATCTAAAGTTTTTCACCCCCCACCTTCGCACGCCACTATACCCACTCAAAAATTTGTTTCGGATCTATTCTCCAAGTATACCTACAGATGTTAATTAAGTTTTAATTTTGTTACATTAACCGTTTAGGAGATATGGAATTTAGTATGTCTCAATCTCGGCTTTCGAGCGTCTCGGATGCATTATTTCCCCCCTCCCACTCCTTCACCCCTTCACCCATATCGGCAATTTTTTTGCAAATGGGTCCACTATTGAAGCTCTATATAAATTCCAAGTTTCAGCTTCGTAGCATAAGCGGTTGCTGATATCTAGAAGCCAAAATTTTCTGTCTAAAACGCTTCCCCCACCTCTCCCTCACACCCCCACCCCTCAGAATTTGGTCACTTAAGGATGCCTACCCAATCTACCCACAAAAATAAATTCAACTAAATAGCTCAAAGGGTTTGGGTGTTACGAGCCTTCAAACAATTTTGCGTACACCGGTCGACGTACGGCGTACGGCGGATAGACGGACTGATATTTTTTTTTGGTTTTTTGTGTTTAATCATGAAACGAGAAAAAAAATTTCAGAGTACCAAATATTTTTTTACATAACTTTTTTTCATCCGAAGCTCGGTTCTATACGTTACAAACTTTTGGACTGGATTAAACTTATCATTCTCTCAGATTTCATCTAGAATATAGAAATGAATTAAAAAATTCGGGCTAAATTTTGACGATATTCCGCTCTGAAAATTGATATCGTTTCGCCAACGTTCGAATTCATTTCGACGTTTTAGAACTGAATTCAGATTTTCAGTACTGCAAGACCAATAGCTAAAAATGGTATGCGAACGATTGTCATTGTAAAACCTTGTAAAAGTAGTGTTTACAATTTTAGAGTGCAAATAATTCATTATTTAAAAGAAGTTAGTGGAACAAAAAGGGTAGAAAAGAAATATATTGTCAACTTCTGGAAGAATCAGAATTAAAGGAATAAAAAATCTGACATCATCCTGTACTCGTAGGTACAGATGTCTGGAATGTCATATCCTATCTTCTCTCAATGCATAAGAGATTCAATCAATTCATGTATGACTCCTTTGATCAAAGTCCTATGTGTTGGTAGTAGTAGTTCCGAATGTTAATTTTTTTTACCTCATGGGTGATAACCCTGCGTCTACACTGGAAATTTATCTGGCAATGGGAATGTCAATATTTCCATTGCGTTAAATTTCAAATCGTAATGAGTGGGCATTTCACTGCCAAGCAATTTTCATTTGAGCGAGAGAATTCGAAGTGTAAAATTCTGAAGCAATGCAAAATGTCGGACATTGCATAAAAAAAACTATGGGTAAGTTTGATAGTTTTCTCTTTAGTCAACTTAATTTTCAGCTATTTCGCGATCAAAGCAAAAACAAAACCTTATTCCTACCTGTTGACAAGTGACGCTCACTCATGTCAAACGATGCGTTTTCTGGCAATATTGCTCTCAAAATTGACATGACAATTATTGCCATGGCAATGTTGAGAGCAATATTGCCATATGCGTATGATGATTCTACACTGTCAATTTGTGTATGGCAATATTGCCATTGCCCGATAAATTGCCAGTTTAGACGCGGGGTAAGTCCTGGAGAGGTGGGATTTCTACCCACGACCTCTGGTTTGATAAAGAAACTAGCTCCACTGTAAGTCACAGAACTGACCACTGAAATATTACACAAGAGTCATATTCATATTGTACCTCTGTTTTAAAAAAATCGTATGACATCTAGGTCTCATTTTATACCGCAAAAAAAATTCAAATACTTATTTTCAGTTTAATATCAATAACCTTGTTATAAAGGCACTAGGTATTATCGCGTACTTGATACTCGCAAATAATAATTTACTGTCAATCTTTACACATGAAATTGAAACGAAATCGATAAAATTTTGAAGTTTGCAATATAAACGGGAAAACTAGAATGGCTACTGGCGCTTGTCTAAAATTTATGGCTATCTTAAGAATAATCTTCAACAGGTAAGACACGTTATGATAAATTACTTTAATTTCATTAATACATTGCCCAAAAAAACCCACTTCCTCTACCTTTTTGAAGAATTTACTAACGGTGTACTGTTCTTTAAAAAAAAAATCTAAAATATAAAAGAGATTACTGGTGGTCTTAAGGAATGCTTCCAATACCGAGATTTGTCTTATTTTTCCCTTTGGTTCTTCTAGTGTATACCTCAACATCTTGAGACTAACTCTTGTTTACCGCAACACACATACCTGTTCGACGCGCATAACTACAACTCGGGAATCTATACAAAGAATGGACCAAATGTTTGAAGACGAAGACAACGATGGAAACAAAACAAAAACAAGTCTTCTTAGAGGTCTAGAAAAGTTTAACGTGTAGGTGGTTTTACATAAATCAATAAATACCTGGCGCGTTTGATCTTGACCGATCTTCAAGGTTTGGTCCATCCATTTTCGAATTCTCTTTGTCCTCGACGGAGCCGTATGTTTGTGTGCGGATTGTGTACGTAAGCCTGAACAAACCTTACCGTCATCCTTTTATTGATTTCGTGCGCAACACACGAAAAGGAAAAGAAAACCTACTTGCGAAAATAATTCTCACCTTCGAGCCATAAAGGTGTGGAAGATCGGTGCGAACAGGTAAACTACTGACCCAAGGGTATCAGGCTTATTCAGTGCACATCGTTTACAAGTTGCGATATCTTATCAACTTTTTCGATTATTTATCTAATAATATTTTTATGGATTCGAAGAGCACGACGACGGTATTCCGCGAAATCGCTTAAGCTATGAAGGTATACCTCAACGTATCTTTTAATATTGATAACCGCAGGGCATTTTTTTCAAAACGAGAAAACAAACTTAGTTATGATTTATTTATTTGGATTTTATCATAGATGTGAAACGAAATGTGTCGACATCATTCTGACAGATTCGAATGAAATGTGTGGGTGGACAGACGGCTCTAATTAATTGGAATCTTAAAAATATCATTGAAAGCAAGTACGTTGGATCTTGGCTCATTAGATATAAATTCTTTTGTTATTGGATACCGGAGCTAAATAGAATTGTGAAAATATGTACGATCGTGGTACACGGTAGTTTTGGATTTGATATTGCACCGTCCAGTCTTGACCTCCAGTCCAGTCTTGCCCTCCAGTCCAGTCCAGTCTTGCATACTCGTTACCTGGTTCTGGGCTAAATTTTGAGGGTTTTAAGCTCTGAAAATTTATATCATTTCGCCAAAGTTCGTATTCATTTCGACGTTTTAGAACTAAATTCAGTTTTTCAGTACTGCAAAACGTAGTTAAAAATGTTACGCAGGTCACGTTGTTACCATAACTGAACGATTAGCAGTGATCTTGTAAAAGTGTTTACAATTTTGGAAAAACAAAAAGTAGTTCCTGGAACAAATTCGATCAGTATCCTATTAAGATTTGATTGTGGATCGTCAGCTATTTTTAATACGCCAAATGACGTCAAAAATAGGAAATTTTTGATCCCATTTAATTTTGGTTCGTATCTTGGCTTAGCTCAAATTGTCTTAAGACAGCTGACGAAGTCAGTTAGAGAGTAGACTTAAAACTTTATTATTTTTTGGGTAGAAGTCCAAAACGCGTTCAATACTCATATGCTCATATTGGCGGTTATCTTTCGGCGTCAGAGAAGTCTGTTAAGATCCTCACATGAACCTGACTCAGACCAATCGATCCTATGGTTTTCTAACTGACCTTTCAGCAAATATTTTTCAACTGTCATAGCCTCAACGCAGGTTTGGATTTGGCTATACGAGATAGTGCAAAGATGGAGTAGATTTAAAAAAAAACTTGTGTTGACATTGTTAAACATCAGCTAATTTTGGAAAAATCGAAAAATCAAAGTGTAGAAAATGAAATATAGAAACGAAAAATGTTCGAAAATTAGGAAATTTAATTCGTTAATTCAAAATGTATCGAATAATAAGATTGTGATTTTTTCACGCATTGATAACAAGATCTTTAATTTTATAAGATCGTGGATTTACAAAAAAACAATATTTTTATTTGTTTAAATTTTTGAACAAAAATACAATATTTTAGGCAAAGCTGAAAGTTGTATAAAAGAAAAGTTGTGTGGAAGAATCGCCCAACTACACAGTTTGACTAAAAATCAAATATGTATTAAAAAAATGTTTCTATTATCTCTTAAAAACATTCTTCATCTAAAATTCAAAAAACCATCTGTGATATAATTTTGAAATATTCACAATAAATTCACATAATTTATTCACCCTTTCATATCATGCATTTTTGAGTGGTGAAGATAAGTTTAGCAAAGGAGGCAGTTGCGTACCCGTGAAGGGTCAAACATGTGGATTTTTACTACAATTCCCAGAGACTTAAATTTTGAGATAAAGTGAATGAAAGGAAAGGAAATTTGAAAATTACAACTTGACAGCATACATCATATGCTGCATATTGCTAAATGCTTCAGTACTGATGATACCTAAATTTCAAACGGTTTTTTGTTAACCAGTACTTCAGACAATATAGCACCCCGATGACGAATGCCATACCAGAAATATGTATTTTCAAACATTAGCTGGCAAATGTTTGCCAGCTAGTGAATCTTGGGTAAATGATGGTTTGAAACTATAATAAAGCTTTCACAGTTTGAGTTAAATATATTATCGAAATTTAAAAAAAAACACATTAGTGGAGAAATGTAAGCTTCATTTATAAATGTAGTTTGCTTTGTTATTGTTCACAATTTGCAGGGTTCATTGGATAAAATTAAATAAATAATAGAATTTATGTAATACGATTTAGCTAAAGTTCGTTCGATTTCACACCTATCGGAAAAAGGCTATGAACAATTTTCGCGAAAGATGCCTTAACTTAGACAGCCCCCTAGTTACAGACCTATCCTAAATTAGTTAGTTGTAAGTTAGTTTTAAGTTCTTATTAATAGGTTTTTAAAAAGAATTTTCCTAAATGAAGTATCACTTTAATTAATTACATAATTTGTCAAGAAATAGATATACTAAACTATAGTTGTAAAGACAATAATTTTTTCCCCATCTGATCTCTACAAAAATTGTATAAACTGTAAATATCTTATAGAATAACTGTAATAATTAAATAAATAAGTAAGTAAGTAAAATTTATGTAAAGTTAAATCTAGAGGAACGAAGCTTTTTAGTAAAAAGAGGATCTCAAACTCAGAAAATTGAAGTTCTGTAACTTTTTAAATACATTCCATTCGATTTTCATTACCACAATTTTCGGAATTTATCTTCTTAATTATTATTTCCAATTCCACTTGTGTAACTCTTTCTCTAATGAAAACATGAACTCGATTTGTTTTCATTGCCAATATTGCTGGCAATAAATTCTAGTGTTTCTCTGGAATATAGAGAAATCTGCTTTTTATCATTCCATGCTTTCAACACTCTATTGACCACTTGGCATATAAAAATACCTGCATCACTTTTTTTCCATTAAAAATTAAAGTGATCCCAAGAAAGAAGTATTTTCAAAAGTCGAGGGTATTTTCCTAAGCTCGAAAATACTATTGACGTATGCACAACGAATTCACATCCACCTAATGCATTTGGTGATGTTTCGAAAAGTTATTCACTCATGCGAAACTTAGGGTGAGCCAAAGAACTTCTTCGAATAGATAGCAATGAATCAGCGCGACATGACATTGTTTGGCCGACCCTAAGCACTAAAACAGGATTAAAGAGGATATCTTATGGGTAAAAATATTTCCTTTTGCGACAACTTAAAGCTTAAGATGTTTTATATGTGCGAATTTTCGATGCGAAAAAAAATGGGGGAAACACTGTGGTTGAGGTGCGGTATTTGCCCTTTTAATGAATATTAAATAACAAGTTGTATCAAACACTACACCGTTTTAAAAAAAATTAAATTTTCAATCCAATTTTAACTTGAAATTTCCAACATACTTAATTTTTTCAAGTAAAATTCAATTCAATTACTTTTACATGAAATTACTGGTATTAGTAAATTATTCATGTACTTTTCAACTGAACCGTACAATTTACATGAAAAAGCACACAAAATTTCGCAACATTTCATGTAAAACTAACTATATTTATATGTATATGAATTGAAAATTACGTTCTTTTTTGTGTAATTCTACTTATCTATTTGAATTTTATGACGCAAAATTTGTAATATATGAAACAACAAAGTATGACGCTTCGTTCGATTTTGTTTTCTACTGAAATGAAAATGAAACGGTGGCGCAGTGGCTACGTGCGCCAAACCCACGCAGCAAAACCAAAATTGATCGCGATTTCGATTTCTACCTACAGCCAAGGGTTTTATTAAGAGTGATTAAGTAAGAAATAATATTAGAAGTAGAAATAAGTGTATCTTAAGGGGTTAGGCCACTCTAGAGATTTCGAAAAATGGATTTTTTTTTTTATTTTAAATGGTCCTTTAGGACTTCAAAAATGATGTTCCAAAAGATTATTGCCGAAAAAAGTCTTTAAGGACTCGGTTTTCGAATTTTAGTACAAGGCCGCCTGCAAAATTATTCATGATTTTCTACTACTCAAAACTTCAAACGCGTTTATATCAAAACTACATTTTTCAAGCTGTCCGGAAATATATCTCAGACAATTTTTAATCGATTCACTTGAAATTTTGAGTATACCTTTAAAACTATATTGTCCATCAGAGTACGTAAATTCCATAGTTCATTTGATATTAACAATTTTCTGACGATTTTTTAGGCAAATTTTACACTTTTCAATTTAGAAGTGCGCCATTTGGCCAAAAATCAATATATCGAAAAAATCCTACGTACTCTTGTAGCTGTTGCTATATATAATCGAAAAAAATTCATTGGCTTATCATAATTCAAAAATTACAGGCGCTGTGTGTCCGGCCGTGGACCCTGGAAAAACGGAGACGTCATCGCAAAAACGCTGCACAGCCGCCATTTTGAATTTAATCGCTTTAAAAAATTATTGTACATATTCAGTAATATGTATTATAAACACCCATTTTTGTAATCTCGATTTATTTTGTAGTTTTTCTGAAAAAAATCGCCAAAAGGCCTATTTTTCAGCCCCCAGAGTGGCCTAACCCCTTAAAGAGAGCTACTTATACACTTTTTTTAAAGTGTAAATTCAAGAGAATATCCAGTGAATTTCCTGCTTTCGAAGTTCAAATTTGCTGATCGAAAATTACATTCAAATTGACTATTACACCCCAATGTAAATTTAATTGAAAAGGTGTGGTATATTAGCCTACTATCCAAAAGATGTAAAATTCAATGGATTTTTTTACTGTGCATGATAGGTACAAAATTGCGATATCCTGGCACAATGCGATTTCATGTTCAAGATAGTAGAAAAAAAGGTTTTGAAAACATTTGTATGTGTGTGCAATTCCAAGGAGTGGATCAATTTTTTTCAAATTCAAATTTAAAAACTGATAGAAAATAGAGTAATTGCCGATTAAAAGAACTTCGAAATGGTAGCTATATACTTAACACAAAAATATTGACCAAAAATATTGACCAAAATCATACCAAATTTTGGTTTTCAAAACAATCAACAATTATTAACAATTATTTTTATTTATTATCACAGAACACACTGTTTCTATTACACATATTTCTACCAATTTATCTAAAAGAATATTATTTCTTTTTTTTAACCAGTCGAGAAAGCATAATATAGACTTTGGCATGTATTTTTTTGATTTACAGTTAATCATTTGTCTTTAAAATATAAAAAAAAATGAATTAAAAAAAAATTCGCGAAATTCAACCATATTTCCAAATTAACCGGAATTCAAATTTTTTAAAAGAATCACGTTTTGAAGATGAAGTAAAGACAACTTTAAAAATGACGTTCCAAATAGCCTCCTGGTTATTCCTTAGGTTGTCAGTCGCTAAGTCACCTACACTGCATCTCAGCATTAAATACGTTTCGGACTTCCATAAAATAATAAAGTTGCGCCCAGACTGTTGGCCGATTTTTTTTATTCATTTACGTATTTTTTTTATTAGTAGAATATTCCATAGAAGTAAAAGTGAATTCGATCACATTAAACCTAAGAGATTTTCGGAATCAGTGAAAACTTGAACAATACCCCCAGGGGGTTTAATAGTGTAAAATACTTAAATCGCCGACTATGTTTAAAGCTTATAGAAGTAAAAGTGAATTCCAAATCCCAATATATCTAAGAAATATATCAGAATTCGTGAATATCTACACAACCACTTTACACCCCCTTAGGGGTTGGATATCTAAAAATTTTGAAGAACAAATTCGTGGAAATGTGGATTCACGGACACTTTTTTTACTCAACCTCTGAACGCCAAAAAAAATCTGAACTTTTTTTTGCTTCAATTACTCTAATAGCACATTTACATATAAGTACTAAGTTTGAACTTTCTAGCATAAGCCGTTTCTGAGATATAAAAAACTACTCCTCACCCCCGTACTTTGCTACACCTAGGCTGTTTCTATAGTGGCTCTATATAATCCTTAATTTTTAGCTTTCCATTCATTACGGTTTTCGAGAAATAAAAATCAGTATGTTTTCCTTTCTACCCCCTTTCAGCATCACCCCCTACACCCATACACCCAAAATTTTCCCTGCTAGAGGTCTGCCGACTCCTGTAAAATTTTCAAGATCATATCTGATACGGTTTCTGAGATATAAAAATTACATTCCCTTTCATGCTCTACCTCCACCCTCAAAACATTTAATTTCAGTGGACTCCTCTTGTGTACAGAAACTAAATTGTATCTTCCTGGTGTAATTGGTTAGGAAGATATTGTAATCCAAAGTTTTTCAAACCCCCACCCTCTCACCCCACCACCCCCTCACTACACCACCCCCTTAAAAAGTTTAGACCATGTGTAATCTTGAAGTATCCCTAAAAACAACAGGAAAGTTTCAATCTTCTGTCATCAATTGTTCAGGAGATATCGATTTTAGAATGTTTCAATCCCGGCTTTCATGCGTTTCAGATTCATTGTTTCATCCCCACTTCTATACTCCTCAACCCTTATCGACCATTTTTTTGCAAATGAGTCTACTATCACAGTACTATATAAGTTCCAAGTTTCAGCATCCTATCATATGTGGTTTCTGAGATCTAGAAACCAAAATTTTTCGTCTAAAACGCTCCCCTCTCCTCCGCCCTCATAACCCCATCCCTGCAAAAGACACCAGTATTAAGGATTCACCCAATCTACCCACCATAAAAATTTCAATTTAATGTCTCAACGGTTTTGGGAACTACGCGCCTTCAAACGATTTTGCGTACGGCGTCTACGGCGGACAGACGGACATTGGGGCTTCCTAGTCCTAAAACGTGAAAATACAAAATTTCAGGGTTGCAAATTTTTTTGAAATTTCAGGTCGATCACAATACTTTATTATTAAAAAATACTAAAATACCTAGTATCGTCATCGAATTAAAAATGTTATTTTTAATTTTCGTACAAGAAGACAGATAATCCAAATCTTATATTTTAAAGCTTGAAGAACAAATTCATGTTATTATAAATTTATTCAGTACCAGGCTTCTTATAAAATTATGTTAGTATGGATCTTACACAGAAGTTCAGTTCACAGTGAGGTGTGTTTTAGAATGGATTTACCTAACAATTTCAGTTTGACGAAACCGCTTCAGATTCATTCAATTCCTTTTCGGTAAAAGATGTTTTGCAACCGGTTATACTCTTAGAATCGCTTTAATACTAGTAGTGTAGCGTCTTCTTCAGTCGGTGATTGTGTAGAGTGATCTTGAAAAAAAAAACTTAAAAAATAGATTCTACGAGAGCTCGATCAATAAGGTATATCTATCTATTCTTATTGATCGAGGCATCAGGTAAAATACTGCAAACATTAGAAGACAAAATTGGAATACTGTGAGAGTCGTAACGTTTTCAGAATCATCAGTCAGGGCGCATCTCGATATTGTGGTACCATATATCCGAAATCACATTCTCTGTGAAGCAGATCCCGATTCCTGGAGCTGAATTCTTGATGGATTTAGTCTTACATATGAAACCCAAAGAAAGAATCCCTGGTATAAAAGCATCCCCTTTCAATAAGGGATATTCACTGTCATGGTATAGGAAGTAGTAGCTTCTAGGCACAAAATATACGTTTTACCTAGATGTTAAAAAATTTTTGGTAGACCCAAAAGAAAAGGATTAGTAACAAGCTATGTGGGTATACTAGTTTTAATTTTATTTTATTTCACTGGGGGTTAATCACAGTGCTGAGTGGAGGTTTGAAGAGGAGGAATTGAAGCGCTGTAAGGGTTGTGAAGTGAGTAAAGGTGTTAAATCCGTGGTATTGATAAACATATTCTACCAGTCACTTATCTTCTAATCCAGCTGTTTGTGAAACGTGGCCATGAGCTGCAGGGCGACAGTATATCATTTTTTTTACTTTGAACCACTAAATTTGGTTCCATATAACGAAGAAACGCGACAACACGCGAAAAAGGATGTGAGTTTTAAAAATTGAAAATGTTAGCTCCCTACCTTTATTGTCATAATCCGGTTCGAATGGTATATTCATGCTGTCGAAGTGTGACCTGACCGATTCGCATGCACCCCCGCCATTCTTCTTATCCGTATCCGATTGTAAATGTAAATGAGGCGATGCGGTATGATCCAAATTTTTAGCACTAACTAAACACCTTTCATAACTCGAAAATAGCAGAATAGTATAAGCCAAAAACACTAGCAAGGAATACCTTCCACCACGCACTTTCCCTGACAAGCACTGCAATTCAGGTAAGCACATCATTTTGCCGGTATCTGAAGACACACACTAGCAACAACAACAACACACCGCACAACGTGTAATCAAAAATAATAATTAACAAAAATAGGATAAGTGATAAAAGCACGCGACTGTTATTAATAGAAACCGGAACCGTTTCTCGAACTGCGAAACACTGAGCGGAAACACGGCGAATAAACTGCAGGTCCTTTTCAAGACCCGAAACCGCACGGTACAAATTCTACTAACAAAGTCGTAACCGAAGCGTAACTGAGAATCAGTGGCGGCGTCTTAGCACTTTCGGTCCAGCAAAAGGATATCACTCGAAAAGTGTACGCTCATATTTGCCTCCTATGAAATTGCCATATATTTTCCTTTGCGTATAATTGCCCGGCTTAAAATACGCAAAACACGAACTTATATCATTTTATCGGGGAAACGTGGGATAACACACGCGTAATTTATTATTATTATTTTTTTTCACCTAATTCGCACGTAAAAAAAAATTAATAAATCAACAAAAGATAACACAGATAAGATATAGCACAATTAAAAAAAAATAGAAAACCGAAAATAGACACTCGATCTTATTGTTAAGAAACAGCAATTGCGATCAAAATACCAGCTCCCATCGACGGAGACACGAAACACGCAGACCGAAGTTACGTTTCGAACTGACAACGTTTCTTCAAGAAAATCAGATGAAACATCTCCGGCTCGGGCTAACAAACCGGACGCACACAAGCAAGTGTACCAAAAAATATTAATCCTAAACCCGTATTGAAAACGTACAGACCACAATGTGCACCACTGTAACACTAAGAGTTAAATTAAACCAGAAAGCTGCATTATTTCAGTGAAGAAGAACGAAGCTTTTTACCATATCGCCATGAAAGAGAGACCTTTAGCGAATAGCGACTAGCATTAAATTTTATATCAAAAAATCGCCATAAATAAGTTTGACTCGAATTAATCGAGCCAAAGAGCCGAAGAGTACGAACCGTACGAGCAAAACATGAATGGCCTTTTCGGTTTTTCATAATAAACATAGGGAACCCCTACCACATTGCACGCGACTGCGCCCAAGAAAACGTTCGGTTTCTTTTAAAGACCCCTTTTTGTTCGAAGAGAATTTTCACCTGAGTCGTGGGCGAAGAGACTGAACTCATCGGACAATAAACAGTTTCAGAACCTCTGGAGTTATTCCACTCATTCATTCACACAATAGTAACGCAAGACTAGATAGCGAATAGTCAGTCATATGAACTAATCACTAGCTAGCAATTGACTTCACTTTATTAACTATCTGCTAATAAGATTTGACTTTGGATAAAGCTAGCAAATCCTGTGTGACCACACTAGGTAAATGAGTCGGAAAAAAGAGGAGAAAACTGCCCAAAAGAGAAAAAGGACAGAGGAAAAATAGGAAAATGAAGAAAACTAGAAAGTAGCATACATAAACAGTTCAAAGGAGAAAAGAAGAAAACAGCACGAAAGACAATAGTGGAATTAAAGGGAAGTAAAAGCGAATTTGATCTCATTGAACCTTAAAGATTTGTCGGAATTCATGACAACTTGAACAATACTTTACACCCCCTAGGGGGTTGAATATCGAAAAATGCTTAAATTTGTTCTTCCTTATATTTGAGACCTCTAGAAGTGAAAGCGGTTTCGATATCTCATTAGACCTAACTAATATATCGGAATTCGTGAAAATGTACATAACCACTTAACGCTCCTTTAGGCAAAACTTGGCAAACAGTTTTTAGGCGCTTAAATAAGGAAACCGCAGAAGTAAAATAATTTGATAACTCGACATGCCCAAAAGATATATCGAAATTCGTGAAAATGTGGAAAAAAACACTTTCCGCGGACATTTTTTTTACTCCACCTTTGTACAAAAATGAAAATTTGGATTTTTTTTTTATTTATTTATTTTATTTTCAACATATAGGGGAAGGTATTGTACCTTGGAACGAAAATCACTTTTTATTTTTTACATTTTTTTTTCAGCGAACAATATCATTCCAAATTTGAAAAAAAAAAATTTAAATTTCAGAAAAATTTGTTCCAAGGTACAACGTTTCGTTGTACCTTGGAACAGCACTAGTTGTACCTTGGAACGCCTGCAAATTATTTAAAAATAAAGAAAATACTAACTTGGAAAAATGCTAAAAGAGATATTTATTAAACATAATTAAAAAAATTCATCATAAAATAGTAAAATAATATAAAATATGTTAAAATGGATAACTATGTAGTACATAAGTAATTTATTTAACATTGAATTTATGTAATGGAAAATTAAAACATATTTTTAGCATCGATGGGAACCTTACGAATACCATTCTTACTGCGAGGCATTTTCTGCAAAAAAAAACACTATTGTCAGTCAAAACACGTAAGTTTTGTATCAAGATTGCTATTTTATACCATTCCAAGGTACAACACGTGTGACGTTCCAAGGTACAACATGGTCCATTAATTGAATAAAAGATATTTTTTTAAACCTCCTAATTATCTTACAATCAGATGTTATAGAAAATAGATAATACACACCTTATTGATAATAATCCTGCATAAAACGATTGTATACCACTACAACACAATAGTTTAATTATTAAACAAACTTAGTTAAAAAAATTACTCATACTAACCTCAAAACACAAATGTCAACAAAACGCAAAATAACCGACAAAGTAAAGTGATAACAAGACAGGTTGTCTTGATATCAGCTGTTGTAAATGTAGTTCTTGATTCACACACCAGAAAGCTCTTTTTAAACACAAACTTAACAACGTTCCAAGGTACAACCGTTCCAAGGTACAGTATCTTCCCCTACGTATTAAGTTTCAAGTTTATAGTATAAGCCGTTTCTGAGATACAAAAAACCACCCCCACTCGACCACATTGCTACCCATATCAAAAAATCGGCCAACAGTCTGGGCGCAACTTTATTATTTTATAGGTAGAAGCCCGAAATGTGTTTAATGCTGAGATACGGTGTAGGTGACTATGTGACTGACAACCTAAAAAATAACGATTCAAATAGCCTCCTGGTTATTGCTTAGGTTGTCAGTCCCATAGTCACCTACACCGCATCTCAGCATTAAACACTTTTCGGAGTTCTACCCATAAAATAATAAAGTTGCGCCCAGACTGTTGGCCGATTTTTTTTAGTTTTAATTACACTAGTAGCACATCTACATATGGGTACTAAGTTTCAACTTTCTAGCATAAGCCGTTTCTGAGATATGAAACCCTCCCCCCACCCCCGTACCTTGCTATCCCTATTAAAAATTGATTTTTCTGGGAAGGCGCCATAGTAGCTCTATACAGTTCTCAATTTTTAGCTTTCTATCCTTTGCGGCTTTCGAGAAATTTAAATCAGATTTTTTTCATTTTCACCCCTTCCCACCATCACTCCCTACACCCAAACCCTTAAAAAAATTTCCCCGCTAGAGGTCTACTGTTCCTAACTCCTGTAAAATTTTCAAGATACTATCTGATACGGTTCTTGAGATATAAAAATTTTATTTTTTTGAAAATGACCGTCCCCCACTTCCGTGCTTCACCACCCCCCTCAAAAATTTTACTTTCAATAGACTCCACTGGTAATTCTATACACAGAAACCATGTTTTATGTTCCTGGCACAATTGAGTCGGAAGATGTTGTAATTCAAAGTTTTTCACCCCCACCCCCATACCTCACAACCCCCCTTAAAAATGTTAACCCTTGTCTAATCTTCTAGTATCTCTTAAGACAAGTACAAGGTTTCAGCCTATGACATCAATCGTTCAGGAGATCTGGATTTTAGAATGTTTCAATCCCAGCTTTCAAGCGTTTTGGACGCATTGTTTCCCCCCCCCCCCACTCGCACACCCCTCAACCCCTATCTACCATTTTTTTGCAAATGGGTCCACTATCATAGTACTACATAAGTTCAAACTTTCAGCCTCCTAGCATAAGCGGTTCCTGAGATCTAGAAACCAAAATTTTTCATCTAAAACGCTTCCCGTCCTCCCCCTCACACCCCGACCCAACTAAAAAATACCACTCGTAGGGGTTCACTCATTCTACCTACCGTAAAAATTTCAACTTAATATCTGAAGGAGTTTGTGAGCTACGCACCTTCAAACGTACGGCGGACGGCGTCTACGGCGGACAGACGGACATTTTTTTTTGCTTTTTTGGGATTTACTAGTCCTAAAACGTGAAAATACAAAATTTCGGTCGATAACAATACTTTATTATTAAAAAATAATAAAGTAAAATTCTTTCTAGGATGCCTCTACAGTGGATCTATCTAGTCGCCAATTTTTAGCGTTCTATTCTTTGCGGTATTTGCGAAATGAAAATCAGAATTTTTTCCTTTCCACCCCCTCCCACCATCACCCCCTGCACACGCACCACCAACATTTTTTTTTCTCATCTAGAGGTCTACTGGACCTAATTCCAGCAAAATTTTCATGTCTAGTACTGCAATTGAGTTATCAATATTTGATTTAAGAAGAACACTTCCGTACTCCACCTCCCCCGTCAAAATTTTTACATTCAATAGACTCTACCTATGATCATACATATAGAGACCAAATTTTATCTTCCTGGTATAATTGGTTCGGAAGACATTGTAATCCAAAATTTTGTTACTTCCACCTCACACCCCCATCCCCAAACTACCACTCGTAGTGGTTCACCTATTCTACCCATCCAAAAAAATTTAAATTTAATATCTCAACGAATTTGTGGGCTACGGGCCTTCAAACGCTTTTACGTACGGTGGTTGGCGAACGGCGTCTACGGCGGACAGATGGACATTTTTTTTGCCTTTTGTGGTTTACTAGTCCTAAACTGATCCTAATACTTAATCATTAAAAAATAATAAAGTTATTGTGATAATTTTAAAATTAATGCGTAAAAATGCATACTCTAATGAAATAATAAATTTTAATAAACTGGACTTGAAGTAAAAGTCTATTCGATATATCATTAGATCTAAAAGACATGTCGGAATTCGTGAAAATATATTCAACAACAACGTTGAGCAGTAAACAAGAAAAAATAATGAAATAAGTTTTTTGACAATTATGTAAAGATCTGGTGAAAGTAAAAATCAATTTGATTTTAAATTCGTGAAAATGTTTGCCACCTTTTAACACTCTCTTGGGGTTGAAAATATCCGGCTTTTTTTTTGGCATTTAGATAAAAATCCCGTAGAAGTAAAAACCAATTTGCCTCCTCACCAGACATAAGGGCATCCAAATATAGTGTAGAATATGTGGGCGAAGTAATTTTTCCGATATTCGAAGCCGTTCGGAAGTTAAAGGCCGTTATAATCTCTATACTCCTTTGCTGTTTCGAATATAATGATCAGTTTAGTCGCGTTTTTCTCAAAATGGTATTTTTCAAATCGGTAGACACGATATCTCGAAATCTACCGAACGAATTCCTTTAAAATTTGGTGAACTTATTCAGTATTCATGTAGACATTTTGCAAACTAGAATAATTGTGATTCAACAAGCAGTTTTTTTTGTCGAGCTGAAGAAGTCGTAAAAAAACATAAAAAATTGACGATAAGAGTTCAACAAGTTGCCCAAAAATTAACCTTTCAATATTTTTAGATAATCCTAGTTCCGAAACTAGTTCAGACTTCACAGATTAAAATGCCGTTTGATTTTTTTATTTGAGATAAGCAGAACGCCCGCAATCGTGGTAGCCGAAAAAAGGTTTTTTGAAAATGAGTTGCCATGTATCGCAGCAATGAGCAACAATTTCGGGCTCAAAAATTATAAAGTGTGCTCAAAATGTGCATAAATATGTGGTCAAAATTTCACAGTTTTATCTTTATTTAGTTCTCCAAAAAAAAAATTCCAAAAAAGCGTAATAAAGCCTCCACGCGGGATGCCCCCTTACGAGCTATGACCAAATTTTAGAAAACGTATACAACCCCTTCACACCCCTTTTGATTTTAGCCGGACTTGTTTTCTCTTTAATTATTATTGTAGTACATCTACAGATACGTACTAAGTTTCAACTCTCCAGTATGAGACGTTCCCGAGAAACAAAAAACCACCCCACCTGCGTACCTTCCTACTCCTTTCAAATTTTCCGGTATGCCTCCATGGTGCCTTTATGTAGCTGTCAATTTTTAGCTTTCTATTCTTTGCGGTTTTCAATAAATAATAATCAGAATTTTTTCGTTTCCGCCTCCTTCCCCCATCGACCACTACACCCTCAATACCAAAATCTTGTTCTCCGAGGTTAGAGGTCTACTGAGCCTAACTCCTGTACAATTTTAATGATCATTTCCGATATGAGATGTAAGAATTATTTTTTTTTTTAAAATTGGTATCCCCACTTCCGTGCTCCACTCTTCTCCTCACATATTTTACTTATTTATTTACTTATTTATATATATTTTTAATGCATTATATTATAATTATAATTCACTTAAATTAATCCGTTTTTGCACTACTCCCAATTATAAGGTAAGAACCAAACTTACTTTCTTACGATGGAGCTATAGTCCAAATCGGACCTTGGCTTCCTGTATGTACCGCCTCCAGCCTAATCGATTCAGTGACCACGTCCTCCAGTTTGAGAATCTTAACAGTGGTTTGCTGTCTGCGTCAAAAGAATTCTCCCAGCGCTTCCGTGGTTTTGCAACTGGTCTTTGTCCATTAACTTGTCCCTTTAGTGTGCGTCATCCATCCGCTCCACATGCCCATCCCATTGTAACTTCTTAAATTTTATGAGGATCGATACTTCTGGATTATCAAAGATGACATACAATTCCATATTGTATCGTATTCTTCAAATCGAGTCTTCCTTCCCTCGCAGGTCCGAGGATTCTTCTGAGGGCTTTTAAAAAAATGTTCATTTAATATTTTCTACTCCTACATATGGTATATACAGAAACCAAATTTTATCTTCCAAGTACAATTGGGTCGGAAGATATTTTAATCCAAAGCTTTTCACCCAAACTAATACTTCACCTGGTGAATCGCAAGTAATTCGCTTGCGCTGCACTGTGCTCCTCGCCTGCCCATTTTCTGGATTTTTCTCAAACTTACAATTTTATCTATAATACATATATATTTAAAAATTAATATTTGTTTGTTTCTTTGTTCGTTTGTTTGCTTGCCCCGTATGCGCTCCTAAACCATTCATCCGATTGCGATGAAACTTTGGTTATTTGTTGAGGGCACGCCCGCAAAGGTTTCTGCATTAGTAAAATCAATTTACAATTCGTGGTACGCGAGTTATATCAACATTTGAGTGTATTTCTATAGTTTGGCGGCAGTTCGTGCGTATTCGGTGTATTAGTTATGCGTTTCCATTGACAAATGGTAAAGTTGGAAATTTTCAATTGGTGGAAATTAAAACAACCCTCCAAGATAGACAAATTTTCAACAGCTGACTGTTGTACGACGGTTCGTGTGTAATTTTATGATTAGGAGCTCAGAAAATGGATAATTATTCTCTATGATGAGATGGTCATATAAACTGTTTCAAAAAAATTTAATTTTCAATCCAATTTTACTTTATTATTTTTTAATAATAAAGTAGTTATTTACTTTAAATTTCCAGTATATTTCATTTTTTCAAGTAAAAGTACACATTTCATTACATTTTTTTATTATTAAATTATTAATGTACTTTTCAACTGAACCGTACAATTGACAATTTAAAATTAACTATATTTATATATGAAGTGAAAATTACGTTCTTTTTCGTGTAATTCTACTTATTTAGTTGAATTTTCCGACGAAAAACATGTAATATATGAAACCACGTTTCGTTCGATTTTGTTTTCTACTGAAACGAAAATGAAACGCCTTCGGTGACGCAGTGGCTACGCGCGCCAAACCTACGTAGCAAAACCAGAATTGATTCCTACCTACAGCCAAGGGTTTTATTAAGATTAACTAAGTAAGAAATAATGTTAGAAGTAGAAATAAGTGTATATTAAAGATTGCTAATTTTACACTTTTTTATAGTGTAAATTCAAGAGAATAACCAGTGAATTTGCTGCTTTCTAAGTTGAAATTTACTGATTGTAAATTGAAATTTTCTGACCGATAATTGAAAATTACATTCAAATTGACTATTACATCCCAGTGTAAATTTACTAGAAAAGGTGTGGCATATTTGCCTACTATCCAAAAGATGTAAAATTCAATGGATTTTTTTTAACGAGTAGGCATTAATTAATGTAAATGTTAAACTATACAATTATTACGAAAAAAAATAAGGGAAAAGATACAATGAGCTGCCCATAAATCAAAAAAACAACTAATACAAAGAAAACCAGAGAAAACGGAAAGCACGATTTTTTTTATAAGAACGGAAGAATATTGCAGAAAATATTATGAATTTTTCAAATTTTAAAATAGGTACGAAATAAATCACGTCTTTAAGCTGAACTGATCGCAATGATTTCAAGCTGATTTTACAGGATTTATAGCAGTGTATTTCTTATTTTTGATCTAGATGTTTGAGTTTGGCCACCAAAAGTAAATAAATAAATTCTATTAATATTTTTTTTCCTTCGTTATTTCGGGGATTATTAAGAAGAATTTAAATATAATACGATTTTTTTCATTGTTAGATTCCCAATTGACGGCAACATCTTTTAAGGTGGACTGTAAGAGGATATGAAAAAGGTTTCAAGCGAAAAAGGTTATATTTTCATTTGTCTGGGTTATGCCAGATAGTTGAAATTTCGTAGAAGCATAGAAGTATTCAAAATGTTTACAAATTTCATTTGTAATAAGAAAATATCTAAAAACACAAATAAAAATTTCTAGGAATTGATGATAGTATCATTATTTATTTAGGCTCATTTCGAAGTCCGAGTATCCTATAATTTGTAATATACGAAAACAGATTAAAATCATAGCTGCCCCCTGTAGCCCACTCGGCAAATAACGAGAAACGAATCTTCCAATTGTTGGCACAAATCGCCACTACCATTATCCGCTATCACGTCCATTATCCTTACACATTACAACAATTCTCCACAGAATATCGAGTATCGATTCTTTTCTTAAAATGATTTCGCCCATTTGCGCCATTCAAGTCTCAATGAAACCCGAACAATGGCTCCAGAATAGCCGAAGCATTCAGAATGAATGTGAGAATTTTTACCGAAGAATTCGATAGTTGCAGAACGTACAGGAAGCTGGCACACAAAGAAAGGATCCTTGCAATGGCTCTGATGTGTTCATATTTCCCAAACAAATCGCTTAACAACAATTTGCAAGGCATCCCAGGACCTGGGCGGTCAAAACTAACCACCATCACCAGTCACCTCATATATCGATACACACAGCGTATCAGTTATACAAAAGGAGCCGGAAACTTTCAACCTTTACCTTTTTTCGGATTCTTACCTTTGGAAGGGAACGGGGCAACCAAAAAAAACCCCTCATTGGGCCACCGATAGTGACGTCGAATTCATTAATCAATCGCACATTCTACACCGGCTATCGGCCGTACTGAAAGCATTACACGGCGCAATATTAATGATCCGATCGCCGGTTTCCTCCTCAGAAGAACTAAACAATAAGTCGTCTTTAGGAATTTCTTTGGAGGTGTCTCTGTCTCTGGGGACCATCAAAGCAATCACACAAAAAAAAAACATGTCGACGATTTAAATATTGAATGTATGTTCTGGGACTATAGCTCCGATGATCGTGAACAAAACGAGTAAATCTTGCGGTATACCTACCCATCGGAATTTTTCTTAAGTTATATTAGAGACACTTGAGGTATTACTTGGACCGAAATGATTCACTTCAATGGCAAGGAGTGCAATAAAAACGTCTCAAATATAATTGTAATCGTTCATTGAAGTTGGGTGGTAGTGTGGCGCGTAGGTGGATCTGGCTCCATTCTTCTGACACAATCCACCATACATACGTCTTCGTGGCTTGATAATTCGTCTTCGCTTTGCACAATATTGACACGGCGATGGTGATGCTTTCTGATGGGTTACCTGGGCGACTGTCGACAGTTTCTACACTCAGGTCTCAACCATCCAGTGGGCAGAAATAAAAATTAAACACATTAATTATAATATTCGATTTCGATATCGTGACACGAACTGATCAGTTTGTTAGATGAGCGAGCAACCGCAAATAAAAAATAATAATATGTAATAACTATTATTAATATTTGCATATAGTCTGGCAGAGTAAAGAAAACCATAAGGGTACTAAGTGTAGTTTCGGTCAAGCTTATATTTAAGCTACTGTTCTTATCGTTACATCGATATATTTTTTTATTTGCCGAGTTTTTTAGTGCAAAATCTCTGCAGCTGCAGCGAAGAAATCCACTCTTTAGCAATTTACTTTCACCTGCTATCTTTTGTTAAAAGACATGACATTAACCGATTAGATTGTATAAAAGTCCGCCTTGTAAGACTTGTGCAAGCACGTAGCGAACAACTGGCAAAAATTCAGAAATTCACTGTAATGACACGCATTTCACACGGTTACTTCTATAAGAAAAAGGAATTGACATGGTGAGCTCAGTCATTGTTTGGTTTTTTTTTTAATATTATTTGATAGTTGTTGAATTCTATTTTTCTCGTGTCCTAGAAGCAGTCATGAGTTCATGAAAAATATATTTTACTTTATATTAATTCTCAATATCTCCCGAACCAGTTATGCCAGAAAAATAAAATTTGGTAAGAAAATCAATTCTTAAATTTCAGAAACTGTACTAAATACAACCTTAAAATTTTTACACGAATTAGACCCATTACACCTTTATTAGAGAAAAGAAATTTTGGAACAGGATGGACAGGGTGGAGAGCATAAAATTATGATTTTCTCGAGAACCGTTAAGGCCAGAAAACTAATAATTGATAATATCTGCTTAGACCCACCATATCGACATTATAGAAACAAAAGCTGCCAATGGTCTGGGCGAAACTTTATTATTTTTCGGGTCAAAGTTCGGGAGCGGTAAAAGTTGGAGTATATCATCAGTTGTTTCGAGATTATGACGTTTCTTGAAAAGTTAATTTTGTTCATAAAAAAAATATTCAAAATAGAGATTTTTAGCCGATTAAATATTGAAAAAGCCCGTGTAGACTATTCGAATTTCGATATATTATTAACATTAAAAGCCCATTGAGCTAAAAGCGAATTTGACGCCTTATCAGACTTAAGACGAATTGTTAAGTGTTATGACGAGTTGTTAAAATGTATATGAACAAATTACATCCACTTGACGGTTGAATTTGGTGAAAACATAAGCAAACCCTTCACATCCCCTTGGTTTTTAAAATTCGAAACAACGTTAAATTGATTTTTAGGTCAATACATCAAATGCCGTAATAACCATTTTAATATCTCATCAGAACTAAGGGATGGAAAAAATTGTGAAAACAAATGCAAAATCTTGATGTTTGAATAAAATGCTTTATTATTAAAATAATAAAGTAAAATGGAGAAATGTGTTTGTATGCGATTATATAAAAAATCTGTGGAAGTGAAAAGCGATCTAATATCTCATCAAACCTAAGAAATATATCGAAGCTTTGAAAAGCATACAACCCCCTTACATCCCTTAGGATTGAATATCTAAAAATACTGAAATTGACTTTTTGGCGTTTATATCTAGGAAACCTTAGGAAGTAAAAATGAATTCGGTATATCATCAGATCTAAGCAATATGTAGGAATCTGTGAAAACATATGCAACCTCCTTACACGCACTTAGGAGTTGAATATCCAAAAATCCTGAAAGGAGTTAATAGATAAATATGAAGGCAGAACGAGAAAGTAAAAACCAATTGAATTTCTTATCACTTCTCGAAGAAATGACGGAATTCGTGAAAACGTGTTCAACCCATTTATACCTTTTTAGGGCCTAAAAAAGGAAAAAACTTAAAAACGAAGTTTAGGCGATTATTACGCACGCCCGTGAAAGTGAAAAGATATTCGATATTTGATCAGACCTGGAGGATATGGCAGAATTCGTGAGAAAGTATACAACCCCTTTACACCCCTTGAAAAGTCGAATTTCAAAAAATCCTGAAAACACTTTCTAGGTATTTATATGAAGAAGCCGTAGAATAAAAATAAACTCAATATGTGTGAAGACCTAATAGATATGACGAAAATCATGAAAATATATGCATTCCATTTTTACTGATCATTTTTTTTGCCCCCCTTCCGAACGCCAATGGATATTTGAATTTTTTTTAATGTAAATTACTTTTCTAGTTTATTTACATATCCATACCGAGTTTCAACTTTCTAGCATAAGCCGTTCCATAGTTAGGAAAAAAAACCCAACTCCCGTACCATACTACCCCCATAAAAAACTATATTTTTCCAACATGCTACTACTTTAGTTCTATATAAGTACCAAGTTTCAGCTTTATATCATTATACTAGGTTCTCGAGATATAAAAATCGGATCCTTTTCCTTTTTACCCTCCCCCACACTCATCCTCTACACCCACACCCTTGAAATTATTTTTTTCTGCTAGGAGTATATTAGGCCAACTTCTGGTAAAAATTTTAAGTATATTTCTTACACGGTTTTTGAGATATGTGACGTGATTTTTTAGAAAAATTCGTATCCCCTTCACTGCCATACTCCACCGCCTCCTTAAAAAAATTTAATTTCAGCAAACTTCATTTGTCAACCGTTATACAGAAACCGAATGTTATTTCTCTAGTGCAATTGGTTCGGGAGATATCGTAATCTAAAGTTTTTCACCCCCCACCCACGTACGCCACTGCCCGCACTCAAAACTTTGTTTCCGATCTATTCTCCTAGTATACCTGCAGATATTCATTAAGTTTTCATTTGGTGACATTAACCGTTTAGGAAATATGGATTTTAGAATGTGTCGATCTCGGTTTTTTTGCGTTTCGGAAAAAAATGTTTCAGGGTAACAAATTTTTTTTTTAAAAATCGATCACAATACTGTATTATTAGAAAATAATAAAGTTATATTAGAAAATAAGAAAGTAATAACAAAAACAGCAATCAATATTCATGAAGTTTTCAATGTAAATTTTAATCACTACTCTGATCTGGATAAATGCGCAAAAAAACACACCTATTGTAGAAAAATAGATAATTTTACTTTATTATATTAATAATAATAAAGTATTTTGATAGGTGAAGTACGAAGGTGATGGGTGTTTTTGGTATCCCAGGAACGGCTTATACAAGAAAGTTAAGGTTGGTCTGTATATGTATTACAGAAGTAACAAAAAAAATCAGCATTCCATTGGCTTATAGAGCTGAGGCAAGAAAATTGTTCGTAAAAACGGGTTTGGGAATTTCGTCATATTTTTTAGATCTGTCGAGGTATTGGATTAATTTTACTTCAGCAGGCTCTTTATAGAAGCGCCTGGAACCGGTTTTCCAGTTTTTTTGATACTCAACCCTTAAGGGTGTGTAAAGCAGTTGTGAACGCTATCACGAATTTCAACATATTTCGTAGGTCTAATGAGAAATCAAATTCGCTTTTACTCTAAGAGCTTGAAATTTAATCGCCGAAAACCCGATTTAAGCAATTTTTGGTATTGAACCGTTAGGGTGTACTTTTATGGGCTTCATAGCGAGTCGATTTAAAATTAATTTCGAGATTTTGCGACGTTTAACCTTGTAAGGGTGTATACAATGAATGCGTACATATTAAAAGTTTCCGACTAAGGTCGCCAGAATGGGCTATTTACCGCGATTTGGGCTATTTAAATATTTACTTCGCGGGTAAAAATTTCAAAAAGCTACTTATGGCTTTTTGGGCTATTCGGCCAACGGAAACTGTGTTAGTTTGCCAGTTTACAACAGAGCCGATTTACTAGGAAAAAAATTTAAATATAACAATTAGAAAACTAAATTTTAATCGTCTCTTGGATTAAATCTGCTAGTGTTACCGGCTCAAATACAACGTTTGCAAACTACATCATATCACAAATCCTATAGCCACTAAATTTTTGGTTCTTGGTTCTCTCTAATGAAAAATAATACTTCGCACGATATCTATCTGGTGTTTGCCAACTAAAATTCATTTAGAATCGGTTCATTATTTGTTGACTTGCTACAAATGAGCCACTTTCTTTCAAAGTTAAGTACACCCATCGAAATATAACATACAAGAGATAATAGATTTACCAATATTGATGACTGTCGTATTTTTGCTAGATTGGTAGGTTACAAACATGTATTGCAAAAATTAAAGTTATTGTTACAAAAGTGTTGTTACATGTGTACTCTGGTAATCCGAACAACTCACTTATTATTGGTATTAAATTTTCCAGAGAAAAACAACACCGTGCAATATCGTAGAGAGGTTCATATACTTATCGCGTAATAGTTACTTCTTGCGCATTCCACACAAACAATCGAATATGCTGGAAATCTCCTGACTCAACACATGCAGTATATAAGCGCTGCAGAGCCCGGGAATAGCTCACAACATTAAGTTGAACCGCTTCTATGCAACAATGTATGGCGCTAATCGGGAGGCGGCTTGGTCTTCTTTAGACTCAGGATCTGATCGCTTAGGCGAAGGTTTATTATGAGGTGCTTACATTATTAAATATTGATGTGCATCTTAATATAGATACATTATTATTTATAAATGCAAAAAGCCATATTTCATTTTTGCCTGATAACTTTACATATAAGATAATTCACTGAAGATTTTGATCATATTGAATTATGAAAATTACAAATTATTTCTCATGAATATAATTTGATTGTTGCACTTAATATTTTTTCAGACAATACTTTTAAAATTGTGATAAATGCGAATTTATATATTCACACAAATATTTACATTACAGTGTTTCTTAAGAATACTGGAGCACAGTTTGTCGTCAAAATCGCAAATGTGTTCAACACATTTAAGTAGGTCTGATAAATATCAAATTAGAGCGCGGTATTTGGGCTACAAGTCTTCGTGTGGGTCTTGGGCAATTTCGTAAGCTCACTCTGCGGTTTCTGCAGCCAACTATCTGGCAACCCTGTTTCCGACATATCTCATGTGATATCGAACCGTCTTTTATTTCAACTGGATTTCTATATAATCGACTATTTTTATCTGATATTTAATCCATAAGAGGATATGTCGATATGTTATTTCCTATGTTTTTATTGAATTTAAAAATAATAAATAAATAAAAAAATATGCCAACAGTCAGTTTATTTATTTTTTGGGACTAAGGCGGCGATGAGGTTTAAGTTGGGCACCCAACGTGGGGCTTCATTTTGTTGTGAACGGAGCCAGCCCCTGGAGAGGTTATTTTGAAGTCGAAATAACCTCTCCAACGCCTCTGTTCACAACACCTGCAAAAGAACAAAAGGAAAAGGTTAATTAAAAAAAACCTTAAAAATCAAGCTGAACTCTAACAAGTCAGTTGAAAAGTCAAATTTACTGTACTGGAAATCTCAGCAATATGTTTCTTGAACCTATCGAAAAAAACGCAATCTAAATAAATAAAAGGTGTAATTTGGTTCGTCTAGTCATCACAAGCTGGCTGAATGGCGCTGCTGGTAGTAAAATGCTTAGTATACTAGCAAAAATTATCGAATTCTCATACTAGATGCCAGTGTGTTTATCTCGCATTTGCATAGCATGGGGTGGTACAATGCTGGTATTGACGATATTATGAAATGAATAACAGCAGTGTATCACAGGTAGAATACAAGCTTTAGACACTATTTCTGTTTTTTTTTTTTTCATTTTTTCTCGAATTGAAATTGAGGTGTTGTCTACAAGCTGAATGGCTTTACCGTGTTGCATTTTTTTTTATTCTTGAATTTTCTCCGGTCTACACATTTTTTAATGTCTTCAAAGCGAAAAGTAAAAGAGGATGACGAGGAAACAACAAAAATGGTTTCATAAGGCGAGGAATTTCATGATTCATACGAGAACGAGCTTCTTTGCTTCGGTACTTCGCCTCAGGTGTTTTGGGTACCTCTGCTACATTAAGGCGCACACTGTTCAAATAGTATCCTCTGGTATGAGTGTGTCGGGTGACTATACAGCCAGCCATAAAAGAATGCGTTCACTTATATTCATAGCGACGGCAATACGAGCATTCGAGCATTGAAACGACAAAAAACAAAAAAATGGACATTTTCGGTCCACAACATCAGACACAAAAAGCCTGATGCCGACCACTTTCGACACCGGGTTTTGTTGTTTTTACGGATTTTCGACGCTCGTAATGACGAACAAATACTCAGCTCTAAGGCCGAGGTAACAGCAAACAAGCAGTACACAGGTGAGGCACAAGTGAGTCGAGATAATAACCACCAGGGCCCATAGCTCATATCCCAAGCTCCGAGGTTCCCAGTTCCCAGTTCCCGTTCAGCATCCGGCTCGACTATTGCACCTATAAGGAAACCCTGGGAGCTGGGACACGATCCCGAAGGTTCTTCCAGAGAGCCGGGCTGTGGGAGGCGAAGAAGCCAACTTGTTTGGGAATTCGATTGGACACAGTATGCGCCACCAACAGACTGTTCGAGGCTTGGCCAGTTCATCCGTTTGTTGTTGTTGCCGTTGCTTCTGGATGTTGGGAGTTGGAGCTTGGAACCCTGGACCTGCGATGTCTCTGTTGGTATTTCTTTGAGAAATTATCGCCGATAGGTGAAGAAGGTGGAAAACCGAGGGAACCAGCGACGAGGGCAGTTATAAATTGTACCAACAAAATAAAATAAAAATACGAAACACGGAGAAGAAGAAGAAGAACCGAATCGAAACAACAATACAATACTCAAGTTCGGCACAGGTAAAATGTAATGCTGAGGTGAGATCATAAGCGACGATAAGGAAAAAGCACTATGTATCGTCCGACTATCAGGGATTTATTGTTCTCATTGTTTTGGCCTCAGTTTTGCTGGGATGCTGGGAATGCAGTCTGAGAAACGGACCCAGAAAAGAGCAATGACATGCCGAGAGGACATCGATATGAATGACACCGCAACTTAAGTTTAACATTTAAGACGCATACTCGAAAGATGTACTTTTTGATATTATGCAGGCATTCGTTGCATTCTTCATGAGCCTAAACTGGAATGTCACAAAGAAGCCAGGTATAATTATAATTAGCAGCATATACATTTTTGAAATTCGCCGCAACTCACGCACTCTTTCCGTTTTTCTCCTTCGAGTTTCCAAACTGCTACAGCAAAAATCTGGTTCGAACTGGAAGAAGGAATCTTCCGTTAACCATTGAAATTGATACATTTCTACAATGTATTGAACCTTTCTTATCGTGTTGTGTACTGAATTAAGAAGTTTATTTATTGACATTAAATATCTTCCTCTTAGACCTCCTTGGCGGATCTAAAAATTCAGAATTGTTTGATTACAAAGAAAGCCCGAGAAAGTTAAAACTAATTCGATGCTTTATGACCGCTAAGAGATATGACGGAATTCGTGAAAAGGGGTTGAAAGAAAAGGTATAAAAGGCACGCGGAAGTTATTCGATATCTAATCAGAGCTGAGGAATATGGCTGAATTCATGAAAATGTATGCAATCCCTTAACACACCCCTAGCGGTCGAATTCCAGAAACTCCTGAAAACGCATTCTAGGCATTTATCTGAAGAAACCGTAGAAAATAAATTAATTCAATACTTTAAAAGGCGTAATAGAAATGACGAGATTTGAAAAAATACCTTATGTGGACCCTATTTTCAGTTTTTTTTGTCTCAGTGTGATTGGACTCAATTGAGAAAACCAACTCAAGATGGGCAAACGGTATTACATGTCACACTGCGAGACAGATCTGGCCGAAGCTGGAAACTCATCTTGGAGTTTACTTCTTCAACTGTCTTAGTGACCTTGCCGCAATGGAGATCGCGAGATTCCAACGCTTCATTGCAAGATCTAAATGGTTCGACGAGTTGGACCGGATTCTATGATCCTGTAGTAACACAACTGACGTTTTAGGTCTAAGTGTGTCCGTGTTCTCACGGGCAGCCACGCGAATTGAGAGTAAGGTAGGTAGGTACATTTGTCTCAGTTCTTTTACTTTATTATTTTCTAATAATACAGTATTGTGATCGATTTTTAAAAAAACCCTACCCTTTTTTTTCACGTTTCATGACTAGTAAACACGAAAAAATCAAAAAGAAATTTCAGTCCGTCTGTCCGCCGTACGCTGTACGCCGTCGTTTGAAGGCTCGTAGCTCCCAAACGGTTTGAGATATTAAGTTGAAATTTTTTTTATGAATAGGCCCCTTGAAGTGACAAAATTCTGAAGAGTGCGGGTGTGAGGTGGAGGACGGGGATTCGTTTTAGACGGAAAAATTTGGTTTCTAGATCTCAGCAACCGCTTATGCTAGGAAGCTGAAACTTGGAATTTATATAGAGCTTTGATAGTGGACCCATTTGCATAAAAATTGTCAATATGGGTGAAGGGGTGTGGGAGTGGGGGAAAAATAATGCGTCCGAAATGCAAAAAAGGGGAGATCGACACATTCTAAAATCTATATCTCCTAAACGGTTAACGTCATAAAATTAAAACTTAATGAATATCTGTAGGTATACTAGTAGAATAGACCGAAAACAAATTTTTGAGTCGGACCATCGGCGTATAGAGGTGGGGTTAAAAAACTTTAGATTACGATATCTCACGAACCAATTGCACTAGTAAAATAAAATTCGGTTTGTGTATAAAGATTGACAAAAAAAGTTTGCTGAAAGTAAAATTGATTAAGGGGGCGGTGGAGCATGAAAGTGGAGGGGATACGAATTTTTCCAAAAAATCACGTCTCATATCTCAAGAACAGCGAAAGATAGATGCTTAAAATACCAGAAGTAGGCCTAATAGACCCCTAGCAGAAAAAATAATTTTTGGGAAGGGGAAGGGTGAAAAGAAAAGAATTCCGATTCTTATATCTCAAGAACCTATAATGATGTAAAGCTGAAACTTGGTATTTAGAGCCATAGTAGTAGCATATTGGAAAAATATAATTTTTTATAGGGGTAGTATGGTACGGGGGTTGGTGGTGTTTTTCCTATCTATAGAACGGCTTATGCTACAAAGTTGAAACTCGGTACGTATATGTAAAATAACTAGAAAAGTAATTTAGATTAAGAAAAATTCAAATATCTGTTGGCATTTGGAAGGGGCGAAAAAAATGATCAATGAAAATTGAATGCATTTATTTTTACGATTTTTTTATATCTATTAGATCTTTCTAAATATTGAATTTAATTTTATTGTACGGCTTCTTCATATATAAATATCTAGAAAGTGTTTTCAGGATTATTTGAAATTCTACCCCTAAGGGGGTGTAAAGGTGATGTATACTTTTTCACGAACTCTGCCATATCCCCCTGGTCTGATTAGATATCGACTAACTTTCCACATGCATGGGCTTGCGTAATAATCGCCTAAAACTCGTTTATAAGTTTTTTCCTTTTTCAGCCCCTAAGAGGGTATAAAAGGGTTGAAATTGTGATTAGAATTTGAATTTGATTTTACTTTCTCTTTCTGACTTCATATTTATCTATTAACTTCTTTCGTGTTTTTTTGGATATTCAACCCCCAAGTGGGTGTAAGGCGGTTGCATATGTTTTCACAGATTCTTACATATTGCTCTAAGCAATGTGTAAGAATCTGTGAAAACATATGCAATGAAATATCGAATTCATTTTAACTTCCTAAGGTTTCGTACATAAACGCTACAAAGTCAATTTCAGTGTTTTTAGTTATTCAATCCTAATGGGTGTAAAGGGGTTGTATGCTTTTGAATGCTTCCACATATTTCTTAGGTTTGATGAGATATTAGATCGCTTTTCACTTCCACAGACTTTTTATATAATCGCCTATTCAACCCCCAAGGGTTTGCATATGTTTTCACAATTTTTGCCATCCCTTAGTTCTAATGTGATACAAAATTGCTTCTTACGGCATTTGATGTAATGGCCTAAAAATCAATTTCACGATTTTTCGAATTTCAAAAACCAAGGTGGTGTGAAGGGTTTGCTTACGTTTTCACAAATTTTTCAAAATCCCTCGTGTCTCATGAGATATCAAGTTGCTTCTTATGAAATCGTCTATAAACCTGTTTCACAATTTTTCGAAATTCAAACCCCAAGTGGAAGTAATGGGTTTGTATACGTTTTAACAATTTGTCATATCTCTTAAGTCTGAGAAGGCAACAAATTTTTTTTTACTTCTATTGGCTTTTAGTGTACATAATATACCGACATTCGAATAGTCTACACGGGCTTTTTCAATGTTTAGTTGGCTAAAAATCTCTATTTTAAATATTTTTATTTTAAGAACAAAATTAACTTTCCAAGAAACGTCATAATCTCGAAACTACTGATGACATACTCCGCTTTTGACCGCTCCCGAACCTTGACCCGAAAAATAATAAAGTTTCGCCCAGACCATTGGCAGATTTTCGGTTTATTTTTGTCTCAGTGGGATGGGACTCAGTTGAGAAAACCAACTTAAGATGGGCAGACGGTATTACATGTCACACTACGAGACAGATCTGGCCGAAGCTGGATTCAAAACGGTCTAAAACGCTGACTTTGCTCAAAAGGAATATCAGCACCACAGTCGGTGTCCTGACCGGACACTGTCTTATAGGTCGGCATGCTAAAAGACTCGGCCTCTTTTCAAAGGACTTCTATAGAAGATGTCAAAAAACTTAGGTTGACCAAATTGGAATGTTAACATATAACTTATGTCAGAATTAAAGGCTAATTTAGTGCTCCAAAAAAAATGTTGCCGCTGCACCCCTAATGGTAAAACCGTATGGTCGTTCTGACTGCCGATGGAAGTTAGGATGACCATAGCCGAAACGATGTTAAAGGTAAGTGCAACAAAGTTCTAGTAATACATGAATTAACGGCTAATTAAAGGCTTTCGAATCAGCCCTATTCTGATCAGTTCGGCCCACCCTGTCTCGAAATATGCACCCCTGTGAATAAAACTCAACCCCCCTAAAAGTATGTTCGTATATCTAGGCGTATAGAACTAGCAACAATTCTGGAATTGGTTTCCAAATTAATAATAACTGAATGCTTAGTTGTTCTCACAGCCCCTGATTTTACCACTCCACCTCCTCAGTCAAAACCCACCACCTGTATACCCATTTTTGTGAATCTAGGCATACAGAGAAGCTACGAGTCTATAATAGGTCTTAAAATTTCTCCTGATTTAACGGCTGCCCGTGAGCCAAGCGTACCTACCTACCTACCTCCCTTTGTCTCAGTTCTTTTTATTTTATAAAGCGGACGACGTAAATACGGACTAAAGTTTTTAGGTTATGAAACGTAAAGGAAAAAATTGCAGGTTAGTACATTTTTATACTCTAGATGAAATCATATAGAGTATTATAAGTTTAATCCAGCCCAAAAGTTTGTAACGCATAGAACCAAGCCTCGGACGAAAAAAAGTTATATATTATTTTTTGTTTATTTGGGGCCAAAAACCTCAAATCCGCTTGAAGTCCGTTTGTCCGTCCGTCCGTCCGTCTGTCCGTGAACACGATAACTCAAGAACGCCTTCACCTAGGATCTTGAAATTTTGAATCTGGATGTTTGGTTGAATTTGTAAGGCTAAGTTCGTTAACGGGCAAAATCGTCCTACTCCTTTGGATAGCTGCCATACAAAATGTCCTTAAAACACGTGCTCAAGAATATTGGTCGATAACTTCAGAAGGGTATAAGCTACAACTTTGAAATTTTGTGTGTGTTATTTCTCCAATGGTTGGAGCTAAATATATGGTTATGAAGAAAATCCTGTTAGTCCTTCGTGTAGCTGCCATACAAATATCATGTCAAAACGTCTTCACTAAATTTACGGAACTTGGAAATTTTGTACAAATTAGTTTTGAGTAAAAACAAAGTTTGAGTTTACTAATCAGCGAAATCCTTTTACTCCTTCTGGTAGCTGCCATACAAAATGTCCTTAAGACACGTGTTCAACAATATTTTTCGATAACTTTTGAACGCTTCAAGCTACGAATTTGAAATTTTGTACACGTTCATTTTTAAATGGTTCCAAGGAAAAGGATAAATATGTAAGAAATCGAGTGAGTCCTTCCTGCACCTCCCATGTGAAAGTCCTTCAAAAAGGACATTTTTTTTCGGTGACTTACTCAGTTCAAGATATGAAATTAAACACTGAATATTGTCTTTTAGGTTTCAGTAGCAATCTAATGGCAGTCCTTAATAAAGGACATACAACATGCACACACGTAATTCTACTTTATCCCCAACTACAATATAAATCGGAGTTCAGTATTCATCTAGAGTATTATACGATTGGCTTGCAGCCGATCGTGACTGCAGTATGTTTTTTAAACCGATCACAATACTGTATTATTGAAATAATAAAGTAAGAGCAATAAAAACATATCTTGTCTTGTCTCTACTTTTTACTCAAAAATTCAAAAATAGAAGATCACGATAGAAACACCACTTTAGAGCATTGCCAAAATATTACACTCCATGTCCTTTTAAAATCTCACCATTCTGTTGAGTCTTATTTTCTCGCTAACTGGTTAATCGATAACTCGAATTTCGGTCAATACGTACTTGTGTACTACCGCGATTCTTGTATAACACGAACTTAGGATTCTACTGATATTAATCAATGCGAGAAAACTCGTTGTGTAAAGGTCGTGACACAATGAAAGCAGAAAGCAGCGGCAGAAGCAGAGACGAAAACAGTGCTGCTTTTTCTATCTAAATTTTTAAATTTTGCTTCTGCTTCAGTATTGCCAACGTAAATCCCTTAAGAATTGGAAATGTTGTCAGCAATGGAAATGTTAAAGGTATCAAAATTGTCTCCATATACTCGTATTTAATGATCATTTTAAACTAAAAGCTCAGAAAAATCAACGGAATCAAAGTATTTTCGTCCGCTCAAACAAGAGACTATACTTGTTATTCTTGACAGTTAGCGTGGACACATTTTTCCCTGCTTCTTCTTTCGGTGGCAGTTAGCATGGACACATTCTTCTCTGCTTCTGCTTTTATTTTAATTCATTAAGCGGAGAAAAAAGCAGCACTGTCGACGCTGCTGTCGCTGCCGCTGCTTTCTGCTTTTATTGTGTCACGGCCTTAAAGTATTTTCCATCACTACTCGTGGGTTTTGTATTTATTGCAGTGCAATATTTGATGTTCGAGAATGGTAGCCACTTGATTCGATTTATTAAGGAGCGGTTATGCACACTGCAGTGAATAAAAAGAAATTCACAATATTTTTTCTCTGTTTAGCACACCATTTTAGGTCCTTCCATCTTATTCAGAAGGACATACTCTAATCAGCGGCGAATTGTGTTTGAATTGAAAAGGGTTTTTGTTTTAGGAATTGATTAATTTCTTATGTTTACTGCATGTTCTATTTCTCCAAGAAGCGGGGAATAGATCATGACTTCGAACTCCCGAACTCTGAACTTCCATCCGTAAGCTGACTGGACTGTACACTACTGTGTATTAAAGACTAACTTGCTAAGTCCAGTTTGGTATCCTAAAAATTATTATGGTCAGTGTTTTGTGTCACTTGGTCAGCCAATATTACTTCTGCACGTCCTGGATACTACGTCTGCAACCGGGAAACCTCATACTATCCTGTTCCATTAACTTGTGTTAGAGTCACACAAATAAAAAACTGTAACAGTTTTGTTTCAAATTTAGTTCCCCAATGTAAATATTTTACAGCGTAACCCGTAAAATTTAAAATATTTATCAACTTTCAGGAAAGCCGGACGATTTTAATTAAATTCTACAGCAAGAACTTACTATGAAGATTCAAACGACGCACCTGCCATAAATCCATACACAAATTGCAATATTTAATTTACAGGGAGAAATTTTTAATGGAATGTTGTTTAATTTTCGTGAGTCGATTGAACTTTGAACGTCATTCAAAATTCACCAGTCTAAAACAACCTCTCTGCATAGACCAATAACAAATTCGATGACTCACTGCACCAACGCATTTAATTATACGCCAAAAATTGATGGCAAATATGCTGCCAAACATAATTATTGTGATTCATATTGCAATTTCGGTATGTTAGGGTTGAAACTGAAAATTTGCATTTTCGGTGGTAGAGAATTCGATACGAGTTTGTTGACTCGCTCCCATGTTTCCCTTCATGGTCAATGGCGTCCGATGGTAACTGAATCCTGAAATTAGCTCATTCCGCTTGATTCTCTTAAAATCACAAAATTTTCAAAAGAAAAAAACTCATCAATTAAGAATTTGCATATTTTGACTGACTTTAGGCGACGTACGACAGGGGTTCGGGCCAATTTTTGAAATTTGATCCTGGCTAGATGGCGGTCAAGTGCTTCGCGTACCACAAAGAGGTTAACGAATACCCTCACTGTCCTGAATTTTTTTTTTAACGATATACCCTAACTAAAGGGGCATCTTAATTAAATTCCTGTCGGGAACAAAGTGTATGTATTTGTTTCAATAAGTCAATACAGCGCTTAAGGAGCTGCACCCAAAAATCTGATGATAATTAATTTGATTGTCGTACGGACAATGCAATTGCCGATGCAGAAAAACATTGCCAGCAAACAAAGCAAAATTTGTTGAAATCGGTTTTTGTGCTTTAGTTTCAAAATTTCGTTCGGAAGATGTCGATTTTAATCAACTTCATTTGTTTCCAATCGTTTAATTATTGCAGGCTGTTCTGTCCAGTCACTTGTTTATGCATGGTCAACCGTTAACAGATCATTAATCTCTATTCCCTTCCAAATGGTTCAATAATTAGACTCGGTTAATTAAAACGCACACCCACACCACATATGCACATGTTTTATTATTGCCCATTATGTAGAATGTTGGTACCTACCGCTAAAATGCATGTAGTTGCAATTTAGACGTAATTGTTCCATCAGTAGAACAACCGATCCGAATTAATTGGAACATATCCGTATTTTTGATTCGAACGTTGAACAAAAATCACTCAGTTACCTGTCGTTGACTCTGTAACGAATTTCTTTTCAGTCGAATTTCATTGGTCACTTTAGAATGCACCAGAACTAAACTATGATTTTGATGAATGTTTAAACGCCTGATGAGTGACAAGTTGAAGTGTCATTTATCTATTTAATGACAAGAAGGAAATTAAATTTGTACAGTTTTTGAACAGATCTTAAAAAAACAGATTCATGATAAATTCATAAGGAAACAGAGCAACAGTCACCACAGGACAGAAATCAATCGTGGCATTTTTTGTAGATAAATTTAAGTAAATTTATTAATTCAATGGTAACACTTTGAAATCCAGTTCTCTGAATCGCGATATTTCGGGTGATGGGGTTGTGACATAAAGGAAAAAATCATTGAGAGATACGTTACAAAGTTTTAAGATACGGTAACCATCTATGGGCGCATCATAATTTAAATTAGAAACGAACTACCTATACCTAAAAACATTTGGGAAAAGAAAAACGTTTGACTATCTGAAATAAAAAACATACTGCAGTCACGATCGGCTGCAAGCCAATCGTATAATACTCTAGATGAATACTGAACTCCGATTTATATTGTAGTTGGGGATAAAGTAGAATTACGTGTGTGCATGTTGTATGTCCTTTATTAAGGACTGCCATTAGATTGCTACTCAAAACTAAAAGACAATATTCATTGTTTAATTTCACATTTTTAACTGGGTAATTCATCGAAAAAAAATGTCCTTTTTGAAGGACTTTCACATGGGAGGTGCAGGAAGGACTCACTCGATTTCTTACATATTTATCCTTTTCCTTAGAACCATTTAAAAATGAACGAGTACAAAATTTCAAATTCGTAGCTTGAAGCGTTCAAAAGTTATCGTAAAATATTGTTGAACACGTGTCTTATGGACATTTTGTATGGCAGCTACCAGAAGGGGAAAAAGGATTTCGCTGATTAGTAAACTCAAACTTCGTTTTTACTCAAAACTAATTTCTACAAAATTTCCAATTCATAGCTAAAAGATTACTTGAGTTATTGAAAGTTCCGTAAATTAATTGAAGACGTTTTGACAGGATATTTGTATGGCAGCTACACGAAGGACTAATAGGATTTTCTTCATAATCATACATTTAGCTCCAACTATTGTAAAAATAATACATACAAAATTTCAAAGTCGTAGCTTAAAGCCTTCTGAAGTTATCGGCCAATATTCTTAAACACGTGTTTTAAGGACATTTTGTATGGCAGCTACCTGAACGAGTAAAAGGATTTCGCTGACTAGTAAAGTCGAACTTTCTTTTCACTCAAAACTAACTTGTAAAAAATTTTGAATTCGTAGCTAAAAGATTACTTGAGTTATAGTGAGTTTCGTAAATTAAGTGAATACATTTTGACAGGATATTTGTATGGCAGCTACACGAAGGACTAACAGGATTTTCTTCATAATCATATATTTAGCTCCAACTATTGGAAAAATAACACGTACAAAATTTCAATGTCGTAGTTTGAATCCTTCTGAAGTTATCGGCCAATATTCATAAACACGTGTTTTAAGGATATTTTGTATGGGAGCTACCAGAAGGAGTAAAAGGATTTCGCTCACTAGTAAACTCGAACTTCCATTTCACTCAAAACTAATTTGAACAAAATTTTGAATTCGTAGCTAAAAGATTACTTGAGTTATAGTGAGTTTCGTAAATTAAGTGAACACATTTTGACAGGATATTTGTATGGCAGCTACACGAAGGACTAACAGGATTTTCTTCATATTCATATATTTAACTCCAACTATTGGAAAAATAACACATACAAAATTTCAATGTCGTAGCTGAAACCCTTCTGAAGTTATCGACCAATATTCATGAGCACGTGTTTTAAGGACATTTTGTATGGCAGCTACCCGAAGGAGTAGGACGATTTTGCCCGTTAACGAACTTAGCCTTACAAATTCAACCAAACATCCAGATTCAAAATTTCAAGATCCTAGGTGAAGGCGTTCTTGAGCTATCGTGCTAACGGACAGACGGACGAACGGACGGACGGACGTCAGACGGATTTGAGGTTTTTGGGCACAAATAAACAAAAAATAATGTATAACTTTTTTTCGTCCGAGGCTTAGTTCTATGCGTTACAAACTTTTGGGCTGGATTAAACTTATAATACTCTATATGATTTCATCTAGAGTATAAAGATATCAGTTGCAGCTGAAGTCCTGACTAGTTAGCAAAGTGCTGCAGAAGCCAGGTTCGAACGGAGGGGGGGTTTTATGGGTTCAACCCCCCCCCCCCCCAAATTATGTAATTAAAAAATGACAACTAAATGTAACTAATACGAGACGCGTAAATTCTTTTACATGCTAATTACTTGAGCTGAGTTAAGTTGTAGTTTTCAAACGAATTTCAAATCAACTCGTAATTCCATAAATCCATGAAAACAGGCGCGCCGTAGGGAAGGCCAGGGGGGCCGGGACCCCCCCAGCTCCCTGCTTGGACCCTCCCAGAAAAATAATTCTGGCCCCTTCCAGAAAAAATTTTCCTTCCTATCTTACCGCAAGCACTTTACTTGTTAATTGTTTTTTGTCAAATGGTAACAATATAAAAGAATCTCTTAAAATTAACGAACCAAATCTCAACTGACTTTTGAAAATAACAAGACATTTTTAAATTTTACAATCATTGTTCTTTCGATCTGACGAGAGCTTTACAAGATTTTTACAATTTAGCAAAATAAATTGGAAATTGTTTTTGAAACAACGAGATTCTCATGAAATATTTTGGAGTTTTACGAAATTGTAACAAGATCTTCTTCAAGTTCATAAACTAAAGAAGATTTGTTTTTGAATGTAAACAGCTTTTTTTGAGAATAATTTTGAATTTTCCGAGAACTTTAGAAGATGTTTTCTATTTTACAAATTAAAGTAGAAATTTGTTTTAAACATAACGAAATATGCATCACATATTTTTTGATTTTATGAGATCCAAGAATAAATATATTATTGTTAAGTAGAATTGGTTTTTGAATATAGCGAGTTTTTTATGAAATTCATACCTACGATATTGGCTTCGTATATTTGGATTTTTTAGTATATACAACAATGTGAACAATTTTTTGTTACTGAAGTCTTACCAATATATTATTTACTTCAAATTTCATGGTATTGAAATCAGAAAACTTTTGGTTATATGTTTAAATATATATTATAAATAGTAATCATAACTAATAATGTATATTAATATTCCAGTACTTATTTCAGTTAAAAAGAACAAATTAAAATTGGAAAATCAAGTAACTTCAAGGAACGTATATAGTTCGACTTCGGCAAAGTCAAGCTGTATAAGCCAATAAAAATAAATGTAAAATAATTATTATATTATATATATAATATGTAAAATGCATTATTTTTATACTCTAGATGAAATCATATAGAGTATTATAAGTTTAATCCAGCCGAAAAGTTTGTAACGCATAGAACCAAGCCTCGGACGATAAAAAGTTATATATTATTTTTTGTTTATTTGTGGCCAAAAACCTCAAATCCGCCTGACGTCCGTCCGTCCGTCCGTCCGTCCGTCCGTCCGTCCGTCCGTCCGTCCGTCCGTCCGTCCGTCCGTCCGTCCGTCCGTCTGTCCGTTAGCACGATAACTCAAGAACGCCTTCACCTAGGATCTTGAAATTTTGAATCTGGATGTTTGGTTGAATTTGTAAGGCTAAGTTCGTTAACGGGCAAAATCGTCCTACTCCTTCGGGTAGCTGCCATACAAAATGTCCTTAAGACACGTGTTCAAGAATATTGGTCGATAACTTCAGAAGGGTTTAAGCTACGTCTTTGAAATTTTGTATGTGTAATTTTTCCAATAGTTGAAGCTAAATATATGATTATGAAGAAAATTCTTTTAGTCCTTCGTGTAGCTGCCATACAAATATCCTGTCCAAATGTATTCACTTAATTTACAAAACTCACAATAACTCAAGTAATCTTTTAGCTACGAATTCGGAATTTTGTACAAATTAGTTTTGAGTGAAAAGGAAGTCGGAGTTTACTAATCAGCGAAATCCTTTTACTCCTTCTGGTAGGTGCCATACAAAATGTCCTTAAAACACTTCTTCAAGAATATTGGTCGATAACTTCAGAAGGGTTTAAGCTACGTCATTGAAATTTTGTATGTGTTATTTTTTCAATAGTTGGAGCTAAATATATGATTATGAAAGAAATCCTGTTAGTCCTTCGTGTAGCTGCCATACAAATATCCTGTCAAAATGTATTCAATTAATTTACGAAACTCACTATAACTCAAGTAATCTTTTAGCTACGAATTCGGAATTTTGTACAAATTAGTTTTGAGTGAAAAGGAAGTTCGAGTTTACTAATCAGCGAAATCCTTTCACTCCTTCTGGTAGCTGCCATACAAAATGTCCTTAAAACACGTGTTCAAGAATATTACCAATAACTTCAGAACGGTTTTAGCTACGTCTTTGAAATTTTGTATGTAGTATTTTTCCAATAGTTTGAGTTAAATGTATGATTATGAAGAAAATCCTATTAGTCCTTCGTGTAGCTGCCATACAAATATCCTGTCAAAACGTTATCACTTAATTTACGGAACTCGCTATAACTCAAGTAATCTTTTAGCTACGAATTCGGAATTTTGTACAAATTAGTTTTGAGTAAAAAGGATGTTCGAGTTTACTAATCAGCAATCTTTTACTCCTTCTGGTAGCTGCCATACAAAATGTCATTAAGACACGTGTTCAACAATATTTTTCGATAACTTTTGAACGCTTCAAGCTACGAATTTGAAATAGTTCCAAGGAAAAGGATAAATATGTAAGAAATCGAGTGAGTCCTTCCTGCACCTCCCATGTGAAAGTCCTTCAAAAAGGAAATTTTTTTTCGATGACTTACCCAGTTCAAGGTATGAAGTTAAACACTGAATATTGTCTTTTAGTTTTGAGTAGCAATCTAATAGCAGTCCTTAATAAAGGACATGCAGCATGCACACACGTAATTATACTTTATCGCCAACTACAATATAAATCGGAATTCAGTATTCATCTAGAGTATTATACGATTGGCTTGCAGCCGATCGTGACTGCAGTATGTTTAATAATTTGTTTAAATTTGGACTGCAAGATTGATCTTCCACAATTGTGTTATAGAACATCTGTTGGATAAAAATCAGAACATTTGATGCTGCGTGTGGGTAATCAACATCGAAACTCTAAACTATTTTGTCAGCGATATCTAAAGCTTGTAAAACGTTTCTGCATATAAAGTTATGATCAGAACCATTAACTGCAATTTGATCAAATTCATATTTTTATTGCCCTATTGTGATAATACGAGCAGTAGGTACTTGAATAATTTATATTTTTCGCTCCTTTAAAATAATTCAAAAATGAGTTCTGTCCATCTCTCACAGGTTTTCCAGTTCGTTTTAAGAATGCAGGAAGTAAGTACAATAATGAGTTTTTGACATCAATAACAAAAGAAAACAGTTAGATACCTATATAAATTGTAGAAACAATAAAAACTACAATCTGATAAATTAAGCTCTTGTTTCGTAAAATCCTTAAAACCCCTCCTGAACTGTGGGTCAAGAGTAAACATTTTTTATTGGGCTTTAAGATATATGCAAGATATATGGCCCCCCCCCCCCCCGGGGGGGGGCCCCCCGAAATAATTTTCTGTGTTCACGCCTGGCAGAAACCATTACATTATTTCGAGCCTCATTTCGTGGTTAAGTATTGCAGTCGTAGCCGAAAAAGGTGGTGACAGACCCTTCACCTAAAAATCGCCACAATTAATAGTGTTGTAGGAAGAAAAAAAATCACCAGCCTCGAATTCTTCCATCCCAGCCAAATATATTTTTCCACGATTTTATATAAAAACCTGCCAATAGTCTGGGCGCAACTTTATTATTTTTTGGGAAGAAGTCCGAAACGCGTTTAAAACTGAGATGCGGTGTAGGTTACTATGCAACTCCCTTACAACCTTTTAGGGTTGAATATCTAAAAATTTTGAAATTATCTTTCTGGCAATTATACAGGAAGCCTTAAGGTGCTCTTACACGAGCGATTTAAATTGGCCAATTTGCAGCAATATTCGTCAATTTTGACGTCACGACAATATGAAGCAGCACACAGCAGCGATAGCATTAGATCAACTCGTTGCTGAATTGTGATGAGCGATATTGACCAATATCTAGCAATTCGGCAATAAAGGCTTACACGAGCAATTCAGTCTATGAACAAAACGAAAGCAAACTTCACAAACAAATCTAAAATTTAAAATAAAACTTGGAACGCCATTATAAAGCGAAACTTGACAAATACGAAATTCAAAACAAAACTTGACAATTAAATCACCGAACAAGGACGATTGCTCGGAATTTTCCAAGTCAGTGGAAATACAGCAACTATAGGGCGAGCATTACCAGTAATCTATGAAAACATTGCCACATTGCCGAAATATTGCCGCAACTAACATGATATTGCCCTGTATTGCAATTAATTGCTCCACTAGTTTTGGCAATAGTCGTCGGGCAATCAATTGCTTGAAAAATTGCTCGTGTAAGAGCACCTTTAGGAAGTAAAAATAAATTCGATATCTCATCAGATTTAAGAAATATGTAGAAATTTGTGAAAATCTGTGCAACTCGCTTGCGGTTTAACTTGCGGTTTGGATATCAGAAAATACTAGAATCGGCTTGTAGGCTATTATATAAAAATTCTGCAGAAGTTAATCAAACCTAAAGAGATATATAAAATTGTGAGAACGTATGTCACTCCCTTACACCCACTTGGGGAAATATTCAAAAATCTTGAAATTAGTTCTTAAATAGATAGCCCGAAGGAGTAAAAACCCATTTAATGTCTTATCAGATCCAAGAAATATGGCGGAATTCATGAAAACGTGTTCAACCCTTTCATTTATTCTCAGGGGTTGAAAAGGGAAAAACTTTGAAAACGTGTTTTACGTGACTATAAATCAAGCCCGGGGAAGTGATAAGTTATTCGATATTCAATCACACCTGAAGGACATGGCTGAATTCGTGAAAATGTACATACACAACCCTTTACACCCCCTTAGGGTCGAATTTAAAAAAATCCTGAAAACATTTTCTAGGCATTTATGTTAAGAATCTACAGAATAAAAGTTAATTTAAAATCTTAGAAGACCTAATAGATATGACGAAATTTGTGGAAATATATGCAAATTTTTTTTGTCCCCGTTCCGTGCGCCAATGGATAATTTTTGCATCTAAATTACCCTTCGAGCAGATCTACATGTATAATACAAACCATGTTTCAACTGTCGTGCATTAACCGTTCTATAGATAGGGAAAACACCCCCCATCCCTGTACCACACTATCTCCTTTAAAAATTATATTTTTGCGATATGCCACTATACCTAGTTTCAGCTATCCATCAATAGATGTGTTTTTTTGCGCATTTATCTAGATCAGAGCAGATTAGAAAATTTATATACAAAATAACAACAACATTGCTGTTTTCATGACTTTTTATAACTTTTTTTCCATAGATAGTAGGCTAGATTAGAGAATTTTTCGCGAATAGCTGCTCCCCGTGAGCTCACTGAGGCAGCTATTCGCGTTATATTCTCTAATTTAGCCTACTATCTATGAAAAAAAGTCATAAAAACAGCAATGTTATTGTTATTTTGTATATAAATTTTCTAACATGCTCTGATCTGGATAAGTGCGCAAAAAAACACACCTAATATGGTTTCTTCAGATATAAAAATCGGAACTTTTTCTTTATTACCCTCCAGAAACCGCGAATTTCATTTTTCTAGCGCAATTGGTTCGTGAGATATCGCAATCTAAAGTTTCAATTACGTTATGCTATGTTTCAATTTTCTAGAATAAGCCGTTCCTGTGATACGAAAAACCACCCCCCACCTCAGTACCTTGCTACCCCTATCAACAATTTTATTTTTCCGGGATGCTTCTATAGTGACACTATTTTGTCGTGAATTTTTAGCTTTCTACTTTTGGCGGTTTTTGAGAAATAAAAATCAAAATTTTGACCCTTCTACCCGCTCCCACCATCACCCGCATTCTTTTCTGGTAGAAACCAAATTTTTATCTGCCTGATATAATTGGTTCGAAAGTTATTGTAATCCAAAGTTCTTTATCCCCAATCCCTACACACTACGTCCCTACTTAAAAATTTTATGTTGTAACCTGCTGCCATCAACCGTTCAGGAGATATGGACTTTATAATGTTTCAATCCCAGCTTCCAAGCGTTTTGGACGCATTCCCCCCCCCCCCACTCTTCCTTACCCCTCAACCCCTATCGACAAATGGGCCCACTATCATAGTTCTACATGACTTCCAAGTTTCAGCCTCCTACCATAAGTGGTTCCAATAGTTTTTTAATTTTAAACACTAGATTGGTAAAATTTGAAAAATTTGAAAATTTTCTTTCCAGCTACGGAATAAAAACCATTCAATTTTTTTTTGAGAATGATGGAGCATGCTCTATCGTTGATCGGTTCGAAAACTTCAAGTTTTGACCACCCATACCACCGAAACCACCCAAACCGAAATTTGAATTTTTGGTTCACTTTTTATTTGAAGCCCTTTGTGGTACCCGAGTATTTAATAAATTGAGACATTGCGGAATACCAAATCCTGTAATTCAATTAATACCACAAAGTTAAATATTTGTCAGATGGTGGAATTGCCTAATTTTTGTTTGCCACATTATTTTATTTGCTCGTCTATTTTGGTGGAAAAAAATTGCCCCAAATTTTTCTCATATTTTCTTAGTCAAATATTTGACAGCATGGCATACTAAACAGAATAATAGACGACTGCCAAATTATGTGATTGAAGAGGTAAAAAATATTAAAATATTGTTGCGAGCTAGGGGTTCGTCGGGATTTCAAGAAAAACACAATTCGCTTAAAATCAATAGAAATAACAATGATTTATTATTCGCATTCAATATAATCCCACTACCAGCAACGCTGACCGAATTTATATACAACCTGATCACTGCTCAATTGCTACTACCAATTTAAATCGCTAATACCTTCGCGTACAAACTGATCGTCGTCTCGCTGTGTAGTTAAAACTGAGTCGGCTGCAAACTCTATCGTGCTTATATACTGCATGGGTTGAGTCGGGAGCTTTCCCAAATATTCGGAGGTGTGTGTGGAATGTTCGGAAAATGTTGACCACAGACCGAGAAGGAGAAAAGCGTTCGAGAAGAATGGTGAACATTATAGAACTTTTCAGATTTTTCCACGCCTTTCTCATTGGGTATTGCGAGGTGGGTTGACTGTGGATTGTCGTGCGAAGGCGGACCCTCAATACTATTTTACATCTACGATCAGTTCGATTAGATAAGTTCAAAATTTTTGCTTTCTTTTCTACTTTTATTGTTCACTTTTTATTTCGGCTTGTACGGACCAAAGAAATGAAATTGAATAAATTTCGAAAGGTATCCAATCTTCTAAAATTCGCAATATGTTACCAAACACAATAAACCCGTAAAGCAGCTGAGACTTGATCAATTTTAATAGCATCGAAGTCACGATCTTAGGAGGCTCGGAATATTATAATTTTCTTAAGCTGCAATACGATACCTGGAAAGATCAAAGGGCGTTAACATCATAATTATCGCCTTTATGCAAAAATTTCGCCATATCGTCTGATATAAGCGCATGCATGTGAGCACTGGCTGCCGTTATGGCATTATCACGGTTTATTCATTAGTCAACATAAATTAATATTTTTTTTACTGTGGCTCTCAAAGATCTTAAGGAACATATTCACTCGGGGTAGAAGAAAAAACTGGAACTTTCTGTTCGAATAAATTTTATGGGCCATTTGTCGCATTCAAAATAAGAAAACACGATTCGAATATGGCGAATGAAAGAAAGGTGCCGGTGAAGATCTCGTTCTCCCCACGACAAGCCGGCCGGCCGGCCGTCTTAAAGACATTTGCAAGAAGCATAATAATACAAGAAGCAGGTAGCATCGTGTTGGATCTTTTGCTGGTCGAACGTGAACCGAAACTCAAATCCAGGTGAAATCGAATAAGGTCCGGGCTCGGCGATCTTGTGCATCTCCTTAAGGTCTTTCATGTGTCCGGTTTTGATTTATTTGCTTGCCGTTCTTGTACATCTCATCCCGATTGGGCTATAGCTCATTAAGTACTGTTAGTCGGGCTTAATCTGGATGGCTTCCAGGTACAGGGGGTTGGGGATGACTTCATTCTCAAGCAATGGTTCTCTTGGTGTTTCTATTGATCGACCAGGTAGAACAACGAAAGGTGTAATCTTCTAGGAATGCTCGTCTTCTTAGTCTTGTGAAAGACTGCAAGGGATTCTGCTGAAGGAATTCGGATCACCTACTGTGATGTTCTGTGTTGGTGTCACAGATTGTATAGGCTCATATGAATGAATTTTTGAAAGCGATTAGTCTAGGATCAATTGTTCAGATTATAATGATTGTATTTTAAGTCTATCCATTTATTTAATGAATAATTTTTAATGTATTTCAGAACTTCTTGTTAGATCAGTTCATGTTATCCTCAAGATGCCGCTTATCTGATACTAAAGTGAATCTGTTCAATTGATTTTATCGAGAGATGAGGCGATTCACTTCGCTGAGAAACCTGTTTAAGGGGTTATGCCACTCTAGAGGCTGAAAAAATAGGTCTTTTTCGGGATTTTTTTTCAGAAAAACTACAAAATAAATCGACATTACGAAAATGGATATTTATAATACATGTTATTGACTATGTACTGGAATTTTTTTTAAGCAATTAAATTCAAAATGGCGGCTGTGCAGCGTTTTTGCGGGCACGTCTCCGTTTTTCCAGGGTCCATGGGCGGACACCTAGTGCCTGTAATTTTTGAATTATGATAAGCTAATAAATTTATTTCGATTACATATAACAACAGCCAGAGAAGTACGTACGATTTTTTCGATATTTTGATTTTTAGCCAAATGGCGCACACCTAAAGTGAAAAGTGTGAAATTTGCCTAAAAAATCGTCAGAAAATTGTTAATAACAAATGAACTATACAATATAAAAAAAAAATCCTACGTACTTCCATGGACAATATAGTTTTAAAGATATATTCATAATTTCAAGTGAATCGGTTGCAAATTGTCCGAGTTATGTTTCCGGCCAGCTTGAAAAATGTAGTTTTGAGATAAACGCGTTTGAAGTTTTGAGTAGTTGAAAATCATGAATAATTTTGCAGGCGGCCTTGTACTAAAATTAAAAAACCAAGTCTTTAGATACTTTTTTCGGCCATAATCTTTTGGGACAGCATTTCTGAGGTCCTAAGGAACAATTTAAAAAAAAAAAAAATCGATTTTTCAAAAACTCTAGAGTGGCATAACCCCTTAAAATACGTTAGACTCGGTTCGATATGCACTCGAAACAGTACTTGCATATTCTTAAAATTATTTTTTTTACGTGATAATGGGATGACTTTCACCTGAGTGGGCCATTTTTCAAAAATTAAATTGTTATATCTCAAGAACCGTACCAGATATGATGTTAAAAATTTTACAGGAGTTGGGCCCTGTAGAGTTCTAGCAGAGTAAACATTTTTGGGGATGCGGGTGGGAGGGGGGTAGAAAGAATCTGATTTTTATTTCTCAAAAACCGTCAAGAATAGAGCGCTTTTCACGAATTTCTTTGTATCTCTAATGCAAATCGTGCTATCTACGGGATCTTTATATAAGCGCCTAAAAACATTTTTCCAAATTTTTCGATATCCAACCCCTAAGGGGATGTGAAGTGGCTGTGTACATTTTTACGAATTTCGATATATTTCTTAGATCTAATCAGATATTGAAGTAAATTTCACTTCTAAAGGCTTTAAATTTAATCTGAGGAAAAACCCGATTTCGATATTAACCCCCTGGGGTGTAAGCTATTGTGAAAGTTTTCACGAATTCCGAATTTGCTTGTACTTTTATAGGCCTTAGATATAATGATCTAAAGATTAATTTCATGATTTCGCGATATACAACACATAAGAGTTTTACGAATTCCGATATATTATTTACACTCTAAGAAAAATTTGTTGAATTTCACTACAATTATTGTTGGCAACTAAATGCCAACAATAATTGTAGTAAATTTCACCTTATAGTAAAAATACTCATTTTTTGTGTGTAAAAATAAAGAAGTTAAAGTGTTAAATTTGTGTTAAAGTTTCAATATTTCCGCAACTTTAAAAAGTTTCATATTATCTTCTTGTCATGTACTAAATACAATATTGTAGTTGCAAAGGCTCCAGCCTACTCTCTAAAATAATTACAAACTGTGTCTATATATGGTATATTTAAGTACTATTGAAATAAATGAACTATGAACTAGTGTTAAGGTTCAGTAATTTTTAAACTAAAAATGATGTAAAATTACTACTCCAACTTGTAAAATTGCTGATTTTTAAACAAAAGTAGTGTACTTTTATGCATATATGAATTATTTGATCCAATTCTTGAAGTGAAATTACTAGTGCAAAGTAGTACTTTGCACTATAGTTTTCTTGCTTTTGCTTGGCACTGGAGACATTTTACAATGAAATCCGTCAACATAGCACATACTTGTACCTATCCAAAGCGCAAATCAATAATTATAGGGATTATTTATTACTTCCGTTGCAATAAATAGCAGTTAAAAGGGTTTCCAACAACATCCCACAATGCAAATCTACATATTTTTTTAACCTCCAGAAGAAAAGATTTCATAATTAAACGCAATATATAGAATTAAATGAAGAATATATTCGTAATTAAGTAATAATACAAATTTAGATTTGTAATTAAAAAATCTGCCAATGGTCTGGGCGAAACTTTATTATTTTTCGGGTCAAAGTTCGGGAGCGGTCAAAGTCGGAGTGTATCATGAGTTGCTTCGAGATTATTAGATTTCTTGGAAAATTATTTTTGTTCTTAATATAAAAATATTTAAAATAGAGATTTTTAGAACAAGATTTTAAACATTGAAAAAGTCCGTGTAGACTATTCGAATTTCAGTATATTATGTACACTATAAGCCCATAGAAGTAAAGACGAAATTGTTGCCTTATCAGAATTATATAGTCGAATTGTTAAAACGTATACAAATCCATTACTTTCACTTGGGGTTTGAATTTCAAAAAAATTGTGAAACAGGTTTTTAGACGATTTCATAAGAAGCAACTTGATATCTCATGAGACAAGACGGATATTGAAAAATTTGTGAAAACGTAAGTAAACTCTTCACACCCCCTTGGTTCTTGAAATTCGAAAAATCGTGAAATTGGTTTTAAGGTCATTACATCAAATGCCGTAATAACCAATTTTATATCTCATCAGAACTAAGGGATGGCAAAATTTGTGAAAATATATGCAAACCCTTGGGGGCTGAATATCCAAAAATCGAGAAATGGGTTTGTAGGCGATTATATAAAAAGTCTGTGGAACTGAAAAGCGATCTAATATCTCATCAAACCTAAGAAATATGTCGAAACTTTGAAAAGCATACAACCCCCTTACACCCATTAGGATTGAAAATCTAAAATACTGAAATTGACTTTTTGGCTTTTTTATATAGGAAACCTTGGGAAGTAAAAATGAATTCGATATATCATCAGATATGCAACCTCCTTACACTCACTTGGGGGTTGAATATCCAAAAATTCTGAAAGGAGTTAATAAATAAATATGAAGACAGCACGAGAAAGTAGGAACCAATTCAATTTCTTATCACTTCTAAAAGAAATGACGGAATTCGTGAAAACGTGTTCAACCCGTTTATACCCTCTTAGGGGCTGAAAAAACTTAAAAACAAGTTTTAGGCGATTATTACGCAAGCACGTGAAAGTGAAAAGATATTCGATATCTGATAAGAAGTGGGGATATAGTAGAATTCGTGAAAAATTTTACAACCCCCTTTGCACCCCCTTAGGGGTCGAATTTTAAAAAATCCTGGAAACGCTTTCTAGGTATTTATATGGAGAAGCCGTAGAATAAAAATAAATTCAATATTTGGGAAGACCTAATAGATATGACGAAACCCGTGAAAATATATGCATTCCATTTTCACTGATAATTTTTTTTGCCCCCCTCTGAACGCCAATGGATATTTGAAATTTTTTTTTATTTAAATTAGTTTTCTAGTTGATTTACATAAACGTACCAAGTTTCAACTTTGTAGCATAAGCCGTTCTATAGATAGGAAAAACACCCCCCACCCCTGTACCATACTACCCCTATAAAAAATTATATTTTTCCAACATGCTACTAATATAGCTCTATCCAAATACCAAGTTTCAGCTTTATATCATTATAGGTTGTCGAGATATTAAAATCGGAACTTTTTCCTTTTCACCCTCCCCCACCCTCACCCTCTACACCCACACCTCCTAAATTTTGTTTTCCGCTAGGGGTCTATTAGGCCTACTTCTGGTAAAAATTTTAAGCATCTATCTTAAACTGTTCTTGAGATATGATACGTGATTTTTTTGAAAAATTCTTATCCCCTCCACTTTCATGCTCCACCGCCCCCTTAAAAAATTTTACTTTCATCAAACTTCATTTGTCAACCTTTATACACAAACCAAATTTTATTTATCTAGTACAATTGGTTCATGAGATATCGTAATCTAAAGCTTTTCACCCCCCACCCCCGTACGCCACTTCCCCCACTCAAATTTTTGGTTCCGATCTATTCTCCTAGTATACCTACAGATATTCATTAAGTTTCAATTTTGTGACATTGACCGTTTAGGAGATATGGATTTTAGAATGTGTCGATCTCACCTTTTTTGCGTTTCGGACGCATTATTTTTCCCCCCACTCCCGAACCCCTTCACCTTTATCGGCAATTTTTTTGCAAATGGGTCCACTATCAAAGCTCTATATAAATTCCAAATTTCAGTCTCCTAGCATAAGCGGTTGCTGAGATCTAGAAACCAAAATTTTCCGTCTAAAACGCTTCCCCCTCCTCCAACCTTACACCCCCACCACTCCAAATTTGGTCACTTTAGGGGGCCAACCCACTCTACCCACGAAAAAAAATTCAATTAAATAGCTCATAGGGTTTGGGTGCTACGAGCCTTCAAACAATTTTGCGTACACCGGTAGACGTACGGCGTACGGCGTACGGCGTACGGCGGACAGACGGACTGAAATTTTTTTTTGCTTTTTTCGTGTCTACTCGTCATGAAACGTGAAAAAAAAAATTTTGAGGGTTGCAAATTTTTTTTTTTAGAAATCGATAACAATACTGTATTATTGAAATAATAAAGTAAAATTAAAAAGTATTCAATTTACCCAAATTTTTTTTTTTTTTTGCTTTATCATATTTTTTTAATAAGCGACGTATTGTGGTATCACTGTCGTATTGCTAAATATCTTATAATACTTTTCAAATCATATAGGATTTTAACCAAATTATTTATTTTGCAAATATTGCTTAAGGTCTTTTTCTTTCCTCGAACTTCATCCAGATAATACTTAAAAAAAAATCTAACAAAAAATTCAAGGGATTGAGAAATTTCTTTTGGGTATACTATGTTTAATTAAAACATAAAAAATGGCAATATCCTCTCTGAAAAGGGTTAATATGTCTGGACATACACTTGTCTTAATTTTAATTTTTTCAATTATGATGTAGCCTGTTCTTTAGTCTTCAGCTGTATCTCTAATGAAACAATTTAATGGATTTTATTATGTGTAAAAAATATTATATTATATCATATTAAAAAAATCGATATAGAAATAAATCGCAACAATAGAAATAATTTCCAAATAATTAATTTTATTATTATTAACTTACCAACAATTGCTATACAAGGAGAATTTGTTGGGACTGCGACTATAATTTCTTTAAAAGTTGTGCCAATCTAAACATTGAAAAATAAAAATAATATTATGTAAGGCTTACATCTCTATATATAAAAATGAATGTTTGTTTGTACGCTCCTAAACCATTCATCCGATTGCGATGGAACTTTGGTGATTTGTTGAAGGTACGCCCGCGAAGGTTTCTGGGTTAACAAAATTATTTAAAAATTGGTGGTACGAGAGTTATTTCAACATTTGAGTGTATTTCATATAGTTTAGCAGCAGTTCGTTCGTTTTCGGTGTATAAGTTATGGATGGTGGATAGAGTATAGTGGATGAAGGCTGGAGGATGGTGGATGGTGGATAGAGGATAGTGGATGTAGGATGTAGGATGGAGGATGGAGGATGAAGGGTGGAGGATGGAGGATGGAGGTTGCAGGAAGCTGGACGCAGGATGGAGGGTGGAGGATGGAGGATGGAGGATGGTGGATGGAAGATGGTGGATGTTGGATGGTAAATAGAGGATAGAAGATAGAGGATGGTGGATAGAGGATGGAGGATGGAGTAACGGGAGCAACGGAAGCAACGAGAGTAACGGGAGCAACTGAGCAACGGGAGTAAGTGGAGTAACGGGAGAAACGGGAGCGACGGAGCAACGGAAGCAACGGGAGAAATGGGAGCAACGGGAGTAACGAAGCAACGGGAGTTACGGGAGCGACGAAGTAACGGGAAGCAAGACTAGAAACCGCTGGCTTTGCAGTTTTGATAGTATAGCAACGTGAGCGTAAGCGTAGCTACGGGACGCGGCTAGTTTAGAATAAAAGAGAATTTGTCTAAATTGAACAAACAATAGGTTTTTATAATTTATTTTTAAATTCAGCTTAAAAATAATACTAACGTAAACGCATAATAATTGCAGTAATTATGTTTTCATTACTGTTAATTTTTAATTAATTTGTTTTGCGAATGCATAAAATGTTTCGAGATGACGGGTTTCTCTGATGCAAACATACTTTCAAAACTATCAGGGTCCAAAGTAGTTGAGCCATTAAAATGTTGCATTAAACATGGTCTTTCAAAAATAAACGGCCAATTTTTTGGTATTTCTTTTATAAAAGGAATGTGGACAGTGTTATTAAAATCCAATCTCTGAAGTGGATAGCGCTTCTTCAAATATTTCAAAGTTAGTTAGTTGCTTTTGTTCTTTGGTTTGTTGTTTACAACAAATTTGCTGCAAATATTTTTTTTGTCCTCTTAACTTCCTTCAATATCTTCTAAATTATTTGTTTATTGGTTCCCAATTTGGAACCGATCGCTTTAAAATATTTCTATTTTTTCGGTCTTTAATATGTACATTTGCATCAATTTCTGAAATATTTCTATGTGGAGGTCGATTGAGAAAATGTGTAATTTAAATGTATATGCATGTGCAGTGCATAGTTATATCTTTAAAATAACTTGATTTATTTTTGCACAAATTACATGAAAAACTGGATGATATATTTTGGTTTGTGCAACTTTTTTTGTTCAAATCTGAATGAAATCTATGCCAATGAGTTTGATTATGAAGTATAATTTGAATATTGCTTATAACAATTTGGCCATAAAATTCGACTTTTTCTTCCCTCTATGCAAATACATATGTTTATTGTACAAAAGCAAATGCAAAAAATAACCGCAATTATTACACTTAAATATTTTATTCTTACTCATATAATACTTGATACAAAAATGATACAAATACTTGAAAAGCACTTCACTCCTCAAATTTAAATTTAAACACAAATTAAATTGAATACACGGCAAAAAAACAAAAAAACTTTAATGCACAACGTCAGTGTAACAACTGAAGCTCTATCGCTTTCTTGTTAATATATGTTTCGTGATTACGCCAAATTTTTGATTATTATTACAGAAGTGTTAGTAAATTTACACAGAAGTAGTAAATTTACCCAAAAATTGATTATTTTTCATTTACTATTTTCTGTTTACACATCTAGAAACTAATATTACACAAGCTTGTAGTAAATTTAAACCAATCGTTTTCATTTAATATTTCAAAAACAGTGTATTTATACAATCTTCCGAATGGTTTACTGCAATAACTGTTGTATTTCTGACTAGTAGGGTAATTTTACACAGAAGAATACCACAATAATTATTGTAAAATCTGTTTAATTTTAAATACTTTAGGTCTAATGAATAGTAACTATATAATCGCCAAAAATTCAGTTTCAGAATATTTTGATTTTGACAACCCCTAAAGAGCTATGTCAATATTTGATCCCCTATGTTTTTATTGACATTAAAAAAATTACGTACATAAATAACAAAAATCTGGCAACAGTATGGGCACAACTTTATTATTTTATGGATAGAAGTCCAGAACGCGTTTAATGCTGAGATGCGGTGTAGGACACTATGCCTGACTGACAACCTAGTACGCTATTTGGAACGTTATTTTTTAGGTTGCCAAATGCATAGAACCCTTCACCACATCCCAGCATTACGCATTCCGGACTTCTACCAGAAACAGATTTGACAGATGTTGACAGATTTTTTAAAATTGTTTTCCTGCACTGAAAGGAAAACTATGTTTATTCCAAGGTTGCATTGACTATATTAAAGTTCTTCTAACTATTGTAAAACAGATATGTTTCCAATGATCATGGATATGGTGCTGCTAGCAATAGCATATCATTCGTAAAAACATAGTATAGTTGCATTAAACATATATCCGTACTGAAATTTAATATTGTTGTACCAATCATTCTCGTTACATGATGTAAAAATATATTATAATCACGACAACAATATTCTATGATCAGTGGAACCATGAAATTTGATAAAATAATTCCCACAACCATACGAGATATGGTGTGTGCAATCGAGTAAGGTAAGATATTAGATATGATTGTCACAACCATACTATAATTGACATAACTTTGAACGATCAGTGCAACTCTACCATTTGATTAGAGATGGTCAGTACAATCATGTTAGTTGACATATTATGATTACCGTAACCATACTGTGATTATGATAAGCATGAATATTATCAGTGCGACAATAGAATTTGTTAAAATATGGTGAGTACAATCATGTAAGTTCATATTTGGGTCATTCCATCAAGAATCGCCAAAGTTGTGACCTTAACATCTCCGATTCTTTTGAAATTTTTTTTACTTTAAGAACTAGTGAAAAAAATAATTGAAATTCAATTTTAGGTTTCTATCTAATTTTTTTTTGTTATTTATAGTATGTGAAAGTATGTTAAAGTTTGCTCAAAAATGGTGTCCGAGTCCTCTTTGAAAATTCATATCTCTGGTAATTTTTATGCTTTCATTATATATTTCTAGGGCATGTCACATGATGTTTATGATTGGCGTAACTGTTCTAATAAATAAGAAGGTTGCATGAATCACATACCTACCTTTCCACAACCATAATTTTGATTGAGCCAAACATAACATGTTTCCTAAAAATATAACTATGTTTCTAGTAACTATGTTACAGAATTTTTATGATGGGTGTAACCGTTCTAATGAAAAACATGGTTGCGTTAATTACACAACTAGGTTTTCACAAACATCATTTTCTTTGAGCCAAACATAACATGTTTTCTAAAAACTTAACTATGTTTCAAGTAACCATGTCACAGGATTTTTATGATTGGCGTAACCGTTCTATTAAAAAATAAGGTTGCGTGAATCACACACCTAGGTTTCCACAACCATAATTTTGTTCGAGACAAACATTGTATGTTTCCTAAAAACAAACACCATAGTTCTAGTAACTAGGTTGTAAAATTTTTTCTATAGACCTATAGTTATTACAAACATACATTCAGTTAGTACAACTGTGTTAAATGTTGTAACATGGTTGTGGCAATTATAACCTCAATCATAGTAAGGCTCTCCCAAAATATGGTGGCCATAATCATATTTTTTCTTGAGTGTGCTTCTTTATGGTGAAATTTTTGAATGAAATCTATAGAAATTAGGTCAGAACTTCTACCTACAAATCTGCACTAACATAAAAAACTCAATCAATTTTAAAGTCTAATAAATTTATTGGAGCAAACATGTGAAAAGCCAAGGGTTTTTAGTAATTTTTCATGGATTTTCTGTTGCTACTGAAAATATAATGAAACAGTTTTGTTCCACAGACTACTGAATTTTAAAATTTCTGCTTGATTTCCTCCATTCAAATTATATGTAGAAATACAAATTTAATTTTTTTTTCACGAAATCGCAACATAACTTTGCACTCAGATTTTAAATAAAAAAATATATCTAAATAAATAATTCTGTTCTCAGCGGAGTAGTTTTCCGCGTGGCCTTTTTGCAACATATTCGTATGTCCTGAAAGGCTTTTAAAAAATGTTCAAGGCAATTTTTTGTTCATCTAGGACACCATATTCAATGCATTTTGTGATATGTACGAGTAACGTTTGCCCAATGCTCACCCGAGGAAAACATATTTTGAAATTGTGCCAGGTCAGTTCTATATATACTCGTATATTGCACAAATGTGCCGAATTTTTATATTACGCTGATAGCTGCATGGAATAAATTATCGATGGCTACAAGGACATTTAGGCCACTAGATATCATAAAGGGCATGTGGGCAAGTAGTGGTACAGAAAAAATATAGCTGGATTTAGGCACTCGTGTATGTGTTTGTGTCGGTATTTTCAGGAAATTCCGGAAAAGTTTTCACATAAAAATAAAATGGAAACGCTCAATGCCTGCGGAGAATGAAATAGCATCTCATGAGAGATGAGAATTTCTGCTGGAAGTAAGCTGGAGCATTCATCAAAGGGACAGCTTTATTTGTTGCCAAATGTTTTTACAGACTGTTTGAAAGCTTAATGGCTTCTTTCTGTTCACTATTTAAATGAGAAGTAAAAATATGGTTTTCAGATTTTTATGTGCATACGTTGCAGTTGGTAAACTAGGTGAATTCCGTTCAGACATCTTCCGTTTTTGTTATGGAAAATCGGTCACAGTATGGGATTTTTGAGATTTCAATAAGTGGGCAAGAGTTGCTCATACAATTAATGTGTCCTTACTTCAATAAATCACTTGTAAAAATTTGTTGTATTAATCATTTCCTCTTAAGTGAAGGGATTTCCTTGCGATATGTATATAAAGTAACGATTTTCTTCCAGCTATCTCGTTCTTATGATTCATTACTGCTTGCTATTCTAAGCTAATCAAGATACCCTACTTATGCTTTGGCCGAAATTACACTTAATTTCCATCCATTGGGAAGGCTATTTAAAGGAAAAGAAAAAGAATCTGCCAATGGTCTGAGCGAAACTTTATTATTTTTCGGATCAAAGTTCGGGAGCGGTCAAAGTCGGAGTATATCATCAGTTGTTTCGAGATTATGACGTTTCTTGGATAGTTAATTTTGTTCTTAAAATAAAAATATTTAAAATAGAGATTGTAATTTAAAATAGACATTGAAAAAGGCCGTATAGATAATTTAAATTTCGGTATATTAAGTACACTAAAAGCCCATAGAAGTAAAAACGAATTTGTTGCCTTATCAGACTTGAATTTCGAAAAAATTGTGAAACAGATTTTTAAACAATTTTATAAGAAGCAACTTGATATCTTCTGAGACACGAGGGATTTTGAAAAATTTGTGAAAACGTAAGCGAACCCTTTACAACCTCTTGGTTCTTGAAATTTCGGAAAAAATAGTGAAATTGGTTTTTAGGTCATTATATCAAATGCAGTAATAACCAATTTTATATCTCATCAGAACTAACACTGAAAGAAAAAATATAATTCTTCTATAGTTGCAGTGACCATAATTTAGTTATTATAACTATATTAAAATAGTTATGGTTGTCCTTGCCATAGCTTATAATTCACACAAACATACTATGGTTGCAATAAACATATTTAGTGATTTTAAATTAATAAGGTTGTCCTAACCATGCTTGTTACATGATGTAAAAGTATTTTATGATAATGGCAACTATATTCCATGATCAGTACAACTATAGAAATTCATTGAATATTTCTCACAACCATACTATGGTTTGTACCATTATGCACCATGATATTACAAACATATTATGGTTATCGCAATTATTAAACACAATATGTCATAAAAAGACGAAAACCACAATTTCGTCCACAGTGGTATCCTTCGTGAGTTAAGTTCATTTATTGCTGTGCTTACAAGGGATATGTATTCAAGTGAAGTTGAAATTTTAAATTTGAAGTGATAATAATTAAGAAATATGTATATGTACCTATATTGAAATTTCTTATTTTATATATTGAAAATATTAAGTATTTTTTCAACTTATTATAAATTTTTAGTACAATTTACTCTTGAAGATTTGCAAAATAAAAATATTCACAAGAAAATACGCAGTTTTTCCAATTACTATAATTTATTATTACAAAGTCGTCTAGCTGTACAGAAATGAGGATTCATTAATTTTCAGCGATCTGGGAAGAAATTTTATCCGGCATTTGACGGGACTTGTCAGAGACAAGAAATAAGAGAGTAAGTTTGTGATGAGAAGTGAATCCAATTTTAAAGTAAGTGAGGATCCCCAGTGCTATTTCTACTTTATTATTTTAATAATAAAGTATTTATAATATGATAGTATCTTAGTGTTCACAGCATTAAGGTTATTGGTTATAAGAACCATACATCATTGTTTGTCTCAACCTTACCTTTGTTTGAATCAAACATATTAATGTTTCTTAGGATCGTAATTATAGTTCTCACAACTATGTTCTGTAATTGTTACAACCATTTTTATGATTGACGTAATTAGAATATGTTTCTTATAGCTCAAGTTAACATAAGTTAAGTTGGTAGAACCAAAACTATGTTTGCGTTAACCATACAAGAAGTTTACACAATCTTTCATTTGTTTGATTCAATCATAACACATTTCTTAGAAACATAACTATTGTTGTAATAATCAAATTACAAATATTTTCATGATTGAAATAATCACACTATGTTTAAAGCAACAAGACAGTAAAGTTAGTACGACCATAACATCAGTTATCAGAACTATATTACATCTTGTAACGTGGTTCACGCAACTATAAATTCAACCATAGTAAGGTTCTCCCAAAATGTGGTTACCACAGTCATATTTTTTCTTTGAGTGAAGGGATGGCAAAAATTGTGAAAACATATGCAAACACTTGGGGGTTGAATATCCAAAAATTGAGAAATGGGTTTGTAGGAGATTATATAAAAAGTCTGTGGAAGTGAAAAGCGATCTAATATCTCATCAAACCTATGAAATATATCGAAGCTTTGAAAAGCATGCATCCCCCTTACATCCCTTAGAATTGAAAATCTACAAATACCGAAATTGACTTTTTGGTGCTTATATAGGAAACCTTAGGAAGTAAAAATGGATTCGATATAACATCAGATCTAAGCAATATGTAGGAATCTGTGAAAACATATGCAACGTCCTTACATCCACTTGGGGGTTGAATATCCAAAAATTCTGAAAGGAGTTAATAGATAAATATGAAGACAGCACGAGAGAGTAAAAACAATTCAATTTATTATCACTTCTAAAAGATATGACGGAATTCGTAAAAAAGTGTTCAATGCTTTTATACCATCTTAGGGGCTGAAAAAGGAAAAAACTTAAAAATAAGTCTTAGGCGATTATTACGCAAGCACGTGAAAGTGAAAAGTAAGTCGAAATCTAACTAAACCTGAGGGATATGGCAGAATTCGTGAAAAAGTATACAACCTCTTTACACCACCTTAGGGTAGAATTTCAAAAAATCCTGAAAACACTTTCTAGGTATTTATATGAAGAAGCCGAAGAAGAAAAATGAATTCAACATTTGGGAAGACCTAATAGACATGACGAAAATCGTGAAAATTATATGCATTCCATTTTCACTGATAATTTTTTCCGCACCCCTTCCAAACGCCAATAGATATTTGAATTTTTTTTTATCTAAATTACTTTTCTAGTTAATTTGCATATACATACCGAGTTTCAACTTTGTAGCATAAGCCGTTCTATAGATAGGAAAAGCACTACTCACCCCCGAACCATACTACCACTATAACAAATTATATCTTTCCAACATGCTACTATAGCACTATCCAAGTGCCAAGTTTCAGATTTCTATCATTATAGGTTCTTGAGATATAAAAATCAGAATCTTTTCCTTTTCACCCTCCCCCACTCTCACCCTCTACACCGTTACTACAAAATTTTTCTGCTAGGGGTCTATTAGGCCTACTTCTGGTAAAAATTTTAAGCATCTATCTTACACTGTTCTTGAGATATGAGACGTGATTTTTTAGAAATATTCTTATCCCCTCCACTTTCATGCTCCACCGCACCCTTAAAAAATTTTACTTTCATCAAAATTTATTTGTCAACCTTTATACAGAAACCGAATTTCATTTGTCTAGTGCAATTGGTTCGTGAGATATCGTAATTTAAAGTTTTTTAACCCCACCCCGTACGCCGATACTCCCTCTCAAAAATTTGTTCACGATCTATTCTCCTAGTATACCTACAGATATTCATTAAGTTTCAATTTTGTGACGTTAATCGTTTAGGAGATATAATTTTAAAATGTGTCGATCTCGGCTTTTTTGGCATTTCGGACTCATTATTTTTCCCCCCACTCCCACATCCCTTCACTCATATCTGCAATTTTTTTGCAAATGGGTCCACTATCGAAGCTCTATATAAGTTCTACTTTTCAGCTTCCTAGCGTAGGAGGTTGCTGAGATCTAGAAACCAAAATTTTACGTCTAAAACGCTTCCCGTACTTCCTCCCTCACACCCGGCCCAACAAAATAATAGCAATTCAAGATGCCTAGCCAGACTATTCATAAAAAAAATTTCAATTTAATACCTCAAAGGGTCTGGGAGCTACTAGCCTTCAAACGATTTTGCGTACAGCGGTCGACGTATGGCGTACGGCGGACAGACGGACTGAAATTATTTTTTGCTTTTTCGTGTCTACTAGTCATGAAACGTGAAAAAAAAATTTTGAAGGTAGCAAATTTTTTTTTTAATGAAATAATAAAGTAAAAATCGATTTAAAATTTTGAATGATGGTTATTTCTTTGCCATACATCAATCTGAACTATACCAACTGAAATAATTTTGTGTGCCTGTTATATAATTAAAATTAAAATTTGCATTGTTATTTTACTTCAGCAAATAATCTTTATTTTCGTGTAAAAACAAACCATGAAGACCATATATGTATTATGAGATTTGGTATTAATAAGCAAATAAAATATAAAAAAATCAAAACTAAATAAATAAAAATGAATGAATTATAGCAATAGCCTAAGCACAACTTTATTATTTTTCTGGAGCAATTCCAGGAAGTAGTTCAAGCTGAACTGGTAAAGAAGTGGCGACGCAATTGACACTAATTACGATTTGGATACACAGTCTGGGACGCGGTCAAAATCGAAATGTAGGCTGATACTTTGAAAACATTGACGCTATATGTAAAATAAATTCTATCAAGTGAATAGCTCCTTGTAAGATGCAACTTTTAACATTCATCACTCGTTCTTCGCACAGAAACTGAATTAAAAAAAAACGTTGAAAATAAAAATTCAATATATAGTCAGATCAAAAATATTTGACGGAATTCGTGAAAACATATGTTCAATATCAATAATAGGGTAAAAAAAATTTTGAAATTTATATTGAAGCGATTATAAAAATCAATTCGATGTCTATGAGATATGAAAGAACTTGTGAAAATGTATGCAATCATCATACACTTCTTAGAAACTAAATGTAAAAAAAGTCTTGAATTAATTTTTTAGGCGATTATTATAAGGAAGCAAAAATGGATTCGATACCTCATCAAAACTTAGACATAAAGAAAAATATCAAAAATGTTGAAGTAGATTTTAGTCGATTACATAGAAGGTTGGGAAAATAAAAATCAATTCAATATCTGTTCACACCATATAGATATGACAGAATTAGTGAAAATGGTTTGGAACGCTTAGAATAACAAAAAATTGGCCAAAAGTTTGGGCACAACTTTATTACTTTTTTTATTCAGAGTTGGATATCGAAATATTTGGAAAAATGCTACTAGGCGCTTATATAAAAAGAAGTACAATTAAAATGATAACTTAACATGCATAAAAGATATAATAAAATTCGTGAAAATGTGGAAAAACCCTTTTCACTGACCTACGTACGCCAATAAAAATTTTAACATTTATTTACTTTTAACTTAGTACCATAATCCGTTTCCGAGGTACTAAAAACCAACCCCTCCGTTGAACTTTGCTACTCCTATCAAAAGTTTTATTTTTCTAGAATACCCCTGTAGTGGCTCTATATAGTCGTCAAATTTTTACCTTTCCATCCTTGTGGTTTCCTAGAAAAAAAAATCAGAATTTTTTCTTGTCCAACCTTTCTCATCTTCACATCCTACATTCCACTCCCAAATTATTTTTCTTTGATTGAGGTCTACTATGATTAGCTACTGTAAAATTTTCAAGATAATATCTGATACGGTTCTTGAGATATAAAAATTTATTTTTTAGAAAAATTGCTATCCCTGACTTCTGGGCTCTACCTCCCCCCTCAAAAGTTTTACATTAAATGCGCTTCACTTGTAATCCTATATACAGAAACCAAATTTTTTAATGTTGTAAATCAAAGTTTTTCACCCCCAGGCCCTACACCCTACCTCCACCTTTCAAAATTTTAGTCATTATCTAGGCTCCTTTCTGATGTAAACTGTTCAGAAGATATAGATTTTATGATTTTTCGATTCCAGCTTTAGTGCGCTTTGATCGCCTTGGTTTTCCCCCACTTCTACAATATCAACCATTTTTTCAGAAGTTGGTGGATCATCATAGTTCAAGTTCCAAATTTCAGTTTTTGAGATCTAGAAATCAATTTTTTTGTCTCAAACGTTCCCTCTTCCTCTCTCCTCATACCTCCACCACCTCAAAAGAAACCACCCGTTGAGGTTCATCCAATCTATCGACGAAAAAAAAATTTAACTTAATATCTCAACGGGCTTGTGAGCTACGAGCCTTCAAATGCTTTTGCAACGCAAGTACGGCGTCTACCGCGGACAAACTACTAGTCCTAAAACGTGAAAATACCAAATTTCAGGATAGCATTTTTTTTTTTAAATTTCGGATTGATCTCAATACTTTATAATTAGATAGATATATAGATTTCGTGTTGGGGTTAGCTTGGACACCTCACTGAGCCCTCAATTGGGCCTATTCTAACGTCCCACCGGATTATCTATGATTCCTCTTCGACGATCCCTGCACTTTCAATGAAGCTTAGTACTTTATTATTAAAAAATAATGAAGTAAAAATCTTGAAAAAATACACTACCTCTGGAAATCAGAGACTTGATTTTCTACAAAAATTGTTCACTCCTCCACTTTCGTATCCCACTGCCTCCCACAAAACTTTTATCCACCTACATACAAAAACCAAACATAATTTTTCTGCTTAATTAATTCGCAGATATCGTAATTAAAACATTTCCAAACCCCACCCCGCATGGCACTCCCCTCAAAATGTTTATAATCTCCTCCTACAAACAACCGCCATGTGACATAAATCATTCAGGAGATATGGCTTTTAAAACTATCTCGATTTCAGCTTTCGTGCGTTTGGGACGCATTGCTTTGCCCACCTCCAACCAAGTCAACAATTTTTTGCAACTGGCTCATTAATAGATTTAATAGTTCCTGAGTTATGGATCTTAAAGAGGTCCACTCAATCTATCCATAAATAAAATTAAAACTTAGTAGTTCAAAGCGTTTGGGAACTACGAGCCTTCAGAGGAGTTTGCGTGCGTAAATTTTTTTTTTTATTTTTTTTGGTTTATTATAAAAAGATAATATAGTAAAATTACTAAAAATATTGTGATCGACTTGCAACTCAAACATATCGTCGCTTTACAAGACATTTTTGGTATACCGCACCCTTAGCTTTTGTTTTTGTAGGGAATTTTGAAATCTCTACGTAATGCTAAGAACGGGCACAGCCTTGAGCCACCGCGCACACTAAGCACCAAAAGGAGGCCCATAGCGATCCCTTCGGAACCTCTCAAGTTTTCGTCCTTCACTTCTTTTGTCACTTTTTGCAAAACCTTTAAATTTCGGCTGCGCTACTTACAGACATTCAGGAAATGCGAAATTGCTTCAGTAGAAGGTTGTTCCTATATGTTCCAGGAATTTAGAACCGATATACATAACATTAGTACCGGAAAATTTCGAACCAACTAGCTAATAGCAATTACAACCCACATGGAAGGTTAACTCTCGAAGGCTTACTCTAGAAGGGTTTGTCTTAAAGGATTACTCTAGACGGGTTTCGGAAAACATTGATTTAAGTGTACCAACAAATTTCGTAGTAGCGAACCAACTTTGGTGCGAATTTTATTGGTGCTACTACCTCTTTTAAAACACTGTGTTCAAAGTTATATCCCAAACCGTACGTCTTCACATTTATTTTTAATTTTTAAGAGGCTATCGAACCATAACAATGCAAATTATATCAACTTTTTGTGCCTATAAAATATTTTATTTTCAACAATAGAAAAACATTTAATCCGTCTAGCTGCGCCTTTCACGAATCTATTCGATGGTCCATATTACAAGAACACATGTTCATACATTATTAGTAGCTTGACTTTAAAAATAATTGTCTTATTGAAAGTAGGATATTATAGTCGATCCATCAGCTCAGGTCTATGTCATGAGTGGGATTTGAACCCATAACCTCTGAAATGATGCCGAGGCCTACAGAACAAACTATTAAAATTATGTTTAAAGTTTCTAGAAGACTGAGTTATCAAAAAAAAAAACAAACAAGCTTCTGCACCAATTTTACTTTATTATTTTAATAATACAGTATTGTTTTTGATTTTTTAAAAAAAAAAATTTGCTACCCTGAAAATTAGACACGAAAAAAGCAAAAAAAATGTCAGTCCGTCTGTCCGCCGTACGCCGTACGTCGACCGGTGTACGCAAAATTGTTTAAAGGCTCGTAGCACCCAAACCCTTTGAGCTATTTAGTTGAATTTTTTTTCGTAGATAGACTGGGGTAGGCCCCTTGAAGTGAGCAAATTGTGGGGAGTGGGGGTGTAAGGGGGGAGGTGGGGGAAGCGTTTTAGACGAAAAATTTTTGTTTCTAGATCTCAGCAACCGCTTATGCTAGGAGGCTGAAACTTGAAACTTATATAGAGCTTTGATAGTGGACACATTTGCAAAAAAATTTACGATATGGGTGAAGGGTTAAGGAGTGGGGGGGAAAAATAATGCGTCCGAGACACTCAAAAGCCGAGATTGACACATTCTCAAATCCATATCTCCTATACGGTTAACGTCACATAATTGAAACTTAATGGACATCTGTAAGTATACTAGGAGAATAGATCGGAAGTAAATTTTTGAGTGTGTGCAGGGGCGTACGGGGGGGGGGGGGGTAAAAGACTTTAGATTACGATATCTCACGAACCAATTGCAGTAGACAAATAAAATTCGGTTTGTGTATAAAAGTTGATAAATAAAGTTTGCTGAAAGTAAAATTTTTTAAGGGGGCGGTGGATTATGAAAGTGGAGGGGATACGAATTATTCTAAGAAATCACGCCTCATATCTCTCATATCTCTCATATCTCTCATATCTCTCCGTGTAAGGTAGATACTTCAAATTTTTACCAGAGGTAGGCCTAATAGACCCCTAGCAGAAATATAATTTTTTGGGGTTTGGGTGTAGAGGGTGAGAGGGGAAGAGGGTGAAAAGGAAAAAGTTCCGATTTTTATATCTCAAGAGCCTATAACGATATAAAGCTGAAACATAATATTTAAATAGAGCTAAAGCAGTAGCATGTTGGAAAAATATAATTTTTTATAGGGGTAGTATGGTACGGGGGTGGGGGGTGTTTTTCCTATATATAGAACGGCTTATGCTAGAAAGTTGAAACTCGACATGTGTATGTAAATCAACTAGAAAAGTAATTTAGATTAAAAAAATTTTCAAATATCTATTGGCTTTCGGAAGGTGGGCAAAAAAATTGATCAGTGAAAATGGAATGCATATATTTTCACAGTTTTCGTCATATCTATTAGGTCTTTCCAAATATTAAATTCATTTTTATTCCACAGATTCTTCATATAAATACCTAAAAAGTGTTTTCAGGATTTTTTGAAATTCAACCCCTGAGGGGTTTTACGAATTCTGCCATATCCCTCAGGTCTGATCAAAGATCGAATATCTTTTCACTTTCACGGGCTTGCGTAATATTCGCCTAAAACCGGTTTTTAAATTTTGTCCTTTTTCAGCCCCTAAGAGGGTATAAAAGGGTTGAACACGTTTTTACGAATTCCGTCATATCTCTTAGGAGTGATAAGACATCGTATTGGTTTTCACTTCCTCGGGCTTTCTTTATATATATCTAAAAACTTATTTCAGGATTTTTGGATATTCAACCCCCAAGTGGGTGCAAGGAGGTTTCATATGTTTTCACAGATTCTTACATATTGCTTAGATCTGATGCTGTATCGAATTCATTTTTACTTCCTAAGGTTTCCTATATAACCGCCAAAAAGTCAATTTCAGTATTTTTAGATATTCAATCTTAAGGGGTGTAAGGGGGTTGTATTCTTTTCAAAGCTTTGACATATTTCTTGGGTTTGATGAGATATTCGATTGCTTTTCACTTCCACAGACTTTTTATATAATCGCCTACAAATCCATTTCTCAATTTTTTGATATTCAACCCCCAAGGGTTTGCACATGTTTTCACAGTTTTTGCCATCCCTTAGTTCTAATGAGATATAAAATTGGTTATTACGGCATTTGATGTAATGACCTTAAAAAATTTCACTATTTTTCGAATTTCATGAACCAAGGGGATGTGAAGGGTTTGCTTACGTTTTCACAAATTTTTCAAAATCCCTCGTGTCTCATATCAAGTTGCTTCTTATGAAATCGTCTAAAAACCTGTTTCACAATTTTTTTGAAATTCAAACCCCAAGTGGAAGTAATGGGTTTGTAAACGTTTTAACAATTCGTCATATCTCTTAAGTCTGATAAGGCAACAAATTCGTTTTTAATTCTATAGGCTTTTAGTGTACATGATACACCGAAATTCGAATAGTCTATTTTAATTATTTTTATTTTAAGAACAAAACTAACTTTCCAAGAAACGTCATAATCACGAAACAACTGATGATATACTCCGACTTTGACCGCTCCCGAACTTTGACCCGAAAAATAATAAAGTTTCGCCCAGACCATTGGCAGATTTTTTATTAATCAACAAGATACAATTATTAGTACTATTATTCAAAAAGATATTCGCAACCTAATGCCGTGACCAGGATTCGAACCTGGGTTACTACGGCCACAACGTAGGGTCCTAACCACTAGACGATCACGGCTACTCGTTGCTTATGCACTTTGTAAGAAAATTTTAAAATTGTTAAATCAAATCTGGAGCACTTCACTTAAGACCGGTCTGCAGTTGAGACTAACACTCAGCCACCTTTTCATTTCTTTTACTCAATTTCTTTAACGATTTCCGGTTATTAACTTGGCAGTGCTTGCAGATAGTTATTTCGATAGTATAGTTAGGTTCAATGGTAGCATGCTACAAAAAAAACTTGATTGCTGCTATTAATAACATTAATATTGGTACCACTCCTATTATTATTTCATCTGATCAATTCAAACAAATAAAGCGATTAATAAACTCAAAGAGATCAGTGAAATTATGCACTCTTTCATTTTATATAGTTCAATAATAAATTGAAATTGTTTTTGTTTTTCTGGTTGATTGATATGTCCGTCGACAGATTCGATTCCATTGAACCAAATTAATAATAATTCTGTGCTCTTTGATATATCAAAAGTTTCAAATTTTTAATTGAATTCACTCTCATCGTGTTTTAATTTTCTGGCCAACAATTTTGATACCAATATTTGAATTACCTACATTTTATTATGTTATTTTTGTTTCTGGTGTATAGTCAATTTGCGAGGTTGTTACTCTGTGAAGCGCATAAAATCAGACAGATTTTAACCGATCGCCCTCTGGTCGTGACAAATTATTAAAATTACGATACATATCCATAAATTGCACAATAATACTGGCATTGAAGTGGAAATATTTCAATTAATTTTATGTAGCAGCTTCGATGGGAAAGCAAAATATCTCATTAATGGAGTATACATGCACAAGTACAAATTAAAATCGCGTTACAAATCAATTAAATTTATGTTTAAGCGTGGAAAGTATAAAACCCTGTGTATGGCTTTTTATGCTGTTTTTTCCAGTGAACCCTCTAGACAATTGTTTTGTCACCCGCTTTTCCAAGTTTTTAAATTTCTCTAGTGGCATATACTTGTATCTTAATCGCGACGAGCTCATAAACCTGAATGTGGCCAATTTCGATAAGAAGTCTAGGCGGCTTGAAAAACGAAGAGGTCTTTTAAGAAGGACTTATGCACCTATCTGAAATAAGAACTCTGCCAATTAGTCAAACCTGCTTGACGACAGGTAAGGAGCCACCCAGATCTTAAGCTTACTCGTAATTCTTAAGCCCAGTTTACACGGTGATAGTTTTTGCGATAGTTGATGTCATGATAATTACTATCGTCATAACTCTCATCACTTTTAGTTACTTTCGCGCTATCCTGATAGCACTATCGCACTATCACGTTTGTCAAGATAGTTGATAGCTCTATCGCGATAATTTTATCTCGACATTGACAAGAAATTGACATTCACAAAAAAATATTTAATTTGACAAGATAATAAACAAATCCGCCAACAGTATGGGCGCAACTTTATTATTTTTTCGGTAGAAATTCGGAACGAGTTTAATTCTGAGATGTGGTGTATGTGACTGAAAACCTAAAAAAAAGTTCGGGAAGCGGTTTGAATGGGGTCGCGCACGTATAACATATGAATTACAAAATTGGGTCATACTCCAGAATGCAGTCTAAGTCGTAGTATAATATCACCTCCTGATTAGGAGGTTTTTCGTGATTTGGTTTCGGGACATTAAATGAAATCGGAAATGCGTTTGTAGGCAATTATATAAAAAGTCTGTGGAAGTGCAAACCAATCTCATATCTCATCAATCCTAAGAAATATGTCGAAAGCCTTACGTCCTATTGGAGTTGAATATCTAAAAATCCTGAAATCAACTTTTTGACGATTATGTAGGAAGCCTTAGGAAGTAAAAATGAATTCGATATTATGTAAGAATTTGTGAAAACATATGCAACCCCCTTGCAACAACTTTGGGGTTGAATATCCAAAAATCTTGAAATGGGTATTTAGATATATATAAAAAAAAAGCCCGAAAAAGTGAAAATCCGATGTCTTATCAATCCTAAGAGATATGACAGAATTCGTGAAAACGTGTTCAACCCGTTTTTAACCTCTTAGGGGAAAAGGAAACAAATGTAAAATGAGTGATTATTAAACAAGCCTGTGGAAGTGAAAAGTTATTCGATATCTAATCAGACCTGAGGGACACGCCTGAATTCGTGAAAATGTATACAACCCCCTTACACCACCTTGGGGATCGAATTTCAAAAAATCCTGAAAACACTTTCTAGATATTTATATGAAGAATCCGTAGAATAAAAATGAATTCTATATTTGGAAAGACCTATGACGAAAATCCTGAAAATATATGCATTACATTTTCACTGATAAACATTTTTTTGCCCCCCAACGCCAATGGATATTTGAATTTTTTTCTATTATAATTAATATTACTTTTCTAGTTGACTTGCATATACATACCGAGTTTCAACTTTCTGGCATTAGCCGTTCTATAGTTAGGAAAAACATCCCCCACCCCCGTACCATTCTACCCCTATCAAAAATTATATTTTTCCAACATGGTACTACTATAGCTTTATCTGAATACGAAGTTTCAGTATTATATCATTATAGGTTCTCGAGATATAAACATCGAAACTTTTTCCTTTTCACCCTCATCCCTAAAATTTTTTTTTTGCTGGTGGTCTATTGAGCCTACTTATGGAAAAAATTGTAAACATCTATCTGAAGCAGGGAATACACGATACAACGGTTGCACCGACGTGTGTTGTTGCGATATCTGTCCAACGGTTGTACGCACGGTACACACGATGCGATTTGCTTGCAATTTTCTTCCAACAAGATTTCATAGTTATTCCCAAAACAGTTTTTGATAACACAGAAGCACCAAAAGTTTACGAATGAAATCCCTACAACAGTTGTATTCATGATAATACACTATACAATATACATACAACCTGTCGCATGCGACTGCCGGTTTTCGGTTGAGAGCATACCGTACGATATCGGCCCAATCGTTGTTTATAAGCGCATACACGAAACAATCGTCGCATACAACGACAAATTGGGCCAATAGTTGGTACAACCGTTGTATCGTGTATTCCCTGCTTTACAGCGTTCGTATATGATACGTGATTTTTTAGAAAAATTCTTATCCCCTCCACTTCCATGCTCCACCGCCTCCTTAAAAAATGTTACTTTCAGCAAACTTTATTTATCAACCTTAATACAGAAACCGAATGTCGTTTTTCTAGTGCAATTGGTTCGTGAGATATCGTAATCTAAAGTTTTTCACCCCCACCTCCGTACACCACTGTCCCTTCTTAAAAATTTCTTTCCGATCTATTCTTCTGTAAAACGCTTCCCCCACCTCCACCCTAACACCTTCACCCCTCAAAAAGTGGTCACTTCAAGGGCCCACCCAGTCTATTCAGAAAAAAATTTAATAGCTATAGGGCTTGGGAACTATAGATAGATAGATTGGAAATAGGGGTTGGTATGGTTAACCTCTCTCTGTCACTGCAGCCACAGTTGGGCCTATTGTGACGTCCCCCCGGTTTGACTATGATTCCTCTTCAATCCCTGCGCTTTCAATGAAGACTAGTATTTTGCGAAGAGGAATGGTCAGGAATTCCGATGGGTCCATGAAACCCTGACCGAAGTGACGAAGTCTTTTGTGAGTTAAACCCTCACATTCACAGAGGATATGCTCTGGTGTTTCGTCTTCGTCATTACATATTCTGCAAATTTTAGTCTCAGAGAGACCAATCCTATTGAGATGCTTCCTCATGTGACAATGTCCAGTCAGAGCTCCCACTAGGGTTCGGGTCTGATATCTGCTTAATTTTAGATAATCAGATGTTCTTTTTTCCAAATGTTTTGGCATAAAAAGCTTTGAGTGCCTGTTGCCCGGTGCCAAGTCCCAGTGAATGGAACTTTGCGATTTTTGACACATTCGGATGTTCATTCTGGCTGTGCTTAATGGTATCCCACAGAATGGATATAGTCCCATGAAGTCAGCTTCTGAACTTTTTCTAGCCATTAAGTCGGCCATTTCATTACCTTTATAGCCGCTGTATCCCGGAATCCAAATGAGATTAACTCTGTTCTTATTTCCGAGTTCAATCAGGCATTGGAGGCAATTCCAAACAAGTATGGAGTAGATTTGAACGGACTGAATTACCATTATTGCAGCCTTGCTGTCCGAGAGAATATATATTTCTTGGTTTTTGTAGCCCCGTCTAATTTGGGAACTATAAGTCCTCAAACGATTTTGTGTACGGCGGACGGCGTACAGACGGACTGAAAATTTTTTTTGCTTTTTTGGTGTTTATTAGTCATGAAACGTGTAAAAAAAATTTTTCAGGGTAGCAAATTTTTTTTTTAAAATCGATAACAGTATGTACCTTGTTATTAAAATAATAAAGTAATTGTTGCTAATTGAAAAAAATATTGCTATGTTCAAAGGTAAGGACAATTGATTTAATGGTTAAAGTGCTTTGATGGTCTGTTGCACTTCAGCTTTGTTTACAAATGTATGAACGCATTTTTCAGTTCAATATGACCACCAGCCGATTCGACGTCTTGCCTGTAGTTATATATTTTTTCTGAAATAGACAATTGATTTCATCGCGAATATGGTTTCATTAAATATGGTTTTAATGGAAAGCATCATTGCCCAGTATTACTGATTCTTGTGGAAAATTCAATTCATTTTTCTCTATCGATCGTTGAAGGCAAGATTTTCCAAATATACCGCCTACTGATTGACTGTCATAGCTTCCAACGTCAATATATGTGAAATTGCAGTCGTGATCCACTAACGCAAGCAACACAATACTAAATGTGACCCTGAGTTCAGATGCCACTGAATCTCAACATGTTTACCATCTGTGGATCCTACACAATTTGGAAAGTTCCATGACGTGTTAAACCCATGCAGTATGTGACTGGAACAATCACATACTGCATAAACAATGTAACTATTGCCTAATTTCACTGTCGTACTATCGCGTCGTGTATATAGCAGACTATTGCACTAGCATACTCTCACACTGTCATGCAATGCTCTCACGATAGTACTATCGTTAAATACTATCACCGTGTAAACGGAACTTTAGGAAGAATGAGCCTTGGAAAAATGCATGAGCGGCTTTAAATTTATTAAAGAAAATGTGTAGTATAACAGCAATCTTGATTAGCCTAAACAAAAAAAATATTAGGACGAATACTTCAAAGTATAAACCGACCTTAATAAATATTTCTCGACATTTATAAATCGAGAACACTTCAAAAACTTTACCAAATAAATTTGAAATTGCAGCTCATTCCGTTTTGGCAATCTCAAGACAAAATAAATTTTCAATCAGATTAATTTAGTCGGAGGAAGTTTTCAATTACCAACAATAATAGCAAAAATCTTAAGACGATCACACTTGAATTTAAGACACAGCAAGCAAACAAAATTCTTCTCATAATCAAATTGCATAATAAAATGCAGCTTATTTGAAGACTTTTAATTTAAATTTGCCAAATTTGCAAGGCCAATTGAAATTTGACTCAGCCTCAAGAAGTTTTCCGTACATTTCGTCAAAATTCAAAAGACATAGTCGTCCGTCGTCGGCGTCATACCCAGTCATAATAACCAAATGATATTTATAACAATTCTGCATTCTTGTTTATCCAAGGGTTTCCAGTTTGATGGGATTGTAGCGCAAGGAAATTAGCAAAATTTGCTACAGAAATATTTCCCGAGGGCAAAATTTATGTATGCAGAACAGAGACTAAGTCTGGGTAAACATGAAATGTATGTGGTCACAATAAACACGATTTCTGAATGTCATCTTGATTCAAGCGGGTCATGTCGTACGGAAGCTGGATAATTTCTAAGGACGACCGAAACCTAATGTCTTAATGTAAACTCAACAGGACCGTAATCAGAAAATCAAACCTGAAATCCATCCGATAGATAAATGGAAAGCCTATTTTCACTCTATTTTCCACCCGAGCTCTTACATCGTTTAATTAATCAAATTGAAGGACTGTTGCGTGCGTGTACCGCCGAACATGTCCAATAGCTTCATCAAATTTCACTCGAAGGATATGGTCAAATACTTCGCAAATGGAAACCATGGAAACTGCAATTAAGGACGAGTACAGTGCCGAGGATAGTGCAGTACTCCAAACCGAAAATTGATGTTGTCCTGATATCTCGGGCCAGTGGCAGGTGAGTGATTCAACTGTAGAATTTTTATTCCAAATGTGTACGAGCGGAAAGGACATTGGACATAACGCATAAGCTGGATGATTCAACCTGTCACATGTCCATTTAATTTTTTTTTTTCGGATTACATCCAATGCAGTTTTTAGGACAGAAAGGGATTTGCGTTGTTATCCATCAGTACATTTCGCTTAGCCCTGCCTCGGTGCATTCAAATAGAGGCAATTGATTTTTTGATTTTTTGAAACACTTTCCGGTTGCTCTGCAAAAATAGATAGATACTTGGATTACACCGTTTAGCGTAGAAATCGACACCAACTGTTACCTCATTAGCTATAATCTCTGCTTATTCAATTAGTTCTTTCATGCCGTATTTTCACTATAGCATTCATGTGCATTGGACGCGAATGCATAGAAACACTACATTCGTGTTCAATGCGAATCGCTTTGATGTGCGTCCAAACACCGCCATCGACGCGAATCTACGCGATTCTCCACTAGAGTTGCGAACTAACGCGAATGTGCTGTTTCCATATACGCATATGCACTAGTTCGCACAGGTTCGCGCGATAGTGGAAACGAGGCGCGAAGTTTTAATCGAAAACACTTCTTTCACTTTCAAAACATATGAGATAAATTTAATAATATATAAACTCCGCCATATCCGGCCCCAAGCCCGGTTGAAAAAGGAGGAGGGAACATGGAGTTAACCTGAATGGCCAGTAACACCGTCTTAGGAAGTAGGCAAAAGTATGACATAGTTCTGTATAGGACTGGCCCTCCAAGTCGGGGGTTGGGCAAGGCACCGACAACACATCACCGGAAAAAACACCACTCTTCAGAAACCTGAAGAACATCCTCGGAAAGGATTGTGGAGGCGACGACTTCAGGAGGCCGGGGCTCGATTTGGGTTGTCGCGCCATTAAGGATGATGAGATATATTTATCCTTTCATCATTTTTGTTTTGCGTTGCAAGACGTGATCATCTCGCTTCTTTCCTCACCCTAACTTAAATACCATTCGCCAGTGTTTTACGTTATTATTTTTTATTAATAAAGTAATGTGATCGACCTGAAATTTCACAAAAATTTGCTACCCTGAAATTTTGTATTTTCACGTTTTAGGACTAGTAAACACCAAAAAAGGGAAAAAAATGTCCGTCTGTCCGCCGTAGAAGCCGTACGCCGTCCGCCGTACGCAAAATCGTTTGAAGGCGCGTAGCTCCCAAACCCGTTGAGATATTGAAATACAATTTTTATTGTGGGTAGATTGGGTGAACCCCTACGACTGGTATCTTTTAGAGGGGTGGGTATATGAGGGGGAAGGAGAGGGGAGCGTTTTAGACGAAAAATTTTGGTTTCTAGATCTCAGGAACCACTTATGCTACGAGGCTGAAACTTGGAACTTATGTAGTACTATGATAGTGCACTCATTTGCAAAAAAATGGTCGAAAGTGGTGTGGAAGTGGGGAAGTGGGGAGGAAAACAATGAGTCCGAAACGCTTAAAAGCTGGGATTGAAACATTCTAAAATCTATATCTCCTGAACAATTGATGTCAGAAAATGGAAACTTTGTGGTTATCCTTAGGGATACTTCAAGATTAGACAAGGGCTAAAATTTGTAAGGGACGTGGTGCGGTGTGAGGGTGGGGGGGTGAAAAACTTTGGATTACATTATCTTCCGAACCAATTATACCAGGAAGATAAAATTTAGTTTCTGTATATGGAATCACAAGTGGAGTCTACAGAAAGCAAATGTTTTGAGGGGGGAGGTGGAGCACGAAAGTGGGGAGACAGCAATTTTTCAAAAAAATTTCATTTTTATATCTCAAAAACTGAACCAAATATGATCTTGGAAATTTTACAGGATTTGCGGTCGGTAGAGCTATAGTAGGGAAGGGGTGTGGGTGTTGGGGGTGATGGTAAAAGGGGGTAGAAGGGAAAAAAAATGTTATTTCTCGAAAACCGTAATGAATAGAAAGCTAAAAATTTAGGATTATATAGAGCCACTATAGAGACATCCTAGAAAAATGTTTGATAGCGGTAGCAAGGTACGGGGGTGATGGGTGGTTTTTATATATCAGAAACGGCTTATGCTAGAAAGTTGAAACCTAGTACGTATATTTAGATGTGCCATTAAAGTAATTAAAGCAAAAAAAAGTCCAGAGTTTTATTGGCGTTCACAGGTTGAGTAAAAAAATGTCCGTGAATCCACATTTTCACGAATTTTGTTTAAACTTTTAGACATGTCTTCCTATCAAAGCAATTTTCTTCGTCGGTCTATTTATATAAGCGTCTAGAAACATTCTTCAAAATTTTTTTAATATCCAACTCATAAGGGGGTGTAAAGTGGTTGTGTACTATTTACGAGTTCTGATATATTTCTTAGGTATATTGAGATTTGAAATTCACTTTCACTTCTATAAGCTTCAAACATAGTCGGGAAAAAAAACCCGATTTAAGTATTTTTCTCTATTAAACCTCCTGGGGGAAAGTTTCAAATAGCCTCCTGGTTATTTCATAGGTTGTCAGTCTCATAGTAACCTACACCGCATCTCAGCATTAAACACGTTTCGGACTTCTACTCATAAAATAATAAAGTTGCGTCCAGAGACTGTTGGCAGATTTTTTAAAGTTGAAGTCATTACTTTTATAAAGTGCAGTATTTCAAATAGTAACCTCCAGGAAAAAAACTCCAAAAACGTGGCTTCATGCGTCTGCTACAAGTACAGCTATTTTCAAATTTGGATGATGGTATCTCAAAGGATTTATCTATCCTCCAAAATATTGCCTACAATTTTTAATAGATCTCCGTATTCGGTACTTTCCATTCATGACACGAAATTAAAACATACCCCAGTTACGATAGAATACATGCCAATCATATGATATTCTATATGAAATACTGAACTGCTCTTTGAATTGCAGTTGGCGATAAAAAAGGACTATTGTGATATATTTTAAATTATGTAACTGGAACTTTAAAGAAATCCCTCTGTCAAATTTCGGACAATTTTTGAATCAAGTTCTTTATTTATTATTATTTAATTTTATTAATTTTGAGAACATTTATATGGAAGCTATCCACTACGGAATCATGAGCTTGGACGATTGCAAACTCCAAATTTTTAAGAACCTTTGAGTAGTAGTTACTTGATAGGTGCATTGATTTTACATGTCTTTCTTGTCATCTTTCTAAATGGTCGAAAATAGCATCAAAAATCTGAAATTTGTTGCTTTGCGGATTCTCTTTTAGTCGTACAATAAGGGTAATTACGTGATTTAAGAAGTTTCGTATGGAAGCTACGCAATGATGTAACTAAGTGAGTTTCGGTCACTGGCGATCTTACTTTTAACGTCAAATTAATTCCAGTAAAACTCCGATTTCGTGGCTTCAACATTTCCTTAATTATGTTGGTTTCTGTAAAATCAATGTGTAAATTTTTTCCAGGACCTTTGTATGGCTACTTGAAGGACTTATTTAATTGTACTGTTTTTCATGTTTTTATCTATACCTGTTGGGTAATTATGGTAGATATGCTTAGTTCTAAATTCCTTACTCGAAGCATTCTGAAGATAATAGACAATACCTATGAACTCTTATTGGGTGAGGTAGAAAACAGAGTTTCGAGTGATTACTGACAAACTCGACCTTACTGTTTCATCGAAACTAATGGTGCAAAATTTCAACTTTCTGGCAGTTCAATTTGGTGGGTTTCAAAAAATGCAGGCATAAATTTTTCGAGGACTCTAGTGTGCACGAAGGACTCACAATATTTTCCTCATATTCGTTCAGTACTTTACCTGAAGCATGCGAAAAAAAGTGTGTCAAACTTTAAATTCCTCGTGATTTTAAGGACTTTTGTATCAGAACAACCCAAAGGAGCAGATGGAAACCGTTAAAGAACTTAGTCTTAAAAAAATTATTTAACGAACGGAAAAAAAAAATTTGGTGTCCTCGGTTAACGTGTTTTTTTCTTCAGACCTTTTTTAGTACTGAGGTATCCTTCTACACGTTGGATTAAGCTAATAATTCTGTATAAATTTCATTCAGACTATAATTAAAAATTGCTATTGCTATTATTTTCCATTGAAGGATGGTATTTTTTTAAAGGAGCTACCGATCACAAGCATGTCGACTAGGATTCGAAATTATTGTTGGAAACGTCGGCTGTTGATTTGTTACAGGGTTTTAATTTTTTGATTAATTGGTGAAGCTGGAAACGGAGCAGGCAGCTAATTAACTAACTCTTTTCCTACCAAGCCTTTTGATATTACGACGAAGACAATACAAATCTTTTTCGGTTTGACCTACGTGGTCTAAATCGTGTACAGCACTAGCCCTAGAATGCAACCTTGCGGTACCCCAATAACCAAGATGAAATATGGACTAATTGTGCCTGGAACGGTGATTTCTGCACTAATTGAGCCTGTACACATCCTCGTAATTTCTTCGATTCATTAATAATTAGGTACTAAACTAACTACAGTAATCCGATATGGCGATTCATTTGAAAATAACAAAAACACAGTTTTGTTCGGTTTAATTGCAAACAGTGAACGTAAAAATTTTGTAATGAAATGATCAACAACTTTTTGATTATCTCCTTTTATTTCACTAGTTTCAAGTTGTATTGCGAATAAAAACACGAGAGTACAATGAGACGTAACAGAAATTAGTTTGTAGTAAGGTTACGAGTAATAGTGGTAACCTAACCTACTATATTGCGGTTCCTAACGTACGTACAAAACGTAACTATAGACTATAGGCTAAACACTTTGCTCTAACATTCCTACGCTGAATTGGAGTAAGATCGTTAATGTCGATATGCAAATGATATTTGCTTTCTGCGTTTGTGTACAATTACGGCATCTGTAGTTTAAAATAATTCATGCTTTGTAACATATTCACACCTTTTCAACGTCGAGTTGAATTACGAAAAATTTCTATTATGTGTAATATGTTATCCACATTAGCTCCTGTAGATATTACGCGCTGTTAATGGAGCAAGTATGCCTTCTGTTGAGTAAAATTGAATCACGTGTGTAGTGTCAAAGTTCTTAATTTTAAAAACAATTATGTAAAGAAAGAATATGCAAAACTGGCCTGTTTTCAAGGATATTTCACTTTTAATTTGACCTTTAGCTGCAAATTGCATCTTTTCCAAATTTGAGTTGTGCAAAGTGCGCTTATTAGATTGTAACCACACCCATTAAAAAATTTGGGGAAATTACTATCCTAAAAGCAGTAAAATATTCCGCATTGATGTAGTGAATTTACAAATTTTCATTAAAAAAATTGAGAGTAATTATTAAAATTGCGTATTTTCACACATTTAATTCATAAATTTACTGACTGTGTAATATTATTGCTACACCGTATGGAATTTTCCACATTTAATATGTAAAATTTATCATTGTGTATAAAGTTACGCATTTTGTATTTATGTAGTTTTGGTATTCTATGCGTAGTAATTTGTCATTGTGTATAAAATTACTTATTTTGCATGTAATTTTGATACTTCATGCGTAGTAATTTGTTTTTTTGTGATATGTATTAACTTGATTCACTTGTTTCGTGGTTTTGTGTAAGGCATGATTTAAAATTTAAAAAGAAAATAATCTTTAAAGTTTGTGGCTTTAAAACAATTAAATTAAATTGATATAATAAACATGTGTAAAGTTTTATACATTCTATCCTTTTTGACCTATATCTTGGTTTTTTCCCAAACATCATGTGTTGAATGATCTCATTGAATTTTTCAAATTGTCGATTGCTGTGTCCTTTGCCTTTCAAAAAATGTCTGGGAAATCATCTGCCGATTATTCGCATGAAGCTTATTCATTTATATAATCAATAAACTAATAATAATAATAAGCAAACATAAACATATCACATTTTGTAGTACATATGTAGTACATATTAGTTTTTCCGCACCGTGTGTAATTTTACGCAAACCAGCAGTAAATTTATATATTTTTAATGATTGATTTCCACACGTATGTGTGAATTTCCGCATTAATAGTAAAAATCACAAGAGTGCGTAAAGAAATTTGGCAATAGTAATTTCACTGCTCTCAGAATAGGCCCTAAATTGCAGTGCAAATTTTTTACTATGCAGTTTTGTTGGAAAACCGGCATATTCTATACTAATACTTGCATTTTTTCACCTTCTGTTCCTTTTGATTATCTCTATCAGGTGAAGAAAAGTTTTTGAGATAACCTCAGAATATTATAGACGGTACGGTTCGTATACCTGCTTCAAATATAACATATCTTCGCTGACATTTTTTGGATTGTTTTTATCACCGCCGACTGAAATTAAAGCTATTCACAACTGTGCTTAGGACTTCATAGATCACAGATTTTCGTTTTGACACTTATTCAACAAAATTTGGAGTAAAAAGATGCTGATTTTTATACCGGTGAATTGATAGTTCAAACTAAATTTGATTTACCAGCACCGTCTGGATGTCGAAATTTGAATCAAGAACAGATTAACTCAGAAGATCGGGATATTTCATAGTGATTATAATTTTCAAACATTTGTTCATAAACAAAAGCCTTATCCCGTAAAAAACACAACGTTTGTAATAAAAGTAAAATTCAGAACACGCCTTGTGCTGATAATATTAATTTAGTTAATTGTGTATTACCTGTTTTTATTGCGTGCCGGTGTTCATTTGATATTGCTTTTGAGTATCTGAAGTGGAAACAAACTTTTGAGATAATTCCAGAGTAGTGTGTATTGTACGTTTGTCATTTCTTCTTACTTCGCATTTCTGCGCTGACAGGAAGTTTAAATTTTTTTAGCAACTTCAACTGATTTTCGAAAAACTAAACAAAATTGCACACTGTACTTGGGACTATTTATTTTGAAATTTTTTTGGCAGGATTTGTCGTTAATAGATATTAATTTCCTTCAATGAAAATTTGATTTAATAGTGCCATCTGTATGTCGAAATTTTAATGAAGAACGGATTAACGCAGAAGATTGCGATATTCTATTTGAATTCAAATTTTCATACAATTAGTCATGATCAAGAGCCTGATCCGGTGAAAAAACAAGACCATTGCACAATATATTATATTTTGTCACTTCTGTTAAAAGGAGATATTATATTTTTTTTAAATAATGTTTCATTTTTAATTCATTTCAAACTCCCCCTTTTCTTATATGCGAATATCATTTGCTGCAAAAGTAGTCTTACAGTATTAAAATTTAAAACAAAACCTAACAATTTTAAAGCATTTTACATAAAAAGGAATTTCAATTATCTTACCGTTCAGCAATTAAGAGATTAAGCATTGCCTTTAGCTTAATGGGGGTTTCGTTAATTATTTCAAAAGTTAAAAAATTTAATAGTCGCTCTTTGAATTTAGTGGGCAGAATTACAAAGCATTCCTTCTATTTCTGAGCTTCAATGTCCGTTTCCTACACAGTAAAAAAATCCATTGAATTTTACATCTTTTGGATAGTAGGCAAATATGCCACCCCTTTTCAGGTAAATTTACATCGGGATGTAATAGTTAATTTGAATACAATTTTCAATTTTCGGTCAGTAAATTTCAATTTGCAATCAGTAAATTTCAACTTCGAAAGCAGCAAATTCACTGGCTATTCCCTTGAATCTACACTCCAAAAAACGTGTGTAATTGGCACTCTTTAAGATACACTTATTTCTACTTCTAATATTATTTCTTACTTACTTAGGTACTCTTAATAAAACCCTTAACTGTAGGTATGAATCGAACCCGCGATCAATTCTGGTTTTGCTGCGTATGTTTGGCGCGCATATACACTGCGCCACCGAAGGCGTTTCATTTTCATTTCAGTAGAAAACAAAATCGAACGAAGCGTCCAACTTCGTGGTTTCACATATTACATGTTTTTCATCGTAAAATTCAAATAGATAAGTAGAATTACACGAAAAAGAACGTAATTTTCAATTCATATATAGATAGTTAATTTTACATGAAATGTTGCGCAATTTTGCCTTTTCATGTAAATTGTACGGTTTAGTTGAAAAGTACATGAATAATTTACTAATACAAGTAATTTCATGTAAAAATGATTGAAATGTGTACTTTTACTTGAAAAAATTAAATATACTGGAAATTTCAAGTAAAAATTGGATTGAAAATTACATTTTTTTAAAGCAGTGTAGTTTATTTTGTGTATATTCCGTTGAGTCGTTATGTATGTAGTTTAAAATTTTAAAATGTCTTAAATACGAACCATTTTCAACAACAAACAAACAACGCCCGTCGCGTAGATTTAATCTTCAAGGATCCTTACCCGTAGAGAGTTAAAAAATATTCTATGCTGAAATTTTGAATTTGAAAAAACAAAATTTTCTTTTTGGTTTGAATCATAGAGATATATGTACTGGAGATGAAGAGCGACTGTTTTGAAGCCGGACGATTCCACGCAAAGGTCCGGCAATAAACACTATGCTACTATTAGCAACTTACTAACATTTATATTATGCTCCGGTCTTGAACACAAAAAACGCCATACATTTGAATACTAGGCTACTATTTGCATTTCACTGCCACCTGGCATCAAAATTCAATTTTGCTTCAAAATGCTTCAAAGTGCTTCGTACAAAAACTGCGTCTTGTCGTCTCCAGTATTATGGTTTAAATCATCTGGAAATTTGCTTGCCTATTTATTTAAAGAAATTTTGAACCTTTGAATTTTTCCGCGTATCATGAGTTGAATTACGTGGCACCCAGGGCCCTTTCATTCCTGCATTTGATCAACTTCAGAGTGTTCACTGGAGGTCATGTGGAAGAAAATTGTGAAGATGGTAATTTCATAGTAATTCGCGCTCAAGGTGATAAGTGGCGTCTTTTTTCCCGGGAATCGGTAGTACCTAAAATAATTTTCAAATAGATGAAAGTGAGATTTTGGGTGCTGTGTACCCCTTTTCGACAAAATTTTCGTTTGATATTGGTAACTCAAGGATAAAATGTCCTTGCGAATTCATAGTCGCTGTGCCAGATATGACAATACTTGTAAAGTTTAGAGGGCGTATCAACGACCTTGGTATTTATATAAATAAAATTATAAAATTTTCTTGATTTGATGTGTCGCTCTACTGATAGAATAAAAAATTCCTTCATATCGCCAATATTCTAAACAAAAGTCATAAAGTGGAAAACTTTATGTTGAGAACGTTACATGGCCGTTACAAATTTTGAAAAATTTTCAACACGTTACACTATGAATAACTTGGTTTTGCTTTGATAATACTTCGGACTAGCGTGTTCTTCAGTCGGAAATTTTGTACGGCGGTAAATAAAGAAATTTTAAATTCCCTGCTACCAAAAGCTAAAAACCAAGCAGTTTAATATATGATAAAAAAATAAAATTACCAAAAATTCAGTTGGATTCTTCAGGTAATATAAGCCTTGGCAATGGCAAATAAAATAATTTGACAAACAAAAATTTGATAATGGACAAACTGATTTCAAAACTGCTAAAAGCAACCTTTTCGAAAACATTATTTTTCTCAGATTATGAGTGTAATGGTTGGGTCCGGTAAGTTCAAATTTAATTCTGTCGGTTTGTTTGCAAACCTCAACAACTGCCATTTGTCAAATTTTGTCAAATTCAAAATCACAGTTGATTTGTAGGTGCTACTTCTTTTTGACAAGAAAGCACCAGTTTCAACTTTCCGTGGAAACTTTACTAGGAATGAACAGTTTTTATAAGATAGGAACCAACATTTTCAAGCCAAGAAGCCCTTTTTGGATAAAGGAATCGATTGAGTTATCGGCAACCGTATCGTAATCAATTTTAATTTTTTAAGATGTTCGAAAATGGAGCTGTAAATCGCTTCAGCGAAAAGACAAAATCTTTTATAATAACGAGAAAGTCATTTTACTTGATTATTTTAATAATAAAGTATTGTTATCGATTTTTAAAAAAAAATAATTTGCTACCCTGAAAATTTTTTTTACACGTTTCATAACTAATAAACACCAAAAAAGCAAAAAAAAAATTCAATCTGTCTGTGCGCCTTACGCCGTACGCAAACTCATTTGAGGACTTGTAGCTCCCAAACTGTCAGCTACTAAATTGAAACTGGCCCCTGGAAAAGACCACTTTTTGAGGGGTGGGGGTGTGAGGAGGGAGGTGGGGAGGCGTTTTAGACGAAAAATTCAAATTGGGTGAAAAGGAAAACGTTCCGATTTTTATATCTCGAGAACCTATAATCATGGAAAGCTAAGACTTGGTATTTAGATGGAGCTATTGTAGTGGCATGCTGAAAAAATATATTTGGTTATAGGGGTAGTATGCTACAGGGGTGGGGGGTGTTTCTCCAATATACAGAACGGCATGTGCAAAAAAGTTGAAACTTGACGACTATACGTAGATCTATTAGAAAAGTAATTTAGATAAAAAAAATTTTAAAATATCGCTTGGTGTACGGAAGGGGGGCGAAAAAGTGATCAGTGAAAATAAAATGAATACATTTTCACGAATTTCGTCATATCTCTCAGGTCTTCTAAAATTATGAATTGATTTTCATTTCTCGGATTCCTAGAAAGCGTTTTTAGTGTTTTTTGCGTATGACCCAATTACGTAATTCATGTTATATGTGGCAGCGGCGTAAGCATTCTAGCGCGACCCCATTCTAACCGCTTCCCGAACTTTTTTTTAGGTTTTCAGTCACATAGTTAGTAGCCTACACCTCATCTCAGAATTAAACGCGTTCCGGACTTCTACCCAAAAATAATAAAGTCGCGCCCAGACTGTTGGCAGATTTTTGGAAATTGTTAAGCCGACACAACAAGTGGAATGGAAAATGTTTGAAGTTGTTGCACTAATGAACGATATGTTATTTTATTATTTTTTTGCATTTTAGACCAAAAATTTTGGATTCTAGACCTCAGGAACCGCTTACGCCAGGATGATGAAACTTGGAACTTATATAGAGGTATGCCTGTGACAAGCAAGGTTGTTTTTTGTAACTCAGGAATGTCTTATACTAGTGAATTGAAACATTTTTACAGAAGTAATTTAAGAAGCAAAAAAATCGTATTTGATTTGGCGTATGGAGATGAGGAAAAAAAATTGTTTTTCGTAAAAAGAGTTTTTTCTACATTTTCGCATATTTCGTTATATCTTTTAGGTTTGCCTAGGTATCAAATTGATATTTCTTCCACATGCTTTTAATATAAGCACCTAGAAACCTTTTTCCAGGTTTTTTGATATTCAACCTTTAGCAGTTGATGTTGTTGAATAGAAGTTGTATAAAAATATATCGGAATTCGTGAAAACGTATTTCACGAATTCTGATATATTTCTTCGGTTTCATGATATATCAAATTCGCTTCGACTTCTATGGGGTTTAAATATAATCGTTAAAAAAAACCATTTTAATCATTTTTCGATATTCAGCACCCTAGGGGTGTAAGGGGGTTGTGTAAGTTTTGACAAATTCCGACAAATATTCTAGGTCTAATCAAATATCGAATTCGCTTTTACTCTTATAGTAGTCTTTATAAATATTCATCTAAAAATAAATTTCAGAATCTTCCGATATTCAACCCCTAAGGGGGGCTTAAAATGATTGAGTACATTTTTACTAATTCCGACATATCTCTTAGATCTGATGAAACGTCCAAATGTTTTTTAGCAGGCTTTCTACACAATCACCCAAAAATCGGTTTCAGAATTTTTCAATATTCAACCCCTGGAGAGCTATGCCGATATTTTATCTACTATGTTTTTATTCAAATTGGAAAAAAAGTAAGTAAATTAAAAAGTTACCAACAGTCTGGGCGCAGCCTTATTAATTTTTGGGTAAAAGTCCAGAACGTATTTAATGCTGAGATGCAGTGTAGGTTACTATGCGACTGACAACCTAAAGAATAACCAGGAAGCTATGTATGATACTTGGAACTTATTTTTTCGGTTGTCAATCGTATGGTAACCAGTACCGCATTTCAGCATTAAACTCGTTCCGAACAAAATAATGAAGTTGCTGCGCCCTGACTGTTTGCATCAAATGGAAATTTGAAAATTTGAAGTTTTGCCTTTTCTTACAATGAATTTTGTTAAGTAGTATTTTTTTTAATTTTCAAATTAATAAAACTTTTTTCGTAACGAAATTCTCTTTTTTGAACTCACTAACTGTAATATTTTGGATTCATGAGCCTATTCGATTTATTGATGTTTTCTTGAAAAGAATAGAATTTTGATTAGGTGATTGCTGCAGTTGCTTTACTACTAAGATAATAGAGTCTAACTTTGTGACAAACAACTACGCTTTCACTAAAAGATAAAACTGTCACAAGGTAATCCCTGCAGTTAAATTGAGACAATTTATTTTGGATTAACATGCACTTTCCAGTGAAAGATGTTGAAACGAAATTTACTCCAAATGAAAAAGAAACATTAATTTTCAATATTCAAATTTTAATAGAAACAAGCAATATTCGATGGAAAATGTTTAAAAAAAAATATATTAAAAATCGTCACAATGTAGCCTCATTTTATACCAATCTTCAGAAAATTCGGTTTCACAATTCTGTATCACTGAGGAGAGAGCACTTAAGCAAGATCATAAAAGAAAGGGCATAAAAGAAAGTACTAATCAAAATTTCTTACATGAAAACATAGTTTTTGAATTCCAGTAAGATCCTGCAGAATGGCAAGGGAATATATTGACTCAACTTTACTCAAATGAAAAATTAACAATAATAAAATTGTTACCAGACTGATGGACGATGTTTATTCGTTATTTGAATTGGAATGCGTTGACGGGAAAAAAATCTGTCTATAGAAACCACTTCACAATATTAAATTTCAAAATTTTAAGAACTGATTTTTAACCAAACAAACAAATATTATTTAAATTTTTTAAATATCTGAATTTATTCACTGAAACCAAATTCTCATTCTTAATCCGTTTATTATATTCGAATGGGAGCGTAAATTGCAGCCGCTATTGTTATATTATTATCTTACGCGTCACATCTCAAAACTATCACAAAATATATTAACAAAAAGAACAAACTTTCTCAATATAAAAAAGAGGTTGATCTTGATAAAAAAAACTTAAGCCAGATTCATTCTAAACTAAAACGTTTTGCTTTTATTGCTACAAATATTGCCATTTACGTGGAAAGCAACAACGCAAAAATCGAATCCTTAATAAAATCGCAATAAAACTGGTCTCTAATAAATTCACTGCATTATAACTACAGATAAATGTCGTGATACAACGATTTTACGATAAAATTCAAAAAAAAATAGATTCAACTTAACAACAATCCACCTAATGTCGATGGTATCAAATTTCAAAATTCAATTCGCACCAATAAAAACCGCGTGTAGGTGATGGCTCATATAAAAAGCAAAAAAAATAAATAGAAATAGAAATAAATTAACTGTCGGCTACAATAACTCCAGTATTGCAAAACGTTCTCATTCTCTAAGAAAATTTTAACGACATGTTAACAACATTGTTACACCGTATCGTATCATTAAACCTATGCGCCAATGCTGAGGCTGATGTACCTAGAGCGGTACAGACGAGGTAATTGTTTCAAAATGAACCCACTCAACCGGTTAACGACTCAAAAGAAGCTGCTGAATTTTTAATTGGACCTTATTACCGACCTACGCCTTCTTACGCATCAATTATTGCATCAAACATCTTAGCAACTTTTCGTCGAGCCTAACCCTATCCCGTTTTCTATCGGAAATTTTTTTTTTTTAAGAAAATCTAATTGATGAACTTTAAAACACCAGCGCAACTTAATTGAGTTGATAATTCGTTTGTAAAACAATGGGTTTCTGAACTTTCGACCGGGAGTAGCATCTTTACTTTTTACGTTTCATTTCGGGGGTTCTTTATGTTTTTGGGCTGGTTTTTCCGGATTTTTATTAGAACGTTAAAGGTAAAACGTGCAGAACATATAAATTGCCAAAAATTGGTACACCATAAAATACTTAATGGCGTCTTAGAGCCCGCAACTTCCCGATGATACTCATCTTTCTCCAATTTATGAGTTTTGTTTACTTAATGGGAGATTAACTTTGCCCGTGTTGAAGAAAAGTTTCGAGCCGACTGGATTTAAGAAGGTATTTTTCTGCATTAGAAGTCTTAAGAAATCGTTTCCCACATGATGTTCTTTGGTATCTATGGTTTGCTCCAATAGATAGAAAATGCGAGGCTATTGTTGAAAAGAATTCGAATCCAACAGTAAGATACCGAAATTCTTCAATTAATTTTAAAATTTCTACCACATTTTTTATTGCTTTATTTTTTTATATTTAATTTCGGCAATTCCAGCGGATCGATAGCAACTCACAGAACACGAAGATGGGTCTTTAATTAAGGGACTTTTCTACAATAAAGATCTGTGATTGAGTTATCTGATTGCAGCAGTTTATTCCGGTACAGCTTCAATTTAATGATGGTATTAGAGATCATAGTAAGGCGTCATTAAATTAAAATTATCCGAAGTACTCATGAGAAAACTTAGTGCGTTTAATCATTTTCAAAGCAAAATATTAGCTTGGGAAAGAAAAGTCTCTTTCTTGTATCATAACTTTAATCCAACTCAAAAGTTTAAATTGAGTAGCTTCCATATAAAAGTCTCAAAAAACGTATTCAGAAATAATTGATCTAAAACCTAGGCGTTGCGTACACTTCTTCAGCCCGGAGAAGTGGAGACAGTACAGTTTGTCAGCTCAACGAACTTGAAAAATGTTCACCATATCAACGTAGGTACTCATGCTGTCTGCTGACATTGGACTCAGCCATAGACAGGGGCGGAGGTTCCATAGGAGCAAGTGGAGCAACTGCGCCGGGCGCCAAATTTTTGGGGCGCCGCACCTCCTGTTCCACCCACCTACACAATTGTTGATTGAAAATTTTGTAATTCTAAAACACGGCATCCTACCTACATATATTATACCTATCCATCCAAATACAATTTAACAACACGTCGTACACTCAAACATTTGTTGCGGTTTGATCTTATTATATAAATATACACGTTCATATCACCCTCATCAAACAAGTTTATCCAGTTTTGTATGATTAACATGATTTTCCTACACTGATCCGACACGTCTCATCGTATTGTTCGATCATACATGTGCGAATCTATTGATTTACTCAATGGCGCAAACATTTAATCCGCACCATTGTTCGACATACAACACACATGGTAGAGTGAACGTTCAACGTTGTTATGCTTGACGGCATGCGTTGTGTTCCGCTGAGTGCATATATATTCATGGTATCTGGCGCAGTTTACAAAAGTGCGTCATATGAATGAAATGGGACCTCAGAGACCCAAGGCGCATGCGTGGTGCTAGTGCTTCAGTTCTTTATGCACATTATTTTTATACTCTAGATGAAATCATATAGAGTATTATAAGTTTAATCCAGCCGAAAAGTTTGTAACGCATAGAACCAAGCCTCGGACGAAAAAAAGTTATATATTATTTTTTGTTCATTTGTGCACAAAAACCTCAAATCCGCTTGACGTCCGTCCGTCCGTCCGTCCGTCCGTCCGTCCGTCCGTCCGTCCGTCCGTCCGTCCGTCCGTCTGTCCGTGAACACGATAACTCAAGAACGCCTTCACCTAAAATCTTGAAATTTTGAATCTGGATGTTTGGTTGAATTTGTAAGGCTAAGTTCGTTAACGGGCAAAATCGTCCTACTCCTTCGGGTAGCTGCCATACAAAATGTCCTTAAAACACGTGTTCAAGAATATTTACCAATAACTTCGGAACGCCTAAAGCTACGAGTTTGAAATTTTGTATGTGTTACTTTTTTAATAGTTGGAGCTAAATGTATGAATATCAAGAAAATCCTGTTAGTCCTTCGTGTAGCTGCCATACAAATATCCTGTCAAAATGTCTTCACTTAATTTACGAAACTCACTATAACTCAAGTAATCTTTTTGCTACGAAATCGAAATTTTGTACAAATTAGTTTTTAGTGAAACCAAAGTTCCAGTTTACTAGTCAGCGAAATCCTTTCACTCCTTCTGGTAGCTGCCATACAAAATATCCTTAAAACAGGTGTTCAAGAATATTGGTTGATAACTTCAGAAGGTTTAAGCTACGACATTGAAATTTTGTATGTATTATTTTTTCAATAGTTGGAGCTAAATATATAATTATGGAGAAAATTCTGTTAGTCCTTCGTGTAGCTGCCATACAAATATCCTGTCAAAATGTATTTACTTAATTTACGAAACTCACTATAACTCAAGTAATCTTTTAGCTACAAATTCGGAATTTTGTACAAATTAGTTTTTAGTAAAAACAAAGCTTGAGTTTACTTGTCAGCAAAATCCTTTTACTCCTTCTGGTAGCTGCCATACAAAATGTCCTTAAAACACGTGTTCAAGAATATTGGTCGATAACTTCAGAAGGGGTTAAGCTACGTCTTTGAAATTTTGTATGTGTTATTTTTCCAATAGTTGGAGCTAAATGTATGATTATGAAGAAAATCCTATTAGTCCTTCGTGTAGCTGCCATACAAATATCCTGTCAAAATGCCTTCACTTAATTTACGGAACTTACTATAACTCAAGTAATCTTTTAGCTATGAATTCGGAAATTTTGTACAAATTAGTTTTGAGTAAAAACGAAGTTCGAGTTTACTAATCAGCGAAATCCTTTTACTCCTTCTGGTAGCTGCCATACAAAATGTCCCTAAGGCACGTGTTCAACAATATTTTCGATAACTTTTGAACGCTTTAAGCTACGATTTTGAAATTTTGTACACGTTCATTTTTAACTAATTCCAAGGAAAAGGATAAATATGTAAGAAATCGAGTGAGTCCTTCCTGCACCTCCCATGTGAAAGTCCTTCAAAAAGGACATTTTTGTTCGATGACTTACCCAGTTTAAGATATGAAATTAAACACTGAATATTGTCTTTTAGGTTTGAGTAGCAATCTAATGGCAGTTCTTAATAAAGGATATACAACATGCACACACGTAATTCTACTTTATCAACAACTACAACATAAATCGGAGTTCAGTATTCATCTAGAGTATTATACGATTGGCTTGCAGCCGATCGTGACTGCAGTATGTTTTCATATCAATTCCGATGTGCCTTTTAATTTTGCTCTAGGTATGTTTTTTAAATATATAGGGAATTAAACTCACATGACGTGATCTGCACTACCATATAGGAATACAATTAAGAAGTGTTATCTAATAATTCAACTAAAATACCGATACAGTTGTTCTAATGTTATCGAGAAAATTTAAATATTTAGAATTTTCACGAGTTGGAAGCACTGTTTGACAACCAAAGAAAATGTGATATTTTTCTTGCTAGGTTTTAATGTGGGAATAAAAGTGCTAATATCTAATACGTTTCAAAAGCTACTTTAAAATGTTTCGTTATATCGATTCAACCTTCAAACTTAATTACTTAAAATACATTTAAAATAGGATTAAAGTCTAAGTAAAATTCAAAAATTCTTACATACGGCTATCATTGAAAATGTGTGGATAATATAGCACCAGAGAGCCAAATAAAATGTGTGCATAAAACCATTGGGAAAATAGCTAAAAAATGCAATATTATTGGCAAAAATCGCATTTAATTATCGCCTTCTGCTCCTGGACATTCATTGTGCTCCAAAATATTGCAATTGAATGCATATTTTAATTCTTTGGTCACTAGGAAAGGATCCTTAACAATTTGTGTCTTCAATATCAGATGCCGAATAAAGGGTCGTAATTTGGGGTGAGGGATCAATTCCAGAATTAAAGGGAACCGTGACTTTTTGATTTTTTCAATGACGTCCCAGGTCGAATTGTATTCAGTCGAAGAAGTCTCATTTTCGTCACTTTCAGTACTGATCTTTTCATCATCCTGTATCACATCCAAAGTCTTGACCGCGGTTACGTTTCGCTCATTGAGATCTTCTGATATCTTTCATTGATTTTTATAGGATGCACTTTTGAAAACAATCACAGATGTTGATGGAATAAATTTTGCATATAATGCGGAAGCAAGGCGATCCGTCGTACGAATAAGCAATCCACTTCGGCTTTGTTGTATGGAGCTTATCTGTTACACATTAGAAAGCCCGATATGTAACACAAACCATAAAGGGTACTATGAATCATTAGAAATAATTAGGGGGCCAAATTAACAGCAGGGAACACTTTACCACCTTCTATTCTATTTATATCATGCAAAATATTGAAAATCACCTATGATTTTCGAAAACAAAATATAAAATATTGGGCACCAAAACATAGAAAGTGCGCCGGGCGCCAAAACTATCAGCACCGCCACTGGCCATAGAGATATATATGTATACTGGAAATGACAGATGATGGTGGTGCCTGAAAACCGGAAAATTCTTTTCTTTTTCAACAGGAGAGCTTAAATTGAGACTCGCCCTCATTGATGATAATTCTATGATCGAATTCATCAAAATAGTTGTTTTTTCCAGTAGTCGGTTGTTAGCCTATCATCGAATCCTGGTGAACTGGAGGTGTTATGAAAGAATAATTGGGAATTTAGTTGGATATTATTGAGAAACAAAGGAATGGTTGCATTCATGGATAGGATTCGAAACCACTACCTTTAGTACTACACAGTAAAAATTATCTGTAATTTTACAACATTTAATATAATAAAATTAACCAAATATCATAGGTAAAATTATCTAATTCATGTATAAATGCTATTACCATTATATAATTAAGTTTTTTAAATAAAATACTTTGTGAAATTACAAAGAGATAAAAATTACAATAACTCGTATGATTCAAAACATTTCAAAACACGGATAAATAACATTATTCCATAAATAAAATTAAGGTCCGAAATTGCAGTCAGTACCTACTTGTCAATGGAATTTTACATCTCGGCATGCAAATAAATTATAATTAGTACGTAACAACTGTCTGATTTGGTTTAAATTCTATTATACATCATCTTATTTATAAGAAGATTGGAAGAACGGTGCGGTGGAAGCAGACTTCGACACGATAATATTTACCGACGGTTAGAAAATGGACTGCGGGGTCGGGGCAGGAATATTCTCAGATACACATAATATCGCTAAGTCCTACCGCCTCCCGGACCACGTTAGCGTCTTCCAGGCAGAGATACTGGGGATCCGGGAGGCTTGTCGTACACTAAAACACGACTCATCGCCAAAACACAACATCGTCATTTTCACCGACAGCCAAGCCGCAATCAAGGCACTAGATTCGGCTACCACCTCCTCTAAGCTAGTTCAGCAATGCCGTAACGAACTAGCCGGTTTGGCGGAACGGCTCAAAGTCACTGTGCTCTGGGTCCCGGGGCATAGAGACATAATGGGAAATGAGCGGGCTGATGAACTGGCAAGGGAGAGCTCCGCTCTTCCCGGCTCTCTTGCGGAACTAGTCCACGTTCCTTTAGGAGTCGTAAAGAGGGTCATACTCTCACACTTCCAGACAGCGGCTAATTCCAGATGGAAAAGCCTAACTACCTGCGCCATATCTTGGAAGATGTGCCCATCTTACAACCGAGCCAAGTCAGACGAACTTCTATACAAGACCCGGGAAGACGTCTCCAGAATCACGGCGATCAGTACAGGTCACTGGCCGATTGGGGATCATGCGGCCAAACTGGGCATTCCATTCAATGTACACTGCCGCAGCTGCCAGGACACCAATGAGCGAGAGTCTCTCGTTCATTTCTTTTGCGAGTGTCCGGCTCTAGCTAGAGCCCGAGAGCGAGCGCTAGGCAAGCCCTTCTACGGGGACCTGAGGGAGATTTCGGGGAAGAAGATTGGAGAGTTATTACTTTTCCTGAACAGCACAGGGTGGCTATAGCGACCCAATTCAAGCAACCTTTCTCACATTCATCTTCTGTATTCCCCAGTATCAACAACCCTTAACATCCGAGTTTAACACGAGTTTGTGGTTCCAAAACGGCCTCTGAGCTAATTGAGCTCTGTCTGGGTGACATGGCTGCCACTTAAACCAACCAACCAACCATTTATAATGAAAATGTTTATTTTTATAACTTTATAGTTTTTAATATTTTTGGTTAATAAAATAACTTTTTTTGTATATAAAACCTCGTTCTTGTTTATTTACAATAAAATACCTCTTTTATTTATTACAAATAAGTAAATTACCATTTCGCTCTTTAAGACATACACAGTGCAACAAATAAGTTCCGAGACTCGAACCATATCTGAGTAACTGGTAGAACCATCTATGTGTACAGACCGGCGTTTGAAAGCTGTGACAATCCTCTTCACAGTAATACCAATTTTGTTTAAATCGGTTGATAGATAGTAAAGTTATGACAGTTCTCCCAAAACAACTTTTTTGTCGATGTTGAAAAGTTCCATCAAAAATCAAAACTATGCTCATTACATTCTTCGATAGCAAAGGAATTGTCCACAGGAAATTCATTCCAACTGGCCAAACAATTACTGGCGCATTTTATCTCGAAGTTTTGAAGCGTGTGATGGCCAGAATCCGTCGTATTCGACTCGAATATCGTGATCCAGAGATCTGTTGTTTTTGCACGATAATGCACTGAGTCACACCTCGCTCATTGTTCGTCAATTTCTGGCTCGGAATCAAATCTGTGTGTTTTTTCATCCGCCGTATTTCCCTGATTTAGCCCCATGCGATTTCTCCCTATTCCCAAAATTTAAATTTAAGTTGAAATGATGTTTTTTTAATGACATTTCGACCATCAAAACAGCTTCAACACGAGCACTAGAGAAAATTCCACATAATGAGCTATAGAACACGCATTTGAATCACTGTTGAATCGCTGTATCAAGTGTATTGAAACTGGAGGAGAATATTTTGAATAAAAAAAAAATTAAAAATATCCGGATTTATTCGTTTAATGATTTCTTCCATGACCAGTCTCGAAACTTATTGTCGCACTGTGTAGGTATATTATTATTAACAATTTAATGGAAAGCATATTTGTCTTCTCGCTGAAGTGTTTATAAAAAACCATATTAAAAAACATAAGTTTAAATGTATCTTAGTTCGTGGATTTTTTCGTTCCGCTAAATCTTAGTATTAGATTATATTTCTAAAACTATCGATTTAATTTAAGTGTTATGTAAATTAATTTACAAATAGTAAGTAAGTTTTAAATGTGGCTACTTGTACAATTTACCCTTTAAATGGTAAAGTTACATATATTGGTATTGTAAATTACTTCAATGAAGGTAATTTCACCCTAAAAATTGTAAAATTACATATGCCATGTGATTTATGACTATTTGGCATGTGATTTTACAAAGCCATGTAAGTACTTATTACATTTCCGAATTTTACAGTGGAAACGTAAGTGGTTTTAAGACATGTAAATTTACAATAGGTGCGTTTTAATGCTCTCCAGAGTAGGATAGGATAGCATAAAAAATGTATATACAAAATAACAACAACATTGCTGTTTTTACGATTCTTTATAACTTTTTTCCATAGATAGTAGGCTACATTAGAGAATTTATCGCGCATAGTTCCCCCAGTGAGCTCACTGGGGGAACTATTCCGGTTAAAATCTATATTCTAGCCTACTATCTATGGAAAAAAGTAATAAAGAATCGTAAAAACAGCAATGTTGTTGTTATTTTGTATATAAATTTTCTATGCTATCCTATCCTACTCTAGAGAGCATTAAAACGCACCTAATATCTCATGTTGGCAATTAGTTGCCAACATTTAATGTTGTAAAAAATTTTAACTGTGTAAGTTATAATACCAACCACAATTTTGAACAAGCTTGGTTTATTGAACGATTACAAGATAATACGTAAAACAAGAAATTTAATTTTTTGTTAGATTAACGATAGAACCAAAAAAAGTAATGTATCTACCATACAACATTCCATTCCTTTCGAGAATATATTAAGCGAAGGAGTTAAAATTACATATATGTAATTTATTCAAATAATCCACGTTTACGAAAATTCTTAATTATGGATGTTCTAGAATTTAATTTTCTAGACATATTTTTTGTTGATTTGTCTAAAAAGCCATAATGTGAACACGGATATATCGTCCGAATTTCGATTCACCGCTTAATCGGCTAGCGGCTGAAATTGCGAAAGAGAAACGAATATGAGTGATTGATTTGAAGAGAAGATGGCGATCATTAGGTATTGATCCAGTCAAAAGAGAGTGCAATAAAGCTCAGAACGACAGCGTTTTTTATAGATAGTTCACGTATTGAGTCAAAAACGGAACTACCTCGGTGTCGTCAAATTAGTCCTATTTGATGTAGTAAAAAAAATTTCGATTGTAAATTTTGAATTCGAATGGAATTTACTATACCTAAAGGACGAAAATGCAAATTTATAGGGTAGCGATTTGTTTTAAATTTCAGAACGATAATAATAATTTATTTAAAAAAAAACTCATAAAACATAACACAACTGAAAATACAAAATAGTTGACTTGATTTGAAACAAGAATTTGTTTAGAGGATTGGGATCCACATTTGAGGAGTGGAGGAAACATCTATAAACGGTAGGAACCCTGGTCAGATAGAATTCTCTATTTTAATGGTGAGTGTAGAAGTGAAGAAGGGAGTACATGAAGGATTTTAATGTCTAAAAAACAGTTAACCAAAGTTAAAATTTGGTACTCAAATTTAATTATTAAAAGTGCCTCGGTGATGTAGTGGCTAAGCGCACAAGTATACAAATACAAACAATGAGGTCGTGAGTTAAAATCCCACCGTAGTTCAAAAACAAAAATCATATTTGAAATAAGCAAAGCAAAGAAATACAGCATTTTGTAGGAAGGTCCAAAAACATATCTTATAAGGTGAAATCTTGTGACGAATATATATGAAACACGAAAGAAAAAGAGATAGCTAAGATTGGACAGAAATAGTACTTAGCACCCCTACCAAATTATCCAATAAAAACGTAAGATACTAAAAAACCTTGTTATAAAAACATAAATTGTATAAGCTGAGAAATTTTAATACTGTAATGTTTCTGACACTATTGTTTGTTTTAAGATAAGATACCTGTCTTCAAAATCCAAAATTTCACAAAACACAAAATCAATTGCTTTAACTAACACTGACTAAATGAAACTTCCCTTTTCATAATGTAAAGCTGGCACCACTTTCGGAAAATAGTTCTTTAAATAAATAAATGCAGTTGCGATAATTAAATTCTCAAAGAAAATTGAACTTTGTCTATTCCGTCGAGCCGGATTTCGACCAGCGACCTATGCAAGCTAGAAGAAGATTTGATTGGAAATTTTTTGGATTGGTTGAATTCAGGTTGGGCCAGTGCGCCTTCTTGACTCTCTCCACCCCCTACCTCCCGCAAGGGCACCCTTAACTTGAAGATGTAACAGTATCTAGGGCGCTGTTACTACACTATTCCCCACAAGGGGTCATATTGGAACTGTAATAAAAATTTAACTTTGTGCACAATGGTACTGTTCGGATGAAAGGGGAAGTAGACATTTTGTATCTTAAGCTATCAATTTTAAATTTGCTATGATCATGAATTGGGCATTCAAACTTCAAAGTTTTTTTTTCCGCAAAGGCTTTCTACAATAATATTATCTGTAACTGTAGCACATCCATTTTCGTATGGAATCTAAATGTGTATTATAATTTGAAATCTGTATTTCGATGGGTTAAAATCCACCTAACCTAATTAGTGTTCGTCCTTCCTTCCTAGTCCTAGCCAAAAAAAAAATCACATACAATTATTCGCCCAGCCTACCGACTGCAAACAATTTAATTTCATATCTTGCAGAGTCATGGTGGATTTACACCTAACACGTTGAGGCGCGACTTTACCCCCACTATAAAATCAACCAATCAGGTGGCTCGTAGCGTCACAAAAGTCCAACAGTTCTCGGCTTTTTCTTCGACGCAGGCTTCCACGCATACGCATCCATACAATGACCTGTGGCAACACGCATTTCGCAGCTCACTGTATTTCTGTCGTGTCGCACTTATAGAAAAGTCGCGCCGCATATGTACGCTGTAAATCGCTATCACTACAGCAAAGACTACAGTCGACGAAAATCGGCTTGGGTTGGGATTCTGGGGGTGAAGTCGTGCCGCAAAGTGTTTGTGTAAATCCACCAGAGAGTCTTATGGCGATAGTCCCTTCGGAGACCCGTTTCCCGCTAATAACATGGTTCCTCTTTCTGGGTGGAAGGATTACCGCGACCTTATTGAAATCGGTAGCCAACTGTGAGCGTGCTAGCCCATCATTCCCGAGGTCGTAGGTTCAAATCGCTCTCATGTTATTGTCCTGCGCATTTCAAATGAAATGAGGGAACGATGATAATGAAAAAATCCATTTGACAAAAATTATCGAGGTCAAGGCTAACTTGGACTGTGGGGGTAGGTAGAACCTCAGGCTCAACATACTGGATGGTGTATCTGTTTGGAGGATTCGCCCGTCAAATGCCTTATTTTGCAATTCCGCTTTAATTTTATCCGACTATCTTTTGGTTGTTCTGGACACCGAACTTCAAGTATTTAACATATCCTTAAGGATGGCGTTGCCTATTCAATAAACACGGATTACCATAAGCTGTGGACTTCCAACCATTCCTTAGTCCCATCAATTGCTTAGCTAATACAGAGAAGGAGGAATGTATACCCTGCAATAAAAGGACTTCACGCCTAAGTTAATTACGTTCGCCTGCTACTACAAGACAAAGCGGAGTGTAGGTGAACGCATCGAACACAACAGCCTTTTATTAATATTCCGAGACGATAATACACTTAATAGCAATTAAGCTCCCTTGACGCTTTTCAGATACAATTAGCAGCCGTAGGCATGCCATTGGCAAAATATAGAAGTCCTTGCCGGGTACTAACTAGGCCGTTCCAAGTATTTAAAGCTGAGCGATACGCCCGCACTCTCTGCGGCTATAAGGACGATAGACGCGCGCTATTAGGGGTTCATAAGGCTTCGAAATTGCCATCCCAGAAATACTAAAATCCTAATGGTTCGATACGAGCCAGGATTGCCCAACGGGCTGTGGATGAGTTTCGGATTCGCGTGTAACAAGGTCATCACCATCAAAAATATTAATCCGAATTACTTTGCCGTGGTGCGGGTAGAGGGCCGGGACCGCCACAAGCCTAGAATCAGTATTTGCCCAGAATTTCGTATCCTCCTTGACCATTTACCGCCGACGAAATTATTAAGTGCTAAAAGTGCCATCACTTCATTTCATTCCTTTCGCCTTGTTATTATCTGGCGGTAATTGGGGGTGATTTTCGGGATGTTTTCGGTGCTTTATTGGCCTGTGACATCGGTAATTCGTCTGTGAATTATTTACAACTGGTAATTGACAAGTGCTAAGTGTTAGGGGTGATTTTTTGTGGGATTTATTTCCACATGCTGTAATAAAGTTTTGTTTTTTTTTCACGTTTCAGGATCTCAAAACAGCACCAAAGATAGTCGGTCGGACGGCTCCAAAACTGAAGACGGGGTAGGTGGAGGTGTTTTTTTTGACATGCTTAACATTAGCAGCTCCTTCCGTCTCCCGGACTGCTGTAGTTTCTATCAGGCGGAGCTCATGGCGATCAAGGAGGCCTTGTCCTGGCTGAGGTGTAATGTAATATCTACTAGGGATATTAGCATTTTCACAGACAGGCAAGCGGCAATAAAATCCTTGGAATCGGCCTCGACAACATCAAAGGTCGCCGTAGAATGTCGATCATCTCTTAAGGAGATGGCTGAACAGTTCAATATTCTCTTGTGTTGGGTGTCAAGACACAGGGATATTCCAGGGAACTACATGGCTGATGAACTCGCTCGGTGCGGTACCACCCTTCAGATTATGCCGGAACATCGGAATCTGTGTGTGCCTCTCTCTACATATAAACTGCTACTGGGATTGGACTCAATTAAGAAAACCAACTCAAGATGGGCAGATGGTATTACATGTCACACTGCGAGACAGATCTAGCCGAAGTTGGATCTAAAACGCTCTAAAAGGCTGACTTTGCTCAAAAGGGCGAGTATCAGGACCACAGTCGGTGTCCTGACCGGATACTGTCTTATAGGTCGGCAAACGACTTCTGTAGAAGCTGCCTGGATGAGGAGGAGGAGGAGGAGACAGTCCTTCACCTTCTCTGTACCTGTCCAGCTCTATCCGCTAGAAGGAAAGCTCATCTTGGAGCTTACTTCTTCAACTGTCTCGGTGATCTTGCCGCAATGGAGGTCGCGAGAATCCAACGGTTCATTGCAAGCTCTAAATAGTTTGACGTGTAGGACCATATTCAATGATCCTGTGGTAACCCAACGGCCCTACCTACCTTCCTACCCAGTTGATCTGACTGCTGTATAAGACGTCTGCAAACATCTTTCGTGTTCCATAGATCCAGAAACTCTATATCACCATCACTCAACACAATCGTATATCAAAAATCCTATTTTCAACTCAAATTTTCACTCTTCGAGTCGATCGAATTTCGAATGCCGCTCGAAATCTTTGCCTTTTGAAATATATAAACGTTTCTCAATTTCACTGTTCGTAATCGCAGTTTGTAAATGTTGAATCCAACGTAAGCGAAAAAAGTTTTTGATATGAAGGAAATTCAGCTAATTTCCGGGTTCGTAGCCACGTAAAACTTGTTGGGTTCCGGTCTTGGCTACTTGACAATTGAATTTGAAAGATTTTGATCTTACCGCACAAATTTTGTACATTTTCCAAACCGGAATTACTTGAGACAATGTATTCTGAAAGCAAGGCTCGATTTGGGCTGTCGCGTCATTTATGAAAATGAGCAGTAAGCGCTGTTGGTTGGTTGGTTTAAGTGGCAGCCCTATCCTCTAGACAGAGCTTAATTAGCTCAATGGCCGTTTTGCAACCACAAACTCGTATTGAACCCGGATGTTAGGGGTTGTTGTGACTGGAGAATTTAAAAGATGAGTGTGATGAAAATTGATCCGTTATATCCACTGTTTGGGAAGGTTAGGTTAGGTTAGGTTATAGTGGCAGCCATCCAAACTATGGATCGACTCATTTAGACCATTCGGTTGGTCCATTGTGATACCACACCCGTGACACCTTAATGACGTCCCATATAGAGAGTTATCATAGCATTGCTACAGGGGAAAGCTAGTCGAACCAGCCACAGATGCTAATGAACTTGGCTAGTTCATCAATTCGTGCTCCGGCCATGTCCCCGAGTCTGGAGAAGAAGTAGCTGCCCATGGCTCTGAACCTACAGCTGGCTAGCTGGGGACACTCACAAAGTAGATGCCTAACGCTCTCTTCTTCTTCTTTACTTCTGCAGCTTCTGTAGTAGTCATTATATTGAACGCCTAAGCGTTGTGCATGTCTGCCAAAGAGACAGTGCCCCGTTATGATAGCCGTAATGTTACGGGTCTCTATACGACTTCTTTTCAGAAGATCGGCAGTCCTTCTAGGATGTATTACCGGCCATAGCTGCCTGGAGGTTTCACACGTAGTTAGGTTAAACCATCTGCCATTGGTCAGCTCCATTGCCTTCCTGTCAAGATTACTCTTGACGTAATGAAGCGGTATTTTTACCGCTTGGGTTGCATGTATAGCAGCCATTTCAGATCCAATTCTGGCCAGCTCATCGGCTGCCTCATTTCCTGGTATCCCCTTGTGTCCCGGAACCCAGCACAGGAAAACCTTATGAGCTGCGCCCAATGTTTTCAGACGCTCCCTACACTCCCTCACTTGACTTGACTAGGTTGGAGCTTAGAGCTTTCACTGCTGCTTGGTTGTTTATGTAAATCTTTATACACGACTCTTCGGGAAGATTTGTTGCGGAATTTAGTATGTCCACTGCACTGCTTACGGCAAAAACCTCAGCTTGAAAAATACTGCAGTAGTCCGGCAGACGAAAGGATACTTGAATGTTCATGTCGGCTGAGAAGATCCTTGCCCCCGTTCCAGTATCCATTTTTGACCCATCCGTGAATATAGCATCTTCAGATTCCCTTATCACTTTTTAATTATCCCAGTCCCCCCTAGTAGGGAAAAGGGTATGGAATCCTGTATCGAAGCTTAAAAACGGAGTTATATAGTCGGTGACTTCACTAAGCGCACAATCTGGAAATAATGAAAGAATTTTGCTATGCCCATAATCCGCAGATTTCCAGCAGCCACCAGACTCTTTTAGTCTCAGGGCGCTCTTGGCAGCAGCATTCTTGATTTGAATATCTATTGGCAGCAGAAGCAGCATAATCTCCATTGCAGCTATTGGCGTTGATTGCAAAGCGCCCGTGATGCCTAAGCAAGCCGCTCTCTGCACTTTCGTTAGACTATTCTTGTGCACGCTTTTGTCCAGGGCTGTCCACCATACCAGGCCACCATAAAGAAGAATGGGCCTTACGATAGAGATGTACATCCAGTGAATAATTGCGGGCTTTATTCCCCATTTCTTGCCAAAGGTCTTCTTGCAAGTATAGAAGGCAATTGTTGCTTTCTTGATGCGCTCATCAAGGTGTTTCTTCCAGTTAAGCTTAGCGTCAAGAATAATTCCCAGGTACTTAGCTTCAGTTTTAAGCTCCAGAATGGTATTACCTATTTTTGGAATTATGAATGGGGGTATTGCTCTCCTTCGAGTGAAAAGAACCAGTTCAGTTTTTGTGGGGTTAACCCCCAAACCACAACTTGCCGCCCATTTATACAATTTCCGTAGTGCTCCCTGCACTAGTTCAGCTATCGTGGGTAGAAATTTGCCAGATACCAGTATAACTAGGTCATCAGCGTACGCTACCACTTTGATCCCGTCCCTCTCGAGCTGGGATAAAATAGGATCGACGACTAATACCCAAAGAAGTGGTGATAGAACTTCCGCCTGCGGGGTACGCATGCCGTCGATCCAGTTGGTAATGCCCAGGTCAGCCCCTGCATTCAGCAGAGCTTTCCGAATGGCATCCCTCTCAACATTATTAAAGGCTCCCTCAACATCTAGAAAGACACCCATTGTGTATTCTTTATTATGCAGCGTACTCTCTATGATTCTTACTACCTCATGTAGAGCGGTTTCTACCGATTTACCTTTCGTGTATGCATGTTGTGCTGTAGAGAGAGTGTTTATGTCCAGATGTTTGGGGAGAGTAATAACTCTCCAGTTTTCTTCCTCGAAATCTCCCTCAGGTTACCATAGAAGGGTTTGCCTAGTGCTCGCCTCTCGGGCTCTAGCTAAAGCCGGACATTCGCAAAGGAAATGAACGAGCGACTCTTGCTCGTTCGTGTCCTGGCAGCTGCGGCAGTGTACATTGAACGGAATGCTCAATTTGCCTGCATGGTCCCCAATTGCCCAGTGACCTGTACTAATCACCGTGATTCTGGAGATATCTGCCCGGGTCTTGTATAGAAGTTCGTCGGACTTGGCTCGGTTGTAAGATGGCCACATCTTCCTAGATATGGCGCAGGTGGTTAAGCTTTTCCATCTGGAGTTAGTCGCTGATTGGAAGTGGGAGAGTATGTCCCCCTTGACAACTCCTAACGAAACGTGAACTGGTTCTGCAAGAGAGCCAGGAAGAGCGGAGCCCTTCTAGCGCTGTTACTGCTCTGTGCGTTATCATATAGAGAATTAATTCATGCAAGTCTTCGCTAGGTTTCATTGCATACAAATTTGTATAAAAATTGCTCACCCTTTTATTCAATAAAAAATGTTTAGGTGTACTCTCTCGTTGATTTCGTCAGCCGTTGTAAAACTAGTCAAGCAAAGCCAAGAGTTCAATCAAAATTTGATTATGACAGGAATTTCCTATGTATGACGACTTAATCTGTTGTAGCTAGACGTAGACGAAGCTGACTTTTGAAACAGGTCCTTCGAAAGCAATTCAAAATTCTTCATCCCGCGACAACAATTTGTCTTGTTTTGCTAATGGAATCTCGGTCAGAAATCTTTTGATTGCCACCATCAAGTTCTGAGCTCGTCGCATTTAAAGCTTGATTTTGTGATTCTCGTCAGGTCAGGTACCAGGCGATCTTATCTTCTGCGAAATTTATTCATCCAATCAACGCGTCATTCTGTCTTGGCTTTCGGCTACTTCAAAAGATGCCCCCGATATTGCGCGGCAAAAAATGCAAATAGCGCGTTTTCGGTGAAGGACATCGGGACGACGCCATGTCTATTTTACACACGAAAAGAAAAACCTTCAGGGTCATGTGCCGAATATTCCACCTTATTCAAATGTTGGACCTAAGCCCGGATCCGCTTGGCACCGTTCCTCCAGATTGTCGTCTATAAATCACGAAAGAAATTCCGGAGCCGGAATTAAGCAATTCGGCGCCGACTTTTATCGATTTTGCGATATGACCGACTTAACGTTTTTTTTTTCTTCCTTGCAACGATTTGGCGGTGTGCAAGTGCATGTGTTGGCATAAGGCGTAACACTTGACCGACTCCGCCAGTTTCTAAGGTCATTTCTTTTAAGAATTTCTTACGTAGCAACAATGAGGCACATGGATGCAGATGGGAAACTGCAGATCGTGACGCCTCATTAATCCGGACACCGTGTGCCATGTGAAGTAGTGGCTACATCTGAACCAGGAGTACACTCCATGCCCCGTGAGTTGTCGAGATGAAACTGCGAACTCCATTAAACTTTTTAATTAAATTAATTTCGGATTGGAGTTGCTCGAACCTGGCTCGCGGGAAAATATGTCGGGTATTTGCAAGAAAACGGCTGCGATAGCGGTGCCATCCTTCAGCATCACTTGAATTTGCTGTTGCAATTTTTTTGCCATTCGCCCTTGTGCTCCTCCAGTGAGCAACTAACGAGCGCGTAATTCCGTCTTATATCGAACTTAATTGCAGTACAAGTTTGTTCGAAGTTCTTTTGCTAATTGAACTCGCTCTCGGCTTCCGGAACGATTCTGTAATTTAACTTCAGTTTTCAGTTGGAATCCTTCAGTTTATCGGTAATTGGTTGAGATTTGTAGCTTTCTGAGTCTTAGACAGATTAAGAGTTAAATAATATTGTTATAATATCTCCGGATTTTTTTTTAGGTTAGCCACAGATGGTTCTTTCGAGTTAAAAACTAAAAACGATATTGTTGTGAAGAAATCTTGCTCGCTAGAAAGCTGATCACCGAATAGGATAGGACTTCACCAGCAGAGCCGGATTTCCTATAGGACTAAACGGTCCTGTAGCACAGGGCCTCAAATTTTAAGGAGCCCCCAACAAATTTCACTGGGGCACGAAATTTTCATATATTCAATGCAATAGAATTAAATCCTGTTGAGTTGCCGCAGGGCGAGATTTGTATTCCCTGCTGGACGTTGCGAGTGCGTTCAAAAGTCAGCACTTCGCTGACATTTGAGCGCACCCGCAACTGCCGCCAATCTAACACCGGACGCGGGAGGACCGTTAGATGATAGAAACCGGCGTGGGTTTTTGAGATTATGACAACTCTTAGTAATTTGGCGTGTGATAGCACCCAAAATCAGATAACCAAAAATGAAGCAAATGGCATTCTGAATAATCGTGAGAGAGAAGGTGATATTTTCATGTTTATTTAAATAAGTTCGGTACCAATGAAATAATTGAAGATCTTTTCATTTAGAAAAATTCAAAGGATCCAAAGCTTTCTGAAATTTATAGTGCAGTACCAGCAACTTGACAATATAAAATACGTATCTGGCCTTAGTGTTGTTTGTCGGTTAAGTTGACAACATTAAGGCCAGGTACGTATTACTTTATTATTTTTTAATAATAAAGTATTGTTATCGACCTGAAATTTCAAAAAAATTTGCAACCCTGAAATTTTGTATTTTCACGTTTTAGGACCCCAAAAAATCAAAAAAAAAAAATGTCCGTCTGTCCGCCGTAGACGCCGTACGCCGTAAACGCCGTACGCCGTACGCCGTACGCCGTACGCCGTACGCAAAACCGTTTGAGGGTGCGTATCTCACAAACCCTTTGAGATATTAAGTTGAAATTTTTATGGTGGGTAGAGTGGGTTAACACCTACGAGTGGTAGCTTTTGGAGGGGTGGGGGTGTAAGGGGGGAGGAGGGGGAAACGTTTTAGATGAAAAATTTTGGTTTCTAGATCTCAGGAACCGCTTATGTTAGGAGGCTGAAAGTGGATCCATTTGCAAAAAAATTGTCGATAGGGGTTGAGAGGTGTGCGAGTGGGGGGAGAACAATACGTTCAAATGCTTGAAAGCTGGGACTAATACATTCTAAAGTCCATATCTCCTGAACGATTGATGCCAGATGGCCGAAATTTTGTATTATTATTAAGGGATACTATGACATTAGAAAGGGGTTAACATTTTTAGGGGGAGTAGTGAGGTATGGGGGTGGAGGGTGAAAAACTTTGAATTACAATATCTTCCGACTCAATTGTGCTACGAAGATAAAATTTGGTTTCTGTATATAGAATTACCAGTGAAGTCTATTGAATGTAAAATTTTTGAGGGGGAGGTGAAGCGCTGAAGGTGGGAGGCAGCCATTTTTCACAAAAATAAATTTGTATATCTCATGAACCGTATCAGATATGATCTTGAAATTTTTACAGAAGTTAGGACCAGTAGACCTCTAGCGGAGAAACCAATTTTGAGGGTGTGGGTGTAGGGAGCGATGGTGGGAGGGGGTGGAACGAAAAGAATTCTGATTTTTATTTCTCAAAAACCGCAAAGCATAGAAAGCTAAAAATTGACGATTATATAGAGTCACTGTAGAAGTATCCTCGAAAAATAAAATTTTTGATAGTGGTAGCAAGGTACGGGGGTGGGGGTGGTTTTTCATATCTCAGAAACGGCTTATGCTAGAGCGCTGAAACTTAGTATGTATATGTAGAAGTACTACAGGAGTAATTAAAGTAAAAAAAAAAGTTCAAAATTTTATTGATGTACAGAGCTGGAGTAAAAAAAATGACCGTGAAAAGGGATTTTCGAACATTTTCATGAATTCCGTTATTTCAAGCTAAAGAATAACCAGGAGGCTATTTTTAGGTTATCAGTCGGATAGTGACCTTCACCGCATATCAGTATTAAACACGTTTCGGACTTCTACCCAAAAAATAATAAAGTTGCGCCCAGACTGTTGGCAGATTTTTTATATTGTCATAGTTATAATAGAATCCTTGGAAAAAAAAATTAATTATTGAAAATAGTGGGATCCTCTAAAAATAATGAAGTATGTGAAATAAATGAGAGCCTGGCAAAGTTTTTGCAGTTGCGGTATTGGAACGTAATGGAAGAAAGCTGATATCTTTGGTGAACAAAAATTTTTTTTGGCATTATGCGATACAAACACAAAAAAAATTTTTCAAATATTTTTCCGATTAGGAAAAAAATTAAAAAAAATCATAAGCCTTAGTTGTTAGGAGCCCCCAAAAGTGAAATAGCCCCGGGCCCCTTTATAGGTAAATCCGGCCCTGTTCACCAGCTTGGAAACGCGCGCTGAATACACATTGATGCAAATTGAACTATGAACTAATTGCTTGATCGCAATATTAACTTAAGCGAAAGTTCTTGTAGCAGGTGCATCATCCGAAGAATTGGAAGCAAACCCAACGAAACCATCACGGAAGATCGCTATCGACTACAATTGATGATTTTAAGCCGAACATGGAAGAAAAAATTGCCGCAATATGGGGAGAGACATGACAAAGTAATTTTGCAGCATGACAACGGCCACATGTTGTAAAACCGGGCAAAACCTACTTTGAAACGTTGAAATGAGAGGTCCTAACCCACCCGTCGTATTCACCGGACATTGCTCCTTCCGATCACCACTTGTTCCGATCGATGACTCAAAATTTTTTTTTCACGTTTTAGTCCGTCTGTCCGCCGTACGTCGATCGGTGTACGCAAAATTGTTTGAACGCTCATAGCACCCAAACCCTTTGAGCTATTTAGTTGAATTTTTTTCGTGGGTAGAATGGGTACACCCCTTTAAGGTGTCACTTTTAAGTGGGTGTAGGTGTGAGGGGGGAGGTGGGGGAAGCGTTTAAGACAGAAAATTTCGGTTTCTAGATCTCAGCAACCGATTATGCTAGGAAGCTGAAACTTGGAATTTATATAGAGCTTCGGTAGTGGACCCATTTGCAAAAAAAAAGTCGATATGGGTGAAGGGGTGAAAGAGTGGGAGGGGGGAAATAATGTGTCCGAAACGCAGGCAAGCCGAGATCGACACATTCTAAAATCCATATCTCCTAAACAAATTTTTGAGTGGGGCAGTGGCGTTCGGGGGTGGGGGTGAAAACTTTAGATTACGATATCTCACGAACCAATTGCAAATTCGGTTTTTGTATAAATGACAAATGAAGTTTGTTGAAAGTAAAATTTTTTAAGTAGGCGGTAAAGCATGAATGTGAAGGGGATACGAATTTTTGTAGAAAATCACGTCTCATATCTCAAGAGCAGTGTAAGATGTTGTGAACGGAGGCCTTGGAGTGGTTATTTCGACTTAAAAAAGTAAAAATAACCGAAGGGAAGGTTGGGATCGGGAAACAGGGGTCCAATTCCGCCTACGTCCGAATTGGTGGCTGAAATACAAACTGGAGCGACGTGCTTGCTGGCTTCCGGGCTAGCTGCGGCTTTGGCGGGGTGCGTTGTTCGTATTTCAGACCATAAAACCCATGGCCGGTACAACAAAAATTTCACGCCGACTTACCCGGGTGATAAAACTGGGATAAGATTCCCAATCGGTCATGAGAGACCGAGAAAACTCCCTTCAACTCGACGGGCGCTGATGTTGTGCGCCGTCTAGCCCACCCTACCTTAGCCATATCTGTCCTCAAAAGAAAATATCTAAATATGGCCCCTAGAGAGAGGAATGGGGGGGCGGAAGGTCTTCAAACGAGAAGATCCATCCTATGGGTTTCTTATTTAGGCATAAGCATCTCTATAACTTCTTTAGAAGCAAAAAAAAAATATAAATAGCACAAAAAAATCAAACAATATCTAACATAGGAAAAATCAAAAAAATGAAATCTACAAAATAAATTACCTTTTCGCTGTTTCTTTACTGCCTTGGAATCCATTTATGTTTTTTTTTTGTTTTTTATTTTATATACATATATTATTTTTTTTAAAGCTTTTTGTGTGAAATTGGTGTGGATCACAGTAATGCCAACTGCATTAATAGGTCCACACCAATTCCCACAGGTGACACTACAAAGATAGATGCTTAAAATTTTTACCAGAAGCCTGATAGACCCCTAGCAGAAACAACATTTTGGGTGTGTGGGTATAGAGGGTGGCGGTGTGGGTGAGTGAAAAGGAAAAGGTTCCAATTTTTATATCTCGAGAACAAATAAAGCTGAAACTTGTTAAACCATTGTATTTATATATTATAGTAGTATCACGAATAACTTCACCTTAGCTCAAAAGATGGCGTAACATGTTCCGATTCGAGAGCTTTTTGCTGTTCCTTTCCACACATCATTCTTTTCTCATCTCGTCTGTCTTTTCAATGTTCTTTGCGGTGAAAAGAGCGAAGAATCGAGTCAGCTATGAATGAATTTCTTGCGTTTTTAATTTTCATTGCGGGATGAAGAGGGGAGTGAGATATGACTGATTTTCTATCTTCTTCAACGAATCCGCATAGATTGCAAAATGCTTGTTCGTTGACCTCATTACTTTGATTTGGTCGCAACGCGCACCAGAAAATACCGGCGGTGCAGACGCAGAGAGCAGAGCATAACAACAGTGGAGTGTTATGTTGCGATTATGTATACACATAAAGTATATGTATACCTATATTAACAATTTATAGTACACAATAATATTTATGTACTTATTATAAAGTGGTGACAAGGGATGTCATATTTTAACTTTCCGAAAGATCAAATATCATTTTTCTGAAAAGTTCTTGCTTCAGAGCCCGACTTCGTTGCAAAGTCGGAAAAAATGTGTTTCGTGGATCAATTTATTGCCAACTAAGGGGTCGGGTTAAAATCCGTGTTCTAAAATCCCGTTGTCCAAAAATCCCGTCGATCCAAAATCCCGTTGTCCCAAAATCCCGTTTCATAAAAACTCGTTAAGTCAAAAACTCGTTAAGCCATAATCCCGTTTAATAAAATCTCGTTTTCTTATTAAAATTAAAAATTCCGCTGTTTTTGCCCAACCAAAGCTGCGCAGCACATCTTAAGGAATAGGTTGTGTATTTTGGTCATAGATATGTGATCCAAATTTCATTCAATTATTCGGTCGAAATTTGGAAGCAATCATCCAGATTTTGACAATTGAGGTGTCATTCGAGTGATAGAGTCAAAATCACGTGTTCCAAAATACCGCTCTTAAAAAAAAACCGTTTCCCAAGATTCTATTTCGAAAATATTGTTTTCTTTTTAAAATTATAAAATGATATCCCTGTTTTTTATTCGACTAAAAACGTGTTTATTATTTATTTATTATTGTTTCACCAAAAATTTGTATGTTCATTCGTAGTTTGTACGCGACCTGACCGATTTTAACACTTGGGGTGTCATTCTACTTGCCTCAACTGTGTGTGTGAATAAAAAACGTATTTATGAAAAATTCAAAACAGTGGTGAAGATGAAAAAGAAATGTAATGTATAAAACTAATGTTTATTACTCCATAAAAAATCAGCCAATGGTCTGGGCGAAACTTAATTATTTTTCGGGTCAAAGTTCGGGAGTGGTCAAAGTCGGAGTATATCATGAGTTGCTTCGAGATTATTAGATTTCTTGGGAAATTAATTTTGTTCCTAAAATAAAGATATTTAAAATAGAGATTTTTAGCCGATTAAACATTGAAAAAGTCCGTGTAGACTATTCGAATTTCGGTATATTATGTACACTAGAAGTAAAAGAAGAGAAGTAAAATCGAATTTGTTGCCTTATCAGACTTAAAAGATATGACGAATTGTTAAAACGTATACAAACCCATTACTTCCACTTGGGGTTTGAATTTCGAAAAAATTGTGAAACAGGTTTTTAGACGATTTCATAAGAAGCAACTTGATATCTCATGAGACACGAGGGATTTTGAAAAATTTGTGAAAACGTAAGCAAACCCTTCACACCTCTTTGGTTCTGGAAATTCGAAAAATCGTGAATTGGTTGGCCGTAATAATCAATTTTATATCTCAACAGAACTAAGGGATGGCAAAAATTGTGAAAACATATACAAACCCTTGGGGGTTGAATATCGAAAAATTGAGAAATCGATTTGTAGGCGATTATATAAAAAGTCTGTGGAAATGTAAAGCTATCTAATGTCTCATCGAACCTAAGAAATATGTCGAAGCTTTGAAAAGCATACAACCTCCTTACACCCATTAGGATTGAATATCTGAAATACTGAATTTGATTTTTTGGCTTTTTTATACAGGAAACCTTAGGAAGTAAAAATGAATTCGATATATCATCAGATATGCAACCTCCTTAAATCCACTTGGGGGTTGAATATACAAAAATCCTGAAAGGAGTTAATAAATAAATATGAAGACAGCACGAGAAAGTAGGAACCAATTAAATGACGGAATTCGTGAAAATGTGTTCAACCCGTTTATACCCTCTTAGGGGCTGAAAAAAGAAAAAACTTAAAAACAAGATTTAGGCGATTATTACGCAAGCACGTGAAAGTGAAAAGATATTCGATATCTGATAAGACCTGGGGATATAGTAGAATTCGTGAAAAAGTTTACAACCCCATTTGCACCCCCTTAGGGGTCGAATTTTAAAAAAACCTGAAAACTTTCTAGGTATTTACATATATGAAGATGCCGTAGAATAAAAATGAATTCAATATTTGGGAAGACCTAATAGATATGACAAAACTGTGAAAATATATGCATTCCATTTTCACTGATAATTTTTTTGCCCCCTCCGCCAATGGAAATTTGAAAATTGTTTTTCTAAATTAGTTTTCTAGTTGATTTACATATACACACCGAGTTTCAACTTTGTAGCATAAGCCGTTCTATAGATAAGAAAAACACCCTCCACCCCGTACCATACTGCTCCCATAAAAAATTATATTTTTCCAACATGCTACTAATATAGCTCTATCTAAATACCAAGTATCAGCTTTATATCATTATGGGTTGTTGAGATATAAAAATCGGAACTTTTTCCTTTTCACCCTCCCCCACCCTCACCCTTTATACCCTCACTTCCAAAATTTTGTTTTCTGCTAGGGGTCTATTAGGCCTACTTCTGGTAATTTTAAAAAAATTTTTAAAAATTTAAGCATCTATCTTACACTGTTCTTGAGATATGAGACGTGATTTTTTAGAAAAATTCTTATCCCCTCCACTTTCATGCTCCACCGCCCTCTTGGAAAAATTTGCTTTCATCAAACTTCATTTGTCAACCTTTATACACAAACCAAATTTTTTTTGTCTAGTACAATGGGTTCGTGAGATATCGTAATCTACTCAAAAATTTATTTCTGATCTATTCTCCTAGTATACCTACAGATATTCATTAAGTTTCAATTTTGTGACATTGACCGTTTAGGAGATATGGAATTTAGAATGTGTCGATCTCGGCTTTTTTGCGTTTCGGACGCATTATTATTCACCCCACTTCCAAACCCCTTCACCTATATCGGCAATTGTTTTTGCAAATGGGTCCACTACCGAAGCTCTATATAAGTTCCAAATTTAAGCCTTCTAGCATAAGCGGTTGCTGAGATCTAGAAACCAAAATTTTCCGTCTAAAACACTTCCTCCTCCCCCCCTCCAAATTTGGTCACTTCAGGGGGCCTACCCACTCTACCCACGAAAAAAAATTCAACTAAATAGTAGACGTACGGCGGACAGACGGACTGAATTTTTTTTTGCTTTTTTCGTGTCTACTCGTTATGAAACGTAAAAAAAAAATGTTGAGGGTACCACATTTTTTTTTTTTAAAAATCTATAACAATACTGTATTATTGAAATAATAAAGTAAAACGGGATTTTGGCAATAGTGATTTTGGAAAACGGGAAAAATGTTCAACCTAACCGTTAAGGTGCGCTGCTCTAACTTAGCTGCGTAAGTCGGTATTTTATAAAATGAGATTTTGACCCGATCTTGTTGCACTTCATTACATTACGGCTTCACTCCGTCGAGAAATTGCGCGACTTTGCAAGTCGAACAAAATAGTAGTCGTCTGCCAACAGTCTGGGCGCAACTTTATTATTCTTAGGTAGTTTATTATGCGTAATTCTGAAAAAATTTCTAGCTTTTAGCATTCTGAATTTATCGGCCAATATTTTTGAACACGTGTTTTAAGGATTTTTGTATGTTAGTTTTCGGAAAAAGTAAAGGAATTTCGCTAACTAATAAACTTGAAGTTAATTTTCACTTAAAACTAATTTGTACAAAATTTCAACTTTAGTGGCTAAATAATATTTTCACAAATTGAGTGAAGTCGGTATTTCAGAAAACGGGATTTTGACCCGATCTCGCTCACTACAATTTAACACAGAAGTGTTGCAAACAGAATTAATATTTCTCATTGGACCAGTCGAACTATTATTTTCCATACAAAAAATAATATCGTTGCAAAAAAAATAATTTTGCAGGATTGAAAACCCGAAATGTCGAAATTCCTAAAGTTCAAAAATTTCCGGGAAAACGATAGTCTGGCAAAAATATTCGTCTAAACGATGGAAAAAAATATAAAAGCGAGACATGAGCCTCCACTTTCCTCTCCCCACCCAGTCTGCACAGCAAAAAATTAAAATTCGACATCGCCTAAGCCATATGAGACGGACTGACAGAGACGGACTGACAGAGAAAGATTCCACTATACAATTTCCCCGCGCGCCGCACCGGAACCAATCAACCATGCAAGAGGTAGGAGTAGAAAGAGCAAAGGAATGAACTGATGGAACGAACGCGTAGGATAAGAGGGAATTGGCAAAGCACATGCAGCGCCTCTAGTGTAAGCCGGTTAAAACATCGAAGCGAGCTTCGTGATACTACTATAATAAAGGGTTTTCCAATAAGGACTTGACAACTTTTTTTCAAAATAAAATGCAAACCATTTGAGATATTTCAAAAACTTTATTATCGGGTTGAAGTACAATCAAAACATTTATGAATGGAACTCGACTTCGTTCATATGGCCACCGCGGGCACGTTTGCAGCGGTCGATTCGTTGGACCCAATTTTCGATGACTCGGCCACACATTTCGGCCGAAATGGCTGCTATTTCGTGTTCAATGTTGGCTCTGAGCTCTTCCAACGTCGTCGGCTTGTTGGCATAGACCAACGACTTGACGTGGCCCCAAAGAAAAAAGTCCAGAGGCGTTAAATCGCACGAACGAGGCGGCCAATCGACTGGTCCATTTCTTGAGATAACACGCTCATCAAACTTACTCTTCAATAAATCGATTGTAACGTGTGCTGTGTGGCTTGTGGCACCGTCCTGTTGAAACCACATGTTGTCCAAGTCCATATCTTCCAATTCGGGCCAAAAATAATCGGTAATCATGGCGCGATAACGATTACCATTCACAGTAACGTGACGATCATTATCGTCGACGAAAAAATATGGCCCTATGACGCCGCCAGCATGCAAACCGCACCAAACAGTTATTTTTTGTGGATGAAGTGGTCTTTCATGAAGCACATGTGGATTTTCACCGGACCAATAACGCATATTTTGCTTATTGACGAACCCACTGAGCCAAAAATGAGCTTCGTCACTGAAGATGATTTTGCGATGAAATTGATCATCTTGGCGCATCTTTTCCAGAGCCCAATCGGAGAACGTACGTCGCTTCAAATGGTCCATCGGCTTCAATTCTTGAGTCAGCTTGATCTTGTATGGGTGTAAACCAAGATCCTTACGCAAAATTCGCCATAACGTGGTCTGGGCGATGCCCAACACTTGAGAACGCCGTGGAATTGACTGATTTGGATCATTTGCTACGGACGTTTCAACGGCAGCGATATTTTCGACACTTCGACCAACCCGTTGTCTCACTGGCACGGCAACATCACACAACGAATATGTAGACTCAAATTTTTGCACTAAACTTGTTACTGCCTGTCTACTAGGGCGAGAATTACGACCGAAAATCGGAGTTAACGCTCTTAAAGTAGCGGTCACCGACTCCGAATTTCTGTAGTAAATTTTTATAATTTGCAGACGTTGTTCCTTCGTGTACTTTACCATGATAAAAATGTTAAGTTTACTGAATAAATTGACAGTGACAGTTCGATGATTAGTGAAAGGGTGCGTTCACAAATTGAATTCAAAGTTGTCAAGTCCCTATTGGAAAACCCTTTATATAAATACAATGGTGCAAACATTGTTCGCACTTCAAACCACAAACCATTAGAATTTTAAAAACTGGAATTAATTAAATTTTCAAATAAATTACGACTTTAATATAGCTGATACTTGTAAGTAGGCATGCCTCACGGCGAACTGTCAGAGCTGCATGGCTATTAAGCCCGAAACACAATGCTCCCGTCCCGTTCCGTTCCGTTCAGCTGTCAAAGTAGACCTTATGGGTTGACCATGTAAATGCACACAATGGTCGTAACGGAACGGATCGGAAAAGTTGACCAAAATTCAACTTTTACGGATCACATAACCTCACTTGTCGTGACGGAACGGAACGGAACGGGAGCATTGTGTTTCGGGCTTAACCCGGATAGGGTTACAAAGCCAAACAAATTTAAATTTTGTTATCTCTCTGTGTTGTACCTACTTTTTGCTGTTCAAGTACTTATGAGTGCTAGTGTAAATGCAATAACGGGTTAATTCAAAAATTTGAACCACTTTATCAAAAACTCAAACCATATTCTCTTCGATAACACTTCCGCCATCTATGGCGAGCCACTTTAAACAGTTAGCAAAACAAACCCCCGAACTGTCACTGCCATACAAACTGTCAAAATGACAGCGCAAAAGCCACAGTCGGCCACTTAAATCCAATAGTTTACTAAATTAAAAAGTTCCGCTGTTTATTTGCACACCATTAACCGGATTATGTCCTTGCCATGACGCTTTCAGAAGAATTCCGGTCGTGTTGGCTGATCGCCACGTTCGGCTGTCTCTTGTTTGTCGTCGGCTCCGGTATTTTATTTTGGAATGAGGTAACCTTCGGCGGGGAAAAAGTTCGCACGAATCGTGGGCGTACTAATGAATTGATTCTTTCCAGGGTCGAGCAGTTCACACGATTTTATCGCTGGACGAAGCGCAGAACGATGCCATAGCCGTGGACCCGGACAGCGAAATCGACAGGAGCTACGAGGGCCGCTTGGTCCATGTGACGGGGCCACTGATCGTTGGCGAGCCGCTCACCGAGCCCGACTACAACATCCAGGTGATGGCCGTGAAGCTAAAGCGGCGCGTACAAATGTACCAATGGGTCGAGGAGCCACTGTACGGGTTTCGGTGAGGTGTTTTTTTGCCGGGCGCCCCGTTCATTGTTGCTTGGTTTCAGGGAGCATACGTATGGCGAGTCGGTGGCCTCGATTGAGACCGAGGATCGTACCTACTACTACAGCATGGAGTGGAAGGACCAGCTGATCGACTCGCGCCAATTCTACATCCAGACGGGACATCATAATCCCGACCGGCTTCCAATCGAGAGCCAAACGCAGGTCGCCGAAACCGTGACAATCGGTCGCTACGAGCTCGGTGCCGAGACAAAGAATCGCTTTACAAGTTTCCACGAGCTCACGTCGGACTCGCGTCCCGACGATCCTTCCATCAAACTTCACCTGGGCCTGTACTACCACGCCGACGATATTTTCAATCCGAACATTGGCGACATTCGGATTTTGTTCTCGTTTTCCGGCATGGAGGGCGATTTGGTGAGACTTTGCGGTCACTTGCGGTCGTTGTTTTTACAATTCTCTCATTTCCCGACAGTTCACGGTCGTCGGTCAACTGCACAAGGGTAAAATCGTGCCGTACGTAACGACTCGCAAGTCCAAAGTGCTGCTGGTCTACCGCGGCGAGCTGAGCTTGAAGCAGGCGTTCAAAAACGAACATCACGTCCAGCGCCTGACTACGTGGGGCTTTCGGTTTATCGGTTGGGTTCTGCTGTTCTTCGGCGCCACCTGCACAGCCTCACTGCTTCAAATCATACGTAACTACTGTTCACTTCGAATTACAGCGGGTTCGTTTTTTATCCGGTTTTTTTTCCCGTTTCAGTCGAACGAGTTTGTTTCCTGTCGGCGCTAGCCCCGGATCCGGCCTATCCAGTTTCTGCTAATTTAGTCCTGTCGTTCTCGCTTGCGCTGGTGATTACATCGATCGCGTGGGTGTTCCATCGTCCGTGGGTTGGAGCCGGACTTCTGATTGCCGCCGCATCACCGTTCCTATACTGCGCCCGCAGTATCGCTCACTACGAGCGACTCAACTAGACAATAAGAGAAGCTCTTCCTTCCCACCCGCCCAGTCCCGCCTTCAGATTACTAACCGGAACGCACTGACTACTTCTATTCTTTTTTGTGATATAAGCGTTGCTCTTCTTTTTAGGTTTGTTTTTAGGCTTAGATTAATTTTTGTCCGTAAGATTTCTGGAGCTTTTTTTTCGAGATTTTAGCGTTTTACTAAATTAGTAAGGCGCGTTGAGATGACTTCCTAAAGTGACTTTTGTATGTTTTTTTTTCTTTTAGTCCTTGGTCTGTTTTTTATTCGAATAAAAAATGTTTGATGTCTCGCTGCCTGAGTTTTATTTTGGTGCCAGGCGGCAGGAGCGGAGATGTTTGTTACTGTGTCAGCGTACGGCAAGATAAGGAGATGCACAGTGTGTACGTGCCGTCAACGAGCAAACCTTTGGTAAGTTAGTGGAAAGCGGAACCTGGCCTTGATTACGCTCTTTTAATTTATTCGCGTCCTGTCCAGTCCCCGATTGGTAAATAGGAGTACGTGCAAGTGGTCTTCGCAATGGGCAGCACCGTTGTTTTGATTAAGAACGGCGGTCGAGGACACACCTAACGTTTGTCCTACTTGCCCTGAAAATGGCGAATAGACTCCAGTGTTATCACTCGCGACTTAAAGCAATAAAATGTTACTAGAAAAAGGAACAACAGCAACGGATTTTACTTCAATTGCATTGGCTATGAACGACAGACAATGATTGGTTTCTGGAACGTTCGGTCACGAAGTGAACCCGACTTAATTCGCTCCAAACCAAGTGAAAAAGACGTGAAAGAGAGCGCTGTAACATCGAGGCTTAAGCGAAGCCAAGTGGAATGGATCAGGTGCAGAACGAGTCCTGAACGGAAACACCATTCTATACGTTCGTTTGACCTCAGTCTGGATACAGAAATGGTGTGCCGGTCTCTCTCCAATCTTTTCGCAGGTCTATTTGTGTTTTGTGCTCTTCTGCGGTGTGACTTACAACGTTTCTACGCGTCCAATAAATTGTATGCCTTTAAATGTACAACTGGTTCATTTTTTAAGGAGAGCGCTCCATTTCAATTTGATTGTCTGAATAGAGAACCATTGCAAAGAACGGATACGAGATCTAGGCGTCTATTTCAATGACCACTTTGACTAAATTGTCGGTGAGTCTGACTCTGTCTCTGGTCTTGTGAGAAGATGGTGCAAGAATAGCTATGGTCTCTATATTACAAAGACGTATTGCGCTTTCAACCATCTTATTCTGGAATACGCCTGCCTGGATTGGGTACCATACTACGAGGTGCATAAGAACAGGATCGAGTCTGAGCAGAGAAAATTTTTCAGATTCACACTTTAAGGTCTTCCCTGGCCAGACTTCCTTCATCTATCTCCTTACGTTGAGCGTCTTCAACTTGTGGAGCATGCGACGAATGAATAGAAGCTATTCTACGCTATTCTAATTCGATTTGGAAAGTTATACGGGCCTATTACGAAACTCGACTCGATCAAAAAACTCATATTCTGCGACTATGAAACTCGACGAGTGCCTACTTGTCGAGTTTCACTCGACTTTTAGTCGAAAAAAAAGCGTGAGTTAAGAGAACTGCGTATTATGAGAGCCGATCGAGTGAGTATTTTCTTATAAGAAATGTCAAACTCACTCGACTGCTGGAAATGAAGTGACTTTCCAATTGTCGAGTTTCATAATACCAACTTTAGCTCGAGTCGAGTCCAAATGTGAGTCGAGTTACTCACTCGACTCGAGTTTCGTAATAGGCCCGATAGTTTTTTCTGGAAACTTCGATGTCATTGATAAGTGATTCGGGTTGCCATGGTGTGCGTCTAAGATTACGCCGTCTCTAGTTCCTCTTCGTTCCGAACACTGTCGCTTTCTTCCAAAAGGGGCTCCATGATATTTTATGAGTCAGTCAAGGTTCACGGATTTTAGTACGTGATTGTTGTTGTTGTTGTTTGATGCGGGCAGGAACGTCATTCCAGTTTTTTCTAGGGGGGGGGCAAGATGTTATGCTTGTATATATTTTTATATATAAATATACATATGTTATATATAATCTATAAAAATTCATAATTCAGGGGGGGGGGGGGGGGGGGGGCAAATGCCCCCCCTGCCCCCCCCCCCACAAATGACGTCCCTGGATGCGGGGGAGGACACGCAGCAAAGCAGCGCATCTTGAACACTCAGACAAAGATTACCCATTGTACTCGAGTTCTTCAGTCTCTACCCGAACTTTGTTGTCCTCCTCACGTGGTACTTATCCCTGTAGTTGCGTTCTGATTCGGTGTAATCCGACTGGAGTTTTGGCGATGTGCTCTTGTCTTCGAGGGCTGTACCAAATTCTCTTCTCTCTCTCTTCGCCAGAAGATTTCGCAGGTTGATAAAATTCGGTATTCTGGCGATTGGTTGCCGAATAGAATTCGTTTGGACTCTGGTTGTGGTATGGTTGCTTTTAATCCCTTACTGTTACTCGTCGAAAGTTCACACTATACGTGGACGTTGGTTTCGCCAGCAGACTCCTGTCTCTTCTGGATGGCTTTTGCTACAAGAAGAAGCGTACTGTTGTAAATTTACGACTCTCCGTCCTTTTTTTGGTTCGGCAGTACAATCTGAACATAATTTAGGCTCTTTTCGGCTTCTGACAATCGAGCCTTAAGCGTCCTTCTTGTCTACAATTCCAACATCGCAGGACTCCCATGTCTTTTATTATTATTATTATTATTTAATAATCAATCAAAAATCAAAAAAAATGTTCAGTCCGTCTGTCCGCCGTACGTCGACCGGTGTACGCAAAATTGTTTGAAGGCTCGTAGCACCCAAACCCTTTGAGCTATTTAGTTGAATTTTTTTTCGTAGATAGACTGGGTAGGCCCCTTGAAGTGAACAAATTGTTAGGAGTGGGGGTGTAAGGGGGGAGGTGGGGGAAGCGTTTTAGACGAAAAATTTTGGTTTCTAGATCTTAGCAACCGCTTATGCTAGGAGGTTGAAATTTGGAACTTATATAGAGCTTCGATAGTGGACCCATTTGCAAAAAAATTGCCGCTATAGGTGAAGGGGTTTGGGAGTGGGGGGGGGGGGGGGGAAATAATGCGTCCTAAACGCAAAAAGGGTGAGATCGACACATTCTAAAATCCATATCTCCTAAACGGTTAATGTCGTAAAATTGAAACTTAATGAATATCTGTAGGTATACTAGGAAAATAGATCGGAAACAAATTTTTGAGTGGGGCAGTGGCGTACGGGGGTGGGGGGGTAAAAAACTTTAGATTACGATATCTCACGAACCAATTGCACTAGACAAATAAAATTTGGTTTGTGAATAAAGGTTAAGAAATGAAATTTGATGAAAGAAAATTTTTTAAAGTGAGCTGTGGGGCATGAAAGTGGAGGGGACAAGAATTTTTCAAAAAAATCACGTCTCATATCTCAAGAACGGTATAAGATAGATGCTTAAAATTTTTACCAGAAGTAGGCCAAATAGACCGCTAGCAGAAAACAAAATTTTGGAAGTGTGGGTGTAGAGGGTGATGGTGGGGGAGGGTGAGAAGGAAAAAGTTGTGATTTTTATATCTCGACAACCTATAATGATATAAAGCTGAAACTTGGTATTTAGATAGAGCTATATTAGTAGTATGTTAGAAAAATATAAATTTTTATAGGGGCAGTATGGTACGGGGATGGGGGTGTTTTTCTTATCTATAGAACGGCTTATGCTGCAAAGTTGAAACTCGGTACGTTTATGTAAATCAACTAGAAAAGTAATTTAGATAGAAAAAATTTTCAAATATCCATTGCCGTTTGGAGGGGGGAGGGCAAAAAAAATGATGAGTGAAAATGGAATGCATATAGTTTCACGGTTTTCGGCATATCTATTAGGCTTTCCCAAATATTGAATTCATTTTTATTGTACGACTTCTCCATATAAATGCCTAGAAAGTGTTTTCAGGATTTTTTAAAATTCGACCCCTAAGGGGGTGCAAAGGGGGTTGTAAACTTTTTCACGAATTCTACTATATCCCCACGTCTTATCAGATATCGAATATCTTTTCACTTCCACGTGCTTCCGTAATAATCGTCTAAAACCTGTTTTTAAGTTTTTTCCTTTTTCAGCCACTAAGAGGGTATAAACGGGTTAAACACGTTTTCACGAATTCCGTCATTTCTTTTAGAAGTGATAAGAAATTGAATTGGTTCCTACGTTCTCGTGCTGTCTTCATATTTATTTATTAACTCCTTTCAGGATTTTCGGATATTCAACCTCCAAGTGGGTGGAAGGAGGTTGCATATCTGATGATATATCGGCTTAATTTTTACTTCCTAAGGTTTCCTATATAAAAAAGCCAAAATGTCAATTTCAGTATTTTAGATATTCAATCCTAATGGGTGTAAGGGGGTTGTATGCTTTACAAAGCTTCGACATATTTCCTAGGTTCGATGAGATATGAGATCGCTTTTCACTTCCACAGACTTTTTATATAATCGCCTACAAACCCATTTCTCAATTTTTCGATATTCAACCCCCAAAGGTTTGAATATGTTTTCACAATTTTTGCCAGACCTCAGTTCTGATAAGATATAAAATTGATTATTACGGCCAACCAATTCACGATTTTTCGAATTTCAAAAACCAAGGGGTTGTGAAGGGTTTGCTTACGTTTTCACAAATTTTTCAAAATCCCTTGTGTCTCATGAGATAGTTGAAGTTGCTTCTTATAAATTCGTCTAAAAACGTGTTTCACAATTTTTTCGAAATTCAAACCCCAAGTAGAAGTAATTAGTTTGTATACGTTTTAACAATTCGTCATATCTCTTAATTCTGATAAGGCATCAAATTCGTTTTTGCTTCTATGGGCTTTTAGTGTACATAATATACCGAAATTCGAATAGTCTACACGGACTTTTTCAATGTTTAATCGGCTAAAAATCTCTATTTTAAATATTTTTATATTAAAAACAAAAATAATTTTCCAAGAAATCTAATAATCTCGAAGCAACTCATGATACACTTCGACTTTGACCGCTCCCGAACTTTGACCCGAAAAATAATAAAGTTTCGCCCAGACCATTGGCAGATTTTTTATTCTACGGATTCTTCATATAAATACCTAGAAAGCGTTTTCAGGATTTTCTTAAATTCGACCCCCACGGTGGTGTAAAGGGGTTGTATACATTTTCACGAATTCAGCCATATCCCTCCGGTCTGATTAGATATCGAATAAATTTTTACTTCCACGGAATTGTTTAATAATCACCTAAAACCCGTTTTAACATTTTTTCCTTTTTCAACCCCTAAGAGGGTATAAACGGGTTGAACACGTTTTCACGAATGCCGTCATATCTCTTAGGAGTGATAAGACATCGGATTGGTTTTCACTTCCTCGGGCTTTCTTTATATATATCTAAAAACCCATTTCTGGATTTTTGGATATTCAACCCCAAAGAGTGTGCAAGGGCATATGTTTTCACAAATTCCTATATATTTCTTAGTTCTGATGTGAAATCGAATTCAGTTTAACTTACTAAGGCTTCCTATATAATCGTCAAAACTTGATTTCAGTATTTGTAGATATTCAACTCCAAGAGGACGTAAAGCTTTCGACATATTTCTTACGATTGATAAGATATCAGATTGGTTTTCACTTCCACAGACTTTTTATATAATCGACCAGAAATGCATTTCCGATTTCATGTGATGGCCCAAAACCAAATCACGAAAAACCTCCTAATCACGTAACAACTGATATTATACTTCGACTTAGACCTCGTCCCGGAGTATGACCCAATTATGTAATTCATATGTTATATGTAGCAGCGGCGTAATTATACTAGTGCGACCCCATTCTAACCGCTTTTCGAACTTTTTTTTAGGTTTTCAGTCACATAGTAACCTACACCAAGTCTCAGAATTAAACGCGTTCCGGACTTCAACCCAAAAATAACAAAGTTGCGCCCAGATCATTGGCAGATTTTTTTTTATTTGCAATAAGCAGAACGGCCGCAATCGTGTCTACCGAAAAAAAGGTTTTTTGAAAATGAGTGGCTAAGCTGCCGTATATCTAAGCAATCAGCGACAATTTCGGGCTGAAAAAAATTATAAAGTGTGCTCAAAATGTGCATAAATATGTGATAAAAATTTCACGGTTATATCTTTATTCACTTCTCAAAAAAAATTTCCCAAAAAAGCGTGAAAAAGAGTGAAGTCTCGGGATGACCCCCGTAATACTACAAACTGTTTCTGAGCTACAAGCCTTCAAGCGCGTTTGGTGTACAGAACGGTTGAAATATTTTTTTGTTTCCTTTTTCTGGGGTTTAATACTTTTTTAATACTTTAAAATTAAAAAAAAAAAAAAAATAAAACGGTCTCGGTTCAATTAAGCCATTTTAAAAATTTTCAAACACAGTTCGCGCCAACTTCCTTCAAATTATCGAATACTGCAACCAAACAATCCATTCACAATCATCGCAAAGTCGCACGATCGCGTCTTCTCCTTCTGTCAAACAGCCGCAACAACGAACCGCCTTTTCTCCCATTCAGCTGTCGCGCCGCGCCGGCCTTTTCGTCTTTTTTCCCATTGATTTTCTCGTCATTCGTCGACCGACTGAACGCCGTTCAAAAGTGTCGCGATCGCGCTTCGTCTTGTTTTTTTCTTCTTCTGTTCTTGCGAAGCCGTTTCTTCTCCGTTGAGCGAAAATTCAAAAAATCAACACGCGAAAATTCGTAGCGAATTTTGCCGGGCGGTTTACTAGTGAAAAGCAATCAAATCAAAAATAAAAACAAAAGTCGGGGAAAACCGTCAAATTGAGCGTGTGGGGCGAGTCGGCCCGAGTGCTGGCGGTGCGTGCGCGTTAAAAAAAAGTGCAACAGGTGAAAGGGCGTGCAAGGAAAAAATAAATTCGAAAAATAAAAGGAAAATTTTGAGGATCGTTTGTGTGGCGGGGGCGGTGTAAAATGCCCGCGGTCGTCGCCGCCTTGTGCAAGAGAATTTGTCTCGGAAGTTCGACTTTGTCGGCGGAACGTTGCCGCTTTCGTTTGAATTTTGCGCACCGAGTGTGCCTCGTACTTAGGCGCGGGTAGTTTGTGCGCGCGTGGTGCAATTTGTTACGCTTTAAAACAGTGAAAAAGGCCGGCAAGCAGTTCGACTTTTCAGATTTAAACTTCCACCCGTCGTCCCGGCCCGGCTTTTGGATTAAATTTTTTTTTGCCGACCAGACGCCACGATGGACACAATTGAGGAGCAATCGAAATCGGAAGGTAAGTCAACCGCCGCCAAATGGTGAAAATTCGGCGCAACGGAAAATAAAGAAAACCCTGAACACAAACGACGGTCGGCGGGCTGACAGATTTTGTGGTGCGGTTTATTTTTGGCTTGGGACATTCGGCTGCCGTCACCACAAAGTCCGCGCTATTTTTGCGTCAGAAACGCCACGATCGGGGCATGAAAATTTCGAAAAAATGCCCAACCAGCACCGTGAAAAATTCCGTCCGATTTTCCAACGGCCGTCGCGTCAAATTCAAATGTCAGAACGTGACGTTTCTCTCGGTCCGAATGGGTGTGTGTTGGTGAGTGCGTGCGCAATTGAAAGGCCTCTTCGTGCGATTGATTGAAGGGGAAGCTGTTCCGTTGTTCAACCGTTCGATGAGGTAATTGGGCGCGCGATCATCCGCTCACCTGGCCGTTTCAGTTTGAATTTTGCGCTACAAAAACCACCGAAAAAGTTGTATGAAAACAAACCGAAAATTACGGACCCGTTTGTTCAGTTTGCGTTGGGGGGAAATTTACGAGGGTCCGGTTTACTTTCCGTTTTCCGCGGCGATGCATAATCCACCCCGAGGGGAGGAAGTGGACTTACGAGCGGGGCGAGTTTTGTTGTGAAAATGTTTGCGTTCTGAAACCGTCGTGCAGCGAACCGAAATCCGGCTTTTAATTTGCATATCGTTTGTTAGAGCCGTCTCGTTCGCGGGAAACCTCAAGGCCCAAGTCTTCCCCGAATTTCTTTCGTCTTGTTTGTTGTGCTCTTGCGCCGCTTACCTGACCGCTTTAAGTTGGCTTCTTTCGGCCTGGACCCGGATGACTAATCCAAGCGGCCGTTTGAATGGTGCGCAAGACGAGCAGGTCAAATTCTTGAGCTGTGGCCGTTTCTGTTTTTTGCGAGGTCTTATGCAGGTCCTGTTGTGAGGGCAAGGGCCTGCGCAAGCCTGCGTCTGGTTTATCTCAGAAGCAGCCATCCTATCCGTTTTTTTTTGGCATTTTCAAACGTTTTTTGCTCCCTGCAAACTGGCGAGTTTACGAGTTGCACATGTTTCGCTTGTTATTGAAGGTGATTTGGCTCGAAATAAATTAAAATTTCGTTTGAAACTGGAGGGATCGAGGTACCTGCCCTCTTGGCCACGTTCTAGAGCAGGTTTTTGTCATGAATCCACTTGCCAGAATCCACTTAGTTTAATCCAAGAAGGTACATCAACGACTTCGCACAACTCACAAATATGGGAACTGATCTTCTGGGAATCCTTTTCTGTAGATTTGTCTAGCTAATGAACACCAAGGAGTCGGTGTCTTCTGTATATGGGGAGAGATGAAGACCAAGGCCGACTTGAATGCCTTGGCATAGTCTGGGAAACCACCGAATTCACAGATTTTCAATTAATAGCCGATTTGCATCGTTAAATTTCGAACTGGATTTTGCAAAGTTGCGAGTTTTCAGCAAACTCAAAGATCTAACTTGAAAACTCCTGGGCTGTGTGGTCTTAACGGTATCATCGACTACATGAAAAAAAGCACAACGTTGAAAACTTCCGCCCGATTTCTATTCTGTCTTGTTTCTCTAAAATAGTTGAAAAACTACTGCTTGAAGTCATCTTTCTTCAAGTCTGCAGCTCTGTTTCTCCTAATCAGCACGGATTTTTCAAGGGTTGTTCCACTGAGACGAATTTAGTTTCACCCCTGCTGTACTGTTTGTACACCAGGAATATAAACTTGGCGATTCCCGCTAATATTTCGCTCCTGCAATATGCAGACGATGGAGTTGTTTTCATTTCTGGTAAGGATCAAAACACTATTCAAACCAGCATTCAACTAGCTTGCACGCAACTCGAAGAGTTTTTCAGCGGTCTTGGGTTAGAGATCTCAACATAAAAAACAGTCTGGGCGCAACTTTATTATTTTTTCGGTAGAAGTTCAGAACGAGTTTAATTTTGAGATGCGGTGTAGGTTACTATGTGATTTAAAACCTAAAAAAAAGTTCGGGAAGCGGTTAAAATGGGGTCGCGCTAGAATACTTACGCCGCTGCCTCATATAACATATGAATTACATAATTGGGTCATACACCGGGATGAGATCTAGTCCAAGTATAATATCAGTTGTTACGCCATTAGAAGGTTTTTTGTGATTTGGTTTCGGGCCATTACATGAAATCGGAAATGCGTTTGAAGACGATTATATAAAAAGTCTGTGGAAGTGCAAACCAATCTAATATCTCATCAATCCTGAGAAATATGTCGAAAGCCTTACGTCCTATTGGAGTTGAATAACAAACATCCTGAAATCAACGTTTTGACGATTATGTAAGAAGCCTTAGGAAGTAAAAATGAATTCGATATCTCATTAGAACTAGAAATATGTAAGAGTTTGTGAAAACATATGCAACCTCCTTGCACCCACTTTGGGGTTGAATATCCAAAAATCCTGAAATGAGTTTTTAGATATATATAAAGAAAGCCCGAGGAAGTGAAAACCAATCCGATGTCTTATCACTCCTAAGAGATATGACGGAATTCGTGAAAACGTGTTCAACCCGTTTTTACACTCTTAGGGGTTGAAAAAGGAAAAACCTTGAAAACAAGTTTTAGGTGATTATTAAATAATCCCGTGGAAGTGAAAAGTTATTCGATATCTAATCAGACCTGAGGGATACGGCTGAATTCTTGAAAATGTATAATCCCCTTTACACCACCTTGGGGGTCAAATTTTAAAAAATCCTGAAAACACTTTATATGTATTTATATGAAGAACCCGTAGAAAAAAAATGAATTCAATATTTCGAAAGACCTAATAGATATGACGAAAATCGTGAAAATATATGCATTCCATTTTCACTGATCATTTTTTTTGCCCCGCTTCCGAACGCCAATGGATATTTGAATTTTTTTTAATCAAAATTACTTTTCTAGTTGATTTACGTATACGTACCGAATTTCAACTTTCTAGCATAAGCCGTTCTATAGTTAGGAAAAACACCCCCCACCCCCGTACCATACTACCCCTATAAAAAATTATATTTTTTCAACATGCTACTACTATAGTTCTATCTAAATACTAAGTTTCAGCTTTATATTGTTATAGGTTCTCGAGATATAAGAATCGGAACTTTTTCCTTTTCATCCTCCCCCAGCCTCACCCTCTACACCCTCACCTTCGAAATTTTTTTTCCTCCGGGGGTCTATTAGGCCTACTTCTGGAAAAAATTTTAAGCATCTATCTTACATTGTTCTTGAGATATGAGACGTGATTTTTTAGAAAAATGCTTACTCCCTCCACTTCCATGCTCCACCGCCCCCTTAAAAAATTTTACTTTCAGCAAACTTTATTTATCAACATTTATACAGAAACTAAATTTTATTTCTCTAGTGCAATTGGTTCGTGAGATATCGTAATCTAAAGTTTTTCAACCCCCACCCCCGTACGTCACTGCCCCCTCTCAAAAATTTGTTTCGAATCTATTCTCCTAGTATACCCACAGATGTTCATTAAGTTCTAATTTCGTGACATTAACCGATTAGGAGATATGGATTTTAGAATGTCTCGATGTCGGCTTTCGAGCGTTTCGGACGCATTATTATTCCCCCCCCCCCCCCCCCCCCTCCCACACCCCTTTACCCATATTATCATTTTTTTTTGCAAATGGCTTCATTATCGATGTTCTATATAAATTCCAAGTTTCAGCCTCCTAGCCTATGCGGTTACTGAGATCTAGAAACCAAAATTTTTTGTCTAAAACGCTTCCCCCACCTCCCCCCTCACACCCCCACCACTCAAAAGGTGGCCACTTGAAGGGGTCTGCTCGGTCTACCAACAAAAAAAAATTCAACTTAACAGCTCAAAGAGTTTGAGAGCTATAAGCTTTCAAACGTTTTGCGTACGGCGGATGGCGCACAGACGGACTGAACATAGTCATAGTCATGAAACGTGGAAAAAAAAATGTTCAGGGCAGCAAATTTTTTTTTTTTAAAAATCGATAACAATACTTTACTATTAAAATAATAAAGTCAAACTGAATTAATGGTTTTCACTTGGAAGCGAAAAACTCTGAACTTTCAAGTAAGTATTAACAACATAATAATTGCGAAGTCTCGTTTACTTTGACCCCAAGCTGACCTGGAAATGCCACATAGACCATATAACGAAGAAATGTAGTCGGCGGGTAAATTTTATTAAATCAGTTTCAGGATCATGGTGGAGTGCCGACCCATCATGCCTTCTAACCATCTATAAATCTACTGTAAGATCGGTTATGGAATATGGTATTATCGGGTTTTTTGGCGCTGCTGAAACTCACATAAGAAAGCTAGAGAGGATTCAAAGCCGAGCAATTCGGGCTTGTATCGGTTTAATGAACAACCCACATCGCATCTCTCGAGGTTTTGGCCGGCGTGCCCCACTTCGTTTTCGGTTTCATTCACTGTTCGAAAAATTCTTTATTCGAACGAATGTATTGGATATTCTCATTCTACATGAAAGTTTATCCGAACTAAGGGCTCGTAAACCATTGAACGCATTGAGTATGGTCTATCAGCAAGCATGCGAGCTAAATATTAGAAAATCACAAATGCCACACCGATTTCAGCACGACATGAAAGTAGTTCAGTACACACCTACAGCCCGATTGGATATGACCGAAATAGTTAAAGGAGTCCTTAGCACCATGCTCCCTCAGGTAGCGAGCAATCTATTCGCGTCTTTCATTGGATCCTTGAAAGAAAAGCCAATAATTTTCTACACAGACGGCTCTAAATCAGTAGAGGGGACAGGTGGAGCTTTCTATCTTAATGAGTCCTGCCAAATGAGCTTCAAACTGCCAGAACCGGCATCAGTATTCTCGGCGGAAGCAATCGCTGTATATATGGCGTTCCGCAATATTCAACTGTATCACTCCCCGGGAAACTACTTAATTTTATCCGACAGTCTGTCAACAATACTCGCTATAAGCAACATTGGCAAGCCTTCCCATACATACGTGTTGAAATGCAAGAAGGTCCTCTTACAACTAGATATGGATACAAAGTAACACTGGGCTGGGTTCCAGCACATTGCGGTATCCGAGGAAACGAACTAGTAGACAAGCTAGCGCGCGAAGGGTCGTCCTTACCTCTCACACAGACGCTCTTTTCGAATCCGCTTCAAGAAGACTTCATGACGACTCCGAAACAAAAACTTTTAGATAGGTGGCAAAAACACTGGCAAGAAGACGACATGGGTAGATACTGTCACTCCATAATTCCAAAGATCTCAATACATGCATGGTTCCAAAGGCTGCTGGTAGAACCTAGCCGCTCAATGGTAGTTCTTTTTTCTCGACTCATGGCTAATCACAATGGCCTCAATACCAATTTGAACCGACTAGGAATTACTACTGTGCGCCTATTGCAATCAATATGAGACTGTCGATCATGTCTTTTGGTCATGTTCCAAATACTCCTTTAGAATTACACTTCTTGCATCTCTGGCGACTTTAGGCTTCACTCCTCCTCTGTTTATACGGGACATCATCGCAGTCTTTATCATGCAAAATAACGACAAACCTCTTTTAGTGCTTTTCGCTAAAGCAAACAATATACGTTTTCAATATTATTTTAAATAAACATTTCCACGGCTCCAATATGGCTGTAGCCTCTGAGCCTCTTAATTTAAGGAAAAAAAAAAGAATTTAGTTTCTTTTACAAATTCAGTATCAAGGACCCATGAAAAACGACTTGATCTTCACACGGTGTATACTGACTTTTCGAAAGCTTTTGATAGAGTTGACCACTATACACTTGTTCAGAAATTGAAGTCATTTCGTCTAAGTAGTGCTCTATTAGGCTGGTTCTCATCCTATCTTAATAATCGTAAGCAAATGATTATCTTCCAAGGATGCCTATCGGCTCCTTATCTTGCGACATCCGATGTTCCACAAGGTTCAACCTTGGGTCCACTACTTTTCATTTTATTCGTGAATGATCTTCTATCAGAATTTCATTCAGATTATTTAATGTATGCTGACGATCTGAAGTTATTTAGACCAGTTGAATCTTTGGCTGACTGTCTCATTCTTCAGAATGACCTTAATAAACTATCCTCCTGGTGCTCCGCAAATAAGCTATCCCTTAATAAACAAAAATGTTTCAAGATGTGTTATACAAATAAATCCTCTTATCTTCAGTTTAATTACCACATTGATGACTCCCTTCTCCTTGAAGTCTTCAACTTCAAGGATTTAGGTGTTATATTTGACACTCGATTAAAATTCGATGTACATATTATGGAAATCGGCATTCTTTGGCGCACGTTCGCCAGAGTAAATCCATTGTTTTGACTGTTCTTTCGTTTCTGGCGAGTAGCGATGGATCAATGGTTTGTCAACAGTCACGAGACGCCACAGTAAGTGTGTCGGTTTTCAAACAGAGGAGTTTCAACCGGTTGCCGGGAACCATTGTAGATTTGTATATGGTGGAGGACGGTCTAAAATTCCCGATTCCAGTGGGCCTACTTTGACTGTCCTTCCTTATTATAACTCACTCAGGACGGTTATATCAATAAATTTTAATATGCTCTTGAGTGAGTTAGACATGAGTTCCAATGGTCTTAGGAAGTAATGTCCTAGAAGTCTGAGTCTTTTGTGTGCGAGTTCTTCGCAATGGCATAAAACGTATGCTCTGCAGTTTCCTCTTCTTCTTCATACAATCTGCAAATATCGTCTGAAACCAGTCCAATCGTATACAGATGCCTTTTAAGCTTACAGTGTCCTGTAATTAGCGCGATCAAGCGCCGAACCTGATTGCGGCTCAATTTGAGCAAATCGGAGGTTCGTTTCTTGGAGTGACCTTCCAAGAACAATTTGAACTGTCTGCACCCCACCATCCCTGTCCAGTGGAGCTCAGCTTGGACGTTAATCCAGTCCAACATTATTTCTTTTGCCGCAGCTGTTGACATTCCACAGAAAGGCAATTTTAAGTCAGCTCCTTTTTTCGCTAACTGGTCCGCAGACTCATTGCCTACAATATCACTGTGTCCAGGAACCCATACCAGTATAACTGTATTTGAGTTCGCTTGTTTCTTTAGTTCTTGTAAGCACACCTTATCCAACTACAGGTATTGGCATCTATGCCCCGCTCCTGGATGGAATTGTAAATGTGTTGGTAGGAGGTGTTCTCAAAGGCTCCCTCTACATCCAGAAACCCACACACCGCAACCTCTTTGCACTGGACAGATTTTTCTATTTTTGTGACCAGATGTTGAAGTGCATGGATCGTTGATTTTCCTGGCTGATAGGCAAATTGATTAATGTGCAATCGATTCACCGCTAGTGGTTCGTCTCTAATATGCCTGTCCAAGATTTCTTCCATTGTTTTCAATAGAAAAGAAGATAGACTAATTGGACGGTATGATTTTGGTTTGCCACTTGGTCTTCTTCCCACTTTATTTATGTATATCAACCTAATCATAGTCCGTCGTTTTGGAATATAGCCCCAGCTCTGAAGATCTTTGTAAGAAGCGGGAGCAGATGGGTTAATCCTTTCTGTAGGAATACAGGGTGGATACCATCTTCTCCTGGTGCCTTATATGCCTCAAAGGAGTTTACTGCCCATCTTATTTTATTTGGTGTGAAGATCTTCGTCGCTATTCTCCAATTCTCTGGTATTGGTCGGGTGAGAGCCTCAGAGTTAGAGAAGGCAATTGTGTCATTAACCTCAACCGAGCCAGGAAAGTGAGTTTGGACTAATAGCTCCAGTGTCTCTTTTCCTGGCCCAGTGAAGGTTCCATCGGCTGTCGCGCCATTAATAATGAGAGAAATCGCTGTTCGTGTACTTTCCTGCTAAGTTACGAAAAAAGCCATTGCTTGAACTAAAAAATCACGGTGGTTGATATACCGTTCCAATGGGACAAACAGCCACTGTGTTTCAAGCTGAGGTACATGCCATAGGCACAGTTCTATGGCAAACTTCTATTGAATAAACCAAAAGGCACTATAGTTATTATCTTATCTGACAGCCAAGCGGCGCTGCTACCGCTGAAATCTTATTGTTTCCACTCTAGGCTTGTATGGGACTGTCATACTCTTCTTAAAGAGCTGGCACATCATAACAGGCTAACCCTAATGTGGGTGCCAGGACATGAGGGTATTCCGGGAAACAAATTGGCTAACCAGCTGGTTAGCTAGCTAGCTAAGCGGGCGCCAATTCACCAATGATTGGCCCGGAACCATTCTGTGGAGGCTTCATTAAGGATGGTATTTTAAAGTGGGTAAATCTTCAGATGGAAGATTATTGGAACTCACTTTCTGGACTTAGCCAGACAAAGAAATTCCTGACTTTCTCAAGTAGGTATAACGCTAGGGTTATAATGGGATATTTTTTAGGACTTTATTTCTTTAATTATCACCTTAAGATCATCGGTAAAGTATCACTAGATATATGTCGATTCTGTGATACCACATCTGAACACATTCTGTGTGATTGTGATGCATTGGCCAGATCAAGAAGGCAGACTCTCGGTGGATTTACTCTCACCTATGAAGACCTGTCGAAGACTCCCCTGAGTAAAATTATCTCCTTTCTTAAGGGAATAGATATGACCTAGGAAGTGGTTAAGAGCCAGGAACAAAAGACCACTTAGGTCGTGGTTCGAGAAGCAGAAAGGCTTCCACAGGCTCCGCCAACAAATAAATAAATAATAATATAACGTTAACACTGAAATTAGACTATTTTAAAGATGACTACGGGGAAACATTGTTCGCTCGGAATGAGGCAGTTTATACTAAACTTAAATAGCAACGGATCAACCATCAGTCACATTTCAAGGGATTTAAAATATTCTCGAAAGATAGTTGAAAATACCTTTACAAATATAAAAAGGAGTCAACCGAGACTATTAAAAAGCCACTAAGCAAACGAATTTCACATTTGGAAAATCGAAAAATCGCCAGAGTGACCAATGCAGATTCATTCATATCTTCAAAGGATCCAGTAGTCGGCGTCGTTAAGGAATTGTATTGAGCAGCAGAACCATCAAAGGCACCTGATTGGCAGCAATTTGCGAAAAGTCACGGATCAAAACCCATTTCTTTTTGGAGAAATGAAATGATGAATCAAAATTTAAGTGGCTAGGATCTGATGGCTACCAGCATCCTCCAAGTCAAGAATGCAATCCTCCGTGCACTATTGAAAGAGTTAAGCTCGGTGGTGAAAAAGTGATGGTTTTTTCTGGCGTGAAGTTGACCCTATTGAAAAGATCGATACAAAAATGGACCGATTTCTATAACAAATTACTTTAATAACTGCTTTGACAGACGGGTTGTGAGCAGTTCAAAACATGGTCAAAGTTGGATTAGAGATCAAGTCATTTGTGTTCTGGAATGACCTCCACAATCTCTATCCTATTGAGAATCTCTGGAACACGATTTATGAGCAGCAGTAAAAGAGAGGTAGAGTTCCATTCCAATGTATCGATGTAGTACTCTTTGTGGAAGCCTAGTAAACCAGCTAGTTGAAAAACGTTTTCTTTAGGTGCATGTTTTCTTTCTTGCTACATATTTACATGTAACTTCTCTGATGGTCCAAATGTACATTCACCGGCAAATTGAATTGCTGATGTGTAAAGGATTCGCCTATGCGATTTAATAGCAATTCCATAGAAATGCTTGCTAATTCTTTGCCTAAGTGAATCATTTATAAATCAACAATTTCGATTGCGGATGAATGTAGCTTTGGTCCACTGGAAACGTTAGTTATGAGCTGGAATCTTGACAATATGGCTTCAACCGTCCTTCCAGTTTTAATTCTTAATGATGATTAATTATACAAACATTAGACTTGACACCATCAAAAAATTCCAGGTATTGTTTGTTCTCCGCGTGACGAAAAATGTGCACATCGAAACCAATCCGGGATTTCCTTTTCAACAATTAAATTATGAATCATTGAGGCGAATTGATCGACGCAAGCCACAGCTTCTTAAAATTCCCCAAATCTGGCCAAAAATAAACCGCATCTTTAACATATACTGTCGTATATCAAATGATGCACTTGTATAATTCTCCGCACAATTAGTACAAAACATCTTCGACTAAATTGTCTTGTCTTTCACGACCCTCTCGAAAAACTTGCGCCGATCGTAACGATCATTTTGTGTATACCACGGACAATTTAATTAGCGAAATGCTCGGTGCTCCGTACAGAAACGTTTCAATTAAATGAAAAACTTTTCGCCTTCATGCGAGTTTGCATGTGAGTGAGTGGAGTGATCTTATAAAACCATCTTCTCATCTCGTCGCCCAATTAGACGGACACATTTTCTGATCTTCGCGTATGAACGATCCGTTTCAAGGTAGTCTTTATATTTCGAGATTTTCTACATGCATTTTTCGTCCGATCTCAGTACAAGATCAGCGTATATTTGAGCGGATCACCAACTCTATATTTGTTGGCCGTTCATTCATGGATCTACCAAGACACGCTATTTAACTTCTAGAAGTGTGGCGTTGGGGCTATTGTAGAGGAAAAAAACACGATCGTACTCAAAAAGTATTGGCGATCTTAGCACATCATCTTCACTGATCTGCCACTAACGGTTCGATCTAATAATAGCGATCGCGGTTCTTTTCTCTCCCGCGTATTTATATAATGATCTGGTTGTTTGGACAGCTTCCACTTGGAGATCGCTCAACAAAATACCCCGCAAATACAAAAAAAAAAAAACAAAAATCATTTATCAGTTCGATGGTGGTACTACAACTGTGTGGAACCGCGTATTAATTTGCAAGTTTTCACCAATGAATTCGAGGAAAAATCAACGCCTGGTTTGACGCATGTTGTACAAACTCAATGACAGACAGGCCCGTACGAATCATATTTTCGTAAAAAAATTTCACGTAGGAGACTACTTCCTGTTGCTTTCAGGGACTTTACCGCCCCACACCTTCATTTTCACTTCAATTTCACTGAAAACGCAATCAGTTTTCCTCGCCTTGTTTTCACACGTTGTTGAAAACACAGACATGAGAAAATGATCGATTCGCACGCGTTGAAATGCAAAATTGTCAATCAGTTTTTGGACGGGTTAAGATTTTTTTGAATATTTTTGACAGAATTTTTGACCGTTTTAGTCGGTGCCCTTTTCATTTGTGGTCAAAGAAATCGAGCTGTGACAGGTTGCTTGTCTCAAATGAAAATTTAATTAGAAAATTTGACAACGCATGAGTCAGAACAGCCAATTCCGTATCCTGTTCGTAATTCACAGACTTACTAATTTCTTTAATTTCGATTTTTTCCTATGTTTAGAAAGTTTACCTGAGAACTGACTGAATCACCTTTAATTTTGTACTCTTTGATACGTTTACGTTCTATTTCTAATGCTTCTATTTCTAGAGGACAAAACGTAGTGGATGAGAGATGCTTTGTCTACTTTGTCATACTTTGTATATAGTGCTGGCTTTGTTAAATTGGTGCTATAATTAGTTAGGTTGAATGTGTCTCTTTACAACGTCTTATCGTAGCGCATAGTTTCGTAAGACATGGTTTGTTGAAGCTCATGCCAGGCGTACCACAGGGAGCTGTGCTCTACTAGAAAATTACTGATAAAATCGGGTACCACCTAAAAAACAAACAACAAGGTAGTGTTGTCATTAGCGTATTTTTGTCCTAGGTAGATAGGCATGGGTCCTTGAATATGATTGCTCCTCCAAACTTATATTATGCAACTGAGGTGATGATCCTACTTTTGTTATTAGAAACAGAAGTGAAGTCTTGGACATGGATCGAGCTACGGCACGAAGTTTGAAGTCGGTAACTGGTCAGTCTCAGGAATGGAATCCTTCTCTGATCATAGGATAATTATGTTCACGGTATCTTGCGATGTAGTGCGGGGTAACTGCTTCCGTAACATTAAAAGAACTAACTGGGAGAATATTGTAAGGATAGTCAGTAGCAACCTTAGGCAGGAAACCCTCAGCTTAAGCAGTGCGGAACTACATGACAGGGAGGTGGAGATGATTTCGGAAACCTTAATGACCGCCCATAGATCGGCTTGCCCGCTTTCAAATAGGGGTGGGAAGGGTGGTCCGAAGTGGTGGTCAAAGGATCTTGAAATTCTGAGAGGAAAGGTGAGAAGGCTTTTCAAGAAAGCTAAAAGAACTCGGAATGATTTAGACTGGATGCATACAGACTCAGCCAAAAAGAATTTAAATCGTCGCTGAACTTCGCCAAGTGAAGTTCATGGAGGAAACTCTGTGAGGAAATAGAATGTCTTAATGAAGCACCTAGAATGCGCAGGATCCTCGCCAAGGACCCCAGTGTTCCTGAGTACTTGAGGACGATTGACGGAAGCTGGACGAAATCGAGTCAGGAAAGTCTTGATCTACTGATGAAGGCGCACTTCCCGGGGTGCATCTCGGAGCTTGGGAACGATTATCAGGTAGTAGATCTCCCTGTGGCGGACGCAGCCATTGTAAATCGGACAATTACTCTTGAGAGGGTAAGGTGTGCGGTTATGTCCTTTTCTCCCTTTAAGTCACCGGGAGTGGTCGGTCTGGTGCCCATTATGCTCCAGTAGACCATATCACTTATTGGTCCTTCCTCGGTGAGGATCTTTAAAAGTTGTTTAACTCTCGGGTATGTCCCGAAGATGTGGCGTGAAGTCAGAGTGATTTTAATTCCTAACGCTGGCAAGCCAAGCCACACCCTGGCCAAGGACTTTAGACCCATTAGTCTCTCATCGTCTTTGCTGAAAACAATGGAGAGACTGATGGCCTAATATCTCAGATGTGTTCTGGACGCGAGGGCTTCTCAGCACGCCTATATTAAGGGTAAATCTGTCGAAACGGCCTTACATGCGGTCGTCTCAGCAGCAGCGTTTCTAGATATTGAGGGTGCCTTCAATAATGTGGAGACGAGTGCGTTCGAGAAGGCATTGAATAGATTGGGTGTTTACTCATTCATTTCGTGCTGGATTGTGTCGATGCTAGGGGGAAGAATTATCAACTCCTCTTTGGGAGATGGATGCAGCAGAATGAAAGCAACCCGTGGAAATGCTCAAATCCTTGAGCAGGTGGGTTGGTAACTGCGGTCTCAACATCAATCCGGAGAAAACTGACCTTATCCTCTTTACGAGGAAAAATGGACGAGAATTCAGGCTCCTACGCTTGAATGGCGTTACCGTCCCGCTCTCACTTAGTGTGAAGTACTTATTAATCTAACTTCATCCTAGGTTGAACTGGAAACTCACGATTGACGACAGGATCGAATGCTTACTACGCTTGTCAGATAATGAGGGGAAAAACCTGGGGCCACAACCCGAGGATAGTCCACTGGCTGTACATCACGGTAGTTAGACCTGTTCTTACGTACGGGTCACTGGTGTGGTGGCATGCGTTGGACTTCGGGACTAACAGGGTCGCCATGAGCAGAATTCAAAGAATGACACTCGTTGGAACTACTGGTGCCTTACGTACCACGGCCTCATAGGCTCTGGAAGTAATGCTCCACATAATCCCATTGGAATTAGCGGTAAAATCAATAGCAGTAAAGAGTCCTTTGCGTCAGCGTGAGGCAGGCTATTGGATGAGAGGCAGTGTGGGTCACACTAGGATCTCCCTGTCTTCCAGCATGCCGGAGCGCACCGACTACAAGACACCGTCTTGCAGTTTTGGACATTCCTATGCTGCGAATATTCCCACCAGACTGGAGTGGCGATTTGGGATCATCGCTCCAGACACGTTTGCTATCTACACTGATGGCTCCAAGACGGAAAGCGGAACGGGCGCGGGAGTGTACTCTTGCGACCTTGACATTATGGAATCGTTTAGGCTACCGGATAGCTCGAGCGTGTTTCAGGCTGAGATTTTTGCATTGACAAAAGCAGCTGAAATAATTGTGCGAAAACAGTGCGTGAATGGTACAATAACTATTTATATTAACAGCCAAGCTGCCATCAAGGCTGTTGAGGCGCACATTACTAAATCCAGACTTGTGGGAGAATGTAAAAGAATATTGCAGATGGTAGGTATGAATAACAACCTGAAGATTAGTTGGATTCCTGGTCACAGTGACTTCCCTGGAAATGAAAAGGCAGACGAGCTCGCCAGAAAGGGGTCGGCGATGAGCGTAGAGCTGGCCAATGAATCGGTACTGTGTCCCATCGAACGTGTAAAGGGATTGATTGATAGTGAAGCGTTCAGACAGACGGAGAGGGCCTGGGTGAATCTCTTGAAATTACACAGCATACTATAAACGCTTAAAAAAAGGATCCCAGGAATAGTTTTCCTGTATCGTTGTTATTTAATTTGGTACTGAAGGTGAAGGGGTTGTGTACGTAATCCTGTATTTTAAATCCCGCAATTCAAAAACTCGTAGTCGAAAATCCAGTAGTGAAAATCTCACATTCCAAAACATCGCGTTCCAAAATTCCGTTTTCAAAAATCACATAATCCAAAATCCTGTATTAAGAATGGCACCTTGGCTTTTCCAATGGTGGGAATCTAGCAAACGCTTTCTAGGTACTTATATGAAGAAGCCGTAGAATAAAAATGAATACAATATTTTGGAAAACCTAATAGTTATGACGAAAATCGTGAAAATATATGCATTCCATTTTCATTGATAAATTTTTCGCCCCCCTTCCGAACGCCAATGGATATTTGAAATTTTTTTTTTATCTAAATTACTTTTCCAGTTGATTTACATATACATACCGAGTTTCAACTTTGTAGCATAAGCCGTTCTATAGATAGCAAAAACACTCCCTACCCCCATACCATACTACCCTTATAAAAAATTATATTTTGCCAACATGCTTCTACTATAGCTCTATCTAAATTCCAAGTTTCAGCTTTATATCATTATAGGTTTTCGAGATATAAAAATCGAAACCCCCAAAATTTTTTTTTCTGCAAGGGGTCTGTTAGGCCTACTTCTGGTAAAAATTTGAAGCATCTACCTTACACTGTTCTTGAGATATGAGACGTGATTTTTTTTAAAAAAAATCGTATCCCCTCCACTTGAGATATGAGGCGTGATTTTTAAAAAAAACATACTGCAGTCACGATCGGCTGCAAGCCAATCGTATAATACTCTAGATGAATACTGAACTCCGATTTATATTGTAGCTGGGGATAAAGTAGAATTACGTGTGTGCATGTTGTATGTCCTTTATTAAGGACTGCTATTAGATTGCTACTGAAACCTAAAAGACAATATTCAGTGTTTAACTTCATACATTGAACTGGGTAAGTCATCGAACAAAAATGTCCTTTTTGAAGGACTTTCACATGGGAGGTGCAGGAAGGACTCACTCGATTTCTTACATATTTATCCTTTTCCATGGAACCATTCAAAAATTAATGTGTACAAAATTTCAAATTCGTAGCTTGAAGCGTTCAGAAGTTATCGGAAAATATTGTTGAACACGTGTTTTAAGGATATTTTGTATGGCAGCTACCAGAAGGAGTAAAAGGATTTCACTGATTAGTAAACTCGAACTTTCTTTTCATTCAAAATTAACTTGTACAAAATTCCGAATTCGTAGCTAAAAGATTACTTGAGTTGTAGTGAGTTTCGTAAATTAAGTGAATACATTTTGACAGGATATTTGTATGGCAGCTACACGAAGTACTAACAGGATTTTCTTCATAATCATATATTTAGCTCCAACTATTGAAAAAATAACACATACAAAATTTCAATGTCGTAGCTTAAACCCTTCTGAAGTTATCGACCAATATTCTTGAACACGTGTTTTAAGGACATTTTGTATGGCAGCTACCCGAAGGAGTAGGACGATTTTGCCCGTTAACGAACTTAGCCTTACAAATTCAACCAAACATCCAGATTCAAAATTTCAAGATCCTAGGTGAAGGCGTTCTTGAGTTATCGTGTTCACAGACAGACGGACGGACGGACGTCAATCGGATTTGAGGTTTTTGGCCACAAATAAACAAAAAATAATATATAACTTTTTTTCGTCCGAGGCTTGGTTCTATGCGTTACAAACTTTTCGGCTGGATTAAACTTATAATACTCTATATGATTTCATCTAGAGTATAAAAATTCGTATCCACTCCACTTTCATGATCCACCGCCCCCTTAAAAAATTTTACTTTCAGCAAACTTCATTTGTCAACCTTTATACACAAACCGAATTTTATTTTTCTAGTGCAATTGTTTTGTGAGATATCGTAATCAAAAGTTCCCCCCCCCCGTACACCACTGCCCCACTCAAAAATTTGTTTCCGATCTATTCTCCTAGTATACCTACAAATATCCAAATTTCAATTTTGTGACATTAACCGTTTAGGAGATATGGATTTTAAAATGTGTCGATCTCGGCTTTTTTGCGTTTCGGACGCATTCTTTTTCCCCCACTCCCACACCTCTTCATCCATATTGACAATTTTTATGTAAATGGGTCCACTATCAAAGCTCTATATAAATTCCAAACTTCAGCCTCCTAGCATAAGCAGTTGCTGAGATCTAAAAACCAAAATTTACCGTCTAAAACGCACCCCCCTCCTCCCCCCCTCACACCTTCACCCCTCAGAAATTGGTCACTTCAAGGGGCCTACCCAGTCTATTCATACAAAAAAATTCAATTTAATATCTGAAACCGTTTGGGAGCTACGAGCCTTCAAACGATTTAACGCCGTACGGCGGACAGACGGACTTTTGCTTTTTTCGTGTCTATTAGTCATGAAACGTAAAAAAAAAATTTTTCAGGGCAACAAAATTTTTTTTTTTTAAAAATCGATCACAATACTGTACTATTAGAAAATAATAAAGTAAAACGACTCACTTAATCTGGACTAGGGTTACTGTATACACACTCACACCAAAACAACCTCTAAGAGGGGTTTGGCAGATGCGTACCAAGGTGAAAAACCAGTAAATTTAAATTTTTTCCATGTTTATGGGATTTCGCTTTATAAACATTCGAAATTATTGACTTTTCGCTGCAAAATTGCAAATTTCCATAGAAGAAATGAAAGAAATAGGGAAATTTTCCATTGAAAACCACAATTTCGCGCACACACACTTCCATATCAAAGAAAAACACGTACTAGAATTGTGGAAGGGAACCGACAGCTCTTTTTCCGACTCTTCACATATTCGCACTAACACACTTCAAAAACGCAATTTGATAGCAATTCTCATTAGTACAAAAACAGGCGAACTAGTACATAAACAGGCGATTTTTGTGAGGTTAAATTACAATTTCTAGTACAGAAACGACCGAATTAGACGTATCTGCCAAACCCTAGGTAGAGAGTGTTGTGTATATAGTGACCCTAATCTGGACTAAAGCGAATGTAGATGAGACGTCTATACTCACTTTGGTAAACGTTAAGCGAATTGTTTCCAAATCATGTTTAAGATTCGCTTGTACGTTGGACTACTGCATGCATTTTGAGTCCGAGGTGAATTCGATTTCGAAGAATTAAATGAATTAATAGTGAATCTATTTGTTTTGAATTTGACTAAGCTTTGACTTGACACAGGCAACATATAATTGATTCTTTCCAATTTCCTCGCAAGCGACATTGTTTTTTCATTTCAATTTTTGTTCACTTTTGGTGAACGCTTATCAAAGTGTTTTCTAGGTTCGAAATGAAAATAGCATTTCTTTCGGACTTCAGCCAAAACAACCCTGTTTCGACTAGACAAGCTCCTTTTTTTTGTAAACTCCTAAAGGTGTGGCACGAAAAAAACACCAAGATTTTACTTGAATTGTTTATAACAAATCGATGTCTTGTCTCAGCATATGTATTTTTGCATGACGTTATCATGACGCATCATTCAAACTCAACAGACTGTTCTACGATTGCAGTGAAACTTTTGTTTATCGGCTTCCACGGTGCAGATAATCTTAAAATGATTTAGAATTTAGTAGGTTGAGTCATGAAGGAGTTATCCCGGTTTACAGTTTTATTGCCGACCTGAAAAATACGTCTAGTATCTTTTGATAGCCTTATCTTTTCCTAGGGCCCCGTGCAGAGTATCCTTACAGAATTCACCCAATAAAACATTTTCGTGAACTCTTGAACTCGTTTCTTTTTTGTCGATGTTTCGGTTTCTTATGGTTTTCCATTTCTTTGCAGGTGTTTATCCTTTTTTCTTTTACCAACTTTTAAACGTAACATTTTATAGATACCTGAAAATATCATAAAGTCCTTAGAGAGAGATTGTGGTGATTTTTACCATCACCACAACCGCAAAATTTATTACTGAAAATCTCGTAAAGAGTTTCTTGTCCCTGGAGAAAGTTCTCGGAAAAAGTTTAACACATCTTTCGAGACATTTTCTGATTAATGTGGAAGCGTGGCGTATAGTGTGGGTATGTGTTTAAGGCCAAACAGGTAGTGCCTGATTTGTGTGATTGCAATTATTTAGATTGACAGAAACTGTGATACGGAGTCCTAGTTTGTCGTCCTAGAAAGCGATGAGCTTAATTAAAATGTCGTCAATGAACTTGAACTCTTGGGTGATCGATTTGATACTTCTTCACTTTCAAAGGTCACAGTGTGAATCGGATATTACGCACTTGCCATCAGTCTTAGGCCGGAGCTAAGACAACGGTTCGACTCTTAAATTATGTCCTTGTTATCCAATAAAATATAATGGAAGCAATTGTTCGGAGCAATTTCACTAATGACACGCAAGTGGTGTCGAAATTAAAAGCGTTCTGGGCTAACGTCTTTCACAGGGCGTATCATAGAGAAATTTTCGTTCTTGACACTAGAAGGTTTGCAGGTCGTCTTTTTTTTCGTATAATATACAAAGTGTTGAATTCAAAATTTATGGACCCTATCCAGTGCGTACCGAAAGGTCCGAGAACGTTGTAACTACAAGCGTGGATAGATAGAATTTTAACCCATTTCCGCTTATGGGATGGGTGAGACATGAAGCGTAAATATGAGGGGGATTGCGATGCTTTTATTTTTGTGTAGATACCAATTGGTTATCACGCAATTTCTTAATTTAAATGCAGCGTTCAAAAAGGATGTAGCTTATCGTATAGAGCGATAAGTTAATAACAACCTGAAATTGGTTTAGGTCAGGAATCGAACGGAAATGTATTAGAAATGCTGTTGATTGTAAGAAACGATTATACCGTAGCTATGAACTCATTTAGAGATGGTGAGTCATTTGAATGGCCTGATACTGTCACCTACCTTGGCCTCACGTTGGACAAAAAACTGACCTACCGCGCTCACATAGAAAACACAAACTTGAAAATTTCCCCGCTGCATACATGTCCAAAATCCCGTTTTCCCAAGATTCCGTGTTTTCTCAAATCCTTTTTTTCCCCAAGATACTGTTTTCTAAAGATTCAGTTTCCAAAAACCCGTTTTGCCAAGATTCCGTGTTTTCTAAAACCCCATTTTCTGAAATGCCGTTTTTCAAAATCCCGTTTTCCAAAATCCCGTTTCCTAAAAAGGCTTCCAAAGTCTCGTTTCCACAATCCCTCCCCATCTCTAAAGTCCCATTTTCCCAAGATTCCTTGTTCTCTAAAATCCCCTTTTCGGTTTCCAAAATCCCGTTTTCCCTAGATTCCATTTTCCAAAGTCTCTTTTTCAAAACAGGTTTCCAAAACCTCTTTTTCCAAAACCTTTTTTTTCCAAAACCTCTTTTTCCAAAACCTCTTTTCCAAAACCTCTTTTTCCAAAACCTCTTTTTCCAAAATCCCGTTTTTCAAAATTCCATTGTCCAAAGTCCCGTATTCAAAATAAGCTTTTACAATCTCGTTTCCACAATCATTCCTTTTCTCTCTCTCCCCCCCCCCCCCCCCCCCCCCCATTTCTAAAGTCCCATTTCCAAAATCCCGGATTCCTACTATCAGTGTAGTGCGTGCCCACGAGTACGCCCTAAAACCTGCTTTTGGCTGAACACTCACATCTAAACTTCCTTGAATTATCGAACGGGTGTGTACAGTACTAGTTCGTTCTTTTAGTTCATAGTTCATTACTTCAGGGGAGTTCAGTGATGAGTAGTTGTAGTTCGAAGACGGTAGATCTAGTAGAAGATGATGAGCAATGAGCAGGTCAGTAGATCTAATAGAACATGATGAGCAAAAAAAAGACACTAGATCTAGTATAGTATATTATCTCACAGAGCTCCGAACGGCAATGAAAAACGAACTATAACCGGGACTGACTGTGAACTAGTTCGTTCATTTCAGTTATGTGAACGCTCTTCTGAACTAGTTCGTTCGCGAACTACACAAGCCTAGTACATATCGCCTCGAACTCCTAGCATTTGTACTTCCAAGCTCATCAACTGATTACATTTTTGCGCGAAATATCCATTGTTTTGTTGTCCAACTCACTCCCAGCTAGCTTATAATCCATTCCCTTCTTAATTTTTATTAAAATACTAAACTCCGATTTACGCTTGCGCATTTTAGTTCACCAAAAGAAGCGATCATGTCTAGTTCGCAAACTAGTTCGTTGTTTTAGTTCACTGGTTCGCGGGAGTTCAGGCGCGAACTACAAAAATGTAAAGAACGAAGTAGTTCGCGAACTTATTGAACTAAAAGAACGAACTTCAAGTTCAGTTATGAGAGTGATGAGGTCCTTAGGTACAATGTGATGACCTAAAAAAAAGCTCTTCAGGTACGATGTGATGACCTACAAAAAAAAGAGGTGCTCATGTTCGATGTGATGACGTAAAAAAAAAAGTTCATCCGCGTACTAGTATATTCTACCACTGACTTACAAACGGCAATGAATGAATACAAACGAACTACGAGCGAGACTGACTGCGAACTAGTTCGTTCATTTCTCTTCTGGGAACGCTCTTCTGAATTAGTTCCTTCGCGAAATACACAAGCCTACTGATTGGGGATAAAAAAAACACCGAGGAGTATGCATGTAGTGGTGTCAGAAGGAATTTAAAAACTATTCGAAGGTGACGGACAGTATCTCCCATTTTCAACTCTATCCTTTTAGGTTTTTCACAAGGAAGTTTGTGTGGCGGCTACCGAAGGACTTGCTTAATTTCCCTCGTAATAAAACTTTTTCGCTGCAACCACTGAAAAATGAATGTGTACAAAATTTTAAATACTTGGCTAAAAATCTCGAAAATATTGACTTCTTGAGATATAGTGGTTCCGAAAGATGAGTGCGTATTTTTTAAGGACTTTTGTATGGCGGCTATACGAAGGACTCAATCGATTTTGTCGATATTTGAATTAAAGAATGTTATGGTATGGTATGTGGGAAGGTGATGACATCATCCTTCTTCACTTAGACGTTAGTGTTCGTCTATTGTGCTCTCCGTTTCTTGAAGAATTAATGTGATCAAAATTTGAAATTTATAGCTTGATGCGTTCCGAAGTTATTGGATAAAATTTATGAACAATTGTTTTAAGGACTTTTATATGGAGAGCGACCCAAATGAGACGGATGATTTTATACTTACAAAACTACATTGACGAATTCTGAAGACCCGATTCTAAGGCAGGAACAGCTAGCAAATTTGGGGTTTTGGCCATAACTGGACACAAATAAACACTATTGTTTTTTTCTTCGGGCTGAATTAAATTCATGGTACCCTATGATTTCATCTAGAGTATAAAAAGAGAATTGCACATTTTATTATCATAGTTATGAGTCAGTCTTAACCACCAATCTTTAGACTGTTGTCAAAATTAAGATGAATTACCAGAATTCGAAATGTTTCATTTTCGTATCACTTCTAAGGTTCTGAGAAATAATGTGCAAGTGAAAAAGTGTTGGGCTGTCGCTGATGATGAAAAAGTTTCTTATCATTTGCGAACGATTTCTAAGGCCACAATGTTATCAACATAACGACACTTGTGTTCAGAGAAACGTTTATGACTTACAGTCATTTTGACTGTCCCAATGGTTCAAGGTACCAACTGCGAGTTCGTTTCATACAAACAAGAAGCAAAAAATGAACATAGCACTCTACTTATTGCACTTAAAAACTTTGGACAGGTTGTTCTTTTGGGAAAAAACGCTAGTCAGGTGCTCTGACAATTTAATTTAGGTAGTTTCCTGCGTTCTTTTTACGTGTGTGTTCTGAATGATTTCGCTTCTCGAACTGCACAGATTAAAATGCCGAAAAAAATACACCAGACTAGGAGGAGATGGTCCAAATTGTGTAATATAACAAACAGTAGTTTCACCAAAAATTTGGACGTCGATGCTCGAAACTACTTACTTTTCTTGGTATGCAGCGGACACCGGACATGAAGTTACCTACTCCTAATTTTTTTCGTTTTAGACATCTTAACATATACCCAAATTTGTTGTGAAAATCATAGCCGAAATGTATGTACATCGATCATGAACCCTGTTGGTACTTTCTTGGGTGATTTTCATATTTTTCAGCCGGATGAAAGCCACATTAGTTAACTCGAGTGAAATATTTTAAATTGGAATTTAGGGAAAAAACTGAATGAGTAGATCGTTGCTTCATGTGTCGGCTACAATATGGACAACCAGTTGTATGTTTGGCGTCAGAGGAGTCTATGAACAGTACGTACGAACTTCTCGACTGGGATCTAACCAATTTAAGGGCAACCTTCACAGAAGAAGCCAATTTTGAAAATTATGTTGAGACTATCGTCTAAAAGAGGTGTTTCATAATCGAGGGGTGGAATAGACTCACCAGAGGGAGTATAATGCAACTCCGAAACACCCGAACGACTTGAAGGTAGATATGGATCGTTCAAGAGTGAACTACTCTAAAAGAACACTTCATTGATGTGAGTAAGTGAAGTAACTCAGTCATTTTAGTGAACTGCAGTTCAATTCAAAAGGTGAAAAAAAAACAATTAAAACGAATGAAGGGAGAACGAAGACCAACAGAGTGACCTGTCAACGAACGCGGTAGAATAGATTAAGTGAACAGTTCACTAGAAGGAATAGTAAAGTGAATAGTGACAACTGAACGGCTGGCTAGAGAAAAAAAGTGAAATGAACAGTTCAATTGAAGTACTTCACTGAACTAACTCTTTCAATTGAGTGACTATTTGTGAAGTACTTCACTCAAATGAACTATTTTGCCCATTTCTACTAGAAGGTATTCAGCGAGATGTTTCTTATGTACCAATTATTCGTAAAATTTGTTTCTGCGAATTATACTTTAGCAAATTGTATTCCTCTGCAACTACTTTACTTTATCTAGCGCGACTTCAAATGCAAACAACGTTAAGCGCCGTAGACCATATTCCGTCCAGTATTCTAAGGTAAACGCAATTATTTCCAGCTCGCTACGTCGTACTCTTTCCGAAAAATGAGGACAAAGCGAACCGAAGAAATACTTCTGCTTACCTTAAGCCGTTCAAATGTTATATAAATGTGATTCTTTTATGACTCATCTCTGCGGGGTGAAAAACCGCTCTCCATTAATGTTACAGAAAATACGAAATAACAAGTTTGTCTAATATAAAATACTGCGATTTTGATCATGCATAGTTTATTTGTTTATCATATAAGAAACTTAAGACAGCATATTAATGAAATCTTATCACCTATTCTACATGGGAATGGAACTGTGTATGAATTAATTAATTAAAAACTTGTTTTAATAGACTTTTTTCACTATAAGAAAATGCATAATTACCTCGTTAAATAAGCAATAAATAACTCTTTGTCGGTATTTTCAAGTGCCTATTCAAGAATAGGACATCAGGAAGGGCTTTGATGATAAGAAGGAAGGAAGCTATAACTCAATAAAATCTGTTTACCACAAATTTCAAAGTAAATCATTTCAGTTAGTTTCGTAAAATTCTTGAATAATCTACATCTGTAGAACGTAGTTTTTTTTCTCACGGATGAAAAAGGTTTCGTCTTAATTTAGATATTTGTGAATATAATAAAAGATAACTTTGTCATATCTATATTTGTATGACAAATCTGAAAATTGTTGAGACATTCAAACTATTGCGTGGATGTTAGGATCATAATAAGAGAGATCTCGCGGTAGCTAAGGATTATAAAGTTAGCAAAAGGCTACGTGTTTATTAGAATATTGTATAGGAGGTTTTGATTTTATTAAATTCAAAACATTTATTTAACTCGTTACGCTCTTAAAAAGAAAACTATGCAAGTCTTTTATTGTTTAATTATTTTTTATATTTTTCAATTGATATATTTTATTTTACTTTTATTTTTGTAGTTATACATATGTTTATTTAATTCTCTTATTCTTTATTATTATTTATGACTCCTTTCTTTTCTTTTCTTTCTATTTTTATTATTATTCTTAATTTTGCACGAAGTACCCAACCTATAAAACTAAATAAAAAATTTCAAAGTATGTTTTTATGTTTGAAATAAAAAGATTTTGTGTTTATACATTTGTAGGCTAAATCGAGACAGTATGAGTGAGACACTGGGCAGATTGGAATAGACAACCTTTAATTAATTAATTTGTTAATTTGTCCTTTTTAATGAATTAAATAAAAAAAGATTTTTTAAATTTTAAATAAACTAAAACTCTTCTATTTTCCTTGAACTATAATAATATAAAAATGAATTGTTGTAATTTACCACAATGTTTGCCCAATGGCAATAACCATTGCGATCATCTCTCTATATCTTTCGACTTTAACTAAGCAAAATGTCAAATTTTGATAAAAAAAAAGTATGTATTATTGCGAGCTAGGGGTTTAACGGGATTTCAAGTAAAAATACAATTCGATTAAATTAATAAAATAACAACACAACACTTTATTCAACCGCATTCATTTATCACACTATTGACAACTCTGTCCGATTTCATTTACTACACGATCGTGGTTATCAATGAAAATCATTTTACTAATCTGCTTTCTAATATAACTGCACGTTGTTTTATTCTAGCAGTAGAAAACCAGATCCTGTGTACTCACTCCGCGACGCTTATATACTGCATGTATTGCGTCCAGAAATGTGCAGCATTTTTTTTAAGTTTTAAAATGTGCTTTATTTATGCCTTAATTTTTAAACCTAACAATCTTTTATCTTAATTCTAAAGCTAAAATTAAATTATTCTCTAGTCTGCTAACGTTCTTAATGGTCTAAATGGGCACTCTAAGATATAAATTGTATCGGGGGATGTTTTGGGAGGGATCGGAAGATCTTTATTTGTTTACAGTCTTAATGTATATTTATCGTTTAAAATACCCACGAAGTCCGCAGGAGTTCATCCAACTATGTTGGATGTCCGACTGGACCTCGTGAATATTTGCATTATTGGGAAAAATGGGAAAAAATATGACATATCATTTTCTACTTTACTTGATACTATATAACTAAAAAACTAGGGTTTTGAGCCGAACTCTCCGCCGCCAGGGCCATCAGCATCATGCTTCGCTATTCGAGAATAGCATAGCAGAACCCACCGGTCCCGGCTACGGACAGCCCAGTCCAGCGTACAATTTTTGCATTTAATAATGCTTAAAGATGGATATTTAGGAGGGATAGAGTCGCTTTATTTATTACAATTTCTTTTAAATATAACAGTTTTTTTACACATTAATAATATTCTTATAAGTATTCCAGGCCGAGCCATTCGTCACTTGGACCGATAGCTGATGGCTATCAGTTCCTGTATCGAATGTCTCGGTCAAGCATGCCTTATATTAGGGAAGCTGCTAACAAGGTTACTAGTACTAGTTTCTTTTCTCTTTTTCGGGTTAGCTTAAACTTATTCTAGGAAAACTAACTAAATGTCCTGTCGATTAAGCCACCAGTATTTCGTAGCCTCACGCTCATTTCTGCCAATGTCAATGTGATTCGCGGTAGAGTATCGCCATAAGGGCAGAGGGTCGCTAGTTTCAAGATTGAGGTCGTATTCTATTTTCTTATCTGTTGCGCGCCTATACGCATGGTATATAATTGGCACGCAGTCAGAGTCTAATATACATATATCCGTTTTCATCAAGATATGCGAAGGTTTCAGGTGGAATAAAACCAGTTGACTTGGTTAAAAATTTGCAGCATATTCAGTTGTGTGTGGAACATGCGGGAAGTGTCTAGAACATACGAGAAGTGTGTAAAGTTTTCTACGCTATTCTAATTGGATTTTGGAAAGTTGTAGGTTTCTCTGGAAACTTGGATGTCATTAATAAGTGGTTCGTGCTGCCAGGATATGCATGTAACAGTATATATCTATGGAATTTAGTCTAGCTCGGTTTTCATGATTGTTCTATGAAAAATCTGACCTTTGGTTTTTTGGATGGGTTTCTCCTCCAAATCTTTTGTTTTTCTCCCTTTTACTTTGTTATTTCAAAAATAAAGTATATTCGTTTTTATTCTATTCTTTCCGATTTTTGAAATTTTGTATTTTCACGGACTAGTAACCCTTAAAGAAGCATGTCAGTCTGTCCACCGTAGTCGTCGTACGACGTCCGCCGTACTCAAATGCGTTTGAAGGCACGTTAGCTCAGGTACATTGAGTGAACCCCTATGAGTGGTACCTTTTTGATGGGTTTCGGGTGTGAGGGGGTAGGTTTCTCTGTAAAGAATTACAAGTGTTGTCTATAGAATGTAAAATTTTGGGCGGGGAGGTAGAGCACGAAAGTGGGGTGATAGCCATTTTTCATAAAATTAGTTTTTATATCTCAAGAACCCTATGCTTGTTGATCTTGATGATGATGTTGAAAATTTTACAGGAGTTAGGCACTTTGGTGAGTTATTAATGTGGTGAGTGATTGCTTATGTAGATGATGTTGCAATTGCTGTCTCGGGAAAGGTCCTCAACACGCTGAGTGAGATATTGCAGAATGCTCTCTCTATTCTCTCCAAATGGGCAGCTGAATGCGGGTTGGGCGTGAACCCACATAAAACAGAATTAGTCCGCTTCACCAGGAAATACAAAATTCGTCACGTATATCCTCCTTCTCTGAATGGTACTAGTCTAGTTTTCACCGATAGTGCAAAATATTTGGGTCTTATTTTGGACAGGAAACTTTACTGGAAACCTAACATTCAGGAACGGGTAAGGAAAGCAACAGTTACGCTTTACTCGTGCAAAAAGGCCATTGGCAAAAAATGGGGTATGCAACCCCGAATAGTTCATTGGCTCTACGTGTCCGTCATCAGACCGATACTTATGTATGGTGTTATTGTCTGGTGGACGACCTTAGACAAAGCGGTTAACTGCACTACCATATGGAAGGTACAGAGATCAGCATGCATATGCTTCAGTGGTACTAGGGATATTAGCATTTTCACAGACAGCCCAGCGGCAATAAAATCCTTGGGATCGGCCTCGACAACATCAAAGGTCGCTGTAGAATGTCGATCATCTCTTAAGGAGTTGGCAGAACAGTTCAATATGTGATATTTCAGGGTACTGTATGACTGACGAACTCGATTGTCGCGGTACTACCCTTCAGATTATGCTGGAACATCGGAATCTGGGTGTGCCTCTCTCTACATGTAAACTGGGATTGGACTCAATTGAGAAAACCAACTCAAGATGGGCAGACGGTATTACATGTCACACTGCGAGACAGAACTGGCCGAAGCTGGATCTAAAACGCTCTAAAAGGCTGACTTTGCTCAAAAGGGCGAATATCAGCACCACAGTCGGTGTTCTGATTTATAGGTCGACATGCTAAAAGACTCGGCCTCTTCTCAAACGATTTCTGTAGAAGCTGCCTGGATGAAGAGGAGGAGGAGACAGTCCTTCACCTTCTCTGTACCTGTCCAGCTCTATCCGCTAGAAGAAAAGCTCATCTTGGAGCTTACTTCTTCAACTGTCTTGACGATCTTGCCGCAATGGAGGTCGCGAGAATCCAACGCTTCATTGCAAGCTCTAAATGGTTCGACGAGTAGGACCGGATTCGATGATCCTGTGGTAATACAACGGACCTTTTAGGTCTAAGTGTGTCCGTGTTCTCACGGGCAGCCACGCGTAGCTACCTACCTACCTAGGCACTTTGGGGGTGGGTGGGAGTGGTGGAAAGATCAACATTTTTAATTTTTATTTCACCAAAACGTCAAAGGATAAAAAGCTCATAATTAGAGGAATCCTAAAATTTTTGAAAGGGGTAGCAAGGGTGGAGCATATTTTTTTATATCTCACAAACGGCTTATGCTAGAAAGTTGAAACTTAGTACGTATGTGTAGATGTACTACGGAAACATTTAAAGCAACAAAAAAGTTGAAATTTTTTATCGTACAAAAGTAGATTAAAAAAATTGTCGGTGAAAATGTTTTTTTTTTACATTTTCACGAATTTCGTAATATTTTTTAGGCATGTCAAATTAATTTTACTTCTACGGGCTCTTTATATAGGAGCCTAGAAACCGTTTTCCAATTTTTTCGATATTCAACTCCTAAGGGGGTGTAAAGTGGTTGTGTACATTTTCACGAATTTCGATATATTTCTTGGGTATAATGAAATATCGAATTCAATTAAGGCTTTAACTATAATCGGAGAAAAAACCGATTTAAGCATATGGGGGTAAGGTAAGGTATTGTTCAAGTTTTCACGAATTCTGGCAAATCTTTTAGATTTGATGAGATCCAATTCGCTTCTGCTTCTTCAATGGGCTTTATGTGTAATGATCTAAAAATGAATTTCAGGATTTTGCGCTATTCAATCCCTAAAATGATGTAAAATTATTGTGTCCGTTTTTACGAACTCCGGCATATCACTTAGGTCTGACAAGATATCGAATTGTTTTTTACTTTAACGGGCTTTCTATATCATCGCCTAAAATCAGTTTCAAATACTACGATGTTATTGAAATTAAAAAAAAGAATTGAAATAAATAAAAAAAATCTAACAATAGTCTGGGCGCAACTTTGTTATTTTTTTGGGTAGAAGTTCGTAACGCGTTTAATGCTGAAATGCTTTGTAGTTTACCATGCCACTAACAATCCAAAGAATAACCAGAAGGCTAATTGGAACATTATTTTTACATGTAACATCCAAATCCATAAAAAATGCTTCTTTATTAAAAACCAAGCCGATGATGAACGCATCGTTGCAAAATTCTTCGAAATTTTTAATGCTAAGAACTCAATATTCTCCTTATTGAATGCAAATCGAACCGAATAAACAACGCGTTTGCAAATCTTTCACAATTAATAAAATTTGCGCAAAAAGGCAAATACCAGAATCTGTTAATTAAAGATAAACAGAATTGAAGTTACCGCAAACACGAATGGAAATGAAATCATAACAAGAGATCAATTACCGAATTAGTCAGTGTTCACCTTTTCGTACGCTTAATGGGTCTTAAAAAAAACCGCGAAATTTGCATATAAATTCCATTTTGATCCCCCGTATGAAAAACGAAGCTGTTAGGACGAGGGCACTACATGGGAATGCATAATTAACACAAAGAGGTACTAAAGGTGTTAACAACCAGTAAAAGGCCATTGAAGAGTATTTTAAAGTCAACGGGCAAAAAGCAACAGCCAGACAAACTTCTGACAGGGTAGGCACTGTCATCATTAGCTTGGAAAAATGTCACGTCCTTCGCATTACTCTGCCACCCCCTACCCCTCCAAAATTTGCATAGCTTCGAAGAAATTTCCCGGTTTTTATTCCCTGGTATCCGGAGTCCGGACACCTCCGGAAGAGGAAATCAGACACCAAATTAGGCAGAGAAGCTCTTACCGATTTGCCATCATTGCCGAAAAAAAACCGTACCCAGTGTACACTTTGCACTCGAAATTTTATACGACGACCAGAATAACATCAGTAATTTAATATAAACATTCAGTAGGAAAAAAAACAGCAGCAAAAAAGAATCATTAAAGTCGTTAAACAAATAGCAATTTAATTGCACGACAATTTTAATTACAAACGGCGGAAAAAAGAAAAGAATTTTGCAATGTTCTTGCCGTTTATTAGTTTCAACTTGAATATGCAATGGGTAACACATGATTGCAAACTGATTGAAATTTTTAAATATAAATAATTGCATAAGAATTGCGCGGTAGCGATTGGAATTTCCGTCCAGACGCGCCAGGAATAATTTGCTGGAATCAAGCGTGAAAAGATTTTTTTAAGTGAAAAATGTAGGATTGTGTGAATTTCTGTTTCATTCTGAATGGATAATATTCTTGTTCATTTCAGTCATAAGATTTATACAGAGAAAATCTGATGCACGTCGATTACAAGTTTCCGTATATTTGAAATATTTTGACGGCCTCAGTGCAAAAGGTAACACGTCAATATTTTCGTTTTTTTTCAGATGGGTTAAGACTTTTGTACCAAAGTCTAGCTCTGTATAAAAACATTTAAAAGATATATGATATATACGATATATGACATATAAGATATATAACATATAAGGTATATGACATATAAGGTATATGACATATATGGTATATGACATATAGGGTATGACATATAAGGTCTAGGACATATAAGGTATGACATATAAGGTATATGACATATAAGGTATATGTTATATAAGATATATGACATAGATACAAGAAAATAATGCAAAAATTTATTCGATTCTTCAGTTTCCCGAATAATCGTTTTTTTTCCTCAATAGTTGGATTTTTGACTTGTTTCCTTTTGCACCGAGGGCGTCTATTTGGTGTTCTTAACATGATTTCGAATTTATGATGAAAGAAATTGAAAATTCAATATTTATTTGTCTAATTCATAATTGTAAAAACTAAGTTCTTCTTTAGTTTCTTCTGTTCAGTAATTAGTACCTACATTCGATGTTAAAATATTTCCTGATAAGAGAATCCAGTCAGTACTGAATACGTTCCGCTAGAGATTTGCATGTTTCAGTACTGGAAGAAAAATGAGTTCCGTTCGAATTCCGCTAGAGTACCGAAGTGGTAAACGAGTAGTCCCATTTTATGGCTTCTGATGAGTCAAAAGCATACGATCCGTTAACAAAAAAGGGCCAGAAGTCCAAACACAGTTTGCAAGTTTTTCACCTGTCGTACCCTACTAAGCAAAATAGCGTTTTATCCCGGATGGGAATCACTGACTGTTGTAACAAAGAAAAAACCATGAAAAGACTTAATTGAAATGAGAAGACTTATTTTACTTTATTATTTTTTAATAATAAAGTATTGTGATCGTCCTGAAATTTCCAAAAAATTTACTACTCTGAAATTTTGTATTTTCACGTTTTAGGACTAGAAAACACAAAAAAAAAATGTCCGTCTGTCCGCCGTACGAAAAATCGTTTGAAGGCGCGTAGCTTCCAAACCCGTTGAGATATTAAATTAAAATTTTTATGGTGGGTAGATTGGGTGAACCCTTACGACTGGTATCTTTTGAGGGGGTGGGGTGTGAGGGGGGAGCGTTTTAGGCGAAAAATGTTGGTTTCTAGATCTCAGGAACCACTTATGATAGGAGGCTGAAACTTGGAACTTATACAGGATGTCCGGTACTCCGTGGACAACCTTGTAAGGGGATATATTTTGAGACAAAAATTGTTCTACAGGGTGGGTCAATTTTCAATATCCGTGGAGATACAGGGTGGTCAAGAAAAGTGTTTCGGACATGTACCCTCACTCACTTAAAACGTTATATCTTGAAAACTAATAACCAGAATTCAAAGTGCTATAGCTTGTTTTTTAGGGAATCGAATTACCTTTCAATTGATGTAACAGCTCAAATTGTAACTGCACCCGATCATGAGATATTTACTCCAAAACACAAATTTTTCCGACATCAACTCTAAAATTCCGTGATCAATGTAGTTTTTCTCAGAAAACCCCATTATAAACATGTAAGTTTAATTTTATTAAACATAGCTTTTATAAGTGAAAGTTAATCCCAAATCTCAATAGACATAAGAAATATATCGGAATTCGTGAATATATACACAACCACTACATCCCTTAGGGGTTGGATATCGAAAAATTTTGGAAGAACGTTTCTAGGCGCTTATAAAAAGAGCCCGCAGAAGTAAAATTGCTTCGATAGCTTGACATGTCTAAAAGTTTTAACGAAATTCGTGAAAATGTGGATTCACGGAATTTTTTTTACTCAAGCTCTGAACGCTAATAAAAATTTGAACTTTTTTTTTTGCTTTAATTACTCTAGTAATGCTTTTCCATATATGTACTAAGTTTCAACTTTCTAGCATAAGCCGTTTCTGAGATATAAAAAATCACCCCTTACCCCCGAACCTTGCTATCCCTATTAAACATTTTTTTTTCTATGGTGTTCTATTGTGGCTCCATATAATCATAAATTTTTAGCTTTCTATTTATTACGGTGTTCGAGAAAGAAAAATCAGAATGTTTTAGTTCCCACCCCCTGTCACCATCAACCCCAATACCCACACCCCCAACATTTTTCCCCAGCTAGAGGTCTACAGACTCCAACTCCTGTAAAATTTTCAAGATCATCATCTGATACGGTTTTTGAGATATAAAAATTTAATTTTTTGAAAAATTGCTATCCCCCCACTTTCGTGCTCCACCTCCTCCCTTAAAAAGTTTTCTTTCATTAGACTCTACTTGTGATCCCATATACAGAAACTAAATTTTGTTTTCCTGCTGTAATTGGCTCGGAAGATATTGTAATCCAAATTTTTTCACCCCCATCCCCACATCCCACCACCGCTCTTTTAAATGTTAGCACTTGTCTAATTTTAAAGTATCCCTTAAGTCAACCAAAAAGTTTCAACCTTCTGACATGAGTCGTTCAGGAGATATGGATTTTAGAATGTTTCAATTCCGGCCTTCAAACGTTTTGGACTCATTGTTTTCCCTCCCACTTCCACACCCCTCAACTCTTATTGACCCTTTTTTTTGCAAATGGGTCCACTATCATAGTATGTACTACATAAGTTCCAAGTTTCAGCCTACTAGCATAAGTGGTTCTTGAGATCTAGAAACCTAAAATGCTTCCCTCTCCTTCCCTCTCACCCCTCCAATTGGGTTCACCCAATCTACGCACCATAAAAATTTCAACTTAATATCTCAACGGGTTTGGGAGCTACGCGCCTTCAAACGATTTTGCGTACGGCGTCTACGGCGGACAGACGGACATTTTTTTTTTTTTTGCTTTTTTGGGACTTACTACACCTTTTCCACATGTATTTTAGATTATGTAAATTGTATTTCAGAATAGTGAATTGTGTTTCAGAATACGTAAGTTTTAATTCAGAAAACGTAAATTGTATTTCAGAGTATATGAATTGAATTTCAGAACACATATAACATAACATTTAAATTGATAATCGAAATATTAAAACTTAATTTCTCACTTGCATATCATCCAATGCCAAAGCTTTGGCACGAAAAGTGGTAGTATGCTGCGCCGCCCGAGCACACTCACCACCAGCTATTGTTGTTCACCAATGCCTGGGCAGTGACATCTGGTAGCTGCAAGTGTCCTTTCAGATAGCTCTTGATTTTCGACCAAATATGCTCAACAGGATTAAGCATTGGAGAATATGGCGAAAGACGTAGCAAGTTTGCAGTACCATGCTCATTCACCTCTCCGATGGCCACCTCCAGTCTCGCATGAAATGGGGCTTTGTCGCAAACAATAATCAAATCTTGTAATTGATTCCCCATTCCTTGCCACCGGTGTAGAATGGTTTTCAACCATTCATTTGCCAGCTGCGAAGTAAATGAACCCGTTCTTCTCTCCATTGACACCACACCTGCCCCGGAGCTTGCTGCAATTAGGTGCACATTTGGTCCTCTTAAAGCAGGAAGAAATTGTACAGCTCTACAACCAGCCTTTGCACTTCCTCGAGTTCTTTGGCAGAATAAATTAAAATTTGTCTCATCGATCCCAATGATTTGTTTTCCTGATTGTACAAGATTCTGATAAAAAATGCAATGGTATCTGAAATACAATTTACATTTTCTGAATTCAAACTTACGTATATTCTGAAATACACTTTACCAAATCTGAATTACAATTCACTATTCTCAAATACATTTTACATACTCTGAAATTAATATTATATAGTCTGAAATACATGTTAAAAAGGTGTAGTCCTAAAACGTGAAAATACAAAATTTCAGGGTAGCAAATTTTTTTGAAATTTCAGGTCGATCACTATACTTTATTATTAAAAAATAATAAAGTTGCGCCCAGACTGTTGGCAGATTTTTTTACAGATTATAAAATAACTTCGTTTGGCGACTTTTTCGGTCGAGGATTAGTGGTCACTCCTCTAAATCAAAATGACTGATTTGTTTAATGAATTAATGATGCATGAATTGAACCTAGACATTTTTTGTATGAGTGTAGTTTAGTTTAGTGGTCAGTGACAGAGGCCAGAATACCAATTATAAGCAATAAGTCGAATCCTACCTATAAATCATGGAATTGTCTGGGACTTATAAAAAAAAATCTGGCAATGGTCTGGGCGAAACTTTATTATTTTTCGGGTCAAAGTTCGGGAGCGGTCAAATTCGGAGTGTATCATGAGTTGTTTCGAGATTATTAGATTTCTTGGAAAATTAATTTTGTTCTTAAAATAAAAATATTTAAAATAGAGATTTTTAGCCGATTAAACATTGGACAAGCCCGTGTAGACTATTCGAATTTCAGTAAGAAATTGAAATAAATTCGATATATCATCAGATATGCAGCCTTCTTACACCCACTTGGGAGTTGAATATCCAAAAATCCTGAAAGGAGCTAATAAATAAATATGAAGAGAGCACAAGAAAGTAGGAACCAATTCAATTTCTTATCACTTCTAAAAGAAATGACGGAATTCGTGAAAACGTGTTCAACCCGTTTATACCCTCTTAGGAGTTGAAAAAGGAAAAAACTTAAAAAAAAGTTTTAGGCGATTATTACGCAAGCACGTGAAAGTAAAAAGATATTCGATATCTGATAAGACCTGGGGATATAGTAGAATTCGTGAAAAAGTTTACAACCCCCTTTGCACCACCTTAGTGGTCGAATTTTAAAAAATCCTGAAAACACTTTCTAGGTATTTATATGAAAAAGACGTACAATAAAAATGAATTCAATATTTGGGAAAGCCTAATAGATATAACGAAAACAGTGAAAATATATGCGTTCCATTTTCACTGATCATTTTTTTTGCCCCCCCTCCAATAGATATTTGAAATTTTTTTTTTATCTAAATTAGTGTTCTAGTTGATCTACATAAACATACCGAGTTTCAACTTTATAGCATAAGCCATTCTATGGATAGGAAAAACACCCCCCACCCCCTATAAAAAATTATATTTTTCAACATGCTACTGATATAGCTCTATCTAAATACCAAGTTTCAGCTTTATATCATTGTAGGTTCTCGAGATATAAAAATTGGAACTTTTTCCTTTTCACCCTCCCCCACCCTCACGCTCTACACCCACACTTCCAAAATTTTGTTTTCTGCTAGGGGTCTATTAGGCCTACTTCTGGTAAAAATTTTAAGCATCTATCTTACACCGTTCTTGAGATATGAGACGTGATTTTTTAGAAAAATTCTGATCCCTTCCACTTTCATGCTTCACCGCCCCCTTAAAAAATTTTACTTTCAGCAAACTTTATTTGTCAACCTTTATACACAAACCAAATTTTATTTGTCTAGTGCAATTGGTTCGTGAGATATCGTAATCTAAAGTTTTTCACCCCCCACCGCCGTACGCCACTGCCTCCACTCAAAAATTTGTTTCCGATCTATTCTCCTAGTATACCTACAGATAGTCATTAAGTTTCAATTTTGTGACATTAACCGTTTAGGAGATATGGATTTTAGAATGTCTCGATCTCACCTTTTTTTCGTTTCGGACGCATTATTTTTCCCCCCACTCCCAAACCCCTTCACCTATATCGGCAATTTTTTTGCAAATGGGTCCACTATCGAAGCTCTATATACGTTTCAAATTTCAGCCTCCTGGCATAAGCGGTTGCTGAGATCTATAAACCAAAATTTTCCGTGTAAAACGCTCCCCCCTCCTCCCCCCTCACACCCCCACCCCTCAGAATTTGGTTACTTCAAGTGGCCTATCCAGTCTATTCATAAAAAAAATTTCAATTTAATAGCTCGAAGGGTTTGGGTGCTACGAGCCTTTAAACGATTTTGCATACAGCGGTCAACGTACGGGGTACGGCGTACGGCGGACAGACGGACTGAAATTTTTTTTTGCTTTTTTCGTGTCTACTAGTCATGAAACGTGAAAAAAAAAATTTTTTTTTTTAAAAATCGATAAAATACTGTATTATTGAAATAATAACGTAAAAATGGTTCAAGAAATAACAGCGATGCCTTGGTAGCGCCTTGGGAACGCAGTTATTGCTCTGTGCCCTTTATGGAATCGAATAGGAAATTAAAAGTGTCCCTCATGACAACAATAACATTCTTTTTGTTATCTTTATCGACGTATCTCGTAACATACGGAAGTGTTCCTGAATACCACAAACATGAAAAATAACAACCAAAATTGAAAACATCCAGGCATTGGGCATACTTTACAACCTTTACGTCTTAATATTTAATTCAGCTCGCGAAAAGCCTATTAAATTTATTTCCTCACAACATCAACGCTATACGATCGCACAGCTAAATTGCTACCGCTGTCCACTCTTTATGTAGTTTTAAATAAAATTTTATAAATTTTAATATTCAGGTCATAGAACGACTGAATTGTCTCGTGAAACAGTGTCATTGTTGTAATAACTTTCTTGGTATCGCTTTATCCCATGACTCACTTACATCAACCGAAATTCTCAGAATAGAAATGAAAATTAAAAAAAAAATAAAATCGTGGCGCGTTTTGAAATAAAACATCCATCCAAAACCCACCCACCTCGCAAGCGAAACTTCACAAATCGCAATTTAATTTTATTTTTTTTTTCATGGTTCATACTTTAATTTTGACTCTACTTACTTCAGAAGCAAACAAAATAAACTACGAATATACTACCTGTCCAAAGATCGACCAAACACACGCTTCAGGTGTAAACATTTTGCCGAAAATAGAACGCCACACCTCGCACCGTATTCAACGCATTCGAGCGATATTTGGCGAAAAATTTATTCAAACAAATTACGGCATAATTTGCAATATTTCTTTAATAATAAATAGGATATAATTTCCGTTTTTGACTCAAGTTTTCAAACCCCGTCCCCATCCATTTTCAACCTTGTACTTTATCTTAGATTCGCAGCCACCATCCTTGGAAAGATGAAGGAGCAAAACTTTGTTAAGATATGCAACTAAGATGCTACAACATTTCATAAAAATTTTTCGAATAAGATTGTTATACTATACTCCGTAGAAGAAGTACTCGAAAACGTATCTTCGTCTGTCGAGAAAATTTGAAGAAGATTCATCCAGCTCGCCCTTCTTCCGCATTCCAAGACACCAATGCAAATAACTGCCACTGCCAAACTCGGTTCGAAACTAAAATGTAGATTAGAAGCGAAAATGGGAATATTATTATTTCTCTGTTTCAAACATGTTTGAATATTGTTAAAAGCTTTTACCGAAAACCCCCCAACATTCATCAGCCTATGTAAACGTTATTGCAATTACTTTAGTAAATGCTTATAAATGAGAGAAGGAATGCTATTTGAAACGGAATGAGAATTATACAATAAAACTGTTTTGTGAATCGATGTTTGCATAAAATTTCGGAGAAAGCCAATTAAGGACGAGTTTTCATGAATAAAATTATCAAGGCTCTGCTAATAACTAAATTGACTGTTGTCGAGTAAAGTCTGAAAATTCTAATAAACCAACTTTAAAATTTCTTAGTTAAGTATCTCCTTTCTTTCGATCTTATGGAATGGGGTCAGAATCTTGCAACAAAAGCTCTGTATGTAGTAGCCCACTAACAAATATTCTCCTGCTTGAGCCCATAGACGGCTGACAATCCTGCTTTGCTCTAAGTACAGCTAATAATGGAATCAATAAAATGATTTCCGAAAAATCAACCTTCTCAGAGCGTGTTTGCCTGTCATTCCGAAAGTCGTGAGTTCGAATCCCACTCCAAACGCTCCTACACTTTTCCTTATACCCAAGCTCTTAAAAACATTACTCCTGCGATGTCGTGGGTTCAATTCTCACTCAATGCATTATTTATTTATATAAATTCTTCTAAAATTTAATATAAATAGTAAACAGTGCGTAATGTTTAATACAATTACTAGAGAAAGCTTTATGGGGAGATGTTTTGCGGCCAAACAACTCAGGCCAAAAACAATCCTCACAAATTGGATCACAAATCCAAGGATGCTGGCTGTCATTTCGATTCCTATATAAGGACGAGAAATCGAAGAGGCAGCCAGGCGGGCGACTCACAGCTGCAAAGCGATGACGCCGATAGTCGTCACACATTACAGCTGCGCTGCCGCAGCAAAGTCGCGGCAGGAACAGCGGTAACAGCGGTGGCACCGAACTATACCGACGCTGCGTCAATTATGTTATAATTGTAATTTTTCTATTATATAATTGAGAAGCATTGACGTTCTTCGATTTTTTTTAATCCCGATCCCATTCGGATCCCAAGTTATTTTTTGGTATGTTTTGTAAAACAGTATAACCTATAAAATATAAAAAAATAAAAAAGTAAAAAAATAACAAAATAACAAAATAAAAAAATAAAAAAATTAAAAAAATAAAAAAATTAAAAAAATAAAAAAATTAAAAAAATAAAAAAATTAAAAAATTAAAAAAAAAAAAAATTATTTTGAGATATTCAAGGATAAAGGACAAAATCGTTATCCTTGAAAAAAAATTTCAAGGATAATTTTTATTCGTATTTTTTTTTTATATTGCGACAAACCTCCTCCCCCTTTAAAATAAGCCCTATTTAATTATTCTAGGATAGAAATTACCAGAGATATGAATTTTCAAAGAGGACTCGGACACCATTTTTGCGAAAACCTTAACATACTATAACTAACAAAAAAAATTAGATAGAAACAAAAAATTGAAATTATATTTTTTTGGTCACTAATTCTTCGAGTACATAAATTTTCAAAAGAATCGGCGATAGGATAAGGTCACAAATTTCGTCATTTTTGGTGATTCTTGATGGACCCTAATATGACTTTGAAGTTTTTTGTACGACTATATTATTTACGTATTAAAAAGTTATTAGAACGAGTTTTAAAAAATATGTCGTTCATATTTTGTTATTTATAGATTCATTTAGCCTGGAAATGTTCCCAATATTCTTCAGATCTGAGTCGGATAGCGGTCGGCTTAGAGTCGCTGTTTAGTTATGCCGACGTCGATACGACACTGACATTATTCTACAAATTAGTCGAAATGATGTCGTATGCGCGTTGCGGAGATGGCCAATGGTTGTCCTGACTAAACTGTGTTACTTGGAAAAGTATTACTCAGGTAAAAAAGAAGCAACAAATAAATATCAACACAAGCTGTAAAGGCATTTAGGGAAAACATATAATTTGCCTGCTGATAAGTAGAAATGTGTTATCACTGTCACGAATAAGTTTTAAGTTGCCAAACAAATTGAATTTTTCAGTTAAGTTTTTAATTTGTTGTACTCTATTGTTCATTTGATGCAATCAGTCTAACGACTTCTTCAGTCGAAGAACTAGAGATGCGATAAATCGGTCATTTCATTAACCCAGTATGACCGAGTCATTTCGTTGAAATGACTGATTAAAAAGATTCGGTCAGTTGGATGATTCGGTCAAAATGACCGACCGACCGTAATTGTAGTACAATGTGATGAAAAAAGGTCGTCAAAAGGTCGTGTGATGACCTAAAAAAAAAGGGGGCCTCAGTCTACAAACAAGAAAGAGCGTCTGGTGAAATGTGATGACCTAACAAAAAAAAAAGGTCGTCAGTGTATCAGTACTGAAACTTTTGTCGCTGTACGGCTAACAACATCCGATACGATACGACACGTAGAATACTTTTTTCTACTGACCGATTGAACGACTTGTTTCATTTCACATGACTCGAGTTAATTCGGTCATGTACTGACCCGGTCATTTCGACCGAATCGTTCGCAACCAACCCATCACTACGAAGAACGCATGTATTTTCTGAAATATTTCATGAATTTTTTAATTGTCACACTTGGAAAATGTTCATACTAGCCTTCGAAGTAGAGAAGACAAAAATGTATTTAATGTGCCCACATTTTTTTAAATAGAGGTTGTGTTAATTTATTGATGTTGGTAATATTTTATGAATTTGACCTGCCGATTTTTAAAATTTCGTTTATGTCCTTGTAGATAAGTAAAATATCGGAATTCCGCAAGTTTTTTCTCGGTCACGTAAATTTTTTCCAAAAGTGATATTCGACCTTTTGCTTCTGATGTACAGATTTAATCTCAAATCTCAATCTTAAACATCGCGCGACTTGGACAATCTTATACTTAAACCCGGTAACTCTGCAATTATGTAAAACTATGAAAGCGCGCATGTTTATCACGCTCATTGCTAAATATTTGGCCATCAACAAGCAGCTAAGCAGATAAAATTTTGTTAAATATTTGCTCCTGGCAAAGTCTTGTCAACATTTTTGTTCGGTTAGTTCCTATACATCCGGACAAAAAGCTGTGTAAATATAAAAAATTCGGCCAAAAAAAAAAAAAGAAAATTATATCCATTTAGTCCCGTATTTATTTTTCTTGTTCTTTTATTATACAATTTTCTAGCGAAAAAAACAAATTTCCTTGCCCCGATCTCTCACCACTAAAATAATTAACAAAAGACTAAACTTAACCTCTACAAGTTGAAGGTAGAAAACGCGTGTACAAAATTTTTGTCAATTAATCATTTCAAAAAATTTCATTATTTATTTAATTCTCTTTAATATTTGTTATTTTCTTGGCAGCGTTTTGGTAGGTTTGTATTCTAGTTAAAAATTGTGAAGGACATTGATTTGTTGTACATGTTTAAGTGGTTTTTGTTCAATTAGAATATCGACTGTGTGTACCATACCATATATTGTTAGTTTTTATTTTTATAATATTTTAACTGATCAGCGAATTGTTGTTATTGCGGTGTGCGGTATGCTTCATTGAGAAAAGTCTTGAATGGCGGCTTAATAAGTTATATTCACTGTTGATATTGAAAATGTAGCTTTTTTTTACAATCTTGACAATTTGCCAGAGTATTGTGCGTCTTAAAGACACTCGTGCTATTTAGTAGTAGAAAAATCTCCTTTGTCATCATTATTAATTTCATTTAGATGTGACGTATGAGTGAAAGGAAAAGACTTAAGTTTTTTTTCTTCCAGTTTTATATTATGTCAGTAGACGACTGAGTTACGCAAATTGTTTTGCTAGAACTGCTTTGTTTAATATTTGCAAATAGTTACGTTATGTGTATGACTGCTGTCTTATCTTCAGCGTAGAAATTTTTATAGTAATTTAAATTGTAGCGTTCCAAGCCACTTTTATATTTACCGCTTATTCACTCCCATCATATATTCTTCTTTTAACATTTTTTGACATTGTATTTGATTTGTTTTTGTTCAGTGAGTTTAATTTCCTATCAGCAAACATTCATAACACGTTTAAAAATTTGTAATTACTGTTTAGTAATAAAATATAAAAAAATAGCATAACAACGTAATAAATGTTCCGCTTGCAAAAATTTTTCATTCAAAAATGAAACTAATAAATCATTTTTTTTTGTAAGAATTACTTTTTATTTATTCGAAAATTTAACTGCATTGACGCCTGAAAATTTGTGTAAAAATTGTTAAAATATCGCAGCGTTTAAATTTTTTCGTTTCTATGTTCGGAAGCGATAAAAAACAACACACTGGGTGATAATCCGGATTTATAGCCGATTTATATCGCCAGATTTCGACAATTCAGTTTCAAAATCTCAAAAAGCGTTAACATCGCCCTGAAGAGATTTGTTCGACATTTAACAACATTTAATTTAGTAGTTTGTTGTGTCAAAAATTTTAACTTATTTTTAAGATTTTACTATTTTCAGTAATAGAAAATTGACTTGAAATTATTTAAGAGGGTCGTACTATGTGCCGGGTCAGAAAAATCTTTTTTTTTCACTAAATTACTTCCAAATCATCCCTAGAATTATGTATGTAAAAGGATTTCTCAGAATTCGAAGTCGTTATAAAGTAATAACCGTATAATGGAACAGCTGTTCGAAGCTCGCCCGGGCCATCACCGATCTTTAATTGCGTTTTTCTCAAAACTGAATTTTTCAAATTGGCTGCCACGATTTAGAAAAAACTACTTAACCGATTGCGCTGAAATTTGAATAACATGTTCAGCGGATCCCTAGTTACAACTGGTAGCAGAATCTTAGCGATAACTGCCATAGTTTTTTTTAGCTGAAGCTAATTTCAACGAAAAAACGCGAAAATTTAAAAAAATATTTCAAAGTTACGCCAATATTTTAATTTTCAAAATTTTTACTTAATTCTGGTACCAGTTATATCCATGAAGTATCAATTTAATTTTTTGATTTTTGATGAGGGGGACAGCCGGAATCATGGCAGTCATTTGACAACTTTTTTTTTACAGCGGTCACTTTCAAGATCTCAGACGCGAAAAAAACAATATTTCTCCTTAAAAAAATTTTCTAATGTTTGTTGAAATATGAGCAAATATGTGGTAAAACTGCCAAGAATGGGTAACTCATAATCTGCAAAAAAAAATTCCCGAAAAAAGCGGATAAAAACTGGCCGTCACATAGAACGACCCCTTTAAATCTAAATTTTTGTACTAATTTTAAATTGAAACCAATCGACCAAAAATGACAATTAAAAATTTTTAAGGTGTTAGGTACAGTTATTAGGTCGAAAAAAATCATTTTTTTGAAAATTGTTTATATGAAAGTATGACATCTCAGATGATCGGATTAAAACTCGCAAAGATATCGGTTGTTTCGTACACTGAAAGAAATGATTAGAAAATTTAGTGAAATAAATAGCCTAAATCATATAGAAAAAATGATCGATTTTCAGTCTATTAATCTATTTATTTGCATCAACTATTTAATAATGGATAAAGTTAAAATTTATCGAAATTTCAATTATTTTAGCAGAACTAGCAAATTGTTTAGCACACGTGATTACTTTGCTATGTAAACATTAATAAACTATTTAAAATATTTACTTATTTTGTAGAATTGTCTATATTCACTATATGAGTTATCTACATATTTGGATCAATCAACCTAAGCCATTATACGAGTTTTCTAATCTTTACAAGAATTAACTAGAAATTGTAGGAAAAATAACTAAATACATATTTTCTTTCTAACGAAAGTATTTTATGATTCTTGTAATATATAAGAAAAATCAATTAATAATTCATTAAATAAATTAACTAATGTTTTCGAAAATTTATCAAATCTATAATAATAACTGCTCGATGATGATTCTTACAGGGTGATTAATGAAAGTTTTTTGTTAAGATGTTTATTAATTCATTTTAATAAAAGTAATGACATTTACAAACATGCACCATATATTCTTAATTTATTGTACTTTATAGGCTTCAACAAAGTGTTTAGAAGTATATGGAAAAATATAAAGCACAAAATGTTTTACAAATATGGAATTGAAACAAATAGCTTCATTTAAATGGTACCTTCATTCGTATGGCTGATTCCTATTATATAGCATTTCACTTGTAGACGTCTCTTTTGCACTAACGTCACTTTTCCTTTTTAAATTATATCGGCTTTTAATAAGGCCATGTTTTTGATATTTCTTGCATGAAGAGTAATATTTTTCAGCTAATTTGCTTCTTTGTGATTTTGTGACAAGGTAACATTCCTGTGAATATTTTGAAGTCAACATAAGTAAAATATAAGAATAAATAAAATAATGAAAAAAAAAGACAATTGTTAAAGTTAATAATGCATTAACTTACTTTGCACTCTTTTGGAAAAAGTTTCACAATTTGATCGACAGCTTGAAGATAATATGTCTGCCTTACATGTACTCGTAACTCGGTGTGTATCCAATGTTTTCCAATGCAGTTTAAAATTTGTTGCCTATTTTTTTTGTAAGAATTCCATTCTCCTTGAACAATTTTAGAGCACTTTTTCCAGGTACGATTGCGGGAAGTATTTGTACCAGGTTCTGTAAAAAATGTATAGATTTTTTTTTACATGACACTAAGCTGAATGAACATGTTAACTTATTTCCGTGTGACCGTTCTGAGTATCTACTTACAAAATGATTGGATGAATTTTCTTGGCTGCTCGGTGTTTCTGGTGTCGATTGATGGGTTCTAATCCAATTGCTTACTGAGCTCGAGCTGTTCATTGACAGTGTTTCCGCCAATGGAGTAGAAAATACCTAATAAAAAAATTACATTAATTATTTGATATGCAGGTAACACTCATGTGAAGTTCATTACGTTTTCATTTCTCCATTCCAATATTTTTTTTTCAAAATCGAGCTTTAAGGCCGAACTTTCCATCCGGAATCAACAGGTCAATATCGGCAATAGTAAGGCACTTGAGAGCTTCTATACAAACTGACTTATCTATAAGATCAAATTAAATTGCGGTTACATATAACTTAATTATCACTTGGTGAGTTACGTGCAGCAATTAAAGATGTCAGGCCCCAAGAATGAAAGAAGAGACACAACGGAGTCGCTAACTCTTACCTCGCTCGGAATTTCAATTATGGTATCCAAATTATGTTTAAACTTAAACAGTCGTTCAAAAATCACAAATCACCTTAAATCCCGATTTTTCTTATTATTTTCACTTCACAATAATTATGAACTTGCAAACACAACACAACCTCACTTGTTGCACTATACCATCATCATCATCATCAATGGCGCGACAGCCCAAATCGGGCCAGGGCCTGCAGGATACATTGTCTGAAGTCATCTCGGTTCAGCGCCCGCGTCCTCCAATTTGTGCATCTAAGAAGCGATCTGCAATCTGCGTCAATTGAGTCCTCGTATCTTTTCCGCGGTTTTCCCACCGGTCGTTTGCCATGAGCTCTACCTTTCAGTGTGCGTTTGGGAATTCTACCGTCGTCCATTCGCTCCACATGGCCTGCCCATTGTAGCTTACGAAATTTTATAAGAGTCGATGCGGATGGGTCGTCGTAGATGTTATACAACTCGTTGTTGTACCGGATACGCCATTCAGTACCTTCTCTTACTGGTCCCAAAATTCTTCGAAGAATTCGTCGTTCAAAAGCGTCTATTGATTTTTCAGACGCTTGGGTGAGAGTCCACGTTTCGCTTGCATATAGTAGCACAGGTCTTATTATGGTCTTATATATCCGAAGTTTGCTCAGCCTGTGCACTTTTTTCGATTTTAAGATCGGGAGGACCGTGAAATACGCCTTATTTGATAGTGTGATCCGTTGTTTTACTTCGTCCCGTTCGTTGCCGTCTATTACAAGGTGTGATCCCAAGTATGAGAAATGATCCACATTCTCCAGGTTGTAGTCCCCCATGGTAATATTTTGTCTAGTTGGAACGTTTCTTCTTGTTTGGGTCATGAACTTGGTCTTATTCTCATTGACCCTTAACCCGACATCCTTTGCCGCTGAGTCTAGACAATGGAAGACTTCTTTCGCGTCTGGAACAGACCTGGCCATGATGTTTATGTCATCCGCGTACACCACTAGTTGAGTGGACTTGATTAGTAGGGTACTTCTGGTATCAACGGATACCTTTCTGATGACATATTCCAGGGCGAGATTGAAGAGTATGGGAGCGAGTCCATCTCCCTGCTTCAGGCCGGATTCTGTTCGGAAGCTTTGGGTAAGCTCGTTTTGTATCCGTACTTGGGATTCAGTGTTAGTCATGGTCATTTTTGTTAATCGGACGAGTTTTGATGGGATTCCGAAGTCAAGCATTATTTTATATAGTACATTACGATCTATACTATCGTATGCCTGTTGGAAGTCCACGAAGATCTGGTGCACGTCGATGTTATACTCCCAGCACTATACCAAACGAATAAAATATTTCTTTATTTTTTATGCGAAATATAAATTTGTTTTTACTTGCTCGATTCGGTTGTTTTTCTGCAGAATATCGAATTGGTTTGATCGTCACATTATACATACACATAGTCAACTAAAATTATTTGATTCTTCTATTTAATTATGTTATTAATTGTAAGTTTAACCATTTTAATTGGCTGTTTTTATAATTGGAAAAATATTCGATCCAAAGCTAATCAAATTGTTCGCTGACAATTAAACTAGTTGGATAGATTAATAATCATCTAATCTTAATCATCTAAAGTAGAATAGCATTATCATAAAAACAAAAACTATTTTCTTACTAAAATTTTGGCAAACTCAATTATTTATTTTGTAAAATTTTCTAAATTAATATTATCTATTTATGTTTAGTTCATAAGTCAACCTCATTTCTTTCGGTGTAGTCGTGTTCGAAGTCGTCGTAATAGTCTAGTTCGAATACTCTTATTTACATCAAAAACTTTATTCGCGTTTATCTCTAAATTAGATTTTTGAAGTCCGTGCGTAACATAACTCAAAAACTACTACTCCGATCTTCATGAAATTTTCCACGCTTCTTTGATATGAATAATACTCGCGGATGCACGACGGTTTTTTTAAATTTTTTATTTTTATTCTTTTTTTACAAGCAATAATAGGCTGATTTTTTAAGTGAAAACCGCCCTTTTTGGTTCAAAACCATGTCAAAAATTTAAAATTTCATATTTTTCAAAATAAATTCGTTCATCCGCGAAAGAAACTAATATATTAACTAAATCCTTTCGATTTTTTATTTCAAATAATCCTGTCATGACGTACGTTACGCATCGCAAGTCATATTTTTTCCAAGCGTTGACGAACCACTGCTACCAGATTAATTATGAATATTTTTTAATGAAAAAATGCTGAAATTTTCTTCTTCTACTTTTTTATGTGCAAAAACTTTAAAATAATTATATCTATCCGTTAGGAACTGAAAAAAAATTCTCAAAAATTTGCTTTTTTTCGACCCTTAACTAGTAGTAAGTACGTCGAAGTAGCCGAAAAAATTGTAAAAATTTAGCATAACTTATTTTGAAAATGTTATTGTAAATTTCTAAAAATATGCATTAAGTAGGTACCACAATTTTTTTCAAGAAATACAATTTCTCGATCGCTTACACAAATATTATAAACTACCAAAAAATTTTTAATAAATTTTTTGACCCTTTTTTAAAGAACGTATCTCGGCAATTAATTATATATAACAATAATTATTCACGCTTATTCTGGAAAATGGCGGGTTTTGTATTCTGGCCGACTGACTATGTGGTTCACATTCGATTTCCATTCATGGCACATGTGATTATTGAAAACTTTCGGAAACTGCTTTATCAACATACTAAAAACGTCTTTTCCGGGTATTTGAAATCATATTTTAATACAGAAAAATGTCCAAAATTATAATACAGTAAAACCTGTCTAAAACGGGCCCTCTATAAAATGGAAACCTGCCTTAAAAACTGCCAAAAACTGGGAACGAAGCATTTTCCAATGCAAAATACCCTGTATAAATTTATTTTCTTACTATTTGATTTTAATCACTTTTTGTGTAGGACTACTTATTTCTGATCTAGCTTTCAATAGAAATATGCCATTCTCGTAAAATCGAAATAATTTTTTTTGTTTAAATATATTTCCTGAACCATTAGTCGGTCATTATCAATATTCAATAAAAAGGCATTATGTAAGTAATCTCTTTTGTTATATGCATTTTTCACAACACTGCTCTCTCTCTTTTTTTTTTTTTTAAAGTCGGAAAACGTGATGGATACAAAAATTCTAAAAAAATTTTTCACGCGAAAAATTTCAGTCCGCCTGCACACCGTTTGATAGCTCGTAGCTCCCAAACCCTTTGAGCTATTAAGTTGCATTTTTTTTTATTGGTAGACATGGTGGACTGGGGTGAGGACGAAGGTTGAAAATAAAAAAAATCATATTTTTATATCTCGAGAATGATGGATAGCAAAAACATTCATTGCTGTTCTGGTAGACCATATCACAGTCAAATAGCACCAAAAATTATTAACACCTACTAGTACCCTGCCCGATTTCTGACCTCCAATCCCTAAGCTGACTGAACTGTACACTACTGTGTATTAAAGGCAAAGTCCAGTTCGGTATCCTTAAAAAAAAAAAAATTTTTATATTAGTGAAGAAGGGGTTCGTATATTTTCACGAATTTCGTCATATCTCTTGGGTCTTCTTAAATATTGAATTAAATTCTTCTACGAGTTCTTCAGATAAATGCCTAGAAGGCATATTCAGGATTTTTAAAAACTTGACCTTAAGGGGATGTAAAGTAGTTGTATACATTTTCACGAATTCCGACATATCCCTCAGGTCTCATTAGACATCGGATAACTTTTTACTTCCACGGGCTTTTTATACATTTGTCTAAAATCCATTTTCTGGATTTTTCCTTTTCAATCCCTGAGATGGTATAAAAGGCGCTGTACACGTTTCCACGAATTTCGCCATATCTCTTAGGAGATAAGACATGAAATTGGTTTTTGCTTCCTGGGGCTTTCTTTATCATATTATCTTTAATTATCTAAAATCTAGTTTCGTAATTTTTGGATATTCAACACCCAAGTGGGTGGAAGGGGTAGCACACATTTTCACAATTTTCGCCAAATTTTTAGGTTTGATAAGATATCAAATTCTACTGAGTTTTTATAAAACGCATAGAAAACAATTTTATGATTTTCCAAAATTCAACCCCCATATCATATCTCTTAGGTCTTCTTAAATATTGAATTAAATTCTTCTACGGATTCTTCAGAAATGATGAATGAGGGGATTCACGAATTCAGACATCAGACCTCAGGTCCGATTAGATATCGGATATCTTTCTACTTCCACGGGCTTTATATATATTTGTCTAAAACCCATTTTCTAAATTTTTTTCTTTTTTAATCCCTACGATGGTATAAAAGCGTTGTACACTTTTTCACGAATTTCGCCATATCTCTTAGGAGTTATAAGACATCGAATTGGTTTTTAATTCCTCGTGCTTTCTTTATAATCATCTAAAATCTTGCTTTAGATTTTTTGGATATTTAACACCCAAGTGGGTAGCATACATTTACACAATTTTCGCAAAATTCTTAGGTTTGATGAGATATCAAATTGGCTTTACTTCTACTGAGTTTTTAGAAAACGCATACAAAACAATTTTAGGATTTTCCGAAATTCAGCCCCCAAGGGAGTGAAAAGAGGGTTGCATACGTTTTCACGAATTCAAACATATTTCTTAGATCTGATGAGATATCAAACCAATGGTGTAAGGAAGAGGTTACTTACGTTTTCGACATATTTCTTAGGTTTGATGCGACATTAAATTGGTTATTACTTCTACGAACATCGCCTAAAATCCAATTTAACGATTTTTCGAAATCCAAACCTCAAGTTTATGTAACGGGTTTATATACATACGTTTTCGAAAATTTCGTCATATTTCTGAGGTCTGATGGGGTAGCAAATTGGTTCTTACTGATATGGGCTTTTTGTGCAATCGCCTAAAAACATATTTTAGTTTTTTTTTTGACTTTCAACCCCGAAGGGAGTGTAAAAGGGTTACATACAGTTTACGTCTACAAGGGATTTATATGTATAGTCGGCAAATATGGTATATTCAATATTCTTACTTCTATTCCAGTAACATTTACTTTTCAAAAAACCTCCTTCTCACGAAACAACCGATGTTATAATTCAACTTTGACCGCTCCCAATTAAGTAATCCATGTGATAAATATGGCAGTGGCGTAAGCATTCTATTGCCCCCCCCCCCCGCTTTAATCGCTTCTCGAACTTGGACCCAAAAACGAATAAGGTTTCGCCCAGCACAAAGCGGTATCGCTTACCCTGCGTCTACACTGACAATTTATCTGGCAATGACAATGGCAATATTGTCATTGAGTTAAATGTCAGATCGCAATGAGTGGGCTTTTGATTGCCAGGCAATTTTCATTTGAGCGAGTGAATTCGAAGTGTCAAGTTGTGAAACAAAGCAATCATAACTTCGAAAACTTTGATTAATTCAATAGTTTTTTCTTTGGTCCACTTATTTTCACTCATATTGCGATCAAACCAAAAAAACGTAAGTCTACCTGTTGACAAGCGATGCTAACTTCTGTCAAACGATTCGTTTTCTGGCAATATTATCCTCAAAATTGCCATTGCAATGATTGCCATAGCAATGCTGAGAGCAATATTGCCATATGCTTTTGGTGCGTCTACACTGTCAATTTGTGTATGGCAATAATGCCGTTGCCATTGCGATTGCCAGATAAATTGTCAATGTAGACGCAGGGTAACGTGCGGTAAACTATTAAAACACCCCTAATCAATGTTTCATTTCACCTACGGCATTCTTCTGCAAATGTCGTTAATGTAAACCCATTAATAGAGGTATACTTTCGCCTGATGCAATTAAATGTCGTACTCAATTATAATTATTCGCGACCTCCGTGCGGTATTACGTTTGGCAAAGTGCACTTGCTAACGCGCTATTAATTCTTGCTGTTTCCTTAGCAAATCCAACGATTTATGGAATATTTGGCGTACCCGGAAACCGCAATCCTCTAATATTCCAATATGCAACATTGAACTGTAACGTTATTACAAGTCGGTCCGCTACTAGAATCCTTTACCATTTCGTACTTATCCATTGAACTTTCCATTAGTAGAAGCTGTAAATTTACAGATGGCGCACAAATCGGGAAATATATTCAAATTATCTGTAGGTGCCGTCATACATTGGAAGGAATAGTATCGGCAAAAGCACGAAAATAGTCTACAGAAAATATGCAAATGGCATGCGAATGACGTTGGTTGGCTATTTGGTTTGGCTCAAGAGCAACCGAAGACCTATCCCGAGTGTATGCACACATGGAAGAGTCACAACTGATAATGGTCATTAACTGAAATAGGATGAATCTGAAGTGTTTTCGGTGCAATGTTGTCGGGAAACATGTCGTCGTCGGTAAGCTAGTTGATGATGCCCATGCCACTGTACAGTAGTAGTTCTGACAATTTTCGAGTATGTTCGTCCCTTTTCATATACAATAAGAGTGGAATCCTTCAAATCACATATTTGGAACTAGAGTTTCCAATGAATCGAAGTGTGAAGAGCTTTCTACGCAAATGAAGTTACTATACTGCTGCAATCCAGGATTTCGATTCGTTTTCAAATGAATTCCAATCGAATCTGTCCCATTTACGGGGTGATGTTTCTTTGAGTATCCATACTTAGTTGAAATCCTTCGTTTAGAATATCCAAGAGATTGGGACTTTGGGCTTGTCACGTTCAGAAATTGATTGAGTATCGAGAGTAGAGCATATTGTATGGATACGCGCAAGGCAAGAGAGATACGATAATCGTCAAAAGGGTAGAATCAGAATCTGGAATTAATGGACAGTTCTTCGTAATTGAAATACGAGCTAGGATATTGCGGAACAGAGTCCAAATTTAATTATAGTTAATGAAGACTATTGAGTATCTGCTCTGGTCTACGAATACTGAGGTTGCGAGTTTAAGCCCAACAGTGCGTTATCACCTATGATTTAAAAACCCAATAAATATATGTATAATTCAAAATATAATACGTTTAACTTGCTGCAGATCCTCGACATAGTCCTGTTGCTGCATTTCCTTACCATGCCATTAAAACGACTTTGCCTCCTAAAGTTCTACCCGTACTTTGACCATTTGATCCACCATAACTATGGAATTTTGACAAATTTGGAAGAAAAAATTCCACATTTTTACGTAATTACGCCATGTACATATTTCGAAAGTACGAATTTTGATCGGTTTGATAAGGGACTCAGTCGAGTCCGTAATGAATGTAAAAGTATTTATTATCAATTTATAATAATAGCTCAAAGAGCTTGTAAACGGTGTATATACCGGACGGATTTTTTTCTCGTTTTTTTGAGGTCCACTAGCCCTGAAACATGAAAATCCAAAATTTTGTTTTTAAACAGGTCGACCATAATACTTTATCATAAAAAAAAAATTAACTAAAAATGTGTTCCTCAAACGCTGATATTGACGAGATTCACAGAAGTTAGGATACTTAAGTGATAAATCGAGTCCAAAAACGGCGAGTTCCGAAAACCAACTTTATAAAGAGTCGTTCTTACGACATTCAGTTACGGACTAACTGGGACTTTAACTGACAGATTTTCATACAAAAGTACCGGTTAAAATTCCAGTTAGAGTTGAAGTAAAAATGGCCCGCCGTAAGTACTACAAAATGCAATTGAACTACATATCTGTAAACTGAAATGTCAAAAGTAATCACTCAGATGTAGATGGCGACACAAATTCACACCATGTTTATGGATGAACCTAGGGACATATAACGATCTTCAGTTAAACTCTAACCGGTAGTTGTGTATGAAAATCTGTCAGTTAAAGTTCCAGTTAGAATGTAACTGAACGTCGTAAGATTGCCACTTACCCTGCGTCTACATTGACAATTTATCTGGCAATGGCAACGGCATTATTGCCATACACAAATTGACAGTGTAACGCATATGGCAATATAGCTCTCAACATTGCCATGTCAATTTTGAGGATTATATTGCCAAAAACGAATCGTTTGACAGAATTTAGCGTCGCTTGTCAACAGGTAGACTTAAGTTTTTTGGGTTTGATCGCAAAATGAGTGAAAATAAGTGGACTAAAGAAAAAACTATTGAATTAATCAATAGTTTTCGAAGTTATGATTGCTTTGCTGTCACAACTTGACAATTCGAATTCACTCGCTCAAATGAAAATTGCCTGGCAATCAAATGCCCACTCATTGCGATTTGACATTTAACTCAATGACAATATTGCCATTGCCAAGTAAATTGTCAGTGTAGACGCAGGGTTTGGCCGTTCCTACGATGTTCAGTTACGTTCTAACTGCAACATTAACTGACAGATTTTCATACAAAACTTCCGGTTAAAGTTTCAGTTAAAGTTTAACTGACGATCGTAATAATGGCCCTAAGTCTATCTAAACATTTAGTGATAGGTGTCTTTTTTGTGACTCTATACCTTAGATTATATACCTAAAAGGATCGGACATGCCACCATAAAAAAGAGCCAAGTTTTTTTATGCGCATGTCGAAGTAAATGCTGCATGGGCGTACAAAACTGATTTTATTTATTTTAGGGGCAAACATTTTAGCTCGCATTTTAAAAGTTCTTTGCATATATTAAATATATTGCATAAACATACTGCAGTCACGATCAGCTGCAAGCCAATCGTATGATACTCTACATGAGGACGATTTTGACCGTTAACGAACTTAGCCTTACAAATTCGCCCAGATCAAAATTTCAAGATCCTGGGTCAAGGCGTTCTTGAGTTATTATGCTAACGGACAGGCGGACGAACGTTTTAGCCCCAAATAAGCATAAAAAAATATTTAACTTTTTTTGTGTCCCGAGGCTTCGTTCTAAGCGTTACAAACTTTTGGGCTGGATTAACCTTATAATATCTCTGATTCCATCTAGAGTATAAAACTATCTATCTCTTTGTAATCTATGTACGAGTATGTATGCTTTACAGATGCATGTTATTTTATCATATATGTACATATCTATTTATGATCTGGTACGATTCTGTAACTGAAATCTCGTCGAAATACCAGAAACGAGTAGCTTTTTCAAATGTGTTTTTTGATAAACACCAAATTTCGATTTTTCGTCAGAATTATTTTTAACAATAATGTAACCATTTTTTTATTACTAATTTAATGAGAACGCTATATTGTTGTGAACTCAAAGGAGACTATTTTTTTCGATGCAAAGCATTTGTACAGAAATGTATATTTTAATAAATATTTCTTTTCTAAGTACAGTTGCATGATCGAAATGTTCACCTTTGTAACGCTTTTGGTTAGCTCCAAATATAACTTTATTTTGCTACACCATTGGATCCAAAATCCAAGCCGTTGAGGTTACCATGACAACCAATAAAAACAAACAACAAAATATTCCTTCATAATTATTTTACGTGTGTTTTTGACAAGCAAGATCCCTTGGCATCCTTCGATCCCATGGTGCTGTCAAAATAATTTAGGTCTCTATTTTTTTCGTGCTTTTACACCGGGGTGTCCTATCCTTAGTTACCTTATCTAAGCTCTATACAGAGCAAAGTAGTTCAAAAATAATCTAGATTAAAAAAAATACTTTATTATTAAAATAATAAAGTAATTCACTTGATTTAGCAGTGTTTGTGACTGATATAAAAACTTCTGATTTAAACGTCGACATCTAACTACACTAACAATTTGTTAGTTTAAATGAGCTACTCCTGTGAGTTATTGGGACAGGATTTTTAGCAATAAATTTTTTGGATACATTCGCAAAAAACATACAGGGTGCGCCATCTGTAGCTTCGGTATGTAAATGTTGAATAACTTTTGTAAACATAGACGAATTTCCAAATTTTGTTTTTTATTTTGAAGGTTTGTTCAATTCAATTTGTCTGGATGACTTTTTGAATATGATGTCGATCAAATGACCGCCGACATTTGCGATTATTAAATTGGCTCTTTTTGCGGCATTCTCCATTACTTTTTCCAGCATCTCTGGCGTTATAGCGGCCATTTCTCCGCCAATATTGCTCTTGAGCTCGTCAATTGTCTTCGGTTTGCTGGCGTACACTTTACTTTTCAAAGAAACCCCAGAGAAAGAAGTCCAGAGCGGTCAGATCTGGTGATCTTGGTTGCCAGTCAATATCGCCTTTCTTTGATTCAACCAGTCTCAGGATGTTATTAGCGTAATCCAAGCGACGCGGCTTGTCGATGGGCTTTATTCGTTGACACAATTGCACCCTGTACGGAAATAAATAAAGATCATCTTTCAAAATACACCTCATGGTGGATCCACTGACGTTTAACTGCTGCGATCGGTGGCGATACGACACATTTGGACTCTTGGCAACAGTCTCTCTCACAGCATCAATAACCTCATTGAAACGTCTTGGGCGAGGTTTACAAACAACAATATTAGCCACTGTCCCGTGATCAAAAAAATTCTTGGCCAATCGACGAATTGTGGTGTCCGAAGGCGGTTTTCTATCGCGATATTTGCATCATGGAGAATGCCGCAAAAAGAGCCAATTTAATAATCGCAAATGACGGCGGTCATTTGATCGACATCATATTCAACAAGTAATCCAGACAAATTGTACTGAATCAATCTTCAAAATAAAAAACAAAAATTTGGAAATTGTCTATGTTTACAAAAGTTATTCAACATTTACATACCGCAGCTACAGATGGCGCACCCTGTACAACTTACAGTACGTGTGTTCTTTTACACTCTTATGTTAGCAAGGAGAACAACAAAAAAGCGAACAGAAAAGCCATACCACTGACTCGAGAACTGTTGCTACTCTGCTCTCGATAAAACAAGCGAAACATATAGAATTTTTTCCCAAATTTTTTTTTTAACCACTGATTGTGACGACTAAAACCTGCTGCTCTGCTCTGCACTGAAGTGTAAATGTGCTCCGTTCTATTCTTTATATCTGTTGGATGCAGTAGTCTGTTACGCGGCTACCACTTAAAAAAAATCATTTCCAAACAAATAGCGCCCTACCCTACTATCCTTCAACAAATTTCTTTTTTGGATGATTTCCTTGCATACTTTACTATGTATCTATAAAGTTTCAGATTTTTGGCGTGAGTTGACGCTAAGATATCAAAATCACAAATTTGTGCTTTAATCCCCTCCCCTTCCCGTTTCCGGAAAACCCCATTCGTGAAAAGTTTATTCCCCAACTGAGTACCAACCGCTACACCCCCTATGAAAATTTATGTCATGTCTTGAGCTTGTATTCCACTTGTACTTGTACTATGTCAAATATTGACTATGCCACTATGTGAAATATTTGATTATTGTCGGTGGTAAATGCAGACAGAGTGTAATCGTAAAATTTTTGTTTGCCTCATTATTTTATTTGCTCTACACTAAGATTCATTTCGACAGAAAAAAATTTGACTGAACTTTTCGTTAAATTTTTTTTTTGTCAAATATTTGACAGCTTGTCAAACAGTTTGCATACGGAACTTTTTTTTTTTGCTTTTTTAGTATCTACTACCCTTAATACTTGAAGATGGTGAATTTGAGGGTTGACAATTTTTTTTTTTAAATATCACGTCGATGACTACACTTTATTTTTTTTCAAAAAGTAATTAAAAGTGTGCAGCAAATTGGGCACTTGTTATGATTTGATCAATTAAGCGATTCGAAAAGCTTGTTCTTGAAGAGCACTTTGAACTTTAGTAATAAAAAATTTCATCTATATGGTATGGTATGGTATATGGTGATGAATTTAATCTGTAACTCAGGCAACTTTAAATAACATCAAATGGCAATTAAATACGAACTGAATCATTAAGTTTAAGTAGTTCACTGGTAGTTTCCTTCAAACTTCCTCTTGCTGTTTATTAGGTCCGGGAAACCTCATAAAATAAACTTAAAAGAAAACTCAACTTTTAAACTTGAACTCGTCAAAAAAATTGTTCAAAGCGTTGAACTTTAAAGGACACACGCAGCCAACAAAATGACCCAGATACAAGTTACTTTTCCGAATTTAAATTCTGCGAGCCGATTTTAAATTTGTCTTACTTAGCATTGAAAACCGACAACGTCGTATCTTATTTTAGTTGTTAATTCTTTTCTCTATTAAAATACACAAAGTCGATGATTTCAGATGTTTGTGCGATTCCTCTGATCTAAGAATTGAGCCAGTAACAAGATTATTTTCGTTTTTTGCGGTTTATACTGATGTTGTACTCCGACTTCGAGAATAATTGCGGAGAAAGGTGATCAAGCGTGTCGTTTTATACCTGGTAATTTAATTCAATTTGAGGAAAAAACCACGAGAATGACCTACAGGCAGTTTTGATGTCTCCTCGATCGTAAGCTTCGCTACATATTTTAATCTAAAAATAAAATTAGTCTCGTATACCAACCGCCTCGGATTTAAAATATTATCGATCTTCAATATTTATACACGAAGTAAGACAATGAAGATCACCCGCCAACAAAAACCAGATCATATCAAAGAAATCGAAAATGGATATGGGAAACAATGAAAAGTGATCTTCACATACGGATTGTTTATCAAGTGAACTTATAGAAACCCGATGAAATAAATGATGAGGACTAATCATGCGCTAAGTATATCGAAGTTTACGCTCGGCCGCAAGTTTAATGGCATAGCAAAGATGGGTTTATTTTTAATTGCGAGTACTATGAGAGCTTTGTATCATATCCGCTTAAATTCATTTTCAGTTAGCAGTTGATTTATGGGTTTACATTAATTAAAGCGATTTGATGTGTTGTGGAATTTTGTGAATGACATTTTATCGGGGGCAGATTTTTTATCGGAAATGAAAGGAAATGATTCATTGGAATTTTGACAGAATAGAAAATAAACAAAACCGGGCGTCTAAAAAGTGTTTTCTCCATCTTAACTTAATTGGAGAAATTAAGAAGATCCCTGGAATATATTAGTCCGACGTAAAATGTTTAAGATTATTTTATCTAAATTTGAACGTAGCCTATAGAGATGGACTCCAAAATCAATCAAAATCCCTCATCAGGTATCATCATCCTTTCTCATAATTTCTAGCAACATTGAACAATATTCATAAAAACGTACAATTTATTGTTTTTTTGTGTTTTTGGTCTGTCTATGCTTTTTTATTTTATCTTATACTATTAGTTTTTTTTATTCTCCTCGTTTGAATTATATTTTTTGAATTAAATTTTTGACTTTATACTAATTTTTTAATTTTATGATTTTATTTCCTTATTTTACTGTTTTGTACATGCTATGCCCTTTTTGGATTTTAATTGTTTATGTTTCGTATATTTTTGTTTGTATCGTATTTTTTTTGCTATTTTACTGTGTTTTTTTAATGTTCAGGGTAAAAAAAGAAAAAGAATTAATTTATGGTTTTCGACTGATTACTAAAACTTATACTTTTGCTGATAAAACAAGACCAAAATCGCGACATTTGGGTGCCGGCAAGTGCCTAAAAATAAATTTTGAAATTAAAATGGAAAAATTAAAAAACAAATTTCATGTTAATCAAATCTATAATACTTCTTATCATCTGATGATTTTATTGTCAAATGATAAAAATCAGTGTTGGCACAATTATTTTACAATATATAAAAAAGACTAGAAAAATTACGAAAATTTATTAACATAAGATACTCAAAGAAATGACGCACAGCCGAAATGCAGCTGACACACTGTACTAGTCGTAAACAAAATGGTTTCGTAAAAAAACATGTTTTTTGAAGCGTTTGCCCCGTTTTCTCGACAACCACTTATCGGAATTCATTCATTTTTTTTTTGTTTTGTTTATTTTGAATAAAAGAATTAGTTGATCGAAGATTATCAAATTTAAATAACGCAGTATCGACCCCCAGGAATGTTCAAAAAGTAGCAACCTTTAAACAGCTGTTATAAAAAAAGTCAAGCGATTTTTTAAAAATGCTTCGATCAAGTAGTAGTACTAACAGAGTTGTACAAATGAAAAAAATTTTAGAGTGATACGATTGGCGATTTAAGAGAAAATGGGTCTCAAAAATAGTCATTTTTAATTTGATAATAAGTTTAACATAAAAAAGTTGGATATATTTTTTTATTATACTAATTAGGTGTTTTTTTTTTATAAACTTTTGGTAAATTTTTTTTTTTTTATATATTTAAACATTTGTTAAACTTTTTTTTTTCCTTTTTTAAACTTTCGTTTTCACCTTTTTTAAACTTTTTTCTTCTCCTTTTTTATACTTTTTTATCTTCTTTTTTAAACTTTTTTTCTTTATTTAAAAAAACTTTATTTTCTTTTTTTTAAACTTTTTTTCTTCTTTTTTAAACTTTTTTTTTCTCCTTTTTTAAACTTTTTTTTTCATCTTTTTTAAACTTTTGTTTTCTTCTTTTTTAAACTTTTTTTTTTAAACTAAAACTAAAAAACACTAAACTTATTTTCTTCTTTATTTAAAAAAAACTTTATTTTCTTTTTTTTAAAACTTTTTTTCTTCTTTTTTAAACTTTTTTTTTCTCCTTTTTTAAACTTTTGTTTTCTCTTTTTTTAAACTTTTTTGAAGTTTTATTTTGTTTTTTAAAATTTTTTAAACTTTTGCTAACTTTTGCACCAGATTTTTTCTAGCGGTTAAAATTTTTTTTTAAGTAATAACATGTTATTTGGTGCACTAATAGAAGTATGTTCCAACTTTTATCATTCTGGTACAATCGGTACCCCTTCTCCATCCCCACATCCCACTTCATTCCTTAAAAATTGTAGTCCTTGTCTAGGCTCCTAGTATCTCTTAAAACAACCACAAAATTTCAACTTTCTAATTTCAACCGTTCAAGAGATATAGACTTAAGATTCTTTCAATCCCAGTTTTCGAGCGTTTTAGATGGATTGTTTTTCCCTCACTCCAACACCCCTCCACCAATATCGAAAATTTTTTGCAAATGTATGCACTATCATAGTTCTAAATTATTTAAAAATGTCAGCCTCCTAGCATAAGCGGTTTTTGAGATCTAGAAACTAACTTTTATCGTTTAAAATGCTGCCACCTCCACCCCCTTAAAAGATACCACTCGAAAGGGTTCACCAAATCTCCCCACCAAAAAATTTCAACTGAACTACTCAACGGGTTTGTGAGCTACGCGTATTCAAACGCTTTTGCATACGGTCGTACTCACCGAAACGTGTAAATACAAAATTTCAGAGTAGCAACTTTTTTTAAAATTTCAAGCCGACCACAATAAAAAATAATAAAGTAAAATTGTGTTGAAATGTGCACTACAAAACGCACATAAAATATCCAAACCAAATGTTGCTTGTACGCAAGATTCGGAGCGAAAGGGTTAACGTTTATTTTTTTTTTTATATTCTTTTATTTTGGTTTTTTTTGTTCTTTTGTTCTTCTATTTTTTGTTTTATTTTGTGTTTTTGTTTAAATTTTTTATGGTTTCATTTACTTTTATTTTTTATCTTATTTTTTTATCTGTTTTTTTTCTTTGTTTTTAGTTTTTTGTTATCTTTGTTTTTATTTTTTTTGTCTTTGTTTTTATTTTTTTTATCTTTGTTTTAATTTTTTTATCTTTGTTTTTATTTTTTTTTATCTTTGTTTTTGTTTTTTTTATCTTTGTTTTTATTTTTTTGTTTTCAATTTTATTTTGTTTTTTTTTAATTGATTTTTGTTTTTATTTTTATTCTTTATTGTTATTTTTTATTTTTTTTATCTTATTAAGTCGTTTTCTTTTCACTTATATTTTTTGTATTTATTTTTATTTTTTACTTTGTGTTTTTTTTTCTACATATTTCGTTTAGTTCCTTTTTCTGTATTACGTTTATTTATTGCTTTTTTTTTGTTTTAAATATGAAAGTTGGTTTTATTTTTTGTAACTGTCTTATTTTATTTATTTATATTTTTAACGTTTTTTGGTAAGCTTTTCTGATGCTTGTTACATATTTGACAACTCGTGTTTCGGCTCTTTTCGCTTGGTTTTTTTATATTGTTTTTGTGTTTATTTTTAAATTATTTTGTGGCTTAGGTGTTCTATTTTTTTTTTATTAAATTATTTGTTGTTCGTTATGTCCTAAAATGGCTGAACGAATTTCTGGTCGTACTTTGCTATTCGGTCGTACTGATAGCAACGGCTTTTAGATCCGCTTCAATCGCAACTCTACTATCACTTTATGTAACATTCGACAAACTTTTGTAATATTTTGCCTCCATACTGTCTACCACAAATCTAAAAGGTTACTAGTGTCAAAATAAATAAAGAACTGCGACGATTGATTTTGCGCTTATACGGCATTAACTGAAAACCTTCCATTTGAATTAAGTTCGAAGAATGATCTCAGTAATATAATGGATCATCTATCAATTTGCAATAGTGCGGCAAATGGAAAAATAAAAGTCACCAAGATGATGATAATTCAGATGTGAGTGAACAATCGTGCAAGCAAGTTGACCTCATGATCGTGATAAGTGACAAAAATTTCCGCTAATTGAATCTAAACGAAAAAGCCTTGAGAGAGATCCAATTAAGCTGACAAATGTTATGATCGTGGCGAGTTTTTTTCGCTTAATTTTCAACAAACTGATCATTTGAATGAAGCCGCCAAGTGCTGATAACGTATTTAAATATTTGTTTATGCAACATTTACTTACCGTACAATCGAGAGTACGGACTAGATAATTTAAAAAAATTATTTTAATTATCTACACATCAATTACACCACCATCAGCTAGGAACATGTTTCGATTGTTTTGCTTATTGATCGTGCTTTTTGATAGTTTTTCAACTGATCGACATTGCACAATAGTCGCGTTCAATGTTGGCGAATTATCGTTTTATTTGCAAGTACATCAATTAGATTTTTGTCAAAGATTGTTTTTATTGTAATGTACATGACAAGTGATCACTTCGCTTCCGATACTTCCGTTGAAATCTGTTCAAGTGATCGTTACTAAAATTTCCAGTCAAAGTCAAATTTTATCTGTAGTTTAATGCATGAAATTTCAGATAAGTACTTCGTTCAAGTTATTTCGGTACAAGCTTGTCGTAATTGGAACAATGCTCTCAAGAAAAATGAAGCGGAAATTAATTCGATCATGAAATATTGAGAAATTTTTTGTATGGGTTGAACGGGTCGATTATAACCGAATTTGTATGATCGTATCTTAGAAATAAAAGACTTCAAAAGTCATTTGTCACATACGCAGTGTTTTGTAATTGAAATTGTGACAGCAGTTTTATTGACATGAAAGCCGCAAATATTTTGAATAGCCTTCTGACGATATAATCTAAATATTATTTAATCATAGTGGTGAATAATAATTTTCACCTTGTATTCATCATTCCTGGTGAAATGAGTATTCAGGATAAAACGGTCTAAAGTTATTGCTAAGGGCTTATCTTTATCTTATCTTTATTATCTGACTTCACATACCGTACCGAAAGTCCTTTTGATCAACTCAAATCTTTAATCCTGTATCATTTCACCACTTCGCTTTATTTTTTTTTTTTTTTAAATATTCAAATATTGTTAATAATTTTCAAATGCCTCCTTTCGGTCTTGTCTTATTGATCCTTGTTGCTTCATAAAAATTTAAAGCAAAGAACAACAAAAATAGCAGAGAAGTGGATATTGATCAAAATCAAGTTCTAATGTAATTTCTTGACTGTATCCCACGCTGCCAAATATTTGACTAAACCAATCTGCCGAAAAATTCGCTGGAATTGTTGTTTCGGGCAAATAAAACAATTTGATCAGAATGAAAAATTTTGTGATTACGCTATTCGAATGTATTTGCCAGCGAAAGTAGTCTAACATTTTACAGAGTGGTATACAGACTAATACAGATTTAATGAAATAGATATGTATATTTGTATTTTATTATCTCAAATATTTACGGTTCTCTATTGATAATTTATCCAAATTTTAATCGAGAGTTAATAAAAAGTTATTCTTGGCGTCTAGATTCTTCGACCTTTAACTTTTTTTAAATAATTGTGGTGTAATGCCAAGTGCAGAATATGCTTTTTTGATAATTTCCATGTATAGATACTGATATGTCGCAAATTATCGCCATATACAGTGCAAATATTTGTCCACAAGAAAATTATTTTGTTCGTTTATATTATTAATCTACAACTGGAATGAAAACTTTTTTTTATTTTAATTGACATTTATCTGTCTTTTTTGTAATATTTTTTTTTTAAGTTTTAATAGTTTATGTAATTTTTTAATTGTTTATCGATGGCCTAATACGAATACCGCGTATAAACAAAATACCACCTTTTCATAGGGCGCCAATATATATATCTTGCCGCTTTTCGTTTAACACTTTCGTTTAACACTTTCGCTTTTCTTTCTTTACGCGTGACAAACAGCTTTTGACGCGTTTAAGTAGTATTGCCAAAATTTTTGGCAAATAGTTTGTCTACTGTATTGGTGAAGTCTTACGTGGTTTTACAGGTTATCTTAGAAGTGAGAAATCCATTATGAGGAAAATTGTGTGTATCGTATTGTATTGTAATTGAAAAGTTCGGTTTAATAAACGGCTATATTCAAAACCTTTACATTTATAGCATTCACATAAAACGTATTACTACGACTTTGTAAGAAATTAAACTTAAAAGTAATGCTACAAAATCTAAAATCTGGTTTATAGGCACTTATTTTGTAACATTATTTTTTTTTATTTCCTTGGAAAGTCATAGCTAAAAATTTTAAAATTAAACGTTTTTTTTTATTCTGAACTTTTTTAACCTCCTACCTGATTTTTTTTACTGTTTTTTTTTAAAAAATATTTTTGTTGTTTTACTATAAATTTGGTCTATATGTCGAATGTCTGGTATTTTTAATTATTTTTCTAATTGTTTTTTTTTCATTTTGTAATGTTTTTTAGTTAGGTAGGGGAGAATGGGGCAAAGTGGGCTGGCAAGGTAAAGTGAGCCCCTTTAAAATTTCTAGTTTGCAATAGCGCCATCTCTTAGCAAAATAAATTATAGATAAAGCTTCATAAATTGACCACAATGCACAATAAACGAAATCCACTTTAATTACCGTTCCTTGAATTTTTCTCATATTACGATTTTGACACCGTCTGATGTACTCGTGATTGTGAAACTTAAAAAGTAAGCTTTGATGATTATTTAAAAAATATATAAATTTTAGCAGATGCTTGATGTTTAGCGTTCATTCGGGGCAAAATGAGCCCCGGGCACATTTTACACCATACCAATATAATTTTATTTGACAATTAAAAATAATAATTTTAACATGGCTAGAACATACAACAAAAAATCAATGCAACAATCGTGGACAGAAGTTGCGATGAAAAATGCAATAGCTTCTGTTGCTGAAAAAATGGACCTAAAGAAAACCAGTAAATATTTTGGTGTTCCCAGGGCTACTCTTCAAAGCAGAGTACGCTCTCAACACAATTAATTTCCTTTGAATTTATTAAAATCATATTGTTTGTCTTAATTGATCCATTGCCATATTCTTTCGCTCCAGTTTTGGGTGAAATTACTATACCCCTTGGAAGGGCTCATTTTACCCCGGTAGTGGGGCAAAGTGGGCACATTGAAGTATGTATAGAAAGGAGTAGATATTTTTTTTATCAGCAGCAATAATTTAACTTCACGAATATGTATATGACAAAGCTAATATCCTAACCTACCGATTTTGCGAGAAAAGGATTTTATAACTATTACCCATATTACAGAATCTCGGTAAAAACCTTCGGGGGCTTACTTTGCCCCACTTTCCCCTACTTTGTTTTGTTTTAAATTTTGTTAGTTTATTTAAGTTTTTATTCTGTTTTTTTTGTTTTAGTTCTTATTTTTAATTCTTGATTGTGTTTTTTATTGTTCTTATTTATTTCTTATTTTTAATTCTTGATTGTTTTTTTTTTTTATTGTTCTTATTTATTTCTTATTTTTAATTCTTGATTGTTTTTTTTTATTGTTCTTATTTATTTCTTATTTTTAAATTTTTTTTATTGTTCTTATTTTTTATTCTTGTTTTTTTTATTTCTTATTTTTTTTTTTTTTCTTCTTTTTTTTTATTTCTTATTTTTTATTCTTGTTTTTTTTTTATTTCTTATTTTTTATTCTTGTTTTTTTTTATTTCTTATTTTTTATTCTTGTTTTTTTATTCTTGTTTTTTTATTGTTCTTATTTATTTGTTTTTTAAGTTTTCATTGCTATTGTTACTTATTCAGTTTTAATTATTCCGTTTTTTTGTGTTTAATTTTTATTGTTCGTGTTGCTGTTTTAATTATTAATCTTGTTTTTTAAAATCCATTTTTATTATTTTTTAATTTAGATTTTTCCTATTGCTTTTAGCTTTTCTTTTTCAATTTTTTATTGTGCTCGCTTCTTTTTTTATTGGTTTGTGCTCGTCTCGTTTTTATTTGTTCTGCTTGTTTTTTTGATTTTTTATTGTTCCTTTTTACGTTTATTGTTTTATTTTTGTGTTTTTTTTTAAGTTTTTTTTTTAAATTTTTTAATATATTAATAATATCTCATAAGTAATAATATTAATAATAAAGTATTTTAATTTGTTATTGCTTCAACATTTTTCTAATGTTGTTATGGACTTATTTAATTTTTAGTTCTGTATTGTTTGATTTTATTATTTGGCAGTTTTTTATTACTCTGCTTTTAACAAACGTAGTAAAAGACAGCGCAAAAAGCAAAAATCATAGAAATCAGAATTTGTTGATGGTGAATGGTAGAATACTGGATTCAACTATTTGACAACTAACTTACTCTGCACACCAAAATTTTCCCCCTAAAAGTCGTATCGCTGAAGTTTTATCTATTGTTATATTTACGCTTGGGGTGGTGGACAAATTGTTTTTAACACCAGCGAAAACGTGAAAATTTATACTAATCAAATCATACTAATATTTTTCTAAAATTACTTTTTAATTATTTTTTATTCGAGTATAACGATTCCTTCCTCTTATTTTTATTTTATACTGTTTTTAATAACATCAAAAACTGAAATTTTGATCTCAAAGGAAGCGAGGTCAAAAAAATCGACAGACATAACAAAATTTTAAAATACTCTAGGTCGCAAAAAATGACATGTAATTAAAGTTTAATTGTTTTCAATTACCTCAATAAAGGTTATAAATTTCTTAATTTTTGACAATTCTTCATGGGCTGACCCCATAGTTAGGTAACAGATATTGAACCGAACCGTATTTCACGTTGTCTTCATGTCTTTTCAGTCAGTTGAAGTAAGTTAGTATGTGATTTCTTCACTACTTTGGGTACACAGGACAATTTATCACTGATTGCGATAATAAGCGAATTTCCTTAAGAATTTTGTCTTGAGTATCTTATGCTGTCCATGTCCTTGTAGCTGTTCTACTCGTAAGTACACAGCATTTCAACTAAATTAAATTTTTTTAAAATTAATTGAGTAGATAGATTAAATGTTAATTCTTATCGGCTAGTTTCGTGCAAGACGTTGCAAACTCTTTGAAAACAAGTCAATTAGCCTTGTTCTTGTCGATTTCTTTCAAGCGAGAAAAACCAACATCTTATCGCATTCATTCGCATTAGCCAATTGAGCCCAGCATTTCTGTGAATTTCTCTTTCAACTTTTGCAATCAAAGCGCTTTCAATGTCAGAACAGTTCGTTACTATTATTTATGACCTTCGTCTCTAATGTAGGCGATATTAACTCAAAAACCACCCCCACAACCCTATTCTCTCTACTTAAAGTCTCGCTAAATTTAACTGAATCGCAACCACTCAAATTACGAATTGAGAGTAATTTGAAACCACCCACAAAATACCTACCCTTTTCGGTAAAGTTTTGATGATGGCGGTATTTGGTTATCTCTTTGCGGGCACAAAATTATTCCCTATGTATTCCTAGAGCGAAAAGTTTTGCCATAAATATTAAACTTTAACCTTCCTCAGCGTGAACTTTATGATCTCTTTTGCTCGAGTTGTTGAAACAACATACCACTTGACAACGTACGCCTACATGGTCACATACTCGTTGATTCGGTACTGAGACGAAAGGTGTGTTTTGTTCGCTGTAGTTAAAATCGAACAGGTATCGTCACTTTATGCTAAGTGCGAGAAGTACTTTTGGCCTGCAATTGTCGTCTGTCCCATGAGTAATTAAAATTTGACCATGCCAAAGACCAGGTATCCGCCGCATTAGCGGGCGTATTATTAAAATGTCATTGGCCTTTTTCCTATTTTGGATTTTGGAGTGGCGATAGTCCGGAACCGCAACTGCCGCACCGCCTTCCTTCTGCAACGTCTCCAACAGGTGGATGAGGTAATGGGACACAAACGGTTCTTATCTGGATTCGGGTCTGGTGTGTATGGGTTTAGTCAGCTAATGGCGCTACATGCGGTCCAATTTGGCTAGCATATTTCTTGGGTGTTGGGATTTGGCAGCGACCAATTTGCACTATATCTCATTTCAGGTTCAACTGTGGAATTGCGCGGTAAAGAATCTTTTTGTGAACATACGACAGATTGTTTTGAACTGACTCACGCTAAATTTAAACGGTCTTCGTTTGTGGTGCAGTTGGGAGTTGGGCGGGCAATTATGAGTTCCATATGTGCTAATGACGGCGATGACATGTTTAGAACCTCGAAACAGCATGGTTTCTAGATTCTCACCAAAAAACATATTTTTGCCAATATTTATTAATAATTCTGATTTTCTTTTAAATTGTCAACATTTTTTTTTTTGGTCCGAACCGATTATTTTTAGCTGAATTTTTTTTTTGGACCGAGAAAAGTTTCCTGGTGTAATAATTTTTCTCTGTTTACAATATTTACGCCATAAATTTACTTGTCATTTTTATTAATTATTATTTAAATTAATATTTTGTTTTATTTTCTTTGCAGGTAATGACGCGTGTTAACGCAACGTAGTGGAAATTGTGGCAGTAAGGTTTTTCACCTACATAAATTTTTATTTCGTTTGTTTCGGTCGGCTATCGTACGGTGGATATTACAACATTCACGTAAAATAATTGAATTATGCATTCGTTTATTGCACAATATTGACATGTAGTCAAGATCATGCAGCGCAGGCATTTCAAGAGTGAAGGCCACGATACAATCTTCACGCTCGGTTTGCATTGCTCGAAACTGCAAATTTAAGTTCATATGTTTTTTGATAATTTTTCTTGTATATTTATTGCAAAATTAAGAAAGTGTTCTGCAGTGTGATTATGCTCTTGGTTCAATGCGCACAGGGGTCAGTATCATTTAAAATGTCCCGCTTAAAATGTGAAACTTTGAAGGTTGGGACTATATTCTGGGCTGCATACTAGTAGTGATTTAGTTTTTTAGGGACATCATCTGTTCCCTCATTGTCACCTACACTGGGAGAAATAATTTGTTGGCAAGAGATTGCTTAAATAAAATTGCAATTGCAGCAATCGAAGTTCATTTACGCTAATAAAAATTAGTTTGGAGCAATAGATATTCGGTTGTACAAAAAATATTCGTTTAAGTGAATAAACACGTAATGCGTGCAATAGAACCATTCTGTCTACGTTGTTTGTGCGATTCTGTTGAAAGAACCGATCAGAAAAATGTCTAGCAACTCAATTTTGATTGCAGCAATATAATGTTGGTTGTTGCAATAGAATATTGTTAATCACAAACGATTTTCGGCATCATTCTGCTGTGGTGACCGCACGTGTGTTTCGCCAACCGAACGTATGTTTCGAAAAATTGTGAAATAGGTTTTTAGGCGATTATTTAAAAATTAATTTCATATTTTATTATACAATAGGGATTTTGCAAAATTTGTGAAAACGTAAGCAACCTTGGCACCCACTTTGGGTTTAATGCAAGTAAACACGAGCTCGATATCTTATTACTCCTAAGAGATATGACGGAAATCGTGAAAACGTGTTCAACCCTTTTATACTCTCTTAGGGGTTAAAAAGGAAAGAATCCCGAAAACGGGGTTTCGTCGATTATAAAACAAGCCCGTGGAAGTAAAAACTTTTTTGATATCTAATCAGACTCGAGGGATATAGTTGAATTCGTCGAATTTCAAAAAAATCCTAAAAACGCTTTCTAGGCATTTATGTAAAGAATCCGTAGAATACATACTTTATTATTAAAAAATAATAAAGTAAAATTAATTCAATATTTCAGAAGACATAACCCTGCGTCTACACTAGAAATTTATCTGGCAATGGGAATGGCAATATTTCCATTCCGTTAAATGTCAAATCGTAATAAGTGGTCATTTGACTGACAGGCAAATATTTCAGCGAGTGAATTCGAAGTGTCAAATTCTGAAGCAAAGCAAAATGTCGGACATTGCATAAAAAAAAAACTATAGATAAGTTCAATAGTTTTCTCTTTAGTCAACTTAATTTTCAGGCATTTCGCGACCAAAGCAAAAAAGTCTTATTCCTACCTGTTGACAAGTCACGCTGTCTTATGTCAAACGATGCATTTTCTGGAAATATTGCTCTCAAAATTGATATGGTAATGTTGAGAGCAATATTCGAAATAAGCGAAATTCCTGAAAATATAATATATGCATCCAGTTTTCACTGCATTTCTTTTTGCGCCCCCATTCCGTACGCCAATGGATGTTAGAACTTTTTTTTTATATCTTAAATACACGTTTCAACTTTTTAGCATAAGCCGTACAGTCGATTGAAGGCTCGTATGTCCCAAGTCCTTGGAGCTATTAAATTATTTTTTTTAGTTGGTTAGATTGGGGGTGTGAGGTGGAATATGAGAAAGCGTTTTAGACGAAAAAATTTTGTTTTAATATCTTAAGGATCGCTTACGTTAGAAATCTGAAACTTGGAACTTATGATACAACCATGATACTGAAGCCGTTTCCAAAATAACCAAAAGGCTATTTGGAACGTTATTTTACTTTATTATTTCAATAATACGGTATTGTTATCGATTTTAAAAAAAAAAAATTTTTTTTTTACGTTTCATGACGAGTAGACACGAAAAAAGCAAAAAAAAAATTCTGTCCGTCTGTCCACCGTACGCCGTACGTCGACCGCTGTACCCAAACCCTTTGAGCTATTAAATTTCAATTTTTTTTATGAATAGACTGGATAGACCCCTTGAAGTGACCAAATTTGGAGGGGTGGGGGTGTGAGGGGGGAGGAGGGGGAAATGTTTTAGACGGAAAATTTTGGTTTCCAGATCTCTGCAACCACGTATGCTAGAAAGGAGCCTGAGATTTGGAATTTATATAGAGCTTCGATAGTGGACCCATTTGCAAAAAAATTGCCGATATGGGTGAAGGGGTGTGGGAGTGGGTGGAAAAATAATGCGTCCGAAACGCAAAAAAGGCGAGATCGACACATTCTAAAATCCATATCTCCTAAACGGTTAATGTCACAAAATTGAAACTTAATGAACATCTGTAGATATAGTAGGAGAATAGATCGGAAACAAATTTTTGAGTGGGGTCAGTGGCGTACGGGGGTGGAGGGTGAACATTTTTAGATTACGATATCTCATGAACCAATTGCACTAGACAAATAAAATTTTGTATAAAGGTTGACAAATGAAGCTTGTTGAAAATTTTTCAAGGGGGCGGTGGAGCATGAAAGTGGAGGGGATACGAATTTTTCTAAAAAATCACGTCTCATATCTCAAGAACGGTGTAAGATAGATGCTTAAAATGTTTACCAGAAGTAGGCCTAATAGACCCCCAGCAGGAAAAACTTTCAGGGATGTGGGTGTAGAGGGGGAGGGTGAAAAGGAAAAAGTTCCGATTTTTATATCTCGAGAACCTATAATAATATAAAGCTGAAATATGGTATTTAGATAGAGCTATAGTAGTAGCATGTTGCAAAAATATAATTTTTTATAAGGGTAGTATGGTACGGGGGTGGGGGGTGTTTTTCCTATCTATAGCACGAACGGCTTATGCTACAAAGTTGAAAATCGGTATATTTATGTAAATCAACTAGAAAACTAATTTAGATAAAAAAAATTTCAAATATCTATTGGTGTTCGGAGGGGGGGGCAAAAAAAATGATCAGTGAAAATGGAATGCATATATTTTCACGGTTTTCGTCATATCTATTAGGTCTTCCCAAATATCAAATTCATTTTTATTCTACGGCTTCTTCATAGAAATACCTAGAAAGTGTCTTCAGGATTTTTTAAAATTCGACCCCTAAGGGGGTGCAAAGGGGTTGTAAACTTTTTCACGAATTCTACTATATCCCCAGGTCTTATCAGATATCGAAAATCTTTTCACTTTCACGTGCTTGCGTAATAATCGCCTTAAACTTGTTTTAAAGTTTTTCCTTTTTCAGCACTTAAGAGGGTATAAACGAGTTGAACACGTTTTCACGAATTCCGTCATTTCTTTTAGAAGTGATAAGAAATTGCATTGGTTCCTACTTTCTCTTGCTGTCTTCATATTTATTTATTAACTCCTTTCAGGATTTTTGGATATTCAACCCCCAAGTGTAAGGAGGTTGCATATCTGATGATATATCGAATTAATTTTTACTCCCTAAAAAGGCCAAAAAGTCAATTTCAGTATTTTAGATATTCAATCCTAATGGGTGTAAGGGGGTTGTATGCTTTTCAAAGCTTCGATATATTTCTTAGGTTCGATGAGATATTATATTATATTATATTTTATATAATCGCCTACAATCCCATTTCTCAATTTTTCGATATTCAACCCCCAAGGTTTTGTATATGTTTTCACAATATTTGCCATCCCTTAGTTCTGATGAGATATAAAATTGATTGTTACGGCCAACCAATTCACGATTTTTCGAATTTCCAGAACCAATTAGGTGTGAAGGGTTTGCTTACGTTTTCACAAATTTTTCAAAATCCGTTTTGTTTCATGAGATATCAAGTTGCTGCTTATGAAATCGTATAAAAACCTGTTTCACAATTTTTTCGAAATTGAAACCCCCAGTGGAAGTAATGCGTTTGTATACGTTTTAACAATTCGTCATATCTCTTAATTCTGATAAGGCAAAAAATTCGTTTTACTTCTACGGGCTTTTAGTGTACATAATATACCGAAATTCGAATAGTCTACAAGGGCTTTTCCAATGTTTAATCGGCTAAAAATCTCTATTTTAAATATTTTTTTTTTTTAATAACAAAACTATCTTTCCAAAAAACCTCATAATTTCTACCTACTTTGACCGCTCCCGAACTTTGACCCGAAAATAATAAAGTTTCGCCCAGACCATTGTCAGATTTTTTAGGTTGTCAGTCGCATAGTAACCTACACCGCATCTCAGCATTAAACACGTTTCAGACTTCTACCAATAAAATAGTAAAGTTGCGTCCAATTTGATATAGTTTCACATTGGTATTAGTGAAATTCGTTTTTTAATTTTGCACTACAAACATCGAATTACTGACTACATTCTCTGGGAATGTATGTAAGTATGTCAATTGGTTTGAAGTCATGATTTCATGCCTTCTCCGTAAGGTCTTCCGAATTCTCCTACTAGGGTATTACTGGGTATTCTGTTCGCCTATCAGAAGATTATGTAAAAGAATTAATTATATTGTACGTAGGAAGTTTAACCTAGATAATAACGTGGCACATTCCCGGTTTTCTGAAAATAGGGAAAGGGTTGTGTGGATACAATAAATTTGTATGAAAAAATATTTTCAAATTTATACCTATTTATTATTATTTTTTGGGTTGAGAATAATTGTGAAATCATGGCGACAGCCTTGCGTTCCAGACTGCTCTAGGTCATAAAATTTCCTCAATGTGTCTGAAAGTCCCACGCAAAACTTGGAATCTTTCATGTTCGCGGTCAAATTGCTGTGATAACTCCCATTTCTGTCGGTTCAAAGTCCTTGAGAAATTCAGGTTCGATTTAAAACGAAAACATCATCAGCCCTAATAAGTGCTGACTTCAAATAAATTCAATCTTACAAAATATAAATAATCGAAAAGTTAATCTGGCCGAGCATTAATTGGAAATCGTACATCATCTCTCTGTCAAGGGAAATATGCCAAAAATGAAAATTGGCGTGTAATACGAAAGGGAAGAAGAAAATGCGGCAAATCATGCCTGTCCACCTTACGGAAAACTAAACTAAAACGCAAACGATACGATTCGTTCCTTGAACAAAGTCAAGGGAGACATGACACATGGGTTTTATATCGTCTTATGGTCGCTAAAAATACTTGCAGAAATCAGATAAGACGACACATTTCTGGGGGCCCCCAATTCCATATCGTTTTTATCACGGCCCGAAACTTTTATCCAAGTTCAACCCGTCCGATTTGGCCGGGCTCGATGGCCCACCTTGAACTAAATCTGCTTCTTCTCAGGCTTTTCATCGAATCCATTAGTCACGGGCTCTTTCTTGGCAGCATCATCTCCGTGACAAAACTTTAGTTTTCTCGTTGTCGTTAAGGTGGGACAAAATAGTATCTTCGCGTAAGACGCTACAACACCTTGACCTTCCCGGACGATAAGACGTTCGGCCAATACTTCTTCCTTATCGGCTGTATCGATACCTGAACGAAATAGGGAACAGCAGGAGATGAACGATTAATTGATCTAATTATGTTTCATCCCCCTAATCGGTCATTTTGCCCGAGCTATGGGAAAGCTGGTCGCGCTTATAGACGCTATGTTCCTGTTCACACATACGAAGAATATTTTATGCAGAGAGAAATAAATTTCCTCATTGTGCTTAATTGGAGTTAAATCGACCGACCTTTCGTACTATTGGCAAAGTTCTAAATGAAAAAAGAATAAGAAAAGATCGGGTAGAGAGGGGGTGGGGGGGGGGGGAAGCCAATGCACGTGATTAAGAGAAATGGGCGTTTTATTCAAAGAAAAATCGCTTGAAATGCAGCAACTGCAATCACAAGTTGCGCGAAACCCGGCAAAAGGGTTGAAATGCGAACACAATAAATTAATCAAATAACTTTATCGCATTGAGAAAGGGAGTCTCGGGTGGAGCGTTTAATAGGTGCACATATACCGCATCTATAAACCAGCAGCAGCGCCACCAATTAATTGATGGACCCGAACGCTTTAAACTTGCCCCGTTTTACTATTTATGGCGAATAATTTAGGACACAGCTGCATAAACTGCACTATTTTTGGACTTGCGAAACTGACGACTAGAACTGCTGAGAACTGTGTTGTTGTAGTGGCCAATCTTAATTTTAAGTGACGATATGCAGTTGGCACTAGATTCCATTGCGGGCCCCACTAGAATGCCACCGTCGTCGTAACACTGAATTAGACATCCTGCGCATTGATTGACTTGACGTATTCGGAATTTGATGAAGTTTTGAGCTACTGGAAAGAAAATCGGATTGAAACTATTAATTTTGGGAGGAATTTTAGAAAACGAGTTTTCTATAAGCCCAATATACCTACACATGCTTATTGTCCCTGAATCACCGACATCCGTTTAGTGAAATTTGTTGATTTTGTCAAAAATTGGTCACTTGTCAAAATTGTGTACATTGGCTATTTCAGCTAGAAGCTGAATATTTATCAACTCTATCCATTCGTTGTGAATGGATTTAACCATAACCTTTTTGGTTTCAGGCGGGGAATGAATCAGAACGAACAGTGCATTTCACTGTGAGATCAACCGCGCCCTTGAATCAGTTTACAATGAACTGAGTGTCACATTTTAACATGCTTCCAGTCGTCATTCAACTGCAGCACAATGGTCCTAAGACGAAAAAACGTTGTCAAAATTTTTAAAATTTTTTTTTTTTTTACAAAAATTGACACGCACAGTGGTTTTTGAGTTCGCTGATTACGTCAAAATTGCTTACTAAAAGCAAAATGAAATGATGGATTACAGTTTTCTTCAACTTGCTCATAGCCTTCTACATACGAGTATAGTAGCTTCTATTAAAAATCCAATTTTTGGAACCTTTTTGGGATTCAAAACCACTTTGTAATGATAATATTAAACTCTAGCATATCATGAAAAAACACATAATATTACCTTAGTTCACTGCTCTTTTATTTGAATGTAGGGGCACCTCGTATACCTGTGGACAGTTGTCATTTTTTACTTTATTTTTTCAAGAATACAGTCTTGTTATCGATTTCTTAAAAAAAAAATTTGCTACCCTGAAAATTTTTTTTGTACGTTTCATGACTAGTAGACACGAAAAAAGCACAAAAAAAATTCAGTCCGTCTGTCCGCCGTACGCCGTACGTCGACCGCTGTACTCAAAATCGTTTGAAGGCTCGTAGCTCCCAAACCCTTTGAGGTATTAAATTAAAATTTTTTTTATAAATAGACTGGGTAGGCCCCTTGAATTGACCAAATTGTGTGGAGCGGGGGTGTAAGGGCAATGGAGGGGGTGCGTTTTAGACAGAAAATTTTGGTTTCTAGATCTCAGTATGTCTTATGCTAGGAGGCTGAAACATGGAATTTATATAGAGCTTCGATAGTGGACCCATTTGCAAAAAAAAATGCCGATATGTGTAAAGGGGTGTGGGGGGAAAAATAATGCGTCCGAAACGCTCGAAAGCCGAGATTGACACATTCTAAGATCCATATCTCCTAAACAACTAATTTCACAAAATTGAAACTTAATGAGTATCTGTAGGTGTACTAGGACAACAGATCGGAAATAAATTTTTGAGTAGAGCAGTATCGTACGGGGTGGGGACTGAAAAACTTTAGATTACGATATCTCACGAACCAATTGCAGTAGAAAAATAACATTCGGTTTCTGAATAGAGGTTGACAAATAAAGTTTGCTGAAAGTAAAATTTTTTAAGGGGGTGGTGGAGCATGAAAGTGGAGGGGATGAGAATTTTTCTAAAAAATCACGTCTCATATCTCAAAAACAGTGTAAGATAGATTCTTTAAATTTTTACTAAAAGTAGGCCTAATAGACCCATATCAGAAAAAGGGTGTGGGCGTAGAGGGTGAGGGTGGGGGAGGGTGAAAAGGAAAAGGTTCTGATTGTTTTATCTCGAGAACCTATAATAATATAAAGCTGAGACTTTGCATTTAGATAGAACTATAGTAGTAGCATGTTGGAAAAATATAATTTTTTATAGGGGTAGTATAGTGCGAGAGTAAGGGATGTTTTTCCAATCTGTAGAACGGCTTATGCTACAAAGTTGAAATTCGGTAGAAAAGTAATTTATATAAAAAAAATTTCACATATCCATTGGCGTTCGGAAGGGGGGTGAAAAAAATTATCAGTAAAAATGGAATGCATATATTTTCACTGTTTTCCTCATATCTATTAGGTCTTTCCAAATATTGAATTCATTTTTATTCTATGCCTTCTTCATATAAATACCTATAAAGTGTTTTCAGGATTTTTTGAAATTCGACCCCGAAGGGGGTGGTAAGCGGCTTGTATACTTTTTCTCGAATTCTTTCATATCCCCCAGGTCTGATCAGATATTGAATATCTTTTCACTTTCAAGGCCTTACGTAATAATCGCGTAAAACTTGTTTTTAAGTTTTTTTCCTTTTTCAGCCCCTAAGAGGGTACAAAAGGGTTGAACAAATTTTCACGAATTCCGTCATATCTTTTAGAAGTGATAAGAAATTGAATTGGTTTTTACTTTCTCGTGTTGTCTTCATATTTATCTATTAACTCCTTGCAGGATTTTTGGATATTCAACCCCCAAGTGGGTTTAAGGAGGTTGCATATCTGATGATATATAAGTGCCAAAAAGTCAATTTCAGATGAGTTATTAGATCGCTTTGCACTATCACAGACTTTTTATATAATCGCCTACAAGCCCATTTCTCAATTTTTGGATATTCAACCCCCAAGGGTTTGCATATGTTTTCACAATTTTTTCCATCCCTTAGTTCTGATGAGATATAAAATTAGTTATTACGGCATTTGATGTAATGACCTAAAAATTAATTTCACGATTTTTCTAATTTCAAGAACCAAGCGGGTGTAAAGGGTTTCCTTACGTTTTCACAAATTTTTCAAAATCCCTCGTGTCTCATGATTGATATCTCATGAGACACGAGGGATTCTTATGAAATTGTTTAAAAACCTGTTTCACAATTTTTTCAAAATTCAAACCCCAAGTGGAAGTAATTGATTTGTGTACGTTTTAACAATTCGTTATATCTCTTAAGTCTGATAAGGCAGCAAATTCGTTTTTACTTCTGTGGGCTTTTAGTGTATATAATATACCGAAATTCGAATAGTCTACACGGTCCTTTTAATGTTTAATCGGCTCAAAATCTCTATTTAAAATATTTTTCTTTTAAGAATAAAATTAACTTTCCATGAAACGTCATAATCTCGAAACAACTGATGATATACTCCGACTTTGACCGCTCCCGAACTTTGACCCGAAAAATAATAAAGCTTCGCTCAGACCATTGGAAACTGCTCTATCTTTAATTTGCATTAATTTGTTTTTATTTTAATTTTTTTAATTTAATTTAATTTTTTTTTTCCTAGACGGAAGATATTAGCTTTTCTAGAAGTGGTTAGTAACTATCTTCTGGTACAATATTTTTAGTTATAGAATGTTTTAAGAATTGGGGCGTTTCGTCCACTGCTACACGCTGTGCAATGTACCTATGGACATAGGTAAATGTACCTATGGACGCGCTTGTAATTGAAGACAGTTTGAATGAAACACATTTTTAACGGAAATTAACAAAAGTATTTATTGCAAAAATAAAAGTGAAATTTTTTTTTAAAACAAATAATAACATAATTAAACATTTACACTATCCTTGGTTATAAATATTACAAAGTTAAATAGTTCTTCTCGAATGAAAAAATGTTTTAGTTTCTATTTTCACTATATTGAGTTGTTAATTTATTTGGGCGGTTTTGTTCATATAAGAGGGATATGAACCAGAGGACTTTTCGAAAAAGCATTAATGTGACTCACCCGTGAGAGCCACTGCTTGGACGGTTTTCTCCCTTTAAAAGGTATACTGGCCGCACGAAGCTCTCCAAGCAGACACCTGTATTTACCACTCTGGGTAGAGGGAACCAGGACTTTTATTCAAAATTAAGTAGAACTGTGAATCATTAAATGATTCATACTTCCACTTAGACCCGATCGCGAGGAGATCACTCAAACAAGAAAAACAATAACAACAAAATCTGCCAACAGTCTGGGCGCAACTTTATTATTTTTTCGGTAGAAGTTCGGAACGAGTTTAATTCTGAGATGCGGTGTAGGTTACTATGTGACTGAAAACCTAAAACAAAGTTCGGGAGCGGTTAGAATGGGGTCGCGCTAGAATACTTGCGCCGCTGCCACATATAACATATGAATTACATAATTGGGTCATACTCCGGGACGAGGTCTAGTCCTAGTATAATATCAGTTGTTACGCCATTAGAAGGTTATCGTGATTTAGTTTTGGGCCATTACATGAAATCGGGAATGCGTTTGTAGATGATTATATAAAAAGTCTGTGGAAGTGCAAACCAATCTAATATCTCATCAATCCTGAGAAATATGTCGAAAGCCTTACGTCCTATTGGAGTTGAATAACAAACATCCTGAAATCAACGTTTTGACGATTATGTAAGAAGCCTTAGGAAGTAAAAATGAATTCGATATCTCATTAGAACTAAGAAATATGTAAGAATTTGTGAAAACATATGCAACCCCCTTGCACTCACTTTGGAGTTGAATATCCAAAAATCCTGAAATTAGTTTTTAGATATATGTTAAGAAAGCCCGAAGAAGTGAAAACCAATCCCATGTCTTATCACTCCTAAGAGATATGACGAAATTCGTGAAAACGTGTTCAAACCGTTTATACCCTTTTAGGGGTTGAAAAAGGAAAAAACTTGAAAAGGTGATTATTAAATAAGCCCGTGGAAGTGAAAAGTTATTCGATATCTAATCAGACCTGAGGGATACGGCTGAATTCGTGAAAATGTATACATCCCCTTTACACTACCTTGGGGGTCGAATTTCAAAAAATCCTGAAAACACTTTCTAGGTATTTATATGAAAAAGCCGTAGAATAAAAATGAATTCAATATTTGGAAAGACCTAATAGATATGACAAAAATCATGAAAATATATGCATTCCATTTTCACTGATCATTTTTTTCGCCCCCCTTCCGAACGCCAATGGATATTTGAAATTTTTTTTAAACAAAATTACTTTTCTAGTTGATTTACATATACGTTCCGAATTTCAACTTTCTAGCATAAGCCGTTCTATAGTTAGGAAAAACATCCACCACCACCATACTATACTACCCCTATAAAAAATAATTTTTTTCCACTATGCTACTACTATAGCTCTATCTAAATACTAAGTTTCAGCTTGATATCATTATAGGTTCTCGAGATATAAAAATCAGAACTTTTCACTTTTCACCCTCACCCTCTACACCCTCATCCCTGAAATTTTTTTCTCTGCTGGGGGTTTATTAGGCCTACTTCCGGCAAAAATTTTAGGCATCTATCTTACACTGTTCTTGAGATATGAGACATGATGTTTTAAAAAAATTCTTACCCCCTCCACTTACATGCTCCACCGCCCCCTTCAAAATTTTTACTTTCAACAAACTTTATTTGTCAACCTTTATACAGAAACCAAATTTTATTTCTCTAGTGCAATTAGTTCGTGAGATAACGTCATCTAAAGTTTTTCAACGCCCACCCCCGTACTTCACTGCCCCCTCTCAAAAATTTGTTTCCAATCTATTCTCCTAGTATACCTACAGATGAGTATTTAGTTTTAATTTCGTGACATTAACTGGTTAGGAGATATGGATTTTAGAATGTCTCGATCTCGGCTTTCGAACCTTTCGGACGCATTATTTTTCCCCCCCTCCCACACCCCTTCATTTATATTAACAATATTTTTGCAAACGGGTCCACTATCGAAGCTCTATACAAATTTCAAGTTTCAGCTTCCTAACATAAGCGGTTGCTGAGATCTAGAAACCAAAATTTTTCGTCTAAAACGCTACCCCCACCTCCCCCTCATACTCCCGCCCCCCAAAAAGTGGTAACTTCAAGGGACCTACCCAGTCTATTAATAAAAAAAATTTCAATTTAATAGCTCATAGGGTTTAGGAGTTATAAGCCCTCAAACGTTTTGCGTACGGCGGACGGCGCACAGACGGACTGAAATTTTTTTTTGCTTTTTTGGTGCTTATTAGTCATAAAACGTATAAAAAAATTTTTCAGGGTAGCAAATTTTTTTTTTTTAAAAATCGATAACAATACTTTATTATTAAAATAATAAAGTAATAGAACAAACTCCTTTAAAAATTAATTTTAATCCTAACATATTTCAACTAGCTATGACAGCCCAGATGCGTTTCGACCTTAGCCACGAGGTCTCATCAGTGTGCTTAACACTTTCTTCCTAACTAATCCTAACTCTAAACTAACCAGATTCGCACACCCTATGAATTGGTCAAAATTAAATATTCAAACGAATAAGCGAAAATAAAACGAGTTTAATCTCAAAACATCAAATAGAAAGGGGTAAAAAGTTATTAAATTAATTTTATCAAAATCGCGTTTAAAAACTTTACATTTTGGGGCATTTAAGGGTATTCTTCATACAGAACCTAAGACAGTTCTAGTGAAGAAAAGTCAAATCATTAAATAAAATCAACAGAAGTTAAAATTTTAATCGGATCGCAACGATGTTGAGTCCGTGAGAACTTTCTCAACTGTGGTCCCTTGATCTGCAACATAGTAGATGCCGATCAACCGTATGTGGCAAAAAGACAAGATTTAATGATATCTTTATGGTTTGATTTTTTGCGCTCTCATTTCTTATCGAAACGAAAATTTAATACCTCTGCCCACTCCCTTAATAGCCGTTGTTTCCGGGCATAAGCTACCTCTTTTTTTACCTGTTTTACTACGAGGCACTGAGAAAACAAATGGATGGAATAGTATAAAATGTATTGGAAAATATGTCGATACGCGTGTATCTATAGATGAGCTGTGCACCTATGGACAATATGTGTACCTATGGACAATCCAAAGGTACAAGTAAAATGTTGTCCACAGGTACAATTTACGACACACTGAACAAAATCCTTCATAGAATTTAATCTATTTAACAAAAAGGTCTCCCAATACAGTTATAATGTAAATAATATTTAATAAACTTCACACAGCATAAAGCTTAGCGTTAGTAACGAAATCGAGTTTTGGAACTTAAGACACATTGAGTAAAGAGCTTGGAAACTTACTTTTATCGAGAATTTGTTTTATCAGCCTAGAAAAATGGAACCGTTGAAGAATGCGAAATGGCACTCAGTGAGGGTTACCACATATGAAAAACGTTCCCTAAATACGTTTTCTTAGTTTCTGTAAGTACTTGAATTTGGGCAATACTTAATCTGTCCACAGGTAAAACCGTCCATAGGTTCACGGGTTGCCCCTATACCATTCTGTCAAAAATTTGACAGAAATTTTTTTAAAATTTATCAAAAATTTTGACAAATTTGTAAAATTTTTTGAGAAAAAGTAGACCTTAAATAGAGCAAATAAAATAATTTGACGATTACATAATACACACTGTCTGCATTTGCCAGCAAAAATAGTCAAATCTTTAACCAATTGTCATACAGTCAAATACATGCTTTATGAGTTTCGAGCGGGTAGCTTCGAAGATAAATCAATCCGCAGAAGTATCGCATAAGTACAAACGATGCTATCTGCCAAGATTAACGTAGACAAAAACCAATCCTTTTTTTTTGTATCCATCTAAACATTTAACAGAATTTAATCGTAAAATAAAACCGCACCCTCGATAGAGCAAAACTTTATTTCCTTTACCGCTTTTTTGCACGAACAAAATTATACAACTTTTTTCCCTCATTCATTAATTTTTGTAATTCGTGTAAAACCCTATTAATTCATAATTTCAATTTTTATCCACAGGTAAGCCTAAGCTATTATCTCATTCCGTGTGCAAATATCTGAAATAACATGTTTTTATGGATAGGTAGCATAGTCAATATCATACGTTGAACGAAGTGAAATAGAATGACCTTGTCTAGACGATAAGTGCCCCTCAACTTACCTTTGAATAGTCTCATATTCCGTATGAAGAATTTATTTAGCACAAGAAAAATATAAATTTAGCTTTTTTCATTAAATTATATTCTGAATGGGATTTATGATAATTTGATCGGCGGCATTAGCTTTGAATGGGCCTTACTTGAGAAGAGGTATGTTTAGAATGTGAATTAAATTATTAAAATATATTTATGTGGATGGATCACGTTTGGGGCCGGATAGTTGGGCGATAAGTAGGTTGGGCTACCATTCCCTTCACAGGAAATGTCCTTATAACACTGATGTTCTCAGCATTATATCGGAAGTAGTAGCATTGCCTTAGCATGAGCACTCTTACTGTCCTCCCAGAGGGAGTCACGCAGAAACTATGTGATTTATAATTAATTAATTCGTAGCGTGTGTGATATGGTTTAAATTTGAAGTGTAGCGATATCGACATTTGAATTAAATTGTTATAAGCTATTTATGAGATAGCAAAATTAAGTTGGCATATAATTCTTAGATAAGATGATAGTAAAGTTTTTTGGGTAGGAGCAAAGGGCAAATTTGAAATTGGTTTAGTTTTAAGGTTTTTTTCAATACCAGGGATTGGGTTTACCTCACACAAAATAAAAAAGTGCGGAATAAAAGTAATTTCTGGATACGATTTAGGACTTTTGTAATCCCCCTAGAGTTGAATCTCTATTTCCGGATGGCGATATTTATTTCCACTCAATCTGGGGGTGTTTTGGTGTTGTGTATTAATTATGGATTATTAGTGTTAATTACCCTCTTGCAATTAATGAGAATTTCTTCTTCGAAAAATATTTCGAGGCGTTCGTACCTGTCGCACTTCCCAGCGTTTCAACATAGAAAAACATATTTTTTTTGAAAACGTTCGTTTTACAGAAATTGGGGAAAAGTAAAAGTATGACAAAATCGAGCTTGTAAAGATTGTACATCGTTCGAAAAACTTACCAAGTTAATTTAAACTTTTGCACACTATTATTTTTCATCATTGAAAAATGGAAACAATATCAAGTAAATTGGAAGTACTCCTTTGAGTAGCTGTCCCACAAAGATCCTTAAGAACATACTGCAGTCACGATCGGCTGCAAGCCAATCGTATAATACTCTAGATGAATACTGAACTCCGATTTATATTGTAGTTGGGGATAAAGTAGAATTACGTGTGTGCATGTTCTATGTCCTTTATTAAGGACTCCCATTTGATTGCTACTCAAAAGTGTTTAATTTCATATCTTGAACTGGGTAAGTCATCGAAAAAAATGTCCTTTTTGAAGGACTTTCACATGGGAGGTGCAGGAAGGACTCACTCGATTTCTTACATATTTATCCTTTTCCTTGGAACCATTTAAAATTGCACGTGTACAAAATTTCAAATTCGTAGCTTGAAGCGTTCAAAAGTTATCGAAAAATATTGTTGAACACATGTCTTAAGGACATTTTGTATGGCAGCTACGAGAAGGAGTAAACGGATTTCGCTGATTAGTAAACTCAAACTTCATTTTTACTCAAAACTAATTTGTACAAAATTTCCAATTCATAGCTAAAAGATTACTTGAGTTATAGTAAGTTCCGTAAATTAAGTGAATACGTTTTGACAGGATATTTGTATGGCAGCTACACGAAGGACTAATAGGATTTTCTTCATAATCATACATTTAGCTGCAACCATTGCAAAAATAACACATACATAATTTCAAAGACGTAGCTTAAACCCTTCTGAAGTTATCGGCCAATATTCTTGAACACGTGTTTCAAGGAAATTTGTATGGCAGCTACCAGAAGGAGTAAAAGGAATTCGCTGATTAGTAAACCCGAACTTTGTTTTTACTCAAAACTAATTTGTATAAAATTTCCAATTCATAGCTAAAAGATTACTTGAGTTATAGTGAGTTTCGTAAATTAAGTGAATACATTTTGACAGGATATTTGTATGGCAGCTACACGAAGGACTAACAGGATTTCTTTCATAATTCTACATTTAGCTCCAACTATTAAAAAAGTAACATATACAAATTTTCAAAGTTGTAGCTTAAACCCTTCCGAAGATATCGGCTAATATTTTTCAACACGTGTTTTAAGGACATTTTGTATGGCAGCTACCCGAAGGAGTAGGACGATTTTGCCCGTTAACGAACTTAGCCTTACAAATTCAACCAAACATCCAGATTCAAAATTTCAAGATCCTAGGTGCAGGCGTTCTTGAGTTATCGTGTTCACGGACAGACGGACGGACGGACGGACGGACGGACGGACGTCAAGCGGATTTGAGGTTTTTGGCCACAAATAAACAAAAAATAATATATAACTTTTTTTCGTCCGAGGCTTGGTTCTATGCGTTACAAACTTTTGGGCTGGATTAAACTTATAATACTCTATATGATTTCATCTAGAGTATAAAAATTAATTATGGGATTTGCCTAATCTCACGGTAATTCCAGAACGACGCGTTGACCTATAAGCCTAAAGTTTTGTATGATAAAGCTTAAAACACTAGAGAAAGGTTCGGTGTATCAAAAAAAAAAATCTTTTTAATGTTATCCTGACTGGTAATTTTTCACCTTGTCATATTTTTTCATCCATTTCTTCTGTCGTCAACATATGGCTCTAGCGAGTTCATCAGCTAGCTCGTTCACCTGGATTCCACAGTGGCCTGGCACCCAGCAGAGAGTAATATTGTGTCGTGTGCCGATAGAGTTAAGAACGCCACGATATCGTCTAACTAGTTTGGATCGTGTTGTGAACGAACTAAGGGCCTTGATGGCCACTTGGCTGTCAATGCAAATAGTGATGTCTTCTGTTGCATTCACCTTTGCTTCAATAATTTTTCATGCCTGAAGTATTGCAACAATTTCCGCTTGAAATACACAGGCATGGTCCAGCAGCCTATACACTGAGAGAACAAATCCATATATGACAAACGAATTACAACGGTTGCAGGAAAAGTTCCTATCCCATTGTTGGAACCGAAATTCTGGGTTGGCCGAACCCAATTTTCTTTTATTGGTATCGAATATATTTTCCGACAACTGAATTATTTGTCTAGCCAACCAGAATCTCTTAAAATTTGGATTGCCACAAATGCTCGGATTTTTGCTAAACTTTAAAAAAAAATGGAGTTATTTGTGTTGAATCCTACACTGCATTCTTTTTTGTTACCTAGGAGGAGGTAGCGAACTCTTCTAAAGCACTATTTTTCTACTTCAAATATACTTACTGACTTAATAAAACCCATGGCTGTAGGTAGGCATCGAACCTGTGTTGAAGGTTTTTGGATTGGCGCGCGTAACCACTGCGCCACCGGAGACCTTTCAGTTTCATTTCCCTATGTGCAACTTAACTTAGTGTGGATTAACTAAGTTACCACAACATACATTCGGTTGGCGGAACACACATTCGGTTACCACAGCAGAATGATACCGAAAATCGTTTGTGATAAACAATATTCTATTGCAACAACCAATAATATATTGCGGCAATCAAAATTGAGTTGCCAGACATTTTTCTGTTCGGTTCTTTCAATTGAATCGCGCAAACAACATAAGTTGATTGTCTTGACAGAATAGTCCTATTGCACGTATTGCGTGTTTATTCCCTTAAACGAATATTTTTTGTTCAACCGAATATCTATTGCCTCCAAACTAATTCTTATTAGCGTAAATGAACTTCGATTGCTTCAATGAAAATTTTATTGAAGCAATCTCTTGCCAACAAATTATTTCTCTCAGTGTAGGCCTCGTGGATCTCGAGTTCCTGTAAGAATACCCCCGCACCTGTACCAGAAATCATTTTCAAACCGTCGGTGAATACCATTGTGGTTCGTTCTACATTCCAGTCGGCCCTGTGTGGGAATTTTATCAGAAAATTCCCTACCGAAATCCATTTCTTGCATAATGTAGTCCGTTTCACTATTGATATCACACTTCAAGAAGTCATTGAGTATGGTACTGTGACCAGCATGTCTAGTTCTCTAGTAACCAAACTCTTTGAGTCTAAGAGCACCTTTTGCAGCTATACTTTTGATGTATAAGTCCATTGGCAGGAGATGGAGAATAATTTCCAGAACAGCCGTGGGAGTGGTTCTGAGGGACTTTTTAGTCGCTTCCCACCACACTATCGCGTCATAGGTTAAAATTGGTCTTATTATGGCTGTGTACATCCAGAGACCCCACCTGTTTCCGAACATCTTTCCGCATGCGTAAAATGCATTGTACGCTTTTTTAACGCGTTCATCCAGATTCATTTTCCAGCTGAGTTTCTTGTCTAGAACAACCCCGAGATATTTAGCGCTGTCGGAAAGACGAAGCTCGTCGCGAATTTTGTATTTCTTCGTGAAGAGGACCAGCACAGTTTTAGAGGGATTAACCCCTAAACCGCTATTATCAGCAGTTTGTTTAGTGCTCTCTCCATCAAACTACTAATTGTCGGTAAGTGTTTCTCTGAGACAAGGATGACCACGTCGTCGGCGTATGCACATGCCTTGATTCCGAGGTTCTCAAGTTCCAGAAGGATTTTGTTGACTACAAGAAGCCAAAGTAAGGAGGAGATCGCACCTCCTTGCGGAGTGCCTCTGGAGACTGACTTTGTGATAAGACACTCTCCTAGTTCGGATTCAATAATCCTGCTCTGTAGCATTAAGTCAAGCCAATTGCAAATCTCGGTTTCCACTTCCATTGATAGCAGTGCGCTGTTAATAGTCGAACGTTATTAAAGGCAAGCGGCGAGTGTGTATTCCTTATATGAGAGTGATTTTGATCAATTGTTGACAGTACCTCATGTAAGGCTACCTTTGTATGTTGTGATTTTGACAGTTGGTTGCGCGGAATTCTGTTGCGAATGTAATTGTCCAATATCCTTTAGGATAAAGCACGTGAGACTTATCGGTCTAAAGTCTTTCGCGGGCGTGTGACTAGGTTTACCCACCTTAGGTATGTAGACTACTCGTACCCTGTTGCACTGCGATGGTTGAGTCGAATACAGCTTGTGAAGATCACCATTAGCCAAGGAATTACCGTGTCTCCCACGTGTTGCAGCAATGCTGGTATAATTCCATCGGGTCCCGGCGATTTGTACAGAGAGAAAAATCCGATTGCCCAGCTTACTTTGTCGATATCAACTATTGAGTTGGACAAGCCTTGGTTTTCTTCTTCTCGACCATGATCGTTACTGACAGAGTCAGTGATGGTAACTGGTGAACACTCGGGTAAATGAGTGGTCATCAGAAGCTCTGAAGTTTCTTCGGGAGATTCTGTCCAGTTCCCTCCATCATCCTGAATAATGGTATTCATTACCGGGGTTTTTGGAGATAACCTTTCTTAATCTTGCTGATTCATTTGTTGATTCTATTGACTCGCAGAAGTTTGTCCAGGACGACTTCTTCGCTTGCCTAATAGTCTTCTTGAGACATTTAAGACCCAGCTTGTAGAGCTTGCGAGTTTCTGCACGTCTGGTTTTAACCTCGACATTCCACCAGACGGAAAGTCTTTTCGTGGAAGGTCTGCTGATTGGACAAGTTTTTTGAAATGCGTCACGCAGCACGGAGGTCAGTTCCTCCACCGCAGTGTCGAGCTCTGCTCTGTCTTGGACTGTATCCATACTTCGTGTGCTTAGTTGTCCATTTACTAGTTCCGTATAATTCTTCAAATCGTTTGAATAGCTTAGGGGAATTACTTTATGTTCTACATTAAAGGCTATCAAACACTGATCCGAAAGGGTTCGCTTGTCCGATACCGTCCAATTCTCGACCCTAAGTCGTAGAATAATAAATAAGGGCTTATTTTAAAGGGAAATATTACCGCAAATTAAAATAAATGTAACTAATAATTATCCTTGCATTTTTTTTTAAGGATATCTAATGATTTTGTCCGTTATCCTTGAATATCTCAAAAAACCATTTTTTTTTATATATATTTTATTTTATACATATTTTATTTTATACTGTGTTTAAAAAACTCAAAATCTCAATTTGGGATCTCAAAGAGAACGGGGTCAAAAAATCATCGAATATCAGTGGTTCTCATAGAAAAATTTCAATTATTTTCATTACTTAAGGTGCTATTAAGCTGCTCTTACACGAGCGATTAAAATTGCTCAATTTGCAGCAATATTCGTCAATTTTAACGTCACGAAAATATGAAGCAACACACAGTAACAATAGTAACAGGCGATGTGGATAAACTTTTCATCAACTCGTTCCTGAATTGTGATGAGTGATATTGGCCAATATCTAGCAATTCAGCAATAAGGGCTTACACGAGCAATTTAGTCTATGAACAACACGAAAGCGAACTTGACAAACAAATCTAAAACTTGAAATAAAACATGGAAATATTTGAATTCCAAGCCATTATAACACGAAACTTGACAAATTAATGCAAAATTCAAACACAAACTTGACAATTGAATCACCGAACGAGGACAATTTTTTTTTCAAAGTCTGTGAAAATCCAGTAACTATAATGCGAACAATACCAGCAATCTATGAAAACATTGCCACATTGCCGAAATATTGCCGCAACTAGCATGATATTGCCCTGTATTGCTCCATTAATTGCTCCACTAGTTTTGGCAATAGTCGTCGGGCAATCAATTGCTTGAAAAATTGCTCGTGTGAGAGCACCTTTATTCGTAAGTTACGAGGATTTTATTTTTATGGTACCAGTGAGAAGCTCTTAAAATCATGAATTTAAGCTAGTTTACTTCTCTAATAAATTTAATTAATACTTCCATTTAAAATAAAGTCCTAGTTCATCATTCTACGATTAAAACTGATTCTAAAAACTGAATTTTCAAGGAGGACTTGGACACAATTTTCACGAAATTTTTAACATACAATATAAATAAGAACAAAGTTGATAGAAAAAAATTTTATTGTATTTTTTTTATTAAAAATTTAAATTGTACTTTGTTTTACTAGTTCTTTGTGTACACAAAGTTTTAAAAAAATCTACGTTGATGAGCTCCACAGGTGGTCAATGAAATGACCTAATCTTTCTTTTTGTCATACTTTTTAATTAATTAATCAATTTCATGTTTAATTATCAAGGTTCTTTGATGTGTATTTTTAATATTTTTCTGCAATGACAGATTAGGGTTTTCAAAAATTTTAATATATTTGAAGACCGGTCCAGTCAAATAATGAATTGGTTCGCGTGTCAGTACCTAAAATTTTAATTATTATGAAATTTAAATGAGCTTCTAAATCAAATACCTGCCAAACTCTTCTAAATTAATCACAAAATAATTACCCTGCCTAAACCAGATGATTATGCAACTAATAATGAAAACATTAAAACACAAATTTCACACGCACACATCATATATTTCATTCGAGAGCGATAATGTTGGAAAATTAACAAAACTTTTCAAATTTATGGCGTCCATAAAACTCTCATTATTACGACATTTGTCGCCAATTGTATTGTTCTGTGTCGCCCTAGCCAGACCATTAGGCTCAACCAGTCATTATATGATTTGCTAATTATTTAGCCTGTAACATTGGAACTGATGTTGGAAGGCAGAGAATGCAATTAGTAAATTGCGTTCAGAATATTGTTCAATGGCTCTTGCGGGGAATACAATAATCTGTTTGGCGGAAATAATGAATTGGAACTGGAGAATGTTGGCATCAGGACGAATGACTAAAGTAGGTATTAAGTTACTGTTGGATGTCGGAAAAGTTCATAACTTTATTCTACTGCAAGAGGATTACTGTCTCAGTTTTTAGTTAATTGTCGTTCGGCTTAAGACGGCCAGACTTATGAAACTTATTCTTTTTTGTTTAGAAGTATGCAGTTCTTCTGGCTTCATCACAGAACAGAATCCTTTTGGTTGAATACTGTCAATAGAAAGTTGTAGAATTTCACACATGCACAATGTTGCTAATAAACCAGTAAAGTGTAAATACTCGACGTAGAAAACATGTTTAAATAAAAAAAAATATATGTACAGGGTTGCCAAAAAAAACACTCACCCAACAATGTTGTTTTGCTATATCTTTAAAATGAAACGACATAATTTCATAATTTTTTTTAATGTTTATTTGGACATTAAAGTTTTTTTTCCATTACTTATTGAAGATGATATAGGTCCAGTAGGCGCCGCCATTGTTGTTGATCATTTGGACCCTTTTTACCGCATTTTCAATCGTTTTGGCGAGAGCTTCTTGTCGGATATTCTCTTTGAGAGCTTCCAGAGTCTGTGGCTTGTTCTGATAGACACGTGACTTTAAACAACCCCAAAGAAGTCTAAGGCGGTCAAATCGGGAGATCTTGCCGGCCAGTGCAAATCGCCAAAACGAAACATTACGCGACCCGGAAACGCATCCTTCAAAATGTCTATTGTCGCGCGAGCTGTACGTTCGGTTACACCGTCTTCATCAATTTTCGGCAATAAAAACTCGTTGGTCATGGTTCTGTATCGCTCACAAGTCACAGTAACGGCTTTACCCACGGCGTCCTCGATGACACCTCCGGTGTAAATGGCGTAATTGACTTTGAATAAGAGATGAGAAATTCGGATCTTTTTAATGTACCGGTTCATCAGATCTCGCTCTTTTCAAAGATAGGGCTCTTTGAGCCGGTTCAAAAGATCCAGGTGGATCTTTTGCACTGCCGTACTAAAGGGTTATTCAATAGATATATAACAATTTTGTATTTTAATACAAACGCACCCTTAAACTTTGTTGCTGGTCTGTCAATGTCAAAACGTCAGTCAACGTTTAGATATTTATCACGGTGAAGTTTACGAACGAGCAACGTTTGAAAATACTCAAAATTTTAATTTCTTCTGTGTTTAATTTATATACAGAATTGTTATGTCCCTATTAAATAACCCTTAGCTATTTACATAAAAAATTTCAATATGGACACAACAATTTTGAATTTAAATAAAACACAGAGATAATTTCCAAACGTTGCTCGTTCATGAACTTCACCATTATAAAAAATATAAATCTTGACAGACGTTTTGGCATTGACAGACCAGCAAAAAGTTTCAGGGTGCGATTGCATTAAAATACAAAATTGTTATGTACCTATTGGATAACCCTTTACGACAAACCGAAAACTCATTTAAAATAAATTATGTACTTTAATGAAAAATGTCAGAGTTGATTATTTTAAGGGAATGCTGGGTAATGCGGAAAATAATGGGAAACTTGTTTGAAATAATGGTGGCTCTAGTCTCGGATTTGACAACTTCATAATTGAATCTGGGTTAAAAGACTTTTCCTCGAAGACTATTATAGACCTAATTATTCTTAAACTTTTGAAGAATGACTTATTTCTTTAATATCTATCGTTGGAAAAATAATTGAAAAGGTTGCAAAGTAGAAATTAATGATTTTCTTTGATACACATAAAATATTAAAGAAAAATCATTTCGGTTTTCGTGCAGGACGCAGCACACATGACGTAATAGCTCCGTTAAATAAATTAATTAGCTCCTCGTTAGATAAAGGGAACAAATCCCGTGCCGTTTTCGTAGACTTGGCAAAAGCATTCGACTCAATTCTACATGTAAAAATAGTGTTTATTGCATCTGGTATTAGCACCTTTTGGGTTAACTAGATCACCGGCCAGAGGATATATCCCAATATTTTATAATTAATAATACACCGAGCAATAGAGCAACTTTCCATTACGATGTACTTTGGTGACACTTTCCTATTCTTCGCGGAAGTAGCATGTACTATATAATGTATTATCTCATAGTTTGCAAAGACTTCCTATCAAAGATCTGCGATTCATAAAGATCCACGGTCTGTAAAGATTTGCGATTCTATCTTCCATCTTGAATTTTCAATCTTCAAGCGTCAATCCTTAATCTTCAATCGTTAATCTTTAATTTTTAATCTTTAATCTATAATATTTAATATATAATATATAATCTCTAATTTTTAATCTATAATCTTTCATCTTTCATCTTTACTCCTTAATTTTTAATATTTAATTTTCCACCCACCATCCAATATCCTCTATATTCTATCCTCTATTTTCCATCCTCTATCTTCTATCCTCTATCTTCTATCCTCTATCTTCTATCCTCTATCTTCTATCCTCTATCTTCTATCCTCTATCTTCTATCCTCTATCTTCTATCCTCTATCTTCTATCCTCTATCTTCTATCCTCTATCTTCTATCCTCTATCTTCTATCCTCTATCTTCTATCCTCTATCTTCTATCCTCTATCTTCTATTTGCCATCCTTTATCCTCCATCCTCAATATCCCCATACTTCGTCCTCCATACTCCATCATCATCACCTCTCCGCGATTTGTAAAGATCTGCTTCAGACCGCGAACCGTAAAGATCCATGAACCGTAAAGATCCACGAACCGTAAAGATCCCCGATCCGCGAAACGCAAAGATCCGTAAAGAAGTCGTGAAGATCCGCGAACCGCAAAGATCCGTAAAGATCTGTTGAGCCGTCAAGATCTGCGAACCGCAAAGATCCGCGAACCGTAAAGATTCGTGAAGTAGATCTGACTCAGTTGGATCTTCTGCTTGAGCCGGTTCATTGAGCTGGCTCAGATCTGAGTTACCCACCTCTACTTTGAATGGGTGTAATAGCTTTTCGTGAGTGATACGTGGATTCTCAGTGTCCCAGAAGCGCAAATTTTGTTTGTTTACGTATCCGTTCAGATGGAAATGGGCCTCGTCCCTCATGATGAATTTCGACCGAAAATCGTGCACTTTGTCGTATTCCGCGATCTTGAGCAGTATACCGTTCCGTGGCTTGTCGACGCGTATTCTGCCTCTGTTTACTTCACAAATATCGAAACAAAACTGACAGTTGCCGCCATTTGCAAAAGTTATAGCATCTTCCAATAGGGTGATTCCTTTGGGACCGCCCTGTATAATCGCCAAAAAGTTAATTTCATTATTCTTAGATATTTAACCCTAAGAGGGTGTAAGGGGGTTGCATATTTTTAACAGTTTTCAACATATTTTTTAGGTTTGATGAGATATTAGATTGGTGTTTATTTTTTAGACTAACAAATTAAATTACTGTGATCGACCTGAAATTTAAAAAAAAATGTTACCCTGAAATTTTGTGGTTTTACGTTTTAGGACTAGTAAACCTCAAAAAAGCCTAAAAATAAAATGTCCGTCTGTCCGCCGTAGACGCCGTACGCCGTACGCAAAACCGTTTAAAGGTGCGTAGCTCACAAACCCCTTGAGATATTAAGTTGAAATTTTTATGGTAGGTAGAATGGGTAAACCCTTACGAATGGTATCTTTTGGAAGGGTGACTATGTGAGGGGGAAGGAGGGGGGCAGCTTTTTAGATGAAAAAAATTGGTTTCAGGATCTCAGGAACCGCTTATGCTAGGAGGCTGAACGTTGGAACTTAGTACTATGATAGTGGACCCATTTGCAAAAAAATGGTCGATAGGGGTAGAGGGGTGTGCCAAATGAATAACCAGGAGGCTATTTGGAACGTTATTTTTTAGGTTGTCAGTCGCATAGTAACCTAAACCACATCTCAGCATTAAGCACGTTTCGGACTTCTACCCATAAAGTAATAAAGTTGCGCCCAGACTGTTGGCCGATTTTTACCACCAAGTCCTGTAAAGGGGTTGCATAAGTTTTCACAATTCTTATCATCCTTTAGTTCTGATGAGATCTACAACTGATTATTACTTTAACGGACATTTCATGTAATTTTTTATAATTACATAACGACGTAGAATTAGTTTATAACAATTGGCGTAATAACTCTCATGATACTCTGCGACTGACCTAAGGTCAAAATGAGCTCAAGGACTACGTTTACTACATATCTGCTAGCGCTTGAAATTTTTTCTGCGAATTTTTAGCCAGAGCTGCACAGTTCTAGCTAACTACACTATTACTTGTGTTCTCAATCAAAATTGATGAGCAACTGCTGGTTGTTTACAAAGAAAGAAAAAAATTAAAAAAAAACAGATCCATGAAATATACAAAATCCATTGATGGGTGCCATTAAATCTACTTGAATTAGCTGATGAAAGGTAATGATTCAGAACTAAAAAGTTAATCGACGACTTCGAGCTTTTGACTGCAAATGTTCACATTTATGTAAAAAAAATCATAAGTCCAGAATATCGCAGACGTTAAAAATTGCCCATTTTTCACGTGATGCCATCTTTATAACTGAAAAAATCTTTTCTTTATCTTGTAACTTTATCACAAACTTTTAACTAATTCGCTTCAACTGGACAAGATAATTTGCGCAAAACCATTAAAATGAAGCGAAACTTGAAAGTATTGAAGAACTGTGTAACTGAAAGCCGAAGAGAAAATTTACGAAATAATCTAATTTCAGTTTGAATAGTTTTCCAATTTAAGTTCTCTCCGCTAAACTCTGCAGGTGATTTTCGCGTTTGTTGTTCTTACTAATAATTCATCACTGCGGCACAGCAAGATACTGCGATATTTCAAACGAAATAATAACGAAACTTCGACAAGTGCGCAGTATCTTTTATATTCGGTAATGTAATCGAAATAGAAGAAAGAATCTAATACTAATTCATATCCCTTCTGATACAACAAATGTATATCTAAACCACGCATACGTAATTTTCTTTCTAACGAATATTTACTGTAATTTTTCCCATATCCATTAGATACCTGTATTCTTACACACTGCATTGCACTACGAGTACTCGTAGTTCATAAAATATCTAAATTGGCTACCTGGCATATGTATGATACACTCCTGAAGCACACATGTGGTGATAACATCGATATGCAAATATTTGCTAAATTAAAAACGCTTTTGCAATTTATTTGCATACGTGATAGTAGCAATTAGCACAGGTGGAAAGATAAGATACTCCGGTATCTATTCAGTTAGGAAGGAAAAATGCTGTTAGCACGTATACCTGAATAGTACAGTTCTCAAAACTCAATTATTATAGTTTGGTATGGAAGAAAGTGTATGCACTTATTGTTCTATGTACGTATGTTCTTATGAATGGATTGGACGTTTAGAAAGGGTGCAATAGTGTACCATAAATTGTAAAGGTGGAATTTCATTTGATTTAAAGAGTGCATATATTTTGGAGTCCTTGCTGTATTTACCTCGCCCATAGAAAATAAATCCATCGATTCGATAAAGAGAGTTATTGTAATACGGAGCTTGATTGAGAAACTGTATTTTGCTATCCCCTCTGCACCCCACAAATTTTTTTCTTCAAGTATCTCCACTTTTATAGCTACTATTATAACAAATTTCAAGTTTCTAGCTTAAGTCGTTCCAGAGATCTGAGCCGTTGTATTTGAAAGTGGTATAAGTCCATTTTTTCATACATTGAAATATTTAAGGTTTTACGTTTGAAATAATTTAAAAATATTGGTAAACGTTAATATAATTCGGGTGATGTTTTAACACTATAAACCTGTTAAATTTTGTTATGCAATAATAATTATTAAAATTGTTAAAGCTCCAAATGGACTTATATCACTTTCAAAAATAACATATTATTAGAAATAAAAACAAAAGGAAATTTAAGTCCATATTTTTATTGATATTGACTTTATTAAAATGGACTTTTTAATATAAAAAATAGTAATTACAAATATAACTTTTTTTTTCGTCCAGCGGACTTCACTTTCAAAAAAGACGGCTCATATATAGTGGGTTATTCAATAGGTACATAACAATTTTGTATTTTAATATAGACGCACCCTTAGTTTTTTTTGCTGCTCTGTCAATATCAAAATGTCAGTCAAAGCTTACATTTTTATCATGGTGAAGTTCACGAACGAGCGACGTTTGGAAATTATCTCAATTATTCTTTGTTTTATTTAAATACAAAATTTTTATGAACTTATTGAATAACCTTTTATGTATGTACATTTTAAGCTGTTAGTCCCCATTTAAACGAGCCTGTAACAGCTAAATTTATGTAAAGAATTTCAATTTTCTAGTGTTAGGTCGGAGTATTTTGTCTTGCGACAATAAACCTTTTATTTTCACCTTTATTTAATATTTATTTATAAATTTTATTTAAAAAGACGTTGATAAATACTTTATTATTAAAAAATAATAAAGTAAAAATAAAACGTTTGCATACTATAATTTAATTGAATAAAATGAATTTCTGGATTTTTATTCTTTATTATTTTGTTAATTATTTATAACTGGCATTATCGGATTTGTTGATTATTATTATTATTATAAAATTATCGATGATAATTTGAATTAATTGTTTTAAGTTTAAATTTAAATTTAAAACTAAATAAACATTTTTAGATAATTTTATTTTTTCTTGAACAGACGACTTCGATTGCTAGTCAAACTTTATATCGAAGTTCAATGTTTGCAACCTTGAAATGAACAAATAGCAAAGAATTGCCGAATTGATTCTGTTTCTTTCTGCACAACTGTCAGATTTTATTGTGAGATATGCCTTAATGCGAATTAAGAAGAAATGTGTATCTCTAGCATCCAGGGAACAGAAAATCGTTGCCAAATTTGTTTATAAGATAATAATAAGAAAACCACTCAATAAATAAAAACAAAAAAAAACACAGAAAAATTATAATAATAAAAAATAAATAAATTTAAAGAAAAAAAATAAATAAAAAAGAGAAGAGAAAAATAAAAATAAATAATAAAAGAGTGAAAAAAAAAATAAAAGAGTAAAAAAAATAATAAAAGAGTAAAAAAAATAATAAAAGAGTAAAAAAAATAATAAAAGAGTAAAAAAAATAATAAAAGAGTAAAAAAAATAATAAAAGAGTAAAAAAAATAATAAAAGAGTAAAAAAAATAATAAAAGAGTAAAAAAAATAATAAAAGAGTAAAAAAAATAATAAAAGAGTAAAAAAAATAATTTAAGAGTAAAAAAAATAATAAAAGATTAAAAAAAATAATAAAAGAGTAAAAAAAATAATAAAAGAGTAAAAAAAATAATAAAAGAATAAAAAAAATAATAAAAGAGTAAAAAAAATAATAAAAGAGTAAACTTCTGAAGAACGGTGGAAACTGTGTCGTGGAAATACTGCACAAAATGATATGTAAAATTTGGACAGAGGAAAATATACACGACGATTGGCGAAAAAGCATTATATGTCCAATTTGTAAGAAAGGAGACAAACTCTGCTGTGAGAACTACAGAAAAATATCATTGTTGTGTACGTCCTACAAAATACTGACAAAAATAATTGAACGTCGTCTTAAGCCCTATACTAACGAAACAATTGGCGAATATCAAGGTGGATTCAGAACCGGACGATCTACAACAGACCAGATATTCTCGGTGAAACAGGTGCTTGAAAAATGCTGGGAATATGACACAGATGTACACTAAATCTTCGTAGATTTTAAACAAGCATATGATAGTATCGACAGGAGGGTACTGTACCAAATCATGCTTGATTTTGGAATTCCACCAAACTAACGAGACTAACGAGACTCACAATGACGAACACTGAATCCCAAGTAAGAATACAAACCGATTCCACAACCAGCTTTCGAACGGAATGTGGTTGAAAGTAGGGGCCCGACTTGGGCTGTCGCGCCATTGATGATGATGAGAAAAATAAGAAAATAGTAAAAAAAATAATAAAAGAGTAAAAAATAATAATAAAAGAGTAAAAAATAATAATAAAAGAGTAAAAAATAATAATAAAAGAGTAAAAAATAATAATAAAAGAGTAAAAAATAATAATAAAAGAGTAAAAAATAATAATAAAAGAGTAAAAAAAAAAAATAAATAAAAAAAAAAAAAATAATAATAAAAGAGTAAAAAAAAAAATAAATAAAAAAAAAAATAAATAAAAAAAAAAATAAATAAAAAAAAAAAAAAAAAAATAAAAAAAAAAAAAAATATAAAGAAAAGGAGAAAAAAGTAGAAAAAATCGGCCACAGTCTGGGCGCAACTTTATTATTTTATGGGTAGAAGTCCGAAATGTGTTTAATGCAGAAATGTGGTGTAGGTTACTATGCCACTGATAACCTAAAAAATAACGTACCTGGTTATTCGTTAGGTTGTCAGTCCCATAGTCACCTACACCGCATCTCAGCATTAAACACGTTTCGGACTTCTATCCATAAAATAATAAAGTTGCGTCGAGACTATTGGCCGATTTTTTTTTAGTTTTATTTACTCTAGTAGCACATCTGCATATAGGTACTAAGTTTCAACTTTCTAGCATAAGCCGTTTCTGAGATATGAAAAACAACCCCCACCCGCGTATCTTGCTACCGCTATCAAAAATTTATTGGGATGTCTCTACAGTAGCTCTATACAGTTTTGAATTTTTTAGCTTTCTATCCTTTGTGGCTTTTGAGAAATAAAAATCAGATTTTTTTCATTTCCACCCCCTCCCACCATCACTCCCTGCACCCACACCCTCCCACCATCACTCCCTGCACCCACACCCCCCCAACATCACTCTCTGCACCCACACCCTCCCACCATCACTCCCTGCACCCACACCCTCCCACCATCACTCCCTGCACCCACACCCTCAACTTTTTTTCTCCGCTAGAGGTCTACTGGTTCTAACTCCTGTAAAATGTTCAAGATCATATCTGATACGGTTCTTGAGATATAAAAATTTAATTTTTTGAAAACGACTGTCCCCCCACTTCCGCGCTTCACCCTCCACCCACAAAAATTTTACATTCAGTAGATTCCACTGGTAATTCTATATACAGAAACCAAATGTTATCTTCCTGGCACAATTGAGTCGGAAGTTATTGTAATTCAGAGTTTTTCATCCCCTATACCTCACCATCCCCCATAAATATGTTAGCCCTTTTCTAATCTCCTAGTATCTCTTAAGGGGTTAGGCCACTCAAGAGACTGAAAAAATAGGCCGTTTTGGGGATTTTTTTTCAGAAAAACTACAAAATAAATCGAGATTACAAAAATGGGTGTTTATAATACATATTATTGACTATGTGCAGTAATTTTTTTGAAGCGATTAAATTCAAAATGGCGGCTGTGCATCGTTTTTGCGATAACGGCTCCGTTTTTGCAGGGTCCACGGCCGGACAGACAGCGCTTGTAATTTTTGAATTATAATAAACCAATGAATTTTTTTCGATTATATATAACAACAGCTACAAGGGTGCGTAGGATTTTTTCGATATATTGATTTTTGGCCAAATGGCGCACTTCTAAAGTGAAAAGTGTAAAATTTGTCTAAAAAATCGTCAGAAAATTGTTAATAACAAATGAACTGTGCAATATAAAAAAAAATCCTACGTACTCTGATGGACAATTTCGTTTTAAAGATATATTCAAAATTTCAAGTGAATCAGTTGAAAATTGTCTGAGTTATGTTTCCGGCCAGCTTGAAAAATGTAGTATTGAGATAAACGCGTTTGAAGTTTTAAGTAGTAGAAAATCATGAATAATTTTGCAGGCGGCCTTGTACTAAAATTCGAAAACCGAGTCCTTAGAGACTTTTTTCGGCCATAATCTTTTGGGACATCATTTTTGAAGTCCTAATGGACCATTTAAAAAAAAAATCGATTTTTTGAAAACTCTAGAGTCGCCTAACCCCTTAAGACAACTACAAAGTTTCAGCCATCTGACATCAATCGTTCAGGAGATATGGATTTTAGAATGTTTCAATCCCAGCTTTCAAGCGTTTTTCAAGCATTGTAACCCACCACCCCCCGCCCCCCCCTCCTCCTACTCATACACCCCTCGACCACTATATAACATTTTTTTTGCAAATGGGTCCACTATCGTAGTACTACATAAGTTTCAACTTTCAGCCTTCTAGCATAAGCGGTTCCTGAGATCTAGAAACCAAAATTTTTCATCTTTCATAGTAGTTATTAAAAAATAATAAAGTAAAAATAAAAAATTAAATTAAAGAAAAAATATAATACAACATAAAAAAATAAATGAAAAATAAAATTGCGAATTGTTTATCACATTACGAAAAGGCCTCGGCAGCTAATTGTCCAGGTTTACTTACACTGAGCTGTCCAATTGTTTATCATATGTAGTCTAAGGAAATCAAATTTATTGGAAGCAGTTATGTAAGAACTAAAGACGTAGTTTCATAATTGTGAAGCCTGACTCTGTCCCAATATAAACGGCACGAACTTTCCTAAATGTCAACTTTTTTTTTTCCGAGTTGTGACCGAAACTAAACACTAGCTACCTATGTTGATAATTTTTTTCCGAAAGGACATACAACGGTTTAGCTCTGGTCATTTAAACATTACTGGGGAAGCTGCAACTAAAATAAACACACATAAAACACCACATCCCATGCAGTACTTGTAACAGCCATTCCAATAAAAATGTCCCTTTTCTGTCCTAATCGAGAATCACTTCATTAAAATCCCATTTATTGACAGCGACCTGTTCAAATTCTCTTTAATGTCCTTTTCCATTTCTGTCATTTCTTCCTGGTTCCTTTCTATTTAACGAATACAACTATATCGATTTTCTTTTCTTTTATTTATTTTAACACGTTTTTTTTTCTTCACTTTCAGATATGTCAATATCTCCGACACCATCACCTAAAAACCTGCGAATATGTTTGGTCGGAACGGTCGTAGACGATAAAGAAACTCTCGAGGCGGCAAAAACTTTTGGCGTCCCGATCGTAACATCGGAAACAGGACTCGAAATTGTTTCCGATTCGGGGTGGACCACATATTTCATTACGAACGACTTTGAAAGTCCAGCGTTCGAGGCAATACATAAAAGTGAACATAGGTTTGTAACATTTATAACTTCTTTTTTTTGTGTGGAACATAGTGTGGTTAGCGTGTACGGGAATTTGCTGTAAGGAGAAAAGGACATCCTATAAGGAACTAGGGCACGGAAATTGCTTTGATTACTTTAATGATGGACGAAATTGAATTTGGTGTACTCCATTAGGAACGACTTATTTTACACTTTTGTGTCGATTTAGTGTTGAATCGGAAAAAATTGAGCGAAAGGTTCCACGAATTATTATTATTATTATTATTATATTTTAATAAGAGGTATATAAATACACACAATTATTCTTAAGCACTAGCTATCAGCTTAAAATTATTATTAATTTTTCGTATGAGTACGATGATACTTGTTAAATATCTGCTGGCACCTGATGTATTAGCGGTGGCGTAGCCAAGAGGATTCAGGATGATTAGAATCCCCTCCCAACATATTCAAGTGATAGGTAGCAGTTAATTCCAAAACTTTTGTGTTTTTCTTGAAGGACAAACACCTTTGTTTTTTCAAGTATTTGGGATTCAGAGTGCTTCAAACGAAGTTCATCTAATTGTCGCCTTCAAGTCACCGCTTTATCTTCTGCGTTTGAGTGTTATATTACGTAGCTTTTAGGATCAATCAATAAAGTAAAGTAAAACAAAACGAGGTGAAATTGTTTCAAAATTAAATTCACTGCTGCTTTTTTATACAGGGTGTTTGGTACTCCGTGTGCCACCTTGTAAGTGATTATTCCTTGATATATTTGGAGAAAAAAATGTTCTACAGGGTGGGTCAATTTTCAATATCAGTGGAGATACAAGGTGGTTAAGAAAATTGCTTCCTCACTCACTTAAAACATTATATCTTGAAAACGAAAATTCACAAGGCAAAGTGTTATAACTCGTTTTTTACGGAATCGAATTACCTTGATGTAACAGTCTAAATTGTAACTGCACCCAATCTTGAGATATTTACTCGAAAACACAAATTTTTGCTACGTCAACCCTAAAAATTCAGTGATCAATGTAGTTTTTCTCAGAAAACCCCATTATAAAAATGTCATTTTAATTTAATTTTTTTATGAACCGTATTATTACCTACACAGTAAATTTTTTTTAACTGGATTTCACTAAAACTTAACTAGAGTAGAACTCCTAACCTTTCTAGTTAAGAATCTAGTTAAATTTGTTCAACTGAAAATCCAGTACATTCTTTTCACTGAATTTTCAGTTGATTATACTGATTTCTCGTACTCGTAACTAGATCGCTCTGGTTTTAAATTGTATTGAATTTCTAGTTAATTTAACTGTATTATTCACTGAAAATTCAGTATATTTACTGGAATTTTGTTGAATACCAAACATTATTAATCTGAAAATGATTAAAAGTTGAAGTTGTCGTGATCCAATAAAAATGAATCTTATCAAAAAAATTAAATTTATTCTCTCTCAAATGAAAAGTTTATAAAAAGTATTATAATAAAAAAACATTATTCTTTCATTAAAAAATCATTGAAAAATATTTCTTAACTTCCTACAATATTTTTTTATTGAATAAAGTAACCACTCCAAGTGGATTCACGTTATTAATTTTGTAAATATAGCAGTCAAAAAAATCATAAAATTTTGTCAACATTTTGTTGTATTTGATATTGAACACATACATTACATAGCACATCAAAAGCTTCAAGCACATTATCGCCGATATCAAGGAACTGGCCATCTATTGCCAGGAAATAGTGCCCATCGCTTAGTACTTCCTCTGCCTTACATAGAAGGTAAGGCTGTTGCTCCTTAATGTTGAAAATGGCGTTCTCGATATGATCTTCAAGCTAGCAAATAAAAAATAATTTTAATGAAATGTGATTGATAATATTTTGGATTAGCTATTACATCAATCCATCGCAGCAGAGGAGCTAATAAATTTTTCTGGTTTGTTTTCTCCCAATTTTGTACATCTGAAGATATTTGGCCATAGCTTCGCTTTAATTGCCTGTTGGGCAATTGACTTAAGATATACGAAAAAATCATTATCGTATCTGAAAATAAATAATAAATCGAAACTATAAAACAAACGAAAAATAGGTATAGTTAAATTATATATATATAAAAAATATTTTGCTCAAGAAAAGTTCAAACTTTATAAAAATATATAATTGTACGAAGCACATACCATTTGGAATACAGCTTTTCAAATTTTCATTTAAAGCAAGAATTTTTTGGGATTGCCTATTTAATTGGTTAATGTCACCTCCGTTGACTTGCAGTCTTTCGTAATCAGCTTTAATCTGATAAAAAGTAAGTTTTGAGAAATTTTCGTGAATTGTTAATTGAAAAATAATATACCAATGCTCCTTTGTAGCTCATTATATCAGGAATCAGGAATACTTGTTAAAGAACGAAGTTCAATGAAGGCACTATTTACTGTGGACTCAATGTTTTTTTCATCAACACCTCTTCTCGGAATTGGCTCTGTGCCAGAAATATTAGGCTCATAATTTTCAAAACTAAATTCACTCGAAATTCGAGAGGAATTTGTATTTTGCGGGCTATGCTTCTGAAGAGTGTGCTTAGAAAAAGATTTGAATGATGAAAAAATATAGTTGCAACTATTTTCACAGCACACCATATTAATTTTCGTGTCACTTTTATTGAATGGAACATTATGATTTTTAATTAAATGTTCTTTTAAGTTCCTCAGAAATCCATCAACGGATACACCGCAAATAAAACAAATCATTTTAAAACGAAATTTCACAATAAGTAAAACACAAAAAAATTATAAACACTTTCACCTTTTAACAGCACAGCTACCTCCGCATCGATACCATTTGATTTTAAGTAATTATAAAAACAATCCACATCCATTGCGACCGTCTGTACGAAAATCTTACGTCGACTGACTTTAAACAAACAAAGAACAAATGAACGATAACTTCTTTTCGGTAATTTCTAATGAAAAATAGTTGAAATCGACTGAAATTCAAGCGAAATTTAAATGTAAAGCAGATGGCTTCCACTAGATATTCCATGAAATTCACTGCAAATCTAGTTATTGGTTTCATATGATGTCAATCGATTACTTTTCTAGTTAATGAAAACAGAAGCTCAATAAAATTGAAATTTCCAGTTAAAAAAAATTGCTTTCTAGTTAATTTTTAATTTTACTAGACAATACTAGTTAAAATTCATAGAATATCAGTTTTTTTTAGAGAAAAGAATTGGAATTTTAGTATTTATTCCTAACTAGATATCATTCTAGTTCAATTTAACTAGATTATTTTTTACTGTGTACAAAATCTGCATACATATGTATGAGTTACGATTAACATTTTGGAAGTAATAGGTAAAAATACATATCGCATAAAAATTAAATATTTAAAAAGTCAGTGCCATGAAGTGGACCTCGTTTAAAAACCGGTTTAAATTGTCGGTAGTACTGAAGTATTTTTATTGCCCATTTATTACTATTTGAAGTATGGAGGAAATCAATGAAATGTAAGTGAGTTTCAACATAATTGATGCTATTACCTGGATGTGGTACACTCAGAGAAAAATCTTGGTAGCATTGCCAAAAATTCAGTTCAATTCGACAAAACTACGGTCAATATACGTCCAACAAAATACTTTATCGTATTGACAAATTTCATATATTTGAAGAATTTGTTGAATTGAGAAAAAATTGTTCAGTAAGTTTTTGTATTTATGACAAAAATAAATTATCAAATCAACAATTTTTTTGTATTTGTAACAAAAGAATATTATCAAATACACCAATTACTTTATTCAAGATGAAAGTGTTTTGTTGTTTATTTTGTTAAATTGAATATGGTTTATTGAATACGCTCACGTTTGTATGGTGCTATACGGTTTCCAGTCTTGCTTTCAGTTTTGCTCCCGTTGCTTCCGTTACTCCCGTTGCACCCGTTTCTCCTGTTGTGCCCGTTGCTCCGTTTGGTCCTGTTGCTTTGTTGCTCCCGTTTCTCCCGTTACGCCCCGTTGGTTACATTACTCCCGTTACTTCCGTTGCTTCCGTTGTTCGATTTTGTCAGACGTGGGCACTTATATATCGTAACCACATGAACTATCGCTAAACTATGGTATATGAAACACACTCATTAGTCGTGCGCCACGTATTCTTGAATAGTTTTACTAAATAGAAACCTTTGCGGCTGTGCGCTCAACAAATCAACAAAGATCGGGTTCTACCAATAAATGTTTTGTTTTTAGATGTTTTCTAAAACTATTGAGATTTCCGAAAGCTTCTGTGCATGATTCTTCACAACATTCAAAAGTAATATCAGAACGCAACGAATGAAAAAGTTTTAAATGGGCCACCAATGCCTTAACAGAGGAAAGGCTAATTTTGCATAAAAAACATTTCATATTAAATCTTAGAAATTAAATTGAATTAAAACTAGAAGAAACTTTATCGTTTCGAATGGGTGCAGTTATACCGAATGTAATGGTACGTCTGAAAAATATTGTTTTAAACTTTCCTAAATTCTTTAAATAAATAAACAATTTGAAAAACTTACCTTCCAGATGACAATAAGACCATGTATCAAGTTCCAGATATTTTATGAAGTAAATTTAACTTAATTTCCACTGTACAAAGGCCACTATCACATTTAACAAGTCAGTCACGAATGTCGCAATCGAACTAGAACTATGCGCACTACGATTCCCACACCAATGTGTGGTATGGAATCGTGTTAATCTTTCTTACAAAAATTTTTGTTGATTTAATAAATAGTTTTGTGAATATAACAAAATCTTGCAGTTTACTTTTGATCACTATGACAAAATTTTTATCAGAAGCCGTTTCTTCCAATACAACAAAAAATTTGTTAATTTGATAGAAATATTGATCAATATGAAAGAAAATTTTGTCATTTCGATAATACATGTTTTGTTAAAACAACGAACTGGAATTTCGCTGAATTTTTATCAATTCGACAAAAATTTATCAAACTGAATAATTTTTATTTGTTATGCTGACATGTTGTTATCATTATGACAAAACTGCACTGTTGAAATTCAACAAATACTTTTTGTCAATGTTACCAAGGATTTTTCTTTGAGTGTAGGTAATACTGGGTGCGGTACTTTGCCTTTTTTTAATGCGGTACCTTACAAAATAAAAAGCCTATAAAAGCAAAACTACCTTCATATTTTAATCAGTTTTAGTTACGTTGCTAAAATAAGAAGGTGTCAGTAGAAATTAAAAAAATAATTTCAAAATGCCTGAGTACTTCAACGGAGAATATGGGGACATTGTGTTCATTTATGGAGAGTGTCACGGAAATGCACGAGCCGCGCGAGCGCTTTACCATCAGAGACATCCTCATCGACGGACACCTAGCAGGAGAGTATTTCAAGACGTTTAGAGGAGAATTGGTTAAACTGGCAGCGTTAGAACAAGCAGAGTAAATGCAAATCCTGCGCCGATAATCGATGAAAGAACACTGCTAGCAGTTGAAAATGATCCATCAATCAGTATCCGACGTTTGGCATCGCAGTTTAACATCTCTACTTGGAAAGTTTGGAGTATTTTAAAAGTAGAACGCTTCCATGCCTACCATCACACACCAGTAGAGGAGCTGCTACCTATTGATTTGCCCAAAAGGATGGAGTTTTGCAATTGGCTCCTTGAACGACAAATAGATGACGACAATTTTTTCAACAATATTCTGTGGACGGATGAGTCCCAATTTACCAGAGACGGTATCAAAAACTTCCACAACCTACATACGTGGGCTGAGAGCAATCCACACACAAGAAGAGCGGCATCATTTCAGCACAGATTCAGCGTCAATTTATGGGCAGGTGTGATTGGTGACGATTTACTTGGACCTATTAGGCTTCCGCCTACTCTAAATAGCTCCAATTACTTACATTTTTTAACAAATGATCTACAGGACTTGTTGGATGATATTCCACTTTTACGTTTGGCTTCCATGTTTTACCAACTCCAAGGCCTCCGTTCACAACAATTGATGGAAATTGAACAATTTGATAGTTTCAGACCAAACGTACGACTTGAAGCAGGATCACTCGCCGATAAAATTGATTTTGCTTTTATTTGCTCTACTTGTCTTTGGTACGACATTTTAGGTCGAGTAAACATAGCATCCAAAGCATTGCAATCAATAAAATCGAATGTTGAAACTGTATTATTATCGCTTGAAAGTGTGATGGACTTTTTGTCGTCATATAAAGAATATGGGTGCCAAAAGATACTCAGTGAAGCAACAGAAATTTGCGAACATATTTCATTTGAACCCAAATTTGATGACCAAAAACGTCCAGCGGCGGGCCGAATAAATGTATCAAATGCAGAGAATTTTCGCGCAAACGTTTTCGTACCAATTATCGAATCTGCGATAAATTCAATTACTGACCGTTTCAATGCACTGAAGAAGCACAACGAATTCAATTACTGACCGTTTCAATGCACTGAAGAAGCACAACGAATTATTTTTATTTTTATATGATTTCATAAACTACGAAGCAAACAGAATTAACGGAAGCTTGCTGGAATCGTGTCAAAAGTTTGAAGCTGCTCTTCAACATGAAAGAAAATCAGATATTGATGGTAACGATCTATTCATGGAGTTTGCAATGATTTCTACTTTAGTCAAAAATGATAAAATTGTTCATTCGATCGATATACTAAATGCCATTCAAACGCGAGGCATGGAGAATTTAGTTCCCAACGCAATCATTGCTTTTCACGTTTTGTTAACAATTCCAGTTTTGGTGGCATCGGGAGAACGCTCAATTTCAAAGCTGAAGCTGATCAAAACATATCTTCGAAATGCAATGCATCAAAATAGAAAATTATCCATCATCTCAATCGAAAAAGAAATCGCAAACTTAATTGATTATGATGATATAATAAATAAATTTGCAACTTCTAAAGCACGAAAGAAGATAATTGTTTAAAAGTGCATCGCTATATCGTTATTTTTTGCCTTTTAAATAAATTTCGATAGATAACCGCTTTTAGAAATCAGTATGTTTTATTTCACAATTCTTTACAAATTTAAGGGGCGCCACTGAAAATCTGCACCAGGGCGCCAAAGGCTCACGGGGAGGCACTGCATATCACCAAAAAAAAATTACTACGCTTGAAGTATCAAAATAACATGCAAAATGCGTAATTTTATACACAATGATCAATTTTACACATTAAATGGGGAAAATTTCATGCGGTGTTGCAATATTACTACCCAGTCAGTAAATTTATGAATTTAATGTGTAAAAATACGCAGTTTTAAGAATTACGCCCAATTTTGTTAAATTTAATGAAAATTCGTAAATTTACTACAATCCAATCCCATTCTCGAAAATTACTTGTCGCCAAGCAGATTCGAACCTGGTACCAGGTGCACCGAAGGCAAGTGCTCTAGCCACTAAGCCTCCCAGACTACTATTTTACTGCTTTAAGGATAGTAATTTTCACAAAATTGTTTACTCTGTACTTTTTTATATTACTAATTTAATATTTTGTTATTGTTTTCATATTTCTGTATAATTTTCATCTTATATTATTCTTTTATTTACTTTATATTTCGTTCTTAATTTTCTATTTCTGCTTTATTTCTGTGTGATTATTTTTTTTTTTATTCCTTATTTCCGTTTTTTCCTTTTGTTTTTATTTTTTCCCATTTGCTTAATTACATTGTATGCCACGATGTCAAATATTTGATTTCTTCTCTGGCAAATGCTGTCAGATAGTGTAATCGTAAAATTTTTATTTGCCACATACACAAAGCCCATTTTGACGAAGAAAATTTGACAGGACTTTTCGTCAAATTTTTTTAGTCAAATATTTGACAGCATTGCATACAGTCTAATGTGTAAGTACTAGGTTTGTGATAATTTATTGATATTTACCTTCTAACAATTTTTTTCATGACTACTTGTCTAATGCGATAGTTTAAATTCGACCATGTTTGTTTAAAACCAATCGTTTTTTGAAGAGCAGTAAGTAGAGAGAAGGCATATACCACACCAAGTTTAATGGATAATTAAAGAAATACCACGTAAGGCCAGTTTTGTTCTTTAGATATTTGGATGATATTCTGGAACTCGTGCACACAAAACGCGTGATGATCATAACAGTGCGTTTTATTAAATTCCAAATTGGCAATTTTGTGCCAAAATAGAAGAGAAGTATGCTTTGTTCAGAAAGTTATTTCTTAGATATCTGCCGCAAGCAAAAGTAGCGATAAACTTTCCCTCAAATCAAATTTTTGAAGCATACAGCATAGAATTAATTTTGAAAATTAATTACGTAATTTTTGCAAGTATATATGGTTTTTTTTTACTTTTTTTATTCATTGTTTAAACAATAAACGATTTCACGTTGCAGGAAAGTAAAGCAAAAGAAACGAATCTGTTTCGAAGTATTTTTGTTTTATTAAAAAGTTAATATCTCTGTAGAGATTCGAAGAAAATTAAATAAAGAAAACGAGAAAAAAGAAAAATTCGCTTATCTTGGGAATTAATTTTATGATCTCCCCCTTATGATAAATCTCTTAATCCCAGTTTGAGGCATTGCAAATTCTACTGCTGATTTCAAAATTTCTTCGGGCTTATTCTATTTTTATAAGAATGTTGTGGCGTCAAGAAAAGTAGAATGTTTTGATTATTAGATTGTTGGTGGTGGGTTTTTCCTTTACGCGTGTTTATTGTAGCTTATGGGAATTTATTTAAAATCGAATCACAAGAACGAAGTAATCTCGAAGTGCGTGTGTAGCTATCTTTTCACTTTTTTTACCCCGTTCCCTGCCATATAATGACCTGATCTGATACAAGGTGTTAAATCGACTGACTACAGTATTTCTGCCATTCATTAAAATTTAATTGATAGAAACCGAGTGTCGTCCTTCGTGTACACGAATTGACTTTATCCTTCTGGTGGATAAAGGAATTTCTCTCGTTAGACGAGGCTCGAAGCGTGTTTAATCGCTTTCGCTTCATCGATTTCGAGTCAAAGTACGGCTAAATTTGCGGGCAAATGTGGCTCTTTCTACAACCTTGACTGAAAGTCTCATCAAAAGAGCAAGGTTAACCCTTGATGTTTCGAGTATTTGTAGAATTTCTTTTCGCATCCGATTTGTGGTGGAAGGTTGTAATTTAGCTTTGAAGATAGTATTAACCACATAGGAAAAAAAATCGTAGAGAAATTCGTCTGCATCGTGAAACTTCTTGCAGAGTATATTTCTTTTTAAAATGTTCTAATATGTCTGAATACTTTTGGCGATGTTTCGACTTGAATTTAATTACTACAGATTTATCTTTTTGCACAATAATTGGATTAGTCGAGAAAGCGCAGCAGAATCTATTCTGGAAAAAAAAGTATTGTTTGATTCGAGTAGAAAAATGTTTTGTTGCTTAAATGTTTTTGCCATTTAAGTTTTCATTATCCATCAGAATGCAAATGGAAAAGTTCAAAAATTAAAGTTATGTAGGTGTTATTGGCATAAACATTTATTAATTAATTCAAAATTTTTAATAATTTTGACATTTTGACAGTGATTTGTCAAAATGTCAAAATTTATACAAAACAAATTAATTATTTATTATGACAACACACTCCGTTAGAACTGGGTGAGTAGTTAGACAAGTGGTTCTTAATTACTCCGTAGGCCTCTTAAAGAAGAATATGATTTTACACAGTGCAGTCTTGAAAATATAAATCTAAAAATTTTCTATTAATAAAATATCTATTAGGTTGTTGCAGATGAAATCTCGTTTTTCGCTATGAAGTGAAGTTAGTTGCGATTTTCATGTCTCAAACTGCCGCTAGGTGGAACTAGTGGTATTGGGTAATGAAGTATAAATACCTCTACATTTACTCATGGAATCATTTCAGTTTTGGACTTCATTGTGATTAGACAGAAAAAAAATGGGTTTGAGTCAAAAACGGGTACTTTTCCTTTACGAGTTTAAACTTGACCATATCGCAACGGAGGGAACCGAAAACATCAACAGGGCATTTGGAGCTGACACGGTAAACAAACGAACCATACAGCGGTGGTTCGAAAAATTCCGATCAGGAGATATGATCCTTCAAAGTGAGCCACGTGGTAGCCCAGGACCTTGTTGTTTGGTGTTGGGGAAGACACGCAGCAAAGCAGCGCATCTTGAGCATTCAGGCCAACATGGCCTATTTTACTCGAATCCCCCAGTCTCTACCCGAACTTTTTCGTCCTCCTCACGAATTTCAAGAGCTCAGATAGGGAGCGCGATCGGAGTTCTTCCATCCTCATAACATAAACGCCGTATACGTGCACTCTCGCAAACGAGTAAGCTGGACACTCGAGAAGGAAATGTTACATTGTGTCGTCGTTCTCGTCGCAAGCAGTGCACATGGGGTCGTCAATGATTCTCAATCTGACCAGGTGTATGCCACACGAGTTATGCTTTGTGAGGACACCAACTATACTACCATAATCCTTTCTGCTCAATTTGAGAAGAAAAGCAGCGGTTCGTCCACTTGGTCCCTCCACAAGGTTTCTGGTCTGCCGCATTCCCGGAAGAAGCCGCCATCTCTCAATGTGTGATTTACTCAGCAATGGCAGCCCTAAAAGAGGCAACTGGCACACCGAAAACCGGTTCTGGTCCGACCGTGGCTGACTCCGACTCCTGACTCATTTGCTAATGCATCAGCTATTTCATTGCCATTTACACCCTGGTGGCCTGGAACCCATATGAGCTTTAATTAATTGCCAACAGAATTCAGCCGTTCTTTACACTCACGTATCATCTTCGAAAAGACGATTGGATTATCTAGGAATTGTAGAGCGCTCTGACTGTAGCTGCACATGCAGATCATCCTGCCTCTCCATCTTCCCTCTATAATCCATTCTACTGCCTTAAGGATCGCATAAACTTCAGCTTGAAATACCGAAGAATGTTTTCCTAGTGCGAAAGAGTACTTGAGATCTTCAGTCTGCAGCTCCCGACCCATGTTAAGAATATATCAGTAAATCCGCTAAGCAGTGCGGACTCGTTTTCCCACTCCTCCCTACTCGGGATCTCCACCTGATATTTCCTTTTGAGCATACAGGTCGAAGGCATAGCATCCGAAGGCATATCGAAGAAGGTGTTCCCAGACAATCTTCGAGCCATTTCTCCATGACCCGCGCAATGCTCTTTTCTTCACAGGCCTTATCTCATTAGTCTGTGTGTAGCTCTCATTGTTTCTGTCTGAACAACAATGTCAAGCGGTGGCAGATTGAGCAGTGCATCGAGTGCCGCACCCGGTATGGTACGCAAGGCACCGATGTAGACTGTCCTCTGTAGTTTAGCGAGACTAGCTCTAATGTATGCGCATTTGGACTGACTCCACCAAACCACTGATGCATAGATTAGGATGGGTCTTATAATGGCTGTATATAGCCAATATACCATTGAAGGCCTACGACCCCATGTTCTTCCAAAAGCTCTCCGGCACTGCCAGAATGTTACTAGCGCACGGTTCGCTTTTGTATCTTTATATCCCAGGACCTTAGATCGACAACGAATTTACTAGTGGAATCTGACTCACGCAAAACTGTAAGGGACATTGCAGAGAAATTGGGCGTTTCCCGGCACTTGCAACAACTTGGAAAAATCAAAAAGCTTGATAAGTGGGTTCCGCATGAGCTTACTGAGCAAAACATGACGCGTCGACTGGAAATTTTCAGTTCCCTGCTCTTCCGGAAGAGAAACGATCCGTTTTTGAACAGAATAGTGATATGTGATGAAAAGTGGATACTGTACAACAACAATCGTCGCCGATCGGCAAAATGGCTGGATTCTGATGAGACTCCAAAACACATGCCGAAACCAGGTCTCCATCCGAAGAAGATAATGGTGACTGTTTGGTGGTCTGCAACTGGAGTTATTCACTATTCCTTTTGCAGCGCAGTGAAACCATTAATGCAGAGAAGTATTGCACCCAACTCCATCGAGCATTTGAAATTTTGACATTGAGAAATTGAACACGCAATTTCTGATGCATTTCATCAAATGCATCAGAAATTGCGTGTTCAACGGCCTAGATTGGTCAACAGAGATGGAGTTATACTGCTTCATGACAACGTACGGCCTCATGTTTCAAGAACAACGGTCAAAAAATTAAACGAGTTGCAGTATGAGACTCTTCCTCATCCACCATACTCACCTCATCCACCATACTCACCTCATCTACCATACTCACCTCATCCACCATACTCACCTCATCCACCATACTCACCTCACCTTACCGACTACCTCTTTTTTTTTTTTTTTAAACATTTGGACATTTTTTGGCGAACAAATAATTCGATAATGAAGCAGCCATCAAAAATGGCTTCGATGAATTTCTTCGCTCTAGAAAGTCGGACTTCTACGAAACTGGCATAAATGCACTTGTATCTAGTTGGGAGAAGTGTATTGCATGTGCTGGTGTCTATTTTGATTAATAAAATTATATTTTATAAAAGTTGCAGTGGTTTGAAATTGCACTATCAAAAACGACATTTCATCTGCAATAACCTGATAGAAGTTGTATAAGCAAAACATCAAGAAAGTGCAAGGACAAGAGATTACCTTATTGAAAAAAAAGAAATACAAAATTAATTATAATTTAAAATACTGAAAAAATCAAGGTTTCAAATTTTATCTTTAAATCCGGTCAAGAAATATATTTTTTCTTCACAAAACACCTGAGAACGGAAAAGGTACGTACCCGTACATTGAAAATGTGGTTTATTGCACATTGTTATTATGTCCGAGAAGGTGAGCAATGACCGCCACGAGACCTTGTTTTTCTACGCGTTATGCGAAATTTCACAATTTTACTACCGGCTCTTCTAGTGCTTGAACACGGGGGCATCATTTTCGCGTGATTCTATTATTCATCTGAACTAGACTTTTAAGATACGATTGGGAGTAATTAAAAGTTTCATCAGCTTATGTCGGCGGCGGTCTTCTGTATAGTAGCCATGCAATTTTTTTCATCTTCTAGACTGGAAATACAAATTTTATTTATGATTGCCAGGTTGAAAATTTCAAAATTAGCAATTATGACGGATCACAAGAGGAGCACACTCTTCTTCAAATTAGGACCGACAAAAAAAAAATAAAGAAAACAATAACAAATATAACAAAATCGTGTTAATTTTATTCAAACTGATTATGCAATTAAATTTTAAATAGCTCAACTCATCTCATTTGAATGGTTGGTGGTGACATAGAAAGAAAGGGTTTGGACAGTCGAGTGAATCGGACGAGTAGCAAATTACTTTTGATAGTGTGATTTGTGTTTTATTCATGAGTTTGTTAGATGGAAAGAACAGCTCTTCAAAATAATGGTCTGTTTCAGATTCTAGTCCGCTTTTTATCTGGTTTCGACCAGTTCATTCCGCCAGATTGTGCTAGTTGTGTCCACAATTTATCGATCATGTTCCGTAAATTTACTCCAATTATGGTCTATTTAAATTTTCGATTTATAGTTTCGAGTAGAATACACCATTGTAATGAGATTGCAATGTAACGCGACTTTGTCGCGTGTCGTGTTTGTTATTTTTGGACAATTTTCCTTATAGGCGGGCCTATTGTTCGTCTCAATCTATTCTTAGTTTAAACGCTATTTATAAAAATTTTTGCGCCAAGGGGGGTTGAACGTGTAGTTTTTAGGGGGTGCCAATATGAATTTGCAAAAAAAAAACTTTGCTCCCTCCCGTCGTCTTCATTACACACATTCTATTTAAATATTCTGTCGTATTCTTGACTTCTGGCTTGAACAATAATAGAGTTCTTCCGAGATTTTTGTCCGATTTTATTTTTATTTTTTTGGTTAGATTACAATCAAATTAGAATTTAATGGGGAGTCAATACAATCCTCATCATTTCGCCATGTACTGGTATTTTTTGACGTTAAATAAAATAAGTCTGCTAACTATGTTGTAGAATTTTCATTATTCGTCAAAGTTTAAGATGTGCACTATTGTAATTTTGTTTATTCGTCGTGTACACGATTTATCCTTAATTAAAAATACTATTTTTAACCTCTTCCTTTCCTCCTGTGTTCTCCTCCTTTATCAATTTTTCAATATTTTAAGCAAAGGACTGGTTTTCCCTTTTATTTTAACTTTTATATCGTCAACTTACCAGGTAAAGGCACTAAGTTAGAAATTACATTTGTCATGAACAGCATTTTTAGTTTTCGTTTTTGTAGCGAATCCTGAATTCTCTTAATGCTGCTAGTATTTTGTGAAAAATATGGATCCGAGTAATAAATGCTGATTTCGTGAATTTTCCCTTTTAAAAAATGTGGGGAGTATTCTTAATATGTTAGTAACTGAAATTCGAGAGAACCCGACTTAGTACCTTTTCGCTGTAAGCCGTCGATGTACTTGAATTGTATTGTATTATATTATATTTTTTTATTTTATGTTTTATATTTTTTGTTTTATATTTTTGGTTTTATATTTTTTGTTTTATATTTTTTGTTTTATATTTTTTGTTTTAAATTTCTTTTCTATATTTCTTTTGTTTATTTTTTTTATATATTTCTTTTATATATTTTTTTTTATGTATTATATGTTTTTTTTTTATATATTATATGTTTTTTTTTTATATATTATATGTTTTTTTTTATATATTATATGTTTTTTTTTATATATTATATGTTTTTTTTTATATATTATATGTTTTTTTTTTATATATTATATGTTTTTTTTATATATTTTTTTTATGTATGTTTTTTTTATATTTTTTTTTTTATATATTTTTTTTTATTTATAATAATATTTTTTGTTATTGTTAAAACGTTTGTTATTTATTTGTTATTTTTGTTTTTAATTCGTAAAACAACACAAAGAAGACAAAAACATAAAAATGACCTAAAAACAGAATACAGAAAAAGAAGCAAAAAACAAGAGAAAAGAAAAAAACAAAAATAGGGAAAAAAGTTAAAAAACAAAATCAGAATAAAAAAATCTGCCAACAGTCTGGGCGCAACTTTATTATTTTATGGGTAGAAGTCCGAAACGTGTTTAATGATGAGATACGGTGTTGGGTACTATGCTACTGACAACCTAAAAAATAACCAGGAGGCTATTTGGAACGTTATTTTTTAGGTTGTCAGTCGCAACGTTCCAAATAGCCTCCTGGTTATTTTTTAGGTTGTCAGTAGCATAGTACCCAACACCGTATCTCATCATTAAACACGTTTCGGACTTCTACCCATAAAATAATAAAGTTGCGCCCAGACTGTTGGCAGATTTTTTTTTTTATTTACGTATTTTTTTAATCAATAGAATAATTCATAGTAGTAAAAGCGAATTCGATCACATTAAACCTAAGAGATTTTCGGAATCAGTGAAATCTTAAACAATACCCCCAGGGGGTTTAATTGAGAAAAATACTTAAATCGGTTTTTTCCCGACTACGTTTAAAGCTTATAGAAGTACAAGTGAACTCCAAATCTCAATATACCTTAGGAATATATCAGAATTCGTGAATATGTACACAACCAATTTACTCCCCCTTAGGGGTTGGATATCGAAAAATTCCGTTACCGTTACCGTTACTAGGCGCTTATATAAATAGCCCGCAGAAGTAAAATTGCTTTGATAGTTTGACATGTCTAAAAGTTTTAACGAAATTCGTGAAAATGTGGATTCACGGACATTTTTTTGACTCAACTTCTGAACGCCAATAAAAATCTGAACTTTTTTTTGCTTTAATTACTCTAATAGCACATCTACATATACGTACTAAGTTTCAATTTTCTAGCATAAGCCGTTTCTGAGATATAAAAAACCACTCCTCTCCCCCGTACCTTGATACCCCTATCAAAAATTTTATTTTTCTAGGATGTCTCCATAGTGGTTCTATATAATCCTAAATTTTTAGCTTTCTATTCATTATGGTTTTTGAGAAATAAAAATCAGAATGTTTTCCTTTCTACCCCCTTTCACCACCACCCCGTACACCCACACCACCAAAATTTTTTTCCCTACTAGAAGTTTATCGACCCCAACTCCTGTAAAATTTTCAAGATCATATCTGATACGGTTTTTGAGATATAAAAATTAAATTTTTTGAGAAATTGCTATCCCCCCACTTTCGTGCTCCACCTCCCCCCTCAAAAAATTTAGTTTTGGTAGACTCCTCTTGTGAGTCCATATACAGAAACTAAATTTTATCTTCCTGGTGTAATTAGTTCGGAAGATATTGTAATCCAACGTTTTTTACCCCCCACCCCCACACCCCGCCACCCCTCTTAAAAATTTTAGCCCTTGTCTAATTTGGAAGTATCCGTAAGGACAACAACAAAGTTCCAATCTTCTGACATCAATTGTTCAGGAGATATCGATTTTAGAATGTTTCAATCCCGACTTTCATGCGTTAAAGACTCATTGTTTTCCCCCCCACTTTCACACCCCTTAACCAATATCGACCATTTTTTTGCAATTGAGTCCATTATTATAGTACTATATAAGTTCCAAGTTTCAGCCTCCTAGCATAAGTGGTTCCTGAGATCTAGAAACCAAAATTTTTCGTCTAAAACACTCCCTTCTCTTCTCCCCTTGTACCCCCACCCCTCAAAAATATACCAGTCGTAGGGGTTCACCCAATCTACCCACCATAAAAATTTCAATTTAATATCTCAACGGGTTTGGGAGCTACGCGCCTTCAAACAATTTTGCGTACGGCGTACGGCGTACGGCGTACGGCGGACGGCGTACGGCGTCTACGGCGGACAGACGGACATTTTTTTTTTTTTTGCTTTTTTGGGGTTTACTAGTCCTAAAACGTGTAAATACAAAATTTCAGGGTAGCAAACTTTTTTGAAATTTCAGGTCGATAACAATACTTTATTATTAAAAAATAATAAAGTAAAACAAAAATTTACCTTTTTTTTCAATTTTTTCCTTTTTTTTATATTTAAATTTGCTACTCTGAAAAAGTTTTTTCCACGTTTCATGACTAATAAACACCAAAAAAGTAAAAAAAATGTTTAGTCCGTCTGTGCGCCGTCCGCCGTAAAATCGTTTGAGCGCTTATACGCTAACTGCTAGGAGGCTGAAACTTAGAATTTATATAGAGCTTCGGTAGTGGACTCATTTGCAAAAATATTGCCCATATGGGTGAAGGGGTGTAGGAGAGGGGGAATAATAATGTGTCCGAAATGTTTCGAAGCCGAGATCGAGACATTGTAAAATTCATATCTCCTAAACGGTTAATGTCACGAAATTAAAACTTAATGAACGTCTGTAAGTATACTAGAAGAATAGATCGAAAAGAATTTTTTGATTGGGGACAGTGACGTACGGAGGTGGGGCTGAAAAACTTCAGATTACGATATCTCACGAAACACTTTCACTAGAAAAATAAAATTCGGTTTCTGTATAAATGTTGACAAATAAAGTTTGCTAAAAGTAAAATTTTTTAAGGGGGTGGTGGAGCATGGAAGTGGAGGGGATAAGAATTTTTCTAAAAAGTCACGTCTCATATCTCTAGAACAGTGTAAGATAGAAATAAACATTTTAAAAAAATGGGAAAAAGGGTGTCGGGTCCAACAAAAAGGGTTGATATTCACAGAGTCGGTTTTCTTTCTATTAATATTTCCACTTACGCTTGTATACAAATTTGTGATATTCATTTTCACAAGAAACTCGACAATCGCTCGTCGTGTGGCAAAAAGATGATGTGCAAAGTTCACTTTTTGGTTGCTTTTAATCTGGAATATTTGGGCGGTGATATTTCTATTATTTAGTCACATAGTAAACTACACCGCGTCTCAGAATTAAACGCGTTCCGAACTTGTACCGAAAAAATAATAAAGTTGCGCCCACTGTTGACATATTTTTAAGTTTTGTTTTTTTTTAGTTTTGCTTGTTTTTCTTTATGTATTTTCTTTTTTAGTTTTGCTTTTATTTTTTTATATTTTTTTTAGCTTTGCTTTTTTTTTATTTTTGCTTTTTTTTTATGTTTTTTAGTTTTGCTTTTGTTTTTTTATGTTTTTTTATATTTTTTTTTAGTTTTTTTTTGCTTTTTTTTATATTATTTTTTTTTTTATGTTTTTTTTATATTATTTTTTTTTTTTATGTTTTTTTTTATATTATTTTTTTTTTTTATGTTTTTTTTATATTATTTTTTTTTTTTATGTTTTTTTTATATTATTTTTTTTTTTATGTTTTTTTTATATTATTTTTTTTTTTTATGTTTTTTTTATATTATTTTTTTTTTTTATGTTTTTTTTAATTTTTTATGTTTTTGTTTATTTTTTTTATTATTTTTTTATGTATTTTTTAGTTTTGCTTTTGTTTTTTTTTATTTTTTTTTATTTTTTTATATAATTTTTAGTTTTGCTTTTGTTTTTTTTTATTTTTTTATATATTTTTTAGTTTTGCTTTTGTTTTTGTTTTTTTTTTATTTTTTTATATATTTTTATATATTTTTTTTATTTTTGTTTTTTTTTTATTTTTGTTTTTTTTTATTTTTTTTTATATACTTTTTTTATTTTTTAATATTTTTTTTTTTTTTTTTTTATATTTTTTTTTGTTTTTTTTTTTTATATTTTTTTTTGTTTTTTTTTTTTATTTTTTTTTTATGTTTGTTTTTTTATTTTTTTTATATTTTTTTTAATTTTGCTTTTTTTTTTTTTTAATTTTGCTTTTGCTTTTTTTTTTAATTTTGCTTTGGTTTTTTTTTTATTTTTTTTATTATTAATTTTTTATGTGTTTTGTGTTATTTTGTTTTTACTTGTTTTTTTCCGTATTTTTTTTTTTTTTATTGTGATTTTCATTGTTTTTTCTTTTTTTCTTTTTGTTCTTATATTTTTATATTGTTCTTGTTATTTATTTTTTGTTTATATTTTTATTTTTTTTATTTCAAATTTTGTTTTTATTATTAATTTTTTTATGATTATTTTAATACCAGCCTTTTTTTATGGATGATTTTTTTGTGTTTATTTTCTTTTATATCTTTTTTTTTGTTCTTTTTTGGATCCTTTATTTCTTCATTTTCTAGAGGCTTGATACCTTTCACCTTGATCGATGCCGCGCTTATGATTCATAAAAAAATTAGGTTAACTGGGATTTCCTAACTTTTGAATTATGCAAACATAAAAAAATGTATATTTTATGTTTAACACTAGGCGTCCTAAACAAACTGGTTCAAGAAATGAAAATATTCTTCCATAGAAAATTTCAACCTAACTAATTTTTTAGTTAACATAAATTGATGTAAAATCCCTTTTTCCCGTACCCAACTCCATTAAGTTCTACAGATTTTCGTTTATATGTAATTGACATTTTCCTTGAATGCTCATCTCATAATGTCGTGCGTGCATACATAATAAGACCATGTTGTTTTTCTCGCGTTTTAAAATTTTTTTTAAATCAATTCTTGTTTTTCTTTTTACAGAATTATGGGACCTCCAGCTTTGCAGCAGGCTGCAAAGACCGGAGAAGGACTAAAACATAGCTCAAGGCCCGTCTACAATTATTCAATGCGAGGAGTAATAACATGTTTCACAGGAATACGAAAGAAAGATGAGTTGGTAAGTAGATGTACAGACCGTACTGATAGCGGGAAGTGTGGTTATTCGAGTGATGGAAGGATGCACTTTAATAATGAATATGGAAAACATTTTCTCAGTTCACATGTTTTTTTGTTGCGTTTTAAGGAACGAAACTCGAAAGGTTTGTTTTGTTTAGTCTAGAAAGGAAATACATACACTAGTATAAGACGCTATACTTTTTGTCTAGGAAAGACATTTAGAATAGAGGGGCTTTTGTCTTCTAATGGCCGACAACATAAGAAAGTCAAAGTTGTTTTGATTTTGTTCTTACATTTTCATTTTTAAAATACAATTGAAAAATTTTGCTCGTAATCACCATTAGCCGGGTCGATATTGATTCTGTTTACGATATTCACTTACACTCGAATATCACGCAATAAGTTTCCCCATTATTTTTGACGCTATTAATAGGCATCTGTTTGTTTTCCACGTGGGCTCGCTTTCACATTTATATTTTTGTCAATTATTTTACGTGATTTACAAAATACTGCAAACAGTTTTACGCAAAAGTTTAAGGCCAACTCGTAGCTTCGAAATATCTCACCTTCAACAAACTCAGTGTGTAAATGTTGAAATTTTCTTTTTTAGAAAATAAATTTTAAATAGAAAACAAATTTAAAAAAAAACATTTCGAGAGAAATAATTGCAAAGGGAAATAGACGACAAATTTCAAATAATAAAAATTAATTCGAAAGATGTTTGTTTTTAGAAATCATTATTGTGCAAAAAAAAACATAAAATAAAATATTTTATCCATTTATTAGACCGCATGAAAATTTTATTGTAGACTCGAAAATCTTATATTTTCTTTATAGAACTTTCTGAAAAAAATTTCGAACATCCAATATTTTAATTAAGGAGGGAAACCACATTAAGACGCTGATTTTCAAGCGTTTTTTATGAATTTTTTTCAGAGGGAAAAATTAATTGGAATTTGATCTAACTTTGACATTACATTATCTTGTTGATATTTTGAATTACAAATTTGTTCAAGTCATTTCTGGCGAAAATGTCGAATTTATAGGCTGTTGTCCACCGAAGGTCATCGTTGTTCACGTGAAATGTCGAGGTCGCAATTTTTATCTCAATGCAAAAATGGTTGTTTTATTACATTATTAACAAATTTTCTAAGAATATAAACCTTATAGCGGGAGAAAATTGAAGTGTTGTTTCTCGATTTTCATGATTTTTCTTTCACTTATTTTGCAATATTGCAATGGTTCATGTTTTTCGTAATTTCATAAAGAAACACACTTTCAATTTTCTTAACGATCGGCTCATAACTTTTTGAGCTAGAATTCGCGCGAATCAAAAAAAGTGTTTTCAAGAAAAACGTGTTTCAAACACACGTGTCAAAGACTACAATCAAACTGACGCCAACCGAGGTAAAGCAACGCTCTATCGGAATATAGTCAAAAGGATGACTTCCAGTACCTTCGATACAAGTTTGCTATTCCAATCATTTGAAACGAAAAATATTCCGTTTATTGTAGGCTTGCGCATTTTAGTTCACCAAAAGGAGCGATCATTTCTAAACTAAAAGAACGAACTAGTTCGTTCTTTTAGTTCGCGGAAGTTCAGCCGCGAACTAGAAAGAACTAAAGAACGAAGTAGTTCGCGAACTTATTGAACTAAAAGAAAAACTTCAAGCTCAGTAATGAGAGTGATGTCCTTCGGTACAATGTGATGAACGAAAAAAAAGGTACGATGTGATGACCTAAAAACAAAACAAAAACTGTAGAAGTAGAAAAGGTCGTACAAGTATATTGTACCACTGATGGTGCGTTTACACTCACCCTTGAGGCTCACCTCGCCTCGAGCCTCTACCCCCATCAGGCCATTGCAAACCGGTTTTCGTCGGCTGTGTTGAAAGCAATTTACACTCAACATGCCTCTGCGGCGCAACTTGCCTATAAGTGCAAAACGGCAGAAATACGATGAGTGATGTGGTACCACAGTTCACTGTATGTGTATCCACATATGGAAGCGTGCGCCGGAGAAAAAGTTGAAGAATGTTAGACTCTTGCGACTCCACAAGCCATCTGATTGGGTGATTTTTTGGCGGGAATAGAGGCTCGCCTCAAACGTTGAGTGTAAATGCACCATGGCTTACAAACGGCAATGAACGAACAAACGAACTAGGAGCGAGACTGACTGCGAACTAGTTCATTTCTCTTCTAGGAACGCCCTTCTGAACTAGTTCGTTCGTGAACTACACAAGCCTAGTTTATTGGGCTAAGTAAGTGAATAAGTAACTACCTGAGCTAGCGCTCCACCCTACCTGCTGTGCGCCCGATGAGGGGTCGGTTTTGGGCTTATAAAATTGGAACGAATTCGAATTTCGCTTTTAAATTTTGGCAACGTATTCTTGAATAAAAAAAAACCCCCGATTTTTTGAACCTCCTAATGTGGTTTCCCCCCTTAACGGGGTACATCCGAGTAGACAGCGGAAAAAATAGATGATTTTTAGGAATTATTATTTCAAAAACTATTTGCTCGGTTTTATCCAGGTTAGTTTTATTCGAAAGTATACATGTTAAGGTAAGCTGACAAATTTTTTTTATAAATATATATCGACTTGGGGCGCTGCTGTCATGGCCGGCGTAAAAATTGTCACTCGGTCGCACGGCCTGCCGTTCCCAAGATTACATGTATTCGGTTGAGCAGAAACAAAAAATTTTAAAAAGATTCTGAAAATGTAATGTATTAAGCTAGTATTACACTGTTTGACCAAGGGGTCAAATTGCAGTAATAAGCAATGTGAAATAACGAATTTGACCGAGAGGATCCTTTGAGATTAATTCGAATTCGCTGTTTCGTATTGCTTAATACTGCAATTCGACAGCGTGGTCAAGTAGTGGAATACTAGCTTGATGCATTTCGCATCGTAGGCTTTTTTGAAAAAAATTTTTTTTTTACGAAATGGCGGCCGATTGAACTTTATTTTTTAACTTTAATTACCGACCTTTCTGGCTTGATAAAAAAAAGGTAATTAAGTGAAGAAAAAAAATCCTACGTTGCGAACTAGAAAACCTGTCCGAAAATATTGTGTCAAATTTTGGAAGCAATCGGTCGAGCAGTTTTTCGAATATTTTGGGGACCGTCTTTGAAAAGTATGTTTCGAGATAATCGCGTTTGAATGACGTTCTATATAGAGAATTCACGAAGGGCCCATTTATTACACATAACTTTCACAATTATTGGAATTTTAATATGAAATTTACACAAAATATTCTTAAGACTACAAACTTTAAGATCAGCGAAAAAAAAAAATTTTTAAAAAAAAATTTCTACTCGGATGTTCCCCCTTAAGATCAATAGGATATCAATCCAATTTTCCAATATCATTTGGGTTTCAATTCTTTATTGTTGTATTCGTCACCTTAAGAAAAATTAAAGTGTTATAAATCCTAAAATATGAATTTGACAGAAAAGTGAATTTAAAACTGTCTAAAAATTAATTCAAATTCAAATTTCTTTATTGCCAGGAATAATTTTTATGGATTACATGTATGACTTATTTTAGAGATTAGACAAATATCTGTACAACTACGTTATATTTTTAGCGCATGGCTGTAGGATAGTAATTTTAAAAAATTTAGTGTGAGTTTATACAAGGAAAAATGCAAAAAAAACCTTGATTATTTAAACTTAAACTATTTAATCGATCATACTGCTAAAACAAATAAATCCATTGAAGTGCTTGTAGCAAATAAATAATATAAAGGAATGCAAGTAAACATGTTGGCTACATTCGTTGACGCAAGAGTACGTAAGATTATAGGAAGGATGCTACAAGAGTTGTCTAGATGAATTGATTTACTCAAGAAGGAGCTAAGTCTAGTTTCAGCAAGAGCCGCGATTTCAAGCACATTAGCTGTTTTGTGTAAACGCTTAGTTGAAAAATGAAATGGTAGGTCAAGTATGATTTTCAAACATTGTCTAAAAATGAATAAAAAATAAAAAATTCATAAAACAATAGTTTTTATGTTCAAGATCAAGCAATTTTTTCAATCTATTTTCTTATCTCTTACTAACATTTTATATATGTTTATATTTTTTCCGGCTAAGTGTGCTAGTCTACAAACACTGATATCGTGGGTTCGAATCCAGCCTAGTCATCAGCTTATCACCAATGGTTTAAGTTCAACAATGATATTTGACGCAGTAACAGCTCAGAGCACTGTTACTGCCCTATGCCCCAAACGGGCAACTGACAAGAGGAACATTTTACAGATTGCCAAAAAATAATGAGGTTTTTTTGGTGACTTAAAACCTTTTACCAGATATTTTCAACAATCACTCTGTGACTTAACACAATGTGAAATTAAACATTGTGCGATTCGCCTTCTGGACTTAATGCAGTCCACCTTCAGCTATTAGTGAAACGCAATGATTGTTATTAACCGTTTAAAATTTATTATGCCAAATAATTAAATAGCACACATCTTAGCCGAATTTTTTTTTATTAACTATTCTTTTTCACATCAGTTTTCTACTCCCTTTTTCCAAACTTTTGTTACTGACTGTACGTTTTAAAAATAATATCTTGCTAGCTATAATTACGAACATCTCCAATTCTGAAGTTATTCAAGGATAAGATTTTAACAAGTCTCTCTTGTTCAAATCATATGGAACTCTAAATATAACATACTCTTTTATTAATATCTACATAAATAAAATTTTCAATACAAATATTGATTTCATGTTTGAACTTATGATGTGACACTAGACACGTGTGGAAGCTATACACAGTTCAGGAAAAAATCACAGTAATTTTCGCATGGAAAATATTCGTAGTGTAAAGTGATTTAAATTGTATTTCCTGTTTTAATTGGCATTAAATTCTAATGGAACCACATTCAAGTAAAGCGAGAAAAATTTCAAAATATTTTCGATCTATGTCAAAAAAACAGCGAGTACCTAATTACTGCGGTTAAAATGCGGCATATCTTCGTTGGGAGGATCAATTCGAAGCAAGATAAAATTAATTAAAAATTCATCACAATATTCAGAATGCCATTCATCAGGAAATTACTAATCTAGTCTTTCATCAGAACTATATAACCTGTCTTTCGCTCTATGGTTTGTTGTTTTAATACTTTCTGCGCACCAACCAGTCCATAATAAAATTCACCAATGAAGTTTGTCATGAATTACATAATGAACTTCATTAGTACTTCCTCATGAAATTTACCATGCATTTCTTCATGAAATGCGTCAAGAAAAAAAAATGTCTTGTCTTAGCCTCGATTGGCTTCGATGCTCTGCAACAAATGTAAATATTTAATTTATAAAAATTCGAAGCAATGATTCTATATGATAAAATAGCGAAAACGTCACAACTTTAATATCATAAATTTCACGTAATTGGTAGAAAGTAACAGGTACAATGCAACAATTAATTTCTAGTGGTCTGTTTGAGCACTAAAGCTACAGGTACTTTACGATCCACTACATTTAACACACGTAATAGCGAAATGCTGTTGTAAATGTGTCCATCAAGCAGAAGAGTGGCTTTGGTTTTTTTCTGGTATTTTGTGAACAAAACAGGCTGTTTCCAGGATTGGATGGGAAAAGTCGTTGACATAGTGGTCAGAAAATGAAAAAAAATGGTTGCACATATAGCGAACTTTGTCTTAAGTTTAGAGCATTGTTTGTGGAAACTTTTAGAAGTGAGATTTGTCGAAATGCTGAAACAAGAGAAATGCACGGAGAAATAGTTTGCTTGTTAGAAAACTCTATGCTCAGAAGAATTATCAGGTTCTATCGCTCTTTTAGCCAAAACTTCTGATATTCAAAGCATAGGTCTAAAGAGTATTGTACTATCTAATAGGCCCCTGTAGTCAAATGTAAGCATTGTTGGACTATTGTCCCAGAAACCAGGACTTGGTCTTAAATGCATTGTTTCCTTACTTTTCAGTATATCCATTTTCCCCCCTTTGTATTCATTACCCGGATGCTTTGGACGATTGGCTTCCAGTGTATCCCCGGAAAAATGAATTGTATTACGTAGCTTCAGTAGGGAATTCAAATTGAATGAAGGGACAATTTATTATTCTACCAGCTCTTTTTATCGTCCTTCCATATCATCAAATTCAAATAACGCAAATTCCAAGTTTTATATTGCACTGACTTCTTCTCCACCTTTTACTGCTAGTAATCTTGCTCCCTGCTCGCAAGCTGAAATAGCAATTAAAAAAAATTATTAAAATCATAAAAAAAATTAAAACAAAAAAGTAGATAAAAGGTAAACTAAAAAATGAATTATAAAAGGTAAATAAAAAAAAGTAACTAAAAAAAATGTATAATAGGTAAATAAAAAAAGAAAAAAAAAAAAGAAAAAGAAAAGAAAAAGAAAAGAAAAAGAAAAGAAAAAAAAAAGAAAAAAAAAGAAAAAAAAAGAAAAAAAAAAAGAATTAAATAAATGAAAATAAAAAAGTGTCGAATATAAAAAAAGCTGCCAACAGTCTGGGCGCAACTTTCTGATTTTTTGGGTACAAGTCCGGCTCGCGTTTAATGCTGAGATGCGGTGTAGGTTACTATGTGATTGACAACCTAAGGAATACCCAGACGACCATAGAAGTTAAATTGAATTCGACCTCATTAAACCTAAAAGATTTGTCGGAATTCGTGAAAACTTGAACAGTGCTTTATACCACCCAGGGGGTGAATGTCGAAAAATACTTAATTCAGTTTTTCCCGACTATATTTAAACCCTTAAGAAGTGAAAGCGATTTCGATATCTCATTAGACCTAAGAAATGTATCGAAATTCGTGAAAATGTACACAGTTGATATCCAACCCTTAGACGTTGGATATCGAAAAATTTGGAAAAAAGTGTTTTTTGGCGCTTATATAGGGTCATACATTTTGAGCTTTAGGATTTTACAGCCCTGCAACTTCCATCCGGGACAATTTCATGGTTATCTAAAATAACAGATGGTTAGTTAAGAGTTGACCATTTACGAATATGGACCGATTTACGACCGGTCAACGCACCATCGTGCGCGCAGAGCATACGCAGATTGGGTGCTGGAACAACAGCAATTGGATGCTGATTTTTCTGACAGTGATGACGCGCATTTTCACCTTTCTGGCTATGGGAACAAACAAAATTGCTGCATCTGGGGAGAGGAAATCCACATTTGATTCAAGAAAGGCCATTGCATTCACAAAAAGTGATTGTTTGTTGTGCATTGTGAGGAAGTCATTGGTCCTTTCTTCTTCGAAGACGATCAAGGACGAACACAAACAGTTAAAAGTGAGCGCTATCAAAGCATGTTGCGTGATTCGTTCTGGGATCAATTTGATTTGGAAGACATGGTGTTTCAACAAGATGGTGCACCGGCCCACAGAACACGTCCAACAATTGAACTGTTGCGTCAGAAATTTCGAGACCGTGTAATTTCACTTTGTGGTGATGTAAAGAGGCCCCTGAGATCGTGCGATTTAACGCCTCTTGATTTGTTTCTTTGGGGCTACGCGAAAGAACGTGTTTATGCAAATAATCCTCAAACTCTGGAACAATTGAAAACCAACAATCGTGAAGTTATGGCCGAGGTAGAGCCCGAAATGTCTGAAAAAGTCATCGAAAATTACCTAAAAAGGATCGGGTCCTGCAAAAGATCCAGACGAGGACATTTGAACGATATTGTTTTCCATGTTTAATGGTATATCTCAAATATTCATTTAAAATAAAGAACACGAATAAATTCGCAAAATTGGGTGTTTTATTTAAAAAACAAATCCTAAAGCTGAAAATGGATGACCCTTTATAAAGAACCCGCAGAAGTAAAATTAATTTTATAACTCGACATGCCTAAAAGATATGACGATATTCGTGAAAATATGGAAATAACTCCATTCACGGACAATTTTTTACTCCATTTTTGTACGTCAATAAACATCTGAATTTTTTTTTTAAAATTTAATTACTCCAGTTGTACATCTACATTTACGTACTAAGGTGGTATTCGAATACTTTACTTCGTCTACGTGTACGTCTAGTTATATGACGTCAGACATAGAAAAGCTGTGTCTCAATACCTTTTCGGTTCGTGTCTTGACTACTTTCACGACAGCTGAGCTATCAGTAAAGCCCCGTTTACACGGTGATAGCTTTTGCGATAGTTGATGTCATGATAATTACTGTCATCATAACTCATGTAAACTTCTCGTTAGTTATTTTCGCGCTATCATGTGTTTTATTTTAACCAGCTTCACCAGTGACTCCAGCTGCAACCAGCTCTACTTGAAACATTTTCCATATCGATACCGCAACGTTTGACAACATAAACAATGTAACTATTGCCTAATTTAAAAGTCGCACTATCGCGCCGTGTATACAGCAGACTGTCGCACTATGACACTCTCACACTATCGTGCTATGCTATCGCGAAAGTACTATCGTAAAAAACTATCACCGTGAAAACGAGGCTTAAATCTTAGCAAGCGTAAAAAAATCAAATTTTTCTATTGAATTTAATTTTATTTTTGACTTATGAAGTGTCAAATAAGCAGCTGAGCCATTTCGACGGTTTAGCTAAGCTTTTTCTAAACTGTTATAATAGCATTGCTATGCTGTGACGTCAACATAGACGTAGACGAAGACGAAGCAAAGTATTCGAATACGTCTTAAGTTTCAACTTTCTAGTATAATCCGTTTCTGAGGTACGTAAAACCACATTGTAGCTTGTTACCCCTGTCAATTAATTTTCTACGATGCCTCCAGTAGGAGCTCTATATAGTCGTAAGTTTTAAGCTTTCTATCGTTTGCTGTTTTCTAGAAATTAAAGTCAGAATTTTTTCCTTTCCACCTACTCCCACCATTATCTGGTACAACCCCGCTCCCAAAATTTTTTATTAGCGCGATATGGCGCACGCGACGCGATGGTACCGACGCGCGAGTCGCGCTCATTGCATTCACTATAATTCCACATTATGATAATTATCTTCGATTGCCGAATGAATTTTGCTTTTTGAAATTTTGAATTGAATTTTTAAATTTAAATTTAATCATTTATTTTTAATTAAATTTATTTATGTTCTTTCTTTGTGACGACTGCGCTCTGTGGAAGTGTGTATAGAGGCTAACGCTTACTATTCAGTAATCGAAATATCGGAGCAATTCCTCGTCCCAATATCTCGGCTAAAACAAGGTCGTGAATTCCAATTCCACTCATCTCCTCGAGAGCAGGCATTTAATAAGTAGTACAGCTTTTGTTTTTGCCCCGTATAAAATTATCTCCAAATCGATATCGATTTAATCGAATTTCGCCCATAAATTAATTATAAATAGTTTGGGATAAATTCGACTATAACAAACAATAGCCCACCGATAAACTTGAATACTTCACCCCAATAATTGTATAAGTTCATTTAATCGCAATTTTCAATTTCGATTTGATATAGCTTGACTTTTCGATAATTAAAGCCCAATTAGTCGCAAATTCTCTACGAACATAATTTGGGAAAATTTGCGATTTATATTATTATTCGCGCCAATCATTGATTAATCGCCTATGATTTCCGTCCGCTAGGAAAACTCACACTTCGTACTCGAAAACTAGATAAACATTTTCAATTATTTTGAGAGGAAAATTCAATTGAAATTGATATGATTGCAGACCAAGCCGATATGCTATATGATTGAGGTCTTTCCGTTTAGAAATTCGCACTGAATTGCCGGATGAAAAGCAGGCAATCATATGGTTTTCTATGCAAGCGCAGGTCGATATCCTTGAATGGAAAACTTTTGTGTGCCATAATTTCCATGAGTTTTCCCGATCGTTAATTTGTGAAAGATGATACTAGTTATCAGTCAATTTATTTACAATAAAACGCGTCATGGCTTCTTATTCGTCCGGTTCAGGTTCGGATTGAATGCTGCGTCGTATACACTCTCGACTATTCGGCTTACATAATACCATTTATTTTCAATTCTATTCTGCATTGGAAACATAAATCAATTACCGAACCACGTACATTTTCTCCGGATAAATACAGGAAAATGGTCAGCTATCGAACGAAAATTAATCGGACAATAAAACGGACTGAGGGGAATATCCCCCTATAGTATGAAAAATGTCGCTATAGTGCTATTGACATTTTCCGCAAGCTCATCATGGGGTTTTTCCGGGCGGCCTTTTTTTTTGGGTAAGTAGTTGTTTTTTCGGTTGCACGTATTAATCGCTTATGTTGTAAACCACCCAATAAATTTATTTCGTAGCAGTATACTCGAATGATGAATTATATTATGAATTATTCATCAATTCAGCCAGTTGATTGAAATAATTACGACGATTACTCGATTTAGGTAGAGTACTGATTCGGAATTAATCATTTTATCGGTGTAATTATTAATAACCCAGTGTACGGGAATTATGTAGATAATTCAGGTTGTGCATTGTTTTTGAATTTGTTAGTTTGAATCGGATGAAAGGCATCGTGGCGCTACTACAGCGCTTAGCCACTAATAAATTCAGAAGTAATCTTTAAACATTGAAGTCGTGGGTTTGTATACCAAGCCCATGCTAGGCTTATCACCCTTGGGCTAAGTAAAGTAAATGCTCTTTGAAATATGAAACCAGTGGCTTCGAAGAGCGCCTTTATTCGACAGGATCAAGAAGGCATTGGATTATGCATGTGAAGAGAAAGACATTTTTTACTAACCCCATGATGAGAAAGTAGTAATCTTGGTCCTGATTGATGATTCCCTTTAAAATGTCTCGGAAATCGTAAACTAGTTTTTCCACGTTTTCTCCTCCTGATTTACTTTCCCTTATTTTTTCCCTTTTACTTTATTATTTTTTAATAATAAAGTATTGTTATCGACCTGAAATTACAAAAAAAATTTGCTACCCTGAAATTTTGTATTTTTACGTTTTAGGACTACTAAACCCCCCAAAAAAAAAAATATCCGTCTGTCCGCCGTAGACGCCGTACGAAAAATCGTTTGAAGGCGCGTAGCTCTCAAACCCCTTGAGATATTAAGTTGAAATTTTTATGGTGGGTAGATTGGGTGAAACCCTACGACAGGTATCTTTTGGAAGGGTGAGGGTGTGAGGCGGGAGGAGAGGGAAGCGTTTTAGACGAAAAATTTTGGTTTCTAGATCTCAGGAACCACTTATGATAGGAGGCTGAAACTTAGAACTTATGTAGTACTATGATAGTGGACCCATTTGCAAAAAAATGTTCAATAAGGGTTGAGGGGTGTGGAAGTGGGGGAAAAGAAATAAGTCCGAATCGCTTGAAAGCCGGGATTGAAACATTCTAAAATCCATATCTCCTGAACGATTCATGTCAGAAGGTTGAAACTTTTTGGTTGACTTTAGGGATACTTAAAAATTAGACAAGGGCTAAAATTTTTAAGGGCGGCGGTGGGGGTTGAAGTACAATATCTTCCGAACCAATTACACCAGGAAAACCAAATTTAGTTTCTGTATATGGGATCACAAGTGGAGTCTACTGAAAGTAAACATTTTAAGGGGGAGGTAGGGCGCGAAAGTGGGGGATAGCAATATTTCAAAAAATTTAATTTTTATATTTCAAAAACCGTAGCAGATATGATCTTGAAAATTTTACAGGAGTTAGGATCAGTAGACCTAGCTGGAAAAATTTTTTGTAGGTGCCCATGTACGAAAAGCAGAACGGCACAGCACAGGCTTAGTATTGGTGCCACAGTTGCCAGTACTGGCTAATGTTTCGGGCCCAGTATGTGACCTAGACCAAATCATTGCCGAACCTACTCTTGGTGGAACTCTGGCCCGATACTGGGCGTCAGTAAAAAAAAGAAACGAAAATAAAGTTATATATATTTTTTTTTTTTTACTACGAACTACGAATTTTTGAAAAATGCGAATTGATTTTACTCACACCTTGCACACTCTCGGATTCGAACCGTCACACATTAGTCCGCTACGCTACCGACTAGACCAATCTGAAACATTCTCGTAATAGGGTTGAAACCGAAGCAATTGATATGTTGAGAAACAAAAAATATTTCTACCAAGATGTGCCCAATACAGAGCCAACCGTCGAGCCAATACCGAAAGAGCTTAGACACCAATAATAAGCCAATTCTAGGCCCGACATAGGCCCAGCAACTCGGACAAAAGTCGGCTCAGATCAAGTGGGAGTACTGATCACCAGGATTGGTCCGACACTGGTCTGGTGGTTTGTCAGTACCAAAACAATACCGATCGACAAGTCTTGGCGGACAATGCAATGCCAATTCTGGGCAGTGTACGGAACTCTGGTTGGATTTCGTCATTTCGCATGTAAATGTGTGGATGTAAAGTATTGTTCAAGTTTTCACTGATTCCGAAAGTCTCTTAGGTTTAAGGGGGTCGTCCTATGTGCCGAGTTAGAAATTTTTTTTACTAAATTACTTTCAAATTATTCCTAGTTTATGTATGTAAAAGGATTTTTCCGAATTCGAAGTCGTTATAAAGTAATAGCCGTATAATGGCGCAGCTGTTTGAAGCTCGCCCGGGCCACCACCGAACTTTAATTGGGTTTTTCTCAAAACTTCATTTTTCAAATTGGCTGCCACGATTCAGAAAAACTACTGAACCGATTGCGCTGAAATTTTAGTAATATGTTCAGCGGATCCCTAGTTATAACTGGTACCAAAATCTTAGTCATATCTGTCATATTTTTTTTTTGCTGAAGCTAAATTCATCGAAAAAAATTTTCAAAGTTAGGGCAATTTTTTAATTTTCAAAATTTTGACTTAATTCTGTCACCAGTTCTAACCACAGGCCAATTTAATTTTTCGATTTCAAATGAGGAGGACAGCCGGAATCATGGCAGCCATTTGATAACTTTTTTTTACAGCGGCCACTTTCAAGAGCTCTGCACGCAAAAAAAAAACAATATTTCTCCTTCAAAAAAATTTCTAACGTTTATTGAAATGTGAATAAATATGTGGTAAAAATTTCAAAGTTGGTTTTTTCATAATCTGCAAAATAAAAATTCTCGAAAAAAGCGGAAAAACTGGCCGCCATATAAGACGACCCCCTTATTGTGATCGAATTCTCTTTTACTTTTATGGAATCTTTTATTGATAAAAAAATACGTAAATAAATAAAAAAAAATCTGCCAACAGTCTGGGCGCAACTTTATTATTTTATGGGTAGAAGTCCGAAACGCGTTTAATCCTGAGATGTGTTGTAGGTTACTATGCCATTGACATTCTAAGGAATAAGTAGGATGCTATTTGGAACGTTATATTTTAGGTTGTCCGCCGCTACATAGCATCTCAGCATTAAACGCGTTTCGGACTTTTACCCATAAAATAATAAAGTTGCGTCCAGACTGTTGGCAGTTTTTTAATTTATTATATCTAACGATTTAGGTGAAATCCATTTTTTGATTTGTTCTATGTTTTTATGTCTTTGGATGCAATTTCTTTTATTATTTTCTGTGCTTTTCCTTTTCTTTATATTTCATTTAATTTTTTTTCCTATTACTTTATTATTTCAATAATACAGTATTGTTATGGATTTTTAAAAAAAAAAAATTTGCTACCCTCAAAATTTTTTTTTTACGTTTCATAACGAGTAGACACGAAAGCAAAAAAAAATTTCAGTCCGTCTGTCCGCCGTACGTCTACCGGTGTACGGAAAATTGTTTGAAGGCTCGTAGCACCCAAACCCTATGAGCTATTTAGTTGAATTTTTTTTCGTGGGTAGAGTGGGTAGGCCCCCTAAAGTGACCAAATTTAGAGGGGTAGGGGTGTGAGGGGGGAGGAGGGGGAAGTGTTTTAGACGGAAAATTTTGGTTTCTAGATCTCAGCAACCGCTTATGCTAGGAGGCTGAAATTTGGAATTTATATAGAGCTTCGGTAGTGGACCCATTTGCAAAAAAATTGCCGATATGGGTGAAGGGGTTTGGGAGTGGGGGGAATAATAATGCGTCCGAAACGCAAAAAAGGTGAGATCGACACATTCTAAAATCCATATCTCCTAAACGGTTAATGTCACAAAATTGAAACTTAATGAATATCTGTAGGTATACTAGGAGAATAGATCGGAAACAAAAATTTGAGTGGGGGCAGTGGCGTACGGGGATGGGGGGTGTAAAACTTTAGATTACGATATCTCACGAACCAATTGCACTAGACAAATAAAATTCGGTTTATGTATAAAGGTTGACAAATGAAGTTTGCTGAAAGCAAAATTTTTTAAGGGGGCGGTGGAGCTTGAAAGTGGAGGGGATAAAAATTTTTCTAAAAAATCACGTCTCATATCTCAAGAACAGTGTAAGATAGATGCTTAAAATTTTTACCAGAGGTAGGCCTTATAAACCCCTAGCAGAAATTTTGGAAGTGTGGGTGTAGAGGGTGAGGATGGGGGAGGGTGAAAAGCAAAAAGCTTCGATTTTAATATCTCGACAACCTATAATGATATAAAGCTGAAACTTGGTATTTAGATAGAGCTATATTAGTAGCATCTTGGAAAAATATAATTTTTTATAGGGGTAGTATGGTACGGGGGTGTTTTTCCTATCTATAGAACGGCTTATGCTACAAAGTTGAAACTCGGTACGTTTATGTAAATCAACTAGAAAACTAATTTAGATAAAAAAAAGGGGGGGCAAAAAAAAATGATCAGTGAAAATGGAACGCATATATTTTCACGGTTTTCGTCATATCTATTAGGTCTTCCCAAATATTGAATTAATTTTTATTCTACGGCTTCTTCATATAAATACCTAGAAAGTGTTTTCAGAATTTTTTAAAATACGACCCCTAAATTGGTGCAAAGGGGGTTGTAAACTTTTTCATGAATTCTACTGTATCCCCAGGTCTTATCAGATATCGAGTATCTTTTCACTTTCACGTGCTTACGTAATAATCGCCTAAATCTTGTTTTTAAGTTTTTTCCTTTTTCAGCCCCTAAGAGGGTATAAACGGGTTGAACACGTTTTCACGAGTTCCGTCATTTCTTTTAGAAGTGATAAGAAATTGAATTGGTTCCTACTTTCTCGTGCTGTCTTCATATTTATTTATTAACTCCTTTCAGGATTTTTGGATATTCAACCCCCAAGTGGGTGTAAGGAGGTTGCATATCTGATGATATATCGAATTCATTTTTACTTCCTAAGGTTTCCTATATAAAAAAGCCAAAAAGTCAATTTCAGTATTTTAGATATTCAATCCTAATGGGTGTAAGGGGATTGTATGCTTTTCAAAGTTTCGACATATTTCTTAGGTTCGATGAGATATTAGATCGCTTTTCATTTCCACAGACTTTTTATATAATCGCCTACAAATCCATTTCTCAATTTTTCGATATTCAACCCCCAAGGGTTTGTATATGTTTTCACAATTTTTGCCATTCCTTAGTTCTGATGAGATATAAAATTGATTATTACGGCCAACCAATTCACGATTTTTCGAATTTCCAGAACCAAGGAGGTGTGAAGGGTTTCTTTACGTTTTCACAAATTTTTCAAAATCCTTCGTGTCTCATGAGATATCAAGTTGCTTCTTATGAAATCATCTAAAAGCCTGTTTCACAATTTTTTCGAAATTCAAACCCCAAGTGGAAGTAATGGGTTTGTATACGTTTTAACAATTCATCTATCTAATTCTGATAAGGCAACAAATTCGTTTTAAATTCGAATAGTCTACACGGACTTTTTCAATGTTTAATCGGCTAAAAATCTCTATTTTAAATATTTTTATATTAAGAACAAAAATAATTTTCCAAGAAATCTAATAATCTCGAAGCAACTCATGATACACTCCGACTTTGACCGCTCCCAAACTTTGACCTAAAAAATAATAAAGTTTCGCCCAGACCATTGGCAGATTTTTTTTATATCTTTATCACTTTTTCTTTATTTTGGTTTTTATTTATTTTTATTTACATCATTTTCTGTATTTACAAATTTTTTCCTTTAAATTTTATTTCGTTTTCTTTATTTCTGTTTTTACTTTTCTTTATTTTTTATTTCTTTATTATTTGTATTTTTCTTTATTATTTGCCTCTTTTCTTTCTTATTGGTTTTTTATTATTGCCATTTTTCCTTTTGTTTTCTTTATTTATTTTGTTTTTCCGTTTCTTATTTTTTCCGTTTCTATATTTTTTTTTCTTTTTCTTATTCTTGTTTTTTCTTTTTTTTATCTTATTTGTTTGTTATCTTTTTTTATGCATTTCCTTTTTTGTTTCTGTTCTCATTTTAAATTTGTTTCATGTCTTATGATTTTCTGGGGTTTTCTCTTTTCTTGTGTATTGTTTCATTTTCTTTTTATTCTTTGTTTTCATTTTCTTTTTTGATTTATTTTATTTTTGCCGGTCCCTTTCTCTGGTCTTTTATATGTTATCCATTTCCATATCTCTGATGAGGGAAACATTGAGGGAGTAGCAGGTGGTAGTTTGTATCCTCGGACCGTTTGTTCGGGGTAGTGGCAAGCTTGGTATTGACAGCTAATTTACCTGATATCACATTAACGATTTTTGGTAGTATACGAGGGTGGAATTATAAGTTTCCGGCCTGATAAAGAAAACAAATTTTTTTCTTAAATTATATTTCAACGTAATCTCCATCAAGTCTAATACATTTTTCATAACGGTGCCGTAATGCAGTGATACCATTTTTGTAGTACGATTTGCCAAGCCCCTCAAAATATGCATTTACATCATTGATGGCTTCCTCGTTGCTCACAAATTGTTTACCTCCAAACCATTTTTTGAGGTTAGGAAACAGAAAATAGTCGCTGGGGCCTAAATCGGGTGAATACGGTGGGTGGGGGGGGGGGGGGGGGGGGTTGGTAACAATTCGAACTTCAATTCGTTGATTTTAGTCATTGCAACAACTGATGAATGAGTGGGTGCATTGACATGGTAAAACAAGATCTTTTTCATTGCCAAATGAGATCGTTTTTCTTTCATTTCATTACTCAAACGATTCAACAACACTGCATAGTATTTTCCATTGATGGTTTCACCCTTCTCAAGATAATCAATGAAGATAATACCCTTCGAATTCCAAAAACAGTCGCCACAACCTTATTCGGTGACAAAAATGTTTTTGCTTTCTTTGGGTTTGGTCCATTGTTTTGACTGCTGTTTAATTTCAGGAGTGTAACTGGACTCAAGTCTCATCAACAGTTATAGATCAAAGCAAAAACTCGCTGAGCTTTCTCGGTCGAAACAGTCTTTCCTTCCAGTGCAATTTTTGATCGATAGCTAGCAAACGCGGCACTCACCTAGCACAGAGCTTCTCCATGCACAAATTTTCATGTAAAATATTACGTACACGTTCATCTGACATCCCAGTAGTCTCAGCTATTTCACTCATTTTCAATCTGCGGTCCTCTACCACTATTTTATGAATTTTCTCGATCATTTCGGCAGTTGTCACGACGACAGGACATGTTTCGTCATCAGTGCTCGCGCGACCTTTCTTAAATTTACCATTTGACCATTGAATATGATGAGGAAGAGTCCTTCAGTGTTGAAGCCACTTCATTTTTGATTTGAAGTGGTGTTAAGCCTTTCAAATAGAAGTATTTGATGACCGCACGCTTCTAAAATTTTTCCATTTTCATGTAAGCAACCGAGACGTCTTCTTCAATAGGCTGTCAAATATATACAGTGGATGCCGCTTATTGTAATCACTTTGGGACCGGCCATAATCAATAACATTAACCGGATGATAACAATAGTCGAAGGGAAAAATTTTTCTCATTTATTTTCCTACGCTTGAATATAGATTGCTCGAAGCATCTAAAATTATTTTTTTTATTCATTAAGTGTTATTTACAACTCTAGCTTCAATGTTTCACGAAGTTACAGAGAATATGAAATATTGTTTCCTCTTCCTCCTCATCCAGCCAGCTTCTACAGAAAGTCGTTTGAAAAGAATCGCCGTCTTTTAGCATGCCGGTTTATAAGACAGTGTCTGGTCAGGATCAGTGCTGTCGTTTTGTTGTGTTGATCAGTAGTACATTTCAGTTAAAGACAGTAGTATTTTAGAAAGAACAGTAGTACATGACTTACAAATTTGAGAATCGGAAAATTTTAAAGTTAGTCATTTATGGGGATTTGAAGTTTGCATTTAGTACGACAGGCACCACCCAAAAAACGATATACGAGTATGTACTTGTACAGTATATTGTGTTTTTCCGATAACCAAAAATTTTAAAAGCAGAACAAGGTATAATACATAAGAGGGTTTTTATTAGCAATCAATACATGTATTAACATATTTTTCCGTAAATTTAATATATAAATAATTCTATTCTTTTTCATTCATAATTCTATTCCTTTTCATTCATAATTTAAATTTACATCGGCAAATTACATATAAATTCTTTCTTTTTCTCTTTGGATATTATGTACACACATGCCTTATAAAATACTATACTCATACTGCAAATTTACATTTTTTTACTAATTTGAAGTAAATTCTAAATATGGCTATTAGGTATAATATTAAATAAGGTAGGAATGTATATTTATAACTAACCTGATTAAATAAACTAAATGTAGCAGCAATTACAAGAACAGATTATCTCTGTTATAAAAACATATATAGGTACATATATTATTTGCTTTTGCCTATTAAACCTGGCTAAGTCTTTAATGATGGCCTTTTACAATTTTTATTTAAATTTATGTATCTCCATAAATTGGCAAAAGGCGTTTAAATTCAATCATTTCCTTTTTTAATAAAAAAATTAAATAAAAAGTTTATAATACTATAGTATTAAATACAATATGTATGAACATAACTACCATATGCTGATTAAAAAAGCTATATATATAAAAATATGAGAAATTACAAGTTACTGTTTTTATGACGTTAAAAAATATTTTTCCAGAAAATTATACATTCTTCTCTTTTTTATTTATCGATAATTATATACTAGAAAAAAATGGTATAAATTTAGATCTTACGGTTTCTACCATGTTCTTGCAAAACTTTAACTTAATTTAATTTTGAAATTTAATATTTATATGTGCATTAAACAGCCACCAAACATAATTGGCTTTAATCTTACAAATTATATTCTTATGATATTTCAGTTATCCTCTAATATCGCTCACAAGAAATAATAAAAATAATCTGTCGTATTTTTATTTGAAAAAAAAATCTTGATTTCTGATTTAACAATGTGCAAAGATATAGTTAAATTTTGCCTCAAATATCTAGACTTAATAACATATTCGCAATGACATATCAAATCAGATATCAATACGACTGATTGTCATCAGTACCAGTATTCACTTATGGTATTTTTCAATAAGCTCTTTGCTTGGTACCCAATTTGCAGCATCTGTTCCAGTAAGCAACTCTTTCGTAGCCATTATTGAATTCACAGTGGTAATGCTGAAAGCATTCCGTGTTTTATTTTTAATAAGCGCAAGCTGAGAAAAGGTTCTCTCCGAAGTTGCACTACTATGCGGAAGACATATTAAGGAACTGATGAATTTCGTTAGGTTTGGAAACATTTTTTCATTTAAAGCATTTTTCAACATAAATATTCTAGCCCAAAAATCTTCAAAATCTAAATTTTTTGGTACTATTGACTGATTTAGTACTAGTCGCCATTCAGCGTCTAAGTCTTCAATTTCATTTTCCTCCACTAAATTTGGCATTAAAAAAACAAAATTTGTCGTAGTTTCTGCCAAGGATGAGGGATTTAAACCTTGTAGAGAACTTGGAAGTGCGTCATTGAAATTTATTCTCCTCGATATTTGCTTGCAAAGGGTTAAATAATAGTTCCTGCAATTTTGTTTCATTTCAAGAATTTCCTTTTCTGAGAAGATTCCTGAATTTACTAAAAGTTCTGCTCTACCGCCGTATTCGATAAGCTAGCTCCCTCACAATTTCAGTAAAAATTATTTGCAACCGGCATGTAAACAGGCCTTTATTGCGCTAGTCCCACGAAGTTGCACGCTACGCGCCTGCTACTCAGCTATTAAAAAAGTTTCCGTGTATAAATTCAATTCAATTTCTACATTCATTTATTACAATATGTTAGGTGCATACATTTAAGAAGCAGGAAAACTTACAGAATACGTGTGAAATAGTCTGTTACAATTCTTATTCTCAGTGAAGTATAACCGTTCCATCCTCTATTGCGATGTGACTTTCATCGCCTAATCGTATTTGTACCAGATCATGAATATTATTATATGTATTTTTTAGGAAGTTGCAGGATATCCCTCAAGCCTTAAGCTGCATTCATGTTTTAATTTATTTATTATATTATACCGTAAATATTATACGTATAGTGTTTTTACAAAACATACGTAAAAATATATACGGTGACCGCGTATATAGTACCCAAAAATTCTATACGTGCTATACGGCTTTTATCCAGTCTAATTTCGACGTATAGTATACGAAATTTTGTCTGCTGGGTGGTTTAGTCAGTTTAGTAGGTAGTACAGTGTTATGAAAAAGTGTAAACTTTTGCAATGTAAATTGTAAAGTCCTCATCTAAAGTTTTTAAGAATTTATTTTTGGAAGAAATAGTTAGTATAAAATCGAAAAAGAATTTCATTTTCGAGGCAAGAGTAGTACAAAATTGAAAGGAGTAGTACAGTAGTACATGAAGTTCAATAGTAGTACAAATACTACTATCGTAGTACAAACGACAGCGCTGGCCAGGACACTGACTGTGGTGCTGATTCTCTCCCTGTTTAGCAAATTCAGCCTTGTACAGCGTTTTAGATCCAGCTTCGGTCATATCTGTCAGCTCAGCGCGCCACTTCTATTAAACTGTCTCGAAAACTTACTCGAAGTTGAGCTCATTCTGTTGAACGAGATCAACATCAATAGTTTTCAGAAGCTATAAAAAGACTGAAATTTCTCATAGTAATCTATGATATGTATCGCCGTGTGTTTACATAAATGTTAAATCAAGAGCAATCATCTTTAATTTTGAGATTGTTTTTATTTTGCCTTTTTGATCACATTCACATGAAGAAAAAAGAGGAGCAATTAAGAATGCAGTCACAAAACTTGTAATGTTGTATGGAAATCTGGCCCGAATGATAACATAAAGCGAATTTTTATTCCAATAAGCGATGAATTTCGTTTGTGGAAAATGGGACTAACTTGTTTTGATAACAAAATGCGGCTTATAACATTATCCGCGATTACTATAAGCGGCATCTACTGTACTAAGAGACCAATCGACCTGAAAGGTATTATACAAGTTGGTCACGGGCAGTACAGAATACAAGTCAAAAATTAGACCTGCTAGCGCCATCTCTGGGTCAGGCCGGAAACATTTCACCCCACCCTCGTACAACAAAACTTATCTACAATACATTAAGATTCACCAACTAATTCTAGCTCTTGAGCTACGAGGTATTTCATCAAACTTCTTAAATCTAACTCCCTTCAGCGATAAGCTAGTGGTCCCCTTTGGCTGAAAATTTCTTCAATAATAAAAAGAACTTCATTTCTTAGTTAAGTTGAAGTTTGAAAGTTTCCTGAAATTGAAGTTCTTCTTCTTTTGCATAATGCAACTTATAGTCCAAGACGAATCTCGACAGCAATGTACAGTACTTTGGAATGGGGATGTCAGGATGTACAGAAAGTGTGGCTGAAGTGTCCATTTTTGCACTTTCGAGTTATTTATTCGTATGAAGTGGAATATAAGATGTTATGTAACTTTAAATCATCCGCCTTCTGCCAACAAAGCAAATAGATGGTTTTTTCTAATGTCATCTAATATTGGTCTCATCATCGAGTTGCTCCACTGAATGAAATGAATCCTTAAGATTTTCCGTGAAGTTGAATTGGTGGAGGAAGCTGAATTTAAACATTGAATTTCAACAGCTTTGACTCTTGATCTTGTTTTATGGCATTTGGATAGACGTCGATATTCAAGCCTTTCGAAAATATGGTACTATAGCGTCTTAACTTTTGATGAGATGACAAACATTCTTGCACAGCACCTGTACCATCCAACTTTATAAGGCCGTTTCGCATCTCCAATTGATAGACGTCGCTCGGAAAGTTACAGTAGCGACACAGGGTAGCAACAGTGCTCCACCCCCAAAACGGAGTGAACTTCGTTCGAGTCTGTTACGGATCCATTCGGGACTTCACCCAGCGAGAAAATAAGAGAATTGTTTAGTGGAATAAAATATCGCGTTTTTAAATTTACCAACTTACCAAGAACTTATTTGTCGAGCTCCTTGCAGAATCATCACTCAAATCATCCACATCCGAGCCAACCTAAAAGTAAACGCAAAAATAGCGAATTAGTGGAAGTCAAGTAAAGGAAAAAGAAAACAAACACTGGATTGGAAGTAAGGCTGGAAATGCGAAAATATTAGCTTATTGTATTTATTATTTAGATTTGGGTTAGCATTGGAGTTATTTTTGTCAACTGAATTATAGACTAGGTTAGTTTTATTGTTTAGTTTAAGGTTAGTCGTAGTTTAGGGTTAATATTCGAATTCTTCTGCCACCGGAAATATTAGACAATGTGCATACTTGAATTAAACATTGTCACGCGTCGGAAACAACGTGAACCAATCGTATTTACCAACATCAGCGATCACACCATGCCCGGTTATTCCGTCCTGCCAAACGGGTTACTTCACCCTGCGGTCGTCCGAATGAGGCGGCAAGTTGCACTGAAAAAAATAGAACAATTAGTCACTCGGAACTGTGCTCTGTACGTATAGACAAACAGTCCCGAAAACGGAAACAAAGCGGAAATAACCCGAGAGGGTACAAACGGAACAGGAACGCGTAAACCAAGAAGTAAACAAACAAGTACCTCCGACTGACATTTGGCGATTTGTCATTGAATACAATTCGACGGCGAAGTCGAGCGGCGAGATGGACGATAAGCATGGTTTGAACCTCGACTAAATACCCGAATGTAATGCTGGAAAGCCATACGACGGTATCATGCAAGAAGGAAGAATTACATGAGAGTGGAAGATCGTCGAACTCCAAATAAAATTTCGAAAAGCTGGTTCTAGCTAACCGTCGACGAGAAGAACCGCTGGAAGTTTTCGCGGAAGCGATGGGATCATCAAAACGCTCTCTCGTGAATAAGGTAGAGTCAGAAGTGGACGTTTAATTTTGAATTCGGCGAAAGTATTTGTTAACAGAAGTTTTATTGAAGGAAGAAAGAAGAAAACCACAAGTGGACGTGCAATTTGATTTTGCTGGGAATTGTTTCACAGTATCCTGAGGGAAAGACACGAGTGAATGAGTGGCGAGAGACCGGGGAATCAAAAAGACTACAACGAGTGTGGGATAAAGCAGAATTCTGTCGAAAGGAGATCCAGATCAGGAGGATCGGAGGAGTTTCGCCGACACGACCATCGAGGGACAACGCACCAGCGGCGCCCTAGAGTACGGTTAGGAACAGGTACAGAGTTTCAAACGAAATTATCTTGATTTATAATTGTGAACTTTCTTGTGACGTTTTTTTCTAGCCGAACTTCCACAGTGTCGCGTGACTCGGTTGTTTTCCGGGTGGTTACATTTCTTTTTTCGAATCCGTGATCCGACGGCGAAAAGAGTAGGACGGGTCCTTAGATACCGGATCACTGGCGCTCATGACCCTTCTCTGGGTTGGCCGGACAAGGCCCGTTCGCCCCCTTTTGTCTAGGGGTTCATACGGTTTCTCTCAACGGGGAAAAACCGTAATAAGTCACTGATGCTTCAACAACCAGTTTCGCCAGACGAGCTTAAACTCAAAATATAATTGTAGAAACTGTGACAAAATCAGTGCGTCTTTGTCACATGGTTGAAGCTGTGACTGAAAAAGCAAGAAATTCATTGTGTCTTCTAGTTAGTTGATGAGATTACAGAATTTGAATGTGTCCGGAGGTTGATTTCATGGTATCGATTGGATTAACGATGCTATCAATCTCTGCGACTATACCTTTTGGGCAGCAATAGTGAGGAGGTGACGGCAGTTAGTATTAGGTAGGTAGGTAGGTAGGTACGCGTGGCTGCCCGTGAGAACACGGACACACTTAGACCTAAAAGGTCCGTTGTGTTACCACAGGATCATCGAATCCGGTCCTACTCGTCGAACCATTTAGAGCTTACAATGAAGCGTTGGATACTCGCGACCTCCATTGCGGCAAGATCACCGAAACAATTAAAGAAGTAAGCTCCAAGATGAGCTTTCCTTCTGGCTGATAGAGCTGGACAGGTACAGAGAAGGTGAAGGACTGTCTCCTCCTCCTCCTCATCCAGGCAGCTTCTACAGAAGTCGTTTGAGAAGAGGCCGAGTCTTTTAGCATGTCGACCTATAAGACAGTGTCCGGTCAGAACACCAACTGTGGTGCTGATATTCGCCCTTTTGAGCAAAGTCAGCCTTTTAGAGCGTTTTAGATCCAGCTCCGGCTTAGATTAACTAAAAAATTTACAATCGCCTAGTTCAAGTCCTTATCAAATGAAATTATTAACAAATTGTATTTTTGTTTTCTTTTTAGACACGCTTAGTAAGTTTAATACATTCAATGGGTGGATCGATACGAAAGGACATGAACTCAAAAGTGACCCATCTTATTTGTAATACAAGTGGTGGTGAAAAATACCAGTAAGTAGACAACATCTAACTTTTTTTGAATCTTCCACTGAATTTCATAATTTTTTTTCCAGATACGCAATGACATTTCGTTTAGCCGTTGTTCGTTCTGCGTGGGTCTATCAGGCTTGGGAAAATCGTGATGTTCCGAATTTCACGGCAGTTAAGGACGAATTTGCCAAGGAGCATAAATTGAAGGCGTTCGAAGGACAACGGATTTGTTTCTTTGGCTTTCCAGACGATGAGCATCAACATATGGTCGATGTTTTAAAAAATAACGGCGGCATTCCAACCGAACTCGATGATCCCGAGTGTTCACATGTGGTGAGTACGGATCGAGAATGTTCTGTTCGAACAACTGTTTTGTATGCTAGATTTTTTTCACTCCCCGTATTTGTATAAATTATTTTATAATCATGTGTCTAACTACTGGTGACATCTGTTGTTTACTATATTTATCATCATTTTATTGTTAATTCGATTTGAAATTTATAATATTTGTGGCATCACATTATTTAACAATTTTCAGATTATGGCTAATACTGGTGGTCATTTTCCCGAAAATATTCCCTCATCCCGTAATACCTCGTTGACGACGATCAGTGACGATCCGGACGGATTTGAAAAATTAGAAAATTCGAATTCGATCGGTAGCATCGAGAAAAGTATATCGCCCGTTCCGAAAGAAGACCAGCCATTAAATGAAGACAATTTGACACCGCGAAGTAGTAAATCGGCGAAGAATGACGAACCAATTGACGGTGTCGTGTTAGTTGGTAACGATGAAAACGGCTTTCTAAATCCGAATAATATATCGCCGATTTTAAATGTTCAAAAATCGGAAATTTTGACAAACCATGGAGTCGACTTCATCGCCCCGATCGACGAAGAAGACGAAGACGACGAAACGAACATCGAATGTTCCGATTTGAAAGAACAGTTGAAACGAAAACGCGACAGTTTCGATAACATGTCGCTTCTATCGACCGATTCGATAGCCTTGTGCACTACAAGTTCGGCCAAGAAGCCGAAACTTATTCGTGCCGGTTCGATAACGCGCAGCTTAAAACGTAGTATGAGTTTTGTCGGTTTACGAACACCTATTTCGAATATGCTTCGTCCGCGTCGAAATTCCGTCGATCCGAATGCTTCTTTAAATTCGATCACATCGATCGAGAGTACATTTAACGATTCGCTTAAGAAGCCGGTAAAAGATAAACTTCGCGGTATTCGCGATCGAATAACAAAAACGTGTAAGCGCGATCTAAACATAACACCGAAAGTCGCCAAGGTGGCATCGTCGAATTTCGAAAATCTATCAAAAATCTGTAAAATAAAAACGGACAAGTTCGAAACGCCGGAAAAACAACGCAACGAAACTGGTTCCGATCGCACTGACTTCAAAACTCCCCTAGCCCCGAAATTATCCTATACATCAATCACTCATCGACATTCAGTTTGTGGTGTTGGTTCGATTAATTTAAATGCCGACGATTCTATTAGTAACGAAATGCCACCAGTTCGAAAGTCGCTTGCAGCTGATCCATCGTCGACTACATCAGCTTCTAGGGCTAATCTGGCTACTAGAAATGATCCTTCTATCGCTATCGCTATGAATGAGTGCGATATTTCGTTGTGTCCCATCAATGAAAATTGTCCGGTATTAATTTTTGAATTTTTGTTTATTTATTTATTTCATAAAAAGACAGTTTTGATTGGAATTTTTAATTGCTTATTGGCCGATCTAATTTGCAAGTAAAAAGATCCATAACAATTTTGTCCTTGCTAGTTTTTAAATTTTAATATTTTTTTTTCCCGGACTGAGCACTGTGCACATTTTGATCAGTTTTCCTTGCAATTCATTTTAGTCTTGAGTCCCAATGCTTAAAAGGAACGCCATGAACAAACCACTGTCGGATAAAAATTATTCTAATTGAATAATAATAATCGGATTGCGTTAAGTGAACGTCCTTAAAATACCCAAGAAATTTGTCGGGGTTAATAAATTTAGACGAAATATCTGTGACATTTATCGTCTTGTATTTATGGAGAGTGTAAAATGAGGGATGAAAATAAAGTTAAGTGTTGTTTAAAATAGAAATTCAATTTAGGTCTTAAGAAATTATTGATTCTGGCTGGGTAGTATGGCGTGCGAAAAGCAATAATTTGTGTAGCTTGATTCATTTGCACTTGTATAGCCTGACTACCCTATTATATATTTGTTTCTACTCGTGCTGTTTCTGCACTTTCATTTCTGACGCTTTAATAAATGCAAATTGTTGGCCTGAAATACAATGAAGGTATGAGGTAGCCTGAATGGTTTACAAATTTTGGGATTGCAAGAGCACGCTATAGCACTCGTTCCATTTTCAAACAATCCCAACTGATCCAATAGATTAGGAGTGATGATCCCAGAACCCCATTCTTCATCGCTTTGTTAGGTTCATCCAAAACCTTCGCTCGTTTAAAGCCGCAAGACGGTGTCATGTACGAAGTGCATTTCTGAATACGCACTATATTCCTTCTAGTGTCAGCGTCTAGATCTTCTGTCTTGACTAGATCCACTACTCTTTCCCGGAAGCCGCATACAAATACCGTCGGGACTGCACACTGTTGGTGAAGTAAAAGCAACCAACGTGATGAAAATTAAACAAAGAAATTTTAGGAGTTTAACATATAGCAGGTATGCAAGTATGAAACCGGAATTTTTTTATGAAAAATAGACGTTCATTCTACAAAAGTGTTACAACATATTTCATTCGAAGTATTGCCCATCGCTAGCTATACATTTTGCCCATCTCTCTGACAATTTATGTATGCCACGCCAATAAAAAATTTGTTTTTTGAGGCAAACCAGTCATCGAGCCATTTTTGGACATTTTCGTACGACGTGAAGCGCTGCTCACTAAGTGCGTGTCCCATCGATGCAAAAAAGTGAAAATCAGAAGGAGCCAAGTCTGGTGAGTAAGCCGCATGCGGAAGTATTTCCCACTGACAAGCCTTAATCGTTTCCTTCACCGGTCGTGCCGTGTGTGATGGTGCATTATCTTGCAGCAAAATCACTTTGTGTTGCCTCTTTCCATATTCTGGCTGTTTTTCAAGCAAAGCTTGCTGCAGATCGATCATTTGTTGTCGGTAGCGTTCTGTATTAACGGTTTCGCCAGGTTTCAGCAGCTCGTAATAGATCACGCCCTTCTGATCCCACCAAACACGGAGCATTGTCTTCCGTCCATAGCGATTTGGTTTTGCAGTCGATGTCGATGGTTCGCCTGGAGATACCCATGATTTTTTCCGCTTCGGATTCTCAAAATAAATCCACTTTTCATCGCCAGTCACAATTTGATGGAGAAATGACTTTCTTTGGTATCTGGCGAGCAAAATTTCGCAAGTGTTTTTTCGGTTTTCCTGCTGTCTTGCATTGAGTTCATGTGGAACCCATTTCCCCATCTTCTGGACCTTTTCCATGGCTCTCAAACGTATGGACACGGCTCATCTGCGAGTTGTTGTTGCGTTTGGGTGTAATCCGCATCCAACATGCCTGCAATTCGCTGTCTTCAAACTTTTTCGGTGGTTTTCCACGTTCCTTGTTTCCGATGTCGAAATCACCACTTTTAAATTTTTTGAACCACTCAAAGCACTGTGATTTCCCAAGTGCATGATCCCCGTAAGCATTCGATGCGATTCTGCAGCCGTTTTTTTTAAATGGTAACAGAATATCAATGCTGTCCGCATATCGTCGTTCCCAGGCACAAAAGTTGACATGTTCAACGCTCGTCAAAACTACACTGTTGTATGAAACCGGTATTGCTGGGTACTTTATATCTTTATCAGATATCCAAACAACAAAATGGCGTCCATGGTTCGGTTTGACAGTTACTACTTTGACAGCTAGAGCCATCTATGAGTGAATTCCGGTTTCATACTTGCATACCTGGTACGTGTACCAGATTTTTGTAGATCTTTTAGATCCTATACACCTTTCCGAATTTGGTGTCTGCCGCTAGAGAACTCAGTTTAATGGTCAATGGAACCAAAAAATCACTAAACAATAAGAAAACGGGACGAAACAGGGTGATAAAATAAGAAAAACTCAGAGGACATCTCCTTGGGGAGTAGAACTTCTCGGAAACGTCATTTTTATGGACGTTGTATGTGACCTGTCGATGTGGATACCAAAAGTGAACCAGCCTTTACCGCGTACTCAAAAAGGTACATCACGACATTATAATGTAATCAATTTTTCCTGTGCCTTGGCTACTGCTACTGTCGGCGCTACATCCAGAGGTTTTATCTAAGTATACCGACTAGAATTTTGATTTGCACACATCCGTACTGTAGCCCATAGTCTTATAAGTAAGTAAGTCCTGAACGGACGGGCAGAAGAATAGTCTAGGGTTTTAGGTTGATTCCATCAGCGAATCTAAACCTTGAACAAAATATTATACGACTCGGTCCTGTTAGATTTTCAAGAAGATATTTCGTAATTACGTTCTGCTCCTGTTTTACGGATCATAGTCCTATGAATACCTATCGATTATACTGAGCAACATGTACGAGTACGTCTAATAAACTACAGCAATAGAAAGCATTTTTAAAGTATTGATTCCATTCATCGAACAGCCCGGAGACAATATAGTTTTCGTTTTCCAGAATGTCAATGCCTTGTTGGAGCTTAATTTGTTGCAGATCCTTTGAGTGGTCATTGATAAATTCATTGTCCTTTGTATGAATGGCATCCCAGATTTTTAACTAATCCGAACATCAGGACAATTATTTTGTTCAGAGAGTATTTCTTGTGTGTAGTTTTCATTAGATCACCATCCATCATTCCATATTCATCCCTTTGGCAAAGTAAACTGCAATGAACCAAGAGCTACCAAAATTATTGTTGTTCAGACAGAACCATCAAAATCCTTTTAAGGAAATCTGAATATATCCCGTAGAAAATCACTAATTTATTCAATAGTAAAGGAATATTCTGATCATCACTCGTTTCTGGGTGTTTTAGTCCCTCCAAATCTCTGTACATCATTTTTTTTCCTTCTAATTCAAAGTACTCAATTCTATTGAAAATTTGGTGAATACATCGAAAGATGTTGATATGTAAAATTCCCGATTTCGATACTTATCCTCGGATTGTGGTTCGGTTCGAAATTTTCCGGGAAATTCTCGACGCATTGAAGTATACCCCCGACTAGCTAACAGAAATGAGGATGTGGTTTTTCTGGTTTTGACCCGTTGCCGTTGTAGTCCTCTAGTAGTCGATACTATGACCATAGGGATTCCACTCGATTCTAGTCGTTCAACCGCATGAGCAAGTATTCAGGTTGATTGGGTTTTACGCTTCGTTACCATTCATCGTTTATTACAATTCCCAATAATGAAAACGGGTCGGAAAAAGTACACAGAATAAATTTAATTTTACACGAAGCTTAAGTTTTTAAAGAAGGAATCGAAATTCAGGTGTAATAAGATTTAATTGGTTTTAGCCATCGAGTGTGGTTTATTTAAATGTTAAATTTGTTCTTTACTTTAATATTAAACTGTAGTATGCGCTAATCTAGCTCGGGAAAATAGAAAATACTTTTCGCTAGACCACCACAAATTAACCTCCATAGCCGCGTATAGATAAGCCTGAATTTGTATGCAGTGAAATATAATATAATAATTGGAAATTTGATCAAATGTGCACAGTATCAATTCGACAGCCTAGAAAAGTTTCACCTATTGTGCAATTTGCGATTCATACAATTCAATTTGAAATTTAATACAATAATTTAATAATTTTATTTACATTCTATCAAATGGAAATATAGGCACTCATTTGCATTGCTCCTAATTTGAATATTATCCGTAAATTTCATTCAAAAAATAATCGATTTTCACTTTGTGTCGTCTATCACAGAAATAATAAATTATTTGTTCTCGTCATTCACCTAAATTATTTTCCAGTTTTCATGTAAAATTCATTTTGAAAACTAATTTATTATATTTTCTGTCCGTTTTATTTGTTAAGGTTAAAGGCTTCGTGCATGCGAATTATCTGATACCCGTGTAAATTTATTTACTAACATAAATATTCGTTTTTCATATTCCATTTTTATTTTGGTTTACGGATGAATGGATTTTTTTTAAAATATCATAAGTTTATGGTTTTAATTCAATTTATTTGTTTTTGTTTCTTAATTAAATTTTAACTTACTCGTATGTATTTAAATAAAAAAAAAATGACAGCACATTTCATCGCTTTCACATTAACGACTTACTTTCCATTTTTATGTATCGCAAATTGCACTTACCTGTTTTTTTTTAGATAGTCTAAGAACTTTTTATTTTGCTTCCTTTTAGTTCTAAACAATACTTAAAATTTATTTTTATAAATTTGGTTTCTAAGTGGCTGAAAAATTACCGATAAGTTTTTGTTTTTATTTTCTTATGCAAAGCCGTTAAATGTGCTGCCATTTTATTTAAAATCTAGTTTGATGTTTGTTTTGTATATTAATAATTTAATTATTTCAGCCACTTAAAAATTTATTTTACATTTAAGAAACAAAAAAAAAATGGTAAGGATATTGTTTTGTTAAATCGTTTTCCCTTTTGCGTCAAAAAATGTTGTTTGAGATGAATTCTTCAAAGATAATTCAACCATTCAATGAAACCTCGACCTACGTCCAACAAAATGGGTTGTCCGTCTCGAAGGCAGGGGTCAATGAGGTGTCCTTCTAATAGAGCGGTCAATCTCTATCAGTCATACGAATTGGGTCTGTTTATAAAAGAGAAATTCGTATAAGTTAGAATGCCCGTAATAAACAGTTTCACGTCTCACTACACATATTTATTTTTTTTTAATTCATTAACGACTTTTTTTTTAATTCATTAGCGATTTTTTTTATATTTTCAAAGACTTTTCTTACTTAAGTTTTTTTGAAAAAATTAAGTCCGATTTTTGTAGTTTTTCTTTTACATGGTTTTTTTAATTTTTATTTTTTTTTTATAAGATCGGTTTTTTATATTTTATGCTTTATTTTTAATTTTTTTAATTATTTTTTATACTTTATTTTTATTATTTTTTATACTTTATTTTTATTATTTTTTGTACTTTATTTTTATTATTTTTAATACTTTATTTTTGAGTTTTCTAAGGGCCGGTATCACAGTGCGAGCTTAAGCTTCGAATTCAACTTAAGCCTTTGCTCAACTGGTATCACTGTTTCATAATAGTGGTTTAAGGCTTGAGCAGAGTTCAAACCGCATCTCAACTTAAGCCAATAAATACAAGAGCTTAAGTTTGAGCTCGGATCTTGAGTTGGCGAAATTTCAAATGGCAAATGTCCTTTTCCTGTTGACTGCTATTGTGTTCTGACTCTTGGTGGTTAGTTATACATGTTTGTTGGTTGGTGGGACTTTACAACACAACGATAAAGTGATAAAGAGTGTTTTAGTACTGTACTCGTAAGTACCCACTCTTTGTATCACTCGCGTTTTTGCATAATATTTGTTCAAGTTAGATTCAAAAATATATCGAGATGGGTCCGTGGTGAAAGTCTCCTCCCCATAATCTCCACTGTAACTGTCAGTACAGATCCAGTGATTAAATGTGGAACGTAATCCTTGATCATGTTTTGATCTTTTTTAGAAACGTGTTTTCTATTAAAGTGAGACATATGGTCGGATGTAGTGAAACATAACACTTTCTGCGGTTCTGAATACACCACCAGATTTCGCGTTAAACTCACTTTAAATTTCTTTCCACGTTCTGTTTTTTTTATCGACACTTTACATGTTTGTTTGTTCTCAATAACATTTTTAAATTTTAAAACAAAATTCACGATAATATTCTCTTCAGAAGCCAAAAAATTCTGAATCCTTTTTTTCTCGGCCATTTTAATAAAAAATTCTCGCAAGCAATTTTTGAACCCGTTCTCACGTTTCCAATCGTATTTTGAAAATTCGAAAAAACGAACATGACAGAACCGTCATAGCAGTGGCCTACACAATTCATTAAGCTCGGTTCTGTTAAACGATACTCATACTTTGACTGTGAAACAGTATTGACTGGACCTAAGGCTTAAGTTACAGGCTCAGGCTCAAGTGAGCCAAAGCTTAAGCACGCACTGTGAAACCGGCCCTAAGTCACTTTTATTTTTTAATTTATTTTAAGGCATTTTGACATTCCCGGTTATTTCTCAATTTAAATTTTTTTTACGGTCGTTTGTTTATTTTTACTTTTTTTTATTTTTTACGGTATGTTTATTTTTTAAGGATTTTTTTTAGTTTTTACGGTATTTTTTTGGTCTTTTCTTACACCACTTTTTTTTGTTAAAACCCTTTTTATTTTTTTTAAACCCTGTTTAATTTTTTAAACCCTGTTTTCTTTTTTAAACCCTGTTTTCTTTTTTAAACCCTGTTTTCTTTTTTAAACCCTGTTTTATTTTATAAAATCTGTTTTACTTTTTAAACCCTGTTTATTTTTTAACCGCTGTTTTATTTTTTAAACCCTGTTTTCTTTTTTAAGCCCTGTTTTATTTTTTAAACCCTGTTTTATTTTATAAAATATGTTTTATTTTAAAAACCCTGTTTTATTTTTTAAACCATGTTTTATTTTTTAAACCCTGTTCTATTTTTTAAACCCTATTCTATTTTTTAAACCCTGCTTTCTTTTTCAAACTCTGTTTTATTTTTTAAACTCTGTTTTATTTTTTTAACACTGTTTTATTTTTCAAATCCTGTTTTATTTTTAAACCCTGTTTTATTTTTTGAGCCCTGTTTTATTTTTTAAACCCTGTTTTATTTTTTAAACCCTGTTTTATTTTTTAAACCCTGCTTTATTTTTTAAACGCTGTTTTACTTTTTAAACCCTGTTTTATTTTTTAAACCCTGTTTTATTTTTTAAACCCTGTTTTATTTTTTAACCCATGTTTTATTTTTTAAACCCTGTTCTATTTTTTAAACCCTGTTTTATTTTTTAAACCCTGTTTTCTTTTTTAAACCCTGTTTTATTTTTAAACCCTGTTTTATTTTTTGAACCCTGTTTTATTTTTTAAACCCTGTTTTATTTTTTTAACCCTGTTTAATTTTTTAAACCCTGTTTTATTTTTTAAACCCTGTTTTATATTTTAAACCCTGTTTTATTTTTTAAACCCTGTTTTATTTTTTAAACCCTGTTTTATTTTTTAAACACTGTTTTATTTTTTAAACCCTGTTTTATTTTTTAAACCCTGTTTTATTCTTTAAACCCTGCTTAATTTTTTAAACCCTGTTTTATTTTTTAAACCCTGTTTTATTTTTTAAACCCTGTTTTATTTTTTAACCCCTGTTTTATTTTGTAAATCCTGTTCTATTTTTTAAACCCTGTTTTATTTTTTAAACCCTGTTTTATTTTTTAAACCCTGTTTTATTTTTCAAACCCTGTTTAATTTTTTAAGCCCTGTTTTATTTTGTAAACCCTGCTCTATTTTTTAAACCCTGTTTTATTTTTTAAACCCTGTTCTATTTTTTAAACCCTGTTTTATTTTTGATGCCCTGTTTTATTTTTTAAACTCTGTTTTATTTTTTAAACCCTGTTTTATATTTTAGGCCTTTTACAATTTTTCTTTTATGTTATAGACAGACGCCTTTTTTATTTCTAACGCAACTTTTTATTTTTAAACCCTCTTATAATTTCATCCTTTTTAAGGGCGTTTAAGGACTTTGCTTTTTTAGTTGAACCTTATTTTTATTTTTGAAAACCTCTTGTTATAAAGCCCTTTTTTCTCATGGAAAGCGTCTTAGGTATTGGTGTACGTTTTCATTTTAGCTGTTGGGACACTATGTGGAAAACCCGGCCAATTCGCCATCTCAAAATAAAAAATCAGTAAAATTGTGATGATTTTCTTGAAGAATAGCAGCAATTATTTATAGAAGGTATAATTTTTTGTTGCAAGGCTTATCCAACGATAGGCACCCTAGACTTGAAACACAAATGCAATTTCACTTGGCGCTCAGTGCATACTCTATGAACTTCTGCTATGAAAAGAGTACTTAAGAACATACATGCATTCAAATATCTTATAAAGGATAATTAATTGCTCAAGTACCTAAAGTGTACCTTCTGGTGTCTGGTCTTCTGCAATTGAATATAATTTCAATAACAACTTTATTTTTAGTCTAGACCGCCTTCAGTCTAATCCATATCCTGCAGGTGTATTGGCACGTGTCTTAATTTACGCAAATAAAAAGGTATTTTTCAGAAAGGATTTTCGGGGAAATACCTACTGTCGTCCTATTCAGTTTTTTGAGCTTAGTCTCTATCCTTTTCAAAGTGGTCTTAAGTTGAAATTGTGTATTCTTAGTAGAGTCAAAGCCAGACGATGTATCTGTGCAACGAATGTAGTGAAGATGGGAGTTGGTTGATACAGTGCTGAGAATTTTTGTGAAAAGATTTTCAAGAACTTCTGCCAAATTGAACATTTCGCCAACTTTAGGCGGAACTCGAGACGGTAATGCATCATTCAAAAGAGGAGAGTGGAGGATATCCAGAACTTGTGTGTCATTTGTTCAGCATTTTTGAATAAAAATCTGAGTATTTAACCGGATACTTAACCGGGTAATAAATCGGTTAAAAACAAACTACCTCATGTTCGGTTTTATACTTATAAACGTTATTTTCTTTTTGTTGTGTCTCGTATTTCATTCATTAGTCCGTTGATTTATTCCCGAGGTTATTCTTTTGCCCGGCTCAGCATTACGAGCAGAAGAGACATAATTGTATTAATTTTAATTTTAATTAAGCCAATAATCCACGAACTCGAACTGGATTCAATGACTGACGTCAACAAAGTAAATTAACGAAAAATTCATTATGCCAGGACCAGACTGCATTAATTTATACATAAACAAACCAAAATAATTTCCTCAATTCGCAACGATTGCAATTAATTTCAGAATTTTTTCCCATATGCACATTTTAAATTTAATATAATATTGTAAATATAATAGTCAAGAGCGAGCTAAAAAATCCCGTCATTCTGACCGAAATCAATTTATTTTATTTTATTTTATTCATTCAATTAACAATTTTGTGGTTTAACGGGGACAACCCACTGCCCTCGCAACACACCTCAAACTGAAGCAATGAAAAATTCAACTCAACACGAACTACAGGAAATTCGGACAAATTTTTTTATCCGGCGAAATACGGGAACCGAAAATCTAGGAAAAGCAATTTTCCATTATTCAATGTGTGTGAAAAAGGCGACAGGCAAAAAATAATCAGGGAAAAAAAATTGTCAATTATAAAAAGTGTCTACAATGACGAAACAAAAATCCGGATGTATGGTTTACATTTAATCGTAAACGTGTCCTTATACACTTCTCAAAATCGGAATAAATTGACTTAATGAAAAAAGGAAGCACAAACGGGGCACAATATTGTGCTCAAGTTGGTCCTCATAAAATATTCGAGCATATCCTCGAAAATACGAATGACGAACGTGACTTTATCACAAAGTTTTCACTTTAGGTACGCGTTGAATGGAAGGGTCTCAGGCTTTTCATTTCTTGTTGGATTCATTTAATTTTTTTGCCTTTTACTGAAGTTCTTCGAAGAAAATCCACTAGTGAATAAAAAAAAACGTCAAATAGAAAGCATCAAGTAAAAGAGCAATTGCTTCGAAATAATCCCCCGAACCATTTGCGAACAATGTTCCGAAAAAGAAGAAAAAATCTTACACGACGGTTTTTGAAGAAATAATTGTAAAAATTCGATTTGCGAAAGGATTAGATGACAGAGTGAAGCTTTAAGGTCGTTGCCAGTTGAAATTGATATTTGTTTAGATACGAAAAAATAAAATAAATAAAGACTGGTATCGATTTAAGTACGCATGGTGGAAATGTACACACCAATCAGAAATAAAATCAAACTTTGTAAGCTTCTGATATTTCATGAAAGATTCCCGTATTATTTGTTTCTCTCTTGATAATTGAGTAATTGAGGGGTGAGGATCGTTTCTTGCAGAAAATGTGGTCGTACTACGTAATATTAGAGCACGCGATTATCAGAACTGGACGATCTACTATTGACCAGATATTCTTAGTCAAACAAGTGCTAGAAAAATGCTGGGAGTATAACATTGGCGTGCATCAGATTTTCGTGGACTTCCAACAGGCTTACAGTAGTATAGATCGTAATGTACTATATAAAATAATGCTTGACTTCGGAATTCCATCAAAACTCGTCCGATTAACAAAAATGACCATGACTGACACTGAATCCCAAGTAAGGATACAAAACGAGCTTACCCAAAGCTTCCGAACAGAATCTGGCCTGAAGCAGGGAGATGGACTCGCTGCCATGCTCTTGAATCTCGCGCTGGAATATGTCATCAGAAAGGTACCCGTTGATACCATAAGTACCGTACTAATCAAGTCCACTCAACTAGTGGTGTACGCGGATGATATAAACATCATGGCCAGATCTGTTCTAGACACGAAGGAAGTCTTCCACTGTCTAGACTCAACGGCAAAGGATGTCGGGTTAAGGGTTAAAAAGAAAGAGACCAATTTCATGACCCAAACAAGAAGAAACGTGGCAACTAGACAAAATATTACCATGGGGGACTACAACCTGGAGAATGTGGATCATTTCGCATACTTTGGAGCACACCTTGTAATAGACGGCAACGAACGGGGCAAAGTAAAACAACGGATCACACTAGGAAATAAGGCGTATTTCACGGTTCTCCCGATCTTTAAATCGAAAAAGGCTGAGCAAACTTCGCATATACAAGACCATAATAAGACCTGTGCTACTATATGCAAGCGAAACGTGGACTCTCAGCCAAGCGCCTGAAAAATCAATAGACGCTTTTGAACGACGAATTCTTCGAAGAATTTTGGGACCAGTAAGAGAAAGCACTGAATGGCGTATTCGGTATAACATCTATGACGAGTTGTATAACATCTATGATCTATAAAATTTCGTAAGCTACAATGGGCATGCCATGTAGAGCGAATAGACGACGGAAGAATTCCCAAACGCACACCGAAAGTTAGAGCTCAGGGCAAACGACCGGTATGAAAACCGCGGAAAAGATACGAGGACTCAGTTGATGCAGATTACAGATCGCTTCTTAGATGTACAAATTGGAGGACGCGGGTGCTGAACCGAGATGACTTCAGACAATGTATCCTGCAGGCTCTGGCCAGATTTTGGCTGTCACGCCATTGATGATGACGGGATTATGTCAGAAGAAGAGTAGACCAAAGACCATCGCGGAAATCCTTGCCTTTGAGCGTAATCAGTTCTTCAGGACCATCCGCACATCTCAATACATACGTTTCTTTATCACCCAGGAATTTCTCGAAGCTAGACAAAAAAAGACAAACACTTTGTTTTAGCTTTTTTTCTTGTTTTTTTTCTATTTTTTTGCTTTTCCTTTTCCTTTCTTTATATCTTTATTCTTTTTATTAATTTTTGTTTTACTTTATGCTTTTCTCTTTTCTTCCTTTTTTTCTTTTTTCCCTTTTACTTTTATTTTTTTTTTCTTTTCCTTTTTATTTCTCTTTTTCCTTTTTATTTCTCTTTTTCCTTTTTATTTCTCTTTTCCTTTTTATTTCTCTTTTTCCTTTTTATTTCTCTTTTTCCTTTTTATTTCTCTATTTCCTTTTTATTTCTCTTTTTCCTTTTTATTTTTCTTTTTCCTTTTTATTTCTCTTTTTCCTTTTTATTTCTTTTATTCCTTTTTATTTCTCTTTTTCCTTTTTATTTCTTTTATTCCTTTTTATTTCTCTTTTTCCTTTTTATTTCTATTCTTCCTTTTCATTCCACTTTTTCCTTTTTATTTCTTTTTTTCCTTTTTATTTCTATTTTTCCTTTTCATTCCTCTTTTTCCTTTCATTTCTCTTTTTCCTTTTTATTTCTCTTTTTCCTTTTTTTTTCTCTTTTCCTTTTTATTTCTCTTTTTCCTTTTTATTTCTCTATTTCCTTTTTATTTCTCTTTTTCCTTTTTATTTTTCTTTTTCCTTTTTATTTTTCTTTTTCCTTTTTATTTCTTTTATTCCTTTTTTTCCTTTTTATTTCTATTCTTCCTTTTCATTCCACTTTTTCCTGTAATTTCTCTTTTTCCTTTTTATTTCTTTTTTTCCTTTTTATTTCTATTTTTCCTTTTCATTCCTCTTTTTCCTTTCATTTCTCTTTTTCCTTTTTATTTCTCTTTTTCCTTTTTATTTCTCTTTTTCCTTTTTATTTCTGTTTTTCCTTTTTATTTCTCTTTTTCCTTTTTATTTCTCTTTTTCCTTTTTATTTCTCTTCTTCCTTTTTATTTCTCTTTTTCCTTTTTATTTCTCTTTTTCCTTTTTATTTCTCTTTTTCCTTTTTATTTCTATTTTTCCTTTTTATTTCTATTTTCCCTTTTCATTCCTCTTTTTCCTTTCATTTCTCTTTTTCCTTTTTATTTCTCTTTTTCCTTTTTATTTCTCTTTTTACTTTTTATTTCTCTTTTTACTTTTTATTTCTCTTTTTCCTTTTTATTTCTCTATTTCCTTTTTATTTCTCTTTTTCCTTTTTTCCCTTTTTCCGTTTTTTTCCTTTTTTCTGTTTTCTTTTTGTTTTCTGGTCTTGTTTACTTTTTGCCTTCTTTACTTATTTTTACTTTTAACTCCTCTTCTTCTTCTCTCCTCTTTGCAAGTCTCTTTAAATTTTACAAGCCCGTAAATTGATTTCAAGTCTATGTTGGAACGAACTTTACCTTAAGCTCATGCAAAAACTTTTACGAACTTATCCCTTGATCTTGTTAGACGCTTACAGGAGTACTTCTGTCGTAGATCGGATGACCATTTAGATCAATCCTATATCCGTCGTCCTCCATTAAATTTTCATTTTTAAGCAACAGCAACAAGATAAGCGAATACAATACAAAACAATATCCAGCACCGAACTTATTTCAATGAAAGGTTCATCCCTTGAACTATTTTTATTCTATTTTCTTATCTCTAACAAGGTCGTTGACGAGCATTTCACCCAAGCAAAGCCCGAACCGAAAAACAATAAAACCCACATAGTTAAGTCGGACTGGTTCTGGTATACAATACAAAATGGCTATGCGGACGAATCGGATTACCTTTTCGGTGATGTAAGTATCTCTCTAACTAGTAATTGACAGTAATAAAATACTATAACAAAAAAAAATGCCCTTTTCGTCGTTATGATATCCTTTCAGTATTTGGACAGTATTGCAAATACCCCGGGAACAGATCGTCGAGATTCGTTGCCGATTAGCTTTAATAAGCGAAAACGTAAGCGATTTTCGCAACGAATTCAAGCCGAAGGAACACCGCTGGGATCCGGTAAACGACGTTCATCTGTATCAGATGCCGGACTTTTATCGGTATCAGGAAGCTTTCTCGATTGCACCGCCAGTCCCGACAAGCATGAGACCGGCAAATTGATACCTGACAACGAAGCCGTTATTGATCCAACGCCCAAGAACAAATCAATGCGATATAATCATTTTATGGATTTCTATCATACGGAATCGAATTATGTTGGTATTTTGGATACAATAGTTAATGTAAGTAGTAACACGTCGCTCCGATTATTACGATAAAAATTCGAATGGGTCTGAATATTATTTTTTCCCATTTTGCAGCTGTTCAAGATACCGCTCGAAGAGAAAGCCGAAACGGGCGATGCACTCGTCAATAAATCCGAAGTTCGAGCTATTTTCAATAATTTCCTGCCAATACATGAGGTGCATAGACAAATGTTGGAACGTTTAAGGTTTGCTACAACGAAACAAATTTTATCGCTTTCAAGTCAAAAAAAAATATATATATATATCAACTATTTCAGAGACGAACAAACCAAATGGAGTGAAGACTGCTTAATCGGCGAAATAATATTACAACATCGAGACGATCTGATGAAAGCCTATCCGCCTTATGTGAATTTTTTCGAACAAATGAAAGAAACTCTTATTCAATGTGATACACAAAATCCACGATTTCATGCATTTTTAAAAATTAATCAAGCCAAGCCAGAATGTGGACGACAAAGTTTACAGGATCTTATGATTCGCCCTGTTCAACGATTGCCTAGCATAAGTTTATTACTAAATGGTAGGTTTTTGTTTTTCGTAATGAGTTCCAACTTTCCAAACTTTTATTCCAATTTGATTAACAAATTCAACACACTTAAATTTGGAAGCTTCAGTAGTCTAGCAGTCCCCAGATTCCCATTATACTAATCATTGCCATACAAAATAATGCTATTGCTGCCCAATGTCCCAAGAGAGGTCTCACAGGAACTTTACAATTTGTTTAATCTCTGGTCAGACATATTTTCTACTTTCTTAACAAATCCTTGAAATATTTAGCGCAGTGGTAAAATTTGTTCAATGTGTTCCACAAGTTGACAAATCTGTTTCAATTAAAAACATAAAGCCTTACTTCCTAAACTTCGTGACATGAGTAAAACATTTACAATGAACAAGCCTTTAGTACCGAGTAACCGACGAACAAAGTCCGAATTTATATCGAGAATTCACAACAATGTTAAGTATAATGTCCCGAGGGGCATTACCTGTGGATGCCTGCAAGTAGCAATCCGATATATAAAATAAATCGGTAGAAGCTGATATCAAAATAAGTGGTTCTCCACAATCCCACAATGATTTTTGCATGTTGTTTGTCTTGTGTAGTTTTGTTCAGTTTTAATGAACCGGAGTATGCTTTATGGAAAATTGTGCAGTGATAGTGGGAAGCAATATCCTTAGATGTTGTGGTTTGCGGGACATTTGGGGTAAAGGAAGAGGTAAAATCAATAAGAAGATTTTCAGAATTTTCGTGGAATGTTTTCATCTTGTATATTTTGAATTTATTACCATTTTTTGGACAGATTGTTATTTTCTTTTGTAGATAGTTAAGCGACATAGTTATGAATTTTTTTTATTGCGCGGCAGCCCAAACTTCTTTCATTGAGTTTGGGATATCCGATCAAAGTTTTCTCTAGAAAGATCTTTAACATAGTTATTTTGTCCGGAATATATTGTTAGCGGAGACCCCCGGCATCAAAGGTTAGTTGGGAAATTGGTATTGTTGGAAAGTTAGGAAAACTAGATACAGGTAAGGAAAACCTTAGCACCATGGGGTGCAATGCAATGATAAGCCCGGTATTCTCACATTAGACTATTCAGGCAAATTTTGGATATAGTCCTATCTACAATTAAGCTTGATCTTGAAGTGGTTCTGTTGAATTTCTGAACAGTAGCGAGACGAAGCTACAAATATTATGTATTAACTTCTACAGAAGTTTGCGGCAGAGACGAAAAAAAATTACAGGATGCTGTGAAAAGCAGGGTGGGACAGAATAAATAACCAAAGCAATACTGATCGTTGAAAAATCTGCAAATGTATCGAAAGCCTACAAGGAGCTCTAACGGAAGCTCGCAGGTGGCGTAATAACAAACAAAATGAATAAATTTCCGGCTTTTATGGAACTATTGTAGATACCCGCTCCCTCGTTTTTCTGGGTCATCACCCTTTATAAGATCTGAGTTTTCTATTGAAGCTCTACAACAATGCTAATTTGTCTAGGAATGGGTTGTTATTGTTGCTGTCGCACAAAATCTACTTGACTAAATGCAAAAAATCGTAAGACATTGATTTTAAAACGAAATACCCAACAGAATACAATTTATAACATTAATTACAATAAAAACATAGAACCGTACCGTGCTCTACTTGACCTTTCCCAGTTCAAAATTAACATAACCAGTTCCGTATCCTTTGAAAAGAACCTTTCAGGAAATTAGAACTTCTTTTGATTACATTTTAACCTGAAGTATTCTTTGTCCTTTTTTTTTGTTTTAGATATTTTAAAGCATACAAACAAGAACAATCCGGACAATAAGAAATTAGAGGAGGCGTTAAGGGCCATTAAGGACGTAATGGCTCATATAAACGAGGATAAACGTAAAACGGAAGGGCAACTCGCGATGTTTGATATTTTTAACGATATTGACGGATGTCCTGTAAGTATAGTTATTTAAAATAAAAAAATTTCATATTTTTCGATGGGCGTCGGGTGACATTATAAAGTCGTTCAGATTTATTTTCCAACCGAGTCCTATCATCCGTTTAACGGGTGTCGTAAAATCTGGACTTGTGTGCTTGGTTCAGTTGATTGCATTTGAGAACCGGGAGGGTACAACGACGCGGCAATTGTATTCGATATATTTTCCAGATTTTTTTTTTTTTTGTATTTTGCCAATTGTTCATGTCATTAAATTTATCGAAAAAAAAACAAAATTTCCGGCTACGATTTTCATTCGGTCAGCACCCTGTAACTGTCCCGTTGGGTACGAAAAAAAAATGCAACGATCGCTTGGATTTTATAGTTGTACGTGAATTGGGCGGGCGGAAGACATTAAATTATTCTGCGATAAATTTTTATGATTGTTCATTTGCGTTTTTATTATTTGACCAGAATGGAAATTTTATTTATTTCGCTGTCGTTGTTTGTAGTTATAAGCTATTATGGACCACTGCGGGTACAATTCGTTTGGAGATAGGGACATGGTCTTACCGGCAGAATCAATTATCGAATATTTACAGCAATTTTTATGTTGAGTAATTGCTGTACAATCAGCAATGCAGCTTGATTTAAACAGCTCATTTTCGATTCATGGCGAAATTTAATATGATTCCGAACCGATGTATAATCTAAAAAACCAATCAATTGAATATTTTTCACTTTCAGTTTTTTCGGGGAAAATTGTTTGATATGGTGAACGAAATAATTCAAAAATTGCATAATTTTTATCACATTGAATTAATTGCCTCATTATCTTTAGTCGGCGTAGTTTTTGCGCCTTTATGCAAAACAGAGTGGGGAGAAATTATTGAACTGATTTTGTATGTTTTGCTCCACTACCTTTTTGGATTTTAGATAGATAGATAGATATTTTCCATAGTATTGTTGCGAGCTAAGGGTTCGCCGGGATTTCAAGTAAAACAATTCGTTTAAAATCAAAATCAGTGTTAATTTATTATTCGCACTTTAATTCTATTCGCACTGTATGGCAATACCGCCCGCTTATATATCGCTTGACTCGATCACACGCTATATCAATCGCTTTTCACTAATACGATCGCGTACTAGTTGACTGTCACAGTCCACGTAATAAAAATTCCTATGTCCCTCGCTGAAAGCTTGCTTTTATACTAGTTGGCTATAGTCTAGACTGTTCTTGAATGTTCGCTCGGTGATGTGTGTGGACGATTCTCGAAAGCTTTAGAGCTTTCGATTTTGATCTTCAGCTTACTCCCATCCACACCGCCGCTCGAACCGAGTAGCTCAACTGATCTCGACGGTCTGGTCACCACCCTCACGCGCGCCCTAAACGAGTCACTGTCGAACCTCTGTCCTGAGAGCAGGACAAGAGGGAAACATAAGCCGCCATGGTGGAACACAGAACTCGGTGCTCTAAGAAAGTGCTGTAGGCAACTGTTCAACAAAGCCAAAAGCACCAAAGACGTTTGAGACTGGGATTCCTATAAAGGATCACTACGTAAATACAAATATGAACTGAGAAAGGCGCAGCGCAAAGCCTGGGGACTCTTCTGTAGTGAAATAGAAGATTCCTCCGAGGCATCCAGGCTCCGTAAAATTCTCTCTAAAAATCCAACCACACCATGCTACCTGTGGAGACCGAACGGATCTTGGACTACCTGAAGTAGGGAAACCACTGATCTCCTCCTGGACACCCACTTCCCTGGTAGCTCGCATGTTGAGTCGGAGCGGGTAAGCATTGCAGGACACCATGCACCGTTCAACTCTGACGCTCTTATAACAGAGACCAAGCTCCTCTGGGCGATAGAAGGCTTTAAACCTTTAAACTTTAAACCAGGTTATCTTAAAAGGCTGCCTGGATCTAACCTACATTCCTGAAACATGGATGGAAGTCAAGGTGGTCTTCATACCCAAAGCAGGAAAAAGCTCTCATGTCTGCCCTGGGGACCTCAGACCTATCAGTCTATCATCCTTTCTTCTGAAAACACTGGAAAGACTAATGGATGTGTACATCCGCGACAATATTGACAAGCGATTGCTGTCAACATCCCAACATGCGTACTGGAAGGGGAGGTCGGCCGTTTCGACCGACCTACATTCGCTTGTGCGCACCATTGAAAAATCTCTTAGTATTAAAGAATACACCATGGTTGCCTTTCTCGATATCGAGGGAGCTTTCAACGTCAGACCAGAGGCAATCACTGACGCACTTTCTATCCTGAAGGTGGAGTCCTCGCTTGGCGCGTTGATCAATTTGATGTTAACATCCAGGATTGTGAACACAAAGCTGGGCGAGTCCTCCTCTCGAAGGTTTGTCAGCAGAGGTACACCACAAGGTGGTGTGCTCTCCCCTCTTCTTTGGAATTTAGTGGTCAACAAACTACTATTGTGACTGGAAGGGGCGGGCTGCAGAGTGATTGCTTATGCAGATGATGTTGCAATTGCTGTCTCGGGAAAGCACCTCAACACTCTGAGTCAGATATTGCAGAATGCTCTCTCTATCCTCCCCAAATGGGCAGCTGAATGCGGGTTGGGCGTGAACCCACATAAAACAGAATTAGTCCTCTTCACCAGGAAATATAAAATTCCTCACGTAGACCCTCCTTCTCTGAATGGTACTAGTCTAGTTTTCACCGATAGTGCAAAATATTTGGGTCTTATTTTGGATAGGAAACTTCACTGGAAACCTAACATTCAGGAACGGGTAAGGAAAGCAACAGTTGCGCTTTACTCGTGCAAAAAGGCCATTGGCAAAAAATGGGGTATGCAACCCCGAATAGTTCATTGACTCTACGTGTCCGTCATCAGACCGATACGTATGTATGGTGCTATTGTCTGGTGGACGGCCTTAGACAAAGCAGTTAACTGCACCACCCTAGGGAAGGTACAGAGATCAGCATGCATATGCATCAGTGGAGCTCTGAGAACAACTCCCTCTGCAGCACTAGACATGCAATTCAATCTGCCACCCCTAGACATTTTTGGCAAGCAAATGGCAGCCAGTGCAGCCTTAGGGCCTTCACACAGTGGACTGGCATATATGCAGGTCACTCAACAATCTTGATTCACTTCAATAATATTCCTGAAAACACCGACTACACCCCTCCCAGTTATGATTTTGACAAAAATTTCCTAACAACCATCCCAACACGTCTAGAATGGGAAAGGGATTCGGTACGGACGGAAGAGTCCGCCCACATATATATATACGGACGGCTCCAAAACTGAAGGAGGGGTAGGTGGAGGTGTTTTCTCTGAAATGCTTAACATTAGCAGCTCCTTCCGCCTTCCGGACCACTGTAGTGTCTTTCAGGCGGAGCTTATGGCGATCAAGGAGGCCTTGTCCTGGCTAAGGTGTAATGTAATATCTACTAGGGATATTAGCATTTTCACAGACAGCCAAGCGGCAATAAAATCCTTGGAATCGGACTCGACAACATCAAAGATCGCCGCAGAATGTCGATCATCTCTTAAGGAGATGGCTGAATAGTTCAATATTCTTCTGTGCTGGGTGCCAACTCAAGATGGGCAGACGGTATTACATGTCACACTGCGAGACAGATCTGTCCGAAGCTGGATCTAAAACGCTCTAAAAGGCTGACTTTGCTCAAAAGGGCGAATATCAGCACCACAGTCGGTGTCCTGACCGGACACTGTCTTATAGGTCGACATGCCAAAAGACTCGGTCTCTTCTCAAACCGCTTCTGTAGAAGCTGCCTGGATGAGGAGGGGGAGGAGACAGTCCTTCACCTTTTCTGTACCTGTTCAGCTCTATCAGCCAGAAGGAAAGCTCATCTTGGAGCTTACTTCTTCAACTGTCTCGGTGATCTTGCCGCAATGGAGGTCGCGAGAATCCAACGGCTCATTGCAAGCTCTAAATGGCTCGACGAGTAGGACCGGATTCGATGATCCAGCGATAACACAACGGACTTTTCAGGTCTAAGTGTGTCCGTGCTCTCACGGGCAGCCACGCGTACCTACCTACCTATCTAGTTATTAGTGCAAAGTACTCTGCGGCTCCTGTAAGACGCATGAATTATGGTTGTATTCAATATAATTGTGTACAATCGAGTTTTCTCTCGAAACTTCTTAAAATTTAAGATTGGATACGAACATATCGCGCAAATACCCGGGAACATTACTCTGCTTTGAATAACTTTCCTTTAAAAAAAAAATTGTTCTCGAATTAAACTCAATCGTTCGTATAATTTCAGGCACATCTAGTATCCTCGCATCGGAGTTTCGTATCGAAATGTGAAGTAACCGAAGTTACGGATGCATTAAGCGGCCGTGGGAACTCTCTAATGCTCTACTTATTTTCGGATACGATAGAAGTTTGTAAGAAGCGTTCGAAAGGCTTCAATAGTGGGAAATCGCCGAGTGCCACGAAACCCTTTAAGCATATCAAACTTATGCCGTTGAATACCATCAAACTTGTTATTGATATAACAGATAGTCCGCGAGCGTTTGCCGTTACGTGCCGACATAATCACGATAACAAGGAGAAAATTTATGCCTTTATTATATGCGATGAGGAAATCGACAAAATCATTTACTTGAGAAGTTTATGCAAGCAAATGGCTGAGAACGCTTGCCGAACCGATACGGTACGTATATATATATATTTTATTTTTGAATTTGTTGTTAACGACAAAATAAACAAAATGACGTTGTAGTCGTTGATGAACACTACTTTAGCATAAAAGTAGTTTAAACATCTCTAACGTCATCTATACAACTATACGCAGAAAAGTTTTTGGCTTGATAGAAGTTTTTGATCGTATTTCGTTACAGGAGAAGTCGTTACTTCAGCTGTCGTCGTCGGAAGTCGGTGTCGACACCAGTGATGTCAATATTGGAACACTATCAAAAGCATTTAAATTTGCAACACAAACTAGGTTAAAGGTAACTTTCGGAATCTTTTTTTATTTCTTCTTCTTTGCCGGAAGTAGCTTTCAAATTGAAAGGAAAAGTTGTTGGCATAAAGGTAGAGTACAGTTAAATTTGTTCTTTGCACTTTTAGTAGTTTCATTCCGATCGTTTTGTCGGTTCACGGGCTTTCGTAAGATTTATTATGTGGCTTTATTTTGAATTGAGTTTAGGAATTGCGGTTTGAATGTATTTGGATTGAGGATTTGGTTATTGAGTTGGAAGTAATTACATTAAAAATAGTTTGCTCTGACATGATTCAACGTATTTCTTTGGTTGTGAAGTTGCTATAGGGAATTTAGCCTCAATAGTTATTTATTTATTATTCAAATTCATCAAATTTTGATTACTTATAACAAAAAAACAAAAAAAAAACATACAAAAATATAAATAATAATCAATAGAAAATAAGTGCAAAAAATACATCATTATATACATACATACACTCCTAAATGCATAAATATAATATTACATTATTTATTTGATAAAGCCGATTTTAATTGTTGAACAGAAATGTTAAAGTCAATTTGACTGTAATTATAATTAAAAATGCGTGGAAGAGATGTGATTGGTTCATGTTGTCCGTAATTTGTCTGATGGTGAGGAATATCCAGTAACACATAGTCTCTCAAAGATCGAAATGGAACATTGAAAGAAATGGCTTCCAGCAATGAAGGGGAGTTAATATCACCAAAAATTACCTTGAAAGCAAAAACAGCTCTAAGGACATCTCGTCTATCAACCAATGACTCCATCGGCAGGAGCTTAAGACGCTCATGGTAAGGAGGTAGATGCAGTGGATCTAGCCAAGGAAGACTTTTAAGTGCGAATCGCAAGAACCTTCTCTAAACCGAATCAATTCTATTTTTATGGACCTCATAGTATGGAGCCCATACCGGGCAGGCATATTCCAAAATAGAACGGACGAAAGTGTAGTACAACATTGTTGTAATATGCGGATCATTGAAATCCTTGGACCATCTTCGCACAAAGCCCCAGACGGAGTTAGCCATACCGACAACATAATCAAAATGGTCATTAAAAGTAACTTCGGTTTTAAAATATACACCTAAATCGTTCACTTCGTCAGTTCTATATAATGGGTTTCCTTCTAAACTACCTAGTCATATCATAAATACTGATACACGGTTTTTTGGAAATTAAAAAATAACGGCTTGAGATATTTTTATAATTTTTTGTCAATTTATTCAAATAACGGTAACAAATAAAAAAAAATTACATTTATTCAAAATAGCCGCCATTGGCACGCACGAAGTCTCCTTGGCCAGTCATCGATTGCAGCACGCACCTCACATAGGGGAAAATGGGCCACTGCATCCTCTAGATCCTTTTTCAAGGACTCAATATTGGGGTGACGTTTGTGGCAAACCATGCCCTCCAAAACGGACCATAGCTTGTAATCCAAAGGATTAAGGTCTGGGCTGGCGGATGGCCATTCTTCAGTGTTAATAAACGCGGGTAAATTGTAGGTGGTTTTGGCCTTATGAGCGGGTACAGAGTCCTGCTGGGACACTCAATGCTGGTTTCTGAATAAGGATTCGTTGAGAGGCTTTACAACACGTTCTAAAATATCTGCTTAGTAGTTTCTGGCCGCAGTTTATACACCTTTTTCGCAAAAATGAAGTTTGGTGACGCCATCATAGGACACCTCCCACCAAACCATCACTGAGGCCGGGTGGTGCTCTTTTTGAACTCGTAACACTACCTCGGATGCTTCCTTGGAAGAGCGAGCATACACTCTATCATTCTGTTTGTTGAACTTTTCCTGCACGGTAAAAATTTTCTCGTCGGTAAACAGAATTTTTTTTAAATTCACACCAGCGTGCTGGGCGAGTACCACTTTTGATTTTGTCTTCCTATTTCCTTTCAACTTCAGATTGAGCAATTGTCCGGTTCGCCGTTTGTAGGCCCCGAGCCTCAACTCTTTTTTTATGATGCGACTCATAGATATCGATTTGATGTTCATCTCTTGAGTCAAGATTTTTTGTTTGCGGAGAGGGTTTCGTCGAATTCGTTCATGCACTGCTTTGATGGCCTGCGGCGTACGAACGGTGCGAGGGCGGCTGGATCGCTGGCGGTAATTTACGTTACCGGTCTCTATGAACAATTTGATGGCACGATACACAAAACTTCGTGAAAGATTAAGCGGTCGGAGTGTTCGGAAAATGTCACCTTTTTCCATTCCACACTTGTGTAGCCCTACGACAACGATACGATTTTCTTTATCCGTCCACTCAATGATGATCACGAACCAAAACTAAATTCTTCTGGCATGTAAACAAAACACATACCAACTGTCAAAAATAACATTAATATTTGGGTGCGTTACGGTATTTAAGAAATACCGTCGAGTTTACAGTTGTGTCAGTATTTATGATATGACTAGGTATAATCAAATTTAACTGTAGTTTTCTTTCTAGAGAATGATACAGTGATACACTTAAGCCCCAAACACAATGCTCGACAAGTGAGGTTATGTGATCCGTAAAAGTTGAATTTTGGTCAACTTTTCCGATCCGTTCCGTTACGACCGTTGTGTGCATTTACATGGTCAGCCCATAAGGTCTACTTTGACAGCTGAACGGAACGGAACGGGAGCATTGTGTTCGGGGCTTTACTAATATTCAAAGGCATACAATTTAGTGTACACCAGTCATAGTTCATAGAACCGTTGCAAGTCACTCTGAAGAAGAGTCAGCCGCATTGGTTACATTACGAAAAATCTTTGCATCGTCAGCATACATTAAAATTTTAGAGTGGTAGAGAACCGAAGTCACGTCTTTAATGAACAGGATAAATTAAAGTGGACCGAAATGGCTCCCCTGAGGTACTCCAGAAGTATTATATACGTCGGATGAAAGGACTCCACGAAAAAACACCTTTCAAGTGCGATTAAGTAAATACGGACTGATCCAATTAATAAACATGACTGGAAAACCCAGTAATTGGAGCTTATAAGTCAGGATGAAATGATTCATTTTGTCGAACGCCTTACTGAAATCAGTGTAAATACAGTCCACCTGATTTCCACCTTCAATCGCTTTAATGGAAAAATTAGCAAATTCCATTAAATTTGTGGTAGTGGGACCTACCCTTAGTAAATCCATGTTGGGATGGACTTATGATTGATTTGCAATGAAAATTCATTGCATCACAAACAATAGCCTCGAATAGCTTCGAAATACAAGAAAGGTTGGCGACAGGACGATAATTTCGTACATCCATGCTCTTACCTTTCTTAAATAACGGCTTAATAGTTGAATATTTGCATATACTGGGAAATACCCCTGAACGAAGAGAAGAATTGAATAAATAGCACAAGGGTGCTACTAGAGAAGAGCTGCATCGTTTTAGAACGCTTGGAGGGATGCCATCTGGACCAACAAAAAAACTATCTGCAATATTTGAGATGAATTTCAGAACAGTAGATTCGTCTATATACAAATCCTTCATCTCCAATGAAGTAGAAGGAAACTGAAAGTGTTTATGATCCTTAAAACTATTATCACAGTTAGAAGAAGTGAAAGCATCACGAAAGTAGTTCCCGAAAAAGTTGCCAATGACTAAAGAGGGGTCATCGCTGACCACATCATCAAAAGACATAGGTTTGTCCCTAATCTATAATTTCATATTATTGACGTACGGATATACGCCGCACTAGACCGGCTAATAAACAGGTCGCGTAAGTTTGAATAGGAAACGTAGTCCGAATCAATCCTTGAGAGACAATATGTCTTCCAAGCTTTCGTTTTTAAATTTTTAGATATATCAAGTCGTCGTCAAACCACGGAAAACGCTTAGGCTGTCTAGTTGATGTGACCGGTACACATCGCGCGAAACTACAAAATATCGTGTTATAAAAGTTTAAAGTGGCGGTTTCAACATCCGGCTAACTTAGTACACGCAACCAATCACAAGTAGAGATATCGCGATTTAAAATCATCATGACAAAATGAATACAAAGCGATGAACTGTTCCTAAAATTACGAAAATCGGCGCTATAGAGTTCTGCGAGAAAGCGGAGCGGAAGGAACGGACTGGAGCTGATATAGTGGCTGCTAACATCTTAGCATCATTATCATAAAAACTCGCAAATATTAGAACACACGTGCCTATATTAATAACACGAAAACCAAGATTTTTCCAAATCAATCGATTAACATATCTGACAAAGTGCATGTGTATTGACTGTGTACTTCTTTCGGTTCTTGTAAGATTTAATGTTGGTCGTTCTTGTATCAGTTTTTGCTAATGCACTCGTGACAAAGCTCATTACTAGAAACCACAAACTCTGTATCGCGTATTTGGACATAAGACAGACACAAGACCTTTTCTACAAACTTCGAAGCTGACGCTTGAACTCTCTTCGAAGACAAGAAAGAATCAAAATTAGCTAGAAAAATAAACCTGTGAATTTTTCATATTTGACAAAAATTGAGACCATAACAATTTTCGAAGGTTGATCTCTAGACAATTAGATATTAGTATTCGGAAATGAAACTGACAAGATATTGGAAATAGCAAATCATTTGTTGTACACCTGGCTACATGCAGAGATACGTCCTCTGTGTGGCCGCTAAAAATCTGGAGGGAAACTCGGAAGAAAGTCGGCTGATTAATAGGTCCCAGGCATTTAGGAAGAAGCGCAGCGCTTAGCCATGACCATAGACCATACTGCAGATGACAAGCAGCGATTGAGTTGAAGGCGGACATCGTCGCATTCACTTGCACGCAAAACAGCAGCAAATTGACATAACGCTCCTGTTTTGTCTCATTCACTCACACGCTAAAACAACAACAATTTCATATAACGACCCTGTTTTGTCTCACTTCTCACCGCTTCAAAGCGCTTTATACAAAACCGGTGGCTTGTCGTCTTCAGTAGCTCTATGGCCATGACGCACACCAACAAGAACCCGTTTCGATACCTTCGAAATCTAGTGGGTGTCTACTCACACTCCGAAACAGCCAATGTTCCTGCAAAATTTGAACAGTTTATCCAGCCCAAGGTCCTCGATGTTACTAAAGAAATGATTTCCGAAACACTTCACACGTCTCCTTACTGGAATGATTTTCACTGCTTACAGATCGTGCCAATCGCTTGGCGTGCTTCTCTAGCTTTCAATGTCTCGTTAATATTCGAAAGAGTAATTGCTGTGGACATTAACGCGAACTTCCGAAAAAGCAGTTAACACATTCGAAAGAAAGGTCCTCCGAAGAATTTTCGGACATGTGAAGGAAGGAACGGACTGGTGAATAAGATACAACCATGAGCTGTATCAACTTTTCAAGGAGCCAGAAGCTTCAACGTTCATCAAACTACGTAAACTGCAGTGGGCTGGCCATGTCGAGCGGATGGAAGACAAAAGAATGCCCAAACGTGCTCTTAAAGGCAAAGCGAGTGGTAACAGGCCAGTTGGCAAACCACGCAAACGATGGGAAGACTCGGTTGATGAAGATAGCAAAGCCATCTTAAAAATTACAAGGTGGACACAGTCTTTGGATTGAGACGATCGGAGGCGACGACTTCAGCCTGAGTTCGGCTGTCGCGCCATTGATGATGAAGAATTGCCGTTGCTGCTCTACTTCATATTAATAAATCGATATTTTATAGTCTTATGAGTATGTAATTTTTCATGGTGAGAAGCTACCATAGAAGCAAATTTGTTTAAGTTTTTGGTGTTTTCCGGCGTCAGTGGAGTTTCTAGTGTGAAACTCCAACACGAAATCTCCGACTGTTGATTAATCGCTGTCCCTGAGGGCATGACAGTTGGAAAACCTTCACTTGATAGGCCAGTTTTTATAAGACTGTGTTGGACTGGGTCTTGTTTATTTAACTTAGATCACAAAACACTAGAAATCCTGTAGCTTGATAACCCTTTCCATCGGCATAGTGCTGCTACGCTGGTTATCAGCCTATTTAGACTCTAATATTTCCTCATGTGAATGAATGGGGGCTGAATAATGGTATAAACACAATTGCGACGTACCTCGGCTGCGGCGGACGAATTTCGCAGTCAGAATTTTAAAATACATTATAAAGTATATAACTACCCACAATTGCGGCGAATAGCAACACCGCTATTTTTTCGTCGCCACTGGTTTAGATTAATTTCTAATTTTGCCGCTGTCTCTGCAGTGCGCCAACAAAATTTCAAGTTGTTAACTTTTGCGCTCTGTTTTTTGTGATCTGTCTGTGTCTGAACAAAATATGAAATTTAAGAATGTCGTTCGACCAAAAACACGATATTTTATTTAACGATTTCGCTTCAATTGTGTTTAAGCAGTGCGAAGGCGAATTTCGTTAACGAATTTCGGTTGTCGGTCGCCGGTATGGTGTATTATACCCACAGCTTGTCGTAAAAATAGCAAATGTAGTCAGGTCAAGGAATTATCACTTGTAACTTATTGGAAAAAAAAGACGAGTAACAGGAACAGTGCCATGGATACGGACGGATTAAGGAGATCGCCCAGAATCGTGTCTTGTACTGTTCTGCTGCCCTGTGCCACATCGTTAGCCACACAAGAGTTCGGAATTTGTCTCAGATTATTGTACCGAAATCCGAATATTTGTTCTTTCGGGATTTTTTTTTATTTATTTTGGATGTGGCCCAATTATGAATAATGGAGCCCATCGTGAAAACGGCCAGACCCAGAGGGCATTCGGGATTTTTATTCTGTACTTACCTGATTTTATTTAGTAGTTTTTGACAACAACTTTTCTTTTCTTCTTACCGCTTCTTACTAGTAGTTTTCTTTAGTCGTTTAGAAATTTTATTTGTTTGTTTTAAGCTCGTTAACAACTAACTAAGTAAATAACCATTTTAGTATTTACATTCTAGGTTACTCGAGCGTTTTCATTCAATAAAACGCCATCAAAACTCAAAAGGGCTGTCTCAACAATGATGACCTCTCCGTTCGGTAGTACAAATTCGTTAACGCCTGCATCACAATTGGCACAAATGAAGTTAGCCAGCTGTACAAATATAAACGTATGTTATCTTGTTTCAAATTTCATTTCAATTTTTTCCCAACTTCCCTTGCATAACAAACGAAAAGAGAAAATCTTTCACGTTAAATAACATTCGTGGTCGCATCACATAGTCGCTCTTCTTATGTCAAGCTATAAATTCTTATAGCGTTTCTATTTTCCGAGTCTATCCGATTTCCATTTTTGTTCCTGTCCACACACCGTCCTTTCTCGAATGTTTTTATTCGTGTTTGCTTTAATTTTCCATATTGTTTGCTCTTTCCGTTTCGATTTCATATGACAACAAAATGCAAATTATACAATTTTTTTACCGTATTTTTCTTCTTTTCTATGTTCTATGCTGATTCTCTGATGCCGTTAACGAAAATACAGGAAGTTGGTGAAGAGGATATAAATGGCGATTCACCGTCATCACAATCCGAAGTTTTGATTGCTCCCATGTCCGTTCAGCCAACACGAAAAGCCAAAAGTTCAACAATATCCATGGCCGCGCTAAGGCGATTATAAGGGACCAGGCAACGTTTGTTTGGATCATCCATCGAAATCGTCCAAGAGTATAGCTACAGAGGGTTACCGTTCAAGTACTGTTGCCGTCAGTTGTTGTTTTTCTTTATCAGTTTCTTAACTTCCCAAACTGGAACGTACACAAAAATATCTTCGATTATTTTCATTTTATCCGTTTGGTATTTCTTTTTTATTTATTGCAATAAGATGAGAGAATTTTCTTTGTAGTGTGATGAAAACTTTTCAATTCAGAAAGAAAATGTTGTCAGTGGCTTAGAAGAGTTCAATCTTCATCGCGAGTATTGTTCTCAAATTGTAAATTAACGCGATTATTTCAACAGTTTCTCAATAAAATCATCCATCCGATCCAATGAATGAATCCTTACGACGATCGTTTCGTTCGTCTTAATTTTACGAGTCGCAAATTAGCTTTTAGAAAAAATAAATAATTTAAAATTAAACGTATCGAAATTGGTAAATTTCGTATTTTGTAAATATACTTACATTCGGGTAGATATCATTAAATTATTATTATTATTGTGGATAAAAATAATTACTATGAATGAAATATGTGGAGAGTAAGAAGAGAAAATGACGTTCACTCGCCTGGGACCTTAGATTTTTTTTTATCATTTTTATATTGTAAAATTGTTAAAAAAAAAAATATTCTAAATATTGTTTTAAAAGGTAATTTCTCCAAGTTTCGAATTTATTTTGTATACGTGTCTACCAGGTTGTCGACACAGTTTCTTTCAATATAAATTCTTATAAAAAAATATGATGGGCTTTTTGCGCCTATTTCCCTAGCGTGCGGCTCTCGCAAAACGTACATCACCTTAAAATAAAACAATTAAAAAATATAATTACACATAGTCTTTTTTTATTTTATAACGAAAATCAACTCCTAGATTAATTTAGCTTTTAGAATAATGTACATAAGTTTTAGTATAAAATAAATTACAACTGCTATTATTATTTGTAATAATAAATAAATATTATAAGAACGTAAATGTAATGTGTGTGTTTTATTTCGTAGGTAATTTGTGGATGTGACTTTATTTTATAATAGAAAGTTGGAATGAGAGTGGTGACCATCTTCCAGCAGTGGGTTGTTCAATAATTTTTTTCCCAATATCAGCACCTTGAAAGATCGTTGAAAAGTTTATTAATTTTCAAGCGTAATATGAAGCGTGTGGAGTCTGAAATTGTGTTGCACATTTGGAATAAATTTGGATTGAATTTAAAGAAACATTTAAATCTTTCATCATCGCCAAATTGTGTAGTACAAAAAAGTTTCATTCCCATCAACTTTTCGCCTTGACCTCCAGGATACACCGTCTGTGTCCATCTCTATCCGGTGAAAATACGCTTGAGTCCTTCCATCATTTGAGGGGATCTCCCGTTGGTCGATTATGCTCTGCTTTACATTTAAAACCGCGTAGAGGAAAATCTTTTGTCGTCAATATGCTCGAGACGTCCAGGCTTGTTTGTTAATGTAATTTCAAAAATATTGCCAGCATTGACTTTGGCAGCAAATTGTTGAGACTGTAAAATTCATTGTTTGTATTGGATTCACAGGTTTGATTCTTCCTTCGAAACAATATAAACAACCGTAAGACACTTCGACGGAGGAGATTGAAAAACTATTCTCTGCGTAAATTTTACTAATGTTAGACTCAATTATGTTCCGAATATTTTACAAGACTCCCTCAACATCTTACATTAATAGCGTCTAAAATAATGTTAACATTTAGTTTTTTAGGTAATTATTGTCAAAAGGCTTGATCGCATAAGAGCTCAAATTTTTCTAGGATCCTTCTGTGGTACTTACTCGAATTAAAAGTCGAAACCTGAACAGTACCAAATACGTGTATAAGGTTTCAAGCTCATTGTACAACAGCAAAGGAGAACCGATTACGTACTTTAAGCTAGAAATATATGTACAAAATATATGCACGCATCTCTGCATATGAAACAGTGATGCCAACTCGTGGGGAATTTCAGTCTAAATTTTATTGAACGGGGAAAAGGGGAATCAGCACTATTCGCAGGGAAAGCCAAAATTTTCTGATATTCCGTACCACAACCACAACACCGACTTCAACGTCGACTTGTGGCGATTGGAAAAACAAAACAGACTTTCTTATTTCGTTGCGCCGAATACTTATTACGTCTCATTGTTTACAAGGGATTTTATGTAGGTTTAGGAGTCACATATAAGTCAATCTGGCCACCACGTGACTGATTATCCAGTCACAGTCACGTGCCGAATCAATAACAGGATAAGCCCATCAGGCAAAGGAATAACTTTATTGCAGCGGCCAAACTGACCGAATACATTCTTAGATAAACAATTACAATTCCTTTAAATAAACAATCCCACCTGGAAACTGAATATCTTTATTACATGAACCTAGCTGACAATTGACAAAATTGATTTATTTATTACTTTATTATTTTAATAATACAGTATTGTTTTCGATTTTTTAAAAAAAAAAATTTGCTACCCTCAAAATTTTTTTTTTCACGTTTCATGACGAGTAGACACGAAAAAAGCAAAAAAAAATTTCAGTCCGTCTGTCCGCCGTACGCCGTACGTCGACCGCTGTACGCAAAATCGTTTGAAGGCTCGTAGCTCCCAAACCCTTTGAGCTATTAAATTGAAATTTTTTTTATGAATAGAATGGGTAGGCCCCTTGAAGTGGCCAAATTTGTAGGAGTGGGGGTGTGAGGGGGGAGGAGGGGGAAGTGTTTTAGACGGAAAATTTTGGTTTCTAGATCTCAGCAACCACTTATGCTAGGAAGCTGAAATTTGGAATTTATATAGAGTTTCAGTAGTGGACCCATTTGCAAAAAAATTGCTGATATAGGTTTGGTTTGGGAGTGGGGGGAAAAATAATGCGTCCGAAACGCAAAAAAGGTGAGATCGACACTTTCTAAAATCCATATCTCCTAAACGGTTAATGTCACAAAATTGAAAATTAATGAATATCTGTAGGTATACTAGGAGAATACATCGGAAACAAAAATTTGAGTGGGGGCAGTGGCGTACGGGGGTGGGGGGTGAAAAACTTTAGATTGCGATATCTCACGAACCAATTGCACTAGATAAATAAAATTTGGTTTCTGTATAAAGGTTGACAAATGAAGTTTGCTGAAATCAAAATTTTTTAAGGAGGCGGTAGAGCATGAAAGTGGAGGGGATAAGAATTTTTCTAAAAAATCACGTCTCATATCTCAAGAACGGTGTAAGATAGATGTTTAAAATTTTTACCAGAAGTAGGTCTAATAGACCCCTAGTAGAAAACAAAATTTTGGAAGTTTGGGTGTAAAGGGTACGGGTGGGGGAGGGTGAAAAGGAAAAAGTTCCGATTTTAATATCTCGACAACCTATAATGATATAAAGCTAAAACTTGGTATTTAGATAGAGCTATATTAGTAGCATCTTGGAAAAATATAATTTTTTATAGGGGTAGTATGGTACGGGGGTGGGGGGTGTTTTTCCTATCTATAGAACGGCTTATGCTGCAAAGCTGAAACTCGGTACGTTTATGTAAATCAACTAGAAAATTAATTTAGATAAAAAAAAATTTCAAATATCCATTGACGTTCGGAGGGGGGGCAAAAAAAATTATCAGTGAAAATGGAATGCATATATTTTCACGGTTTAGGTCATATCTATTAGGTCTTCCCAAATATTGAATTCATTTTTATTGTATGGATTCTTCATATAAATACCTAGAAAGTATTTTCAGGATTTTTTAAAATTCGACCTTTAAGGAGGTGCAAAGGGGGTTGTAAACTTTTTCACGAATTCTACTATATCCACACGTCTTATCAGATATTGAATATCTTTTCATATTCATGGGCTTGCGTAATAATCGCCTAAAACTTGTTTTTAACTTTTTTCCTTTTTCCACCTAGGAGGGTATAAATGGGTTGAACACGTTTTCACGAGTTCCGTCATTTCTTTTAGAAGTGATAAGAAATTGAATTGGTTCCTACTTTCTCGTGCTGTCTTCATATTTATTTATTAACTCTTTTCAGTATTTTTGAACATTCAACCCCCAAGTGGGTGTAAGGAGGTTGCATATCTGGTGATATATCGAATTTATTTTTACTTCCTAAGGTTTCCTATGTAAAAAAGCCAAAAAGTCAATTTCAGTATTTTAGATATTCAATCCAAAGAGGTGTAAGGAGGTTGTATGCTTTTCAAAGTTTCGACATATTTCTTCGGTTCGATGAGATATTAGATCGCTTTTTATTTCCACAGACTTTTTATATAATCGCCTACAAACCCATTTCTCAATTTTTCGATATTCTACCCCCAAGGGTTTGTATATGTTTTCACAATTTTTGCCATCCCTTAGTTCTGATAAGATATAAAATTGATTATTACGGCCAACCAATTCACGATTTTTCGAATTTCCATAACCAAAGAGGTGTGAAGGGTTTGCTTACGTTTTCAGAAATTTTTCAAAATCCGTCTTGTCTCATGAGATATCAGGTTGCTTCTTATGAAATCGTCTAAAAACCTGTTTCACAATTTTTTCGAAATTCAAACCCCAAGTGGAAGTAATAGGTTTGCATACGTTTTAACAATTGGTCATATCTCTTAATTCTGATAAGGCAACAAATTCGTTTTTGCTTCTATGGGCTTTTAGTGTAATTCGAATAGTCTACACGGACTTTTTCAATGTTTAATCGGCTAAAAATCTCTATTTTAAATATTTTTATATTAAGAACAAAATTAATTTTCCATAAGAAATCTAAAAATCTCGAAGCAACTCATGATACACTCCGACTTTTACCGCTCCCGAACTTTGACCCTAAAAATAATAAAGTTTCGCCCAGACTATTGGCAGATTTTTTTTATTTGTTTCTAATTTTTTTTAGTAATTAAGAATATAAGTTCGTCAGAAAGTTATTGTTTTGAAATTTAGAAATGTGAACATTTTTTGGTTGTTTTTCGGCGTCAAAGGAGTTTCTGGTGTGAAACACTAACACGGAAGCCCGACTGGGATCAATCGATGCCCTAGCTACTGCCATTGAGGACATGACAGTTGAAAAACCTTCAGTGGCGAAGCCAGTTTAATTAAAAGAGTGTTGGACTATGTCCAAAGGAGCTGTTTCGTCATCGAATGGCACTGATTCATCAGAGGGTGTATCATGCTGGTATTGCTGAGGATTTTTCTATATATGAGATGGAAACAAATTCGTTTCCACGAATTTTACCTATATACTAGTGAAATTTGCCACAGCCAATTTCGGTGGAATTTTTGGTTATTCATTAGGGTATATTAATTCACAGACTAAGTGCGCGACATCGAATACCGCCAACAGAAATTTTATTTTTTCTAATATTAATGAGAATGGAACTATCCTTATTATTTATTTATTTTATTTATTTGATGTGGCTTCATCATAAATGATGGAGCCCATCCCATTTACGGCCAAGCCGGAAGGGCACATGGCACGTCGAGTTATAATAGTGTACAGTATAAGTATGGAAAGTATACATTAATGATATTGAAAGTAATTCAAGGCAATAGCAATAGTTGAAGGAAAATGAAAAAGAAGTTAGTCTACTCAATACAACTTAAATCTAAGGAAGGGTAATTAAAGAGACATAAATAGCAAAGATAAAAGAAGGTAATTTTAAGTAATTAGTGGCTAATTCAATTGAGAAAAAAGAGGGAGAGCGACAGCGACATAATGCAAAATAATAATAAGAAGAAATTAAAATAAAATAATAAATATAAAATAAAATAAGATGAAGAGAAAAAAGCGAATGAAGAAAAATTAGAAAAAGTACAAGAGTGAATTCAGCATGCACTAAATAAAACTTAAATTCTATGTCGGAGGTGAAAGTGGTTGAGGAGTTGAAGGAGAGGTTCCGGGTCGGAAGGGGAGAGTAGGGAGTTTAGGGGGGGAAAGGAGTGATTTAAGAAGTCCCTTGTTAGGCTGCATTCCGTCAGGATATGAGTGATCGTCAGCGGTCTCTGGCAAGGTAGACATCCTGGTTGAGGCGTTCTCGTAATGTGATGCTGGTGGGTCATCCTAGAGTGTCCTAGTCGGATCCTTGCTATTGTGACCGAGTCCCTCCTGTCTTGTAGCGGGTTGTATGACGGTGGATGGGGGCCACGCCAATGTTGGGCCAGGAAGGTCGAATTGTCGGCCCATTCTGTGGATAGCTGTCGTGCCATGCATCTTTTGGCGGTGCGTCGAGCGAAGTTGATGAAGGAGGGAATGATCTCTTCTTCATGATGCGAGATGTGAAGATTGGATAGTCGGTCCGCCATCTCGTTCCCGGCTATCCCAACATGGCCGGGTATCCAGAATAGGAGGGTTAGGATTAGATTGTCGGCGTAGATGTAATGATTAGTGTGGGGGATGTCGGAGAGGAGTTGGGATAGGGAGTGAATATAGACGTTGAAGAGACTAGGGGAGAGTGGTGAGCCTTGAGGGAGTGCATTGTCGATGCTATAATGTGTAGATGTGTATCCATTGACTCTCACCATTATGGAACGTGATGAGAGGAAGTTATCAATGGTCTGGATGAATCGGATATCGATGCCCCAGACAGTTAGTTATTTGGTGATAACAGTTTTGATTACCCGGTCGAAGGCCTTCTCGAGATCAAGGGATAGGGCATGACACTCCTGTTTGTTGGAAAGTGCTAGTCTGGCGTGGTGTTCGAGGTCGAGCAGGAGAGAAGTTGTGCCTCTCCCCGGTCTAAAACCGTTTTGCTCGGCCGACAATACACTTTCCAGTAGGTGGAACTATCCTCAATGGCAGTATCCAAGACAGCAATTGGTCGCAGTCAGGCAAAAAAACAACCAAAAAATTCTTAAAATCAGCGAAAACAATAATCAGTAAAAATGTAATGCATATATTTTCACCATTTTCGTCATATCTATTAGGTCTTCCCAAATATTGAATTCATTTTTATTTTACGGCTTCTTCATATAAATACCTAGAAAGTTTTTTCAGAATTTTTTAAAATTCGACCCCTAAGAGGGTGTAATGCGGTTGTATACTTTTTCACGAATTCTGCTATATCCCTCAGGTCTGATCAGATATCGAATATCTTTTCACTTTCATGGGCTTGCGTTATAATCGCCTAAAACTTGTTTTTAAGTTTTTTTCTTTTTTCAGCCCCCAAAGCTGGCCGCACACTGAAATAGCAAAAATAGTTTTGGTCAAAAACGTTTTGGACTAAACATGACTATGTCGCTGTTTCAATAGCAATTCAATAATCAGAGCACACTGATTAGTCGAGCTCGCTTCATGGTACGCTACTAATCAGTGTGCTCTGATCATTGAATTGCTATTGAAACAGCGACATAGTCATGTTTAATCCAAAACGTTTTTGACTAAAACTGTTTTTGCTCTTTCAGTGTGCGGCCAGGCTAAGAGGGTATAAAAGGGTTGAACACGTTTTAACGAATTTCGTCATATCTTTTAGAAGTGATAAGAAATTGCATTGGTTCCTACTTTCTCTTGCTGTCTTCATATTTATTTATTAACTCCTTTCAGGATTTTTGGATATTCAACCCCCAAGTCGGTGTAAGGAGGTTGCATATGTTTTCACAGATTCCTTTATATTGCTTAGATCTGATATATCGAATTCATTTTTAATTCCTAAGGTTTCCCATATAAAAACCAAAAAGTCAATTTCAGTATTTTCAGTTTTTCAATCCTAAGGGGTGTAAAGGGGAAGAGTTCCACTCATAGCTTCAGAAGTTGTGAATGTACTATCTTTAACTTTTTTCCTGTTATTAGTTTGGTCGAGTATATGCAGTTGAATAAATCTAATATGATTCAAAGGGAAGCAAAATTATTTTTATCTTTGTACTCGTATATTTCATGAATGGCTTTTGCTAGAAAGTTGAACATCCACACACCGATATATAGATTTGTACACCATAGTTTAGAAACTAAATTTGTTTATCATCAAACCCCGACTAAATTTTAATTAGTCTCTAACTCTTTGAGAAAAAAGGTTGTATCTGTAACCGAGGTTTTAGGGGTATATCACTCTATAATGCGGTTTGCGTGGCACTTGACAAGGTGATTAATTAAAACCACCTGTCGGCATTTCGCTGTTGTATTCGGTGTTGCTGATTGTGTACTGCTGCAGTTATGTATCCTGCAAATGTCAGATATCTCTGGCTTTGAGTGATTAACTGCGGTTTTCTGGCAACAGCTCTAGGTAGTATCGACTTCTGGTTGCATTGTTCATGTGACTAATGTAGAGAAAACGGCAATCAAAAGGTTTACGCTTGGAGAATTTCTACAACGATTCGGATCTGTTTTCCTTTGTAGAAATGTGGACAGATTACAACTGGCTAGGGAAGAATCCAACCAAACCTTGCCTTACAATAAGTAGAATTAGTTAAATTCTCGCCTAAGATAAGAATGATATTTTCCATCAAAATTTAAGGGTGGCATAAAATGAATTCTTTCCCGATTGCAGAAAAAAATCCTGTCCCGTAGATTACATGACCTGTATTTAAAAATCATCCGGTAGATAGAATCTAGTCCAAGTTATCCGGATATTCCAGGCGACCAGCATATATTCGTACCGCGGAACACCACCTGTGGTTCATTAGAATTCAGGACTGCGGATTTTCCGCCATGGATTCGCTCCGGCCAATTGAAAAGGGGAAACAGGGCGAGACTACGGTACGCCTAGTTTTATGTGTTATGCAAGGTCGCTACTTGGTATCCCCTCGAGAAATCGGGATCTGCGTCAACTCACCTCGTGTGTCGACTGGGGAAGAACTAGCCAAGAGCTTTTTGATATAGCCCCTTCGAAACTGATAACGTTGACTTCATACTTGTCTTCGTCGTCGCCACCTCTGACGAATATCCTGGCAGAAATATTTTGCCCAAAAATTAAATTCTTAGGTGTGTTTATTTTTTTTTTTCCTTAAACTCTTCCGACGGTTGGAGTTGTCCTTTCGAAGAAAATTGACTGTCTTGTCCAGACTTCTGGGCGTTACCTTAGAAATGTCGCTGATAAGATATATAATAAATTCGTTCTGTTTGCTGTCGATGATGTGCTAAAAGTTTTCCTTTTAAGTTACCAAACGACCTCCTTATCCCTGTCACCGGTTTCATTTGAATTTCTCGTTGTTACTGTAAATGCTTGAAAGAAATGCGGGGATTTCCGGTTGCGAACTAAGACGTTTGATGTCGTTGATTTCGGTTATTTGATGGAGAGGCTCATTAATTAAAAATAACCACTTTGGGCAATGATTCTCCAACACATTGCTGTTTTAAGAGCTCACTGATTGTGTAATTCGAACCTTTACATATTTTTCGACCCTACTGATAGTGTTTTTATTTCGTTCCTGATAGTCAGCCCCATCCCCAATCAACCCAAATAATTAGGGGCTCTGAAATTCAAACCGAAGTTGGTGAACCATAACAAAATTGGATAATGCTTGGTTTGCATTCAGTCTGGCTGGTGGATTCTGTGAAAAGTTGGTTTCGGTGGGGCTCCTTGAACTTTTCTTCTCGTTTTTCGACTGTAGAGCACTGCGAATTTTAAGATACGCGGAAAACACGTAAAGATATTCCGGCGCGGTTGGAAATGGAGCGCGCCCGACGCCTATCTGTATGAATAGCGTGTTTCGGAAGCTCCTTAAAATCTCCACGTGTTAGCTAATTGTAAAATATTACACCATTAAGCCACTTTCAGCCCTTTTAATCGAAGCCAATTGTAAGTAATTACATTCGCGCTTGGTATTCTTCTCTTTTGTGTTTCTGAAGGAAAAACATTTTACGACTTGGAGATCTCAAAAAGCCGCTTCGCTAATTAAACTGTTTGTAGTCCTCAAGTGATTATTTAAATTTTTTATGTTGCTGTTTTAAGCGGCTAATCGGAAATTATTGCGTATAGCTGATTGTGTTGCGTATAATACCTTAGAGCAATTCTGGCTGACCTTTTTAAAGTAGCAACGCTGATTGAAGCGTTGGAGAACTTCCTGGAATAGGGTACAACATTTAAGTCGTGCGTTCAAAAGTATTTGTTGAAGATAATCGTAATAATTACTGGTTGTTAATCAGAACGAATTTTGTTGATTGACCTCACTTAGACCAAGTGTTAGGTTCATTTTAATACTAACACAACGACATCTTGATAAAAGTATGCTTTATGATCGATTCACGATATGCTTTACTTTATTATTTTTCAAAAAAGCCAAAAAAATGTCTGTCTGTCCGCCATAAACGCCGTATGCCGTACTCAAGGCCGTAGCCAGAAAAAAAACTCCGGGGGGGGGGGGGGGTTAAGGGGTCCGTGAAAAAAACTATTACCCCCCTATTTTTCAAATGAAAAACGGAGATATCTAGGAAGCGCTATAAGCGATACAAACTCTTACGTGTGTGAGAGGCTTATGAGAGTAATATATTCGTGAGCAGCAACCAGCAAAATAAAAATTATGGGTATGTAATATAATAATGAAAATGCAAACTATTATATATATGTATGTAAATAAATGTAATAGAAAAAAATCTGCCAATGGTCTGGGCGAAACTTTATTATTTTTCCGGTCAAAATTCGGGAGTGGTCAAAGTCGGACTACATCATCAGTTGTTTGGAGATTATGAGGTTTCTTGGAAAGTTAATTTTGTTCTTAAAATAAAAATATTTAAAATAGAGATTTTTAGCCGATTAAACATTGAAAAAGTCCGTGTTGACTATTCGAAATTCGGTATATTATGTACACTAAAAGCCCATAGAAGTAAAAGCGAATTTGCTGCCTTATCAGACTTAAGAGATATGACGAATTGTTAAAACGTATACAAACTCATTACATCCACTTGGGGTTTGAGTTTAGAAAAAATTGTGAAACTGGTTTTTAAACGATTGCATAAGAAGCAACTTGATATCTCATGAGACACGAGGGATTTTGAAAAATTTGTGAAAACCTAAGCAAACTTTTCACACCCCTTGGGTGGAAATTCGAAAAATTGTGAAATTGGTTTTTAGCATATTACATTAAATGCCGTAATAACCAATTTTATATCTCATCAGAACTAAGGGATGGCAAAAATTGTGAAAACATATGCAAACCCTTGGGGGTTGAATATCGAAAAATTGAGAAATGGGTTTATAGGCGATTATATAAAAAGTCTGTGGAAGTTGTAACGACTCGTTTGTAACCGGGGTATATTCAGTGGTCTGCCAGGTTTCGTTACAAAATTTATCTTTGTTTTACTTCACTTTAATTCAATTTAATCTTAATTTAGGTATTACACTCGAATTCACAATTCATTTTATCTCCAAAAATCCTTTCTTGTTTGTTGGTTCGACGTATCTCGTCTGCTCGCTATAGCTCGTCTTGCGCGACTCCTTGTCTCTGCTCGCCGCACTTTGCTTCTGTTTCGCCGTGTCTCGTCCCTGCTCGCCGCACTTCGCTTCTGCTCGCCGTGTCTCGTCTCTGCTCGCTGTAGTGTATCTTGGTTTGGCTTCTTCGCCTCTATTCGCCGTACCTCGCCTCTGTTCACCGTGTCTCGTCTCTGCTCGCTGTAGTTCGTCTTGATTTGACTTCTTCGTCTCTATTCGCCGTACCTCGCCTCCGTTCGGTTTGTCGCTGCTTGGTCTTTGTTCTGTCGCTCGGGGTGTCTCTACCGAGCCCGACGTCACGTCGTCCCTTGCTGCTTGGCTCATCGCTGCTTGGTCCGCTCCGTTGCTCGGGTTGTCTCTACCGAGCCCAACGTCACGTCGTCCGTTGCTGCTTGGCTTTCTCCGATGTGTCTGCGGGTCGCGGTTTCCGCGTCGTTCGTCGTGGCTTGTCGTAGCTGGTAGTAGCTTGACTCTTGTTTCTGCTCGCCGCACTTCGCCTCTGTTCGCCGTGTCTCGTCTCTGCTTGGCTCCTTGTTTCAGCTCGCCGCACTTCGCTTCTACTCGCCGTGTCTCTGCTCGGCTCCTTGTCTCTGTTCTACATGCCCATTCTGCTGTTCGGTTTGTCGCTACTTGGTCTGGGTTCTGTCGCTCGGGGTGTGTCTACCGAGCCGACGTCACGTCGTCCCTCGCCGCTTGGCTCATCGCTGCTTGGTCCGCTCCGTTGCTCGGGTTGTCTCTACCGAGCCCAACGTCGCGTCCTTCGCTGCTTGGCTTTCTCCGATGACTGGCTTGTCTCTACGTGAGCTTCTGCTTCGATTCGTCTTGGCTGTGTCTGCTGGTCGTGGTTACTGCGTCGTTCGTCGTGGCGTTTTCTTCTCTGCGCGACTACTCGTGGTTTGGCCGACTCCGTGCAGTTGTCAGACTGACTGTGACTGGCTTTGACTGTGCTAAGCGGACTTATAAAGCCACAGCCTTAGTATCGTCTCAGCGTCCTCAGGGCGGTTTCAAATTAGTCGAAGCGGACTTATAAAGCCACGGCCTTCTCGTAAAATGTCACCGGACCTGAAACACAGTTTCCAGTTTTCGCTTAGGCGGAATTATAAATCCACAACCTTCGCTACTGGCTGGTAGCTGCCGACTGCTCGCCTTCTGTTTGTTCGGTAATGACTATATATTCGCGAGAACATTTGTCGGGTGCGAATTATGTTATGGGAACAATTATGTTTATTTTATTTTCCCATTTTTATTATTTCGATGCACTCTAGCCCTCTGTTCCTTGATATTTGGTGTGGTTGGAAATTCATGATCTGTTCTCTTAAGTTCTATGTACTTTTAATCCATGTTATTCTTATGTTCTATGTGATTCATGCTCTATGTAATTTATTGTGCTCTGGTCCTGTTCTTCGGCAGTTGGTGTGGGCGGATATTTAGTCAAAATTTCCGTCCTTACAAAGTGAAAAGCGATCTAATATCTCATCAAACCTAAGAAATATGTCGAAGCTTTGAAAAGAATACAACCCCCTTACACCCCTTAGGATTGAATATCTAAAAATACTGAAATTGACTTTTTGGCGCTTATATAGGAAACCTTAGGAAGTAAAAATGAATTCGATATATCATCAGATCTAAGCAATATCTAAGAATCTGTGAAAACATATGCAACCTCCTTACACCCACTTGGGGGTTGAATATCCAAAAATTCTGAAAGGAGTTAATAAATAAATATAAAGACAGCACGAGAAAGTACAAAACAATTCAATTTCTTTTCACTTCCAAAAGATATGACGAAATTCGTGAAAACAAGTTCAACCCTTTTATACCCTCTTAGGGGCTAAAAAGGAAAAAACCTAAAAAACAAGTTTTAGGCGATTATTACACAAGCCCATGAAAGTGAAAAGATATTCGATATCGATCAGACCTGGGGGATACGGCAGAATTTGTGAAAAAGTATACAAGCCCTTTACACCCTCTTAGGGGTCGAATTTCAAAAAATCCTGAAAACACTTTCTAGGTATTTATTTGAAGAAACCGTAGAATAAAAATGAATTAAATATTTGGGAAGACCTACTAGATACGACGAAAATCGTGAAAATATATGCATTCCATTTGCACTGATAATTTTTTTCGCCCCTTCCAAACGCCAATGGATATTTGCAAATTTTTTTTATGTAAACTAATTTTCTGGTTAATTTACATATACATACCAAGTTTGAACTTTTCAGCATAAGCTGTTCTATAGATAGGAAAAACACTCCCCACCCTCGTACTATACTACCCATATAAAAAATTATGTTTTTCCAACATGCTACTACTACATGTCTATCTAAATATCAAGTTTCAGTTTTATATCATTATCGGTTTTATATAAAAATCGGAACATTTTCTTATTCACCCCACCCCCACCCTCACCACCTACACTCCCACCACCAAACTTTTTTTTCCAGATAGGTGTCTATTAGGCCTACTTCTGGTAAAAATTCTAAGCATCTATCTTACACTGTTCTTGAGATATAAGACGTGATTTTTTTGAAAAATTCTTATCCCCTCCACTTCCATGCTCCACCGCCCTTTAAAAAATTTTACTTTCAGCAAACTTTATTTGTCAACCTTTATACACAAACCGAATTTTATTTTTCTAGTGCAATTGGTTTGTAAGATATCGTAATCTAAAGCTTTTCACCCCCACCCCCGTACGCCACTGCCAACACTCAAAAATTTATTTTCGATCGATTCTCCTAGTATACCTACAGATGTTCATTAAGTTTTAATTTTGTGACATCAACAGTTTAGGAGATATGGATCTTTGAATGTGTCAATCTCGGCTTTCCAGCGTCTCGGACGCATTATTTTACCCCACCCCTTCACCCATATCAGCAATTTTTTTGCAAATGGGTCCACTATCCAAGCTCTATATAAGTTTCAAGTTTCAGCCTCCTAGCATAAGCGGTTGCTGAGATCTAGAAACCAAAATGTTCCCCCACCTCCCCTTTTACACCCACAGCCCTCACAATTTTGTCACTTCAAGGGGCCTATCCAGTCTATCTAGGAAAAAAAATTCAACTTAATAGCTCAAAGGGTTTGGGTGGTACGAGCCTTCAAACAATTTTGCATACATCGGTCGACGTACGGCGTACGGCGGACAGACGGACTGAAATTTTTTTTTGCTTTTTTCGTGTCCACTAGTCATGAAACGTGAAAAAAAAATTTTCTGGGTATCCAATTTTTTTTTTTTAAAAATCGAAAACAATACTGTATTATTAAAATAATAAAGTAAAATTCGCAGCTGAAAAAAGTATACAACTCCCTTATACCCCTTAGGGTTGAATATCTAAAAATACTGAAATTGACTTTTTGGCGATTATATTGGAAGCCTTAGGAAGTAAAAATGAAGTTGAAGTGCTACTCAAAAAACATATGGGGGGGATGAGAAGTACAAGTTTAAATTAAACTTAAATGGACTTCGAAACAATTACCTTGCCATACACACTTCTATTTTCCGAACTCCTATTTCTTATTTATGCTACAATAATAATTATTTTTACTTTTGCTATCTTTATTTTGTATACTGCTTGCTTACTTTCTTCTTCTTCTTCACGATTTATTTATTTTATTCTGCGCTATTATAATTATATTTTATATTTTTCTTTTTCTTTTGTCTAATAGACATATTTATACTTATTCTAATTTAAATTTATTTGGTATTTTATTTTATTTATTTTTATCGCTTTTTTCCTTTCTTCACTTTTATTAATTTTTTAATTTTTTATTTTACTATTATTTTTTAATCTCATTTTTTTTATTTACTATTATTATTACTGTTTATTGTATTTATTGTATTTATTTCCTTTTTTTTTTTCTCTCTTATTATTTTTGCATGCCTTTTTGGTTTGCTTCATTTGTGTTACCCTTAATACCAGTACTCGGTACTGTTTGGGGAGCACATCGGACACACCAGAATAGTCTGAGCCCAATGTCAACATACAGCATGAGTATGTTGATATGGTGAATTTTTTCCAGTTCATTGAGCTGAGAGAGTATTTCTGTGGTAAAAAGCGATAACAGCTTATGTCGAGATAAGAAAAAATCTTTTTTAAAGTTTTCTATTGCATTATTTAAAATAATTGCCATTGTTTGATAGATTTTTATCTTATATAATATATTATTATTATGTTGTATTATTAAATTCAATAAAGTAAGATCTCCTAATATATTTTTTTTTACTTTATTTATCAATTTTGATACACGTAACTGCCTAATTATTTTTATGACTTAAGCTGTTATCGTTTTTTACCACAGATTTAGTCTCCAGTACTTTGGGCTGCGGAAGTGTACCCATAGAGGGATAAAGCCATTAAAAAAAATGTCCCATCAAATGTAAGCAATATGTAGGAATTTGTGAAAACATGTGCAACCTCTTAACACCCATTTGGAGGTTGAATATCCAAAAGTCCTGAAAGGAGTTAATAGATAAATATGAAGATAGCGCGAGAAAGTAAAAACCAATTCAATTTCTTATGACTTATATCCTCTCATGGGTTGAATAAGGAAATAACTGTGGCCTGTGAAAGTGGAAAGATATTCAATGTCTAATCAGATCTAAGGGATATAGCAGAATTCGTGAAAATGTATACAACCCCATTACACCCGCCAAGGGGTCGAATGTCGAAAATCTTGAAAATGCTTTCTAGGCATTTATGTAAGGAATCCGTAGAATAAACATTAATTTAATATTTAACTATTTAATTTAATTATTAATTTAATATTTCAGAGATATGATGAAATTCGTAAAATATATGCATTCCATTTTCTTTTATCATTTCTTTTGCTCCACTTGTACTCCAATGGATATTGGAATTTTATTTAATTGAATTGCTTAACTAGTAGATCTACATACCATACACCCACCAAGTTTCAACTTTCTAGCATAAGCCATTCTATAGATAGGAAAAACACCCCCCACCCTCGTACCCTATAAAAAAAATCTTCCAACAGTCTGGGCGCAACTTTATTATTTTATGGGTAGAAGTCCGAAACGAAATAACGTTCCAAATAGCCTCCTGGTTATTTCTTATATACCAGACGTAGGGGTTCATCCAATCTACCCACCATAAAAATTGCAATTTCATATCTCAACGGGTTTGGGAGCTACGCGCCTTCAAACGATTTTGCGTACGGCGGACCACCCGGTTGTCTTGCTACCCCTATCAATAGTTTTATTTTTCTGGGATACGTCTGGCTCTATATAGAGATGAATTTTTAGCTTTCTATGGCTTTCGGTTTTTGAGAAATAAATATCAGAATTCTTTTCTTTCAACCCCCGCCCACAGTCACCCCGTCACCAGCACCCTAAAAATGTTTTCCCTGCTAGAACTCTATTAGGCCTAACTCCTGTAAAATTTCTTAGATAATAGTACGGTTCTTGAGATATAAAAATTAAATTTTTTTGAAAAATAGCTATCCCCTACTTTTGTGCTCCACCTCCCCCTCAAAAATTTTATATTCAATGCACCTCACTTGTAGTCCTTTATACAAGAACCAGATTTTATCTTCCTGGTACAATTGGTTCAGAAGATATTGTAATCCAAAGTTTTTTAGTTTCAAGTTTCAGCCTCCTAGCATAAGCGGTTCCTGAGATCTAGAAACCAAAATTTTTCGTCTAAAACGCCTTAATACCGAAAAATTGACGTGTGAACTAAATTAAGCATATCTAAAAATGCAAAGGTTGTGAACTTGAACAATAGAAACATCTATTTTGGTCTTTTCATTGTTGAAGAATGGATCTCAGGGTCTACAGGAAAATTTAATTTCTCAAAGAATCTATGGTCTGAATCCCGAAAAATCTGGATTAAAAGATTGGATCTGGATCAATCCATACATTTTCAAGTTTAGGTTGGTTTCTTGAACATCTGCAAAAGCAGCAATATTGCAACGTCTCTGTAATTGATTAACGACATTCCAAATAAGACAGTGTTCAAAGCGAATTGCACGCCAAGTAGTTATTCATTGCGATGCTACGAAATCTCAAGTCACAATAAACCATATAAAGTTCAATAAAATTATACATTTGTTGATAGTGTTTAATTAGTTTGCGTGCTGTTGCTCGCACAATTGTCCAGAAGAGGCTCGCCTTCGTATCTGTGGCTCAACTTTTCTCTTGGGACGATAATATATTCACATTGGAATTATAGCAATCTGATTAGGGTAGTTGATTCGACAGTGATCCTTATTTTTAATTTTAACAGATTCAAGCTTTTGGTGAGTCGCCATAACACATACGATTCGTCTGATGTACGTTACGTAAGGAGCATGAAACTAATGGAGAATACTCGAAGCGAATGAAGTTCTCGGGTAGAAAATTGATCAAACGTAGTGACAATTCGACAGTTTCGAATCGCTTTCGTTCGAATATACGCCATAAATGAAAACAGTTTCCAGTTAGATCTCAAATAATCCAACCGAGTCCGATAAAATTTTGTGATTAAAACGACTGATAGGAGATTGGTGGCCGTTTGTTCAGATTAAATAGCTCGGAATCGAAGTGACGCTTGTCAATTGACTCAGGCCTGATTGCAAGAGATGGATGCCATACTCATCGAGAGGTTCGACCTCAGTAAATTAGGTCTAATGAAATCGGTGTATGTTTTAATCGACCTTCCTTTACGGCAAGTTTGTGCAATCATATGACTGAGTCATTGCGTATTCACTTGTAATTTCTGTGATCACATTACATAAAAATAGAAACGGAACCAGTGCAACGGCTGGAGCGTTGATGTGGTCCACTAACTAAAAATACTAAGGCTAGATTTCAGCCTTCGACCTCTCGACACATCATTTTTGCATCTCACGACTCATATCAAATTTTAGTCAAATGACTCACTAAGGAATTGGAGGAATCCCTCCGCCTCCGATGAAATCTAATCTAATCTAAGTTTCAACTTACTGGTATACGCGATTCAAAGCATCTTTCCATGTTATTGCCATTGAAATATGTGTCATGCTTAAACAAATTTGCTACCCTGAAAAGTGTATGTACTGTACGTAAAATTGTTTGAAGGCTCGTAGCTCTCAAACCCTTTGAGCTATTGAGTTGAATTTTTTTTTGTGGGTAGATTGGGTGCACTCCTTTAAGTGGCCACTTAACGGGGTGCCGGTGTGACGGGGGAGGTGGGCGAGCGTTTTAGATGGAAAATTTTGTTTTCTAGATCTCAGCAACCGTTGACGCTAGGAGGCTGAAACTTGGAATTTATATAAAGCTTTGATAGTGGACCCATTTGCAAAAAAAATGTCAGTATGGGTGAAGGGATGTGGGAGTGGAGAAAAAAACAATCCTTTCGAAACGCTCGAAAGCAGAGATTAAGACATTCTAAAATCCATATCTCCTAAACGGTTAATGTCATGAAATTGAAACTTAAAGACGAACTGAAAATATACTAGGAGAAAAGACTAGAAATAAAATTTTGAGTTGGGAGAGTGGTGTGCAGGGATGGAGGGTGAAAAACTTTAAATAACGATATCTCACGAACCAATTAAGCTAGAAAAATCAAATTCGACAAAATACATGTCAATAAATGGAGTTTGATAAAAGTAAAATTTTTAAAGGAGGCAGTGGGGCATGGAAGTGCGGGGGATAAGAATTTTTCTTATAAATTTCGTATCATATCTTAAGAACGATTTTAGATAGTAGCTTAAAATTTTTATAGGAAATAGGCCTAATAGACCGCTAATAGTAAATTTTTTTTGGTGGTGTGAGTGTAGGTGGTGAGGCTAGGGAAAGGTGAAAAAGCGAAATTTCCGATTTTTATATTTCAAGAACCCATAATGATAGATTGTTGAAACTTAACATTTAGATAGAACTATAGTAGTGGGATATTGGAAAAATGTAAGGGGTAGTATGGTACGGAAGTGGAGGGTATTTTTCCTATCTATAGAACGGCTTATGCTAGAAAGTTGAAACATGGTAGGTATATGTAGATCTACTAGTAAAATAATTTAGTTTAAAAAAATTTCAAATATCCATTGCCGTATGGAAGAGGGGCAAAAAAAAATGATGAAAGAAAATGGAATGCATTTATTTTCACGAATTTCGTCATATTTCTTAGGTTTTTTTAAATATTGAATTAATTTTTATTCTACATATTCTTCATATAAATGCCTAGAAAGAGTTTTCAAGATTTTTTGAAATTCGACCCCTAAGGGGGTGTAAAGGGGTTGTATACATTTTCACGAATTCTCCCATGTTATTATTATTATTTTACTAGATATCGAATATCTTTTCACTTCCACGGGCTTGCGTAATAAGCGCCTAAAACTTGTTTTTAAGTTTTTTCCTTTTTCAACCCATAAGAGGGAACACGTTTTCGCGAATTCCGTCATATCTTTTAGAAGTGATAAGAAATTGAATTGGTTTTTACTTTCTTGCGCTGTCTTCATATTTATCTATTAAGTCCTTTCAGGATATTCATTCCCAAGTGAGTGTAAGAAGGTTGCATATGATTTCACAAATTTTTACATATTGCTAAGATCTGGTGAGATATCGAATTCACTTTTACTTGACTTCCTATATAATCGCCAAAAAGTCAATTTCAGTATTTTTAGATATTCAACCCTAAGGGGGTGTAAGGGGGTTGTATACTTTTCACAGTTTTGACATATTTCTTAGGTTTGATGAGATATTAGATCGCTTTTCACTTCCACAGACTTTTTATATAATCCTCTACAAACCCATTTCTCAATTTTAGGATATTCAACCCCCTAAATTTTACATACATTTTCACAAATTTTTTGCCATCGCTTCTTTCTGATGAGATATAAAATTGATTTTTACGGGATTTCATGTAATGGCCTAAAAACCAATTTCACGATTTTTCGAATTTCAAAAACCAAGGGGGTGTGAAGGGTTTGCTTACGTTTTCACAAATTTTTTAAATTCCCTCTTGTCTGATGAGATATCAAGTTGCTTCTTATGAAATCGGCTACAAACCTGTTTCACAATTGTTTCGAAATTTAACCCCAAAGTGGATGTAATGGGTTTGTATACGTTTTAACAATTCGTCATATCTCTTAAGTCTGATAAGGCAACAAATTCGTTTTCTTTCTATGGGCTTTTAGTGTACATAATATACCGAAATTCGAATAGTCTACAAGGACTTTTTCAATGTTTAATCGGCTAAAAATCTCTATTTTAAACATTTTTGTTTAAAGAAAAAAAATTAACTTTCCGAGAAACCTCATAATCTCGAAACAACTGATGATATACTTCGACTTTGACCCCTCCAGAGCTTTGACGCGAAAAATAATAAAGTTTCGCCCAAACCATTGGTCGATTTTTTTGTATTTATTTTAGGATTCTTGAACCATAAATTTGTTATTTCTTTTTGATTTTTTTTTTCAGTTGCAATAAACATTTGATTGAATCAAATTTGTGGATGGTTCAAAAACTGATAAGTACTTAATGGTCGTATCAAATTCCATTAAGTTCATTTTAGTTTTTTAAATTGCTGAGTTTTTGGAGGTGGTAAAAATTTTTGGGAATTTTCGTAATTAACAATCTTTTTCCTACTACTATATTTATCAAAAAAAAATATCACAAATTTCGACATTTATTGAGTTTTTAATTTTTGTTTTAATTTGTTATCAAATAGAATTTTGGGTGTTGTTTTGACCCTGCTCATTTGTATGTATTTATGAAAATAAAATTAACTAGTTCTGTTTTGTCTAGGGAAATATGATCAAATAATATTAGTGTTATTTGAATAACTTTAAAATTTGCATCGTATAGAATACAGTAGGTATTATTATTAATTTTGAACTGTACCGGGAGAGAGGGAAAACGGAAGTCGGAAATGATAGCCATTAAAAAAAATTGTTATATCTTCAGAACCGTATCAGATTTGATCTTAAAAAATTTGCAAGAATTAGGTCTAGTAAATCTCTAGCAGAAAAACAAATTTTGGGGATGTGATATAGGGGTGGGAGGGGATGAAAGGAGTAAATTCTGATTTTTAATCCACAAAAACAGCAAAGAGAGAAAGCTAAAAATTGACGACCTTATAGGCCCACTATAGAAGCAATCCTGGACAAACAAAATGTTTAATAGGAGTAGCAAGTTATGGGAGTGTGGGTGGTTTTTCATATCTTAGAAAAGGTTTATGCTGGAAAGTTGAAATTTAGTACGCATATATAGATTTACTACAGGAGTAATTGCAGTAAAAAAAATTCAGACTTTCATTGGCGTAAAAAGGTCAAAAAAAATTATCGTGAAAAGTTTTTTTCCCACATTTTCACGAATTTCGTTATATCTTTAAGGCATGTCGAGTTATCAAATTAATTTTACTTCTGCGGGCTCTTTATATGTTTAGTAAAACTTTTTCCAAATTTTTCTATATCCAACTCCCATTACGGTGTAAAGTGGCTGTGTACATTTTCACGAATTTCGATATGTTTTTTAGGTCTAATGAAATATCGAATTCACTTTCACTTCTAAATGCTTTAAATATAAAAGGGGAAACACCGATTTAATCATTTTTCTATAATAAAGCCGCTGGATGTGTAAGATATTGTTCAACTTTTCACGAATTCCTATAAATCTTTTAGGTTTAATGAGATGGAATCTTTCTATTCTATGGGCTATAATGATCAAAAATTAATTTCAGTATTTTGCGATATTCAACCCTGAAAAGGCTGTAATGATTGTGTACGTTTTTACGAATTCCGATATATCATTTTCGTCTGATGATATATCGAACTGTTTTACTTTATTATTTTAATAATAAAGTATTGTTATCGATTTTTAAAAAAAAAAAATTTGCTTCCCTGAAATTTTTTTTTTATACGTTTCTTGACTAATAAGCACCAAAAAAGCAAAAAAAATTTTCAGTCCGTCTGTGCGCCGTACGCCGTCCGCCGTACGCAAAACGTTTGAAAGCTTATAACTCTCAAACTCTTTGAGCTATTAATTTGAATTTTTTTTTGTTGGTAGACTGAGCAGACCCCTTCAAGTGGCCACCTTTTGATAGGTGGGGGTGTGAGGGGGGAGGTGGGGGAAGCGTTTTAGACGGAAAATTTTGGTTTCTAGATCTCAGTAACCGCTTAGGCTAGGAGGCTGAAACTTGGAATTTATATAGAGCATCGATAGTGGACCCATTTGCAAATAAAAATGATGATATAGGTAAAGGGGTGTGGGGGTGGATGGAATAATAATGCGTCCGAAACGCTCAAAAGCCGAAATTAAGATATTCTAAAATCCATATCTCCTAATCGGTTAATGTTACGAAATTAAAACTTAATGAACATCTGTGAGTATACTAGGAGAATAGATCGGAAACAAATTTTTGAGAGGGGGCAGTGGCGTACAGAGGTGGGGGGTGAAAAACTTTAGATAACGATATCTCACGAACCAATTGCACTAGAAAAACGAAATTCGGTTTCTGTATTAAGATTGACAAATGAAGTTTGCTGAAAGTAAAACTTTTTAAGGGGGAGGTGGAGTATGGAAGTGGAGGGAATAAGAATTTTTCTAAAAAATCACGTCTCATATCTCAAGAACAATGTACGATAGATGCTTAGAATTTTTACCAGAAATAGGCCCAATAGACCCCTAGCTGGAAAAGGTGAGGGTGAGGGTGTAGAGGGCGAGGCTGCGGGAGGGTGAAACGGAAAAAGTTCCGATTCTTATATATCGAGAACCTAAAATGACATCAAGCTGAAACTTGGTATTTAGATAGAACTATAGCAGTGGCATGTTGGAAAAATATAATTTTTTATAGGGATACTACGGTACGGAGGTGGGGGGTGTTTTTCCTAACTATGGAACGGCCTATGCTAGAAAGTTGAAACTCGGTATGTATATGTAAGTCAACTAGAAAAGTAATTTTGATTAAAAAAAAATCAAATATCCATTGGCGTACAGAAGGGGGGCGAACAAAATTAATGAAAATGGAATGCATATATTTTCACGATTTTCGTCATATCTATTAGGTCTTTTCAAAAATTGAATTTATTTTTATTCCACGTATTCTTCATATAAATACCTAGAACGTGTTTTCAAGATTTTTTTAAATTCGACCCACACGATGGTGTAAAAGGGTTGTATACATTTTCACGAATTCAGCCGTATCCCTCCGGTCTGATTAGATATCGAATATATTTTTACTTCTACGGGCTTGTTTAATAATCACCTAAAACACGTTTTCAAATTTTTTCCTTTTTCAACCCCTAAGAGTGTATAAACGGGTTGAACACGTTTTCACGTATTTGGTCATATCTCTTAGGAGTGATAAGACATGGGATTGGTTTTTACTTCCTCGGGCTTTCTTTACATATACCTAAAAACTCATTTCAGGACTTTTAAATATTCAACCCCTAAGTGGGTACAAGAGGGTTGCATATGTTTTCACAAATTCCTACATATTTCTTAGTTCTAATGAGATATCAGATTCATTTTTACTTCCTAAGGTTTCCTACATAATCGTCAAAAGTTGATTTCAGTGTTTTTAGATATTCAACTCCAATAGGACGTAAGGCTTTCGACATATTTCTTACGATTAATAAGATATCAGATTGGTTTTCACTTCCACAGACTTTTTATATTATCGCCTACAAATGCATTTCCAATTTCATGAAATGGCTCAAAACCAAATCACGGAAAATCTCCTAATCACGTAACAACTGATATTATACTACGACTTAGACCTCGTCCCGGAGTATGACCCAATTATGTAATTCATATATTATATGTGGCAGCGGCGTAAGTATTCTAGCGCGACCCCATTCTAACATTCATTTACTTTAACGTTCTTTCTAAATAAAAACGGTTTCAGAATTTTTTGATATTCAAACCCTAAAGGGTATGTCGATATTTTATCCCCTAAGTTTTTAATGAAATTGGAAAAAAATGCCGAAGTAAATAAAAAAAAATCAGTCTGGGCGCATCTTTATTATTTTTTGGTAGAAGAGATGCGGTGTAGGTTACAATGCGACTGATAATCTAAAGAATATTTGGAACGTTATTTTTTTAGTTTTTCAGTTGTGTAGTAACCTACACCGCATCCCAGCATTAAACGCGTTACGTTCAGTCTGTTGGACAATTTTTTGATTTGTTTCCCTACTTATACAAACGATTATTGAAAATCAAAAATTTAGTATTAAAATAGAGTTCAACTAACTTCTTAATAAAATAGCAATGACCTAATCTTTTTTCGTAAGATCAAAGATACATCCCTAGAAAACGCCCCCAAATTGAACACGTGACGCGTGCGTTATATTTCCAAAGGGGCCCAAAATTATTGGTTAACTTTTAAGAATATCAAAATATGTCGAAAGTAGTCTAATATCTCTCAAAGCCACTGTAACCGAACACTATCACTTTCACTCGGAAATTGCCATATACTCATATACATACATATGACCGTTTATTAAACAATCAAAATACCGACAGAAAAAAATACTTGTCCCTATTGAACAATTGGAAATAACTGGTAAAATCTTTAAAAATATGGAAAGTAGTGGTTAGAATCCATGGACCAGTTAATGAGGTGAAGACTCTTTCATGCGTTAGCAGAAATCTTGGCGTTAGTTATTCGCAAGCGATCTTGTCGGCACTTTCGTTAGAAACTGAGTATCGAAGTTAAAGGGTCCTGAACAAAATCTAATTTAGTGTTGAAAAAATTAAAATGCAGTGCAAATTTTTTCCGAAATTTCAATGGATTATCAGTTCTACAGCATCGTTTAATACGGCTTTCCTCTGTTGTGGTCCTGTGCGGATACTATTCGAGCGTTGAACAGTAAAGTCGTGGTCAAGCAGGATACTAACTTCTAGCGAATCTGATCAATTTGATCCGACAATTCTTGCAACAGACACCAATTAAAGTCAGATTTCCCAAGAAATGCAGAAGGGAATGACAAAGTTTTACGATGACTGGAGATACACTCTGGCGTCAGAGCTACTTCTTCAATCTTATGGATGGTACATACTAAACTTCTTTTTATTTATTTTCGCTTATTGACCAATAACAAATTATGATAGATATGTTTAGTAGACGTTCAATTGAAACGAAATGGAGTGGAATATTTCTACGTAATTATGAAATAATATAGCAAATGTAGTGGTCATACCGCATTCGCTCAATGTTCGCACTGTGGAGTGTGTAGTACCAAAATACAGGTGACGAACTTGTTGATTAGGCACAATTGACGTCTGTTATTCACCTGTATTTTAGATTATGAAAAATCAGACTCGGGAAGAACTAGTTCTTGGCAGAATATTAAGAATGCACAGGTATGCAGTATGGGATGGCAATTTGATGTCTAGTCGGACAATATTTAAAACATGCATTGAGATACTGTCGGAGAACTTTCGAATATAATTCGTGATAAATTCAATATTGAGACTGAGCCAAGATCAAAACATGAGAAATAGTTTATGAAAAAATAAGTGTTGTACGTTGAGTTATAAAGTAAACTTCGGAATCCATGACGATGACATTTTCGACTTTATTTATGACACATAAAATTTGCACGAGTTAATACCAGCTATTTGAATTTTACTGGAATGAGTGTTTTTGGAGAATGTTGATGGGTTTGTAATAGTTTTTTGCAATACTTTTACACTAAAGTGCAAAGATGTAAACTTTTGCGCTCTTTTTGGTGCAGTGACGTCAGATTCAGCTGTTTTTTCTGCAGCTACCGGTGCCGTTTTGGAGAAAAATTAACATTATATTACACACCCTTAAGAACAGGTGTAAGAAAGTGTAGCATCTGTCGAACTAAATGAATGTATGAAGCTAAACTCGAATTTGTCAATTCATTGAAATTTTGCTTTGGTTGAAAATTATTTGTGAAGAATCAAACAAAAAAAAGGTTGCTACCCTGTAGCAAAAGTCGTAAGCCTTGTTTTAAATAATACTAAAATCAATAGGTCCTAAACTCAAGGTATGACGTTCGCTCGACGTGTATGATATGAATCATACCACTTTGGATGGAAAATTAAACGGTATGATTGCGATTACTCCAAGATCAGATCTGATTTTGACCTATCGTCAAGTCCAAAATACATGGTCTGACTATTCACCAAATGCGTATGATATGAATCACATCATGATCTAGGAAAAGTCTTAAGGCCTGATTTGAACACACCAAAATCAGACTTGAGTTTGGCCTATTCGTTAGGTCCGAAATGAAAGCTATGACATTTAATGTATGCGTATGACCTTTTTGGGGAAAAAGTTGAAAGGTCTGATTTTAATACACCAAAATCAGGCTTAATTTCGGCCTATCAATAAGTCCGAAACGTCCAATAGAATGTTGATCATCACAAACGATTTACGGCATATTTCAGTTGTGATAACCGAATGTATGTTCCGACAACCGAATGTATGTTGCGGTAATTTATCCACACTGAGTTAAGTTGCACATAGGGAAATGAAAGTGAAAGGTCTTCGGTGGCGCAGTGGTTACGCGCTCAAATCCAAAAACTTTCAACACCGGGTTCGATTCCTGCATACAGCCATGGGTTTTATTAAGTCAGTACCTTGGATACACAGCTAGTATACAAATTATGATATCGTCAATATCACCAGTGTATCACCCAATAATGTGCATATAATACGTCAACGAGCTGATATCGACGTAATATCCAACCTGTTTCCTTGTATATAAATTCGATGATTTTAGCTGATATAGCCTTCTTTTAACTGCCATTAGTGCCATCTGTTACAGAAATCAACTGAAATTCCAATGAATGACGCTTGTGGATTTTTATATTCTTCCGTCAGTTAAAATTCTTTGAGCGTGTTTTCATTTTTGTCTGTGATATGATGGTCCGCTTTGTACATTTCTTTATTAGCAATGAAAGTGCTATTCGCCGGAACATCATCGTCGTTTGGCACGAAGAAATTTTGCCTTTGATAGCTAAATGTCAAAGTATAACATGTATGGGCTGTGTATCATGCTATCTTGTATCGCATATCATGATTTGAATAACATAATTTGTATACAAGCAGTGTATCCATGGTATAAGAAATAATATTTGAAGTAGGAAAATAGTATCTTAGAAGAGTCCTCTACCTCCTCCTAGGTAACAAAAAAGAATTCAGTGTAGGATTTAACACAAATGACTCCATTTTTTTAAGAGTAGATATTACTAGTATGGTAAGAGTCAAACCGAAATGTCAGGTCTGATATTTTATACTGGTTGGGTGTGCATATGGTGAATAAAATCATGGAACGGTCAGGTACAAATCAGCTGTGATTTATATAGTAATTGTAAGATATGACACAGATACTACTACCAATACCTGATTGTGATTTTATGTGTCAGACCTGAAATTTTGCTGTATCGATAAGGTGTGATTCATGAAGGATTCGCAAGCAATGGCGGTCATATTGCTTTTCCAAGAGGGGGCCACTGACGCATAGTAGGTACTGTAGAGAGACTAGGTGTGGTGGTTAGCCGCTAGTACAGTGAGGATGGAAATTGCACAAATGTTATGGTCTTTGCGGTTCTTACTGCTTGAAAATATCAACTTTTTCATTTCCGCATCTTATAGCTAATTTAATCGCCAGATTTAGGTAACTAGATTTCGTAATCTCGACAAGCATTAACATCGCTCTGAAGACATTTCTTTGATATTTTTTTAATTTATCAGCTGACTATATGGTGCCAAAAATTTGAATCTGTATTGTATTATTATAAGTCTTTAAGCAATGGAAAATTTAATAGCAACTAAAAAATAAAATTATTTGATTCCAAAGCGTGGTGAACAATATTTCAAGGATGTTCGCTTTCAGTAAAATTCGATCTCATTTTCGACAAAATTTGGAAGTCCATAAATACTTTGAAATCACTCAAATGTATGAGAAATCTAGAATATTTTGATAGTTTTTCTATTCTGTTCTATATTTAATCAATGTAAACTAGCAGTTTTTAAGACCACTAGAAAAGTAGTGTATTTAATTTTTAATAGTTTAACTTTCATACATATTTGATGAAACCGAAGATTTGGCATTGAAATCTGAAGCCCGTATCGTAAAATCCAAAGACTTCAGGCCGACTTTGAAGAAATGATCACCCCAGTTATTAAGTTATCCTACAATACTTAAAATCTACGAAAATCATATTTTTCATCAATGTAATTTATTAAGCATATATATATATTAAATTAGTCTCCTTATTGAGTTTAGATGTCTGCCACCATACCCTTACCTAGCCTGCTCTCCTTAACTTAAAACTTAAAAAAAAGCCCGAAAATTCTCTAATACTATTTTAAATTATAATAGCTTCACAAAAAATCTCGAAAAATTTGTAATACTATTTTCAATTATAATAGCTTCACGAGCAGTCTCTTATAGCTGATTTACATTGCAAGATTTTGGCAAGTAGAACTCCAAAAGCGTGTACAAATTAAATTTTTTAATTTCTTTCGTAAGATTTTTAAAGATTTTTTTCTTTATTATTTTTTAATAATGAAGTATTGTGATCGACCTGAAATTTCAAAAAAATTTGCTACCCTGAAATTTTGTATTTACACGTTTTGGGACTAGTAAACACCAAAAAAGCAAAAAAAAAAAAAGTCCGTCTGTCCACCGTATACGCCGTACGCAAAATCGTTTGAAGGCGCGTAGCTCCCAAACCAGTTGAGGTATTAAGTTGAAATTTTTATAGTGGGTAGATTGGGTGAACCCCTACGGATGGTATCTTTTAAGGAGGTGGGGGTGTAAGGGGGGACGAGGGGGAGCGTTTTAGACGAAACATTTTGATTTCTAGATCTCAGGAACCACTTATGCCAGGAGGCATAAGAAACTTATGTAGTACTATGATAGTGGACTCATTTGCAAAAAAATTATCGATAAGGGTTAAGGGGTGTGGAAGTGGGGGGGAAAATAATGAGTCCAAAACGCTTGAAAGCCGGGATTGAAACATTCTAAAATCCATATCTCCTGAACGATTGATGTCAGAAGATTGAAACTTTGTGGTTGCTCTAAGGGATACTTCAAGATTAGACAAGGGCTAAAATTTTTAAGGGGGGTGGTGGGGTGTGGGGTTGGGGGGGTGAAAAACTTTGGATTACAATATCTTCCGAACCAATTGCACCAGGAAATTAAAAATCTTGTTTCTGTATATGGGATCACAAGAGGTGTCTAATGGACGTACATTTTTTGAGGGGGAAGGTGGAGCACGAAAGTGGAAGGACAGCAATTTTTTAAAAAATGTAATTTTTATATCTCAGAAACCGTATCAGATATGATCTTGAAAATTTTACAGGAGTTGGGATCGGTAGACTTCTAGTAGGAAAAAAAAATTTAGTGGTGGGGTGTAGGGAGTGATGGTGAAAAGGGGTAGAAAAGAAAAAAATTTTGATTTTTATTTCTCGAAAACCGTAATGAGTGGAAAGCTAAAAATTTAGGATTATATAGAATCACTATAGAGACATCCTAGAAAAATAAAATTTTTCATAGGGGTAGCAAGGTACGGGGGTGAGGGGTGGTTTTTTATATCTCAGAAACCGCTTATGCTAGAAAGTTGAAAGTTAGTACGTATATGTAGATGTACTATTAGAGTAATGAAAGCAAAAAAAAAGTTCAGATTTTTATTGGCATTCCGAGGTTGAGTAAAAAAAATGTCCGTGAATCCACATTTTCACGAATTTCGTTAAAACTTTTAGACATGTCGAGCTATCAAAGCAATTCTACTTCTGCGGGCTATTTATATAAGCGCCTAGTAACGTTCTTCAAGTTTTTTTGATATCCAACCCCTAAGGGGGTATAAAGTGGTTGTGTACATATTCACAAATTCTTATATATTCCTAAGGTATATTGAGATTTGGAATTCACTTTTACTTCTATAAGCTTTAAACGTAGTCGGGGAAAACCCCGATTTAAGTATTTTTCTCTATTAAACCCCCTGGGGGTATTGTTCAAGATTTCACTGATTCCGAAAATCTCTTAGGTTTAATGTGATCGAATTCGCTTTTACTACTATGTACACTATACTATCAATTATTCTATTGATAAAAAAAATACGTAAATAAATAAAAACAAACTGCCAACAGTCTGGGCGCAACTTTATTATTTTATGGGTAGAAGTCCGAAACGTGTTTAATGAGGAGATGATGTGTAGGTTACTATGCGACTGACAACCTAAGAAATAACCAGGAGGCTATGTGGAAAGTTATTTTTTAGGTTGTCAGTCGCATAGTAACCTACACAGCATCTCATCATTAAGCACGTTTCGGACTTCTACCCATAAAATAATAAAGTTCCGCCCAGACTGTTGGCAGATTTTTAAAACTTGTATTGCTATCAATTAATTTCAAATATTTTAATATTTTGTACAGGTAATTGTGATGAAAGATTGAAAGACAATTTCAGTGGCTATTAATTGTACGGTGAATCTGTCCCTAAAGATTTCTTTCGCAATTCCACCCCCTGTAATGGTCCTAATTAGTGTAAAAACTATGTTTTAAATTTTATCCCGACCAGATAAGGTCGCTAAAAAAATAAAAATTATTCCGAAAAAAATTGTCCTACCCTTTTTACACGATTAGATTTCAAATTCATTCAAATTTGGGAATTTAATAGAATCTTATCGAAATCTTGAGATTGCGCCAAATCGAATTTTAAATCTTTGGATGTTCATCAGTATTCAAAAAATTAATATGTGGAGTAGTAGTAGTTACTAAGAATACTCTTAATTATCTCATAGCTAAGTTACAACACAAGATTTCAAACTGGATTTGCAGAAATTCAGTGATTTCGACAAAACTATTAAGATATACTATATTACCCATACGTATGAATAAATTTGAAATCTACTCCGGGACTAGTTTTTGTGAAAATAAAGGTGCTACCTATGCCAAATCAATACCGTTCTAATAGGATCGTGTTCGTACTCTATCCAAATCTTAAATACTTTAAATTCAATATTTCGGCACTTACATACCTCATTATCAGAAGTGTTTGTTTTGTTAAATCAAATTGATTGAAGTATATTTATATTCGAAATTTAATAACTTTTGCATAGAAATATTATAATTTAGAAGTCTCATTTTCTATTAGGAGACAAAAGAAGGATTAAAGAAAGACATTAGGGAAATCAGATTTACTTACATTGTGGACACAATACGAGTATATTTTAAGAAGTGTATCATCTAATAGTCTAATATAATTTTTCTTTTAAGCAGATGAGATAACATAAATCAACGTTGGTTGACCAATTTTTTAGGAGGGGGGCCATGGCCCCTATGGATATTATTAGTATGGTAAGAGTCAGACCGAAATGCCAGGTCATACTGGTGGGGTGTGCATATCGCGAATAAAATCATGGAACGGTCAGGTATAAGTCATAGCTGTGATAACATTGCAAAACAATAGCTGATTCAGTTCTGAATCATGCCTATTTTTCCTGCAGGGTATTTCATTGGATATTTTTGACATACTGCAATTCTTTTTTTTATAACGACGTGTTTTGTTTTGACAGGATCAAAATTTGTACTTTGCTACAAAGAGCAAAAGAAAAAGTACATTACAAAAAAAAAATTTATTTATTCATTTACATGGATCAATCCAGACAACATCAAGGAAAGTTAGCGATAACCAAAATATATTCAATTTCAAATTACAACTTACTATCACTAATTACACAATTGTACAATGGTCGTTGGATTGTCTGCAAAGAAAATTACAATTACAAAGATATAAAAAACGGAAATGCAAGAAAAAAAATTCAGAACAATTTAAATTGGCTGCAATTCATTCTTATCGTTTCGTCCTTTATCGAAAGCGCCAATAAAAACAGCATTAAAAGAAGTAAATTTCGCTATCATCATCATCATCATCTACTGTATAAGCTGGCGAGGATTTAAGGGCTCCATCGAAAGAGGTTTTCCGAGAAAACAAGTTTCCCAGGATTATGCACTTTAAATGTAATTTTAAATTGAGCAAGTAAAGAGCAAGAATTAAGCGTTGCTAGTAAAAGAAAGACGAAAAGAATGGAGTGGAGGCGAATTAAACTGTTGAAATTAAGTAGGGAGGTTTTTTTTTGTTCCTAATTTTCTATACAATGATTTCAATATGAGAAATGTTTCATTTAAAAAAAAATTATTACTAAGGCACTTAATGTTTTGAAATACGTTTTTTCGATTAAAATTAATGACCTGGTAGAACATAATATTCATTCTCATAGTCTAACTTGAGTTAGCAGCAGAAAGATGCAGACAGACCAAAAAATGTAAAAATTTATTTCATGTCAGAAATTGTTAATTTGTGTCTTAATTTCACTTTATTAGTTTTTAATAATAAAGTATTGTGATCGACCTAAAATTTCAAAAAAATTTCCTACCCTGAAATTTTGTATTTTCACGTTTTAGGACTAGTAAACACCAAAAAGGCAAAAAAAAAATGTCCGTCTGTCCGCCATACGCCGGCTGCATTACAATATCTTCCGAACCAATTACACCAGGAAGATAAAATTTATTTTCTGTATATGGGATGACAAGTGGAGTCTACTGAATATAAACGTTATGAGAGGGGGAGGTGGATCACGAAAGTAAAAAATTAAATTTTTATATCTCAAAACCGTACCAGGTATGATCTTGAAAATTTTACAGGAGGTGGGGTCAGTAGACATCTAGTAGGGAACAACATTTTAGGGGTGTGGGATTATGCGACTGACAACCTAAGGAATAACCAGGAGGCAATTTGGAACGTTATTTTTTAGGTTGTCAGTCGCATATTAACCTACACCGCATCTCAGCATTAAACACGTTTCGAACTCCTACCCATAAAATAGTAGAGTTGCGGCCAGACTGTTGGCAGATTTTGTTGATGGTTACATTGGGTGAACTCCTAACGAGCATCTTTTGGGGGTTTGGTTGTGAGGTGTTAGGTGGGGGAGCATTTTAGTCGCAAAATTTTGGTTGCTAGATCTCAGAAACGGCTTATGCTAGAAGGCTGTAACTTGGAACTTATGCAGAACTATGACAGTTAAATTTTAGAAGGGAAAGGAAGTGGAGGGATAGTTATTTTTAAAAAAAATTTAATTCTTATATCTCAAAAACCGTACCAGATATAATCTTAAAAATTTTTCGGGAGTTACGGCCAGTAGAAACAATTTGCAAAGCATAGAAAGCTGAAAATGTATGACTTTATAGAGCCACCATAGGAACATTTTAGAAAAACAAAATTGTTGATAGGGGCAGCAAGGTACGAGTTGGGGGTAATTTTTCATATCTCAAAAACGGCTTATGCTATAAAGTCAAAACGTGAGAGTATATGTAGATGTACTGCTAGAGTAATTAAATAAAGACTCATATTTTCATTGACGTATAGAGGTGAAGTAAAACAATGTCCGTAAAAACATTTTTTTTCCACATTTTCACGAATTTCGTATCTTTTAGACATGTCGTGTTATCAAATTAATTTTACTCCCGTGGGCTTTTTACATAAGCGTCTAAAAAAAATGTTTAGATATCCAACTCCTTAGGGGTGTAAAGTGGTTGTCTACATTTTCACGAATTTCGATATATTTCTTAGGTCTAATGAGATATCAAATTCATTTTCACTTCTTAAGGATTTAAATATCTAGGGAAAACCGATATAAGCATTTTTCGATATTAAAACACCCGGGGGCGTAAAGTATTGTTCAAGTTTGAGTTAATTCCGAATTCGCTTTTACTTCTATGGGCTTTATATGTAATGATCTAAAAACTAATTTTATGATTTTGTGATATTCAACCCTAAATAGTTTTTATGAATTCCGACATATCACTTAGGTCTGGTAAATAGAAATTATATAATCGCCTAAAAGTCGGTTTCAGACTATTTTTATACACAACCTCTGAAGTACTATTTGATCCCCTATGGCATTTCTCGTAGAATTCTTTCCATCTATTCATATTTAACAGCAGAAGAAATTCATTTGTTCTTCAGAAACCAGTAGAAACAGGTTTATCTAATAAAACTTAACTTGAGTTACTTAAAAAACTTAAAAATTGAACAAAGTGAATTATAATAAATTGGAATTTATATTAATAAAATAAATTTAATAACATTATTCTTTTTAGGCATTTCCGAAGCTAGAGGTGAAGTATGAACATCAGGAAGAAAGATTCGGGCAGAATAATGAACTGTTTCCACGTCTGAATGCTCTAACGATACTGGAAAAATTAGTCGAACAATTTAAGAATGACCAACTAAGTTTATTGGCACGACGATATTCATAAGGATATGCAGCTTTACAAGCATTTAGAGGGAAGGAGAGACGATCAGGTGTGAACCAAGAGAGGTAATAAGGTTTAATTAACAATTCAGTTACATCTTCTGACAAGTTAATTGTCCTGTCCTAAAAATTAATAAAAATTCTTTTAAATATCCCAGCGTTCTTGCGATATAAAAACAGATGGTTTTGTCTTGAACCAAAAAATCCCTAAGTGCTGTTCATATTAAATTTTTTTTCATGCTTGATCTATGCAGAAATTGAGCTTTCGAAAACTGTTGTAGAGTCCACTGCACGTCATTGCTGCATCTGTAAAACTATACATATGACGGCCAAGTTTTAACTTTCTAAGATCATCCATTCCTGAGATATTAAACATATGGCTGCCGAGTTTTAACTTTTTAGGATCATCCATTCCTGAGATATATAACATATGCCATATCCCAGTGGGGCATCTATCCTGAGTTTACCCTACATGTATAATAAATTATATTCTCCTACTGCACTTAACAATTATTTTGTTTTCCTTTAAAACTATAATCATTCAAATGTCTTTATGATTATTTTTTAGTTTAATTCCAGACTTTGCTCACAAAAAAATATGTTGTGGTAAATTTTTCAGGTTATGTCAACTGGTTACCAAATAAAACCCACTTGGCAGACAAATAGACTGATATTGAAAATACACGTTTTCCGGGTTCAATACTGTAAAATTTATTTTTGTGTGACGTTTCGGACTCGACTGAGTCCTTTATCAAACTGATCGACAATATCTTTACAACTGTTTTTTATATGAAAGCAGGAAGAAAAAGGGTAAAAAACAAAGGGGAAATTACGTTAACAAGGGTAGTCATAAAAACATTAAAAGGGGCGGGGGTTCATTAAAAGGGGATATTTGTGAAATTTAAACTTAATTGGTTTTTGGGATCGATGATTTTTGATAAACAATGTTTTTTCTAAAACGTAGATCTTCGAATCCTTATTCTGATAGTCCGTCCCGTTTCTCCTATGTAGACTTTGTTACAAGACCCGCAGGGAACTTTATAAATGCCCTCCATTTCCAGTGGGATCTTATCCTTTTGGTTTCATAAGATGCCTCGGATCGTGGTTGCCGCAGAGTAGGTCGTCCGTATGTCAGCTTTCTTGAGTACCCTGCCGATTTGATTTGTGGTACCTTCTATGTAAGGTAATGTTACCCACCGTTTGATGGTATGGTCGTTCTTATTTTTCTCTTCCTGGTTCCTTATAGCTTTTGGTTTTTGTTTGCATACTCTGTTGATAGTGCTCTTCGTGTATCCGTTGGCTGCAAAGGTTTTCTGTAGATGTTCCATTTCGTTGCAAAGGGCGTGTGCGTTACCGTTGGTGATACATGGTGCTCTGTGGATAAGTGTTCTAAGTACTCCTTGCTTCTGCTTAGGATGATGGTGGGATGATGGGTGTAGATACCTGTTTGTATGAGTAGAGAAATGTAGAGATGGAGCAGATTTTTCAACTAGTATATCCAAGAAGGGGAGTTTGCCGTCTTTTTCGATCTCTATGGTGAATTTGATGTTTCTGTGACATGAGTTGAGATGGTCCAGGAACTTTTCTAATTCCTCTTTTCCGTGCTGCCAAATGATATTTAAGTAACTTGTAATATTTACAAACGTGGAAGCATCTTTTGCAAGCGCTTGTTGGAACATTTGTTAAATGTTTCTTCGGTTTTTCAGGACTACTCTTTGCGACTTTATCCAGAGCGAAGAACTAACTAGATTTTAAAAAGATACGTTCATGTTGTTGTCGCCAGGACAACTCACTCGTCAAATCTCTAATCTTCTTTATTACTCGTTTCCATTTATTTTTTGGGCGACCCATCACACGTTTTCCTTGCGAATTCCAATCGTCCTCAATCGTCCTCAAGGTATGTTCCCACTTTCGCCACAATCTCAATACCTATCTTTGTCTGTCCAGCTGTCCTCCAAAGATCGTCGTTGGAGATGCCATCTAGCCATGATATGGTAAAATATGATGTGTGGGAAAGTTGTTTTTAACAATTTCTCATGGAGTATTGTGATGTATAATGATGAATCATAATGAACAATTGCCGACATATGTACCTACTTTGAAAATAATGCACGAAAATAAACGTTATTCGGAAAACGTTATAAAATATTTTTATTATGTCCGATTGCACTGGGCGATATTTAGAGAAGAAGGAGGTATGCAATGATCCAACCACATTGCAACACTTGGGGTTAGCGCGCACTGAAGACAATTTAGTTGGACAACTTTTTGATTGCATCGAGTTGCGCACACTCCTATCTGCCCGACTAAAATATTTAGTCGATATTAATGCGTACATTGTTGAAATCGCTCGGCTAATACTTACAGTCGATTGGAACCGATAGTTTAGTTTAGCTTCGATCAAACGGAAATCGAGTAATATATTCAACAAACAAAAGTCTGGGAATAATAAAGTTGTACCCAGCCTGGTGGCAGCGATTTCTTCGCTAATTATTAAAAATGTTATATAATATTTATCGTTATCAGTTTGTTGCCAATATACATACAAATTAATGGCTTAAAATTACAAACAAACATAATTTTTCATTTCAATGGCAAGCCCGTTCCGCAAAATTACCAATATAATAGAAATATTTGTTTGTTGTCTAAATTGTAAAAACATATTTTTCAAGTTCAGACTTGAGACTGATTTTAAATCTCAGTCTTAATTTTTAGTAAGGTGTTTCAAATTATGCACATCATGATGAATTTCAATTTCCCCAACACTATAAATTTTAGGTAGATATAAAAAAGGAAAAAAAATCTGCCAATAGTCTGGGCGAAACTTTATTATTTTTCGGGTCAAAATTCGGGAGCGGTCAAACTCGGAATATATCATGAGTTGTTTCGAGATTATCAGATTTCTTGAAAAATTAATTTTGTTCTTAAAATAAAAATATTTAAAATAGAGATTTTTAGCCGATTAAACATTGAAAAAGCCCGTGTAGACTATTCGAATTTCGGTATATTATGTACACTAAAAGCCTATAGAAGTAAAAACAAATTTGCTGCCTTATCAGAATTAAGAGATATGACAAATAGTTAAAACGTATAGAAAGCCATTACTTCCACTTGGGGTTTCAATTTCGAAAAAAACTAAAACAGGTTTTTAGACGATTTCATAAGAAGCAACTTGATATCTCATGAGACACGAGGGATTTTGAAAAATTTGTGAAAACGTAAGCAAACCTTTTACACCTCCTTGGTTCTTGAAATTCGAAAAATCGTGAAATTGGTTTTTAGGTCATTACATCAAATGCCATAATAACCAATTTTATATCTCATCAGAACTAAGGGATGGCAAAAATTGTGAAAACATATGCAAATCCTTGGGGGTTGAATATCGAAAAATTGAGAAATGGGTTTGTCGGCGATTATATAAGAAGTCTGTGGATGTGAAAAGGGATCTAATATCTCATTAAACCTATGAAATATGTCGAAGCTTTGAAAAGCATACAACCCCCTTACACTCCTTAGGATTGAATATCTAAAAATACTGAAATTGACTTTTTGGAAACCTTAGGAAGTAAAAATGAATTCGATATATCATCAGTTCTAAGCAATTTGTAAGAATCTGTGAAAACATATGCAACCTCCTTACACCCACTTGGGGGTTGAATATCCAGAAATCCTGAAAGGAGTTAATAAATAAATATGAAGACAACACGAGAAAGTAAATACCAATTCAATTTCTTATCACTTCTAAAAGATATGACGAAATTCGTGAAAACGTGTTCATCCCTTTTATACACTCTTAGGGACTGAAAAAGGAAAAAAACTTAAAAATAAGTTTTAGGCGATTATGACGTAAGCCCATGAAAGTGAAAAGGTATTCGATATCGGTCAGACCTGGGGGAAAAGGCAGAATTCGTGAAAAAGTATAAAACCTCTGTGCATACTCTTATGGGTCGAATCTTAAAAAATTCTGAAAATGCTTTTTAGGTATTTATATGAAGAAGCCGTGAGTTATAAATTAATTTAATATTTGGGAAGACCTAATAGATATGACGAAAATAGTGAAAATATATGCATTCCATTTTCACTAATCATTTTTTTCGCCACCCTTATATTCTGCCAATAGATATTTGAAATTTTTTTTTTATCTAAATTACTTGTCTAATTGATTTACATACACGTACGGAGTTTCAACTTTCTAGCATAAGCCGTTCTATAGATCGGAAAAACACCCCCCACCCCCGTACCATAATACCCCTATAAAAAATTATATTTTTCCAACATGCTACTACTACATTTCTATCCAATTACAAAGTTTCAGTTTTATATCATTATAGGTTCTCGAGATATACAAATCCGAACTTTTTCTTTTTCACCCTCACCCTCTACACCCCCACCCAAATTCTATTTATCTATCTTACACTGTTTTTGAGATATGAGACGTGATTTTTTAGAAAAATTCTTATCCCCCCACTTCCATGCTCCACCTCTCTCTTAAAAAATTTTACTTTCATTAAACTTTATTTGTCAACCTTTATACAAAAACCGAATTTTATTTTTCTAGTGCAATTGGTTCGTCAGATATCGTAATCTATAGTTTTTTTTGCTTTTTTCGTGTCTACTATTCATAAACGTGAAAAAAAATGTTCAGGGTAGCAAATTTTGTTTTTTAAAAATCGATCATGTATTATTGAAATAATAAAGTAAAATTAGTCCGTCTGTCTGCCGCACGCCGATTTTTTGATTTTGATGGCAAATTTCTATTTCAAATTCTTAAATCTTTCGTTTTCAAAAATATATTATTGTGATCGACAAAAAAATTCTACCCTGATATACTGCATTTTTACGTTTTAGGACTAGTTGACCTCGCAAACGCGAAAAAATTTTAATCCGTCTGTCCGCCGTATTGATCTAAAATTAATTTTTTATAACCTTTTCTCTATTGCGCATATAATTAAATTCTACTATTTCTACAAAACACTTTTTCTACAATACAATGTCTGGGAGGATAACATAAGCACAACAATCTTACAAGTCAATTAGGCAATAATTTTGATCGAGTTTCTTAGATAGATTAGTTCGTGATATAAAATGCAAGCGTGATCAAATGGAAAAAATCATTTAGTGCCAGACAAGTGACCGAGACTAACGTATAAGTGAACAGTGGATAATTTTCTTTGAAACACTATGTAAAGTTAATAAGAACCATATTTTAACTGGTTGTTGTGGAAAATTCTTTGTTGTGATTTAATCTTATACAATAGCGATTAAGTGTATTTAAAGAAACAAAAATTGTTGTAAAAAGTGAAAATTATAACCGTTGGATACGAATATTTCACTACCGAAACATTCTTACAACAAAATCGAGGATCAGTTTCACAAAGTCAATACAGGACGTTTCGCTTGTCTAATATTAACAGTTGACGGTAATTTAAATATTATTCAAAGAGTTAAGAACAATCAACTTAAAATCAATATTTTTATCGGATACCTGTTCAATACGTCTCGCCTTTAATTACAAATTTATTGATTCGAGTTCGAGTCATAATTGAAATGCACTGTAAAATTATTCGGTTTCATCAGGTTATTGTTAGTTTTTTACTCGTCATAAAATACACTAAGCCCTTCGGCAAAGTTACACACAACAATGGTCGGAATTCAGTGTTTTATTAAATCTGAAAGAATGTTTATGTTTTTATGAGTTACCCGACGATTTAAGTTTGCTGTATAATTGTTTAATATTTTTCAATGACAATATTATTTAAAAATTTTTATTTCCTTGTAATTAAATGCTTGGAAACAGAAACAGACATACGATTTAAATGATAAGAATTCTTGAGTACAAGCACCAGTGTGACTGCAAGTGCTACGAAGGTAGCAAAATGTTACTATTGACTATTTTTTGTTACGATGTTACTACATATATCAATTTGTTACGCTGATAAAATCAGCCGTTAAAAAATTATTTACGCCAAAAATATGCTACTTTGACAAATTTATCAAATGTTATATGCAAGCACGTCTCTGGTTTTGCATTCAAAATCGCACATACTTCGATATATTCATGATATTACTGTATTGTACTGATAGACCAAGACCTAGTGCATACATTGTATGCCACTGCATCAAAATTGCCGTAATGAGCAATGCGAAATAGCGAATTCAAATAAATCGCCAAATATTCGGTCGGTCAAATTCGCTATGTTGCATTGCTTATTATTGCATTACTGACAATGTAATACAAGCTTGACTGAAATTTAAAAAAGTCGTAAGACTTGTCTATTAAGAATAGATTGAAAGTTTTTGCATTATTTTTTTTTTATTATTATCATTTTTATTCTATTTTTTGTAATATTTTATTTTGGAATGTTCCTATTTTATACTATAATTTTTGATTATGCACTATTGAATTTTTTTAAATTTATTATTTCGAATCCATATGATAAGCATGTAATGACGTAATTAGTTCCATTTTAAGACAACGAAGTATTTATAAGAAAATATTTTTGTTACGCAAGCTAACAATTCTTCCCCAAATTTGTTATCCTGAGAAATATCAAAACGGTCACACTGACAAGCACTGGTCAGTTAAAATTTAAATTTATGTTATTTTTTTTAACCTTAGAACCGTGTTTGGGGTACCCAGGACCAAAGAATATTGACTTTTGAAAAAAACTATGTTCAGTTTTATTGTTATCATAGAATCAATACTTAGTTCAAAGACTGAAGAATTAACTTTCGTTTGAAAAAAAAAAAATTTAAAAATGGTGTCTGGTGGGGTTGCCAGAGCAGACCAAACTAAAAAATTCTGCCAACAGTCTGGGCGCAACTTTATTATTTTATGGGTAGAAGTTCGAAACGTGTTTAATGATGAGATGCTGTGTAGGTTACTATGCGATTAAAAAATAACGTTCGAAATAGCCTCCTGGTTATTTCTTCGCTCCTCCCTCATCCCCCCTTACACCCCCACCCCCTTAAAAGATACCATCCGTAGGGGTTCACCCAATCTACCCACCATAAAAATTTCAACTTAATACCTTAACGGGTTTGGGAGCTACGCGCCTTCAAACGATTTTGCGTACGGCGTACGGCGTATACGGCGGACAGACGGACTTTTTTTTTTTTTTGCTTTTTTAGTGTTTATTAGTCCTAAAACGTGTAAATACAAAATTTCAGGGTAGCAAATTTTTTTGAAATTTCAGGTCGATCACAATACTTTATTATTAAATATAATAAAGTAAAATACGATTGTCGTGTTCTGGGGTCCTCAGGACCCCTCACACATTTTTATACATTTTGTATCAAGTGCTTTTATTTTTGGTGACTAAAAATTAATTAGTTTTTTTTTTTTGATATTATAAGGATAACTATATTACATAAAGTATAGTATGTAATAATTGTTATTGTGGAGCATTTAACAGCAGAACATGACATCAAATGTCTATAATCACATAATAGTGGATACACGTTTCGTGTTGTATTGTGGTTTATATTTTAGAACTAGTATTGAAAATGCGGTGGCCTCAAAAACCAGAACGGCGCCACCGTCGCTAAAGATAATTCCTCTAAAACAGATTATAAGTAACAACACCAGTAGTTGAAAGGACTTAGTCGAAGACAAACCCTGAAAGTGATCACGCGCCGTAATTTTGTAAGTTTTGAATAGTAAATGCCTACCTTGCGTTTTTTTGAGAGAAATAAAAATGACCGATCAAAGATCTATTGATGATGCTCGGTTTTGTCATCTCTTGAACAATAGACTTTGTCGCGAGCTCTCTGAAGTAGAAAGAACCGAATTTGAAAATTTGGTAGATCATTTCAACACTGATAATAGCGATAATGTTGGTATTGGTGGTGCCAATTACAACGACCTTTTTGGAAAGGATATCGTTGACGATGCTGCCGAAACTAATGATAACGTACACAGCTCAGATGATGATTCGGATTTAGATGACCCTGCTGTGTCTAACGAAACGCTCATAGATCCGAGGCTAGAGGAATTCGAAGACGAGTTGCAAACATTTGTTGGCGAAGAAGCGGAAGGGGAATATGCTGCTTAAAATCCGAAAAAGAGTAATCGTGTGTGGTGGTCCAACCCGATTTCAGTTCAAAATCAGCGAGCTAGTAATGCGCGGCAAAACAGGGTCATCCACGATGAATCAGTGGTACTGGAATTGTTTCAAAACAAAGCTGCTGTTTTCAAACGTCTTTTGACACCAGCAATTGTTTCCAATATTGTCTTGGAGACCAACCGGAAGGCAAAGCGGATCTACCAGTCCGCACCTCCAAAAGGCCGTACAGGCATGACAAAATGGCAAAACACGGATGAAAATGAAGTGTATGCCTACATAACTACGGTGCTGTTTGCAGGAGCAGAAAAGTCGTCATCATGTAATCTAAAAGATCTTTTTGCTCTAACAAATATGCCGTTTTATCGAGCTGCTATGTCACAAGATCGATACGAGCAACTACCTCGCTTTATGCGATTTGATGACTCCCGGACAAGATCTGCAAGATTGAGCATACATAGATAAACTGGCTGCTTTTCGACATGTATGGGACGTGTTTTTGAGTTCATTGCCAGAGGTATACAAGCCAACTTTGGAGCTTACCATAGATGAGCAGCTTGTGCCTACAAGAGGAAAATGCTCCTTTCGCCAATACATGCCTGGCAAGTACGGTTTAAAAATATTCTGGCTTGTAGATGCTAGAACCAATTATCCACTTTCTGGCGAGGTATATCTTGGCCTAGTTATGCGCTTGTCCTTTCAATATTTGGATAGAGGCGCAAACATAACGATGGACAATTTTTTTACCAGCATTCCACTCGCTGAGGAACTGATTGAAAAGTACACAACAATTGTTGAAACCGTGAGAAGCAATAAACCCGAATTGCCGAGAGTTTTACTAATGCACAGGCTGCTGTATCACGTGGACCATTCAGTTCGTCATTTTGTTTTTCTGACAGCTTGTCACTGGCATGCTATACAACGGATTCAAAGAAGAATGTGCTCTTGCTATCAACTGCTCATGCCGATGACATTGTTGATAGCACAACAAGAAAACCAAGAGTAATTTTGGATTACAATAGCACCCAAGGTGGCGTTGACACATTTGATAAAATGGTCAGGACCTACACATCAAAACGTAAGACGAACCGCTGGCCAATGGTACTACTTCAACATGATCGACATTGCAGCCCTTGCTGCATATCGATTGTGGGACATAACCTGTCCTGGATGGTGTCGAACGAACTCTGAGGAGCGTAATATGTTTCTTATATCTTTGGCATCAGAACTAGCTGCACCGCACATCATACCTCAGATGGAAGACTGCAATCTAAAAGACAGCGTAAGACAAGCCATGAAGATGTGCGGTTTTTCCAGTTCCAGAGTATCCATCTATTCGTGACAACAACAAAACTAAGCAGCGTTGTGAACCAGTTACGAAAAGGATCTAAGGTTGATACAAAAACCACTACTGTATGCGACATCTGCTCTATGGCAACGTGTTCAAAACACTACATTCGTGTATGAGAAAAATGCTACACGAACCATGCAGACCTTCTCACACTTGCTGAAGATGATCCAGAAACTACCTACATGTTCGCAGCATCATCGACATCCAATGAAACACCCTGTCCACCTGCTAAAAGGATCACACCACCTTCACCAGTGTGATATTTTATTGTATCTTATAAGGTCAATAAAAATTTTAATAGTCAAAATTCTACTTTTTTACTGAATTTATTCTTCATCCGAAATCTTAGTACCTATACGTAAAACCTCCCAAAAAAATCAGACGCGATGAAAATTTTAATTAAACACTAATTATAGCCAGAAACATTTAAATGTTTTAGTTCAACAACACGGCTCTAAGGTTAACCTTTCTATTTAAATAGGAATAGATCTATTTAAATAGAAAATGGCTTCATACACTAAAGTCAGTATGTTGAAGAGAATCAATCCAATTTACCTTTTTCTCCCAACAAACGCTACCACCAATAAGTAGGATGTTGTGCCTGGTGGAATTATAATGCCAGATCCGTCCGATTTTGTTAATTTTTTTGTACAATAAAACACTAACGGAAATAAATAGAATGGACAGGCAGCAATTTCTATTTTAGGGGTAGTACTTAATTTGACCTGTTTTTTAGACCCGCATTTCAATAGCGAAAACTTCTTTTTCTTCTATGGCGCGGGAGCTCAAATCAGGCCTTGGCGCCTTCGATGCTTCTACTCTAAAGTAGGCTTGCGCATTTTAGTTCACCATAGTGAGCGATCATTTCCGATTCCCGATCGCTCGCGAACTAGTTCGTTATTTTAGTTCATAGTTCATTACTTCAGGGGAGTTCAGTGATGAGTAGTCGTAGTTCGAAGACAGTAGATCTAGTAGAAGATGACGAGCACAAAAAAGGTCAGTAGATCTAGTAGAACATAATGAGCAAAAAAGACACTAGATCTAGTATAGTATATTGTCTCACAGAGTTCCGAACGGCAATCAAAAACGAACTAGGGGCGGGACTGACTGCGAACTAGTTCATTTCAGTTATGGGAACGCTCTTCTGAACTAGTTCGTTCGCGAACTACACAAGCCTACTCTAAAGCCGTTCGTCCAATCTGAGTTTTCTGAAAAATTTAGAAATAGCATTTTTTAGGAGAAATTTTATGGGGAGGGGGAGGTGTAAAAGTATAATTATGTACATGGTGGACAGAAAGTGAGTTAGCACTTATTTTTTTTAAAAAAAACAGAGTAGGAGGAAATCTTTCGTTTTATTTATTACATGGACGTACTAAGTAATAAAAATAAAAATAATAATATTTTCTGTTAAGTATATCTTTTTCATGACACGCGAGTGTCTTACCTTTGAAAATATTACAAAGACCGAAAACATCATCGCTGTCTATACGATTCCATTCTTTCCTTACACGTTCGATTAGCGACTCTCAATGACTCAATTCGATGAACTTGCTACCTTAAACACAGCCTCTTTTAATCGTGGCCATAAATTTTCTACTTTCTAACTATGGCCACGTTTCTTAATGACTTTTCTTTGGCAACTACCTCAAGGAGCGAAAATAATTTGTGATTAATACACCGAACATCACTTTTTGGCCTGATATAAATCGTAGCCTCCTAGCCTTCATCGTATTCACAAGTTATTGATAATTTCTAAAAATTCCAGAGCAAAGTTTTTTGAGAATACTTGTATGGTAGCCGAAGAAGTGGTTTCATTGAACATAATTCAATTCTGAAAAATTATAGTGTAAAAACAAAAACTTCCTAGTTTTAAAAATTTTCTTTTTTTTCGTTACGTTAAACCACATATTTTAACGATTTTTGTATGGGAGTCCCCCATAGTAACCAGTATTCCGTTCAGTAAATAATTCGATCTCATCTAGATAAATGTTCGATTTATGCAGGCTGAAATATTTTTCGAACTACATTGTATTCTGGTCGATGAGTACTCAATATCGGACGCTTTACTTACTTGCAATTACGGTAAAGTTCAAGTACACATAGTTAACGATTTTTAACTTGTATTGTTCCTAAGTTTCCGGGAAAAAGTTGTAAACAATTGTATTAATGACTGCTGTATGGGAGCTACTGCTAGAAGGAGTGAGACGGTTTTTAAATGGAATATTGCCAGTGACGATTTTCAGTACTGGAACAACTTACCGAACTGGTGGTGCCAAGTTGAGCTGATATGATGGCCGATACTTGTTTTTGTGCGTACTTCGAACTTAGACTAGATTTAACTGAGATGAACTCCTAGTTCTCACGCATTTTGTGTAGGTGGAGTAAAGTTCAATGTATCAGACTAGACTACTAAAGTTCGAATCCCTCTTTTTTAATGGACTTAAAACAAAACAAACAGCTACTTGGGCAAATAAGTAGATACATTTCTTTATTGTTACAAATTTTACAAATTTCAACAATTTTCCCCAATTCCAGTTCCAAGGATATTATGATTTAACCTAGAAAACACAGTACTACGCGGAATAAATTTTTTTGCTAACATCCGTTTTATTTTTTATAGCTCTCTGTAGGATTCTTCATTCTTTTCGAATTGTCGTAGTAAATTCAGCGTATAATTTCTTTGTCGTCTTCCACTTTACTTAGCTCCAAACAAAATTTTTCCGTCTGAGCTCCTGGAAAAAAAGGAAAATCCTTAAGAAAAATAAATCCCGATTTCCGAGAAATCGTTCTTGTCTTGATTTTTCCTTTATAACAAAAGATTTGGTGACTGTAGAATGTTATATTATTATTGTAAGAAGGCGTTTTTCAGAACGATTTACCTTACGGCAAAGTTCTGAATTGTGCATTAATACAACAATGGACAATTTTTCAGATTTATTTTGATTTTAATATTATGATCTATGCACATAATGGTTTCTGTAAAGAATATTTTAACGGTGACCTGGAATTAATCATTAAAATTTTAATGGTTATATCATAAAACATGCTCCATAAAATGTGCATAAGAGTCTGTTTATGTAGAATACTTTTAATCTGTCTGCATATACGAAAGCTCTTTTGACATACTTTAGACCATTAGGAAAATGATTTTTCTAGAACACAATAATCCTCTTATGGTATGTTTTCCAAATGGATTATCTCTAGTTTTATGAATTAATAATAATAGAACTACTAGTTATCTGTGTTGTTATGTATTTAGGTTTTCGGTGCAATGGATTAAATATTAATAATGGTAATAGGGGAAAATAATGGTGAGCGGTTTGATGCGATTATTTAAAATCGAAATTAGGGTTTTGTATATAAAAAACGAACTGTATTGGAAATATGAATTCTGACCGAATGTGCAATATGGGTATATACTATTTAACTACACTACGAAATTCAAGAATTGTTTACAACTTTTTTGATATAGAAAAACATAGTCACATCCGAATAGTCACCGGTTGAGGTGAGCTATTTAATGTTATTATTCACAACCATATTACCTAACCTACTTATGATTTTTTTCGAGTTCCTAGAATTTTACGTAATTTTAAGTTGTTACAGATTGAACTGCGTCATAAATCTGTAGTAGAAAAAAGTTAGTCTGGATAGAAAGAATTGGTCATTCATTTTAGAAAACTGTTTGTTCCATAATAAAATACTTTATTATTAAAAAATAATAAAGTAATAAATAATAAGGAAAATTATGAATTTAAGTTATGAGAAGCGAGACATCATTCGGAGTGAGGCAGCACTCGACAACGAGTTATATTCCCAAGGAAATAGAGTTGAAAGTAGTTTTTCTATACTCTGATGCAAAGGAATGGATCGCATCGAAGTTGAACTAAGACATCACTACATATTCATAGTAGTCGAAATTGTTCTGAATCTGGTATTATATAGTATCGACAAATTAAACAATTTTCGTGAAAGATTAATTTTAGTATAGAGCGTTTCGTCCGTTAACTTTGCCTTTAAAGTTCTATTTAATGCGTACATATCAACATGAATTCAACATGTTCTTGAGCTATCATGAGTTCGAAAACAAGTCGATTTTGATTTTTTCAATAAAAATCGAAATTGAGCCTCCTTGACAATATTTCCTATCGAATTTGGCATATAACAGTCGTCCGTTCGTCTGATTAGAGCTGTTTCTCGAAGCCTCACAATACAGTTGTTCTTCCCGAAGATAATTTGTTATCAATCGATTATTTTTTGAGAATCAATATTTTTAAACTGATTTCTGATTTTATCGAGTCCATAGAAGTTTTCGGTACTGACTACCATCCGGAAGAAAACTGAATTTCCAGCTTCTTTTTTTTTACCTTTTCCGATGCGATGATTTGTTGCATTGGAACGTAATTGCATTAGCATTTACCCGCTAGTTTTGAACCAATTCTAGTTTTTAGTATCGAAACATACCTGAAAATCAGTACTTTGACAGGACTGAATGAATCTTGCAATGTTTTCGAGTTATTCACAATATTATGTTTGCTAGAGTAATCAAATCAATCATGAAATCACGACTTTCGTTATATCTCTTAGGTCTTCTTAAATATCGAACTATTTTTTATTCTACGAATTATTCACATAAATGCCTAGCAAGAATTTTTTAAATTCAACTCCTTAAGGGTTGTAATGAGACTGAATACATTTTTACGAATTCAGCCATATCCCTTAGGTCTGATTAGATGTCGAATAACTATTTACTTCCGCGGGTTTGTTTAATAAACGCTTAAAATCCGTTTTCAACATTTTTCACTCTTCAACCCCTTAGAGGATATAAAATGGTTGAATATATTTCCACGAATTTCGTCACATCACTTAGGAGTGATAGGACTTCGAATTGGTTTTTAATTGCTTGGGCTTTCTTTATATATATCTAAAAACACCTTCCAGGATAAAAATACCAGTTTTCCGGGTAAAATACTGTTTATTTTAATTTTTTTGGGTGAAGTTTCGTACTCAACTGGGTCCTTCATCAAACTAAATTAAAAATGGACTGTGAAAATATTCACCGAAACAACCCCTAAGGGGGTGTATGAGGGTTGCATACGTTTCCACAATTTTCGCCATAAATCTTAGGTTTGTAGAAATATCAAATTAGCCTTAGTTTTTACTCTGTAAGGCATAGGTCGCCAAAAAGTTAATATCCGTAGTTTTAGATATTCAATCCTGGTGTAAGGGGGTCCATACTTTTCACAGTTTTCGACATATTTCTGAGGTTTGATGAGATAGCAGATTGTTTTTATTTCCTAATGCGTCCCGTAAAATCATCAAAACGTTAATTTCAGAATTTTTAGATATTAAACCCTAGGGGAGGGGGGTATATATATCCCTTAGTTCTGATGAGATATACAGTTGGTTATTACTTCTTGGGGCATTTTATGTAATGGCCTAAAACCGAATTTCACGATTTTTCGGAATTCAACCACCAAGTGGATGTAATTCGTTATATCTCTTAAATCATCTTATCTCTTAGGTATGATGAGGGAGCAACTTGGTTCTTACTTCTATGGACGTACAGTGTAAATAATATACAGAAATTCGAGTCGCCAACGAGGACTTTTTATATGTTTAAGTAGCTAAAACCTGTATTTTAAATATTCTTAATTCAATTCTAAGGACAAAATTCACTTTCACTCATAATCCAGAAACAACTGATGTTATACTCCAACTTTGACTCCGTCCCAGAGTATGACTTAATTACGTAACTCATGTCTTATATGTGGGAGTGGTGTAAGCATTCTTGCGCGACTACATTTTAACCGCTTCCCGAACTTTAACCCGAAAAATAATAAAGTTTCGCCTAGACTATCGGCAAATTTTTTAAACTCATCATACAAGAGATGAGGAAGAGTTTAAGGTCTGACTCTTACTTCTCATGAATGGCTTATGGTAATGTGTTGAAAGATCTCGTTTATGTTAAGTGCACAACGCTCAGGGGGTCCAAGCTTTGAAGTACCTACTCTTTTACTTTATTATTTCAATAATAAAGTATTGTGGTCGATTTTTAAAAAACGCCGTATGCCGTACGTCGACCGCTGTACGCAAAATCGTTTGAAGGCTCGTAGCTCCCAAACCCTTCGAGGTATTAAATTGAAATTTTTTTTATGAATAGACTGGGTAGCCCCTTGAAGTGACCATATTATGAAGGGTGGGGGTGTAAGGGGGGAAGTGGGGGAAGCGTTTTAGAAGACAAATTTTGGTTTCTAGATCTCAGCAACCGCTTATGCTAGAAATATGAAACTTAGAATTGCCAATTTTGGTGAAGGGGTGTGAGAGTGGGGAAAAAATAATGCGTCTGAAACGCAAGAAAGCCGAGATCGACACATTCTTAAATCTATATCTCCTAAACGGTTAATGTCACAAAATTGAAACTTAATGAATATCTGTAGGTATACTAGGAGAATAGATCGGAAACAAATTTTTGAGAAGGGATAGTGGCGTACGAGGGTGGGGGGTGAAAAACTTCAGATTACGATATATCACGGACCAATTGCTTTAGACAAATACAATTCAGTTTCTATATAAAGGTTGACAAATGAAGTGAGAGTAAAGTTGTTTAAGGAGGCGGTGGAGCATGAAAGTGGAGGAGATACGAATTTTTCTAAAAAATCACGTCTAATATCCCAAGAACAGTGTAAGATCGATGCTTAAAATTTTTACCAGAAATAAGTCTAATGGACCCCTAGCATAAAAAAATGTTTGGGTGTGTGGGTGTAGAGGGCGAGGGTGGGGGAGGGTGAAAACGAAAAAGTTCCGATTTTTATATCTCGAGAACCTCGATTGATATAAAGCTTAAACTCAGTATTTATATAAAGCTAGCAGTAGCAGGTTGGAAAAAATATAATTTTTTATAGTGGTAGTATGGTACGAGGGTGGGGGGTGTTTTTTCTACCTGTAGAACTTCTTATGCTAGAAAGTTGAAACTCGATATGTATATGTAAATCAACTAGGAAAGTAATTTAAACACAAAAAATTTTAAATATGCATTGGCATTCGAAGAGGGGGGCGGGCGAAAAGAATTATCAGTGAAAATGTTATGCATACATTTTCACGGTGTTCGTCATATCTATTAGGTCTTCCCAAATATTGAATTAATTTTTATTCTACGGCTTTTTCATATAAATACCTAGAAAGCGTTTTCAGGTTTTTTTGAAATTCGTCCCCTAAGGTGGTGCAAAGGGGGTTGTATACTGTTTTACGAATTCTGCTATATCCCCCAGGTCAAATTAGATTTCGACTAACTTTTCACTTTCACGGGTTTGCGTAATAATCGCCTAAAATTTGTTTTTAAGTTTCAGCCCCTAAGCGGGTATAAATGGGTTGAACACTTTTTCACAAGTGATAATAAATTGAATTGTTTTTACTTTATCGTTCTGCCTTCATATTTATTTATTACGTCCTTTCAGGATTCTTGGATATTCAACCCCCAAGTGGGTGTAAGGAGGTTGCATATGTTTTCATAGATTCCTACATATAGCTTCAGTCTTATGATATATCGAATTCATTTTTACTTCCTAAGGTTTCCTATTTAACCGCCGAAAAGTCAATTTCAGTATTTTTAGATATTCAATCCTAAGGGGTGTAAGGGGGTTGTATGCTTTTCAAAGCTTCGACATATTTCTTAGGTTTAATGAGATATTAGATCGGTTTCAATGTCTATTTTAAATTACAATCTCTATTTTAAATATTTTTATTTTAAGAACAAAATCAACTTTCCAAGAAACGTCGTAATCTCGAAACAACTGATGATATACTCAAACTTTGACCGCTCCCGAACTTTGACCCAAAAAATAATAAAGTTTCGCCCAGACCATTGGCAGATTTTTTATCAGGCTCTAGTTATTTAAGTGGTTTTCATGTCCCACTAAACTAACTTAATATTCAGCATTTTAACACATTTGTCTAGAATTCTCAACCAGTTCGGTATTCTATTAAAACATACTGCAGTCACGATCGGCTGCAAGCCAATCGTATAATACTCTAGATGAATACTGAACTCTGATCTATATTGTAGTTGGGGATAAAGTAGAATTACGTGTGTGCATGTTGTATGTCCTTTATTAAGGACTGTCATTAGATTGCTACTCAAAACTAAAAGACAATATTCAGTCTTTAATTTTATATTTTGAACAGGGTAAGTCATCAAAAAAAAATGTCCTTTTTGAAGGACTTTCACATGGAAGGTGCAGGAAGGACTTACTCGATTTCTTACATATTTATCCTTTTCCTTGGAACCAGTTAAAAATGAACGTGTACAAAATTTCAAATTCGTAGCTTGAAGCGTTCAAAAGCTATCGAAAAATATTGTTGAACACGTGTGTTAAGGACATTTTGTATGGCAGCTACCAGAAGGAGTAAAAGGATTTTGCTGATTAGTAAACTCGAACTTTGTTTTTACTCAAAACTAATTTGTACAAAATTTCCAATTTATAGCTAAAAGATTACTTGAGTTATTGTAAGTTCCGTAAATTAAAAGAAGACGTTTTGAAAGGATATTTGTATGGCAGCTACACGAAGGACTAATAGGATTTTCTTCATAATCATACATTTAGCTTCAACTATTGGAAAAATACTACATACAAAATTTCAAAGACGTAGCTTAAACCCTTCTGAAGTTATCGGCCAATATTCTTGAACACGTATTTTAAGGACATTTTGTATGGCAGCTACCAGAATGAGTGAAAGGATTTCGCTGACAAGTAAACTTAAGCTTCGTTTTAACTCAAAACTAATTTGTAAAAAATTCCGAATTCGTAGCTAAAAGATTACTTGAGTTATAGTGAGTTTCGTAAATTAAGTGAATACATTTTGACAGGATATTTGTATGGCAGCTACACGAAGGACTAATAGGATTTTCTTCATAATCATATATTTTGCTCCAACTATTGGAAAAATAACACATACAAAATTTCAATGCCGTACCTTAGACCCTTCTGAAGTTATCGACCAATATTCTTGAACACCTGTTTTAAGGATATTTTGTATGGCAGCTACCAGAAGGAGTGAAAGGATTTCGCTGACTAGTAAACTCGAACTTCGTTTTCACTGGAAACTAATTTGTGAAAAATTCCGAATTCGTAGCTAAAAGATTACTTGAGTTATAGTGAGTTTCGTAAATTAAGTGAATACATGTTGACAGGATATTTGTATGGCAGCTACACGAAGGACTAACAGGATTTTCTTCATAATCATACATTTTGCTCGAACTATTGGAAAAATAACACAAACAAAATTTCAATGTCGTACCTTAAACCCTTCTGAAGTTATCGACCAATATTCTTGAACACGTGTTTTAAGGACATTTTGTATGGCAGCTACCCGAAGGAGTAGGACGATTTTGCCCGTTAACGAACTTAGCCTTACAAATTCAACCAAACATCCAGATTCAAAATTTCAAGATCCTAGGTGAAGGCGTTCTTGAGTTATCGTGTTCACGGACAGACGGACGGACGGACGGACGGACGGACGGACGGACGGACGGACGGACGGACGGACGTCAGGCGGATTTGAGGTTTTTAGCCACAAATAAACAAAAAATAATATATAACTTTTTTTCGTCCGAGGCTTGGTTCTATGCGTTACAAACTTTTCGGCTGGATTAAACTTATAATACTCTATATGATTTCATCTAGAGTATAAAAACCGAAGATAAGGCGATTTTCCAATTACTACTTACTATTTCTAAACAATCACTTAATTCTGATTGTTGAGCAGAATTCTTATTGAGAGAATGTGAGACTTTTACCAAACAATGCATTTCAAAATTGAATTACTGCTAGCACTTACTAACTTCACTTTTGTTTATTTTCCAGAAACTACTCGACTTCGACTTCAACTCCAACAAGAACTAAAACTTCTCGGGAAATGTGAATTATTCGCTTCGTTTAGGATAAAATTTGAAGATTATCAGAGGCAGACTAAGAAATATAATTCGAATAGTTTGTGCCGTCTGGTACAGTAAATAGCTGTGCAGCTAATTTTTGATAAGAAACGGCACTGTCTGAAATACTCCGTCAGAAACAGGACCAAACAGTTGGAATAGAGTCGTATTAAAATGTCGAGGAAGCTAAGTAGAGTTATCCTGTTATTCATCTTGGTCATAGGAAATGCAACTTGTCATTCTGTGGACGAACAAAACCCACCGTACAGTAATAATGGAATACATCAATCAGTTAGCTTCGAGGGAAGCGCAAGGACGGGAGCGGGATTTGCTGACAGGATGAAGGATGGGACAAAGAGCGAAGAAGCCATAGAAAATGAATTATTCGCTTCCAGGATTTCGGTACAGTCGGATGCGCAGATTTTTGAATGTGGAAGTCCTGAAAATCTCCATAAAGGACATTTCTCTCTTTATGACTATAGCATTGTTTGTGGCATGCTCGCTATATCGCTGGGAATTGGTAAGCCTTCTATACTTTCCATTTTTTTTGTTTGTTATTGTTGCCTGTCGACCGACATTGTTGTTGCGTTATATGGGCAACTTCTGAAAGCTCCTTTGGAAAGATTATGGAAGGATATAACGTGGCGACATATACGACGACGAGATGATACCTCCGACAAACATTACGTTCGGTCTAATGGATTCTACTTGTATGGTTTTTCGTTATGATTATGGTTTTTCATATTTCCAGGTGCGTTCTATGGATTTTTCCATAAATCCTCTTCGGAATCGTCTTCTAGTGATTTCTTGCTGGGATCGGGTATGACGGTCCTGCCCGTCACGTTGAGCCTGACGACAAGTTTTATTACGGCCATCGAATTACTCGGAAATCCATCGGAAATGTTTTATCAGGGTACACAATTTTCTTTTATTGGTAAGTGGTAAATTTTGATCCATTTTTCTTCATTTTATATTAAAAATTTTCCTTTGTATGGAAAAGCTGGATATTGTCTATGTTAAACAAATATTTTCCTGAATGAAAATTTAATTTTGCATGGTGGAGCTGCCTTAAGCCCCCCATAGACATGCGAGCATGTTGGCGCAAACATCAGTTTGCGCAAACACTAGCTGTAGCGCATACACCAGCAAGCATGTTGGCGAGCCTCAGTAGCTTATTGGATTCCACCATGGAAACAACGTGGTCCCTGTGCCGTTCTAGTTATAGTAAACTACCCGGTTTCGGGCCCCCTTAAGAGATTTTTTTAGTTCCAAGACTTACTTTTATCTTACTGTGTACCAGTGTGACCACAAATGCTACGAAGGTAGCATAATGCTACTATTGACAATTTTTTGCTACTATGTTACTACATAACTAAATTTGCTACCCTGGTAAAATTAGCCGTTATAAAACTTGTGTACGCCAAAAATATGATACTTTGACAAACCATATCAAATGTAAAATTCATGCACGCCTCTGGTCTTGCATTCGAAATCGCGTACCATCGATAGCTGTCTAATAGTATTGTACTGACGGTGGCAGTCACGCGGGCGAGAATTGGACACTCGAAACTAACTCACGGTTACTATATGTGCAAAGCTCCATAGCCTGGATGTGTAGCTTGCCAGCAGCCGCTAACAATGGAGCATATCCTTCTACATTGCGCTCACACCAAGGCCTTCTTCCAGTATCGCCCTCCTCCAATTGAAGACCTCCTGTCAGTTTCCAGCCCTGACATTTTACTAAAACTCCTTACCCACTTGAAGATCAGGAACAGTCTGTAACACCCATGACTTCATGCTAATCCACAAGTTTCTTCAACAAAGTAACAGTCATAACTTAACCGCCACATTATAATACATACACTAGTGCCAAATGGCTATGGAAGACCTGGCACTTAAATATATGCGCTAGTATATTCATAGGCTAGCGTCATAGAAAATAATAATAATAAGTATTGTACTGAGAAATATAGTATAGTGCTAGCGCGTACCGCATAGATAATCGCAATCGAATTACGCATCTTTTTCGAATCTATCACTCGTTCGAGCGAAGGGCAAAATGTGCATTTTGTGTGAATTTTGATTTTTCTAAATAAATGTTCATACTTTAAAATATTATTTTTTTTTAAACATTTTAAATTTGTAGTGGATCTACAGTGTTATGAGTGACAGATAAGCATATAATGACGTAACTAGTTCCATTTAATAAAAAGAAGTATTAGAAAATATTTTTGCTACCCAAGCTAAGAATTGCTACCCAAATTTGCTACCCTGAGAAATATCAAAACGGTCACACTGCTGTGTACCCATTATGTACAAAAATTATTGTTTTATATTCGTCGTAATGTACCTTTTCTATTTTGATATCATAATTTTAACCAATAATAAAAAAAAATTAAGAAAAATAAATTTTAATGAAAAAAGACACCATGCCCAGTTTCGTGCTCCTGTAAAATAGCAAATAATTGCAATGTTGTTGAAATTAAACTTAGGGTACTATAATGCTATTTTTTTATTAAAGAAACAATTAAGGATAGTATTTAATTAATTAATTTTTTAAAACCGTTAACAAAACTACAAAACTATGCGTTAAAACTAACTTGCGCTTAGCAAAATACCTAATGAAATGCGAAAACTTGATGTATCATCTTCAAATATTCCAGAATGATTGCACGGGTTACTTAGAGTATCCAAGGCGACAAAGAATTCTTTCAGAACATCTTAAGCACCTCAAATTAGCAATTGAATTCCTTTTTATTTAGATGAAGCTTAGTATAAAGTAAAAATAACAGGGTGGCCCGAAATAGGCTTGGGGGTCCGAAACTGGGTAGTTTACCCTACTAGTAGAGCAAAAAAAGAAAAAAGGAAACGAAAATTATGGGCGACAAAAATCCTTTTATGTCCTTCCTTTTAGGGTTTTTGTGCCCCTTTTTTTTATTACCCAAATCCTTTTCATTATCCATATTCAGTTATTACTTAAATGCATTATATTTTCATAATACGTTTTTCATATCCTATATAAAGAGGAAACTAACCAATATGTAAGAGAGATCTTCGCCAACTTACAAATAAAAACTACAGTGAAATAAAACTATCCTCTTTTATTTCAAAAAATAATTTAAAATATAAAATCTAACCCGATCTTGTATAAAGCTCCTTATCGGAAGGCTGTAGAAGAAACAATGCACATGTAACGCCATATCAAGCATTACAACTTGCAACCTTGGTAAAACTCTTCCATGCGCGGATGAGTTGTTGTTTCGGACAAGCCCCGACAATTAAGTTATATGTTCTTTATATTATAAATTAAAAAATGGTAGGCAAAAGAAGAAAAAACTAAGAAATATTGATTGAATTGGATAATATTATATTATATCCTTAATTCATTAGTAAAGCCTCGATAACGACTGTACTACTACCTTCAACGGCTGCAATTCAACAACTGAACACTAAAGTTTGTGCAAACATCACCACACAGGTGATAACATATGGCCAACATCAGCATGTTGGCGCTGAAAAATCAAAATATTTTGATTTTTGGGCGAGCATGTTTGCGCAAACGGCCAACAATGCCATACGCGAGCGAATTGGTTCGCCCAAACCTATCTTTGCGCCAACATGCTCGCGTGTCTATGGGGGGCTTTAGAAGCTAACTTAAACAAAAAGTTCTTGTGGTTTTCGGTGCCTGAGCAGTTTGTATAACCACCGCATGTAACATCCGACTGGTGTGAAACGCTACTTGACTAGTGCTAGGCGAAATGACTCTTAGCCATTGTGAGTGTGACAGTTGAATGAATTTCGCTGGAAAATCCAGTTTCAACCTATTGGACCTAGTTCGAAAATTGAGCTGATGATATATGATATACATCACAACAGCGGCACCAAACTGCCAAATATATTTATTTAAATCACGTTAGCAATAACCATCCAGTTCCTTTTTTCTGAGGTTATAATTCATAAATTTTAAATCATTTCCGATTACTTACTAATATACCGGTACCAACCTACCGAATGGAAGATTTATAGGTTGGCTCTCTTCTTGATTTATCACCTATCAAATAGAATTTTTTCCTTTTTTGGTTCTATAAAAATTTAGGGTAACATTTTTTGTTTCAAATTTCAGGACGTACTTAGGTAAATTGTCAAACTTTCAGATTTTTTATTGGTTGCGTTTTGGTAGAAGGTTCAAATTCTATTTCTTATAAATTATCCCGCTGTAGGTCGAGATTTATCAGTGTTTAGAGTTTGTCATATTTAGGATTGGGAGAAATTAAATATGATCCGTCTGATTTGTCATAAACACTTCTTGCTAGAAATTGAAATACAACATCTGTTTTTTCGGGCAGAACTATAAGAAAACCTACCTGGATTAATTGGGGAGCTAGTGGCAAATGATTCGGCCATTGCTCGTAATAATATAGTCAATGTAGTTGAAGTTTGTATGAATCAGAAAATCCTCCAATTGACCCCAGCTTCTCGTTGCGTTTTTGAAAAACTGTATTTTAAAATTTGAGAAAAGAAGCTCTGGTATATCATTTCTTGCACATGTCTGTCGCTTGCCTTATCGTGTCAAGGAAAGTCCATGTACATAAAAATACAAAAGGCAGACCTCAAGTTACCTGGATTATTAGTGTTGGAGTTTAGGGACATTGTACTCCTTTCACTTTATTATTTCAATAACACAGTATTGTGATTGATTTTTAAAAAAAAAACAAATTTGCTACCCTGAAAATTTTTGTTTTTCATGTTTCATGACTAGTAGACACGAAAAAAGCAAAAAAAAATTTCAGTCCGTCTGTCCGCCGTACGCCGTACGTCTACCGGTGTATGCAAAATTGTTTGAAGGCTCGTAGCACCCAAACCTTATGAGCTATTTAGTTGAATTTTTTTCGTGGGTAAAGTGAGTAGGCCCCCTGAAGTGCCCAAATTCTGAGGGATGGGGGTATGAAGGTGGAGGTGGGGGAAGCATTTTAGATGGAAATTTTTGGTTTCTAGATCTCAGCACCCGCTTATGCTACGAAGCTGAAACTTGGGTAGTGGACCCATTTGCAAAAAAATGCAGATATGGGTGAAAGGCTGAAGGAGAGGGGGAAAAATAATGCGTCCGAGACACTCGAAAGCCGAGATTGAGACATTTTAAAATCCATTGCTCCTCAACTGTTAATGTCACGAAATTAAAACTGAATGAACATCTTAAGGTATAATAGGAGAATAGATCGGAAACAAATATTTAAGTGGGGCAGTGGCGCGCGAGGATGGAGGGTCAAAAACTTTAGATTGCGATATCTCACGAACCAATTGCACTACAAAAATAAAATTCGGTTTCTGTATTAAGGTTGCCAAATAAAGTTTGATAAAAGCAAAATTTTTTAAGAGGGAGGTGGAGCATGGAAGTGGTGGGTATAAGAATTTTTCTTAAAAATTACGGCTCATATCTTAAGAACAGTGTAAGATAGATACTTAGAATTTTAACCAGAAGTAGACCTAATAGAGCCCTATCAGAAAGTTTTGTGGGTGAGGGTGTAGAGGGTAAGGGTGGGGGAGGGTGAAAAAGAAAAAGTTCCGATTTTTATATCTCGAAAACCTATAACGATATAAAACTGAAACTTTGTATTTGGATAGACATTTAGTAGTAGCATGTTGGAAAAATATAATTTTTTATAGGGATAGTATGGTACGGGGGAGGAGTGGTTTTTGCTATCTATAGAACGGCTTATGCTAGAAAGTTGAAACTCGATGTGTGTATGAAAATCAACTAGAAAAGTAATTTAGATAAAAAAAATTTCAAATATCCATTGGCGTTCGGAAGAGGGGCAAAAAATATGATTAGTGAAAAGGGAATGCATATATTTTCAAGATTTTCGTCATATCTAGTAGGTCTTCCCACATATTGAATTCATTATTATTCTATGGCTTCTTCATATAAATACTTAGAAAGAGTTTTCAGGATTTTTTGAAATTCGACCCCTAAGAGGGTGTATAGAGTTTGCATACTTTTTCACGAATTCTGCCGTATCCCCCAGGTCTGATCGATATCGAATATCTTTTCCCTTTCATGGGCTTGTGTAATAATCGCCTAAAGCTTGCTTTTAAGTTTTGTCCTTTTTCAGCCCCTAAGAGAGTATAAAAGAGTTGAACACGTTTTCACGAATTTCGTCATATCTTTTAGAAGTGATAAGAAATTGAATTGGTTTTTCCTTTCTCGTTCTGTCTTCATATTTATTTATTAACTCCTTTCAGGATTTTTGGATTTTCAACCCCCAAGTAGGGGTAAGGAGGTTGCATATGTTTTCACAAATTCTTACATATTGCTTAGATCTGATGATATATAGAATTCATTTTTATTTCCTATAATTTTCTATATAAGCGCCAAAAAATCCATTTCAGTATTTTTAGATATTCAATCCTAATGGGTGTAAGGGGGTTGTATGCTTTTCAAAGCTTCGACATATTTCTTGGGCTTGATTAGATATTAGGTCGCTATTCACCTCCACAGATTTTTTGTATAATCGCCTATAAATCAATTTCTCAATTTTTGGATATTCAACCCCCAAGGGCTTAGATATGTTTTCAAAATTTTTGCTATCCCTCAGTTCTGATGAGATATAAAATTGGTTATTACGGCATTTGATGTAATGACCTAAAAACCAATTTCACTATTTTTCGAATTTTAAGAACCAAGGGGGTGTGAAGAGTTTGCTTGCGTTTTCACAAATTTTTCAAAATCCGTCGTGTCTCATGAGATATCAAGTTGCTTCTTATGAAATCGTCTAAAAACCTGTTTCACGATTTTTTAGTAATTCAAACCTCAAGTGGATGTACTGGGTTTGTATTCGTTTTAACAATTCGTCATATCTCTTAAGTCTGATAAGGCAACAAATTCGTTTTTACTTCTATGAGCTTTTAGTGTACATAATATACCGAAATTCGTATAGTCTACAGGGGATTTTTCAATGTTTTATTGGCTAAAAATCTCTATTTTAAATAATTTTATTTTAAGAACAAAATTAACTTTCCAAGAAACTTCATAATCTCGAAACAACTGATGACATGCTCCGACTTAGACCGCTCCCGAACTTATGACCCGAAAAATAATAAAGTTTCTTTTTTTTCTTTTTTTATCTCTTTTTCATCCCGTGAGCGCCAAAAAACTCACTCTCCAGCTGTCAGAAAGCTAACCTACTGAACGGACTTTTGTGAGGAATTAGCGTGGAGATCCAGTAATGCCACCTGCATTAGTTGATCTCAGCTCCAACCTCCAATTCACACAGATGACACTACAATATATAACTTTTTTTTGTCCGAGGTAAGGCTGCCAGATTGGGCTATTTACCGCGGTTTGGGCTATTTAAATATTCAATTCGCGGGTACAAATTTCAAAAAGCTACTTATAGCTTTTTGGGCTATTCGGCCAACGCAAATTATGTTAGTTTGCTAATTTAAACTAGAGCCGACTTACGAGGAAAAAAATGGAAATATAAAAATTAGAAAACTGAATTTTATTCGTCGGCTAAATCTACTAGTGTTATCGGCTCAAATCTAACGTTTGCAAACTACATCATATCGCAAATCCTCTTGCCACTAAATCTCATTTCTAGGTTCTCTCTAATGAAAAGTAATACTTCACACCACATCTATCTGGTGTTTGCAAACTAAAATTCATTTAGAACCGGTTCATTATTTGTTGACTTTCTACAAATGAACCACTGTCTTTCAAGTTAAGGACACTCATCGAAATATAACATACAAGAGATAATACATATATTTACCAATATTGATGACTGTCGGAGAGTGCCATTTTTTCATAATTTCTTAATTATTATTTTTGCTGGATTGGTGGGTTACAGACATGTGTTGCAAAAATTAAAGTTATTGCTACAAAGTTATTGTTGCATGTGTACTCTGGTAATCCGAAGAACTCACTTATTATTGGGATTAAAGTTTCCAGAGCAAAACAACATCTTGCAATATCGTAGAGAGGTTCACAGCACCCGAATATGCTGGAAATCTCTCGATTCAACACATGCAGTATATAAGCGCTGCAGAGCCCGGGATGTGTTTTTCTGCTACGAGAATGAAACGATTATCAGTTCTACGCAAAGGTGTATTTTTAAAGAGATTTTCATCGATAACAGCGATCAAGTAGTAAATGAAATCGAACTGTATTTTACTTGAAATCCCGGCGAACCTCTAGCTCGCAACATTAAGTTGAGGCGTTTTGATCTTCTTTAGACGCAGGATCTGATCCCTTCGGTGGTGATGATTATGAAGTGCTTACATTATTAAATATTGATGTGCATCTTGTAACATTAACAAATATACATTATTATTCACAAAAGCAAAGAGCCATATTTTATTTTTACCTGATAACTTACATGTAGGATAATTCACTGAAGATTTTGATCCCATTGAATTATGAAAATTACAAATTATTTTTCATGAATAATTTCATTATTGCACTTAATATTTTTTCAGACAAGACTTTTAAAATTGTGATAAATGCGAATTTATATATTCACACACATATTTACATTACAGTGTTTGTTAAGAATTCTGGAGCACAGTTTGTCGTCGAAATCGCAACTATGTTCAATACATTTAAGTACGTCTGATAAATGTCAAAGTAGAGCGCGGTATTTGCGCTACAAGTCTTCTTGCGGGTTTCGGGCTATTTCATAAGCTCACTCGGCGGGTTCTCCAGCCAACTATCTGGCAACCCTGGTCCGAGGCTCAATTCTATGCGTTAAACTTATAATACTCTCAGATTTCGTCATTCATTTATTCAGTCATTCTAGTATAAAAATAATAATGTAATACACAAATAAAACTCCTTTTTTTGTTCGCTCAAAAAATGCAAAATTTGAAACCGCGAGATTTTCGTTAATGCCATTGCGACTCAAAAAATCTTCTTCCTAGATGTTATGGTTGAACCAAGATATCCACTAGTAAAGCAAATTAGTTAAATTTATCGGTGCAATTATACCTACATCACTTTGTATTTATTTATCAAAAGTGAACTTATCGATCTTACAAAAAAGCAGAAACTTCTGAATTAGAGTTAAATTCATAACTTACAGTTAAATTCATAACTTTTTTTTAACACTGCCTACGAAAGTATCTACTCTGCTGCACAAAAGCGTGGTTTTGATCCAAAAACCTGCAGTTGGATCAAGGCCATGCTAGAACGCAGGAAAATAACTTCGACACTAGCCGACTCAACAGTTACAGTCACAGCTGCGAAAGGCTGTCCGCAGGGTGGGGTACTATCACCCATCCTCTGGTGCTTAGTAGTGGACGACCTTCTTCAAGACCTAACTAATTCCGGAGTCCCGGTACAGGGTTACGCTGACGACCTTGCCATCCTTGTTAGAGGTAAATTTGAAGCGACGGTGACTGATCTAGTTCAGAATACCCTAAACCAGGTAGCAACCTGGTGCACTAAAGCAGGATTGGGTATCAACCCAAAGAAAAGCACAATTGTTGCATTCACCAAAAGGAGGTGTAAGGACAAGCTAGCTAAGCCTACTCTTTTTGGAGAATCTATAGAGTATTCTAGTGAGGTAAAATTCCTGGGTATTATCCTGGATGAAAAGCTCACCTGGAATGCTCATTTGGACAAAGTTCTTGAAAGGGCCAGAATCTCTCTCTGGACCTGCAGGAGCCTTCTCGGCAAAAACTGGGGACTGAGTCCAAAACTAACCTACTGGATGTATACCGTCGTTGCTAGGCCCATTATAACTTACGCGGCATCCGTCTGGTGGAAGAAAACAAAGCAGAAAACTGCTCAGCTCAAGCTGACTAAATTACAAAGACTGGCATGCCTGGGTATTACTGGGGCCATGCGCACCACTCCCACAGCCGCCTTAGAGGTGCTTCTCAACCTAGCACCCCTACACTTAGAAATACAGAAAGAAGCTAGGTTCACCACATACAAACTGTTGAGCTCGGAGGACGAGTCAGAGCGCAAAATAGTTTGCCCAACTCTCTCCGCGGAACTCAACAAGGACCCAATACTAGCGATACCTCTTTCTGATTCAATGGTACCGAAATTTAATTTCACAAAGCCATTCAAAGTTGTCCTACCTGAAAGGGAGGATTGGGCCACAAACAAACCCACTCCAAAACCAGGATCCATAATCTGGTACACAGACGGTTCTAAAACGGATCAAGGTGTAGGAGCAGGAGTTTATGGAGTGCGCCCAAATGTGAAATTCTACTGTAGCATGCACATAACATCCACTGTTTTTCAGGCGGAGACTCATGCTATTGAACTATCCATTAGAGAAAATATCAGACGGGGCTACAAAAACCAACAAATATATATTCTCTCGGACAGTAAGGCAGCAATAATGGCATTTCAGTCCGTTCAAATCTACTCCAAACTTGTTTGGAATTGCCTCCAATGCCTGATTGAACTCGGAAATAAGAACAGAGTTAGTCTCATTTGGATTCTGGGACACAGCGGCTATGTAGGTAATGAAATGGCCGACTTAATGGCCAGGAAAGGTTCAGAAGCTGACTTCATGGGACCATATCCATTCTGTGGGATACCATTAAGCACAGCCAGAATGAACATCCGAATGTGGCAAAAATCGCAAAGTGCCATTCACTGGGACTTGGTACCGGGCAACAGGCACTCAAAGCTTTTTATGCCAAAACACTCGGAAAAAAGAACATCTGATTATCTAAAATTAAGCAGATATCAGACCCGAACCTTAGTGGGAGCTCTGACTGGACATTGTCACATGAGGAAGCATCTCAATAGGATTGGTCTCCCTGAGACTAAAATTTGCAGAATATGCAATGACGAAGACGAAACACCAGAGCATATCCTCTGTGAATGTGAGGGTTTAACTCGCAAAAGACTTCGTCACTTCGGTCAGGGTTTCATGGACCCATCGGAATTCCTGACCATTCCTCTTCGCAAAATACTAGGCTTCATTGAAAGCGCAGGGATCGAAGAGGAATCATAATCAAACCGGGGGGACGTCACAATAAGCCCAATTGAGGCTGCGGTGACAGAGAGTAACCATACCAACCCCTATTTCCAAATCTAATCTAATCTACAACAGATTTCACTTGCAGTGCGGTAAAGGGTGAAGGATCATCAAGGTATTGAATGTGATTTACTAAAAATCAACCTTTTATATGCGAATGCAATATGAATACAAAATTTCCTTCTGTAATCTTGTGTCCATTATGATCCAGAAGTACGAGAATCCGCATAACTTTTCACAACAGCTTCTCCTTTGAAGAAATTTAAATCGACTTGCATCGCTTTGAAAGCAGCGAATTTCAAGAATTGCATAAAACGTATCTAAATACACATTATGCAGAATGCAGATACTTAAGACATTCGGCCCAGAAGGTTGAGTACAGCACAACATAGTCTTTTGTGTAACACTATCATTAGAGTAGATCTGTGCGAGCAAGCTGTGAAATTACAGGATGTCGTCTACATTGCTGTATCTGAATCTTAAACTCAAACAACTATTTACCTGTTCACTATGACATCTCGGAAAATGTTTCTATTTCAGTGGTGCCGATGGTTCTAGTCATCCCCGTTGCCGTTAAGATATTCTACCCCATTTACTTTAAACTCGAACTGACGAGCTGTTATGAATACCTCGGAATACGATTCGGTCGGGACATTCGCATTCTAGGAGCTATCCTCTACATTATTCAGGTAAGTCGTGGCTCCTTTTTCCTAGCTACCATTTGTGGAAGTAAGAAGTGAATTTCGTAGCAATCGAATACACACGAGGAAAACACAAAAGAAATCAAGGATAAGATATTCCCTTCGTGCTTTTACGAATGTCTCAGGTAAGACTAAGGAGCTACAGGAAATCACTTTCTTATCATAGTCATGTCGTTCTTATTTAACGTTATTTTATTTTCGTTGTATTCTTGATTTATTTTGCTATCGTAGATGTCCTTCTATACGGCAGTAGCTGTCCTCGCTCCAGCTATAGCGCTCTCCAAGGCTACCGGATTAAATACCAGACTGGCTGTTGTCCTGATATATCTTGTCTGCATATTTTACTCATCCCAGGGCGGAATGAAAGCTGTTGTGATTGCTGACACATTTCAGGTCAGAACAAAGTTTACAATAAATTATCCTTTGGGATCATGTTTTACTCGTATGTGCGCATTGAGAAAATGCCCCAGGAATGTGAAATTAAAATTTATGGATGTACGAGTTTTCCAGCAGATAGGTAGGTGGAATAGCTGAAGTCTTGCTTTCCGAAGGAGGAATCTAAGAAGGAATTATCTTTAGTGGTCGTCGACGGGTTTTTTGATTACGGAAACGAAGAAAATTCCGGCAAGTTTTCCCTTTTTTTTCTCCCGGAAAGATACTTGAACGAAATTGCTTTCGATTTTTAAGAGTTGGCGTGTGCGTGCTCGGCTTGAAGAATAAAGGATTGTTGTTTTTGATTGAGTAATAATTTTTGGGATGTAAATATAAAATAATCCGAACAATTTTGGGATTTCAGTAAAGGGTGTTTTGGTCTTTTTAATTGACGCTTTGATATTTTTGCTGGAATTTGCATGTCACAAAGCTTTACAAATATGTTTTGCATTTAATTTGGCACCGAATCGGGTATAATGAGATTGTTCTACAGGATTTCAGAATCCGGTTGGAGTCTGTATTACATAGGGGAGACCGGGTCAGGTCTTGCTTTTATCTTAAGGATACAAAAACCAATTGTTCAAAAAACTTAGTTATTATGTCTAACACAAATTTCATATTTATTCTTATTTTTTAATAATGAAGTAAGACATAATCATAAATTTATTTCAATTTTTAACAAAGAATTCGTACAATTAATTAGAATTCCAGTGATCAGATTTTATATGTTTGCATCTGTAGTTACAATTTAGATTTATACTAAAATTAGTTCTTTCTTTATTATCTTAATTTTAAATGCAAGGAAAATTTTTTTAATAAAAAACCTTGCTTGTTAAATCCTACCTAACTTACAAATCAACTTACAAACTAACTTACAATGTAATTTAAAACAAAATGAAAATAATTAGGGAATAGTAATTTCTTACAATAGGTTAAATATACAAGTATCTATTATAGGAAAGATGAAACTAGCGGGTTGTCTACCAATTGGGACCGTAACAAAAAATCTGCCAACAGTCTGGGCGCAACTGTATTATTTTTTGGGTAGAAGTCCGAAACGTGTTTAATGCTGAGATGCAGTGTAGGTTACTATGCGATTGACAACCTAAAATATAACGTTCCAAAGTTCCTTCTGATTATACCTTAGGTTGTCAGTCGCATAGTAACCTACACCGCATCTCAGAATTAAACACGTTTCAGACTTCAACCCAAAAAATAATAAAGTTGCGCCCAGACTAGAGTGTTGGCAGATTTTCTTTCTTTTCTTTATCAGACTTAAGAGATGTGACGAATTAATAAAACGTATACAAACCTATTACATCCACTTGAGATTTGAATTTCGAAAAAATTGTGAAACAGGTTTTTAGACGATTTCATAAGAAGCAACTTGATATCTCACGAGACACTAGGGATTTTGAAAAATTTGTGAAAACGTAAGCAAACCCTTTACACCACCTGGGTTCTTAAAATTCTAAAAATCGTGAAATCGGTTTTATGGTTATTACATCAAATGCCGTAATAACCAATTTTATATCTCATCAGAACTAAGGGATGGCAAAAATTGTGAAAACATATGCAAACCCTTGGGAGTTGAATATCCAAAAATTGAGAAATGGGTTTGTAGGCGATTATATAAAAAGTCTGTGGAAGCGAAAAGCGATCTAATATCTCATCAAACCTAAGAAATATGTCGAAGCTTTGAAAAGCATACAACCCCCTTACACCCCTTAGGATTGAATATCTAAAAATGCTGAAATTGACTTTTTGGCGGTTATATAGGAAACCTTAGGAAGTAAAAATGAATTCGATACATCATCAGATCTAAGCAATAGGTAGAAATCTGTGAAAACATATGCAACCTCCTTACACCCAGTTGGGGGTTGAATATCCAAAAATTTTGAAAGGAGTTAATTAATAAATATGAAGACAACACGAGAAAGTAAAAACCAATTCAATTTCTTATCACTTCTAAAAGATATGACGAAATTCGTGAAAACGTGTTCAACCCTTTTATACAAAAAAACAAAGCTTAGTTGACCATGTTTTGACTATGGAAAGGCGCCTTTTTGGTTTTTCGTCGTTTAGCATTTCAATATGCTGAATTTAATAAAGTTATTCAGAATTTTAATAAGACAAAAAAATTAGCGGGTGAAGATTGTTTAGCTGGTTTTATGAAGCGACATCCGAATTTATCTCTGCGTGCAGCCGAGCCAACGTCTGTGGCCAGAGCAATGGGATTCATCAAGATCGGAGTGGATAATTGATTTGCTTGAAGAGCTTATAGACCAATATAGATTTCCATCAACAAAGATTTTCAACGTGGATGAAACGGGTCTAACTACAGTACCAAAGAAACAAAGTCGAATTATCATCGCTTTGAAAGGAAGAAAGCAAGTCGGTTCAGCTAGTTCTGCAGAGAAAGGACAACTTACTACTGCTGTCATTTGTGTCTCTGCATCTGGAAATTATGTTCCTCCATTATTAATTTTTCCACGAGTACGGATGAAAGCAGAACTACTCGATGGGGCACCGCCGGGTTGCGGTTGCAGTTTGCCATCCAAGTGGCTGGATTCAAAGTGAAATATTTGTAGATTCGCTTAATCACTTTATAGATTCTGTGAAGTCCAGCATAGATGATCCAGTTTTACTTTTGTTAGATGGACACTCGACTCATACGAAAAATCTGCCATTAATTGAAAAAGCCAGATTAAGTGGAGTGATTATTTTGAGTTTCCCTCCTCAATGCAACCATAGGTTGCAACCGTTGGACGTAAGTTTTATGGCTCCACTAAGCACATATTATTCCCAAGAAGTAAATATTTGGCTAAGGAATAATCCTGGGAGGGTCGTCACCCAATTTTAAATATCTATGCTGCTTGGACTTGCTTATAGTAAAGCAGATTCAGTACAAGACGCCATGTCTGGCATTTTTCCCACGAGAAGAAATATATTTGACGAAGCTGATTTTGCTGCAGCTGAAACGACGGACATTGAGTTAGGTTAGAGTGTTACATCAGTTTTAGATCGTGGAGATGACATGACAACGCCAGAGCATTTCGATTACCTACTATCGCATGTTGACCCGATACCTTAAACCTCCATACTTCGGTTCAACCTTCTCAACGAATTACTTCACTTGAGCAGACTCAACTGAATTTTGAATTTGTGTCTCCTGCTGGTATTATGCCAATTCCCAAAATTAATATGAATCAAAAAAGAAAAACCAATCATCGTGGGGGAAAAAAAGCAATAATCACTTCATCTCCGTACAAGGCAGAACTACGGGACATTTCTCTAAATAAGACTAAAAAACGGCCTAGCCTTAATTTAGATAAACCACCTAAAAACATACTGCAGTCACGATCGGCTGCAAGCCAATCGTATAATACTCTAGATGAATACTGAACTCCGATTTATATTGTAGTTGGGGATAAAGTAGAATTACGTGTGTGCATGTTGTATGTCCTTTATTAAAGACTGCCAATGGATTGCTACTCAAAACTAAAGGACAATATTCAGTGTTGAATTTCATATCTTGAACTGGGTAAGTCATCGAAAAAAAATGTCCTTTTTGAAGGACTTTCACATGGGAGGTACAGGAAGGACTCACTCGATTTCTTGCATATTTATCCTTTTCCTTGGAACCATTTAAAAATGAAAGTGTACGAAATTTCAAATTCGTAGCTTGAAGCGTTCAAAAGCTATCGAAAAATATTGTTGAACACGTGTCTTAAGGACATTTTGTATGGCAGCTACCAGAAGGAGTAAAGGGATTTCGCTGATTAGTAAACTCAAACTTTGCTTTTACTCAAAACTAATTTGTACAAAATTTCCAATTCATAGCTAAAAGATTACTTGAGTTATAGTGAGTTCCGTAAATTAAGTGAATACGTTTTGACAGGATATTTGTATGGCAGCTACATGAAGGACTAATAGGATTTTTCATAATCATATATTTAGCTCCAACTATTGGAAAAATAACACATACAAAATTTCAAAGTCGTAGCTTAAACCCTTCTGAAGTTATCGACCAATATTCTTGAACACGTGTTTTAAGGACATTTTGTATGGCAGCTACCCGAAGGAGGAGGACGATTTTTCCCGTTAACGAACTTAGCCTTACAAATTCAACCAAACATTCAGATTCAAAATTTCAAGATCCTAGGTGAAGGCGTTCTTGAGTTATCGTGTTCACGGACAGACGGACGGACGGACGTCAAGCGGATTTGAGGTTTTTGGCCACAAATAAACAAAAAATAATATATAACTTTTTTTCGTCCGAGGCTTGGTTCTATGCGTTACAAACTTTTGGGCTGGATTAAACTTATAATACTCTATATGATTTCATCTAGAGTATAAAAATAAAACTTTCAATTAAAGCAGAACCAAGCAATAGTGATAATATTTGCTTGTACTGTCATGAAGGAGGAATGCTGTGGAGGATGGTCTCACGAAGGTTGTACTAGCTGGGAGATCGAGAGGCTGGATTCTTTTCATTGTTCCCGTTGCTAGTTAATTTCCGGGACAATATCGTACAAGATATACGATTTTGTCCACTCACCGGGGCAAAATCGGAAAAAATTAGAGGTTTTTTTTTATAATTAATATTATAAGTCGAATTCCACTAAATGTTTATGTTGCGTTATATTAATTATTAAAGTTTTTAATAAAATTGATAATTTTAGCCACTTGTTATTTTTAATGTCTGAGATAGAGAAAGTTTTGCTTAGCTGTACGATTTTGGACGGTCTCCCCTACTATTTGACAGCGCACTGCTTGCTAGGGAAGTATGCTATGCGTATGGTGATCGCTGACTCTAACGTGTGCAAGTCAGGCTTGTGTAGTTCGCGAACGAACTAGTTGGGATGAGCGTTCCCATAGCTGAAATGAACGAACTAGTTCGCAGTCAGTCCCGATCCTAGTTCGTTTGTATTCATTCATTGCCGTTTGTAACTCAGTGACGGAATATACTTGTAGATTGACGACCTTTTTTTTAGCTCATCATATTCTATCAGACGACCTTTTTTTTGAAGCTCATCACATTGTACCAGACATCCTTTTTTTTTAGTCACCACATTCTACTAGAATGACGGCTACGAGTCGTTCCCAAACTTCACTGCCTTAGGCTACGTTAGGTTTAGAGAAGTGAACCGTAGCACTGTGCCACAGCCCATCACGAGAGATCACTAAGGATCCATTGTGTTCCCCTCGTATAAAAAACCGGACTCTTAACTATTGATTCCAAATATTGCTCTTCTTTATGAAGAGAGTAGTTCTCCATAAAGGTATCATTGCAAGTTCTGATAAATTTGTCAAGAAGAATTTCCTCAAGTACCGATATCTGGTACGAGCCAGACTTTCAAAACCATACACTAGATGTTCCAGAGTAGGTTCTATATTCTCATAAAAAAAATGTTGGGGGTGTGGGTATTGGGGGTGATGGTGAAAAAGGGTTGAAAGGAAAACATTTTGATTTTTATATCTCGAAAACTGTAATGAATAGAACACTAAAAATTTACGACTATATAGAACTACTATAGAGACATCCTAGAAAAATAAAATGTTTGATAAAGATAGCACGATACAGGGGTGAGGGGTGGTTTTTATATCTCAGAAACGGCTTATGCTAGAAAGTTGAAACATAGTACGTATATGTAGATGCGCTAGTAGAGTAATTAAAACTAAAAAAAATTTGGATTTTCATTTGTGTACAAAGATGAAGTAAAAAAATTTCCGTAAAAAGGGTTTTCCTACATTTTCACGAATTTCGTAAAATCTTTTAGACTTCTCGAGCTATCGAATCAATTTTACTACTGCGGCCTCTTAATATAAGCGCCTAGAAACATTTTTCCAAATTTTTCGATTTCTAACCCCTAAGGGGGTGTAAGGCGGTAATGTATCATACTTTTTCACGAATTCCGATATATTTCTTAGGTCTAATGACATAACATATAGAATTCACTTTCACTTCTAAATGCTTTGAATATAGTCGGGGAATAAACCAATTTAAGTATTTTTTTAATATTATACCCCCTGGGGAGTAAGACATTGTTCAAGTTTGGACGAATTCCGAATTTTTTTTAGGTTTAATGAGATCAAATTCACTTTGACTTCTATTGAATTAATTGAAAAAACAAATACGTAAAAGAAAAAATTTCAAATATCCATTGGCGTTCGGAAGGGGGGCAAAAAATATGATTAGTGAAAAGGGAATGCATATATTTTCAAGATTTTCGTCATATCTAGTAGGTCTTCCCACATATTGAATTCATTTTTATTCTATGGCTTCTTCATATAAATACTTAGAAAGAGTTTTCAGGATGTTTTGAAATTCGACCCCTAAGAGGGTGTATAGAGGTTGCATACTTTTTCACGAATTCTGCCGTATCCCCCAAGTCTGATCGATATCGAATATCTTTTCACTTTCATGGGCTTGCGTAATAATCGCCTGCTTCCTGAACAGCAGAAAATATCGGCTTAAAACGGCCTAAACCTTTAGATATAGATATCGCCAAGTCTCCATTTTTTCTAAATTTTGTTGACGCGGTCTTGCAATGTAGACTTTGGTACTCTATAGGTTTCTGCAGCTTTTAAGTAACCCATAGTTCCTTCAAATACATCAAGGATTGCTTTTCTCATTTTTTCCGCGTCCCAGTCTTACCTGGCTGTTGTCCTTTTGTAGTTACGCGTCATGTTTGATACTGCAGATAATAATAGTTTTTACAATAAGGGTCAAAACCGTATATGGGACGATATTACCCCGTACGGTTTTTCCCCGAAACCTCAGACAAACTTTTTGATGCACTACTGCAAATGGAAATGAAGTTTACCACCAAGGCTTAGGTGAATATGAAGTAAAATACACATGCTTTTAATTACATTTCACTTACGTATTGTTTATCCAATCTTCACAAATCACTATTTTAATGACTCGAATATAACATCAGAGCACCGAAAAACAAAAAAATTTGCAATAAATTGCCTGCACGCAGTCGAACCGCAAAGTATTTCTGCTGAAAAATAGATCGGAATGGCGGCCACACAGAGGCGACAAATGCGAGTGCATTTTTGAAGTATGGAATGAAATACCTATACTGTATGACTTTACCCCAGTATACGGTTTTGGATGGGTCTCCCCTACCTATGTGTAGATATACTACAGGACTAATTAATCCAAAAAAAAGTTGAGATTATTATGGGCGCCTTTAAAAATTTTCCGATACCAACCCCTAAGGTGATATAAAGTGGTTGTGTACATTTTCACGAATTCCGACATATTTATTAGGTCTAATGAGATATCGAATCCGTTTTCACTACTAAAGACTTTAAATGTTATCGAGGACAAACCGATTTAAGCATTTGTCGATATTCAGTTCCATAGTGTCATAGGATGGTGTAAAGTATTGTTCAAGTTTTCACGAATTTCGACAAATCTTAAAAGTTAATGATCGAAATTCGCTTTTACTTCTATGGGCTTTTTATAAAATGATCTAAAAATTATTTTCGGAATTTTTGCGATATTCCACCTTTAAGATTGTGTAAGATGGTTGTGTAGATTTTTACGAATTCCGACATATCACTTAGTTCTGATTAGATGTGAAACCGGACCTTAATCACAAGTTTTTTCACAATAAATCACAGCGGACAACGTAAACCAACATTTTATGAAAACAACTAATATAATCGTCGGTTTAATTAAAAATTTCATTAGAATTTCTGAATCGTGACAGTTTAATTACGTAAATGCTAAATTGCAGTTACACATTTTTTTAGCATTACACAATTTAATTATCTCAAAAGCTTTTCAACTACTGAAGACATAAAAATTTTGCACAAATCCCACTGTCCAATCGCGAAACAATTTCATAAAATTTACGAAACTCTGCAGGATATAGTTTTTTTACGCAAACGTTTCTAAGAAAGGAAACTTTACTATTTGATTCGTTTGCCGGAGTGCACCGAAAGAACTAAGTACTTCTGGTCGAGTTAAGAGGAAAAATAACCTGAGCCTGTCCTCGAAATGTAGAAAGTTCAGAATAAAAGCTGAAGGACGCGACGACGTCTTCAAGATCAACGTCAGTAAAATTAACAAAATAATGTCAACGAGTTGGTTCCTTTTGTGACGACGTGATCCTTGCAAGAATCCTTTGCATTTCATATTCAAAGAGAAAAAATTCTGCTCCACATAAAATCCAAGAAGTTGTTTGCTCTATTCGGGAACAACTGGCTAAAATTTAATTAGCAGGCGACAAGCGAAATGAAAGAAGTAGCTACCGCTACCGTAGCTGCTCCTTTTTGACGGTAAGTAAGCTACGGTGGTCTCGAAGAGGCGACCAATTTTCAGATTGTTATCGTGTAAAATGTTGTCCGGGTTGCCAGATCAAGTTCTCTATATACGGTGCGCCACAATAATAGAACAATTTGCGACGAAAGAAAGAAGCGCCATCGTGTCCTTTTCCTGCGGTATCTAAGACGTTCGGTCGGATGTCTCTTCTCTGGGGTGGTGGGTTTTTTTTTCGTCCTCTTCACAAAATCCCATTAAAAGCTGTTCAATTGTGTTTTTGTGCCAAAAAGCAATGCTTGGTCTCTAAGACGTTTGGCTTTTCTTGTGTTAGGAAAAGCGGTCTGATGGGTCCACTATTCTGACAATATACGAGAAAATATTTTTTTTTTTTTTTAAGAAAGATATTTTCCTAAAAGTTTTCTTATATAGTTTTTATTGCATTCCATTGTCGTTTCATTGCAGGCATGTGTACTGGCGGCTTCTCTGGTTATTATCGTTATTCTGGGTCATTTCTATACGGGAGGATTGTGGAAAATATACGAGACTGCATCGCAAAACGACCGACTGGAGTTTTTCAAGTAAAGTTCTCGTGTATTTTATTATTAGCGCTTCTTGAAGAAAATCTCGTTCACTAAACAAATACAGTTTTGATGCGAATCCGACAACCCGACATACCGTGTGGTCAGTGGTAATTGGAGGCTTCTTTTATTGGACTTCACTATTCTGCACGAACCAGGCATCCGTACAAAAGTGTATGTCATTAAAATCACTGAAACTGGCTAAAATCGCATTAGGATTTGCTATTCTGGGTAAGTAATGACGAAGAAGGACTTATGCAAGGCCCAACGTACAACATACAAGAAAGATATAGGAAGTTTGCGGGCAAATCGAATGAGCCTTCTTCACATACTGCATTCATCTGATATCGTACAACTACGCGTATAAATCTTGTATTGGGCTCAGTCGAGCCGTCCTTAAGGATTTCGGTCTATGTGTTTGCAACAACTAACCTAAAATTTCATTTATGTACGTTTCCTAGGGTTAATTGTGGTGTTTCTGATCAACTTCCATACCGGATTAATAGTTTACACACACTACTCGAGTTGTGATCCCCTCGGCTTGGGTCGTATTTCAGCCAAGGACCAACTTTTGCCTTTCTACGTTATGGACGTATTCAAAGAGATTAATTCCATTACGGGAATATTCGTAGCTGGGATTTTCGCAGCTAGTCTTGGGTAAGTTAAATTTCCTTTTAATGCGGATTATGTTCATAGCGTTTTAGTAGCATTGGAGTATTGTATTTTAGTAGGAAGAATAGCGGTATAAATTAAATTAGGCAAAGTAACACATCTCGTTTAGTACGCAGGTGTAGAATGTGATTAAATTCGGTATAATTTGATATTTTTTAAAGTTTTCACCACGTTCAGTTGACTTTATTCACTCCAGTCCGTCGAGCCGTACAGTGGTCCTAAATCTCGAAAACATGTCAAAATATGATCTTCTATTGAAATTACATTTTAAAAATTTCGGGGGCATATCGAAGTTCGTAGACCTGATTACTGATCTAAAAAAGGAAATTTTCAATAACAAAATGACGGATTTATTATTTTTATTTATGTAAAAAATAATAAAGTATTGTGATCAAAATGAAATTTCCAAAAAATTTGCTAGCAAACCTCACAAAATCAAAAAAAAAAGAAATATCCGTTTGTTCGCCGTACGCAAAAGCGTTTGAAGGCCGAAACCCGTTGAGATATTATATCTCAGAAACGTCTTATACTGGAAAGTTGAAATTTAGTACGTATGTAGGTATATGTAAATGTGCTTCTAGAGTATTTAAAACAAAAAAAATCAGATTTTTATTGGCTTACAGAGGTGGAGTACAAGGAATATTCCTTAAAAGGGGGTTCCACATTTTCACGAATTTCGTTTTATCTTTTAGATATGTCGAGTTATTAAATTAATTTTACTTTTTCGGGCTCTTTATATAAGCACCCAGAAAACGTTTTCCAAATTTTCGATATCCAACCCCGAAGTATGTGTTAAGTGGTTGTGTACATTTTCACGAATTCCGATATATTTATTAGGTCTTGTGAGATATTGAATCGACTTTCACTTGTAAAGTCTTTAAATTTAAATGGGAAAAACCGATTTAAGCATTTTTCGATATTAAACTAGGGGGGGGAAGGTATTGTTCAAGTTTTCATGAATTTCGAAAATCTTTTAGGTTTAATGAGATCGTATTGCTTTAACTTCTACTGAAAAAAACGTAAATTAATAAAAAAAATATGCCAATGGTCTGGGCAAAACTTTATTATTTTCGGATCAAAGTTCGGGAGCGGTCAAAGTCGGAGTATATCATCCGTTGTTTCGAAATTATGAGGTGTCTTGGAAAGTTAGTTCTGTTCTTAAAAAAAAAATATTTAAAATAGAGATTAAGGCCGATTAAACATTGGAGAAGCCCGTGTAGACTATTCGAATTTCGGTATATTACGTACACTAAAAGCCCATAGAAGTAAAAACGAATTTGCTGCTTTCTCAAAATTAAGATATGTGACGAATTGTTAAAACGTTTACAAACCCATTACATCCACTCGCGGTTCCAATTTCGAAAAAATTGTGAAACAGGTTTTTAGACTATTTCATAAGAAGCAACTTGATATCTCATGAGACACGAGGGATTTTGAAAAATTTGTGAAAACATAAGCAAACCCTTCACACCACCTTGGTTCTTGAAATTCGAAAAATCGTGAAATTGGTTTTTAGGTCATTACATTAAATGCCGTAATAACTAATTTTCTATCTCATCAGAACTAAGGGATGGACAAATTGTGAAAACATATGCAAACCCTAGGGGGTTGAATATCCAAAAATTGAGAAATGGGTTTGTAGGCGATTATATAAAAAGTCTGTGGATTTGAAAAGCGATCTAATATCTCATCAAACCTAAGAAATATGTGGAATCTTTGAAAAGCATACAACACCCTTACACCCCTTAGGATTAAATATCTAAAAATACTGAAATTGACTTTTTGGCGGTTATATAGGAAACCTTGGGAAGTAAAAATCAATTCGATATATTATCAGATCTAAGCAATATGTAAGAATCTGTGAAAACATATGCAACCTCCTTACACCCACTTGGGGGTTGAATATCCAAAAATCCTGAAAGGAGTTAATAGATAAATATGAAGACAACATGAGAAAGTAAAAACCAATTCAAGTTCTTATCACTTCTAAAAGATATGACGGAATTCGTGAAAACGGTTCAACTTTTATACCGTCTCAAGGGTTGAAAAAGGAAAAAAATTTAAAAACAAAACACGAAAAGATTTTCGATATCTGATCAGACCTGGGGGATGTTGAAGAATTCTTGAAAAAGTGTACAACCCCTTTACACCCCCTTAGGGGTAGAATTTCAAAAAATCCTGTAATCGCTTTCTATATATATATGAAGAAGCCGTAGAATAAAAATGAATTCAATATGTGGGAAGACCTAATAGATATGACGAAAATCGTGAAAATATGTGCATTGCATTTTCACTGATCATATTTTTTATCTAAATAACTTTTCTAGTTGATTTACATATACATACCGAGTTTCAATTTTGTAGCATAAGCCGTTCTGTGGATAGGAAAAACACCCCTCATCCCCGTATCAAACTACCTCTATAAAAATTATATTTTTCCAACATGCTACTACCATAGCTCTATCTAAATACCAGGTTTCTGATTTATATCATTATGGTATCTCGAGATATAAAAATCGGAGCCTCACCCCCAAAAAATTTTTTTTTGCTAGGGGTCAATTAGGCCTACTTCTGGTAAAAATTTTAAGCATGTATCTTACACTGTTCTTGAAATATAAGACGTGATTTTTTAGAAAAATTCGTATCCCTTACATGCTCCACTGTCTCCTTAAAAAAATTTACTTTCTGCAAACTTCATTTGTCAACCTTTATACAGACACCGAATTTTATTTGTCTAGTGCAATTGGTTCGTGAGATATCGTAATCTAAAGTTTTTCACCCCCCACCCCGTACGCCACTGCCCTTATTCAAAAGTTTGTTCCCGATCTATTCTTCTAGTACACCTACAGATATTCATCAAGTTTCAATTATGTGACATTAACCGTTTAGTAGATATGGATTTTAGAATGTCTTGATCTCGGCTTTCTTGCGATTCGGACGTATTATTTTTCCCTCCACTCTCACACCTCTTCACCCAAATTGACAATTTTTATGCAAATACGTCCACTATTAAAGTTCTATATAAATTCCAAGTTTCAGCCTCCTAGCGTAAGTGGTTGCTGAGATCTAGAAACCAAAATGTTCCGTCTTAAACGCACCCCCCTCCTCCGCTTCACACCCACACCCCTCAGAATTTGGTCACTCCAAGGGACCTACCCAGTCTAATCATAAAAAAAATTTCAATTAAATATCTCAAACCGTTTCGGAGCCTTCATACGATTTTGCGTACGGCGGACAGACGGACTGAATTTTTTTTTTGCTTTTTTCGTGTTTACTAGTCATGAAACGTGAAAAAAAAATGTTCAGGGTATAAATTTTTTTTTTAAATCAATCACAATACTGTTTTATTAGAAAATGATATAGTAAAAAATGTTTCTACAATTTGGGCGCAACTTTATTATCTTTTGGGTCGAAGTCCGGAACGCGTTTAATGCTGAGATGCGGTGTAGATTACTAGATGTTTCAAACTTCTACCTAAAAAATAACAAAGTTGCGCCCAGACTGTTGGCAGATTTTTGTTTTGTATTGTTAGATTTTTCGGAATTTTTTAAGGGATTTTGCAGTTACAGGAAATACTTTCTTGATAGCGTAGCGGAAGTGTTTTTTCAGGAAGTTTTCATGTTAGACATTTCATCATACAACGCAGCCTTAGACGAAATTTTTCATTTCATAGGGTAGTAACCGTGCTCTTCCGAGTTACTATTACTGCTTTAAATATAATTTTTATGAACCGGAGTCGGGTGTGATAAGTTAGGAAACCCACGAACTAAGTGTTTGTACACTAGTTACTGCACCATCGAGGCTACATTGGACGCAATTGGTAAGACTAATCAATTTGAATTTTTTTGGTAGTCTTTCAAATAAAAGTTCAGAACGCATCAAGCTTTAAATTTAAAATTTGGTAGACGTTAAAAGAATGAATTTAAAGAAAATTGAGCGAATCTTTCTTGTATCCTCCATACAAAAACCTGAAAAAATGTGTGCATTAATTTTCTAGAAGCCGACTAACAGAAAAAATCATTCTGGCAGGAGGTAGAAATTTAAAAAAAAATATTATAAACGAAAAGTACAGTCGATTCGGTAAGTGATAGAAATCGCCAACATGATTCTGGTAGCTCTCATGTAAAGATCTTTAAATTTATAGATATTGCTCGATTATCAAAAAATGTTTTAAGCAAGAAACTTAAAACTTTGTACCTTATTACTAACAAATAATAGGTAGCTTCCCAGGAATGACAATTTTATGGACCTCTTATATTCACACTGTTAGAATGGTATTGTGTCCGCTGCTTGAACATTGATTACACTTAGTACTTCGTAAAATTTATGTTTTGGTTACTTCCTTACCTTTCAAATTAAGAAAAGGGTGACTTTATTGGATGTTTAGTATCACAATGTCTATATTTACATCGGCTATATAAATTCCTATTAACTACTCGTTTTATTTCCTTATTTCTATTTTTAATCAATGTCTATTTTCTTCCGACAGAACGGTAGCATCCGCATTGAATTCACTTTCGGCCGTTACATGTGAGGATTTACTCGAAAGCGGTTTCAACATAAAACTTCGTCCGGAAAAAGGAGCAACATATGCCAAATGGATGTCCCTTGGGTAAGACCATACACCTACCATTTATTTGTCCGCAATATATTAAAGTCGGTTTGATAGTAATTTTCGATTGTTGTCCCCTTTTATGCTCCATTTTGTGCGGCCCAGTTGTTGAATACACCCTACATGTGTCACACACGTCCCAATATCGAAAGGATGACCTTTTCTTAAAAGGACACATAATGTTCGGAATGAAGCATGTGTAGGCACAATTGTATTCATAGAAAAACTATCCATTCGAAATTATGTACATAGGAACCTGCCAGTAGTTTCTCTAAGAAGTTTTTCTTTGGATCTAAAAACCATTGTGAAGACGAAAGAGGTTTTGGGCCAGGATGCTAGCAATGTATATGAATGCTTTTTGCTTCTATCGATTATTTAAACGCCTCGGGGAGAAGTTAAAGGATACAAGACTCGACTAAGTGTAGATTGAGTGGATGTTGGCTAAAATAGCCAATTTTAAAAGGTGTATTTGCTGTTTGAATCTTCACCGATCCTTGGAGAATTCCGTAGTTGAGGTGATTTTATTGTGCTTAAATTGATGGCTTATTTTTAAACGGGTACAATTTTCTAATCAAAAATTCGAAACGTAATTGAGGATGGTCTGCCTCGTCGTAAACCCAAACAGAAAATTTCGGATATGAATAATTTACCATTGATAATTGCTTCAGACCTACTGGATATAATTCAATTATTTTTGTTTCGAAGCCGCAATAACTTATATAATACTTTTAATTTATTCTATTCTAACCAGAATCATTTCATTTAAGACGTTTAATTGTAGAGTACTTTGGTAATTTGTAACGTCTGAATTAATGAAGGAATGGCGTGTTATCCCTTAATGTCTACATTATGCTGAAACTGAAGGTTAAAAGACTTTGCCAAATTATATTTAATGGTAATGTCTTTCTCTTACGGAGTATAAAGCATTTATTCGTCCTCCGACATTTAAATGTAATTTTCCTTCGAAATTGCCCCTTCAATTAGACGCGCTTCATTCTTCCATAGTGTTCGGGGACAGAATGTTCGAAAACATTTGCAAATGTTTTAATATGAGTGAAGTGAGGCCAACATACTCGAGGATGTAGACCGATGTATAAGCCGACTTTGAATGCATTAGGGAATCTTAGACATGTTCGTTACAAGAGTAAGGTAACGACTTCCACGTGGGATTTTAACAAAGTTGTGAACAGAATTTGTTTTTGAAATGACTATGGTTACTATGTGTCGGGTAGCTTTCCAACAGAAGTCCTTGATACACTTCTTCAAACCGTTGTCTTAAAACTTGAAGCTAAGAATTTGATATTTCGTTCAAATACAGACTTTAATTTTGAAAAGTTTCAGTACAACTAATTAATATTAAGAAAATTAAAAGTGTAGCTCCCATAGAAAAGTACTTGCGAAATGCGTGAGATCAGTAAATATTTATAATAATAATTTGAAGTAGACAGTAAACAATTTGAAATTTTTACACGAAAGAGTTTTGTAGAAGAGGTTAACTTGATTCGGCCCGAACAAAATGTCTGACTTCATTGTGTAGGTCCCATACAAAAGTGTTTAGGAGAAATGGTTACTGTTATTGAACGACTATAAAGAGATTCGGTAATGCTAGAAATTTGAAAATACACATCATTTTGCTAGTATTTACAAAAACAGGTAAAACAAAGTTCCTTTTCTGAGTGCCTTCCATAGGAATGTTCTTGAAAAATATGTGATTGTAATCTCTTGAACTGAACGCGTTGCGCAATGAAGCTCAAATTTAATGTGATTGAAACTCAAATATATTCTATTTTAATGAGTTAACCTTCGAGATTTACGGTGGGGGTCGGATCCGACCCAAGTACCTCAGTCCATTCAAGAGATACTTTATTTGCTCAATGTAAAAGGGTGATAGAATGTTAAATGTTAATAAAAAAATTGTTCAATTATTGTTAAAAGATCAACAACATATATTGAAACATGCTTAATGATTTATTCTTACAAAAAAAATTAAAAAACCCTGTTAAAATGATAAAATGATAATGGGTCGGATCCGACCAGACCGTACCTTCTATTTCGGCGGGGCCACCGTACCTTTCGAGGGTTAAATCCAGTTCCCATTGGGGCATTGTGAAAAAGATTTGATGATTCTAATTGAACTTTTAAGAGAGAATTCACCTAAATTTAAAAATGCTTTTCACTTTTAAGTTATTGTTTCTACCTTTTGAAAGTAAGGGAATGAGAAATAGTAAAGTCCAGTGTTATTGCTTCCAAACACTAAAAGACGAGATTACACTTTAAAAACAGAATGTAAATATACATTAAAAATGCAAAAATAAGTGAAAAATAGCATAATGTATGTAATTGTACGTCTTATTGACGTATAACCGTTTTTATCGCACAAACAGGTAATAGTTGGAGAGAGTGCGGCAAAGTGGGCTAGCAAGGTACAGTGAGCCCCTTTAAAATTTCTAGTTTACAATAGCGCCATCTCTTAGCAAAATAAATTATTCGATAAAGCTTCATAAAATGACCACAATGCACTATGAACGAAATCCACTTTAATTACAGTTCCTTGAATTTTTCTCATATTACGATTTTGGCACCGTCTAAATATCAGTGTTTAATAATGTCATTAAAAAAAATTGTTAGCGAGTGAGAATTGTTTGGAACTGTATCCTTGAGATCGGCATACGGATTGTGAAACTTGAAAAGTAAGCTTTGATGATTATTTAAAAAATATATAAATTTTAGCAGATGCTTGATGTTTAGCGTTCATTCGGGGCAAAGTGAGCCCCGGGCGCATTTTACCTCATACTAATACAATTTTATTTGATAACTAAAAATAATAATTTTAGCATGGCTAGTAAATACAACAAAAAATTAATGCAACAATCGTGGACGAAGATGGTCTGAAAAATTCAATAGCTTCTGCTGAAAAAAATTGACCTAAAGAAAGCCGGTAAATATTTTGGTGTTCTCAGGGTACTCTTCAAAGCAGAGTACGCTCTCAACACACTTAATTTCGCTTGAATTTATTAAAATCATATTATTTGTCTCAATTGATCCATTGCTCCAGTTTTCACTCCAGTTTTGGGTGAAATTATACTATACCCCTTGGAAGGGCTCACATTACCCCAGTAGTGGGGCAAAGTGGGCACTTTAAAGTATGAATAGAAAGGAGTAGATATCTTTTCTATCAGCAGCAACAATTTCATTTCACGAATATATGACTAAAACATCCTAAGCTAAAGATTTTGCGAGAAAAGGATTTTATAACTATTACCCATTTTACAGAATCCCGGTACAAACCTTAGGAGCTCACTGTGCCCACTTTCGCCAACACAATAAGGTGGACAATTCCATCTATTTTGCTCTACAAAAAGAGTAAATTTAGGCGTCATGATCAGCGAAATTCTTTCATTATTTCCAGATTATAGGCTTAGTGAACTCACCGACTATATAACTCCGTTTTTAAGCTTCGATACAGGATTCCATACCCTTTTCCCTACTAGGGTGGACTGGGATAATCAAAAAGTGATAAGGGAATCTGAAGTTGCTATATTCACGGATGGGTCAAAAATGGATACTGGAACGGGGGCAAGGATCTTCTCAGCCGACATGAACATTCAAGTATCCTTTCGTCTGCCGGACTACTGCAGTATTTTGCAAGCCGAGGTTTTAGCCGTAAGCAGTGCAGTGGACTAAATTCCGCGACAAATATTCCCGAAGAGTCGTGTATAAAAAATTATATAGACAGCCAAGCAGCAATGAAAGCTCTAAGCTTCAACCTAGTCAAGTCAAAGCTAGTGAGGGAGTGTAGGGAGCGTCTAAAAACATTGGGCGCAGCTCATAAGGTTCTCCTGTGCTGGGTTCCGGGATATCAAAGGGATACCACGAAATGAGGCAGCCGATGAGCTGGCCAAAACTGGATCTGAAATGGCTGCTATACATGCAACCCCAGCGGTAAAAATACCGCTAAATTACGTCAAAAGTAATCTTGACAGGAAGGCAATGGAGCTGACCAATGGCAGATGGTTTAACCTAACTACGTGTGAAACCTCCAGGCAGCTATGGCCAGTAATACATCCTAGAAGGACTACCGATCTTCTGAAAAGAAGTCGTACAGAGACCCGTAACCTTACGGCAGTCATAACGGAGCACTGTCTGTTTGGCAGACATCCACAACACTTAGGCGTTCAATATAATGACTACTGCAGAAGTGAAGAAGAAAAAGAGAGCGTTAGGCATCTACCTTGTGAGTGTCCCCAGCTAGCCAGCTGTAGGACACGTTCATTCGCATCGACTAGCTTTCCCCCTTGGCAATGCTACGATAACTCCCTATATGGGACTTCATTAAAGTGTCACGGGTGTGGTATCACAATGGACCAACCGAATGGTCTAAGTTAGTCGATCCATAGTTTGGATAGCTGCCACTATAACCTAACCTAACCTAGGCGTCATGATTATATTAGACCATTAATAATGTAAATTCACGCTTAGTGTAATTTTACATTAAATACTGTTTAATATTACGCCGGAATAAGCAACTAAGTTCCCTGGAATGGTTTTCATTCCACTTCACATCGTTAGGTTTGTTGAGTGTTAGGAATTAAAGCAGCCAAATATTTTTCAATACAAGAAAGTCATTCGTTTTCATAATATTAACCGTAATATGTTTTTATATCATTTTCAACTAAATTCAATTTAATATCTGCACTACCTGTATAGTGAAATTCCGTCTTTAATTTATGATTTTACCGTATATATGTAACTATACATCTTAATTAAATGGCGAATTTTTTTCCCGATAATAAAATAGGAATTTTACACAAAAAGTGTGTAATAATTGCGTTCTCTGTGTAATAATTACGGCACCGATGAATATTAATTACACAACTATTGTGCAATGATTACATCACTGATGTGTATTTATTGCTCATAGATTGTGTAATTATTACAACTTATTTGTGTAATTTTCCCTCTAATTACACAGGCATGTAATTTTACCACTAGTATCGATGGAAAACAGTTGCAAACTATAATAATGGTAAATTTACTCCAGTATTTCTTAGAGAGTAGTTGAACAGCTATATTTAAATGTAAACTAAACCAGAGAGGTTGATGTTTTAATGAGTAAAATTGCTTCAGTCATACACATATAGGTGCTTAAGGCTAATTCAATTCAAACTAAATACCGGACAGAAATAAGTGTACCGAAAAATTCCATAGATTTAGAGATTTTTAAAATCGTAATACATTGTTTAAAAAAAGTTAAGCATTGTATTGTTTACCAAAACCACGATTTGGTCGTGGCACCTTGGGTTAGGTTGGGTTAATAACGAGATTTTAGACCGCAAAATTCTGTATAATACGGGTTTTCGGGACAGGGATTTTGGGACATGGGATTTTGGGACACGGGATTTTGGGACACGGGATTTTGGGATTAGGAATTTTGAAATGAGAAATTTTGGAATAAGTGCTTACGTATCCACTTTAAGGTGATGTTGACCAATGTTGTTAGCACAGTTTAGTGATATTCTGGAAAGGATAGAATGTGGATATTTCAGTCGCTTATAATTTGTAGAAGCTAGAGAAAAACATCTGCAGGGAGACTAGAACTAGCAAGAAGAAGTGTGATGTCGCAAGACACTTTGAAAGAACAATGAAAAGACACTTCAAGGAGTAGGAGGGTCCTGGTGGTAGATATTGCTAGCGACTCTTGATAATGTTTTGTGAAGGAGTACATTTAGAACTCCTTTCGACCCTACGCTGAAATATAATTCGTCTTTCATCGGCCGAACTACACATACTCCAAATCAAAATTGAAAATCGACAGGCTTTTAAGCGAAAAGCCCATCGTTATTTAGCTTCCAACTTTTCCTCTTTCATTCCGACATGTAGAAGGTGGTATCCCGTTTGTAATTAAGGATGTAATAAAATAAAAAGGACCTGTACAACCTACATTCAAACAAAAGCGTCGCCAAAACTCGTTCGTGCAGTAAACAATCGAATCGAATTTTCGCAAGTAATTTGGAAAATGTCGAGAAAACCCATGCTAAAGTTCAGCGCAAACACATTAGAGTGTAACAAAGTTCATTGTTGACTTGGTTGGGAAAATATTTTCGGGAAACAGTTTCCGGAAGTTTTGCCGGAATTCTGCGTTTACTGAATAACCAGGATCCATGGTATCGTCATGACAGAGATACACACATGGCGCACATATCACAATATTTAATACTATGGCTGATGGAAAATTGAGAAAACAGCGTCGTTTACATAGGGGATAGCCACTGATTTTAAATCGTGTGGGGTTGCGGTTGACCTTTCATGGAAATTAACTTTTCCGAGACTTCGTGTGTGTACGTTTTCTTTGTGTTTGATGTATCTAATTCGTAGGAAATGGAGAATTTTCGAATCGAGCAACGTATTAACTATTCATGGAAATTACATTGTTTTGATACTTACGTAGTCAAAGTTGTTTTGTTGTTTTCCAGAATAAAAATATTATTGTGAATATAGTAGCGCTGTAGGGAATTACATATTTCCATGAAGATAAATGAAATTCCCTTCTCTGATAATAAGCTAGACACGTTTCCTAAATCTGGTTAAACTCATTCTCCGTGTCCTTGCTCGATTCACTCATACCATATCTTGACTCGCGTAAAATGTCCGTCATCAAGACTTTTAAATTATCACACGATTGTAATTTTTATTGACTAAGCGGAAAACGGAATTTCAGACGTGTGTACTTCTGTGGCTATTTGTGCGTTACGAAGAAAGCAACTTGTATTAATTTACGGTACACAGTAAAAAAATTTGTGAAAGTTACTGTCCTTAAAGCAGTAAAACATTCCGCATTGATGTAGTAAATTTACGAATTTTCAATCAATTTAACATAATTAAGAGTAAAGTTTACATGGCAGTTGCAAATAATTTTTACTGAGATTGTGAGGGAGAAGGAAAATCTCTAATGAGAAAATGATCAGGAGTGAAACGAACAGATATATGTACCTATATCCAGCAAAAAATATTGGCGATATTTCTGTGAATGCGTTTGTGCCAAAATTTTTTTTTCAGGGGTTGCTTCTACTCCAATGGAGTAGAAGCAACCGCTGCGATGTCATTCACATACACTCCCCACCTGTTATGGCAAATCATTTGAGGTGACAACTAAAAGAAATGTAATGGAAGTGAAGCAAGCCTAGTAAGAATTTTCTGTATTCAACGGTTTTTATGGTTTACAATCGTGTCTACTGTTTATACTCTAGATGAAATTTGAGAGTATATTATTTTATTATATAAGCACCCAGCAGGAAACGGAATCATACACAAATGCATGATTGAATGTTTCTTTATAATCACTGGATCACTGACTCTCCATTTCCATTAGTGTTTCTTTTAACATTGGGATGTCATAGCATGGAAGCATAACGGTTCGGAGACGTGAAAGCTTCGAATAAGCTTACTCAGGAATACATACAGTAAACAGTCTTGAAAATTATACCGGAAATAATGTTATATTTGTTACTAGAAGCAGTTTCAATGAGTTCCTAATAAACTTTCTTAGGTATACATAAGAAACTTTACTAAGTAGGATTTTAGAAACATACCTATATCCGTAGGTTGTCGCAACTATTGCCAAATAACTTCAGAACGTTTCAAACCAGAATTCAAAATGTTATATATACTAATATTCTAATAATTTCTTGTACTGGAATAAAAAAAATGCGAAAATCAAACTAGTTCTTTTGAGAAGCAATCATAAAAAGATCTCAAAATTTTAAATTGATAAATAAACATGTTTTTTTTTATTTTCTTCAATCAATTTTATTAAATACTAGCCGCGTACCGCGGCTACGCTCGCTTCGCTCACGTTGTTCCATCGCTCCTGTTACTCCCGTTGCTTCCGTTGATCTCGTTGCTCCCTTTTCTCCTGTTGATCCATTGCTCCTGTTTCTCCCGTTGATCCATTGCTCCTGTTTCTCCCGTTGATCCATTGTTCTGGTTTCTCACGTTACTCCCATTTCTCCCGTTGCTCCGTTGCTCACGTTACTCTATCCTCGATCCACCATCCTCCATCCCCCATCCTCAATCCACCATACTCCATCCTACATCCTCTATCCACCACCCTCTATCCACCATCCTCCATCCTCCATCCTCCATCCTCTATCCTCTATCCACCATTCACCATCCTCCATCTACCATCCCCCATCCTCTATCCTCCATCCTCTATCCACCATCCACTATTCTCCATCCACCATCCCCATCCACCATCCTCCATCTTCCATCCTCCATCCTCTATCCACTATCCTCTATCCACCATCCATAGTCCAACTTTACCATTTAGTAATAGGAACGCGTAACTAATACACCGAAAACGAACAAACTGCCGCAACCCAGTTGGACTTCGAGGCAGTACTTCTGCATGTCGCTGATGTTTTCTTTGAAGACAAGTTCAAATGAAGTAAGGACTTACCAAAGTAAGGGGTGGTTATGCAACTGGTAAGCGCTCATATCAAATTTTTGCTGTTGGAAAAAAACGAATATAGAATTCGTTTCGTAATTTGAGACGCAGTGAAATTTTCCGAATTGCTTCAGTTCTAGAAACGTGTCTCATATGAAGAGAGTCTCTGATAAAGGTACGTGTCCACTAGGCGGGTCGGGCCAGGCTGGGCCGCATCGCAAAAATCTGCCTGCCATACATTGTTATGGAAGGGCGTCCACAGAACTAGACTCGTGACGGAGCGAAATACGTAGAAAAAAAATGCTCGCCGCACCATTGCGATGCGACCCGCCTCTAGTGGACCCTTACCTTAACAAAGCGATAAAAACGAATTATTGAACTGACAACCTTGTAATGACTTCGGTACGCGCTCCCACATAAGCCATGTCTACTTCAATTACCTCACAGAACCGAAGTAGGGCATTACATGTCATGCAATTGGTAATGCCTTACTTTCGCGGACCTTTGTATGAAAACGTAATTAGCAGTGTAATCGAATTGGTAAGGCCTGGGTCATTACATTTCGTTGATTACAACATCGATCCGGTAATCAATGCTAGTCCTACTGGGTAAATCATATGAAAAACACTCAAATGTTGAAATAACTCGCGTACCACCAATTGTTAAATGATTTTGTTAACGCAGAAACCATCTCCCACCATCCTCTATCCACCATCCTCCATCTACCATCCCCCAAACTCCATCATCCATCCTCCATTCTCTATCCACCATCATCCATCTTCCATCCTCCATATTCCATCTTCCATCCACTATCCTCTTATACCATTTAGTAATAGGAATAGGCATAACTAATACACCGAAAACGAACTGCCGCTAAATAATATGAAAAACACTCAAATGTTGAAATAACTCGTGAACCACCAACTGTTAAATAATTTTGTTAACGCAGAAACCATCGAGGGCGTACCCTCAACAAATCACCAAAGTTTCATCGCATTTGGATGAGTGGCTTAGGAGCCTATACAGGACAAACAGACAAACAGACAAACAGACAAACATTCATTTTTATATATAGAGATAGGTACATATGTATGTAATCCAATTAATAAATTAAAAACAATTCATAACAAATAAAAAAATCATGGCTGTTAATTATAAAAAATTAGTAAATATTATGTAATATTAATTATTGTTATTTTTAGTTTTTTTGAGAGAATATTTTTCGTAATGCGTATTTTTATAAGACTTCATTTTTAATCTCCGAATAGATTTCCGCGCTTCTTCTTCATATTGGACGTATCCAAAACTCGAATTCTTAACAGCCTCTGGAAAGGATAAAGTGGAAATAGTTATCTGCCTTCTATAATAATATATATTCATTTCACTTACAAAAGATGTAAGTGTTGAACAGTTTATACTTTTTCAATGCTATTTTACCCCTGACTACATCCCAGTTGCTCTGTAAAACCATGCTATTTTCCAAAAATATTGAAAAACATTTTGCAATGGGTGCAGATCCAATTTGTTCTTTAATGTAGGACAACTGTAATTTCAAAAGAATAAGGACACAGATTAATTAATTCAACACTCATGTAGTGTTCAGTATATTGTACCAAAACATTTCATTCTTCTTCAGTTGTAAAAACTTTCACTTCACGAATTCCCAATGCCTCCAATGATTCCAAAGGTTGATGAAAATAGTTTTTTATTTGCACTGCCTTCTAACCAATAATGTACTCCTCAATATTTTCATCTTTAAAAAATCCAAGAACTTGGACTGGTATGAAAGGGCGCATATAACAGAAATTGTTTTGACTTTTATCGCTCAAAAAAAAAATATATTAAAATTGTAATTTGTATATATTTCTAATGAAGTTATATCAAATGATTGACAGTTTTCCAAATCCCTTCTTCTTTTCATTTAAATTTGTTCCAAATTTTGCTCGTTCTTTAATTCTATTGTCTATTTGCTCCAATATGTTCGTCGGCTGCCGGCAATCCTTCTTTAAAAACTGCATATAATTTTCGAACTTGTACGCTGAAAAATTGTCTACAGTGCCATAAGATGCTACTGATTCCGTAATATGTAATAAATTATGTACGTAATATTGGCCACAATGTCTGTCCAGAGCTCTTAAAGTAAATTTTCGGTTTTCTCTGGAATATTTATTCCTATCACATTTAACGATTTTTCAATTCCAAAATGATAATAATATTCAAGACTAACTGTAGATACTATCATATCATTTTTCTTTTTTTCCAGCAAAGTCTTAGATGACTTGGGCACATCTGACCCTAAGTCTACTAAAATATTAAAAAGTGAAGTGTATTTTTTAATCCACTAACCAAGATGCTAGTTTTTTTAAAAGGCTATCATGTCCTGCAGGACCTTGATTATCCTGATCGATGTCTTTACGAGAATTGAAGTTATCATTGTCGCTAACTTCATACTGAACACGCGTTTTATTGTTCTGGACATCAGGTAGATTTTCCTTGTCAGAATAAGTGTTTTCGTTCAATCTTAAATGCACGGAAAATTTGTCATATATATTTAAAAGTTTGTTCTTATTAAGGCGCTTAAAATGTCTTTAGCTTACTCCACAATACGTTTTTTTGAATGTAAGCTTTATTAAGGGAAAGTAAAAAGAAATTAAGTTTGCAGTATTCTGCAAAAAGCCAATATAATCTTATGATATTTTAAAATATCAACTAATATGCAAATTAAATTTCAACTGAAGATCAAAATTTTCTACTGTATACAGGATGCTTATCAACCTACTTACCTTAAAAACCAATCGTATTCTAATCCAACGTATATTATAACTTTCACTTAAAAATTCAATTCACTGATTTAATTTACACGTCGCTAAATAAATCAGAACTTCCTTTCCGGACTAGGCATTCCACTGAGCTAAACGGAAAAATGCAGAATTGTTTTATTGTTTTAGTTCCTGGAAAACCAGTGTTTACTTCTTGTTTTCCAGAAAGCTAAAAGGAAGCCAAAGTACATTGATGAAATGTTCTATATTATATACTTTGAGAACAACACAATTAAACTGTCAGAACTACGGAAAAGTAGGGCAATATTAAACACTATCGTCAGATGGAACCACTACAAGCGTAAACAAACAGGACCAACGCAGTGCCGTAATTGTCAAAGGTACGGTCATGGCTCCTCTCATTGCCATCTGGAAACGAAATGCATGATCTGCAGTGGTCCCCACATACATACACTATGCCCGAAAAAGAAAGAGGGAGAAATCAAATGCTCGAACTGTTCTGGAACACATCTCTCGACTTCTACTGAGTGCCCCAAACGTACGGAATACATCGACATAAAAAATAAACTGAACCATCACAGGAGGAACTCTCAACGACAAGCATCTTCAACCAATGTCCCGAACAATCAAACTAGAACCAATGGAACTAGCACCATAGATCGAAACATTTCACTACCTATAAATAAAAGTCGGGTGCTATCTTACAGTCAAGTTGCTCAATCATCCAATGCAGCCTTTGCAAATACGAGTGTAAACACTGCTGGCAGTCAAAAAAACAATGAACTTTTTACGTCGGAGCAGCTAATACGCATCTCAACCGAATTAATATCCAGGCTTTCGAGTTGCCGCTCTAAGCAAGAACAATACCAAACGTTAGTAGAATTAGCAACTAAGTTTTTGTATGACTAACAACACTAATATAGTTTATAATAATCAAAGCATAAAAATATGTAACTGGAATGCTAGAAGTATCAATAATAAGATTAGTGAATTTTTTGATTTCCTATCAAAACACGATGTGGATGTCTGTATTGTCACTGAAACATGGTTAAAACCCAAAAACAAACTCTATAGTAGCAATTATGTGTGCCATAGAGGTGACCGACTGGAAGTTGAAGGGGGTGGTGTAGCAATAATAGTTAGGAAAAATTTAAATCATTCCATTATCTCGTGCAGTAACACAAATACAATAGAATGTCTTGGAATAACTCTGAACACTTATACTAAATTACCTCTAGATATCATAGCTGTGTACTTTCCTGGGGGGAACTCAAACGTTTCTACAAAAGCAAACTTTAGATCAGATCTTAACAGACTATTCCAGCGAAATAATCAGACACTAATAGGCGGAGATCTAAATTGCCGACACAGAAATTGGGGATGCCTGAGAGCAAATTCATGGGGAAACATACTCCATTCTTTCTTAGCTACATCACGTTTCAGCACTCTTTATTCCGATGATCATTCCTATATACCTGCAGCAGGCTCCAACAATTCTTCAAACCTGGATTTATTCTTCGCAAATTTCCCTGAATATGTCTCGCATCCAACTGTAATTAATGATCTATCTTCAGATCACTTACCAGTAGTAGCCACTATATCAGTAAATGGAAGCGTGCTACAAAACACAAAATATAACTTCAGAAAAGCTAAATGGAAAAGCTTTGCAAAAATAGTCACAAATTCACTTAAAGCACAGAAGTTTGTGATAGAGGAATGCAAGGAGCATACTCAAATCGACACACATATTGAAATCCTTGACAGTATAATTCACTCAGCAATTGACCTAACTGTTCCGAAAATATCATTTTATTCCAATCACAGTCCTCAAATCCCTAGCCATATAAGTGACATTATAAAAACAAGAAACGTTGTAAGACGGAAGTACACAAGGTATCATCATTTAGCAGATCTTCTTGAATTAAAACGCTTAAATGCAATCATCAGAAAAAATATATACGAATTCAGAAATAATCAATGGAACGAAAAACTCTCAACTATTGACAAAGGTAGCAGACCGTTGTGGAACATGGCCAAAATTATGAAGAAGAAATTCTTTCCCATACCTACTATACTTCATAATGGAGATAAAATCTCTTCCTGCACGGAAACGGCAAACCTACTAGCCGACACTTTCCATGACAATAGCATAGTGACGACTAATATGTCTGATATAAGTACTGCATCTACAGTACATAACGGCTTGCAAAGCTTCTTTTCCCTCCAGAGGCCATTCAAACCAGAAAGTATAGTACAGATTAAAGATATCAGATTTAATATCAAACGTCTACGAAATTCGAAAGCCCCAGGAATTGATGACATAAACACTGTCTGTATAAAAGCACTTCCGAAACTGGCCCTTATAAGATTGACGCATATTATTAACCGTTGTATCCAGCTCAATTACTTCCCTGCGCTTTGGAAGTCTGCCATAGTAATACCGGTCTTAAAACATGGTAAATCCCGCGAAAGTTTGTCGTCGTATAGACCAATCAGCCTTCTGTGCACTTTTGGTAAAATCTTTGAAAGAATATTGAAGGATAAGATAGTTCATTTTCTCGATGATAACAATATCCTCCCTAATGAACAATTTGGATTTAGAGCTCTTCCCAGTACAGTACACCCGCTGGTACGAGTAACTAGAGGTATTAAATCAAATCTCAGAAACAAAAAATCTACAGGTTTAGTCTTAATCGACTTGCAATCAGCATTTGATACAGTATGGCATGACGCTCTCATATATAAACTTATAAATTTCAATTTTCCACCATACCTAACTGAAATCATCTTAAGTTTTCTTTCTGAACGATCATTTAAAGTCAGAGTCAATCAAACGCTATCAACAATAAAGACGAGTGAGGTAGGAGTACCTCAGGGATCTGTACTCGGACCAATTCTCTACACCATTTATACTGCTGATATTCCCATACCAGCCAATTGTGAAGTCACGATGTACGCGGACGATACCGGTGTTCTCTCTACTGGTGATAATGCGATAGATATCAGTCTCAACCTGCAACTCGCTCTCACAGAACTATCTGAGTATTTTCATAAATGGAAACTAAAAATCAATCCTGAAAAGTGCCAAGCTACTTTCTTCACCAGAAATAGAAAAAGTTCTTTACTACCTCAGGCTAACATTTCAATACTAGGTAAAGACATTCCTTGGACAGACAAAATTAAATATCTTGGGGTCACTCTCGATAAGACACTGACCTTTGAAAAACACACTGCTTTAATTAGAGACAAGATCAATGTAACGATTAGAGTCCTATATCCCCTAATAAATCGCCGATCTGTGTTAAGCACTGAAAATAAAATTATTATTTACAAGGTAATCTTTCAAAGTATATTTCTGTATGCTGCCCCAGTTTGGCATGATGTCTCAAATTGCCATATCAAAAAATTGCAAATTGCCCAAAATAAAGTCCTCAAATTATTGCTAAACCGGCCCTGGCATTTCTCCACGCGGAAACTTCATGAAATTGCAAATGTCTCAAAATTAAAGGACAAGATCGACATCATACAACAAAAATTTGTTGAACGAAGTTCGATATCGGAAAATCCACTAATCTCAGGATTATATAGCTAATTAGGTAATATTTAAGTCCTAGGTTAGTTCTAGTTTTAAGCATAGTATTAAGTTGTACATATAAGGTTTTTTCACTTTGCTGTATTTCCTTAATCTCATATACTAATCACACTAACTCCCACGTCTTACGACAAATACATAAACATTAGTTGAAATGGGTACAGATACTCAATAGCTCTAAAGTAACTTTATTATAACTTACACTGAAATTAATACAGATTAGGCAAAATAAAGAGAATTTTGAATATTTTATTATATACTCTAGAAAAAGAAAAAGTTGTTTATTATGTTTGTATATTAGTGGCCAAAACCCCAAATCCGTTTGACGTCTGTTCGTGCGGACGATAACTCAAGAACGCCTTGACCTAGAATCTTGAAAATTATTAAATTAGTTTTGAGTGAAAATGAAGTTTTCGTTCATTAGTCAGTAAAATTCCTTTACTTCTTCGGGTAGCTTCCATACGAAGAGTCCTTAAAACACGTGTTCAATAGTATTGGTCTATAGCTTCAGAAAGGTTTAAGCTACGACTTCTAAATTTTTTATGTGTAGATTTTCCAATAGTACGAGCTAAATGTATGATAGATTATGAATAAAATCTCATTAGTCCTTTGTGCAGCTGCCATGAAAATATCCTGTCAAAATGCCTTCACTCCATTTACGGAACTCTCTAAAACTTAAGAAAACGGTCAGCCACGAATGCGGAATTTTGTACAAATTAGTTTTGAGTGAAAACAAGGTTCAAGTTCTCCTTCGACTAGCTCCCACTCCTTCGGCTAGCTCCCACACAAAAAGTCCTTAAGACACGTGTTCAACAATATTTTCCAATTGCTTTTGATTGCTTCATGCGAATATGAAATTTTGCACACATTTATTTTTAAATGGTTCCAGGTAAAGGGATAAATATATAAGAAATCCTAGAATTCTTTCTAGATCTCCCACAAGGAAATCCTTGAAAAAGTAAAAACATTTTTCAGTGACTCATCTATTTCCAGACATGAAATTAAACACTGATGATATTGTCTTTTAGTTTCGAGTATCAACCAAATAGAAGTTCTTAATAAAGGACAAAGTACTTAAACTTAAACTACTTAAAACTTATCCCCAACTACAATATAAATCGCAGTTAAGTATTTCATCTAGATGAACATACGATTGGCTTGAAGCCAATTGTGAATCCAGTATGATCAAAAATAAAAAATCTGCCAACAGTCTGGGCGCAACTTTATTATTTTTTGGGTAGAAGTTCGGAACGAGTTTAATTCTGAGATGCGGTGTAGTTTACTATGTGACTGAAAACCTAAAAACGCGCTAGAATACTTACGCCGCTGCCACATATAACATATGAATTACATAATTGGGTCATACTCCGGGACGAGGTCTATATCAGTTGTTACACCATTAGAAGGTTTTTCGTGATTTGGTTTTGGGCCATTACATGAAATCGGAAATGCGTTTGAAGGCGATGATATAAAAAGTCTGTGGGAGTAAAAACCAATTTAATAACTCATCAATCCTGAGAAATATGTCGAAAGCCATACGTCCTATTGGAGTTGAATAACAAACATCCTGAAATCAACTTTTTGACGATTATGTAGGAAGCCTTAGGAAGTAAAAATGCATTCGGTAGCTCATTAGAACTTAGAAATATGTAAGAATTTGTGAAAACATATGCAACCCCCTTGCACCCACTTTGGGGTTGAATATCCAAAAATCCTGAAATGAGTTTTTAGATATATATAAAGAAAGCACGAGGAAGTAAAAACCAATCCGATGTCTTATCACTCCTAAGAGATATGACGGAAAGTCGTTAAAACGTGCTCAACTCGTTTTTAAACTCTTAGGGGTTGAAAAAGGAAAAAACCTGAAAACGAGTTTTAGGTGATTATAAAATAAGCCCGTGGAAGCAAAAAGTTATTCGATATCTAATCAGACCTGAGAGATACGGCTAAATTCGTGAAAATGTATACATCCCCTTTACACCACCTTGGGGGTCGAACTTCAAAAAATCCTGAAAACACTTTCCAGGTATTTATATGAAGAATCCATATAAAAAAAATTAATTCAATATTTGGAAAGACCTAATAGATATGACGAAAATCGTTAAAATATATGCATTCCATTTTCACTGATAATATTTTTTCCCCATTTCCGAAAGCCAATGGACATTTGAATTTTTTTTAATCAGAATTACTTTTCTAGTTGATTTACATATACATACCAAATTTCAACTTTCTAGCATAAGCCATTCTATAGTTAAGAAAAACACCCCCCACCCCGTACCATACTACCCCTGTACAAAATTATATTTTTCCAACATGCTACTACTATAGTTCTATCTACATACTAAGTTTCAGCTTTATATCATTATAGGTTCTCGAGATATAAACATCGGAACTTTATAATTTTCACCCTCCCCCACCCTCACCCTCTACACCATCATCCCTGCTGGGGTTCTATTAGGCCTACTTCTGGTAAAAATTTTAAGCATCTATCTTACACCGTTCTTGAGATATGAGACGTGATTTTTTAAAAAATTTCTTACCCCCTCCACTTCCATGCTCCACCACACCCTAAAAAAATGTTACTTTAAGCAAACTTTATTTGTCAACCTTTATATAAAAACCAAATTTTATTTCTCTAGTGCAATTTGTTCGTGAGATATCGTAGTCTAAAGTTTTTCAACCCCCACCTCCGTACGTCACTCCCCCCTCTCAAAAATTTGTTTCCGATCTATTGTCCTAGTATACCCACAGATGATTATTAAGTTTTAATTTCGTGACATTAACCGTTTAGGAGATATGGATTTTAGAATGTCTCTATCTCGCCTTTTTTGCGTTTTGGACGCTTTATTTTTCCCCCCACTCCCACACCCCTCCTTGATATGAATCAACAATATTTTTGCAAATGGTTCCACTATCGAAGCTCTATATAAATTCCAAGTGTCAGCTTCCTAACATAAGCGGTTGCTGAGATCTAGAAACCAAAATTTTTCGTCTAAAACGCTTCCCCCGCCTCCCCCCTCATACTCCCATCCCCCAAAAAGTGGTGACTTCAAGGGGCGTACCCATTCTATTAAGGAAAAAAATTTTCATTCAATAGCTTATAGGGTTTAGGAGTTATACGCCCTCAAACGTTTTGCGTACGGCGGACGGCGGACGGCGCACAGACGGACTGCAAATTTTTTTTGCTTTTTTGGTGCTTATTAGTCATGAAACGTATAAAAAAAAATTTTCAGGGTAGCAAATTTTTTTTTTTTAAAAATCGATAACAATACTTTATTATTAAAATAATAAAGTAAAATGGATTGCGAAGAAGAAATTATTTTTTTAGTTTGAATTATCTTTGAAAACTCCGAATCTAGAAAAGAAAAAAAAGTCCTAATCTTTGGTTAAAAAAATGTCGGCAATGGAATAAACGCCAAAGGAACTATAAAATTTAGTATTGCAAGGAGCTACAAATATCGAATTTATGGCGAACTAGAGATACCAGAGTAGAAAATTACGAGCAGTAACCATAAAAATATCTTAGTTCGAGAACTTTTTATGGCAACAAAAAATATTTTCAAACACACATTCACAGAAATATCGTCAGTATTTTTTACTGGATATAATATCTGTTCGTTTCACTCCTGATCAGTTTCTCATTAGAGATTTTCCTTCTCCCGCACAATCTCAGTAAAAAATGTTTGCATTCGACATGTAAGCCGGCCTTAATTCTTAAAACTGCGAATTTTTACACATTTAATTCAAAATTTAGTAGTAATATTGCCACACCGCATGAAATTTTCCACATTCACTTTGCATGTAATTTTGATACTTCAAGTGTAGTAATTTGTTTTTTGTGATATGACCGCTTCGTTGTTTAATTCACTTGTTTCGTGGTTTTGCGTAAGGCGTGATTTAAAATTTAAAAATAAAATAATGTTTATAGTATGTGCAGTTTGCGGCTTTAAAACAAATAAATTAAATTTAGATAATAAACATGTATAGTGTTTTATACTTTCTACCCTTTTTGATCTGTATCCTGATTTTTTCCAATTATCATGTGTTGATTCATTGAATTTTTCCAATTGTCAATTGCTGTGTACTTTGCCTTATAAAATATGTCTGGGAATTCATCTGCCGATCATTCGCTTGAAGCTAATTCATTTATATTATCAATAAATTAATAAAAAATCTGCCGGGCGCAACTTTATTATTTTTCGGGTAGAAGCTCGGAACGCGTTTAAGATTGATGTGGTGTATGTTACTATGTGACTGAAAACCTAAAAAATGGGTAGAATGGGGTCGCGCTAGAATACTTACGCCGCTGCCACATATAAAATATGAATTACATAATTGGGTCATACTCCGGGACGCAGTTTAAGTAGTAATATAATACTACGTAGTTATTACGTGATCAGGAGGTTTTTCGTGATTTGGTTTTGGGCCATTACATGAAATCGGAAATGCGTTTGTAGGCGATTATATAAAAAGTCTGTGGAAGTGAAAACCAATCTAATATCTCATCAATCCTAAGAATATCTTGAATATTCAAAAATTCGGAAATCGACTTTTTGACGATTATATAGGAAGCCTTAAGAAGTAAAAATGAATTCGATATCTCATTAGAACTAAGAAATATGTAGGAATTTGTGAAAATATATGCAACCCCCCTGAACCCACTTTGGGGTTGAATACCCAAAAATCCTGAAATGAGTTTTTAGATATATATAAAGAAAGCCCGAGGAAGTGAAAACCAATCCAATGTCTTATCACTCCTAAGAGATATGACGGAATTCGTGAAATTGTGTTCAACCCGTTTATACCCTCTTAGGGGTTGAAAAAGGAAAAAATTTGAAAACAAGTTTTATGTGCCCTTGGAAGTAAAAAGCTATTCGATATCTATTCAGACCAGAGGGATATGGCTGAATTCGTGAAAATGTATACAACCCCTTCACACCACCGTGCGGGTCGAATTTAAAAAATTCTGAAAACGCTTTCTAGGTATTTATATGAAAAATTCGTAGAATAAGAATGAATTCATTAATTAGAAAGACCTAATAGATATGATGAAAATCGTGAAAATATATCCATTCCATTTTCACTGACCTTTTTTTTCGCTTGCCTTCTGTACGCCAATGGATATTTGAATTTTTTTCAATCTAAATTACTTTTCTAGTTGACTTACATATACATACCGAGTTTCAACTTTGTAGCATAAGCCGTTCTATAGTTAGAAAAAACACTCCCCACCCCCGTACCATACTATCCTTATAAAAAATTATATTTTTTCAACATGCTATTGCTATAGTTCTGTCCAAATACCAAGTTTCAGATTTGTATCATTATAGGTTCTCGAGATATAAAAATCGGAACTTTTTCCTTTTCACCCTCCCCAACCCTCACCCGCAAAATACCCGCAAAATACTTTCGGGGTCGCGCTAGAATACTTACGCCGCTCCCACATATAACATATGAATTACATAATTGGGCCATACTCCGGGACGTAGTATAATATCAGTTGTTACTACGAGTTCTTTGAGTTGAATATCAAAAAATACTGAAATCATCTTTTTGACGATTATGTCCATAGGAAGTAAAAATGAATTTGATATCTCATTAGAAATAAGAAATATGTAGGAATTTGTGAAAACATATGCAACTCTCTTGCACCCACATTGGGGTTGAATATCCAAAAATCCTGAAATGAGTTTATAGATATACTCGTATATAAAGAAAGCCCGAGGAAATGAAAACCAATCCGATGTCTTATCACTCTTAAGAGATATGACGAAATTCGTAAAAACGGGTTCAACCCGTTTATAACCTCTTAGGGGCTGAAAAAAGAAAAAACTTGAAAATGAGTTTTAGGTGATTATTAAACAAGCTCGTGGATGCAAAAAGTCATTCGATATTTGATCAAATCGGAAGGATACGGCTGAATTCGTGAAAATGTATACAACCCCTTTACACCACCTTGGAGGTCGAATTTAAAAAAATCTTGAAAACACGTTCTAGATATTTATATGATGAAACCGTAGAATAAAAATGAATTCAATATTTGAAAAGACCTAATAGATATGTAGAAAATCATGTAAATATACATACTCGTATGTATTCCATTTTCACTGATAATTTTTTTTGCCCCCCTTCCGAACGCCAATGGATATTTTAATTTTTTTTAATCAGAATTACTTCTCTAGTTGATTTACATATACATACCGAATTGACTTTCAGCTTTCTAGCATAAGCCGTTCTATAATTAGGAAAAACACCGCCCACCCCCGTACCATACTACCACTATAAAACATTATATTTTTCCAAAATGCTACTACTATATCTCTATCTACATACCAAGATCTAGCTTTATATCATTAAAGGTTCTCGGGATATAAATATCAAAACTTTTTCCTTTTCACCCTCCCCCACTGTTATATAGGTACCCCTTACACCCTTGCCACCAACATTTTTCTAATAGGGGTGGGTCTATTACTTCTGGTAAACATTTTAAGCATCTATTTTACCCTGTTCTTGAGATATGAGACTTGATTTCTTAGAAAAATGCTTAACCACTCCACTTCCATGCTCCACCGTCCCCTTAAAAAATTTTACTTTCATGAAACTTTAATTGTCAAGCTTTATACAGAAACCGAATTTTATTTTTCTAGTGCAATTGGTTTGTAAGATATCGTAATCTAAATTTTTCACGACCCACCGCCGAACGCCACTGCCACCTCTCAAGAATTTATATTGAATCTATTGTTTTAGTATACCTTCAAATGTTCAATAAGTTTTAATTTTGTGACATTAACCGTTTAGGAGAAGACTTTAGAATGTGTCGATCTCGGCTTTCGAGAGTTTCGAAAGCATTATTATTCCCGCCACTTCAACACCCCTTCACCCATATCAGCAATTTTTTTGCAAATGAGTCCACTAGCGAAGCTCTATATAAATTCCAAGGTTCAGTCTCCTAGCATAAGCAGTTGCTAAGATCTAGAAACCAAAATTTTCCGTCTAAAACGCTTCCTCCACCTCCCGCCTCAAACCCCCGCCCCCCCAAAAAGTAGTCACTTTAAGGGGCCTACCCAGTCTATTCAGAAAAAATATTCAATTTAATAGCTCTTAGGGCTTTGGAGCTATAGGCCCTCAAACAATTTTGGCGGACGGCGGATGGCGTACAGACGGACTGCAAATTTTTTTTGCTTTTTTGGTGTTTTTTAGTCTTTAAACGTGTAAAAAAGGGTAGCAAATTTTTTTTTTAAAAATCGATATCAATGCTTTATTATTAAAATAATAAAGTGAAGTGAAAGGAGTGCGTAAAGAAATTTGACAATATAGTAATTTTACTGCTCTTTTAGTAGGTACTAAATTGCCTACACTGAGAGTATGCATACCGTTTTGACTGGAGAATTTTAGAAGACAGACTCGGTGTTTTACGGCGTTCTAATTGATTTCAACTCTGAAGTTACTTGATGTTGAAATTACGATGAAACTCTTTAGTTTGAATTCACTTTTCTTCCAAATTAATTTTGTTTGTTTCGAGAACAAAAAACAGTTTTTTTGACGTCCCTTTCGATCCTTTCACTATCCTGCAAAATAGAGCTATAGAGGCAATTAAATGTTAAATTAAAGCTGTCGAAATGAAAAGTTTAATTCGATAAAATCAAACACAAACTTTACCACTTTGCGTCGATATCAACCCAAATAACTCCTTAAGAACTTTGTTTGATTTTATCTTTATTTTCAGATATGGCATATTCTCATTTTTACTGGTGTTTGTCGTAGAACGGTTGGGCGGTGTCCTTCAAGCTACCCTAACATTAAATGGTTTAGTGGGTGGTGTAACCCTTGGTTTATTTGTTCTTGGGATCGCCTTTAAAAGAGCCAACGCTAAGGTAAGCCTTAATCTGAATTGAGGACGATGGTTATGGTGTCGAATATTTTGTCCGACCCGGAATCGGTTTCCTATATTCCATCCTGACATAGAGTGAAACTAGCTTTTCACGTTGTACAATGAATTCTTGTATTTTATATTCTATAAAATTTTAGTGGTTTTCTATTTATACAGGGTGCTTTCTACGGAGCTATAGCAGCACTATTGTTAGTGATTTACGTTGGAGTTATGGCACAAATTGCAAATCTAGAACCGGAACCACTACCTTTGTCCGTAAAGGATTGTAATTGCTTCGTGAATTCGACTAGAAGCCATGAAATAACGTCAAAAATACCCGAAATTACCACGGACAACAGAAGTTTCAGTGACGATAGAACGGCCGGGGCGGCAAATTTATCGAAAGGATCCAGGTGAGATTTGATTCGACTCAACATTATACAATAAATATAAGGCTAAATGCACGTATGCCTATTTCGTTATCAGCGTCTTGTTACTTACAACCACAGCATAAATTTTAATCTTGCTCATCGCTTCCTTAATGACATTTTAATGCTTTAACGATTGGGGAATGTTTTCCGTGGTCGGAATAATGACGGATTTTGGGAACTTGAACCAGCCTACCTATTATTAATATGGTAAAGGATATACTAACTGAATGTTGAATATATTAACCGTAATTCTAAAGGAATTTCTTGCTGGATACAGAGACATTGTGATTTTAACAACGCTGTTATGTTATTAGAAAGTCGGGTCTAGTGGAAGCTCTATAAATTGTTGCGGTTTCACTATAATTATTATCCAAAATTTTCGTGAATTAGCACACCTATTCCGCCGGGAATAAGGCGTAAAACGGCAATATCTTGCACGATTTTTTTTGGGGGTTATACGTTTACTGCGAAAATTTCTTAAATAGAAAAAAAAATTAAAACTTTTTCGAATTGAAAAACGCGTATGTCTAAAACGTTTCTCTACGCGATATCATCTTGCAAGTATAGTAGCAGATTCCGACGCCATGGCATCAACTAGTGCAACGCTCACCTGAATTGCGGTCTATATGTACGTGCGTACGGCTGTCACTATTTACACAACTGCTCGAAATGTGTTGTGAAACGTTGGCTATTAAATTCTTGTTAGAATATTCTGCCCTTTTTTCAATTTATTTTACTTTACTATTTTTTAATAATAAAGTATTTTGTTTGGAGTCGGACAAATGCACTCAGTCCTGAACACATAATTTCCAATTATTTGAGTGTCGAACCGACAAATCTAGCCGAAGTTTTCAGTCTAGGGCTGTTATTTATTTTATTAATTTGACTAAGTATTGCTACAGTATTGCGTACAGTACCTACATCAAATTCTCTTCAAAATGAATGATTTATATGGACAGGTATTAGAACAATTTCTACTAATAGATGTGTATATCGGGAGGCTCGCTGCATATATTACTATTCACTGCTACACGTAATGTGCAGATTTTGCAACTTTTGGTAGAATAACTATTTTGAATTTAATAGCTAGAGAGGGAAGTTTTAGGTTTAGGTTTAAGAAGGGGCGCAGCGCTGAAACCACCGCGCTCACTAGGCGCCAAACGGGCTCCTTGCGATCCCTTCAGGTCCTCGTGGGCTATTCCATCACCTCAGAAATACTCCAATTCCCTGCAGAACCTGACTAGTTTGTCATACCCTAACGACCTCAAATCCTCGATGCTCTCGAAGAAAAGGCTACCCAACCATCTCAGACGCCTCCTAGCGATCCCCGGGCATTCACACAGAATGTGAGTGATGTCCTCCACAGCATACAGATCATGGCAGAACCTACACATGTCCGATTCCGCTATCCCTAGCCGCATAGCGTGTTTCTTCAGCATACAGTGCCCCATTAGTGCTCCGACGAGCAGTCACAGTTTTCCTCTATCCCAAGTCAATATATTCTTAGTCTTTTGACTATCCAGCTCGAGCTACAGGGATCTTAGAGAGGGAAAAAAATGAAAAGAATCGTTCAGCGTTTTTAATGAATGGCGCCCAACGTGGGGCACATATTAATAGTCCGAAATTTATCCAGCTTATTTAATTTTTGGTCCGAAATAGAAATTAATTTAACTTAATATTTTAATATCTCCTTTCTTCTGTAGCATGACATCCGAAATCGGGCGTTTGTTCCTGATATTTGTCTGACGAGATTTGAGATATCATGGTTGATCTTTTGAATTTTTGTTTTTTTTCGGAGATATGCTTGTTAGCCTTCCGTTATACTTCACATCCGTGTATGGAATTTAACTATATTTGTTTGTGCAATAATCGGTGTTTGAGAATGTAACTTGTTAATTCATCGGTTTGTTGTTGTACTCACTGCGTACTGCAATTTTTTCACTAGTTTCGATTGGATTAATTACTAATTTTTCTATTTCTAAGACCTTGCTTGGTCTTAGGTTTAATAAAACTTATCTAACGAGTTTCAGCTTCACTCGATGGAATGAAAAGGTTAAAGATAGATCTTTCTGAGACGCAACACATTCTGATGGCGATTTCACTGGTGGTTCACTTTTCTATTATTTAATAGTAAAGTTTTAGACAAAAAATTAAATATAGAACCACTAGCGGGAATTGTAGAAAAAGGTACGGGGATGGGGGATTTATATCTCAGAAGCGCTAATGCTACAACGTTGAAGCTTAATACATAAAAATAGATATACTAAATTTGTAACTAAAAAAAGCAAAAGTTCAAATTTACATTGAAGTGCAAAGATGGAGTAAAAAAAATGTCCGTGAAAAGGGGTTTTTCCACATTTTCACGAAATCGGTAATATAGTTAAGTCATCTCGAGCTATCAAATTGTTTTTACTTCTCCGGCTCTTTATATAACATTTCACAAATTTTCCGACATCCAATCCTTAAGGAGGTGTAAAGTGGTTGTGTACATTTTCACGAATTCCGATTTATTTCTTAGGTCTAATGAGATATCGAATTGACTTTCACTTGTAAAGGCTTTAAATATAATCGGTGAAAAAAAACCCATTTAAGCATTTTTTTTAAATATTATACTCTATGGGGGTGTAAGGTAAGAGAGCTGTACCAAATACTGGATACTTTTTGAAAAGTTAAAAAAACAATGGAATTATATTCAAAACTTTATTCAATACATTAACAAAGATAAATAATCCAATAAGCTTTGAAATAAAAACAAAAAAAATTTATAGATTTCCTTCAATTCCTCATTATTATTTTACTTTATTATTTTTTAATAATAAAGTATTGTGATCGACCTGAAATTTCAAATAAGTTTACTACCCTGAAATTTTGTATTTACACGTTTTAGGATTAGTAAACACCAAAACAGGAAAAAAAAAATGTCCGTCTGTCCGCCGTACACAAAACTGTTTGAAGGTGCGTAGCTCACAAACGCCTTGAGATATTAAGTTGAAATTTTTATGGTAGGTAGAGTGGGTGAACGCCTACGAGTGGTACTTTTTGGTGGGGCGGTGGTGTAAAAGGGGATGAAGGGGGAGCGTTTTAGATGAAAAATTTTGGTTTCTAGATCTCAGGAAACGCTTATGCTACGAGGCTGAAACTTGGAACTTATGAAGTACTATGATAGTGGACCCATTTGCAATAGTCGATAGGGGTAGAGAGGTGTGCGAGTGGGGGGGGGGAAACTATGCGTCCAAAACTCTTGAAAGCTGGGATTGATACATTCCAAAATCCATATCTCCTGAACGATTGATGTCAGATGGCCGAAATTTTGTAGTTGTATTAATGGATACTAGAATATTAGAAAGAGGTTAACAGTTTTAAGGGGAATAGTGAGGTATGGGGTTAGGGGATGAAAATCCTTGAATTACAATATCTTCCGACTCAATTTGCTAGGAAGATAAAATTTGGTTTTTGTATATAGAATTACCAGTGGAGTCTACTGATTGTAAAATTTTTGAGGGAGGAGGTGAAGCTCTGAAGGTAAGGGACAGCCATTTTTAAAAAAATTAAATTTTTATATCTCATGAACCATATCAGATATGATCTTGAAATTTTTTCAAGAGTTAGGACCAGTAGACCTCTAGCGGAGAAAAAAATGTTGAGGGTGTTGGTGTAGGAGGGGGTGGAAATGAAAAAATTCTAATCTTAATTTCTCGAAAGCCGCAAAGGATAGAAAGCTAAAAATTGATATCTGTATAGAGGTGCTATGGAAACATCTCAGAAAAAAATAAAATTTTTGATAGGGGTAGCAAGGTACGGGGTGGGGGTGGTTTTTCATATCTCAGAAACGGCTTATGCTAGAAAGTTGAAACTTAGTATGTAATGTAGAAGTACTATAGAAGTAATTAAAGCAAAAAAAAGTTCAAAATTTTATTGATGTACAGAGCTGGAGTAAAACAAATGTCCGTGAAAAAGGATTTTTCCAACATTCACATGAATTTCGTTATTTTAACCTAAAGAATGACCAGAAGGCTATTTGGAACGTTATTTTTTAGGTGATCAGTCGCATAGTGACCTACACGCATCTCAGTATTAAACACGTTTCGGACTTCTACCCAAAAAATAATAAAGTTGCTCCCAGACTGTTGACAGATTTTTTTTTAAATGATCTCAAAATTGATAATACAAACTTATGTAGCACAATACTGGATATCCAATATTTGGGACATGTATCTACTATGGTAGTCCAGAAGTACCCGACCTAACAAAGAAGACACAGACTCGTATAATTTGAGAAAAAATATCTTAATTTCTGAACATAGTCTCCTTTTCGATCGATACACTTTTCCAAGCGATGTTGGATAGCTTCGATACCCTCTTTATTGTGAGAACTGTTGAGCTCCTCAAAATAACCATCAGCCGCAGCTCTTCTCTGTTGGCAAGTTTTTTTTACCACCAAGCTATTTTTTTAAGTTTGAAAAGAGAAAATAATTTGAAAGGATTAAATCTGGCGAATAGGGTGACTAATTGATTTGGATCACCGCGATAACGGATATGTGATCCATGGTCTTGATGAAACAACACTTTCTTTTTCGTCAAATGCTGTCTTTTTCCCCGATTTCATCACTCAAACGCTGCAATAAGTTCGCATAATACTCTTTTGAAAATAATCAATGAAGATTATCCCACTAGTATCCCAAAAAACTAACGCCATGGCCTTGCCTGCGGATGGGACTGCCTTTGCCTTCTTTGGAGCTGATTCTCCCCTGTTAGTTCATAGTTTTGACAGTTTCTGCGTTTCAGGTGTGCAGTGATGGACACATGTTTCATCCAAAGTTATGAATCAACGCAAAAACTCCGCTTTATCGCTGTGAAACATAGTCAAACACTCGATTGAAATATCCTAAAGACGCTGTTTTGTTCCATTGTGAGCAAACGCGGCAACCATCTTCCACACAGCTTTCTCATGTCCACTTTTCAGTAAATATGCGATGTACAGCACAAAAGCCTACCAACCTACCATGTCTGCTAGCTACTACTGCTAGGATAGTACCCTAATACTGGATATCCAGAATTGGGAATAGTTCAGTATCCAGTATTAAGGCATATAGAAATTTTACCCTAACATATTTACACAAATTTCACTATTTCTTGTAATTGGTAAAAAATGTTAAGAAGATATTTCGGAGTATGTAGTTAAATAACACGTTAAACCAAAATAATATATATCAATACATATCGTATTTAAGAGCAGTTTGAAGGGAGCTAATTTAAAAACTTGTTGCGCGGAAAACACTTTGCGATTTTTCAGAAACAACTGACAGTAAATATGGAATTGCTGGCATCACATAAGTGATTAACTTCTTTTGATATTTCAGTTCCCGGCACTAAATTAAGATGGCGCCATTATGATCCCATTTTAACACGGTATCCAGTATTACGAATGTATCCAATATTTGGTGCGCCTCCACTATTGTTCAAGTTTTCACGAATTCCGACAAATCTATTAAGTTTAATAAGACCGAATTCGCTTTAACTTCTATGGACTTTATATATAATTATTTAAAAACATATTTAAGGATTTTGCGATATTCAACCACTAAGAGGGTGTTAAATGATTGTGTACGTTTGTTACGCCGATTTTTGGGCGGCCGGCCAGCTGCTGTCGGAGTGGATGCGGGCGGACGGGAGAACGGCAACCGGAACGAGATCTCTCCTTGTTTGGGCGTCAGGTATTTTTTCCTTTGGTGAAAATACCAAACCAAAACCCCTCCTGAGGTGCACGCCTGGAGTGGTCGGAAATCTGTGGATAATCAGAAGGGAAAACAAACAAACAACTAAAAACCACACTTTTAACAATTCAAATACGACCTTTATTATTTCGTGTCGTTAAACCGATACACTTTGCCTGTCGTTAGGCGACGTTGTTCGACTCTACGTTAATTTAATGCTCTAGCAAACAAGTAAAAGTTCAAGGAAATAACGCTGACGGTCGGTGTTGGCGATCTTTCTTCTTCGGCGGTCCAGCTTCGAGAGATCGATTGTGCTCTGCCAGTTTCCTTCGTTGCTCCCTGGTACAGCACAATCTTTCCAGGGCTTGCGGCCCCGTTGATCCTGGGTGAATGCCCGCCTCGGAAGCCAGGAAGATCGCGCGTGCCGCGCTCTTGGGTTATTTCGTTGTGTTGCGGCCATCGGCCGGTGAATCGAGGTGTCGCGCTGATCGCATGGGCACCCCCGCCCAGACGCTCCCTTGCCAGCAACAGCCGTCGCGTAGTCCGGGGCGTGAAGGATCCCAGGTTTCCAATCAGTGCACCCCCCCCGAAACACCTTCGTTCTCTTTCCGTAGGTAACACGTTTTTACGAATTCCGTCATATCTCTTAGGTCTGAAGAGGTATCGAACTGCTTTTTACTTTAATGGACTTTTTATGGAATTGCCTGAAAATCGGTTTCAGAATTTTTAGATATTCAACTCCTAAAGGGCTATGTCGATATTTTATCCACTATGTTTTTATTGAAAGTGACAAAATAGGTAAATAAATAAAAGACAAATCTACCAATAGTCTGAGTGGAAATTTATTAATTTTTGGGTTGAAGTACGGAACACGATTGAAGTAAAAAAAGGTTAGTCTTTTTTTTCCAGTCAACCGTTTAGTTAAGTTCTAGTGACTTTTGTTTTAGCATATATTCATACACACAAAAGCCGTTTCTTTAATATTTCCTTTTCCGGTAGTAGAGGGAGGTAATCTTTCGTATAAAAACTCAAGTGCCCGATGCACGCGAAGGCATGAAATGAAATGGGTTCAACCTAGATTGCAATAGCCTCGATTTAAATAACGCCGCATTCATTTGGAATATTAACAGCAATTGTAGCTGATTTCACTGCAATTTAAATTACCATACTGCATTAAAACCCAATACGCATACGGCAACAGTTAAAAATGTTCATAAAATCGTCCATATCGGTTAATTACCGCCTAGTCTCTAGTTAATGGTGCCTACGTAACCTATCATGTAGTAAGGCATTAATTTTATAAAGTTCTCTCCTTGAAATTTTTATCTAGCGTGTATAGTTATGTTTTTTTTTATCGTTTCAGTATATCGTCAATTTACCAGATCAGTTACATGTGGTACTCTTTGATTGGTACCGTGCTGACAATAATATTTGGTCTCTTGATATCAGTCGTTAGCAACGCCGTTACCAAGCGCCGAATATCGAAGATAACGCAAAAACGACAGGAGCCAGTGGCCGGTGTCACCATCGTTATAGGATCGAATACAATACGCCATCATGAACAAAAAGTGCGGAAAAATTCAACGGAAAAGCAAAATTTTATCGAGAAAAAACCGCCACCAGGTATCGACAATTTGGCACTAAAAATTGACGACGAAAAATGAAAACTGTTGGTCGAACAGTTGAAAATGTGTAAGTATAATGTAGAATAGGACCAAGGACGAAAGCGAACAGTTTCAGCATCATTAAGGCAAATGGACAACTGGACCACACGCAATTCACCTCACATCTACCTCTGGCGTTTAATGTTGTCCGGCGAGTGTTTTTGTAACGTCAGTATTGTGTTGCAGTAACGCATTCGATAATGGCGGAATTTTAATTGTCCTGCAGAACATTCTTCTATCCTATCCTATGAAATAAAGCCAGCAGATAGGATACAAATTGCACAATTTAGTTTCATGAATTCATAATATCAACTTGTTTTTATAGTTTTCATTCACCCTACTGGACATTCGCCCATTTTATACGGTTCCATTATTTCGAATAATACGTCCTTTATCACAAACTTAATTAATCTAAAGCGTTTAATTGTATTTAAATTAGATTTAATTCATTGTGTTATAAGTTATTTATCTCATAGACTGCAATCTTGTGTACAATACCGGTAATAAAATTATCTTATATATTTTTTAAGTTTAACAATTGGTTTTTTTTGCACTTAAAAATTTTTGAATTTTCAGTACTAAGTTTATCCTGTCGAATTTGACGGAAATACATAAATTTGGTACAACTTTAAACAAAAAGCGGAAATTAACGGAATGTAGTTTAAGTCATACCCTATCACACTTAAACTTTTTTATGCTTTATAGTTTTGGTCAAATTTTGGAAACAATTCAGGATTTTCTTCTTTGGTACGAATATTATTGAAAACGGTTTTGTGTTGTATATATATAGAGGGTACTACTCTTAATTCGGAAAAATAAAATATTTGAGAGCTTAAAATAGTGTAGAAATATTCTTCTTCTGAATAAAATATTTAATTATAAATCGGCTATTCCAGAAATTTCATCATTGGTTTGGGTTCACTAAAACTGGAAAATCTAATAGAAATGCGGTTTTGGAGTATATTGGGCCCATAGGGATATAAATACTGGAGACGACAATACGTCGTTTTTGTATGAAGCACTTTGAAGCGTTTTGAAGTAAAATTGAACGTTTTTTGTGCCTTTGATGCCAGGTGGCAGTGAAATGCAAACAGTAGCCCAGTATTCAAATGTTTGGCGCTTTTTGTTTTCAAGACCGGAGTATAACATAAATGTGAGTAAGATGCTAATAGTAGCATAGTGTTTATTGCCGGTCCTTTGCGAGGAATCGTCCGGCTTCAAAACTGTCGATGAGCAACGACCAGTACATATATCTCTATGATTGGGCCCAAATAGTTTACATTCGGCCGTGGACAGATGGACAGTTTTTTTTTAGAAAAGATATGTTTCAGATTTTTCCCTTTCGGGTCATGGTTTGCTAGTGTCAATGGACCGACATCAATTCCAGCATTTCAAGTAAAGGTCCTTGCTTCACCGTATATGGTATGTCTTAAACTGAATAATTACTATCTATTTTTAATTCTAGGGAAAAATCTCAGCTAATAGATAATATAAATATTCATAAACTTTACAAGTGACTCCCGTATTGTTATTATGTCTATGCTACTTACCTAAAAAAAATCTGCCAACAGTCTGGGCGCAACTTTATTATTTTATGTGTAGAAGTCCGAAACGTGTTTAATGATGAGATACGGTGTTGGGTATTATGCGACTGACAACCTAAAAAATAACGTTCTAAATAGCCTCCTGGTTATTTTTTGGTTGTCAGTCGCATAATACCCAACACCGTATCTCATCATTAAACACGTTTCGGACTTCTACACATAAAATAATAAAGTTGCGCCCAGACTGTTGGCAGATTTTTTTTATTTATTTACTTATTTTTTTTATCAATAGAATAATTCATAGTAGTAAAAGCGAATTCGATCACATTAAACCTAAGAGATTTTCGGAATCAGTGAAATCTTGAACAATACCCCCAGGGGGTTTAATAGAGAAAAATACTTAAATCGGGGTTTTCCCCGACTAAGTTTAAAGCTTATAGAAGTAAACGTGAATTCCAAGTCTCAATATACCTTAGGAATATATCAGAATTCGTGAATATGTCAACAACCACTTTACACACCTTTAGGGGTTGAATATCGAAAAATTTTGAAAACCGTTAGTAGGCGCTTATATAAATAGCCCGCAGAAGTAAAATTGATTTAATAGCTCGACATGTCTAAAAGTTTTAACGAAATTTACGAAAATGTGGATTCACGGACATTTTTTTTAATCAACCTCTGAACGCCAATAAAAATATGAACTTTTTTTTGCTTTAATTACTCTAATAGTACATCTACATATACGTACTAGGTTTCAACTTTCTAGCATAAGCCGTTTCTGAGATATAAAAAACCACCCCTCTCCCCCGTACCTTGATACCCCTATCAAAAATTGTATTTTTCTAGGATGTCTCCATAGTGGCTCTATATAATCCTAAATTTTTAGCTTTCTATTCATTATGGTTTTCGAGAAATAAAAATCAGAATGTTTTCCTTTCTACCCCCTTTCACCATCACCCCCAACACCAACATTATCAAAATTTTTTTTCCTACTAGAAGTTTACCGACCCCAACTCCTGTAAAATTTTCAAGATCATATCTGATACGGTTTCTGAGATATAAAAATTACATTTTTTGAGAAATTGCTATCCCCCCACTTTCGTGCTCCACCTCCCCCCTCAAAAAATTTAGTTTCGGTAGACTCCTCTTGTGATCCCATATACAGAAACTAAATTTTATCTTCCTGGTGTAATTGGTTCCGAAGATATTGTAATCCAAAGTTTTTCACCCCCCACCCCCACACCCCACCACCCCTCTTACAAATGTTAGCCCTTGTCTAATCTTGAAGTATCCCCAAGGACAACAACAAAGTTTCAATCTTCTGACATCTATGGTTCAGGAGATATCGAATTTAGAATGTTTCAATCCCGGCTTTCATGCGTCAAAGACTCATTGTTTTCCCCCCCACTTCCATACCCCTTAACCAATATCGACAATTTTTTTGCAATTGAGTCCATTATCATAGTACTACATAAGTTCCAAGTTTCAGCCTCCTAGCATAAATGGTTCCTGAGATCTAGAAACCAAAATTTTTCGTCTAAAACGCTCCCCTCTCCTCTCCCCTTGTACCCCCACCCCACAAAAATATACCAGTCGTAGGGGTTCACCCAATCTACCCACCATAAAAATTTCAATTTAATATCTCAACGGGTTTGGGAGCTACGCGCTTTCAAACGATTTTGCGTACGGCGTACGGCGTACGGCGGACGGCGGACGGCGTACGGCGTCTACGGCGGACAGACGGACATTTTTTTTTTTTTGCTTTTTTTGGGTTTACTAGTCCTAAAACGTGTAAATACAAAATTTCAGGGTAGCAAACTTTTTTGAAATTTCAGGTCGATCACGATACTTTATTATTAAAAAATAATAAAGTAAAATCGACTTAATATTTTTTCCCCCAAGAAAATATGAAGTTAAAAAACATGAACTTGTTTGTTGCTACATATCTCAACCTAGGGAATATGAACATAAAATTTTCGCAACAGGTAGGGTGGCAGTTTGTGGGGTGCACTGGGCGTATTTTATATTGATTTTGAGAGATTCAGCACTTATTTATCAACTTTCGAACGACTCAAATCCGGACAAACTTTATTCTAGAAAGGTATGCCGAAAGGCATAAATTTAATATATTTTGCGAGGTCAAAGAAGAATGGCGGACGATTTCTCATAAACTTAATAAAATACAAGATTTTCCAATTTATTTATATTGAGTGTGGGTAGTTCCCTTTCGAAAGTATGATTTTTGTGATGATGATGTAGTGGCGTTTAACGAAATTGAAATTTTTCTCGTTAACTAAGTAATATTTTTGCCACTGTCAATACAGTTACAATTTTAGACAACTTTGTGGATTTTAAGAGGCAATCAAATTCGTCAACGAATTTATTTTTTTACAAAATTGAATTCGATTTTTTCAGTCTAATTTGAACATTGAAGTGATTCACGTCTAATATCATTATTAAATAATTATTAAACATTATTAAAATAAAATTTTATCCGAAATATTTAATTTACTCAAATCAATATAAAAAATCTGCCAACAGTCTGGGCGCAACTTTAACATTTTTGGGTAGAAGTCCGGAGCGCGTTTAATTCTGAAACGCGGTGTTGGTTACTATGTGACTGAAAACCTAAAAAAAAGTTCGGGAAGCGGTAAGAATGAGGTGGCGCTAGAATACTTCCGCCGCTGCCACATGTAACATATGAATTACATAATTGGGTCATACCCCGGGATGAGGTCTAAGTCGTAGTATAATTTCAGTTGTTACGCGATTAGGAGGTTTTTCGTGATTTGGTTTTGTGCCATTACATGAAATCAGAAATGCGTTTGTAGGCGATTATATAAAAAGTCTGTGGAAGTGAAAATCAATATGATATCTCATCAATTCTAAGAAATATGTCGAAAGCATTACGTCCTTTTTGAGTTGAATATCTAAAGATACTGAAATCAACTTTTAGACGATTATGTAGGAAGCCTTAGGAAGTAAAAATTAATTTGATATCTCAATAGAACTAAGAAATATGTAGGAATTTGTGAAAACATATGCAACCCACTTTGGGGTTGAATATCCAAAAATCCTGAAATAAGTTTTTAGATATATATAAAGAAACCCCGAGGAAGTGAAAACCAATCCGATATCTTATCACTCCTAAGAGATATGGCAAAATTCGTGAAAACGTGTTCAACCCGTTTATACACTCTTAGGGGTTGAAAAAGGAAAAAAGTTGTAAGGAAGTTTCAGGTGATTGATAAACAAGCCCGTGGAAGTAAAAAGTTATTCGATATCTAATTAGACCTGAGGGATACGGCTGAATTCGTGAAAATGTATACAACCCCTTTACACCATCTAGGGGGTCAAATTTCAAAAAATCCTGAAAACACTTTCTAGGTATTTATATGAAGAAGCCGCGGAATAAAAATGAATTCAATATTTGGAAAGACCTGAAAGATATGATGAAAATCGTGAAAATATATGCATTCCATTTTCACTGATAATTTTTTTTGCCCCACTTCCGAACGCCAAAGGATATTTGAATTTTTTTTTAATCAATAATACTTTTCTAGTTGATTTACATATACATACTGAGTTTCAACTTTCTAGCATAAGCCGTTCTATAGTTAGGAAAAACACCCCTCACCCCCGTCCCATACTATCCCTATACAAAACTGTGTTTTTTCAGTATGCTATTATTATAGTTCCATCCAAATACCAAGTTTCAGATTTATATCATTATATCATTTATACGATTCCTGTTATTTTTGTCTCAATAAAGATGTTTGAAGTTTGAAGTTTGATTTATTTCATTATAGGTTCTCGAGATATAAGAATTGGAACTTTTTCCTTTTCACCCTCCCCTACCCTCACCCTCTACACCGTCATCCCAACATTTTTTTTCCTGCTAGGGGTCTATTAGGCCTACTTCTTGAGATATGATACGTGATTTTTTTAGAAAAATTCGTATCCCCTCCACTCTCATGATCCACCACCTCCTTAAACAATTTTACTTTCATCTAACTTCATTTGTCAAGCTTTATACACAAACCGATTTTTATTATCTAGTGTAATTGGTTCGTGAGATATCGTAATCTAAAGTTTTGTACCCCCACCCCCGTACGTCTCTGCCCCCAGTCAAAAATTTCTTTTGGATCTCTTCTCCTAGTATACCTACAGATATCCATTAAGTTTCAATATTGTGACGATAACCGTTTAGGAGATATGGATTTTAAAATGTGTCGATCTCGTCTTTTTTGCGTTTTGGACACATTATTTTTCCCGCCACTCCGACACCCCTATATTGACAATTTTTATCAAAGCTCTACATAAATTCCAAGTTTCAGCCTCCTAGCAGAAGCGGTTGCTGAGATATAAAAACCAAAATTTTCCGTTTAAAACGCACCCCCGTCCTCCCCCGACACATCCCCACCACATAGAATTTGGCCACTTCAAGAGGCCTACCCATTCTATTCATAAAAAAAAATTCAATTTAATATCTCAAACCGTTTGGGAGCTACGAGCCTTCAAACGATTTTGGGTACGGCGTACGGCGTACGGCGGACAGACGGACTGAAAATTTTTTTTGCTTGTTTCGTGTCTACTAGTCATGAAACGTGAAAAAAAAATTTTTCAGAGTAGCAAATTTTTTTTTTTTAAAAATCGATCACAAAATCTGTCTGGGCGCAACTTTATTATTTTATGGGTAGAAGTCCGAAACGTGTTTAATGTTGAGACGCGGTTACTATGCGACTGACAACATAAGAAATAACCAGGAGGCTATTTGGAACGTTATTTATTAGGTTATCAGTCGCATAGTGACCTACACCGCATCTCAGTATTAAACACGTTTCGGACTTCTACCCATAAAATAATAAAGTTGCGCCCAGGCTGTTAACCGATTTTTTTAGATGATAAGCCAAGTACACTTGGGACTAAAATACTGTGGTCCTACGCTGAAACATGAAAATCATATGGCTTGTGATGTGAAATGAAAAGTATTGCCGTGTGAGAAAAGGTTAATTTCGAACCTAGTCACAAATAAATTAACTTTTCTAGTAACATTTTGACCTGATTAAACTGATTTCAGATCACTTTAAACTAGCAGGATATTCCAGTGTATTAAAATTGTATGTTTTCAATTTTCAGTGTTTGTGTAATAATAGCCACAATTCTCGAAACTTTTCGATTGATTGATTACCTTGTTCTTCGCTATTATTTTAAACATTCTTTGATACGCATTGGGCTGGTATTTAACCCTCAAATTTAGTATGGGACTCGAACTCCGGTCTAGTAAACATGCGTATCTAACGACGTAGTGATACAATAATAGCTTCGACCGCAATTTGTATTCTACGAATTTAAAAATAAATAGCTGGTGGCGAAGTCCATTAGTTTCTTACAAAATTATGTATACCCTTAAAACAGGCTTTGTGGATTTTCACCAAAACTTAGCCAAGATGAAAATATAGTATCAAGTCCAGGCATCTAGTATAGACAATTTCGATATATCGACGTATCCTATGACGTTATTTGAATCAAATGACATCACATTTTTACTCATGAACACTATCCTATTTTACATTTATCCAGTAGGGCCATTGCTTCCGCCTTCGTATTCCATTGCTATCAATTAATGCAAAATCAATGAGCAAATCGAAATTTCAGTTACAATTTAAAATATTTCTGAACCATACGAAATTCTAGTCGACATCGAATACAGCATTAAGGACGAAAGGATCGCATTAATTTCGAATGGAAAAGCTTGTTGGGTGAATCCCCGAGCGTATACATCCAGTGTTCCATACACACCCGCACATACATTCGGAATACTAGAGTAGAGCCATACAAACTCCAGCGTATTCGGTATGGTTATCGAATCAACCATTGTATCTTCGGTTGAGCTCCTTTTAATGGAAGGAAGCATTCATCTCTGGAGCATTAAACCATGTCGAATGAAAACAATGCTGCCAATGAGTTCGTCTGGATATCGGATAGTTACACGGTAGTTCTGGGTTATATAGAGGTAGCACAGTTAGCAGTTCCTGTAGTCCTTGCTGCTGGAAGAAATTTCGCCATACCTCGAGCGTGACTTCTTTCGGGCAAATATACGAATATTGACTAGGTGTTATAAGATACCTTCAACGGAACAACCATCAATGTCGTTTTTTGATGCGATAAACCAAACCACACAAGGACCACTGTAATATGATTTATGACTTAAACTCAATTTTAGCTTTAAATAATTCCTTGAATAGAAGCTGCTAACATAAAAGAAATTTTAAAAGTTTTATCCCTTTTTAAAGCCCCTGAACGTATGTGAATGACAAATTCACGTCGGATGTTCGTTTGCAGGCATATGAACGCTTCATGGAAGCGCTTCGTATGCCATGCTGATGGGGTTTCTGTAGATTGTGCAATTCGTGCAAGTTAACATCGCGTCGTGCACAATGAATCCATCCAGGTCTTTTTCCATTTTTTTTGAGATTGAACAAAACGCTATTGTGTTGAACGTGAAATAAGCACTTAACTCGGCATATCGAATTCTGCCGGCTTTGCTCTTTTCTTCTTGTTTTCACTTCAAGTCCATGGAACTTGTGATGGATTTTGTTAAAGTTCAATTAGTGGTAATCCATTTATATAATAATAAATACGATCGCTCGGTTTAAGGTTTCAGCATTGTATTTGAGCAAGGGACCATAATTTGCTCTGCTGTGTGCATAACAACAATTCGGAGTACTGGTGTCTGAAGGACTGGGTCCAAATAAAATTAAAATATGACAATTTTTGCCGAGTTGTAGAGACCAAAAGTTTGACTTCACTTCACTGTATTGATGAAGATTTTTCCCTCATAAAGTGAGCTTAAGTGCATTTTGGTGTTGGTTGACGGTGTCAGAAGAATTTATGAAGACCATTGCACGTAATCTTCGACTGGGGAAATGCTTCTCGGTTATTGTGAGAGCAAACCTGAACCATGAGTATAACAGGTTGAAGAACTTTATGCCTGTAAGCACTGGTATATTTTGTAAGTCAGTATGCCCGTGAAAGCAAAAGAGTATTCAATATTTTGAAGTAGGGAGAGGCGTACAGCAGGCAGGCTTCGTTTATCAACATCCTTAAAGTGTGTGACTAAAAAAATGTGTGAGAAACTGTTTACAGTAGTAGTTTTAAACCTTATTCATACATAATAAGTTTGTGTAGCTAGGGCAATATCAATAACAACAAACTAGGAAACGAAGGGTCGCCAAAAGTGAAGGAGTTGTGTATAATGTTAAAGATAGATAGAATATATGAAGACCACAGGGGAAAAACACGATAAGTCACATTTTGTTAATTTTACAGGAGAGCAAAATTTAAACTTCAAAACCCGTTTAATCGTTAACTGAAAGTAATTTTTAATACGCAATAACTATGCACTAGACAGATTTTTCTCTTGTTTATGTTTGCTAGAGTATAGTTTATGATATTAGCCAACAGCTGGCATCAAAATTTCAAAAATGAAAAGATGGATTTATTGTGTTTTTCCCCTGTGGTCTTCATATGGAAGTGATCAGAGTATTGTTAAGTTTCACTAAAGGCGAAGTTAAATGAATGAAAATCCGAGAAATGCGCAGATGCGATTCGTTTTCCGTATTCCTCGGGAACATCTTTTTTTGAAGCAACATATAGCTAATGGGAATTTTTCCAATACACTTCATAAAATCTTATTTTGTTAAAAACCACAAAGAACCACAAAAAAATTAGATACACATTCATTCAATTTTAGTGAATATTAAATGATTTAATAAATTTTAAGTAAAGATGAAGAATTTCATCTTTCGAAATATATTTTTGCAGAGATACAAAATTTACTAATGATATGTTGTCATGTCTAAAACTAACCAGGACGTCTTAACAGCCCCATAGAGGCTGTTTCACCAAAGTAGTAACCACTGTACCATAAGTGGAATTAGAAATTCAATGCGTTAAAAGTGGTCCGCAAGCCATTCACTATTGCGTCGTTTCGCGTAAGTATTTGCGGTACTATATACTTTCTACTAGCGAATATTTGTGAAAATCGATTCGCGGTGAATATAAATTTATTTCGTTCAGAGATTTACCGATGGTTCACTAGTAGAGTCTACTTGTGTTCAATATATTCACTCATTTGGATCAGGAGTGAACCACAATTGATAGTGTTAGTTTGCTAGGCGACTATATCCGGCAAACAATTTGGTGAATTTTAGCAAAAAATGAATCTAACATTAAAAGAAAAAAAAGCATCAAGTGCCATTTTTCTTATTATATTTTGCAATCTAAATGGTTGAAATCGGGATAGTACGAAAAAAATACTATCAGTGCCATTTTACATGGTATTAAAAGTATGGCAGCAGTTTCCATGGAACATTCAGTGAATAGCAAGGTAAAATTGCAATTTATCATACTTTACATATACAAAAAATTGCAAAATTTAATTTTTTCTGATAATAATAAAAGCCGCAAAGATTATTGCTTAATAGCAAATTTTGCATTCTCCACTTGGATTTAATATTATATCGACTTGTAAAATAAATGGTTTAAAATAGGATATTTTGCCATGTACATTGTACATGGTGCAAGCTACCATAGTAAAGAATTGAAAGTGAAAACAGCAAAATCAGCAATTTGCAATGCTATAATATCGATGAGTAATAGGCAATGTAACTAACAGAAAACCATTTTTGAAATGGGAAAATATGCTATGATGATGACGTCGTCTTCTACTTAAAACTTTAATTAGACGCATACAACATACAAAATGAAAAAGAAATATTGAAAATTAGGCAATAAACAGCCTATTTTTTACAATATTTACATTTAATTTTGGACAAAAATAACGATTTGGAATTTAGGTATTATTGGAATTATAGCAGATAATGTGTACTAATTAAATTTGTACACTTACTTTTAAAGAAACAAAAATATACTTCATTTATGTTATAAACAAAACAATTAATACATAGGTATTATTTAGAGTAATGAAAATTGAAAAAGAATAAAAGGTACTTCTTAAACTTTGATAATTTTTTAAATTTAATTTGAAATAACATATTTTATTAACTGAAAAGCTAATAAAAAATAAGTATTTAAAATTTCTTCCGAATAACACTACTTGACATTCTTCCGCAATTTACTGATGCCAGTAATAATTGTGTTGATGTTGTATACTGGTATGTTCCTTCCACTTGCAACAAGTTATTGTATTTAATGTGTCTAAAAGGGCGAAGTTAGATGCTTCTTGACTCGTGATGATTTTATCTAATTCGGTATATGTTACATCTTCTAATGTTGATGGCGTAGAATATGAAATTAAAGATCTATAATCTAAAATCTAAATTATAAAATGTATAAAAATATCAAGAATAAAAATAAAAAATCTGTCAACAGTCTGGGCGCAACTTTATTATTTTTTGGGTAGAAGTTCGGAACGAGTTTAATTCTGAGATGCGGTTTAGGTTTCTATGTGACTGAAAACCCAAAAACAAGTTCGGGAAGCGGTTAAAATGGAGTCGCGCTAGAATACTTACGCCGCTGCCTCATATAACATATGAATTACATAATTGGGTCATACACCGGGATGAGGTCTAAGTCGTAGTATAATTTCAGTTGTTACCGCATTAGAAGGTTTTTCGTGATTTGGTTTCGCGCCATTACATGAAATCGGAAATGCGTTTGAAGACGATTATATAAAAAGTCTGTGGAAGTGCAAACCAATCTAATATCTCATCAATCCTGAAATATATGTCGAAACCCATACGTCCTATTGGAGTTGTATAACAAACATCCTGAAATCAACTTTTTGACGATTATGTAGGAAGCCTTAGGAAGTAAAAATGAATTTTATCTCTCATAAGAACTAAGAAATATGTAAGAATTTATGAAAACATATGCAAACTCCTTGCACTCCTTTGGGGTTGAATATCCAAAAATCCTGAAACAGATTTTAGATATATATAAAGAAAGCCAGAGGAAGTAAAAACCAATCCGATGTCTTATCACTCCTAAGAGATATGACGGAATTCGTGAAAACGTGTTCAACCCGTTTTTACACTCTTAGGGGTTGAAAAAGGAAATAACTTGAAAACGAGTTTTAGGTGTTTATTAAATAAGCCCGTGGAAGTGAAAAGTTATTCGATATCTAATCAGACCTGAAGGATACGGCTGAATTAGTGAAAATGTATACATCCCCTTTACATCACCTTGGGGGTCCAATTTTAAAAAATCCTGAAAATACTTTCTTGGTATTTATATGAAGAACCCGTAGAAAAAAATGAATTCAATATTTGGAAAGACCTAATAGATAGGACGAAAATCGTGAAAATATATGCATTCCATTTTCACTGATCATTTTTTTTGCCCCACTTCCGAACGCCAATGGATATTTAAATTTTTTTTAATCAAAATTTCTTTTCTAGTTGATTTACATATACGTACCGAAATTCAACTTTCTAGCATAAGCCGTTCTATAGTTAGGAAAAACACTCCCCACCCTCGTACCATACTGCCCCTATAAAAAATTATATTTTTCCAACATGCTACTACTACAGCTCTATCTAAATACCAAGTTTCAGCTTTTCATTGTTATAGGTTCTCGAGATATAAAAATCGGAACTTTTTACTTTTCACCCTCCCCCACCCTTACTCTCTGCACCCTCATCCATTACATTTTTTTCTCTGCTGGGGGTCTATTAGACCTACTTCTGGTAAAAATTTAAGCATCTATCTTACACCGTTCTTGATTTTTCGTGATTTTTTAAAAAAATTCATACCCCCTCCACTTCCATACTCCACCGCCCCCTTAAAAAATTTTACTTTCAGCAAACCTTATTTGTCAACATTTATACAGAAACCAAATTTTATTTCCCTAGTACAATGCGTTCGTGAGATATCGTAATCTAAAGTTTTTCAAACCCCCACCCCCGTACGTCACTGCCACCTCTCAAAAATTTGTTTCCGATCTATTCTCCTAGTATACCCACAGATGTTCATTAAGTTCTAATTTCGTGACTTTAACCGATTAGGAGATATGGATTTTAGAATGTCTCTATCTCGGCTTTCGAGCATTTCGGACGCATTATTATTCCCCCCACTCCCACACCCCTTTACCCATATTATAATTTTTTTTTGCAAATGGGTCCACTATCGATGCTCTATATAAATTCCGAGTTTCAGCCTGCTAGCCTATACGGTTACTGAGATCTAGAAACCAAAATTTTTCGTCTAAAACGCTTCCCCCACCTCCCTCCTCACACCCCCACCACTCAAAAGGTGGCCACTTGAAGGGGTTTGCTCAGTCTACCAACAAAAAAAAATTCAACTTATTAGCTCAAAGAGTTTGAGAGCTATAAGCTTTCAAACGGTTTGCGTACGGCGGACGGCAGACGGCGGACGGCGTACGGCGTACGGCGCACAGACGGACTGAAAATTTTTATTGCTTTTTTGGTGTCTATTAGTCATGAAACGTGGAAAAAAAATGTTCAGGGTAGCAAATTTTTTTTTTAAAAAATCGATAACAATACTTTATTATTAAAATAATAAAGTAAAAAGCATGCTAAAAAACCGATATAAAATGAATTGAAGCCTATTAACTTCAGAAACTTTATTACATTAAAAAAAATGAAATTTGGCCGCTACAAACGCTCTAGTGTGCCAAGTTATCTGCGCCTGCCGCTCAAGTGTGCAGTTATCTCACATTTAATATATTACTTTATTATTTTTTAACAATAAAGTATTGTGATCGACCTGAAATTTCAAAAAAGTTTGCTACCCTGAAATTTTGTATTTACACGTTTTAGGACTAGTAAACACCAAAAAAGCAAAAAAAAAAAAATGTCCGTCTGTCCGCCGTAGACGCCGTACGCCGTCCGCCGTACGCTGTACGCTGTACGCCGTCCGCCGTCCGCCGTACGCCGTACGCAAAATCGTTTGAAGGCGCGTAGCTCCCAAACCCGTTGAGATATTAAATTAAATTTTTTATGGTGGGTAGATTGGGTGAACCCCTACGACTGGTATATTTTCGAGGGGTGGGGTACAAGGGGAGAGGAGAGGGGAGCGTTTTAGACGAAACATTTTGGTTTCTAGATCTCAGGAACCACTTATGCTAGGAGGCTGCAACTTGGAACTTATATAGTACTATGATAATGAACTCAATTGCAAAAAAATAGTCGATCTTGGTTAAGGGGTGTGGAAGTGGGGGGGAAAACAATGAGTCTTTAACGCATGAAAGACGGGATTGAAACATTCTAAAATCGATATCTCCTGAACAATTGATGTCAGAAAATTGAAACTTTGTTGTTGTCCTTAGGGATACTTCAAGATTAGACAAAGGCTAACATTTTTAAGAGGGGTGGTGGGGTGTGGGGGTGGGGGGTGAAAAACTTTGGATAACAATATCTTCCGAACCAATTACACCAGGAAAATAAAATTTTCTTTCTGTATATAAGATCACAAGAGGAGTCTACCGAAACTAAATTTTTTCAGAGGGGAGGTGGATCACGAAAGTGGGGGGACAGCAATTTTTCCAAAAATTTAATTTTTATATCTCAGAAACCGTTTCAGATATGATCTTGAAAATTTTACAGGAGTTGGGGTCGGTAAACTTCTAATAGGGGAAAAAATGTTGGGGGTGTGGGTGTAGGGGATGATGGTGAAAGGGGGTAGAAAGGAAAACATTCTGATTTTTATTTCTCAAAAACCGTAATGAATAGAAAGCTAACAATTTAGGATTATATAGAACCACTATGGAGACATCCTAGAAAAATAAAATTTTTGATAGGGGTGTCAAGGTACGAGGGAGAGGGGTGGTTTTTTATATCTCAGAAACGGCTTACGCTAGAAAGTTGAAACTTAGTACGTATATGTAGATGTACTTGTTGAGCAGATTAAACTTAATTGTCGAAACAGATTACTTTTATTATTATATGAATTACATGTGATGCGTGCGACGGTCAACGATAGAAGAACGAGACCGTGCAGATGATTGCGCCACTAGGGATACGATTCGGAACTAGGCATGTTAATGAGGCGCGAAATTCAAATCCTCAACAGTACTACTAGAGTAATTAAAGCAAAAAAAAAGTTCAGATTTTTATTGGCGTTCAGAGGTTGAGTAAAAAAAATGTCCGTGAATCCACATTTTCACAAACTTCGTTAAAACTTTTAGACATGTCGAGCTATCAAAGCAATTTTACTTCTGCGCGCTATTTATATAAGCGCCTAGTAACGATCTTCAAAATTTTTCGATATCCAACCCCTAACGGGGTGTAAAGTGGTTGTGTACATATTTACGAATTCTGATATATTTCTAAGGTATATTGAGATTTGGAATTCACTTTTACTTCTATAAGCTTTAAACGTAATCGGGGAAAAACCGATTTAAGTATTTTTCACAATTAAACCCCCTGGGGGTATTGTTCAAGTTTTCACTGATTCCGAAAATCTCTTAGGTTTAATGTGATCGAATTCGCTTTTACTACTATGAATTATTCTATTGATAAAAAAAATAAGTAAATAAATAAAAAAAATCTGCCAACAGTCTGGGCGCAACTTTATTATTTTATGGGTAGAAGTCCGAAACGTGTTTAATGATGAGATACGGTGTTGGGTACTATGCGACTGACAACCTAAAAAATAACCAGGAGGCTATTTGGAACGTTAGCAAAAATTTTGTAAAAGTTGTCATTTGAACATAGCTATGTGTAATTTTAATTAATTACCATTCTCATTCGCTCCTCTTGCATTTCACGATAGTAATAATTTATATTGAAAGAAGCCTTTTATGATATGTAACTATTCCTTTTGTACATGGCTAATAAAGCTATTTATATTAGGTTATTATAATAAAAAAAATACTTTTAATGCCATAATTCATCACTAATTATGCCAAAATTTGTTTGCTATTTTATTTAGCGAAGGTAGTAGCTGCCAGTTTTTTCAGTGAACATAATCTTGTCAGACTCGCATCTCAACAAAAAGTTGATATATAAAAAAATATTCATAAAGTAGGTGAAGAGAAATTGAATATTACCTAAAGAATATACGAGTACAATGCGTCTGCAAAACTTCGATTTTGCGTTGGACATAGTGAACATGTGGTGATAAGCTTACCATATGAGCTACCTAAATAATTCAGTTACGGTTCTTCCACGAGATTGATTTACGAGTAATAAAACAGAACACCAACTATTATAAGTGAACTTATCTGCGAACATCTAGGTGTTTCACCTTTGTGAATCGTTGGTGAAATACTTGCGATGTTTTTGTTTTGTAGAGAACCGAAAAAAATTTGGCAATTTATATGTAATTTGACTATATTTCTAGGACAAATTCTGGTCGTTCAGTACGTAGAATATGACATTGCTGTGCGAAATAGGTCAGTTTGATGAAGTTAATTCAGTACTTTCAAATGAAATGAACTCAAATTTTTCATGTCATTTACTCAACATTAGCATTTTATAATGGTTACTTTTGCTGGAATATAAGTATATATGAAATAAGAAACTAACACCCTACGTTCGAAATTAGAAAGTCTTCCTTTCTATTTGAAATTGGAATTAATTTGAAAGCGAATTTGAGGCAAATGCGTGAATCTAAAACTAGAATATGCCAACCCATCAGTGTAAGATATCAATGCGAGAAATAAGAGACTCTAACAGATAAATGCTTACATGTTTCTTAAAAATTACTCTTTAGATCACAAATCGCAATAAGTGTAAGACTGTGAGTAATTGTAGAAAGTGAAGACAATATCTGCTTCAAGTGCAAATTAATATTAAATTTTAATATCATTCAGCTCAGACTTCAAAGAAACATGCTTTCAAATATTGCATTTAAAGCAAGGCACTCTGAATTTGTTTATTCATATATCGAAATTTCTTGCTAAAAACGCTGAAAGTTCTTTTTATAATCTAGATAAAAAATATCGAGTTTAACATGTTTAATCTAAGCCCAACAAAGAGTAATGTATAGAACGATATATTGCTATATGCCACGCAAGCATAATAGAAAGTGCAATAATGCTATAGGCGAAGACAAAAGGATAATATTTTTTTAAATACTTGGTTTTATAACTTTTACATTATGACTTAAGAAATCTGATATACTAACATATAGCCGAAGTGAGCGAAATTTCAGGCACCCTTCAATTTATTTTATCTCGTAAACTCTAAAAGCTAAAAAGAATTTTAGGCGTTGTATACTATAACTCTAGCGGAGTATAAAATATTTATTTTAGTGTAACACGTGATAAAAATAAAAGTTAACTTTATTATTTTTTAATAATAAAGTATTTAATATGGTGTGCATATGTAGTTGTATTAGTTAAGTAAATTATATAGAAAAAAATGTCATATATCCATTGGCGTATAGAGGTGGAGCAAATGTTCAGTGAAAATACGGTTGCATATATTTTCACAAATTTCGTCATATCTCTTACGTCTTCTGAAATATTGAATTAATTTTTCTTCTACAGATTTTTCAGATAAATGACCAGAAAGTGTTTTCAGGTTTCTTTGAAATTTTATTTCGAGGGAGTGTGAAAGGATTGTGTAAGTTTTCACGAATTTAGCCATATCCCTAAGGTCTGATTAGATATCGAATAACTTTCTATTTCCACGAGCATTTTATATAATCGCCTTTCAGGATTTTCTTTTCTTTTCAACATCTAAGAGGGCATAAAAGAGTTGAACACGTTTTTACGAATTCCGTCATATCTCTTAGGAGTAATAAGACACCGAATTAGTTTTTACTTCCTCAGACTTTCTTTATATTTATCTAAAAATGTTTTTCAGGACTTATGGATATTTAACCCCTCAAGTGGGTGTAAGGGGTTGCATACTTTTTCACAACTTTCACGATATCTCTCAGGTTTGATAAGATATCAAATTGGCTCTCACTTCTACAGAGTTCTTCGCCTATAACCAATTTTAGGAGTTCTTGATATTCAACCACCAAAGGGCTTGGAAGGAGTTGCATATGATTTTTTTTACAAATTTCATAAATTCAAGATCTGATGAGATATCGAATTGTTTTACTTCCTTGGGCTTTCTACATAATCGCCAACAATTCAATTTCAGGATTTATGCATATTCAAACAAGGAGGTGTATGAGGGTTGCTTACGTTTCCACAACTTTCAGAATTTTCAATATTTAAACATATTCAACTCCGAAGAAACTGGAAGGGGCTATATAGCTTTTTACAAAGTTTAATGGAATTCGAAACGTCTACACGGGCTTCAATATATGCAATATAATTAGCGAAAAATCTATATTTTCGATATTGTTGCGAGCTAGGGGTTCGCCGGGATTTCAAGTAAAAGACAATTCGTTTAAAATCAAAATAAGTAATAATTTATTAATTCGCACTTTATTCGGTTTGCACAATTATTCGCACTATATGGCAATACCGCCCGCTTATCTATATCGCTTGATTCGATCACACGCAATCGATCGCTTTCCACCAATACGGTCGCGTATACACGTTGGCTGTCACAGTCGACGTAATAAAAATTACTATGTCCCTCGCTGAAAGCTTCATCTGCTTTTATACTAGTCGGCGGTAGTCTAGACTGTTCTTGAATCTTCGCTCGGTGGTGTGTGTGGACGGTACTCGAAAGCTTGAGAGCATTCGATTTGACCTACATTGGATTCTAGTACATTGGAGAACATTCGATTAGAAAGGAGATACAATCATGTTGCTCCGCCTTATATACTTCAACTAGGTTTCTGATTGGGTTACTTTGTAGCTAGGTATTCGGTTGTTGCTGTTCCCTTATTCGTAATCGATCGAGTTGCGCGGTTGCCAGGCTTGCACGTAACAATATTTTTACTAGACAAAACCAACTTTCCAAAATCTTCCTTGTCTCGAAACACAGTGGCGTAAGAATTCTATCGCACCCCATACTTTAACCCGAAAAATAATAAAGTTTCGCCCGGGACGAGAATTGGTTCTTTTCTGCTTCCATATTTAATAAATCCACAGTATTTTTTTAGATGTGATCTTAATCTTCATACTTTTGATAGATTCAGTCGACTCTTATCTGTGGTGCGTGCTTATGGTCGATTGAAGTGCAAAAGGTGAAAAAGGAAAACATTTTTATATATCCAGAACCACTAAATGTGTAAAGTTAAAATTTGGTAATTATATTGAGTGAATATGTCACTCATAATTGTATGTTGCGAGAAGATTTCTATTTGTATGTTACTGCCCAAGAAAAGCATTTTTGGTAAACAAAATTTTTAGAGGCTAAAAAATCACGTCTCGTCTGGAATAAATCAAGACATAACATCAAAATTTTGGCAGTAAGTACACTGGCTAAAAATTTGATGAGAGAAAAGTCATAACTTATTGTAGACGTAGCAGGAAACTTCTGTTCCAATTGAAATACTTTATTACTAAAAAATAAAGTAAAATATGTAGTAAAATATTTTCACAAACTATTTCAAAATATTTGATTGGTGGCCCCATAACAATCTGTGCGGCATATCGAGTTTAACCATAACCGTCACCAGGAGACATCACAGGCCAATTGAGGCTTCAGTGATAGTTCCTCTGAACCAACCCAAAACCTCAATCCATCTAAATGTAACATCCCATCCAAGGACACTGTTTGATTTGTTGAATTCCGTATCCAGTTCCGAGATATTCGTTGGGACTTACTGCTGTTCCGGCGATGAGGGTCGGTTGGTACTACAAAAGCCTCGCATGGTTTTCTGTAAGCATAGGACAAATACCGACGTATGCAATTCTAAAAGCCCGCAATGGTTGCAGTCCGATTTGCGTTAATGTCCTGACTTCATGGAATGATTATTGGCCATTTTAGTATAGCAGTGAAGTACGAACTCAACCATCCACCATAATCCTGTCCAGGATATTCGAGTTGATGGTGTCAGTATCAAGGAGAATGCATCAAAATCCTGCCTGAATCCTATTTAATCCTGAAGTATAGACGATAGTATCTGGAGTAAGATTTTATGAAAACGAAATCGATATTCTTTGTAACATCATTCTTCCATCTTATCAATTTCGAGTTGAAAAGAAAAGACTTGAGGAGACGTAAGATTCTTTTTACCTAGATAAATCTTTTGCATTTCAGAAATTCTGAGATACTTCACAACGGAAATAATTTGCAACTTTTCATACTGTTATGATGCACCGTAAAAACGTAAGCCGGGCACAGATTTCCTCTTTCCGGACGTTAATAAACGAGATCAGTGAAAAATATAAAATGATGAATATCCTTCCTTATCCGCTTTACAAGGCTTTTGCGAAAAATCCGAAAATCTTCCATAATTAGATGGAACTTCAGAAGATAACATTCAGAAGCACTTGAGGGTGCTACTCGTTTCATTAGCAACGTTTACGAACATAAGAGAACATTTTCGGTTTTATGCCTGATGCCACAACTTAAGAACATTTTGGTGATCTTTTGTTATGGTGGGATTTTTTTTCTTTACATATTAACGGCTGAAAGTATAAACATTGTTTTTGAGTCCAGGAAAGAAGGTAGCTTTTTAAAGAAAACAAGACTTTTGGAGGAAAGTATACTTTGATACGATTAATTTTCAGTGATTAGCGTTGATGGAATGTTCGAATAAGTAGGTTAAGTAGGCAATTGCTTGTATTTTAGTCGGAAAAATCAAAATTGCGATATTCCACGAGCAATTCCAACCCGACTTATGAACGATGAAGCAGTGGGAGTTAAGTTTAAGGTCTTCAGAACACATTGCAACTCGTGAAGGCAAAATGAGTAAGTATGTACGAGTATTGCGTAAAAATTGTAATCGATGGAGAAACTAAATGTTACCTCTGGGAACTTACTACCCCACTTTTACTAAATTAAGATGGTTTTCGGTTTAACCAACAAAGACATACCGCAGTCACGATCGGCTGTTAGCCAATCGTATAATACTCTAGATGAAATTCTGATCTTTCATTTATATTGTAGTTGGGGATAAAGCAGAATAATGAGTGCAAATGCTCCTTTTTAAGGACTCTCGTTTGGTTGCTTCTCGAAAGTGAAACACAACATTTCCCGTTTTCAATTTCATATCTGGAACTTTAGGTAAATCACTTTTTTATCCCTTTTTCAAGGACTTTCACATGGGGGCTGCAAGAAGGACTCACTCGTGCTCCGGCACATTTATCACTTTAACTGGAACCATTGAAAAATTAGTGTGAATAAAATTTCAAAAGTTGGCAGCCAACCCTTGTGGAAACTTGTCTTGAGCTACTCGAAGAGATTTCGGAGATTTCGCTGAATAGCAAATCCGATTCTACTATTAGCTCAAAACTAATTCCTATAAAATTTAGACTTTCTAACTGGAGTAGTTATATTGGGTTTCGAAATAGAACTGTATATATTTTTCAAGAATCATTGTATGGCAGCTACACGAAGGACTCTCATTGTTTTCCTCACTAATTCCTCCATATGCCACAATTGAAATATGAACTTGGGAAAAATTTAAAATTTCTAGCTTGAAGCGTTCTGACGCTATCGGCCAATATTTTTGAACACATGTTTTATGGACTTTTTATATGGGAGGTACTCGAAGGTGTAAGGGAATTTTACTAACTAATGAACTCGAACTTAATTTTCAATTTATATTGAAATAATTTTCTCAAAAATAATCTGTACAAAATTTTGTCTTCCTGCCTAAATGATTTCTTGAGTTATAATGAGTTTTGTCAATTAAGTTAGGACATTTTTAAAGAATTTTTGTATGGCAGCTACACGAAGGACTAATCTGATTTCTTCTCCATGTTCGTACCTTTAGCTGTAACTAACGTATACAAAATTTCAAAGTCGTAGCTTAAGGGGGGACACTACTTTATCCGGTAAAAAAAATCGATTTTTTGGAAATAGTCTTAATCGATTGCTAAACTATTTAAGAATATTCTCTGAAAAAACTTCAAGTCGATATCTGCAGTGTTTACGAGTTACAGCTCATAAAGCGGAGAGCTCGGGTGACGAGTACATAGAATTTTTTATGTTTCCAAAACTTTAAACGCGTTTTTCTCGAAACATCATTTTTCGATTTTGCGTACACGATGGAGAAAATTCTACTGAACCGATTTGGCTTTATGACGGCTCATTTTATAGAAAATTAAATTCTCTTCTAGATGACGATAAGTGTTTTGTGAAAAACAATTTCTTACATATTTTTTTCGTATTTTAAAGTCGATTTTTTTAGCGAAAAATGCACTTTAAATTTAAAACTGTGTAAAAACATGCAATTTCAACGTTTTCTTTAAATTACTCGACGTCACCTAGAAGCTAGTATCATAAACTTTACAAAAACTTTTTCTTTTTTTGGTTCAGATCAAAATTAAGGACGCTAGAGTGTACGCAGCTAGAAACGAGGCGATATTAACATCCATCCATTTAACTTTATTATTTTTTAATAATAATGTATTGTGATCGACCTGAAATTTCAAAAAAATTTGCTACCCTGAAATTTTGTATTTTCACGTTTTAGGAGTAGTAGACCCCAAAACAGCAAAAAAAAAATGTCCGTCTGTCCGCCGTAGACGCCGTCCACCGTACATCGTACGCAAAACCGTTTGAAGGGACATAGCTCACAAACCCGTTGAGATATTAAATTGAAATTTTTATGGTGGGTAGATTGGGTGAACCCCTACGATTGGTATCTATTTGGTGGGTGGGGGTGTAAGGGGGGAGGAGGGGGGCGTGTTTTAGACGAAAAATTTTGGTTTCTAGATCTCAGGAACCGCTTATGGTAGGAGGCTGAAATTTGGAACTTATATAGTACTATGATAGTGGACCTATTTGCAAAAAAAATTGTGATAAGGGTGTAGGGGTGTGGAATGGGGGGAAAAACAATGATTCCGAAACGTTCGAAAGCGGAAATTGAAGCATTCTAAAATCCATATCTCCTGAACCGTTGATCTCAGAAGTGTGAAACTTTGTAGCTATCTTAAGGGATACTAGGAGAGTAGACAAGGGCAAAAATTTTTAAGAGGAGAAGTGGAGTGTAGGGGTGGGGGTAAAAACCTTTAGATTACAATATCTTCCGAACCAATTATACCAGGAAGATGAAATTTGGTTTCTATATATAAGATCACAAGTGGAGTCTACTGAATGAAAAAATTTTGAGAGGGAAGGTGGAGCACAAAAGTGGTGGGATAACCCTTCTTCCAAAAATTAATTTTTATATCTCAAGAACCGTACCAGATACGATCTTAGAAGTTTTACAGGAGTTAGGCCCAGTAGACATCTAGCAACAAAAAAAATTTTGGTGGTGCTGGCGAAGGGGGTGACGGTTGGAAGGGGTGGAACGAAAAGAATTCTGATTTTTATTTCTCGAAAACCGCAAAGCATAGACAGCTAAAAATTGACGAGTATATAGAGTCACTGAAGAGGTATCCTAGAAAAATAAAATTGTTGATAGGGGTAGCAAGGTACGAGGGTGGGGGGTGGATTTTGATATCTCAGAAACAGCGTATGCTAGAAAGTTGAAACTTAGTATGTATATGTAGAAGTACTACAGGAGTAATTAAAGCAAAAAAAAAGTTCAAAATTGTATTGATGTACAGAGTTGGAGCTATGCGGTGTAGGTCACTATGCGACTGATAACCTAAAGAATAAACAGGAGGCCATTTGGAACGGTTTTTTTTAGGTTATCAGTCGCATAGTGACCTACACCGCATCTCAGCACTAAATACGTTCCGGACTTCTACCCAAAAAATAATAAAGTTGCGCCCAGACGGTTGGCAGATTTTTTAAATTAAACATAAATTTTTTAATGTGAAAAAATTACACTGCGCTCTTGAATTATGCATTAAATTGTCATAAAAATTTCAAAACGTTTCGAGTTATTATACCTGAGAAAATATTATAATTCTTGAAAATCATGTATTTTTCGACCATGTAAAGGATTGTCCCCCCTGAAGGAGTTCTGAAGTTATCGTTCAATATGGGTTAACACGTGTTTTAAGGACTTTCGTAAGACATCTATCTAAAGGAAATGACGGATGTTACAAATTAATGAACACTTTTGACTTAAAACTAATTCCTGTAGATTGTTTACTCCCTACTTTTACACGTTCTTGACTTGTAGTGGATCTTGTAACTCGCATACATTTTCGAAGGACTTTTGTAGGCAAGTAAACGAAGGACTCAATCGATTTGCATTGTATCCGAGATTTTAAGTTCAAAAATTGGAAAATTTTTTTGTGCAAAATTTCAAGTTCTAATTTTTAAAAGATCGACCAATAATCGGGAATACGTACACGAAGGAGTGGAATGATATCGCCAATTAGCCATACTTCTTCCATTTTACGGCTGGTGACAAAATATCAACTTTCGATGGCAACGCGTTTTTAGTTATCCTGCAAACGAACGGACGGAAGGACGAATAGACGAACGAACGGACGGTCTCCAAACGGATTTAGGGTTTTTGTCCAGAACTGATCATAAATTCCTGGCTGGATTGAACTTATAATACTCTATGATTTCATCAAGAGTATAAAAGACCAAACTATTGCAAATTAACTTTACTTTATTGTACCTTTAAGCTTATTTAATTGGCTTTAAAATTTTCGTCGAATATTGCAATTCTTAAGCAACAATTCTCGTACACTTAGAACAGATAAGAATTTGATTGAATATAAGGACATTTTCGCAAAAAAGCATTTTCAAAACAAATTACACCAAAATATCTCTATATATAAAAATGAATGTTTGTTTTTTAGTTTGTTAGTTTGTTTGTTTATTTGTTTGTTTGTCCCGTATATGCTCCTAAGCCTTTCTTCCGATTGTGTTGAAACTTTGATTTGTGACTTGTTAATTTGCCCGCGAAGGTTTCTGCATTAGTAAAATCATTTTACAATTGGTGGTATGTGAGTCGTTTCAACAATTAAGAGTATTTCATATAGTTTAGCGGCAGTTCATATGTTTTTGGTGTATGAACGCGCACTCTTAACAAAATTGAACAGTAGGAGCAACGGGGGTAACGGTGCAACGGGAGCAAAGAAAGAATGGGAGCGACGAAGCAACGGGAGCAATGGGAGGAACAGAATCAACGGACCATCGGGAGCAGCGAGAGAATCGGAGCAACGGGGAAACGAGAGCAATAGCAAACGGGAGCAACGAAGCAACGGAAGCAACAGGAAGTAGACAGAAAACCGCTGGCTTTGCAGTTTCGGTGGTATACTACCATACAAACGTGGGCGTAGCCGCGGGACGCGGCTAGTTCTAAATAAAATTAAATTTAATTAAAACTTTTTAATTTGTTTATGATATATTAACAATTTGAATCGGCCATTCCGACACATTTAAAGTGAAAAAAAAAATCGAACGACAATCCTCAGACAGTACTTTATTCATCATTCAATGAAGTATTGGGAGACTTTCAGAAATCAAAAAACCAAAGACGTCAAAATATTCTTTAGAGATTGTAGACTGTACCTTCAAGAATTTTAAATTTTTTTTTAATTTTTACATCAATATTTAACAGCTTAAATCAACCATTCCTAGTTTTCGACAGTGGTAATAAGCTACGTGAATAGGAGTGCTGTTCCTACTTTAGGAACGGCTTATGATAGAATGTTGAAACTTATTTAGATGTAAAGGAGTACTACAAAGTAATTTGAAATAGAATTCAGTTTTGTCAGTTGTCAGTTTTCAGTGAAGAAGATGATCACCGTCTCGGAAAAACAGTGACGCAATTGCAATTTTGCTAATTTTACAGGAGGGTCAAAGAACAATTTTGCGTTTTTGCTATTCTTGCATAAAATTGTTTCCTGTTGTTTTAAAAGAACGTGCTCTTGATCGAAGATATCTATAGTAACTATTATAATAATAAGCTCGTATGGCTTGTGGGCAATTGTCACAAATGACATTACTCCTCCGAAAAAAATTAGTTTTTTTTGCAGTTGCGTCACTGTTCTTCCGACACAGCGATGTAAACACCTTTTCACGATTCCCATCACATATCTTAGGTCTATCAAGATAACGAATTAATTTCACTTCTGCGTGCTCTTCGTATAAACGTGAAAAAAGTATTTTCAGGATTTTTCGATACTAAACCCCTAAAGGTTTTCTCCGGATTGATGTTGAGACCCCAGAGAAAACCGACCTTATCCTCTTTACGAGGAAAAAAGACCGAGAATTCAGGCTCCCACGTTTGAATGGCGTTACCATCCCGCTCTCCCCTAGTGTGAAGTACTTGGGAATCTATCTCCATCCTAGGTTGAACTGGAAACTCACGATTGACGACAGGATAAAGAAGGCATCGAATGCGTACTACGCTTGTCAGAAAATGGTAGGGAAAACCTGGGGCCTTAATCCGAGAATAGTGCACTGGCTGTAGATCACGGTAGTTAGACCTGTTCTTACTTACGGGTCACTGGTGTGGTGGCATGCGTTGGAGGTCGGGACTAACAGGGCCGCCATGAGCAGAATCCAAAGAATGGCACTCATTGGGATCACTGGGGCTTTCGTACCACGGCCTCCCAGGCTCTGGAAGTAATGCTCCACATAATCCCATTGGAATTAGCGGTAAAATCTATAGCAGCAAAGGGTACTTTGCGTCTGCGTGAGGCAGGCTATTGGATCGGAGGCAGTGTGGGTCACACTAGGATCTTGTCAATTTCCCTGTGTTCCGCCATGCCGGAGCGCACCGACTACAGGACTAAATCTAGGCTTGTGGGAGAATGTGAAAGAATATTGCAGATGATGGGTATGAACAACAACCTTAAGATTAGCTGGATTCCTGGTCACAGTGACTTCCCTGGAAATGAAAAGGCAGACGAGATCGCCAGAAGGGGGTCGGAGATGAGCATAGAGCTGGCCGACGAGTCGGTTCTATGTCCCATTGAATGTGTAAAGGGAATGATTGATATCGAAGCGCTCAGACAGATGGAGGGGGCCTGGGTGAATCTCTCGGGATGCCGGCAAGCAAGAATCTGCTGGCCGAAACTTGATAGGAGGAACTCTAGCTTCATTTTGTCTCTGGGCAGGGACATTTGCAGACAACTTATAGGGGTCCTAACGGGGCACTGTCCCTTTGGGAGGCATGGAGAAAGGCTGGGAATACCCATGGATGACCTGTGTCGCTGTGGTGATGAGAATGTTGAGCCAACACTGGAGCATCTAGTGTGTGAATGTGAAAGTCTGGCACGTACCAGGCATCGGTACTTGGGGAAATTCTCCTTAACCGATCTATCAGAACTTGCGATGATTCCTTTATGGAGAACTACTCTCTTCATAAGGAAGAGCAATATTTGGAATCAGTAGTCTAGAGCCCGGTTTTATACGAGGGGACCACAATGGATCCACAGTGATCTCTCGTGATGGACTGGGGCACATCGCTTTAGTCCACCCTTCCCAACCTAACCTAAGCCCCTAAAGGAGTGGAAAGGGTTTGTACATGTTTTGACCAATTTCACAATATTTCTTGGATGTGAATTGATTGATTAGTCTTGAAACCTATTTCAGGATTGATATTCACCACTGAGGAGATGTTGCTTACGTTTTCACCAATTCCAATATATCTCTTAGGTCTTATTAGACGTCAAATCCGTTTTCACTGTCACGGGCTTTTCGTGCAACTGCCTAAAAATGATTTGAGGATTTGTTGAATTCAAGCCCCAAAAGGTTGTATACCTTTTAACGAATTTAAATGGGTTCTGATCTCGAAACAACCAGTGCTATATTCTGACTTTGACCGCGTCCCGGACTAAAATCCAAAATTATGGAATTCTGTCGCATTTCGGACTTCCTCCCGAATAATAATAAGTTGCTTCCATACTTTCTCGTTATATCACAACCATATGTTTAATCAGTTTATATTATTGGAACAATGCGTTTAAGGTAAACGTGCAACATAATCACAATACGAGAAAACACTCAATTCCTATCTACCTCAAAGAGTCCTTAAAGGATTCGTCGCTATAAATTTTACTTTCAAACAACCTTTCAGCTACAGCCTGTTGCTCTCTGTCAATAAAACGAAAAATCAAGCCCAAGAATAGCAAAACGAAATCACAAGGGATGAATAACGTTGACTATTCCAAAATATCATACAATGACAGCAAGATGAACATTCAGTAGCACATCAGAATCCCTAAGGAAGCAAATAAAACCAAAGACCCTAATAAAAAAAAAATAGTAGGGACACTATGGGCCAAAGGTACCGACTCGTTTTTTTTTTTGGAGCATCCGTATGAATATGTCCCAGACTTTATGATATAGATTGAACCCAAATCAAACAACAAGGACTGGTAAAAAGCATCCCGAAAAGTTTTACACCGTGATTTTGAGCCAGGATATCTGACATATGATCCCAGAAGCTCACCACGCTGTCCTCCCTAACTCGCTCGGTTCTCACAATTCTTCGATAGAAAAGGGTAAGCTTGGAATACATCAAATGATAAAAAGGATAAAATACCTCCAACCTCAACCTGTTCACTTCGGTAGTGGCAGAATAAAATAAAGAATGTTCCCGATATATGTACATATACGTATAAACAAAAATTTTGTTGTGTGGAATCTAAGTACCGGGATATTTAGGAGCAGTAGGGTGACTTGTGTTTATTTTGTTTTGCATCTATTTATGATGATAAATAAAATTCAAATTTCGGTGGAGATTTATTTGCGTTGATGTTGCTACAAATTCGCCTGTTTGTTGATGTAATTGAGCCATAAAAAGATGTAAATGATACGGGGGTATACGTAATATCCTTACGTAGTAGTAGGTATACCGATAGGATTTTCTAACCGCTTTCATCGTACAAATTTCTTATGCGATACTTGAGCATAAGCTCATATATTCAGAGGATATATGCGACTTGTGGACCCAGCTTTCAGTTATTTATCCTTTAAACACCAAAAATATGTTTTGCTATTTTCTCCTTCCGGTTTGCTTTGGCACTGCCAAATATTTCGGCATAGTCTCTGTATGCTTTTCCTTCAAAATTGAATTTTATTGTTGGATAGCTGACAAAGTGTTTCATTCTTATGGTTTCTTTGCAAAAGATGTATACAAATTGTGGAGAGAAGAACGAAAAGGATTCTCACAGTATTCTGCACATTTTATTCCTTTGGCGTTTGTGGTTGCTCGTTTTTATAAGATTTAAGGCCTTGTTTTTTTTAGTAATTTTTGCTTATATTTAAAGCCATTAAAATATCCAGAGATCTTTATTGAAATGCGAACTTAATAAGAAATCTTTCGAAATGGGTGTTAAATACTGAGGAATATTACGCATACAAACGTGGGTTTAACGTTGCGGGGATAAACCATGTAGTTAACTCTGATTTTTTAAACGATTTGGATCAAAACACAAACAATTAAATCCAAATTCAAATTCAAATTTAAGTTTATTGTATGGTCTTTTTGTATAGACACAGAACTACTTATTTTGGAGAACAGATAATCAAATTTTAACAGCTATATTCCTTAGTTGTAAGCATCATATCATCATCAATGGCGCGACAGCCCAAATCGGGCCAGGGCCTGCAGGATACATTGTCTGAAGTCATTTCGGTTTAGCGTCTGCGTCCTCCAATTTGTGCATCTAAAAAGCGATCTGCAATCTGCGTCAACTTAGTCCTCGTATCTTTTCCGCGGTTTTCCCACCGGTCGTTTGCTATGAGCTCGACCTTTCAGTGTGCGTTTGGGAATTCTACCGTCGTCCATTAGCTCCACATGGCCTGCCCATTGTAGCTTACGAAATTTTATAAGAGTCGATGCGGCTGGGGCGTCATAGATGTTATACAACTCATTGCTGTACCGAATACGCCATTCAGTGCCTTCTCTTACTGGTCCCAAAATTCTTCGAAGAATTCGTCGTTCAAAAGCGTCTATTGATTTTTCAGACGCTTGGGTGAGAGTCCACGTTTCGCTTGCATATAATACTCGTAGCACAGGTCTTATTATGGTCTTATATGTATTTGTATATGCGAAGTTTGCTCAGCCTGTGCACTTTTTTCGATTTTAAGATCGGGAGAACCGTGAAATACGTTTCTTTCGTCTGCAGGTTTTGTTTGATAATCGCCTAAGCTCGTCGTATCTTTCCTTTTTGGCTCTCGTCGGTCTTTCAATGTATTCCTTGTATTTTTCGTTATTGCGTCACTACAATCATTATCGAACCAGTCATTACGTTTCTGTTGTGATTTTTGTCCTATGATCTCTTCTGCTGTCGTTCTGATACCATCTCTCAACTGTGTCCACTCTTGATCGATGGTTGTCACTTCGTCAGTTAGTAACGCTTCAAAGCGTGCTTGTAGCGCTGACTTATAAGCTAACGCGACAGCCTCGTCCTTTAGTTTATCGATATCAAATTTGGGTGTCCTGCCCTTTTTCGAATACCCACATAATGCCACTCGACATCGATATTTCACTTTGACGAGGTAGTGGTCGGAGTCGCAGTTTGCTCCGCGAAAAGATCGTACGTCTAGAATGCTGGTCGCAGCCCTTCTCTCGATCAGAACGTGGTCAATTTGGTTGAAAGTGCGGCCATCCGGAGATGACCACGTTCTTTTATGAATGTTGGGGGAAGCATGTTGAGCTTACAACTAAGTTTTTGCTGTTTGCGAAGTCGATTAGAAGTTGTCCATTGTCATTGGTGGTAATATGGAGACTGTGCCTTCCTGTGGTTCCTCTATGTGCCTCCTCTTGTCCAACTTTTGCATTGAAGTCTCCTAGAAGTATCTTTATGTCGTTGGATGGTAAAGAATCAAATGTTTTTTCTAGGGTGTTGTAGAATATGTCCTTTACTGCATCATCTTTTCCTCTGTTGGAGCGTGACAGTTTACCAGCCATAGGTTAGGTTAGGTATCAGTGGCGGCTTAAAAACCTCGCATAGACCCTCGAGGGTCCATAGCGATACCACATAAAAAGGAGACCCAATGTGCCTAAGGTAGGTGCGCTTGCGTATCGATCTGTGTTGAGAGTTCCTCGTTCAAAACAAAGGTCCCTGTTGCCGTAGCAAAGTTTAGCAGGCTCTGCATGCTGCTACGCGAGACTTGTCCAAGATTTGCGAAAGACGGTGCACCTAGAGCCTTCACCCGTCTCCTAGCCAGAGCCGGGCAGCTGCACAGGAGGTGTTCTAGTGTTTCCCGTTCCGCGGGAAGTTTGCAGTTCCTGCAAATATCGTTAGTGATTAGCCCCAATCTGTACGCGTGCGCCCCAATCAGGCAATGACCGGTAAGAATACCGACTAAAGTTGCGCATTGCGCCCTTGGTAGTGCTAACAAGAGTTTAGTACTTTTCTCGTTGTGAGTGTTCCACATTTGCTTCGTGGTTCTGGAGGTTGGCGTAGCCTGCCACCTGGCCTCGGACCGGCTTACCATCTTCCTCTCTAGGAAGTTGTAAATAACGTTAAGAGGCGGTGGAACCGAGACCGCGGCTTCCTGCCCAAGGTTTGCACCTATTTTAGCAAGACCGTCGGCGAGTTCATTACCTAAGAAACCACTGTGCCCTGGAACCCAGCAGAGCTCCACTTTCCTATTTGAGCACAGTTTCTGTAAAGCGCGTCGACAGTTGAGTACCGCCTTAGATTTGATAGTACAGGATTTCAGAGCCATTAAGGCTGCTTGGCTATCCGTATAGATAAAAACTGCCTTATCCCTTATTCGCGATTTGTGAGCTATCTCCGCCGCCTTCTGAATCGCCAGTACCTCCGCTTGGAAAATACTGCAATTATTCGGCAGTCTGTAGCTAGAGTTTGTTGGAAGATCAAAAGAGTGCACGGCTACGCCCACTCCGTCTTCCATCTTTGAACCGTCCGTATAGATGTTAATCGACCCCGCAGAGTCACCGGTTCTTGCCTCCCAGTATTCCCTGCTTGGTATGTTTATGGCGTACTTCCTGTCGAACCAGAGCTTAGGATCTGCGTAGTCCGTAGCCTCTGCTGGAGGTAGGCTGAAGTTACTGTGTCCGTATGGACATGTTTTGAGCTGGTTTGACTCTCTGAGTCTTAGGGCGCATTTGCCTACCACATATTTAGCGAACAGGTCAATTGGTGGCAGAGAAAGGAGTACGTTGAGAGAGTCTGAAGAAGTGGTGCGAAGGGCGCCTGTTATCCCCAGACAAGCCTGTCTCTGTACCTTTTCCAACTTTTTCCTGTAAGTTACTTTATCGAGTATTGGCCACCATACTAGCAGACCGTATAATAGGATTGGCCTTACAACAGCCGTGTAGATCCAGTAAGTGATTTTTGGCTCTAGACCCCACCTCCTACCGAACATTCTTTTGCACGCGTAGAAAGCGATGGTTGCTTTAGCCACCCGCTCTTCCGTATTGAGTTTCCATGTCAGCTTGCTGTCCAGGGTTACTCCTAGATATCTGGCATGGCCTTTTAGGGTTAGCTCAGTGTTACCGATCTTAGGCAGCTTAAACTGTTGAGACTTAGTTCTCCTAGTAAAAAGAACCAGTTCTGTTTTTGATGGGTTAACATTGAGTCCTCTGGTTCCCGACCAGTATAGTAGCTTGTTTAGAGCCCGCGTTGTAAGTTCAGACAGCGTGCTTGTGTACCTGCCTGATACCAGTATCACCACGTCATCGGCATAGGCTACACAATCCACCCCCGAGTCGTTAAGTTCCTTCAGTGCCCCATTTAAAGTGAGTATCCACAAAAGTGGTGATAATACCCCTCCTTGTGGAGTACCTTTATTTGTAATTTTGTGGGAACGAGCACTACCCCATTCCGACGATATAGACCTGCTTCTAAGCAGTGTCACGATCCATTTACTTATAGTACTGTGGACGTTTGCAGAGCCCAGAGCCTCAACAATTGCCTCTGTAGTAACATTGTTGAAAGCCCCTTCTATATCCAAAAAAGTTCCCAATGTGAACTCCTTGTACTCTAGCGATCTTTCGATTTTACCTACAACCTTATGCAAAGCCGTGTCCACCGATTTTCCTTTGATGTACGCGTGTTGGGCCTTTGAAAGATGGTTAGGATCTATGGTGTCCCTGATATAACCATCTAGTATCCTTTCCAATGTCTTGAGAGTAAAGGATGTCAGGCTGATAGGTCTGTAATCCTTCGGATTAACGTGACTACTTTTACCCGCTTTCGGTATAAAAACCACTCGAGCGTTCCTCCATGCCTCGGGCACGTAGTTGAGTTTTAGGCAACCCTTAAAAATCGCCTGGAGCCATACATTGAAAAAGTTTGTTTTTATGCGGATCGCACACAACCTTTTGTTTACGGGTTTGAAGTCGGTGATTAAGTTTTTAAATTTGCTATCTACCACGAAAGCTACTCCAAATTCCCTGTTCCCCGAAGGTTTTCCACTGGTTAGTATTGTGTGTATCCGCAAGTCATTAATATCGCTGCCAAACCATCTCGTTTCCTGGACCGCCAGAATGTTGATGTTGTATCCTAGAGATGTGTACTAGTCTGTAGCATTAGAATAGAGAGCGAATTAGCGGATTGTCACTCATTTGCGATCTGCGTGAAAAAGATAAAAATCGATTGTCGGCTATAGTTACTGAACTGTAGGTACGTTGGTAATTTCGTGGAGCCTTTTCGTCTAGAAGTAGAAAGGTTTATTAAGGATCATTTTCAGGCATTCGTTTTGGGAGATCTGTAGTTTCTTTTATTTGAGTTGGAACACTGACTCCAGGCTGGAGAGCCGTATGATAATCTAGGCTGGTGGACTTGTTTGAAAATTAACATTTTATTTTCAGTGGATAGCTGCGATTTTCTGTTTATAAGCGGGTAGAGTGCATAAATGGATTTCGGAATTTTGAAGCAAGTATTTTCAATACGGTTACTGAACGTGAGTTTTTTTGTCCATTATTACCCCGAGGTAGGTGATAGTAGTGGACCAGGGAATATTTTGGCCAATGAAATTAAGATCTCGGTTTGGTAAATTTGAAGACTTTCTTTTCTTTATGAAAAATATGGAATGCGCTTTGGTTCGATTGATTTTTATCCTCCAGCGGTGGTAGTATTGATAAAGTAGTTTCAAGTAGAGATGGACAAAGCAGTTCCTTTCAGTGAAGTACTTCACTCCGAGTCACTCACTTTAAGGAACGAGTTCAGTGAAGTACTTCTATGGAACTGTTCGTTCCTTCGTTTTCGTTCCATCGTTCGCTCACGAACTAGTTCGCTCTTTTAGTTCATAGTTCATTACTTGAGGGGAGTTCAGTGATGAATAGTCGTAGTCGGAAGACAGTAGAGCAAAAAAAAGAACTGTAGATCTAGAAGATGAGCAAAAAAAAAGATTAGTAGATCTAGATAAGCAAAAAAAAAGTTCATCAGTAGATCTAGATCTAGATGAGCAAAAAAAAAAAGGTTCATACAGTTCACTCTGTTATTCTCTATTTTTCTTGAGTAGGTATATCGTTTTTAATTTTTTTGTCACGTGTCCAATGGAACTGCATTTCACCAAAAGGAGTGAGTTACTTCACTCACTCACTTCAATGAAGTATTCTTTTGGAACAGATCACTCGTGAACGACCCATCTCTAGTTTCAAGTAAGCCTTGATCCATGATGTGATGTTGCCTGGATCTTTATCACTAACGTGATGGGATGTATCGTCTGCGAAGATTGCTAGTTCACATTGTGGATGGCTCGGTATGTCCGCCGTATAGATGTTATAGAGTATCGGGCTTAGGCAGAAGCCCTGGGGAACTGCAGCACGTATTTGTTGGTCATTAGAGAGGCTGGAGTTTATTTTGACAGCAAAGGTTCTATCTGATAGGAATGATTGAATTACCTTTACTAAATATATAGAAAAAGAAGCATTCATTATTTTGGACAAAAGACCTTCGTGCCAGACGCTGTCGAAAGCTTTTTCAATGTCAAGCGTTACCATGCCTACTGATTCTTTTTCTCGAAATAATTTTTTTTACATATTTAGCAACTCTGCAAAGTTGGTGATCAGTGGAATGTCCACGTCTGAAACCAAATTGAAAGTGAGTTAATATTGTGGAACTTTCGAGGAGATCTTCAACGCGGTGGGCGATCACCCGCTCAAACATCTTACTAAGAGCTGGAAGCAAACTTACAGGTCTGAAATTTTTGGTATCGGAGTTGTCTTTCCCGGCCTTTCCAATTGGTACAACTACTGCATGCTTCCAGGATGAAGGGAAATAACTAATTTTGAGGCAAGCATTAAAGATAAAGTTTAAGACTATAATACAAGCTCTGGGTAGTTTTTTAAGAAGGATATTTGGAAGTTTATCCTTTCCGGGTGCCTTGTTGTTCTTTAATCTTCTTAGAATATTAAGAATATCACGCGGTTTGCATAGTGCATTCTGAGATAGATCGACGATTAGCGGGATAGATCGAATGTTATTAGTGACAGATGTATCATTAATAAAATTGCCCATGTGTTCGGAGATCCGATGTGTAGCGTGGAAGTTATCTGCAATCAAATTGGCTTTGTCTATATCGCTAAAAACCTTATTGCTGCTTTCGTTGACCAGAGGTGTGCTACCACTAGCTTGTCTTCGATTACAGCATTTGCTTAGTTTCCATACAGCCTGGGAACCCTTATCCAGATTAGTTAGCATAGATTTCCAGTTAAAGTTGCGATTCGGGATTAGTCTTTCATAATGGTAATTGCATAAAAAATTTGAATTTTTATAAAGGGTGTGAGTGTTTCAGATTAAAAATTTTGGTGAAAAACTTTAGATTACGATATTTTTCGAAATATGGTAGAAGGATAAAATTCGGTTTTTGTATACAGGTAGACAAATGGAGTATGATAAATGTAAAATTTGTAAAGGAGGGGGTGGGGAGGGCGATTAAGCATGGAATTGGGGGAAGGTAATCTAAATTTTTCAAAAAATTACGTCTAATAACTCAAGAACTGTTTAAAGTAGAAGCTAAAAAATTATATGGAAGGTAGGCCTAATAGAATTTTAGCAGGAAAAAAAGTTGTGAGCGAGAGAGGGTGGGTGGAAGAGGGTGAAACAGAAACAAATCCAATTTTTATATCTCTAGAACCGCTTACGACGAATAGCTGAAACTTGGTATTAGGGTGACCTATAGTAGCGGCATGTTAAAAAAAATATAATTTTTTTGGTGGTATTATGGTATGGGAGTTGGTGGTGTTTTTCCTCAAGCTGTTCAGCTTATGCTACAATCTTTAAACTTGATAGGTAAATTTATTTACATGTATAGTAATACAATTGTACTAGGGAACTAATTCAATTGGCGTACGGAGCTGGACCAAAAAAAATGACCAGTGAAAATGGGATGCAAATATTTTCACTAATTATGTTATACTCGTAACTCTTAGGTTTTCAGAAGTATTGAAATTATTTTTCTTCTACGGTCTCTTCAAATAGAAAGAATTTTCAGGATTTTTACATTTCGACCCCTAAGTCGTAACATGGTTGTATACATTTTCACGAATTTAACAATATCTCCCCGGGCTGATTAGCTATCGAATAACATTTACTTCCACGGTTTTTTTATATAATTACCTAAAAAATCTTTTTTACTGATTTTTTATTTTCAACCCCTAAGAGGGTTTAAGCGAGCTAAACACGTTTTCACGAATCTTGTCATTTCCTGATAAGACATTGCATTGATCTTTACTTCCTGGGTTTTTTTAGAATCGTCTTAAAACTAATTTCAGGATTTTTTGATATTCAACCCTCAAGTGGGCGTAAGGGAGTTGTACATATTTTCACAATCTTTGTCATATCTCTTAGGTTTGATGCGATATCAAATTCGTTCTTTGTTCTGCATAGTTTTTATATCGCCTACAAACGAATTTTAGTATTCTTTGATATTCAACCCCTAAGAGGTGTGCAGGGGTTGCACACGTTTTCTCGTATTTTACCACATTTCTTAGATCTTAGATCTATTTCCAATATAATTGCCTAAAATTTTATTTCAGAATTTTTGGATGTTCAATCGTAAGAGGGTGTATGGGAGTTGTATATGTTTTCGAAGTTTTCAACATATATCATAGGTTTTATGAGATATCGGAATGGTTTTTAATTTTGATATATCCAATTGTTTTTTACTTTCTCGGGCTTTCAGCATAATTACCTAAAAATTAATTTCAGGATTTTAGGATATACGTCAGGGAGTATAAGGGGGTTTCATACGTTTTCACAATTGTCGCCACTCCTTAGGTCTAATGAGATATGAAATTGGTTATTACCTCTACCGCCATTTAAAGCAATCGCCTAAAAATCAATGTCACAATTTTTCGAAATTTAACCTGCAAGGAGGTGAAAAGGTGTAGCATATGTTTTCACAAATCTCTAGTGTCTGATGAGATTTTGAATTGATTTGGTCGACTTTTATGTAACCGCCTAAAAACTTATTGCGCAATTTTTCGATATTTAAACAATTTAAGGATTTGTATACGTTTTCATAAATTTCGCCATATCTCTGACGTCTGATGAGCAGAAAATTGGTTCTGACTTCTATGGCTTTTAGTGTAATCGCCAAAAACTAATTTAATAACTTTTTACATATACAACCGCGAAGATATAATATAAGAAGATATAAGGTAATTCGAGACGTCTACACTACCTTTTTTTTTAGTATAATCGGCTAAAAATCGATATTTTCGATATTATAACTTGCCTGTCTCGAAACAGTCGATGTTATATTTTATTTAAATGTGGCAGTGGCGTAAGTATTCACCCACTTTGTCTGCTTTCCCAACTTTGACCTGAAAAATAATAAAGCTCCGCCCAAACTGTAGGTAGATTTTTTTTCATGAAGTTATCCTTTCAGGTTATGTGGGGATATTTTGTTGGCATTGGCGACAGACCAGCCCCTCAGTCTACAAACACTCCACACACTCCACTTACATTTCAAATGCGTATATGCGCTCCATTTTGGATGCATACAATCACACCGGTTGTTGCCTCTATCATTAATAAAATATCGAGAATCAAGGTGGTAACCAGTCGACTAATGCTATCCTAGTAGCTAAGAATTGATGGATTCATTTATTTATTTAAAATAAAATTAATCGTAAAAATGCTGGTGTACGTTATACGCGCTACTTCCTTATTTCCTGAAACAAATTCATTGATTTCTCTTTCGATAGGAAATTTTCAATCCGTTTGTTTTTGCAGTTCTAAATTAATGTTATCAGTTATTTTGATGAATTTTATAAAGAATTTACTGATGAATTTCATCAGTGTTTTCATCAAGAATTTCCTTATAAATTTCGCCGTCAAGTTCTTGATGAATTTCTTGATCAATTGACTTCAGGAATATCGTTTTAATTTTCACGCTCTCGAAATTTTTGTTTTTGGTATTTGTTTTGTAATATAACATGTCGTTAGTCGAAATAACACTAAAAGTTGTTCTCCTAGAAAGCGTTGGAAAACAAATGGTTACAGCTTGTAACAACTTATTTTCAAGAATTATTCGATTTTACTATATTGTATGCTTCTGAATCCAATATGCAGAGCAACTTTGAAATTTTGGAAATTATGAGGTTCTGTGATATTCACACAAGAAACTTGTGTGATGTTGAAAAAAAGGTATGGTTCAGTCTGGTGAGCACAAGGCACCTGCAATGGCATTTGTCGCGAAAATTTCGCTAAATATTTGATAGTTACACAAACGAGCTCTACCTCATGCAGTCATGTTACTATTTTTCGCCTTAGAAGTAAACATTTCACCGTAGTTTTCACCCTACAACAAAACATTTTTCACCACAAAAATTGTCAATTGTCCTCAAGGAACCCACTTAACAAGCCAAACTTAAGATCGATAGCTGGTACAACTTGTCGGTATCATGATGAAAAATTGATGGAACCGAAATTCTGATGGTATACAATATTTTCATCAAAATTGTCAATTCCATATACTAATTAATCAGGAATTCGCTCCCCCTATGGTTTTTATTTTCCGTCATATAAACTCGTTAAAATTCATATATTCAGGGATTTTCGGGATTAAATCCTGCGCTGCGCATCAGAGAATAGAATCTATAGTTAATCCAGAAATGAATTCTGGCTTTACCATATTTAAATATTTGCGCATTGAATGATTTTTTTCCGGCTAATCCTTCTGGGGAATATGATTTACTATTTTGCCTTTTCTGACGTGTAGTGGCTCAATTAGATTTTGTCGTGATGTTGTTAAAATACAATAGCAGTTTATTTAGTTCGTTTACTGCATATACCTACTATATGACTAGCCGTAGCATCCGTGCCAATTTGTTGATTACAAAAATACCTTCTGGCCTTTTGAATCCAATTATTTCTGATGAATTTCGCCTTACTTGTTACCAAGAAGCGTTCGTTCGTCCCATTCATTCGGCTCCAATATCCGTCATAGTATTTGTCCAATAGGTGATATTTGACATTTGGCCAAAGTCCAAAACGAGCATTTCTTTGCAGCTGAGTTTTTGGAACCCATAAAAAACGATGTTTTTCAAATACTAAGACAGTGCCAGAACTCGTATAGGTCGCTAATAGGTCAAATTGTATACGCTTTTATACGTATAGTTGGGCTGACAGAAAACGGAAAGAACAATTTCGTTGAAATACGTGACAGGATTACGAATGAAGATCTCAAGAAAACTTCGAGCCACTGAACTAACAAGTTAAAATGAATAGGAGACAGGACTTTGCTTTTATTGCGGCCATAGTGTAGTTTTCAACTGAATTCCTTCAGTTTGTCGTGAGATAAATTACAAGTTGAAAGTACGTAACAACTAAAATATTTCAATTGTCGCTTTTGAAAGATAAAGTGTTTCAGTTTTCGGGACAAAGGAGCGAATCTTTGGGGGAAAAAAAATCTGTTACGAGTCTCACGTCAGTTATATTTGGACAATTATTTTAAAAGAAAATATTGTTTGCTATAAAATACCGCACAAGAACTACTTGAGAGTCCTTTGAGATATGACTTTACAATTTTCACAATGGATAGACTAGTAGGAGTCCAACTGGGGTGAACGTTATCAATATGAAAGCTAACCATCTCTAAAATGAACACTGTTAAGTAATAATAGTAGTAAATAAAATACTATTGTACTTACAATCCAAAATTTATTTTCATTGTGCTGCTCTTTAAATACAGTATTAAAATTCTATTATACACTTTTTCCACCGGATATAAGAAAGTTCTTCTTTCTGACTGGCGCTGATTTTCTATTTGAACTCACTTCGGCCGATATTTTTTAAAGCGATATCTCGATATTAAAGTCCCACTATCGGACTCAATATTTGTTGTTAAGTATAGCCTATTTTAGAATTCGAACGGCATTTTTCATTTCTGCTTATTTTTGTGTATGTGTACCTACTCATACTTTGGCCGCAAATTTAGCTAGGTACTTCTAGTTGATATTTTACGTGGCAATCTAATAAGTTACTTATGCCGAAGCATTCGGAAAACAGAATGTCTGAATATCTAAAATTAAGCAAACATCTGACCCGAACCCCAGTGATAGCTCTGACTGGTCATATTGTTACATGAGGAAGCATTTCCATAGAATTAGTCTCTCTGAGAGCAAAATATGCAGAATTTGCGATGACGGAGATGAAACACCAGAGCACATTCTCTGTGAATGTGAGGGACTTGCTCATAAAAGACTTCATCACTTTGGTCAAAGTTTCATGAAATAATCGGAATTCCTGGCTATTACTCTTCGAAAAACACTAAGCTTCATTGAAAGCGCAGGGATCGAAGAGGAACCATAGATAATCCAGAGAGACGTCGCAATAGGCCCAATTGAGGCTTCAATGACAGAGGTGACCAAACCAACCCCAACACGAAAATCTAATATAATAATGTATATGGAGGATGTCAGTAAAGTTGAAACTAGAAAATTGTTTTTCGATCACGCAAAGTCTATTTCTGTCGAAACAAAAAGATGCAAGACGGTTTCTGTAGATGGGAGCAACCAGGCAACTATCCTGTGCACAGGGATCTATCCGCTTAGTACCTTTTTGGTATTGGTTTTTAATCTTGCTCTTTCAAGTAGAAGGAATTTAAAAAAAAACCCAGAGGAATCTGCATCACATCCTTTTTTCGTATATTTATACTCCAGATGAAATCTAAGAGAATTATAATAAAAAATCGTCCAGCCATACAAAAGTCCTTAAAACACGTGTTCAAGAATATTGGTCAATAACATTGGAACGCCTTAAGCTACTACTTTGAAATTTTGCATACATTGGTTTTCCAATAGTTCTAGTTCAACAAGGAATAAATATAAAAAAAATCTCATGAGCTCTTCGAGTAGCTGTCATACAAAAATCCTGTAGGAATATCCGCACTCAATTTACAGAGCTCACTATCCAGAAATCGAGTGAGTTCTTCCTACGAAAGTTCTTGAAAAAAAATTTACTTTCTGTAATTTTCCTAGTACCAGATATGAAATTGAACACACCAAATAAGAGTCTTTAATAAAACCTACAGGCGCACTTCTAATTTTACTTTATCCACAACTACAATATATATCGGAGTTAAGTATTTCATCTAGAGTATCATACGATTGGCTTGTTTTATTAACACTTCGAAAGTGTATTTAGCCTTGTTTTTTGTAGTGTTAATTTAGTGAAGTGAAGAACAATTTTAAATTTCGAAATAACATTTATTTATGGGCTTTGGGTTTGTATTAAAAGCCGCGCACCGCCGTAATCTTTATTAAGGAGAGCATATCTTTTTTCGGGTAAAAAAATTTTTTTTTTAATATTCTTATTTTATACTCAATTCTGGGTAAAACTGATTAAACTGAAAAGTTGTATTTTTTTACGTTTGATCCATTTTCTCAAAAACCACTCATGCCACCTCTGCTGTCAGATAGAGTAGAAGGAAATTTAAAAATTTTAGTTATTTAATAATGTAATATGAGACTGACTTGAAGCTTTCTGTTCGTCAAAATTAGATGTGCAATATATACAACCTTCGCAAAATTAATAAAATTTTATTCCACTCTATTTGGAATAATTGTCCAAAATTTCTTTCGAGTGGTTTCTGCGAAAATGGGCCATGAAACTTACACTAAAAAGCCTTTGCGATATGCTTATCTTAACGTTAAATTTGATACGGGAAGGGAGATATGAATTTATTTTTCATTGTAAAAAATGGTCGATATATCGATATTTTTTTCGATATATCATCAGTCGATATTGATATTTTTTTAAATATCGTTATTTCTTTTTGATATCAACATCCCTACTTAGCATACAGCGGAAACATATGGCGCCCAACGTAGGGCATAACCACTGGATGAAAAAAAAAACGGTTTTATTTTAAATTCTTATGTTGTATCAACTAAACCGAGCTTTGTATCACGTACAATAAATAATACAGCACTTCATTATTGGGTCAAAGTCATTCATTCAGTAACTTGTTACGAACTACCTTATTAATTAAAAACTAACGAATAATCACTTCTATGTTTTTTTTTAAAATTTAGCAGGCCTTGTTCTCTAAAAAAAATTTAAGAACTCCATCGGTACCACGGTTATTTGGACTACCTTGTAGAAATATTTGCACATACTTCACTTAAAAGCCGCTCACAAAGAACCCACTATCTACCAGTCGGAACTAGGCTAAGTTCGATCCGAATCTCTTGCCGCCAGCTCTACTTCCCAGTTCCACCTTTTAATTTTTTTTTACAAAGACTTTGTAGTATTGGTATAACTCTTTATTCTTCGCTTTTATTCCTTGTGAATTAAATTAGATTTAAATTACATAATTAACATATTGTTACGTGTAAGCCTGGCCACCGCGCAACTCGATCGATTACGAATAGGGAAACAGCAACAACCGAATACCTAATTGTAAAATAACCCAATTAGAAACCTAGCTGAAGTAAATAAGGCGAAACAACACGATTGTATCTCCCTTCTTATCGAATGCTCTCCAATGTACTAGAATCTAATGAGGATCAAAGTCGAAAGGTCTCAAGCTCACTAAAACCCTCTACATACACCACCGAACGAAGATCAAAATCGAAAGCTCTAAAGCTTTCTAGAACCCTCCACATACATCACCGAGCGAACATTCAAGTATATCCTAGACTGCAACCGGCTAGTATAAAAGCAGGTGAAGCTTTCAGCGTGGACATAGTAATTTTTATTACGTCGACTGTGACAGCCAGCGTGTATACGCGACCGTATTGGTGGAAAGCGATCAATTGCGTGTGATCGAATCAAGCGATATAGATAAGCGGGCGGTATTGCCAAATAGTGCGAATAATTGCGCGAACAGAATTAAAGTGCAAATAATAAATTATCACTTATTTTGATTTTAAACGAATTGTGTTTTACTTGAAATCCCGGCGAACCCCTAGCTCGCAACAATATAATAAATTACGTAAAACCGCCATACTGGTGGTATTTGCTATAGCAGGAATTTATTGTAAAGCTAGTATTACACTGCGTGACATACTATCAAATATTTGACAGGATTAAACTGTATGACATAGTATCAAATATTTGACGTAAAAGTTGTGTAAAATTTTTTCTGTCGGATTAGGCTTTGTGTAGAGTAAATAAAATAATGTGACATACACAAATTTGACGATTGCACTATCTGACAGAATGTCTCAAGGAAAATAGTCAAATATTCCCTAAAAAACAAGGTATTACACGTTAATTTGTTATTATTAATTTTGAAGATGTAACAAATTATCTGAGTAAGGTTACATGTTCGAAAGACTTTTTGTTACCACCTTGTAGATCCGCGGATATTGAAAACTGGCCAGCCTTGTAGAATTTTTTTTTCCCAAAATATAACAAGGAATCACCCCCTGTATAATAAAACCTAAATTAATATACCTACCCTAGCGAACAACAAAAAAATTCCACCAAAAATTGGTTGAAATATTAGATGATCTTCAGTACCATTGAGCATAAAAATTGCTATGGCAAAATTAGTAAAAGTTTATAATTTGCAGGTATGAATTTCGGTTCTATATCGCATATAGGGAAAAAATCCTCAGCAATACCACCAGCTGCAAGAGTGTTTCGGATAGTAGGCATGATACACCCTCTGATGAGTTCATGTCATCCGAAGGGCTCCTTCGGACCTAGTCCAACACAATCTTAAAAAACTGTCTTCTCCAGTGAAGGTTTTTCAACTGTCATGTCCTCAATGGCAGTAGCCAGGACAGCGATTAATCCCAGTCGGGATTACGTGTTGGTGTTTCGCTCCAGAATCTTCACCGACGCCGAAAAACAACAAAAAAAACTTCTTAAAACCTAAATTACAATCGTAATATAAATACATATCTCTATATATAAAAATGAATGTTTGTCTGTGAGTTTGTCTGTTTGTCTGTTTGTCCTGTATAGGTTCCTAAACCACTCATCCAATTGCGATGAAACTTTGGTGATTTGTTGAGGGTACGCCCTCGATGGTTTCTGCGTTAACAAAATTATTTAACAGTTGGTGGTTCGCGAGTAATTTCAAAATTTGAGTGTTTTTCATATGATTTAGCGGTAGTTCGTTTTTGGTGTATTAGTTATGCCTATTCCTATTACTAAATGGTATAAGAGGATAGTGGATGGAAGATGGAATATGGAGGATGGAAGATGGAGGATGGATGATGGTGGATGGTGGATGGAGGTTGGTGGATAGAGGATGGAGGATGGGGGTTGGGGGATGGTGTATGGAGGATGGTGAATAGAGGATGGAAGATGGAGAATGGTGGATGGAGGATGGTGGATGCTGGATGGAGGATGGTGGATAGAGGATGGAGGATGGAAGATATAGGATGGAGGATGGTGGATGGAGGATGGAGGATGGTGGATAGAGGATGGTGGATAGATGATGGAGGATGGTGGATGGAGGATGGGGGATGGTGGATGGAGTAACGGGAGAAATGGGAGCAACGGCGCAACGGGAGTAACGGAAAAAATGGGAGCAACGATAGTAACAGGTGTATCGGGAGAAAGAGGACCAATGGATCAACGGGATTAACGGGAGAAACGGGAGCAATTGGAGTAAAAGGAGCGATGGAACAACGTGAGCGAAGCAAGCGTAGCCGCGGTACGCGGCTAGTATTTGATAAAATAAAAAATAATTAATTAAATATTTGCCCGTTAATTAATAAATCGTAAAAAAAATGTTCGTACCTCCGAAATGGGAAACTTAATTCCAGAATTTGAAAGAAAGTCAAAAAGACATTTAAAATTATTTTTTTTTTAATTTGCGGCATGAATTCCAATTTCACAAAACCTCCCATTCCTGCCCTTAAGCACACCAAGTTCAACTGATTCTATATTTCCTAAAATTTAAAAATTTTCTGGACAGTTCTTAACGACGACTGAATTACACATTTGTTATTACAGCATTTTCCTTCCGTTTCTTTCGTCCCACCCCCTTAACTTCACATGTAGGTACCCTTAAGTAAATCATATCTTCGAATTGATGTGATGTTCCGGCAAACAGAAGAAAGAAATACGTTTAAAAGGAAAATATTTGCTCTTTGTCGTAAAATGACCACCGGTAAAATACCTTTTGAATGTGAAGAGGCAGTGGGATGTTCTGAAAAGCCATTAAGATTATATGTAAAAGGGAAACCACCGGCGCTTCAAAGGAAATAAGAAGATTGTACACTTGAGAGAAATTTGTGGGTTTGTTAAAGGACCATTTGTGATGAGTGTGGAAAATAATTTCAAGAGGATTGAAGGTTAAATCTCGAAGCAGTTACACAGTTTTAGTGCTACAATTTGTTGACCGTTCCTGCGTATGCCAGTGCAAATCTTCATTAGTTATTTATAATTCCCAACATTAATTGACTTATGTATGTGTAAAATGTTTCAACTTTCTATAGTAAAGCGTTTCTGGGATAACTCTATTAAAAATAATAGCATTTGTAAGTAGGTTACATTTCTCAAGTATAAGCAAACATGCACACTTTCACTCAAAGGATATGATAAATGTGCCGAACTAAAAAATGCCATCTACACACACGGAGAAAAATTTCTGTAGCTATTCACACAATTAGAGTGTCATACGTAACCTATTATGATCTTTAACCCTATTTTTTTTGTATATTATGCATATATTTATTGCATAAAAGAAGATTTTAGAGTGACTAATGTATATAGTCGCACGAACCAAGGAACTTATGGTTTTAAAAAAAGTATTATAGCTGAGAGTACAATGTCTGTTACAATTTTTTTTAGTAATAAACGCAACCTATCATATTCTTTGATGTTATTCTTTTAAGTATATTTTAATTACATTATTGTATGAAATACCAAGTAAAATCGCAGTAAACGTTTTTCAAATGGCGCCTATGACCATTCGTTCGATCGAAACTGGCGATTGAAACTGGCAAAACACTCAAACGACAACACTAGCAAGCAGACCATAATTGTAATTGCATTTACATGGATGTGTGTGTGACCTAGCGGTGGCGTTCTTTTGTTTCGATGTTCGCATACCACATTTGCATGATCATTTCAATTTGGTTCTTTGGTGAGTGCTGTGAAGTGAAAAAGTGAATAATGTGCGAAAAAAAAAATACTGATTTTTAGTGCGGTGTGTAAAGAGCTCATAAATGTAAAGAATTAAAAATAAACGCCATAACACTCCCTGGGTGGCTAAATATCGAAAAATATACACGATTATAAAAAAAGCCCCAGCGCGACATTTAAAAAAAAAACTAAAAATAATAATGTTAAACCCAGATTATTGGTACATTTTTGTACTGTAGATGAAATTTGAAAGAATTTAATTTTAATCCAGCCCAAGTTTCAACACTCCGTCTGTCTCTTTGTCGGTCTATCTATCCGCATGCAAGATAACTCAAGACCGTCTTAACCTAGGATGTTGAAAGGTGGAATTCGGATGTTTGGTAGAATCACTGATATATAATATATGGATACCTCATCGGCTCATTTCCCTATACGATATGACATATTGAAATAGCCGACGAAATCGTACCCTCTCAATCATTCTTAAAATTTCGAACTTCGAAAAACATGGGCAACAACTTAAATAAAATTAAAAACTTTTCAATTTGAATTATCAGTTCTGACAATTCAAATTGTTCGATTTGATGGTGAGAAGTTGTGTTTTGCGCTCGAAATTCATAACACAACTCACAGTTTACTTCAATTTTTTTATTAATAAATTTCTTGGGAAATAAAAGCTTCAGGAATATTTATAACGGTTGAGCATGTAATACGTTATTTTTGAATTTGGCGCCATACCGATAAGTACATGGTATTATATTCGTACTGCAGTAGCCAATATTACCTGTACAATTTACACAGCTTAGTTGCAATTTTATGAACTCATTTTCTTTCAATACCTTGCATTGTTTATCCAAAAAAGTATTTATCTAATTCAAATTATTTGGTAATTTTTCAGTTCGAAATTACACCTAAAAATTCGAATTTAATTTTTCATGTTGCCTAATCTGATGTGCTGTCATTGTTTTCCTTCTCGCCTTAATACATGCAGATACCATGCTACTAACTCTTTCCTTTTTAGGATTCAGGTTCAGGCTCAATCCTAATTTGTACCCCGGATAACTTTCGAAGTTTCTCTAAACTTAAAATGAATCGAATTTTTGAAAGAAACATAAAGAAATGTATCAATCAAAAATTATTTTATTTGCATTACCAATTTTAAATCTAATGAATGTTTAAAATCATCAAAATTTTGTTCAATAATGCAGAACCTCGGGTTATCATGGACACCTTTTTCGAAATATTGACATTTTAAAAACGTCGGCCATGTGAGATAGCAAATCAAGGCCTCCATTTGATATATCTTATATCGTTCTTGACAATTACATCATTTAAACATCGATTCTATGATACAAACACAATATTTTGTTCCTTTACAGAACAAGAAATTGAAAAACCCGCGTTTTAAAATTTACAATACGAATTATTGCGAGATGTTATTCCGAAGGCTGAGCCCAGACAACTATTTTGGATTAAATACCAAAAAGAATATCTAAAGGACTTTGTAATAAAAAAGCCATAATAATTATTTTGCTTTCTTAATATTAAAAAAAAGTTAACAACAATTTAGAGCACATCCACGGCAACAACATTAAGTCAGCCTTCGAGTGATTGTTATGTAAATGATGGTGTGATATATGATGTATCATCTGACATCTTTTCTGGAAATTTGGACAAGAACTAATGATCAAATTATTGCTATTTGCAAAGAGAGAAATTGTAACGAGGCAAACAAATTTTTAAAATTTACATCTGAAATAACTGGATTATTTCTACTTCCTCACTTGCTGTGCTCTGCGTCATATACCAGAAAGAGGTCCTATAATGCACAACATACTAAATTGAGTAAAATAGAAATATCAAACAACTTTATTACACATATTAAAGTAAGACCATCAATAACTTAAAAAGAAATAATTGCCAATAATATGTTCTTAAAATATAGGATGCTAACTTAGTTGAAGAGACGATTCAACAAATAAGGGACGACCATAAGAAACATATGCGCACCGTACAGCCCATTGTCATAGTTGTTGGCGATTCTTTAGGTATGTTCAAAATATTTTCAAAATCTAGAAAGTACATTATATATTTTTTTATTTTACAGATAATATAATCTGCTCGTATATTTCTGTGGAAGATATTTTGTATCTTATTGAAGACGTTTGTTTGCTCCAAAATTTTCCATTCGTTGCATGCGAAGTATCCAGAAGGCAGTGAAGTTGTTTGGTTGTTTTTTCAAAAGAAAATATATGGTATTAACACCATTTTTGATAAAAAATTTGTGTCAGTAACCTCCCTTTTTTCGTTTAAAAACTGATGATAAAAGAAAAATTTTGAAAATTATATTTCCAGAAATGTGGTTCATGTGATCTACAATAGAAAAGTATTTGGTAGGAAGTTAGGTTATCTATTAATTTGAATAGATATATTTTTCATGAACGAGTATTAGTGGATATTTTTAAGAACAACGTACTGCAAAGCAGTTTTTTATTTATTTACTACTTTTTTTTTGATAAAAATATAAACAGTGAAATATATTTGTCTACTACATATGGTAGGTATATTTCTCTTTTTTTGGATTTTTTTTTATTAAGATTTTTGTACTTAAACACTAGATCAAAATAATAAAGTTAATTTTAATTTGTGCCTTCCCAATAAATTTAATAAAATTTTTATTTTTTTTTTAAATATGTATGTCGTTTCACTTTCCGCTCTGAACTGTTTAATTTTTTCGTTTAGAAAAACTTATTTCAATGGGATCATGAAATATTAATATATACACAGTGCGACAAATAAGTTTCGAGACTGCTCATGGAAAACATCATTAAAAGAAAAAATCTGGATATTTTTAATTTTTTTTATTCAAAATATTCTCCTACAGTTTCAATACACTTGTTACAGCGATTCAACAGTGATTCAAATGCGTGTTCTAGCTCATTTTGTGGAATTGCCTCTAGTGCTCGTGTTGAAGCTGTTTTGATGGTCGAAATTTCATTTAAAAAACATCATTTCAACTTCAATTTCAATTTCGGGAATAGAGAGAAATCGCATGTGACCAAATCAGGTGAATACGGTGGATGATTCAACACACAGATTTGATTCTGAGCCGAAAATTGACGAACAATGAGTGAGGTGTGACTCGGTGCATTATTCAGTTCTCTGGATCACGATATTCGGGTCGAATACGACGGATACTGGCCATCACACGCTTCAAAACTTCGAGATAAAATGCGCCAGCAGTTTTTTGGCCATTTGGAACGAATTCCCTGTGGACAATTCCTTTGCTATCGAAGAATGTAATGAGCATTGTTTGAGCAACATTTTAATATTTCAACATCGACAAAAAAGTTGTTTTGGGAGAACTGTCATAACTTTGCTATCTATCAACCGATTTAAACAAAATTCGTATTACCGGGAAGAGGAGTATCACAGCTTTCAAACGCATAGACATAGATCGTCCTACTAGTTACTCAGATATGGTTCGATTCTCGGAACTTATTTGTCGCACTGTGTAGATAATACTTTTAATGAATAATTGCCATCCACTTTCGTGTTATTTTCAATCTTCTTGTTGCTCACGAGTGCAACAATATAATTCTTAAATTTCCTCTTTCAAACATACTGCTCATTCCAGTTCTCGAGTTCGCCATATTTTGACGCCTCCCTAAGGAGTCTACAATGGTCCCTAAGGAAATCCTGCATTTTGTTAAACTTTTTTCTAAACTGAAAGTAGGATAACAACACAGTTTAAAATATGCACTGAAATTTACATCTTTGGATAGTAGGCAAATATGCCAGACCTTTTCAAGTAAATTTACATTGGAATGTAATAGTTAATTTGAATGTAATTTTACATTTTCGGTCAATAAATTTCAATTGGCAATCAGTAAATATCAACTTCGAAAGCAGCTCTACGAGAAATGAATGTATTAGGGCACCGAAACGGAGTTCCATACTATTCATTCCTTTAAGAGTAAAGTTACACTTTACCGAATTGTTGTTTATATAAACATAGTTAATTTTACTCGAAATGGTCCGTAATTTTGTGAGCCGTTTCATGTAAACTGTACGGTTCAGTGCATGAAATGTGTACTTTTACTTGAAAATATAAAAATATAAAAACGTTGTAGGCACATAAGTATGGCTAATAATGTAGGCCGCGAACAAAATTATAAAGGATTCAATGGATACTTACTGCTATCAGCTGCACACATTCAACCAGGAGACTTCTCTTGCAGCCGTACAAAATCATAAGGAGATGTGGTCAAAAGAAGCAATTTCGCCGTTTCAAATAAACAAAGAGTACTCACTTATCACCCACATTAAATATTCCCGGGTAAGACCTTAATAGTCAATCAAAATAATCGAATTGAATCGAGATAATATCCCCGGAGTGTAATTAAGTACAAATGGAAAACTTTTTGCCACCGATTCTGTTTTTCTCCTCAGGCTTTTCTCTGCTCTCCAAGATAAATCATAGCTGCTACACTGCATGGCACATGCTCGATGTATATACAAACATACCTCACTTATCCACCACTATTTCGAATATTATAGCATATAATGAAAACTAAACTTCTCAACTGGAAATCATCAATGGCCATAAATATGCCAGAACTATGCTTTTCCAAAGCACCGGTCTAATCAATAAGAAATTTTCCGATCGAACGAATTCAATTAATAAAGTTTCCGTTTGCTCCATATTCTCAACCCCTACAGGATACCATAGGCCGGGATGTCGAGAATCCATACCCTTCTCTGTTCCCGATTGTCGAGGATAGCTTGGCCGGATGACGTCCATATTGCGGGCGGATCTCGGGAATCAATTACTGGGTTTTAGTCTCCAATTAATTACATTATTATATCGCGAATGATTGATAATAAACTTTAGCAGTTTTACGTCCACACTAAAACTTGATTAATCGCTTGTCGCGTTATCCAAGGATTCCTTTGTGTCGTCCTTTTTCTGTCCTCCCTGAATTCATCGTTTTTATGCTCTATGGCCGATGTCTAATGAAATGTCTTTCAATTGGGGATAAGTCCTTCCGAAATTATGTCCAAACATTCATCGAGGGATTTTACCAGTGGGTAGTTATGAATGTCGTACTTGGTGTCTTACAGAGTAGTCCTTTTTTTATTATATGGACAGTCGTAAACCGGAGGATTTGAAGGCGGCATGTTGTGTATTTGAGCCGTATATCGAGGAACCTTTTAAGGATAACGGATAGTACATTTCGGATGTTATTACAGAAAGTCAGATAGAATCTTTTCGGACATTTAGACATGAGAAAAATGAATACAACCTATCGCATTCCGGATCATAATACGAGCGTAGTAAAAGTATTTCATGGTTTATGCTAATAGAATAGGCTTAAGGGGAATATTGTTAGCTTCGGATATTTTTTTCCTATTACCTTGAGGAATATTTTGGCTACTTGCGACCATCATAGCTCCGTTGAAACTAGTATCTCTATAGTTTGATCTGAAAACGGTAGGTGCATGTAGAGAAACCCCATAAATTTTTATCGAAACATCATCGTACCAACAATTTTCGAATACTTACGATACATGCCAAAGACAACATCAATAAACTGGCTATCTATCGATGTATCAATCATTATGTTTTGCGGGTTCAACAAGCAAAAGTTATTGCCTCTCTTGAATGGATCCAATATTTGACCTTATTTTGGAAATTTGTCAATATTTGGTCATCAATTTCCGAAATTAGTCATCGTTCTCGTAAACACAAATGCCCGATATGAATGTCAATATTTGTTCATGTGTGACCCTTGTTATTCGAAACGCACGAAAATTTACAAGCTTTAACTACTTACAGATATTAGAGATAGAGATGTGGGTATGAGGGTTTAAGGCTTCTGGGGCTGTGCTATAGGCTTACTATTTAATAGAAGTTGTTATTGTTTCGAAAGCTTTAGATCTCACTCAAGAAAATAAGGGATATTTCTTCGGAAATATTGATATATTTTCGTTACACATGTGCGGTGGGAGACGGCCTTGTCCATCTCGTGTTTGATGGACTTCCATAGAAACTGCGTTCTTAAGTTTTTGTTTGGTCCTTCACACTTTGTTCTTGATGGCCATCAGAATTTTTCAAAAGATGATTTTTACGTGCACAGGGTGAGTGCGAGACGTCCTTCTTTTCATCGTGATTTGTCCACCTGCGTTTAGACTGGTATATGCTATTTGTTTTTACATGAAAGTCTGGACAATGTTTGTAAAATTTCAGGTGAAAAAGCATTAAGTATTTTCTTATAAACTGTAAAATAAGAATAATGAGGGTGGTCTTATGATACTTATATCTCAGGGAACTGATACCAGATCAGTTGCCTGAGGTAATTTATATCGACCTGTTCTTGTCTTCATTTTGTGATAAAAAGAAATTATTTCGATAAATGTATCACCTTTTTAGGTATGAAGTTATTTGTATCTTTGCAATGTGCTAAACATCAGAAGTCAACAAAACAAAGTCAAGTTCATAAAGTTATTTTAAGTCCTGTACATGAAATCTTTGCGACTAGAGATGGTTGAGAGCTGAAAGGTGGAAATATCGATGAACATTTGGCTTAATGCTTTGTTGAATTTTGTTTCTTCATTTCACTGTTTGGCAGAAATTAAGCTTCTTTGTACTCATAGGCAAGCCTGGTTCTAAGCATCTTAAGGTTCTCGTTTTCATCGTTAAAAGATATTTTTTTTGCTTTATTATTTTTTAATAATATAGTATAGTGCTCGACTTGAAATTTCCAAAAAATATTATATTTTATCCTGAAATTTTGTATTTTCACGAAAAAAAAAATAATTTGGCGTTGAGGGTGCAGGAGGTGATGGTACGAGTGAGTGAAAAGGAAAAGATTGTGATTTTTATTTCTCGAAAAGAGCATAGGATAGAGAACTAAAAATTTACGACTATATAGAGCCACTATAGATGCATCTCAGAAAAATAAAATTGTTGATAGGAGTAGCAAGATACGGGGTGGGGGATAAAAAGTTGAAACTCAGAAAATATATGTAAGTATACTAGAGGAGTAATTATAGGTAAAACAATTCAGCTTTTCAATGTATGCGGAGGTGGACTACCAGAAATTTCCGTGAAAAGGGTTTCTTTTAAACATCTTTACGAATTCCGTTGTATTTTGTAGGCATGTCGATTTCTGAAATTAATTTTACTTCTGCGGGCTTTTTATATGTGTATAAGCGCCTACAAAGATTTGTCCAAATTTTTCGGTATTCAACCCCAAAGGGAGTGGAGAGTGGTTGTATACATTTTCACGAATTCCGATATATTTCTTAGGTCTAATAAGATATCGAATTTGCTTTCACTTCTAAAGCCTTCGGAAAAAACTCAGATTTAAACATTCTTTGATATTCAACCCCCTAAGCCCCTAAGGGTGTAACATACGAACTCCAATATCATTTAGGTTTATTAGATCGAATTTGTTTTTATTTCTATGGGATTTACATATGATTTAAAAATGCATTTCAGAATGTTGTTAGATATCGAATTGTTTTTCACTTCAAAGGGATTTCAATAAAATCGTTTAAAACTCGGTTTCAGAATTTTTTTTTATTGAAAATCTAAGAGGTTATGTCGATTTTTTATTCTCAATTTCTTATTGAAATAAAAAAAATAAAAAAAATAAAAAAACAAATAACAACCCAGTTACAATCGACTGTAAGCCAATCATCTTAGGGTGAAATTATGAATTTCAATTTATGTAGTGTGCTCTTTTTTAGGGACTCTTGTTTGGTTGCTCCTCGAAAGTGAAACGCAATATCATCCGTTTTAATTTCATGTCTGAAACTTTAGGTAAGTCACCGGAAGTAAATATTTTCTTTTTCAAGGACTTTCACATGTAGACTGTAGAATGGACTCACTCGATTTCCAACTCCTACTTTAACTCGAGCCATTTAATAAAAATCTGCCAGTCTGGGCGTAATTTTATTAGTTTTCATGTAGAAGTCCGGAACGCGTTTAATTCTGAGATGCGGTGTTGGTTACTATGCGTTTCGGACTTCTATCCGAAAAATTATAAAGTTGCGCCCAGGCTGTTGGTGATTTTTAAAGTTCCTTTGTGTCTTTTCGCTAGTCTAGTTGCTAGTGTGCTAGTCTACTTAAAAAGTACGTTCGTGTATTGCTTCAAAGTTAGGAGGCTACAAAAAGTTTGTAAAACAAACGTGCAACCATATGTCCACGTACGTACCGTTTTACTTTATTATTTTAATAATAAAGTATTGTGATCGATTTTTAAAAAAAGAATGTGCTATCCTCAACATTTTTTTTATCACGTTTCATGACTAGTAGACACGAAAAAAGCAAAAAAAATGTTCAGTCCGTCTGTCCGCCGTACGCCGTACGTCGACCGTCGTACGCAAAATCTTTTGAAGGCTCGTAGCTCCCAATCCCTTTCAGGTATTAAAGGGAATTTTTTTTTTCAAATAGACTAGGTTGGCCCCTTGAAGCAACCATATTTTGAGAGGTGGGGTTGTGAGGGGGGAAGTGGGGTAAGCGTTTTAGACGGAAAATTTTGGTTTCTAGATCTCAGCAACCGCTTATGCTAGGAAGCTGAAACTTAGAACTTATATAGAGCTTTGAAAGTGAACCCATTTGCAAAAAATTGCCGATATGGGCGAAGGGGTGTGGGAGTGGGGGTTGAAAAATAATGCGTCCGAAACGCAAGAAAGCCGAGATCGACACATTCTAAAATCCATATCTCCTAAACGGTTAATATCACGAAAGTAAAACTTTATGAACATCTGTAGGTATACTAGGAGAATAGACCGGAAACAAATTTTTGAGTGGCGGCAGTGGCGTACGGAGGGGGGGGGGGGTGAAAAATTTTAGATTAAGATATCTCACGAACCAATTGTACTAGGCAAATAAAATTCGGTTTGTATATAAAGGTTGACAAATGAAGTTTGCTGAAAGTAAAATTTTTTAATGGGGCGGTGAAGCATGAAAGTGAAGAGGATAAGAATTTTTCTAAAAAAAATCACGTCTCATATCTCAAGAACGGTGTAAGATAGATGCTTAAAATTTTTACCTGAAGTAGGCCTTATAGACACCTAGCAGAAAAAATAATTTTTGTGGTGAGGGTGTAGAGGGTGAGAGTGCGAAAGGGTGAACAAGAAAGATTGCGATTTTTATATCTCGAGAACCTATAATGATAGAAATCTGAAACTTGGTATTAGAATAGAGTAGTAGCATGTCGGAAAAATATAATTTTTTATAGAACGGCTAAAGCTAGAAACTTGCAACTCGGTACCTATATGTATGTAAATTAACTAGAAAAGCAATTTAAATAAAAAAAAATTTAAAATATCCATTGGCGTTTGGAAGCGGGGCGAAAAAAATGATCAGTAAAATGGAATGCATATATTTTCACGATTTTCGTTAAATCTATTAAGTCTTCAAAAATATTGAATTCATTTTTATTCTACGGATTCTTCATATAAATACCTAAAAAGTGTTTTCAGGATTTTTTGAAATTTTACCCCTAAGTGGGTGTAAAGGTGTTGTATACTTTTTCACGAATTCTGCCATATCCCCCAGGTTTAATTAGATTTCGACTAACTTTTCACTTTCACGGGCTTGCGTAATAATCGCCTAAAACTTGTTTTTAAGTTTTACTTTATTATTTTTTAATAATAAAGTATTTTCCTTTTTCACCCCCTAAGAGGGGATGAAAGGGTTGAATACGTTTTCACGATTTCCGTAATTTCTTTTAAAAGTGATAATAAATTGAATTGTTTTTACTTTCTCGTTCTGTCTTCATATTTATCTATTAACTCCTTTCAGGATTTTTGAATTTTCAACCCCCCAAGTGGGTGTAAGGAGGTTGTATATGTTTTCACTGATTCCTACATATTGCTTAGATCTGATGATATATGGAATCCATTTTTACTTTCTAAGGGTTCCTATATAAGCGCCAAAAGGTCTATTTCAGTATTTTTAGATATTCAATCCTAAGGGGTGTATGCTTTGTTGTATGCTATTAGATATATGATATTAGATCGCTTTGCACTTTCACAGACTTTTTATATAATCGCCTACAAACCCATTTCTCAATTTTTCGATATTCAACCCTCAAGGGTTTGCATATGTTTTCACAACTTTTGCTATCCCTTAGATCTGGTGAGATATAAAATTGGTTATTACGGCATTTGATGTAATGACCTAAAAACCAATTTTACTATTTTTCGAATTTCAAGAACCAAGAGGGAGGGAGGAAGGGTTTGCTTACGTTTTCACAAATTTTTCAAAATCCCTCGTGTCTCATGAGATATCAAGTTGATTCTTATGAAATCGTCTAAAAACCATTTTCACAATTTTTTCGAACCTGAAGTGGAAGTAATGGCTTTGAATACGTTTTAACAATTCGTCATATCTCTGAAGTCTGATAAGGCAACAAATTCGTGCTTAACTTCTATGGGCTTTTAGTGTTCATAATATACCGAAATTTGAATTATCTACACGGCCTTTTTCAATGTCTATTTAAAATTAATGCAATCTCTATTTTAAATATTTTTATTTTAGGAACAAAATTAACTTTCCAAGAAACGTCATAATCTCCAAACAACTGATGGTATACTCCGACATTGACCGCTCCCGAACTTTGACCCGAAAAATAATAAAGTTTCGCCCAGACCATTGACCGATTTTTTTCTAGCTTAAGAGTGTCGTTTCGAATGGGGTGTTGACTATTTTTTGATTGCCAAATTTTATTTCTGAATGACATCTCTTTTATTGAATTTCAATATCCTGTTTTAGTGCACACCCTAAAAATGAATCACAGGACGGCATTGGTCTATCTAATATATTTATATAGAGCACAGTTGGCCCACCCTTTCGTATATCACTGCAATGGTATAATATTGCTTGACCAAAATACTTATCATTTCAATTGGTATATATCTTTCAAGTTTCAACTTTCTGCGATAAGCCGTTTCTGAGATAGATGGATACATACCACTTTTGTAGAAATTATTTTATTTTAATATTTTTATAATGTGATGCAGAAAACTTGTTGTAATTTCATTTCATTCATGGAAGATCCTTAACGTATAAAAGTTTGACTACTTAAAAAACTTGCATACCCTTCGTTTGCATACTGCACTTCCTTAAAATGGAAAAATAAAAAGCGAGTGTATGTTATTCGTAAGGCTGTTTCTGAAAGCCTTCTTGAGATTCTGGCCATAATTTTCGAAACACTTTTTTTATCCAAATAGTGTTTATTACGGTTCAAAAACGCGGTAACGGTCTTAATACCGCAGCTAGCTCGTTTTCCCGGTAGAAAACAGCAAACAAAACCCCTTTGCACCAAAAGGGGCGAACGGGTCCTTGCCGGCCAACCCAGAGAAAGGTCGTGGGCGCCAGTGGTTCCAAATTTAAGGAACCCGTTCTCAACCGATTTTTCCCAAACCGAACCACTAGTTCGGGAAAATTACACCCTTCACTAATCACTAATAAAAAAAATAACCAACACGGAATCGAGACTGAAAAACGTCACAATAAATACAAAAGATTCTACTAGTATATTATATATTGTAATTAAGAAAATTAATAGAGCTAATATAATATAGGCAAAGATTAATCCAAACAAACTAAATATAAAAATAAAAATTAATCCAATGAAATGTTGAACTTACTAGTGACCTGCACAACTCTACCTTAAAATTTAGGGCGCCGCTGGTGCGTTGTCCCGCGATGTCTGCTTTAAATTATTTCTCCGCAGCTGTTTCTTTCGCTTCGAACCCCAACGCTATTTTTGTCCGTAGCACTGCCTCCAAAATCTGCCCTTCGTTGTTCCAAACTCTCGTCCCAACTTCTTTTTCTGCGACGCGTACTAATTCTCCCTTTACGATCTTTACCTCAAGCCGGTTACACTCCGAAAGCCCCGCAAAAATCGTCCGCACTTGCCGCGAAATCTCGCCGATCTCTACAAACCGTTCATCGCTTAGTAATCCGTTTTCCAACGATCGTTTTCTTCCATTACTTCCCCTTTCTTTCAGGTGCAATTTATTTTCTCCTGTCCACTTTAAATTACCCATACGACTTTTTAGCACGGGCTCAAACCTGCTAATCTGCTCTATCGACTCCACTTTCTCGCGGTTCGTGCAGTGGTCGTCCATATTGTCGGTATGCGTCGTCGGATGACGTTTCTCGTTGTTGTGTTGACATTTGTGCGGTGTTGTGCTGTATTTCCTGTGTCGTATTATCCGTGTTAATTGTTTTCTGTGTTGTGTTCCTGTTAAATGTCTTCTGAGTGTCGTTCGTGTTAATTGTTAGTTGTTACCGGGCTCCTCGATGGTAGTTTGTTTTGAGCCTTTAACACCGGTTTGTTATTTATAACTAAAGGGATTCCTTCCTTCTTCGTTTCAGGGTTGACGGAATCAGCGGCTACGCAGGACGGAGTAACCATCGGTGAATGTAAGTATTTCAATTATGCTACATAGTTCCCTTTTGGTGTAGTGTGTTTCGGGTTCGGTTACGGATACGGTTCTGTAGGATTGAAAATGTTTATGTTGGTTGCGTCGAAGAAGTCACGCCTCTCGTGAGTATCTCTTATTTTTATTACGATTAGTTCCTTGACTACTAAAGCTAACCCTAAATCTAAGTTACCCTAGTATTACACTAATAATCCTAATTCCTTCATTTTTTTCCGCCTCTTCTCCGTGTTTATTGCAAAATACACTAATATTTCTTAACCACCTTTAGGTGCGTGTGCTAGGAGCGTCCCAGCGCATCGAGGTTCATTAAAAAAAGGTAATTTTCTTCATCATTTGTTTCTTCTTTTTTTTTAAATTTCTATTAACAACGAAACTCACGATTGTTCTTTTCCTTCCAGATACGCTATTTACGAGTGGAACTCGTAACATGTTTTCTACCTGCATATACATATTTAAAGTTTAAACTTTTTAGCATATGTCGTTACAATCAACCCCAGTTTTTAAACCTCGAAATTCCAAATCAATCTGTGTTCTTTTTGCCCACCAAAGGAAGTTATTTTCAAAGAAATTATTCGCTTGCACCATCTCCACCCACCGGCAGGACACTAACAACACCCTCATGCAACGCAAAAATGAAAATAATTAGATTATGGCTTGACATAGTCGCCGACAAATCACTGTACACCAACAAAGTCTCAATTGCTTTCACTTCAGTAATTAGCATACGGTATATTCTTTTATTCTAAGTACGTTTGTAAACAAAAAGTTTTGACAGTTAAAAAAAGTTGAAAAAAGTTCATCCTTTAGGGAGTATTGAAAATTTTATTTTAAAAGGAAAAAAATTGTTAAATGCATTTCCCTGCGCTGGTATGACATTTTTTATCCAGATAAGTTTAATTACATTAATTGTTTTTTCTTTTCAAAAAATGTTTTTTTCCTATCCCAAGTTTTTCCGGCGATATACGTGAAAATCGTTCTACCGTCGGGCTTTTCATTCAGCTCCTAATTATCACCCTTTTACAGTGTATAGCGTGCTTGTCTTTCGGATGTGAAAGGATATCCGTGACATTTTCCACTAGTGAAATGCATCAGCGTTGAAATGGCTTTGGTAATTCTTACTCCTTTTTCATGCTAGACGACTATATAAAAGAAATTATCCTTTTAAAATTGGCAACTAGTTTTTTCGTCTTACTAAACCGAACGAAATACGAAAGGCGTATATTAATTAAATCTTAACGATGACGTGTTTATGTTTTATGTTTGAGATCTGAGAGATTATAAATTTGAAAAAACCCCCAATTATTTATGAAGTTGGGATGAAAGAACGTTTTGATCTATACCGGAGGTGACAAGCAACACTGGGATATGCCGCAAGAATATTCGGATGTAGTCGCCGTCAAGCTCTAATCCATTACATTGTTTAAGGCCTTCTAAAAAAACACACTTTTAAATGTTTTGCCTTTCAAGCGTAGCAAGGTATTTGCTTTAAAATAATTAACCAAGAATATGATGAAAATTAGAAGTTATACCTGTACAAGCAAAAGGATCTGAAAGATCCCAGTCTCTTTAACTTTTTGATATATCTAAAAAGAAAATACGGTTCGATAAAATGGTTTAAATCCAATCGAAATCGTATCTTTGTCAATTTTCCAGACCAATGAAGTTGTAAATCGGATTTATCTGACACCGTTAATATATCCGAGCCAAATGATATCTAATCCCGATATGATATAGCGCTGATATTTTCCATAAAGAATTTCAATTCCTGATTTTGTGAAATTGATTTGCATAAAAGTGTTCCGACTATACCCACAGATCAGATGTAAGAAACAAAAATTTTCCATTTTCCCATTTTTTTTTCTTCTGTGCACGCAAATTTTCAATCTGAATAAAATTTTCGAGAAAGAAAATTCAAATTCGTATCGGCGGTTCTGATATGGTTGGCGAAAACGATGCATGAGGCTAAGGTGGATTAATGTCAACATGCATAAAATGGTTGAACAACTGTAGAAAATTCGACTTGGGGGCTTTGTGTGAATTCATGGATGGCAATTTAAGTTGAATTGGCATTAGATTAGCAAAGTGTATTCGAAGGGTTTTACCTTATGAGCGAAATGTAATGCAACGCGGCTTAAGGAGGCGCTAGGAAGGGAGATAAATTAAATAAAGCGTTTTTGTCATATCTCTTAGGTATTCTTAAATTTTGAATTCAATTTTATTCTACGGATTTCTCACATAAATGCCTAGAAAGTGTTTTCAGGATTTTTTGAAATTCGATCCCTAAGACTTGAAGCTAAAATGTCAATTAGTCTTTTGATAAAATATCACTTCGACTTTTCTTGTAACATACCTGACACGAAATTTCGTTTGTCGGTGATTCTGTTGGGACTTTTGAACGAAGGTGAGCTCCATTTTTGTAAAATTTTCTGTTTTTCCATGTTTTGTATCGGAATAACTCTTTTCTGTTCTTTCAAAGTGTATATAAATTTGAGAGAAATGTCTGGAAACTCAATGCAATTTTTTGTGACGGGGTGGACACCTTTTGCGAAGAAAAATTTTGTTGTGGTTTTCTGTCAGATCGATAAAAAATTGTAAGCAAATAAAAATTTGTCAAAACTACGTCAACTACAAACAAAATCAATTTACGGTTGACATTTCTTCTTGTCACGGCTGCATACTTGGCTTGTTGCGCTTGTGCAACTAATCGCTAGTAGCGACTCTGACGAAAATAACGATGTATATTTTCTTCACAAAAGGTGTCTACCCAACCACGGTAGTTTTCAGACCTGTATACACGAGCGTGATTTTTCCATGCCTTTTGCACGTTAACGCGACCAATGTGTGTTCATATTTCGAAATTTGAGCGTTTTTTTCGAAACAACATTTACTCCACTGGCAGAACTGTTATTTTCGAAACCACTAAACTGATCTTGATGAATTTTTGACCATCGTCCGGAACTAGAACCAAGTCAAAATTTTTATTTTTACTATTTGTTTTGTTGCACAAAAGAGTGTAAGAAGTACCATTTATTGGTTCCTTTTCAAAAAGTCCGCCATTTTATCATACTTTATTATTTTTCATTGTTATTTATGCATTATTCGGGCTGGCAATAAGTTGCTTACTTCCGGAAGATTTTTGGATGAATGGAAAATTTCATACGTGACACCTATTTTCAAGTCAGGTAAAAAGAACTCGGTTGAAAATTACAGACCTATCTCTAAGATTTCATCCATTCCGAAACTTTTTGAAAGCATCGTCAAAGATAAGTTGTATCAACATGGATTCATTAAGGGTAGATCAACCTCTTCTAACTTATCCATTTTTACTAATTTCTGCTTAAACTCTATTGAAAATGGTTTTCAAGTGGACGCTGTGTTCGCGGACTTTCAAAAAGCTTTTGACAGGGTTCACCATGGTTTACTGGTCAAAAAAATGGAATCGCTTGGTTTCCATTCAAACTTTCTCGAGTGGATTACTTCAGATCTCCATAGCAGGAAACAGTTAGTAAAAATAGGTAACGTTATTTCATCGTTCATTGATGTAGTATCTGGTGTACCACAGGATAGTCATTTAGGACCGCTATTGTTCTTAATTTTTGTTAACGATATTCCCTTAATCTTGAAGCACTCACAGTGTCTTATGTTGCTGATGACGTGAACATTTTTTCGAAGATCTCTTGCCTGGACGACTGTCAAGGGCTTCAAAATGATTTAGATGAATTCAATTTATGGTGCATTTCAAATTTATTACGACTATTCCAAAATGTAAAATTTTTTCGGCATTTAGAACTTCTTCTCCACTCTTATTTGATTACAGGATGGATGATTCACTGTTGGGTAGAACGAATGAAGTTAAAGATCTTGGTGTCATATTTGATGAAAAACTATCATCCTGTTGATTATGTCATATCTAAAGCCAACTCAATGTTGGGTTTCATTAATCGATCCTCTGCGGATTTTCATGACCCTTATACTTTCAAATCACTCTTCGTATCTCTAGTACGTCCTATTTTGGAATATTGCGTCGTGGTTTGGGATCCATCATATGAGGAAAAGATCCAAAGGAGGCTTTACCTGCCTATGAGGCTAGATGGCAATTACTAGATATAATGACGTTAAGGTCGCGCAGAACTTTCTTAAGCATTATGTTTGTCAGGGACTGTTTAACTTATAACATAAATTCACCAGAACTTTTATCTCTTTACAAGCTATATATTCCTTCTAAAATTTTAAGGCCTAGATCTCTTCTTTACGTGGATCCACATCGTACTAGGTACGGATCTAATGAACCGATCTCTAGGTGTGTGCTTCACTTTAACTCTATCTCTAACATGATCAACCATACTGACAGTAGATCTATCTTTAAGAAGGCAGTAATTGATGGCCTAAAACGGTGTGATTAAATGGCATTATTATTAGTATTGCTATTTCTTTTTTAGTCTGTAGAATAATTATGTTCAGTAGATGAAATAATAATAATAAATAAATAAATAAAAAAATATTGAAATTTCTTGTGCCGGAAAGAATCACAGTTGTACTGAATATAATAGCCTACAAACCAATTGTAGGATTTTCTGATATCCAAATCCCATTGTCGTGTAAACGAGGTCGCACAGCTTACCACAAAGTCCTACATATTTCTTAGATCTGATGAGTTATCGAATTGATTTTTTACTCCCTAAGGCTTCATATATAATCGCCAAAATATTTGTTTTATGATTTCAATATATTCAACTCTAAGGGGTGGAGAGAAGTGCATACTTTTAACAGTTTTCGACATATTTCTTAGGTTTAATGAGATATTGGATTGATTTTTACTTCCAAAAACTTTTTATATAATCGCCTACAAACTCATATCACGATTTTTTAAAATTCAACTCCCAAGGGGCATAAAGAGGTTGAATATTTTTTCACGAATTTTACCATACCTTAATTTTGATGAGATGCATGTGGTTATTACTTCTACAGGTATTTCGTATAATTGCATAAAACCCTATTTCATAATTTTTTTAAATTCAGCCCCAAGTGGATGTAATGGCTTTGTATACGTTTTCACAGTTCGTCATATCTCATAAGTCTGATGAGACAGCGAATTTGTTCTTCCTTCTATGGGCTTTTAGTCTAAATAATATACCAAAATTCGAGTCGTCTACACTCGCTTTTTCTACGTTTAATCGGCTAGAAATCTCTATTTTAGATATTTTTATTCTATTCTAAGGCCATAATTTACCTTTCCAAGAAACCTACGAATCTCGAAATATCTGATGCTATACTCCGACTTTGACCGTGTCCCGGAGTATGACCCAGTAATTCATGTGTTCTATTTGGCAATGACGTAAGTATTCTAGCGCGACCCCATTTTAAACGCTTCCCGAACTTTGACCAGCAAAATAATAATGTTTCGCCCAGACTGTGAAAGAGATGAATTTAAACATATAATTTCTATATTTCTTGGTGTAATTTCAAAAGAGTGAGAATTACCAATTTGCGTTTAAATCTTTGACTGAAATTTGTAAATGGAAAGGTCTTTCAGTTAATAAAAGGTTTTTGTTATCAAAAATACTGATATAATATTTAAAATAAAATGTACCTTTAACATAAAATCTTTCTTAAAATTAGATTCTATGCTTTACCACGAAAAAATTCTATTCTCATTAAAATGTACCTATTTAATTTAAATTGTTTTTATTAAAAATTCTTTTTTATATTTGTCAAAATAGATCACACTTTTACTTTATTATTTTTTAATAATAAAGTATTGTGATCGACCTGAAATTTCAAAAATATTTGCTACCCTGAAATTTTGTATTTACTCGTTTTAGGACTAGTAAACACCAAAAAAGCAAAAAAAAATAATGTCCGTCTGTCCGCCGTATACGCCGTACGGCGTACGCCGTCCGCAAAATCGTTTGAAGGCGCGTAGCTCCCAAATCCGTTGAGGTATTAAGTTCAAATTTTTATGGCGGGTAAATTGAGTAAGCTCCTACGATTGGTATCTTTTCGGAGGGTTGGAGTATAAGGGGGGATGAGGGCGGAGCGTTTTAGACGAAAAATTTTGGTTTCCAGATCTCAGGAACCACTTATGCTAGGAGGCTGAAACTTGGAACTTATGTAGTACTATGACGGTGGACTCATTTGCAAAAAATTATCGATAAGGGTTGAGTGGTGCGGAAGTGGGGGGGGGGGGGACAATGAGTGCAAAACGCTTGAAAGCCGGTATTGAAACATTCTAAAATCCATATCTCTTGAACGATTGATGTCAAAAGATTGAAACTTTGTGGCTGCCCTTAGGGATACTTGAAGATTAGACAAGTTCTAAAATTTTCAAGGCGGATGGTATTAAGTATTTTTCTGTATTAAGCCCCCTGGGGGTATTGTTCAAGATTTCACTAATTCCGAAAATCTCTTAGGTTTAATGTGATCGAATTCGCTTTTACTACTATGAGTTATTCTATTGATAAAAAAAATACGTAAGTAAATAAAAAAAATCTGCCAACAGTCTGGGCGCAACTTTATTATTTTATGGGTAGAAGTCCGAAACGTGTTTAATGATGAGATGCGGTGTTGGATACAATGCGACTGACAACCTAAGAAATAACCAGGAATATATTTGAAACGTTATTTTTTAGGTTGTCAGTCGCATAGCACCCAACACCGCATCTCATCATTAAACACGTTTCGGACTTCTACCCATAAAATAATAAAGTTGCGGCCAGTAATACACAATTACTGAATTGATATTAGGCGTAGCTTAATATTCCATTTTAAGCAAATTTAACAAGCACAGATACTATAGTTATTAAACCGGATTGCATCCTGGGAAGGGATTGATCGCATACTATTTTGAAAACTTTTCTCGGAACTTCACAAAAAAATTCTTAAATCATTCGCATCTGTATCTAAACAACCTTTTTTCCATTTCTGCTATGCATCTGTCCATTAAATCGGCATATAACCTGGTAAATTTTTCGTCGTTATTTGTGCTATTTTCGTAGTACACCAATGCAGCATCATCAACAATTTCATAGTCTTTCACCAAATCGGAAAAGGAATGCGGATAAGGTGTACACACAGCAGTTCCTTAATGAAAAATCACATTTACATCCTATAGAAAACGAGAATGGTAATGTGCAAATTGCATGTAAAACATGAGGATTCATCCTGGAATACGTGATTTAATAGCATCTGCAGTTTAAGGTGTGCTGACGCGCTTCACATACGAGCTCTACACGGCAGAACGTGCTTCAACAAATTGGCTTGGTTGATGCCGTTTTTTTTGTTCAATAAAAAAAATGTATGAAATACCTACTACATCATAGCATCGACACGAATATGATGGATTTGCATAAGCTCCCGCATGTGAACATTTCGATTATAATGATAACATGCGGCTGATGTATATACAGTGCGCATTGTAGAGAAATTGAAAAAGTTTTATGGCCACCGATCATGCAGCTCGAAATCAATTTTATTGATCAAAAGCAAATAACACGAATAATATTTATAATCGAATTAGTTGAAAACGTGCCCTAGGTGCAACCAACATTCGGAAATACCGGGCGAATCAATTAAAAACTGGCACAACAAAATGATTTTAGGAAGCGCAATAAACGTCACCATCAATTGTAGTTCCGGTTACAAAACTAACGAAACGCTAAGGAAAATCCGTGCGAAACTAGAACAAAACTTTCAACTAATAAGTGTCTATGTTAATTCTTACGAATAATGCACATCATCAAATACAATGAGCAATTCTTACAGCCGTGACTTAAATATCCCACTTGGACTCTATCTCATTTATCTAGACTATTAACTATTATTCTTACTACGTCTTTACACCAGTAAATTGTCAATCTTCATTAAGTTGCCGACAATATTCCCGGCTCTTTTGCATATTTTTGCAAGGTGCCTACGAAAAGGTAACAAAAGGCGTACACCTAGTGCGAGCGAAAATGGGTCGACATAAATTAAAATAAATTACTTGAGAGTCAGTTTGATCTGAATTTATGGTGTTGAAGTTTCAACCAGGAACCGAAAAGAAAACCACCGTCGAAACTAATTCTCGCAATGTAAAATTTTCAAGGAAGAAATAGCTAAATATGGGAGCATAGTAGGTCCCTGTAAAGGGACCAGAACAAAATGTCTTTCAAGTCACTTAAAGATAGAAAAATCCGTTGAGAGTGAAAATATTGTACTTGACTTTTATCTAATTAAGGTGCTAATTAAATTTAGAGAAGTGCGAGGTAGATAATATGTGTTTTATAATATGCTGCGTCAAGGAGTCTTATACAACTTAATGTTAATAATAGTTTATAGTTCATTTATTTTAATAATACTTAAATATATATAGACACAGTTTGTAATTATTTTAGAGAGTAGGCTGAAGCCTTTGCAACTACAATATTGCGTAATGTTATGATAATAATAATTTTCGTGCGAACTGCATAGAAACTGTGAAATTGAATACTGTATTTAAAATTAATCACAATTACATCACAACCATTTTAAATCAAATCAAAGAACTAATTAGAAATTAGGAGAAGGCTTCCCTAACGACACTAACGAACTAATTATCTCCTATAATTGAGCAAGGGCTGAATCTGACTTTAACAAGATTATCGCTGAATGCCAATGCGCTTTAGAAGTCAAAATTCTAAAACTGGTCAAATATTTGAAAAATGTTGCGAATTTAACCTCGACGTTCACCAGATTTTGACCTTCGCGTCAATACGATGGTAACCTGGGTATCCTTTTTTAAGTAATAAGAAGTCCGATTTTTCCTACATATTGGAATTTCCTGAGCAGTCCTAAATTTTAAGCCTTTATCCATAATACATATATTTGCAGACAATATGTTCTCTAAAATTTTTAAAATTAATTTTGGGCGAAATTTTTGGAATTCAGTATTGTCTAGCGAAATAAAGCACAAGTAGTAGTACACTCTTAGAAATATTGTAGTAAATTTGCCATTATTATAGTTGGCAACTGTAATGGTAAAACTACATGCTTGTGTAATTAGAGGGAAAATTACACAAATTAGTTGTAATAATTACACAACATATGTGTAATAACTACACATCAGTGATGTAATCATTTCACAATAGCTACGTAATCAGTAGACATAAGTGGCGTAATTATTACATTGAGAATACAATTATTACACACTTTTTGTGTAAAATTCCCATTTTATTATAGGAGAAAAACCTTCAGTACCATAGTAAAAAAGGTTAGAGCTCAAATTTAAAAGATAGAAAGCTTTACTATTAAAAAAGTTTATGAGCTATTACAAATAAAATGATGCATCACACATTTTGAAATAAATAATTTGAATTTTTTTTGCTGATTATTGCGAAAATTAATTTTTATTCCTTATTCTTTCTTTACAAAAATTAACATGAGATATACTTTTTTTTTTACAAAAATTAAAATAAGGTAGATATATTTATTTAATAATAAAATTAAACATTATTTGCTACAACCAAGTTTTTGGGAAGCACACAATACCATTTGTTGCTTAATTTTATTGGTAATTGTTATAACAATATAATAAAGTAGAAATATATTTCTACTTTATTATTTTAATAATAAAGTATTGTTATCGATTTTTAAAAAAAAAAATTTGTTACCCTGAAAATTTTTTTTCCACGTTTCATGACCAATAGACACCAAAAAAGCAAAAAAAAAATTTCAGTCCGTCTGTGCGCCGTACGCCGTCCGCCGTCCGCAAAACGTTTGTAAGCTTATAACTCTTAAACTCTTTGAGCTATTAAATTGAATTTTTTTGTTGGTAGACTGAGCAGACCCCTTCAAGTGGCCACCTTTCGAGTGGTAAGGGTGTGAGGGGGGAGGTGAGGAAGCGTGTTAGACGGAAAATTTTGGTTTCTAGATCTCAGTAACCGCTTAGGCTAGGAGGCTGAAACTTGGAATTTATATAGAGCATCGATAGTGGACCCATTTGCAAATTATGATATAGGTAAAGGGGTGTGGGAGTGGGGGGAATAATAATGCGTCCGAAATGCTCGAAAGCCGAGATCGAGACATTCTAAAATCCATATCTCCTAATCGGTTAATGTCACGAAATTAAAACTTGTTGTTGTTGTTGTTGTTTGAAGCGGGGGAAGATACACAGCAAGGCCGCGCATCTTGAGCACTCAGACAATTATTGCCCATTGCACTCGAGTCCCCCCCCCAGTCTCTACCCGAACTTTTTCGTCCTTCTCACGAATTTCAAGAGCTCAGGTAGGGGACGAGAACGGAGTTCTTCTATCCTCATAACATCGACACCTTATACGTGCACTCTCGCAAAAGAGTAAGCTGGACACTCGAGAAGGAAGTGTTCCGTTGTGTTGTCACTCTCGTCGCAAGCAGTGCACATGGGGTCGTCAATGATGCTCAATCTGACCATGTGTAGGCCACACGAGTTATGCCCTGTGAGGACACCAATCATACTACTACATTCTTTCCTGCTCAGTTTGAGAAGAAAAGAAGCGGTTCGTCCACTTGGTCCGTCGACAAGGTTTCTGGTCTGCCGCATTCCCGGAAGAAGCCGCCATCTCTCAATGTGTGATTTACTCACCCACACAGCAATGGCAGCCCTAACAAAGGCAACCGGCACACCGAATTAAAACTTAATGAACATCTGTGGGTATACTAGGAGAATAGTTCGGAAACAAATTTTTGAGTGGGGGCATTGGTGTACGGAGGTGGGGGTGAAAAACTTTAGATTACGATATCTCACGAACCAATTGCACTAGAAAAACGACATTCGGTTTCTGTATTAAGGTTGACAAATAAAGTTTGCTGAAAGAAAAATTTTTTAAGGGAGCGGTTGAGTATGGAAGTGGAGGGAATAAGAATTTTTCTAAAAAATCACGTCCCATATCTTAAGAACAATGTACGATATGTGCTTAGAATTATTACAAGAAGTAGGCAAAATAGACCCCTAGCAGGAAAAAAATGTTTGAGGGTGAGAGTGTAGAGGGTGAGGCTCGGGAGGGTGAAAAGGAAAAAGTTCCGATTCTTATATATCGAGAACCGATAATGATATTAAGCTGAAACTTGGTATTTTGATAGAACTATAGTAGAAGCATGTTGAAAAAATATAATTTTTTATAGGGATAGTATGGTACGGGGGTGGGGGGTGTTTTTCCTAACTATACAACGGCTTATGCTAGAAAGTTGAAACTTGGTATGTATATGTAAGTCAACTATAAAAGTAATTTTGATTAAAAAAAAATTTCAAATATCCATTGGCGTACAGAAGGGGGACAAACAAATTATCAATGAAAATGGAATGCATATATTTTCACGATTTTCGTCATATCTATTAGGTCTTTTCAAAAATTAAATTCATTTTTATTCCACGGATTTTTCATATAAATACCTAGAAAGTGTTTTCAGGACTTTTTGAAATTCGACTTCCACGATGGTGTAAAGGGATTGTATACATTTTCACGAATTCAGCCATATCCTCCGGTCTGATTAGATATCGAATAAATTTTTACTTCTACGGGCTTGTTTAATAATCACCTAAAACTTGTTTTCTATTTTTTTACCTTTTTCAACCCCTAAGAAGGTATAAACGGGTTGAACACGTTTTCACGAATTCCGTCATATCTCTTAGGAGTGATAAGACATCGGATTGGTTTTCACTTCCTCGGGCTTTCTTTATATATATCTAAAAACTAATTTCAGGATTTTTGGATATTCAACCCCAAAGAGTGTGCAAGGGGGTTGCATATGTTTTCACAAATTCCTATATATTTCTTAGTTCTGATGGGATATCGAATTCAGTTTAGCTTCCTAAAGCCTCGTGTACACTAGCAAATATAACTTGCTAGAGTTGCTCTAAGACATTTATTGCTGCATGCGTATACGGTTCCGAGAGCGCATTTGCCCAAGTTTTTGCTCTAGCCAGCAAATGCTTGCCTATTCAAGCAAGTTGTGAATGTACACGCTAGCTTGCTAGAGTTGAAATCTCGCAAGAAAGTTCCGATCGGTTCCGAAATTTTTCAGCAAGTCAGTACAGTTGCATTGGAAGTGAGGTTAAGTTCAGTTTTAGATGTCATAGTTTTCTAGTTACGTGCGAAATAGAAACGGAAAATACAAGTGAAGCTCCGAACACACATTTTTGTTCAATACCAATGTGGAACTATATCCAGAGTTGTGGGATTTTTCTTTTTCGTTTGACAGTTCAACGAAACTTTGATGATGAAGTGTACACGGATAAGCAAGTTTTATTTGTAAAATTTTTGTAGAGCTACTTGCTAGAGTAAAATTGCAATTTGACAGATAGTGTACACATCGCAGCAAATTACTCTAGCAAGAAATGTCGCAAGTTACTTGCTAGTGTACACGAGCCTTAAGGCTTCCTATATAATCGTCGAAAGTTGATTTCAGTATTTTCAGATATTTAACCCCAAGAGGACGTATGGCTTTCGACATATTTCTTACGATTGATAAGATATCAGATTGGTTTTCACTTCCACAGACTTTTTATATTATCGCCTACAAATGCATTTTCGATTTCATGTAATGGCCCAAAACCAAATCTCAAAAAATCCCCTAATCACGTAACAACTGATATTATACTACGACTTTCAGACTTCGTCCCGGAGTATGACGCAATTATGTAATTCATATGTTATATATGGCAGCGGCGTATTCTAGCGCGACCCAATTCTAACCGCTTTCCGAACTTTTTTTAACTTTTCAGTCAGATGGTAATCTACACCGCGTCTCAGAATTGAACGCATTCCGAACTTCTACCGAAAAAATAATAAAGTTGCGTCCAGACTGTTGGCAGATTTTTTGATGCTAATTCGGCAAGAATGATACAATTCCATTGAACATTATTTTTATCACCAACGACAAATGCTTCAAAATTACAGCAGAAATTAAAATCCAATAATTCCATTACAATTAATATTATATTATTATCAGCTTTTGATATTATATGAATCAATTCAAAGAATCGTGGATTATCTTCTGAAAGTTTCATAAGCACTGTGCCTGTTTGAATGAGGTAATCATATCTCTTTATCCACTTCAGAGTAACAACAGTATCGTAAATTTTGACAATGTTCTAAAAATTATAAACTTCTACAGGTAAATTTTTCAATAATTCTTTTGATTTAGGACCAAATAGAAATTTGTGACCAATGCTTTGAGTTAAAAATGTACCATATATAACAAGCTGCTCTAATCTGTGATGGATGTGATGATGATGTCCCAGAAGATGACGCTGTTAGAAAATCGTGACCTTTCCGCGATTGATGGGCTGGATTTCTTAGGACACTGGGGCCTGAATTGAAGAAAGCAGCACAAACATTTTCCTGCTAATAATAAAGATCTAAGCTGTTAATATGCTATTAATCCAAACATTTAAATCTTCTCAATAATTTTAAAGATTATTATTTCAAAGACACCTTGATACGTATTCAAATTGATACCATCGTCATCGAACTAAATATGATTTGAAAATATGAACATGGGCGATAATCATTACAATAAAATTTTGTTTAATACCTAAATTTCCTCTTTTTATAGAGCAAAATATATGTAATTGCCCACCTTATTATGTAATGTTACTTATTTGTGCGCTAAAAAATGAAAATACGCCAATAACACGTACAATTACATAGATTCTGTATTTTTCCAGTTATTTTTGCCTTAAATACAGAGTATTTTTACAAAACTGTTTTTAGAGTGTAGTAGACTTATGAATTAAAATAAAATTGTTAATTTTTCTTTCATACGACTGAAGGGAATATTCGCATTTCTCTATCTGCGATAGGCAGATGCACATAATATCAAGGCAACATAATATGCTCTTTTTCTAATGTTTTGCTGTTGTTTTTCGTCTAGTTCTCCTAAACTTTTCTTATCTGAACGAAAATAACTTGTACACTACAAAGCCTGTGACCTTAGTTGCTTAGTATGAGCGTGCTATTAACCCAGAGGTCGTACGTTCGAGTTTCACTCATGAAATGGTCCTAGGCTTTACTTTACACACAGTTTTCCTTGTAATAAATAATATCCATTTTTGAAAAACCTTTTCTTAATTTTTCTTTCAAACCCATTTTTCACTCTCTCGCCACGGTTCGACGACAGACTAACAACCTATCCCCGAAAAAGAACTACATTAAGAAGCTTGGTGAGAACAATTTTTCGTGCGAGCCTTCTAATGAGTAAAACATGCAATTACTATACGAAACAACTGACTTTCAGTAGTGAACCTTTCCACGAATGCTCGAGATGCCAAAAACTATGTTAATTTTTTTAATTGAAGCTTCACACCGTAGTCGTTTTGAGTACGTATTTTATTCTAATTCTCGCTACTACATTCGAAATAAATAAGTAACAGTTTTGCAAATTTTCTTTATTCTCTGTGTTGTATTAATTTTACGCGAGAAAATTGTATTCAATCATAAGTTGCAGAATGTATTTTTGAAATGTTCAGTATTGCTTGTTTCCAGAAAGCTTTCATATTTTATTTATAAAGAAATGCAAGACGGTGGCATATCTGGATACTTAGCATATAAGGGCGTACTCGTAGCCTAGACGTTAACCTATAATATTTACAGAGCTGCAGCAATGAAGTGCTAAATATTTTATAGACTCAGACCTTAGGAGGCAAGGCATTCTGACAGAAATAGGAGCCATTATGGTTTGCGGTTTAAATAAATACCTTTTGCTCCAATTCAATTGTGGGTACTTTAATTCTATGCTTTGTATGAAAGTAGCAATGTAATGAAATAATAATTTTTTCCAAAGAAACCTCAAGATATTTATTATAATTACCAATGCTTTGTGCATGGGAACGGTATGAACAGAATTTCGAAATGTGTTGCCAACAGCTTGGGTGGAACTTTATTATTTATTGGGTAGAAGTCCGGAACGGGGTTTATGCTGAGATGCATCGTAGGTTTAGTTTTAAGAAGGAGTGAAGCGCTGAGCCACGGTGGACAGTAAGCACCAAACCGTAGGTCACTAATCTTTCCCAAAACAATCCGGATCCATGATAAACTTGACCAGTTTGTCACACACACCAAGGGGTCCTTTTTATTTTCATCAAATACGCAACTAAAAATTCTTTTCTCGCCGATCGTTGGCCAGCTAGAACGAACCAGTGAACTACACTCTGTATACCAAATGTAGCTATCAATGTACTGTACACTTAAAAAATCCAATGGACAATTAAGTTTCATATGGATTGAAAAGTTGAAGTCTTATGGTTCTGTAAAAAAACTTTCCATCCACTAGTGACCAAATATTTTAAATAAAGTATGTGTAAAAAAATGGCTTGACGATTAATCACTTATTTCATCCAACCCCTGATTATCGAAAAACAATCATCAGTTTAAGTAACATTTTCGTGAACACAGTCTTATCGAATAATTAACACGCTTGCAAATAAATTTACGAGATTCTTGTAAAACACAAGAACCAATTTCTTGTCAGCCTTTTCATTAGGACAAGAACCGTCCGGAATTTATTCATTAAAACCAAAAGCTGTCAAAGACTGTATCTAGCAAAAAAGTTTTTAAAGGATACAGATAAAGACGATACGATAAGATAACACCCTAGAATACAGTTACTAGTCCGCTTAAAGGTCGATTGCTTTTCTCTAAAGAGTTTTCATAAACCGCAAAAAGGACCCTGTAGACCTTCTTCACCACAAAATTTTCGAAATAAGATCAAAGGGTTCTTAAGGTTCTATTTCAGTTATGCCGGTATGTAAGAATATGCTGGAATATGTGTTCGTAGATTAACACCTAGTTGGTGTTTTGGTTTAGTTTAGTTGGATTTTCATGTCTTGTTGATCTTTTTTATAAAACCATGATTTTACGTTATTAGATTTTAATATTAAATTAATACTATTCTTTGGCGCCCAATAATTCAAGAATTGTTTCGGGTTACTCATGTGGTAAGATGAGGGAAATTCTTTGGTGCTGAAAGAGGATGATTATCCTCATCGACAGTAAAATTTGTTATAATATGAGTGCGTATTAGTTTTCCTGCCATACATTTACGTGGGATCGCTGTATCGCTTTGTACAGCGCCGAGGCAGAGATAGTCCTTTATCTCACATTGCGCGCCATTATTGCCGGCCGCATATGGGCCGGCCCACATTGTGTGCCACACATCCCGTCTTTTTTCTGACATATCGCTACATCATCTTGGGAGCTACTATTTACAGCCCCACGTTGGGCGCCACTGGTACTTAAACTAAAGTAACGTTATACAGGGTCCGGCAGTGAAACCTGACGGTTTTTGAACGTGAGTATTGGGTGGTGGTGGGATCTCAGGTGGTGGGGGTTGGTCTCATTCCCTTCTCCTGATGTGGAAGTTTAGGTACAATGGAGCGTTGGACCAGTGAACACCGCGTCTTTGTCGTCGAGACTTTAGGGATGTCCGATAGGACTGTTCGGCGGATACTTTATGAAGACTAGCATTTTCACCCGTACAAAATTGCTGTAGTTCAAGAATTACAGCTTCAAGATTTCCCAAGAAGGTTAGCTTTTGCAGAAACAACGTTGGGGATATCAAACACTTCTGAATGAAGACCCTGAAATGATTGATGATGATGTGGGGTTACCTCAAAGGAAAAGTGTACCTTGATAAGCCTAAAAATTTGGAAGAACTGCGAGCAAATATTCAGCGGGAAATGCGTGCGATCCCGCGCCAAACCTCGGAAAGAGTGATGACTAACTTTGCTAACAGACTTGAGCATTGCAGAGAAAATGGAGGTCATCATTTGAGTGATGTTATTTTTGATTCATAATGCTTTTTCGAATGTTTTTTGCATACATCTTAAACTTCCATTCTTTCTTTTTTAAATAAAAAAAATTATAACAAAATATCTTGAATATTTATTGAATTATTCTATTTCAAAAACCGTCAGGTTTCACTGCCGGACCCTGTTTATACATACTATTCGGGATAAAATTCAAACCCAACCCGGAACGAGAGATGGTGGCAACGTTAAAAAAAACAGAATTCTTAGACAAGTATGTCTCGGGCAGTTACTTTATTTACGCTTTGGCGATGAGTCGTGACCGAATATGTTCTCTGCATGTTTAGGATAACGTATTCTTTAACACATACCTATATATTGCAATTATTCTATCAGATATTTACAGTTTTATAAAATTTTTGTGGAGATCAGACAGCAAAAATTATTGTCTTTACATCTACAGTGTGGTATTTCTACATATTGTAAAGATAATTATTACATGAATAGCTGGTGATATTAAGGCGCCCAACGTAGGGCCCCGTTGAGCCTGTGTCTTAAAACTATTTTTATACCAACTATTATTATAATTAGTTCCGATAGGTCAAAATTAGGAACTTAACTTAGTAATATTATAAATTATTGTCAAATAAATTAAGTTAAATTCTAAATGTTATAATTCTAAAAGTAATCGTCATATTATTGAAAATATTGGAATTTTTTAACAATGAAAATTAAAAAAAATTAATTTCGCCTGAAATTTTGTATGAGCCGTTGATTTTGAAAGTGGCATAAGTCACTTTTTAAAAAAAAATTTTGTTGTGACATTCTGAAGATGTTTTTATATAACACGAAGCAACTTCCTGAGAACCTCTTGATGAAATTGTTTCATCTCACTTTTAACAAAAACAAATAAATCTTCCCGAAAGTTGGCATCAATATTTTTAAACATGTTAAAACGCAAACCCTTAAATATCTCGATTTAAAAACAAAGTGAATTATGCCACTTTCAAAATAAACGTATCCTAAGTGTATGCCATAGAGTAGTAGCCAGGCCCTAAAACGTTAAAAAGAAGTATTGGTATTCCGGATATGTACTTATGTACCTCGAGAACGGGAAATATCATTATGAAATGTTTGCATCACATGGATTAAGTGTGCCTCTGTTGGGGGTGGTCTTTTTACAGGTATGGGTCTGATGTGAAAGAGGGTTCAAAATATTTATTTCAAAATGTTATTTTTCAAGAATGGCTCATAGCTTAAGTATATATAATTATTATACTTCTATCGACGTAGAAGAATCCAATGAAGTGGCAGTTGATTAAAAAAGTTTGGATACATTTTTTTAAGTCATATAAATGCTAAAGTGTAGAAAGATGGAACTTTGAAGAAGAATGCAGACACTAGAATATTATATTAAAAATCCGTCAACAGTCTCGGCGCACCCATATTATTTTTTGGGTAGAAGTCCGAAATGGGTTTTATGCTGAGATGCGGTGTAGGTTACTATGAGACTGACAACGTAAAAATTAAGTTCCAAATTGCCTCCAGGCTATTCTTTAGGTTGTCAACCCACACCGGACCTAACCATAAAACGCGTTTTGGAATTTTACTTTGGTGGTTATTTTATTTTTTTTTTAATTTAAAAAAACATGGGGGATAATATATCGACATAACCTGTTAGGGGTTGAATATAAAAAATTGTAAAATCGATTTTTAGGCGATTATATAGAAGTCCTTTAAAGTAAAAATAATTCGATATCTTAGCAGACCTATGTGATATGTCGTAATTCGTAAAAACATGTACCCTTCTACATAATTTTAATGGTGGAAAATCAATGAGCCTTATCAGGAAAGCCGAGACGGATTGGGTGCATAACATCTCCAACGAGGAGATATATGAGACGGCTGAGATTCGCAGAGTTGACTACATGATGGTCAAAATCATAAGAAATCACGTTTTGAGGTCTATAGACCAGAATGACCAGGAGAACCCCTGGATATCCCACCCTTTCTATCCCAATCCTCTATATTTCAAAAAAGCCATGGCTACAGGATTCATCCCTCATGAAGCTTTCCTCTATCTTGATAGCCAAAACTATATCCTAGATTCACAAAGTATCCCAAAAATTTATCACGCCTATAGACATGCCGGTGACAAGACAATTAAATATAGTAACACAATAGAAACTAATGACGATCTTGCAATATAGAGATATTCCACGGCAAATTTCCTAGATGAGGATTTAACTAGAAACGAGACCGCGCGAAATTGGTGGTTACAAAATGACTAGTAGCTTTAGCTTAGTGTTAGGATTAGATTAGACTAGACAATAGATAGGATTAGACATTAGATTATAAGTAGGATTAGTTACTAGACTCTAGATAGGTTAATAGTTTAGATTATAAGTTAATTTTTAATTTCTAACTTTAAGTGTAACATTAAGAAAGAAAAAAAATTAAAAAAAAAAATAAAAAAAAAATATATATAATATATTTAGTATAAGACAATATTAAAAAATCTGCCAACAATCTGGGCGCAACTTTATTATTTTATGGGTAGAAGTCTGAAACATGTTTAATGATGAGATGCGGTGTAGGTTACTATGCGATTGACAACGTAAAACATAACGTTCCAAATAGAATCCTGGTTATTCCTTAGGTTGTCAGTAGCATAGTAACCTTCACCGCATCTAAGCATTAAACACGTTTCGGACTTCTACCCATAAAGTAATAAAGTTGCGACCAGACTGTTGGCAGAATTTTTTTTAGTTATTTACGTATTTGTTTTTGCAATAGATGATTCAATAGAAGTGAAAACGATTGTGATCTCATGAATCCAAAAAAAATTTCGGAATTCGTCAAAACTTGAACAATGCCTTACTCCCCAGGGGGTTTAATATTAAAAACTACTTGAATCGGCTTATTCCCCGACTACATTGAAAGCATTTAGAAATGAAAATGAATTCGATATGTCATTAGACCTAAGAAATATATCGGAATTCGTGAAAAAGAATGACACATAATCGCCTTACACCCCCTTAGGGGTTAGATATCGAAAAATTTGGAAAAATGTTTCTAAGCGCTTATATTAAGAGGCCGCAGTAGTAAAATTGATTTGATAGCTCGAGAAATCTAAAAGATTTACCGAAATTCGTGAAAATATGAGAAAAAACCCTTTTTACGGACATTTTTTTTATTCTATCTTTGTACATAAATGAAAATCTTTTTTTTCTTTTTTTTTTTAGTTTGAATTACTCTACTAGCACATCTACATATACCCATTAAGTTTCAACTTTCTAGCGTAAGCCGTTTGAGACATACAAAACCACCCCTCACCCCTGTACCGTGCTACCCTGTTTTTCTAGGGTGTCTCTATAGTAGTTCTATATAGTCGTAAATTTTTAGTGTTCTATTCATTACAGTTTTCGAGAAATAAAAATCAAAATGTTTTCCTTTCAATCCCCTTTCACCATCACCCCCAACACCCACACCCTCAACATTTTTTTCCCTACTAGAAGTCTACTGACTCCAACTCCTGTAAAATTTTCAAGTTCATATCTGGTACGGTTCTCGAGATATAAAAATTGAATTTTTTGAAAAATGGTTATCCCCCACTTTCGTGCTCCACCTCCCCCCTCAAAAAATTTACGTTCAGTAGACTCAACTTGTGATCCCATATACAGAAACCAAATTTTTTACTCCTGGTGTAATTGGTTCGGAAGATATTGTAATCCAAAGTTTTTCCCCCGCCACCCTCACACCCCACAACCCGCCTTAAAAATTTTAGTCATAGTCTAATCTTGAAGTATCCCTAAAGACAACCACAAAGTTTCAACCTTCTGACATCAATCATTCAGGAGATATGGATTTTACAATGTTCCAATATCGGCTTCCAAGCGTTTCGGACTCATTAGTTTTCCCCCCACTCCCACACACCTCCACCCCTATCGATCATTTTTTTCAAATGGGTCCACTATCATAGTTTTACATAAGTTCCAAGTTTCAGCCTCCTAGCATAAGTAGTTCCTGAGATCTAGAAACCAAAATTTTTCGTCTAAAACGCTCCCCCTAATACTCCCTCACACTCCCACCCCCTTAAAAGATATCATCCTTAGGGGTTCACCCAATCTACACACCATAAAAATTTTAACTTAATATCTCAACGGGTTTGAGAGCTACGCGCCTTCAAACGATCTTGCGTACGGCGTACGGCGGACATTTTTCTTTTTTTGCTTTTTGTGCTTACTAGTCCTAAAACGTGTAAATACAAAATTTCAGAGTAGCAAATTTTTTTAAAATTTCAGGTCGACCACAATACTTTATTTGAAAATTAGTCATAAGATAATATTAGAAAAAAAAAATAAAATAAATATATATATATATTCATCTTAAAATTAGTGTTAAAATTATTGTTAAGTTTAGAAGTGTGTTTATAGTGATTTAGGAATTAGATATAGGTTTAGCATAGGATTAGCTATAAAATTTGTTAATTTAGGAACCCAGGTCTTGGCTAGTCCAGTATTAGTTTGTAATTTAGTTGTAAGTTAGTTTTAAGTTTTTTTTAGCTGTAAGTAATAATCAGTAATATTTTTGACACAGGTTTTTGTTGCCAATTTTCCTGAGACAAAAAAAAATGTATATTAATATGCTTTTATAACGTAAAAGCAATTCAAATCGTTTTAAACACAAAAAAAATATCTAGTTAGCCTTGAGTGCACCGCTGTGCCATTGGGTTCAGTTTTAAGTTCATATGTCATAATTTTAGCTTTATTGAATTAATTTTAAGATATTTTTTAACTTTTTTGGCTTATAATAAACCATTTTAAACTAAACTAAACCTGGGCCTAACCCCTGTAAATTTTTTATACCATATCTGGTACGGTTCTTGAGACATAAAACTATATTTTTTGAAAACGTGTTAGCACCTCACTTCCGTGTTCCACCTGCTCTCTAAAAAATTTTAAATTACGTAGACTCAGTTAGTAATTTATTACATACAAAAATTTAATTTTAACTTTTTAGTGCTGCTGGTTCGGAAGATATTGTCATCCAAAGTTGTTCACCAATTTCTTATTATTAAAAAATAATAAAGTAAATTAATGTTTTGAACGAAATTATGGCATACGGGTCTGGGCAAAATTTTTGGATAAATTCTCACAAGAGTATGAAACGTTGAAAGTTAATTTCTGTTGAAAAATTTGACCGCGGCAGAATAGCTGCAATGAAGTATTTAAAAAATCACGTTAAAATTTTTGAAATTGCCACGTTAAAATTTTCAAAATATGTCGGTTTATAATTTTTGTTTTTATATTAAGCTATTGCAGGATACATTTTAACAAATCCAAAATTTTTAATTTTATTTGTTTGTACTGTGATAGCCTTAAAATCTTAAAAATAGTACCAACCCAAATATTTTGTATTTTCAAAATTAGCATTTTTCATTTTGATGCGGGTGATTTTTAAATCTCAGGAAAGCTTTATGCTATAAAGTCGAAATTTGGATGTAATGGTCAGGTATACAAGAGAAGTGGTGCTATGGGCTAAAAAATATATTCCGGAAATTATGCTTCGTACCTTGTACAAAAACCCAAAATATAACCATGAAATTTTCAAAGTACTTCGTTGATCCCTTTCAATTGTGAAATTTTCTAGAACAGACCTTTTTGAATTGCAGCCTGCTCGTTTATTTGTTTTTGGTTGAAATAATAACTTTTGTTGCATTTCGACTACTGGCGCGTCCTGGTTTATAATCCAAAAACGTAATAATTAGTACTTCAAGTGTATGAGAGTCAATGCGATTTTGACCCGGTAAATAATATACGCACAAATTGTTGGGAATCAGAGTCCATATAATTTTTTTTTTGCTCGATGGCAAAATAATAAAAATGTTTGATACATGTATGCTTTAAATTTGTTATTTTTTTTATTTAAGAATAGAGAGAAGCTTGCTTTCGAATGAAATATCTGGCTTCATTCACCGATATGTTTCCATAAAATTTCGCGTTGATTGGCTTCAAGCGTCTCAAGCGACAGCTGTTGTCAATTAAATTTACCATTATTCGAAAGTACCTTTATTTCTATGGATAACTCGAAAAAAATTTAAACAATGGAAGTTGAAAAGAATACATCCCACAATCAAAAGGGGTCAGTCCAAAATTGGTTAAATTAATATTGTCCTGTAATCTAGATGAAAAGTGTTAGGTGCGACCACAAACTAATAGAGATAGACCACATATGTTCGCAACAGCTACTACATGAAAATGACCCCGACGGGAATATGATGGGGAATCCTAACTGCCACAGGATAAATGGAAAGTTCAGCTCAACCCAGCTTGTTAGGTCCATGTTGTTATTATACTTCACCGAAGTTATTGAAGTTATGTCATTAGCTCAGTTGGTTGGTCACTTCAGACTACTTTTTAATTAAAACGTTCCCTTACTGTTCGCATTCTTTTTTGTCCCGGAAAACTACTTGGTATAATTCCAATCCTTAACTTGACCTGCTCTGTAAATTTCGACAATACAACGGCCCGTAAAACTATAAAACTTGTAATATTTTATTCCCGAGGAAATATATTAAGTATTACAATAAGAGAGAGAACAAGGCGGCTGCCGTCAACATCGAAAGTTCTATAAACAAGTTGTGAGAGGATGCCTGGTGCTGACATTTTGAATAGAACATTGACACAATTTCAGGGATCCTTTCCATTGACTAACACAATCAGTAAGTTATGATGTTAGACCTTTGTATGGAAGGGAGGAAGCCAATTTTACGAAACAGCTGTCAGGAGCAACTGGCAAGTATAAAGGGCAATTATGGTAGTCATTGGAGCAATGATAGGAAAATATGCCAAGTCAAGTGTTTAATTTAATTGGGTGATGTGAGTATTTCCAAAGTTTTATTATCTCAGTAAACAGTAAATAAACAATTCAATATATATGATTCATTTTAAGGGTATAAGGGTTCCTTTTTGTTGTAATGTAGTCCACTTATGTCTCGGGGGTTATTTTTGTATTGATTGTTTGATCAAGGGAATTCACTTGGAAATTAGATGTTTCACTGAAGAAGTTCTTCTGTATCGAGAAAAATTTTAACCCAATTTAATGGTTTTCACATGATATAAAATGTCCAAATTATAGTATGGCTAGTACATTATATTTTTATTTATAATAGTCGATCGACTATGCCATTTTTATATCAAAAAAACTTTCAAGGAGCGAAGAAGAAAAAGTTTTCTACCAATTACTCGGAAATGGAAGCTCCCGTTCACTTGAATGGTTCCAAATATTAGTTCGTATGATTGATGTGAGAAGGAGGATTTTATCACGACTATGAAATCAAGTAACAAGTTTTTTTTTTTATCATGAAATAACAATATAAATCAGTCGCCGTTACGTGGATGTTCCCTAGAGTCAATTATTGTAGTCTGCGATTATCACAAATTTCAAGATGAAATTTTGTTTCAATTATTTTATATTTTTACTCAATAAAATAGTGTAAATGTTGCCAAAATGCGGACATAATCTTTCTTGAATTCCTGTAACTTCTTCGTCATGCGACGGTTCTATCACAGGCATTTTTCATTAAATCTATCAATAACATTGGTCTAGAGCAGTATGGTCTGATACTTTCTACTTTCGGGAAAAATAGATACATATTAAGGGGAGCAAACCCTTTAGACGCCCGAAAATGAGTAATTTTTCGTGAATTTTTTTTAAGGTGATAAAATAATCGTATCACTTTACAATTTTGACATGATATTATTACAACTTTTAAGTGTGGAAAATTTTTTTGTTTTACAAAACAAAACGGCGGCGTTATAGGGTATTCCTTTAGCCGTCTTTTGCGTGACATCGAAAAGTGCTCCATTTATCATATTTTTCTATTGGTCTTACACAGAAAACCAAAATATTTGTCGAATACTGACAGATGGGAAGGGTATACCTATAAAATTATAAAAAAGTATAAAACAAAAAAGATAGGAGGCTTTTTAATCAAATGTTAAATTTTCGACTACTTTTTTGACAATTTTTATTCCAAAAAAGTAGTTTATTTATGCGATATCCTCAAAACTTTAGGTGTATCCTTCCGATATTGATATAAACAGAAAGCTCCCAAGAAATCAGCCAAATCCATCTATAATTTTTTGAGCTACAGCACGAGCAGTTTTTGAAGATGCAGTTTCGAAATAATCGCGTTTAAAGTTTCAATAAAAGAAATCTATTAGTTTTAGTGACTTACAGAATCAGCGATTCCAGGCGCATATAATAAACCTCCAACTTCTAACTCACTCACGCCGTCACTTGTATTCTCCACGCATTTATCTGTGAATTGATTCCCTTGATAATATCCTTTTTTAGAACATTTTCGAGCTATATTACCTCGCGTTCCTTTAGGATAGTTTGGCATTTTAGTTTCAAAAATTCAACCGCACACGACATACTTTCGAGCTAAACTGACTATATGTATATTGCTTGGACAACGTTCGTTTCGGTTTATACTTTCGAAATAGAATAAAGTAGTCTAATTCCGGCCCCCCCAGTTACCGGCCATACCCTCAAATTATGCACACTGTTGGTTATATCTGAAACATTTGAAATTGAACTTTTTTATTTGATTCAAGCGAAACCCATCCTACATAACACATAAAGGTTTCATACATGCGCTTCATTGGTTTGCAAAAATTATCGAGGTCAGTAGTCAGTGGATTGATTTTACACTTGCATGCGTGAAATTCTTGGATTTTCTTAACAAGACTAGGCGCAGGAAATAGGTAAATATTAATTTATGTTGAGGACTTCGGGCTTTGTAGTATGCTTTTCTAGCAGATGACAAATAGTATTCTAGTTACTAACTAAGATTTGTGATATTTTTTCATTTATTTAAAAAGATTTTGGCTGGCCGGTATTTGGGTTATAATTTTCAGATGAATTTAATTACTGGCCAGGAACTAATGCTCCTCTGTTCTTATTACGGCCAATCACTAAAAATTGGGTAGAATTTTTTCAATAGGTAGTTTCCTGGCTTGTAAATTTCAACAATTAACCCAACTTCAACAACCGGGTCCTCAACAACCATCTATCTTGCCCTACTCGGCTAGATCTTCTTTTTCGGCAACGCCCACTGATTAAATTCGGAAAACATATGTAACTTTAATACGATTCTGCTCGTCAACATCATCCTCTCCAAGTAGCAATTTTTTTCCAGAAGCAGAAACTGCTTTTCTGTTTCTCAAAGCCTTTCAAAGCATCTTTTCTATCCGAAAACTCATTCCGAGGAAATCTTGGGAGTCCAACGAAAGTGCCCCGAGTGCAATTTCTTCCAAAGAATTAAGAAAAATTTCATGAGTTTAAAGAACAATAAAAGGTGGTTAAAATTGAAGCCGTTAGACAAAGAAAAAAAGAACGTTTAAAAGGGAAACTACTATTGACTCTACAGCAAAATATAAAAAATAAGAAAATTAAATCTCCAAAAATCTCGTCCTTAAAACAGAAAAGCAGAAATGTGCCAGAGAAAATTATAAGTGACGTAGAGAATGAATCCTTAAGATTTTTTGGGGTGCGATAAATGTACAAGATAGTATCACCTGAAATGTACAAATTATGATTCATATTCACAAGCTGTTGAAAAATATTTTAGATGTAATAATTATCAGAATCAAAGTGATCCATAGTACTTTCATAGAATTATGCCATACTATCAATATTTAATGTGATTTTGTTATTTGTTGTTAGATTATTTTGTTTTGTAACTTGAATTTATTATTTACATACCTATTTTTATAAAGACTAAATAAAAACTTAGTTTGGAATTATATAAAAAATGAAGTGAATAATATAAATAGATATAAATTCAGTTCATTTTCTAATAATATAAATCCAAATTAAGTTTTTATTTAGTCTTTATAAAAATAGTATAATGATAATAAATAAATTATTTGTTTGAAAATATTTTTTTTTCATAATTCTTCATAGAGTTATACTTGGCCGGAAATTGAATAATTTTTGGCCGATAATTGAATTTTTTATTGGCTTTTAGAAAAATTTAAAAAGTTAATAAAACTAATATTAATTAGATATTTCTATTATACTACATATTCCAAAAAAAGGAGTGATATTCACAAATCAATCATCAGTTTTTACTTTATTATTTTAATAATAAAGTATTGTTATCGATTTAAAAAAAAAAAATTTGCTAAAATTTTTTAAGAGGGTGGTGGCCCATTCCTTAAAAAAGCATGGAGGGGGTAAGAGTTTTTTTAAAAAATCACGTATCACATCTCGAGAACGGTGTAAGATAGATGCTTAAAATTTTTACCAGAAGTAGGCCTAATAGACCCCTAGTAGAAAATATTTCAGGGATGAGGGTGTAGAGGGTGAGAGTGAGGGAGGGTGAAAAGGAAAAAGTTTCGATTATTATATCTCGTGAACCTATAATGATATAAAACTGAAACTTAGTATTTAGATAGAGCCATAGTAGTAGTATGTTGGAAAAATATAATTTTTTATAAGGGTACGGGGTGTACGGGGGTGGGGAGTGTTTTGCCTAACTATAGAACGGCTTATGCTACAAAGTTGAAATTTGGTATGTATATGTAAATCAACTAGAAAAATAATATTAATTAAAAAAAAAATGTATTATCTATTGGCGTTCGGAATGGGGGCAAAAAATATGATCAGTAAAAATGGAACGCATATATTTTCACGATTTTCGTCATATCTATTAGGTCTTTCCAAATATTGAATTAATTTTTTTTGTGCGTATTCTTCATATAAATACCTAAAAAGCGTTTTCAGGATTTTTTGAAATTCGACCTTCAAGGTGGTGTAAAGGGGATGTATACATTTTCACGAACTCAGCCATATCCCTCAGGTCTGATTAGATATCGAGTAACTTTTTACTTCCACGGGCTTGTTTAATAATCACCTTAAACCCCTCTTCAAGTTTTTTTCCTTTTCACCCCTAAGAGTGTAAGAACGGGTTGGACACATTTTCACGAATTTCGTCATATCTCTTAGGAGTGATAAGACATCGGATTGGTTTTTGCTTCCTCGGGCTTTCTTTACATATATCTAAAAACTCATTTCAGGATTTTTGGACATTCAACCCCAAAGTGGGTGTAAGGAGGTTGCATATGTTTTCACAAATTCTTACATATTTCTTAGTTCTTGTGAGATATCGAATTTATTTTTACTTCCTAAGGCTTCTTACATAATCGTGAAAAAGTTGATTTCAGAATGTTTGTTATTACACTCCAATAGGACGTAAGGCTTTCGACACATTTCTTAGGATTGATGAGATATCAGATTGGTTTGCACTTCCACAGACTTTTTATATAATCGCCTACAAACGAATTTCCGGTTTCATGTAATGCCCCTAAACCAAATCACGAAAAACTTCCTAATCACGTAACAACTGATATTATACTACGCCTTAGACTCCGACCCGGAGTATGACCCAATTATGTAATTCATATGATATGTGGTAGCGGCGTAAGTATTCTAGCGCAACCCCATTCTAACCGCTTCCCGAACTTTTTTTTAGGTTTTCAGTCACATAGTAACCTACATCGCATCTCAGAATTAAACTCGTTCCGAACTTGTACCGAAAAAATAATAAAGTTACGCCCAGACTGTTGGCAGATTTTTTAATACCTAATATTACACAATTTACTACTGAATTTTAAAGTGAAAAAAAAGTTAAGTGGCCGGTAATTGGGTATTTTACCCTATGTAAAAAAAATTTTTTTTTTTAAATTGTAAAGTTTTTGCTTCCTTTGAGTTTGTAATGCCCGATGTATGGCGCCCAACGTGGGGTTAGTCGTATTAATTAAGGCTGTGCAGGCGAAAAGAATTGGGAATTTGTAGCGTATGTAGAATATACATACACGTGGTCCGTTTACCATATGATTGAGCTAACATTTTCCATTTACTCGACCTAATTTCTTATTACCTTACGCTTTGAGAGTTTAGCCATTTTGCGAATCCAGAGGCACGTTTTCAGAGCAGGTTTTCTGAAAAATCCTATCGAACCAAGGATGCATCAGAGCATTAAGCGAGTTGACATAAGTTGCAAAAATTTCTTTAAATTACCTTGGAGCGATATTTAACTGTGCAAAAAAAGGGTTTTAAATTATATATATATATATAAGTCCATGGCATCATGTTGGGCGCCATTTACGACCGATGACATTCGCTAATAGTTTCTTACTTTTTTCTGCTAATATTTAAATATTTATTGATTTGCTCTGATGGTGCAGGCGGATGTAATTTAGCCCTGGTTGGAAACAAACATGAAGCGCAATCAATGCTTAAATTAATCCCATTAACATATTACTCAGAACATTTTTTTTTTAAAACTTCTGGGTTGTCCCGGAAAAAGCTGGGAGTCCCTGTCATATGACTGAAATATAAAAGTATACCACAATACATATGTGCGCTGACTATTTCCTGCATAAGGTGTCTCTGCATGGATTAGAATTATTCTTAAAATTGCCAACTCCCCAAAGAATTGATCATACTGCAGCAGTGGACGCCTGTAAAAACCATAATTACTTCTACCACATCAACGGTTATCACTGTTCGAAGCTGTTTCATTAGAGCGCCTTCACTAAATTCTCGCTTAACCTACATAGTTGCGCAAAATACGATTAAAAATTTACAGCAGCTTTTTTTTGACATAGTTGCACCTAACATTAGAAGCAAATGTAATTTATAATGACAGCTTCCTGCACTCATCCTGTGAAAAGTTAAACTCAATTAGCACACCAGGAACTCGTACGAGTTGGAGATGAACCGATAACTTACACTTTGAACAGAACGTTGAAGTGAAGGTCCTCATACTCGCTATGATAGTGTTACAATTCTGTCAGTAGTTGTGCAAGTTATATCCGAAACTTGATTACGTCTCTCGTAATTGAATTATCAGAGCTGGTAAGATACGCTAGGTAGCACTTTCGTTGAATTTATAGATAAATATTAATTCCATTTCAACTGTGGTAGATTGCTAAGTTTTGGTTAAATATGTATATTAAATTAATTAAATCAAATACTTAGTGGTATCCAGTGCACTTAATCTTGGCTTTCAGATAGCAAAAAAATATTATTATTTTATTTAATTAAAAAAAACTTTCGTTGCTATCTATTAAAATATTATATTAATTTATACGTAACACATAAAAGAGTCATGAAAAACACAACCAACTTGTTAGGACAATTTTAAGGTATGATATTTTTTACCCAGAACAAAACCGCTACTTAAGGCAGAAACGAGCGCCACTTTTTACCCCCTCCTATGGTAAAACATGCAAACCTACAGTGTAAAAATTTGTGTACTGATTGAACTTCATAACTGATTTAATATCGAATATCAGTACTCCAACTGTGCTGAAATTTAGTACAATGTACATAAAAGAAATTTTGCGACTAATATGCTGAACTTTTTAAGCAATAATGAAATAGATAAATAAATAAATTTTTTTTTAAATTAAGGTTTCTTGTCACATGTTGCACTTCGTGAATAGCTTTAGTGCTGTTAAATATTTTTTAAAATTTTAAAAAAGTTGTGCCTATCTTAAGGGAACAAACTTATTAGAAAATATTTCACTTACATATACGAGTATATAAAAAAAACATACTGCAGTCACGATCGGCTGCAAGCCCATCGTATAATACTCTAGATGAATACTGAACTCCGATTTATATTGTAGTTGGGGATAAAGTAAAATTACTTGTGTGCATGTTGTATGTCCTTTATTAAGTACTCCCATTAGATTGCTACTCAAAACTAAAAGACAATATTCAGTGTTTAATTTCATATCTTGAACTGGGTAAGTCATCGAAAAAAAAGTCCTTTTTGAAGGACTTTCACATGGGAGGTGCAAGAAGGACTCACTCGATTTCTTACATATTTATCCTTTTCCTTGGAATCATTTAAAGATGAACGTGTACAAAATTTCAAATTCGTAGGTTGAAGCGTTCAAAAGTTATCGAAAAATATTGTTGAACACGTGTCTTAAGGACATTTTGTATGGCAGCTACCAGAAGGAGTGAAAAGATTTTGCTGATTAGTAAACTCGAACTTCGTTTTCACTCAAAACTAATTTGTACAAAATGCCGAATTCGTAGCAAAAAGATTACTTGAGTTATAGTGAGTTTCGTAAATTAAGTGAATACTTTTTGACAGGATATTTGTATGGCAGCTACACGAAGGACTAATAGGATTTTCTTCAGAATCATATATTTAGCTCCAACTATTGGCAAAATAACACATACAAAATTTCAAAGACGTAGCTTAAACCCTTCTGAAGTTAGCGACCAATATTCTTGAACACATGTTTTAAGGACATTTTGTATGGCAGCTACCCGAAGGAGTAGGACGATTTTGCCCGTTAACGAACTTAGCCTTACAAATTCAACCAAACATCCAGATTCAAAATTTCAAGATCCTAGGTCAAGGCGTTCTTGAGTTATCGTGTTCACGGACGGACGGACGGACGGACGGACGGACGGACGGACGGACGGACGGACGGACGGACGGACGGACGGACGGACGGACGGACGGACGGACGGACGTCAAGCGGATTTGAGGTTTTTGGCCACAAATAAACAAAAAATAATATATAACTTTTTTTCGTCCGAGGCTTGGTTCTATGCGTTACAAACTTTTGGGCTGGATTAAACTTATAATACTCTATATGATTTCATCTAGAGTATAATGAATGTTTGTTTGTTTGTCCCGAATGCGTTCCTATACCATTCCTCCGATGGCGATGAAACTTTGGTGATTTGTTGAGCGTCCGCCCGCGGAGGTTTTTAAATTAGTAAAACCATTTTGCAATTGGTGGCACGCGAGTCGTTTTAACAATTGAGAGTTTTTCATATAGTTTAGCGGCATTTCGTCCGTTTTCAGTGTATGAGTACGCACGCTTGGCAAAATTTAATAATGGAAGGGACGGGAGCAATGGAAGTAACGGGAGCAACGGAAGTAACGAGAGCAATGGAAGTAACGAGAGCAACGGATGCAACGGAAGTAACGGAAGCAATTGGAGCAACTGAGCAACTGGGTAACGGAGCAATAGGAGCAACGAGAGCGACAGGAGCAACGGAGCAATTGGAGCAATGGGACCAACGGAGCAACAGGCACAACGGAGCAATGAGAGCAACGTGAGTAACGAGAGTAATGAGAATAACCGGAGTAACGGGAGCAACGAGAAGCAAGATTGGAAACCGCTGGATTTGCAGTTTCGATGGTAAAGCACCATACAAACGTGGACGTAGACGCAGGACGCGGCTAGTCTACATTTAAAATAGTTTCAATCCCTTGGTCTTAGTAGCACAGTACTGGCTTTAAGAGCTCGCAAACGTCGTAAAAAAATATTTATTTGATATGAACAGGAACAGGATGTAGTGAAAAATGATACGCGTCGCTAAATATTACCCTTTTTTAATGTTTCAGATAATTTTAAAAACAAACCTACAAGAATGTTTTTCTGGCTTCAGATCCGGATATAAATTATGGTTCGTTGTTAGGCAAAAAAAAATATATACTTTTACTAAAAGAAAATTATTGCAATTTTAGAGGATAACCATAACGTTACAAAATAACGCAAATGTAGTACAGCTCGTAGAAATCATAATCCTAATCTTTTTCACAACACTGAAGTAAAAATTTGGGATCAAAGCCTTTGTCAAAAATCATAGTATTATTTGATAGATAGACAGCTATACACAAATTTATTCGTACACCATTAAATTTTTTATCAAAACAGTGTAATTGTGGTATTTAAAAACTGGGCGCAACTTTATTATTTTATGGGTAGAAGTCCGAAACGTATTTAATGATGAGATGCGGTGTAGGTTACTATGCGACTGAAAACCTAAAAAATAACGTTCCAAATAGCCTCCTGGTTATTTCTTAGGTTGTCAGTCGCATAGTAACCTATACCGCATCTCATCATTAAACACGTTTTGTACTTCTGCCCATAAAATAATAAATTTAATATCTCAACGGGTTTGGGAGCTACGCGCCTTCAAACGATTTTGCGTACGGCGTACGGCGTCTACGGCGGACAGACGGATATATTTTTTTTTTTGCTTTTTTGGTGTTTACTAGTCCTAAAACGTGAAAATACAAAATTTCAGGGTAGCAAATTTTTTTGAAATTTCAGGCCGATCACAATAATTTATTATTAAAAAATAATAAAGTAAAAATAAATAATTATGATTAAACATTTTAAAAGCTTCCCTTGTGTATTTTAATAAAATTTTCAATAAAAGTAATATATGACATATTTTATATTTTAAAATAAATTATCAGTCCTCCAACTACTAATTTCTGCGACACAAAATTGTTCGTATACCTGGCAACACGAATTTACCTATGAACGCAACGATAACGGGATATGAAATTATTTCACTTCTCTATCAGTTTACAGTGCAGTGAACGTTTGCAGTCCATATTTACAGTGAAAGAAGTATTTTTATCGTTTTTTAAAACTACTTTTTTAAAGAATGGGTCGAAAATCAACTGAATCTTCAACTTCTAAGCGAAAAATAATAATTAAGCTTATTTGTAAAGGAAAATCTTTGCAAGAAGTAGCAGGGAGTACTGTAGATAAGAATCATACAACAATTCAAAGTATTCTAAATAAATACAAATATTAAAGAGCACTCTTAAATAACGAAGGTCGTGGGAAAAAAAAATACTTTCGGATCATAATGAACGAGTTATAGTACGAAAAATGAAAGAAAATTCGAGTCTGAACATTAGGAATCTTACTGAAGATATGGCCCAAACAATTCAAAAACCTATTTCGTCGGAAAATGTAAAAAGGACATTGAGGAAGTTTGGTTTAAATGGTCGAGTAGCTCGCCAGAAGCCATTTGTATCGAAGGAAGAGGATTGAATTTGCCAAAAAATATTTAAATAAAAGTACTGACGACGAAAGTAAATTTAATATTTTTGGTCCTGATGGAAGGCAATTTGTGTGCAGAAGGCCTTATAGGGAAATGCAAAAAGAAAATTTGTGTTTAATAGTAAAACATGGCGATGGAAATGTGATGGTTTGGGGCAGTATGTCAGCCGCTGGTGTGTGCGAGATGGAATTTATTGACATGGCAATGGATAAAATTATGTATTTAAATATTTTGAAAAGAAACTTAAAACTAACTGCGCGAGATATTCGGATAGAAACCGATTATTTCTTTGAGCAAGATAACGATCCCAAACACAAAGAGATTGTTGTTAAAATGGTTACTTTATAATAGGTGCGTTTTAATGCTCTCTAGAGTAGGATAGGATAGCATAGAAAATTTATATACAAAATAACAACAACATTGCTGTTTTTACGATTCTTTATTACTTTTTTCCATAGATAGTAGGCTAGAATATAGATTTTAACCGGAATAGTTCCCCCAGTGAGCTCACTGGGGGAACTATGCGCGATAAATTCTCTAATGTAGCCTACTATCTATGGAAAAAAGTTATAAAGAATCGTAAAAACAGCAATGTTGTTGTTATTTTGTATATAAATTTTTTATGCTATCCTATCCTACTCTGGAGAGCATTAAAACGCACCTAATGTAAGAAATCAATTACGTACGCCACTTCAATCGCCGGACTTCAACCCCATTGAGCATTTGTGGGCACATTTGGGACGTCAGTTGAGGAAAAAAAGTATTTCTGGAAAAGTTGGGCTCAGAGAGCATATTTTTCGAGAATGTGAGACTATACTGTTATCAGTAACCCAGAGACTCGTGGAATCAATGCCAAGGCGATTAAAAGCAGTGCTAGATGCTAAGGGCTATCCAATGAAGTATTAAAATTTAAAAAATAATTGTATTTCTAACTTATATTGTAAATTCATTAAAGTGTACGAATAATTTGGATGATTAATATTTTATAAGAATATGTTTTTGTATCCAAATTCCTATTAAATAATCGCGAAAATGTTTATTTTTTTATATTATCGTAAAAAGCATAATACACAGTTTCCAATTATTACTAAAGAATTTCCATTTTCATAAATCCTATTGCCTTACCGACTTTATAAATTTTGTTTTCTTGGTGTACGAATAATTTTGTGTATACCTGTATGTCTATTTCGAGATGCTAACATGAGTGAATAATAAACATTTGATTTGTGATAGTATAGAGATTAGATAAAAGGCTTTATAACTTAATTATTACTTTATTATTTTTTAATAATAAAGTATTGTGATCGACCTGAAATTTGAAAAAAATTTGCTACCCTGAAATTTTGTATTTACACGTTTTAGAACTAGTAAACACCAAAAAAGCAAAAAAAAAATGTCCGTCTGTCCGCCGTAGACGCCATACGCCGTCCGCCGTCCGCCGTACGCAAAATCGTTTGAAGGTGCGTAGCTCCCAAATCCGTAGAAGTATTAAGTTGAAATTTTTATAATGGGTAGATTGGATAAAGTCCTACGACTGGCATTTTTTGGGGAGGGTGGTGTAGGGGGGATGAGGGGGGAGCGTTTTAGACGAAAAATTTTGGTTTCTAGATCTCAGGAACCACTTATGCTAAGAGGCTGAAACTTGGAACTAATGTAGTACTATGATAGTGGACTCATTTGGAAAATGGTCGATAAGGGTTGAGGGGTGTGGAAGTGGGGGGGGGGAGGAAACAATTAGTCCAAAACGCTTGAAATTGAAACATTCTAAAATCCATATCGCCTGAACCATTGATGCCAAGAGATTGAAACTTTGTGGTTGTCCTTAGGGATACTTCAAGATTAGACAAGGGCTAACATTTTTAAGGGGGGTGGTAGGGTGTGGGGGTGAGGAGTGAACAACTTTAGATTACAATATCTTCCGAACCAATTACACCAGGAAATTTAGTTTCTGTACATGGGATCACAAGAGGAGTCTACTGAACGTTAACATTTGAGAGGGGAGCTGGAGCACAAAAGTGGGGGGATAGCAATTTCTCAAAAAATGTCATTTTTATATCTCAGAAACCGTATCAGATATGATCTTGAAAATTTTACAGACGTTGGGGTCGGTAGACCTCTAGTAGGGAAAAAAATGTTAGGGGTGGGAGTGTAGGGGTTGATGGTGAAAAGGGAAAGAAAGGAAAAAAATTCTGATTTTTATTTCTCGAAAACCGTAATGAATAGAAAATTAAAAAAAAATAAAAAATAGGATTACATAGAGCCACTATAGAGACATCCTACAAAAATAAAATTGTTCATAGGGGTAGCAAGGTGCGTGGGTGAATGGTGGTTTTTTATATCTCAGAAACGGCTTATGCTAGAAAGTTGAAATTTAGTACGTATATGTAGATGTGCTATTAGAGTAATTAAAGCAAAAAAAAGTTCAGATTTTTATTGGTGTTCAGAGGTTGAGTAAAAAAAATGTCCGTGAATCCTCATTTTCACGAATTTTGTTAAAACTTTTAGACATGTCGAGCTTTCAAAGCAATTTTACTTCTGCGGGCTATGCGGGACTGACAACCTAAGGTATAACCAGAAGGCAATTTGGAACGTTATATTTTAGGTTGTCAATCGCATAGTAAACTACACTGCATCTTAGCATTAAACACGTTTTGGACTCCTACCCATAAAATAATAAAGTTGCGCCCAGACTGTTGGCAGATTTTACTATTTTAATGCTTTACCATATATCATTTAAAAATAGAGTAAATTATATATAATGTACGGGAGAAAATCCACAAAACCCGTTAATTCACTTACATCTAACTTAAAACTAAACTAAGTGTATCTTACTAACTATAAATAAAATTAAAAGAAATGTAAGGAGCTGCTGTATCGTTTTAATCGATAAAAATTTCTGTTATGAGAGGGTTGCTGCCATCTTTACATTTCCTTACAAGTTTTATTAGCAATTCGGCTGAAACTTCATTTATTGCTTTAGTTTTAGCTGCTTCATGCAGTCGGCTGGTGGAGAAATGCCAGGGTTTATTTAATATTATTTTTAGACATTTATTTTGGATGATCTGCATTTTGTTCTTGTGCACTAAAGCGCAACGATTCGAGATTGGTGCTCCATATGCGAGAGCAGGCTGCATTACAGCTTAATAAATAAGCAGTTTGATATCCTGAGACAAATGAGATTTTCTGTTAATTAAGGGGTAGATGGTTATGATAAATTTATTTAATTTAGAGACAGATTGTTCAGCATGATTCTGGAAAGTTAATTTTTGGTCAAGATACAGGCCTAGGTACTTAAATGTATTTGTCCATTGTATGATTTCGCCAAGAATATAAATGTTTGGAGGTGGTAGAAAATGAGCAGCTCGGTAAAAAATAAGGCTTGTTTTTTGGAGGCTATGATTTTAATTTTCCATTTATTGTAGTAGTCCGAAATTAGTTCCATTTGATCTAGTAAGATGTTAATAATGTTATGCGGGTCTGCAGATTTAGTGAAAATAGCTGTGTCGTCGGCGAAGGTTGCGATTTCACAGAGGTCGAACTTACGGACGTCTGCAGTGTGCAAATTGTAGAGTGTAGGACTGAGGCAGGATCCTTGGGGTACTCCGGCACGAATGATTCTTAGATAGTATTATTTGATTCTTCATTTCAAGCTACTTGTGCAGGATTTGGAATTATAGTTCTCGCATCGTATTATTTCAGCGGTATTATTCCAAATTCCTATTATTGCAACAAAAATTTCATCTAAATAAAACTTTTAAAACACAACAATCCTATTAAAGGAAGTTAACGATTCAATACCAACTAGTCGTGTACAGTCTCATCAGACGAAATCGACATGTTCTGGAGGGCGTAAAAATTAACGAGAAACCCATTATTATTTATATAGTGGTTATAAGAGCACTTCGAAATCGATCTTTCGTAATATCCGTACTAAGCTTTATGTTGGTACCTTTAGCATAGGTACACCGGAGAATTGGTAAGCGGGCAGTACTTCAGCGGCAATTTGTATTAAGAATTCTTGAACGACATTCGACGTTTAATAGATGATTACGTTTCAAGTTTACCGACATTCTGCCGTTGACATTAAGCTCAATGTTCAGTCATTATTTTGTTGGCAGCTATTATATGATCTCTGGAGCTGTTCCATACTTAAACACAATGGATATGTACGATAATGGGAACAGGAATGAATTAATTTTGTCGGTAATTGCAAGCTCTTCCAATTTGTTCATGCTACGACTTATTATTAATGTTCAGTTCGGGAAAGGAAAATTGATTTATTGAGTAATTTTTAAAATTATTCCTATGGAACGATTCATAAAAATGAAATTCAGTGGGGAACAGGATTGTTCTTTGTTGGATATTTCAGATACAATATTATCATTAAGGATTTTGAACATGAAAAAGTATTGTTAGGATACGGTTAGGTTATGGTGGCAGCCATCCAAACTATGGATCGACTCACTTAGACCATTCGGTTAGTCCATTGTGATACCAGACCTGTGACACCTTAATGAAGTCCCATATAGGGAGTTATCGTAGTATTACTGCAGGGGAAAAGCTAGTCGAACCAGCCACAGGTGCGAATAAACTTGGCTAGTTCATCAATCGGTGTTCCAGCTATGTCCCCGAAACTGGAGAAGAAGTAGCTGACCATGGCTCTGAGCCTACAGCTGGCTAGCTGTTAAGTATAGTATTGTTACTTCTAGCACAATGACATAAAAATAAATTCATTTTACATTCTAAAATATTTTACAGATACTTGAAGGGTCAAATAACATAAGTGATATGCTCGTGCAACAGAAACGATGGCAATTAACGTCGCTATCACACGAACAGCACACAGCACGGAATAGCAGCATGGAGTGATACCAAGTTTGATAAAGTCACGAAAAAAAATTAAATGAATATTTATAAAGCAAATTACATACGCAGTTACTTTTAAAATGATTAATACAATGTCATGTTCTCCTACATGACTTGAATCCATCGAGATTGCAACTTTCATGTACCGTGCCAAACGAACGCTTGGCTAATAATCAGTGCCACCACAAATCTGGACCAAGAACCACCATACAGAGTACAGTACTAAATGAAAGCATATTACACATACTCGCTTCGTCCTTTTTGATATCCCTAATTACTGGTCGCTCATATCTTTAGTATACCGGAACGGTCCCATGCCAGTATCCTTTCTGGTACAATAAATGTCCAGTGATTAACTGCTGCCCGGAATAAGGCCAGAGTGTACCAGCTGCAGTTGACGCAGATTAATTAGGCACGCGATAACTAAATCTCTGATTTAATTAAGTGGCTAAGTCTCAACTGATAATTTTTCGTTGTGCCTTTTTTTTAGCGCGCGTCCTTTATTAATTAACCGTAATTTATCTTTTTTTAATAACTTAGTCCAGCCACTATCTTTTCTTAGGCGAGAGGAAGTGTTGTTATTATAACAAAAGCTGAATTTTCTCCGGTACAAGAGCTGTCGACGATTTGTGTACTACGCTATGCTGCTCATTGTTAAATGCTCAACTTAAGAATGAAGGAGAAAGTTAGCTAATGGTGTTTTAAGATACTCTAAAGATACTAGGATTCATGCTGCATATTTTCAGTGCAGGTGCTTTTAATTTTATGTAAATATTTGAAAGATTATTTTTAATATATTTGAAATTAGGAACAACACTTAAAAATTAAATGTACAAACTGATTAGGAAATAATTCGACTTTAAATTTAAGCAACTTTAATGTACTCCTTTTTCAATTAAAAAGTTTGCTTAAGTGTTCGTTATACAAATCTTTTTAATTGATGTGTGTTGAGCTAGTATCACACTGTATGCAATGCTGTCAAATATTTGACTAAAAAAAATTTGATGAAAAGTTCTGTAAAATCTTTTCCGTCAAAAAAGACTTTGTGTAGAGCAAAAAAAATAATTTGGCAAATAAAAATTTAACGGTTACACTATTTGATAGCATTTACCAGGGAAAATAGTGAAATATTTGATAGCGTGGGTCAGTGGGACAGCTTAATAATGGCTTTATCCTATTGATGATGCATCTCATAATATCGTCAATATTCCAGCTATGTGCACAGTAAATAATTTTCTAGCTAAGTTTAACTAAGTACTTTCTAGTTAAGGTGTTTTAACTGAAATCTTGCAAGATATAATTATTTATCAGCTAATTCATTAGAGTAAACTAGAAATTCAGTATTTGATTAAAATTAATTACAAGAATAAGCTCTTTTACTAGATGGTTCAAAATATTTTAATGCAATTCAAGCATTAATAACTAGAAGATTAATAAAAATCTGCCAATGGTCTGGGCGAAACTTTATTATTTTTCGGGTCAAAGTTCGGGAGCGGTTAAAGTCGGAGTGTATCATGAGTTGCTTCGAGATTATTAGATTTCTTGGAAAATTATTTTTGTTCTTAATATAAAATATTTAAAATAGAGATTTTTAACCGATTAAACATTGAAAAAGTCCGTGTAGACTATTCGAATTTCAGTATATTATGTACACTAAAAGCCCATAGAAGCAAAAACGAATTTGTTGCCTTATCAGAATTAAGAGATATGACGAATTGTTAAAACGTATACAAACCCATTACTTCCACTTGGGATTTGAATTTCGAAAAAAACGTAAGCAAACCCTTCACACCTCCTTGGTTCTGGAAATTCGAAAAATCGTGAATTGGTTGGCCGTAATAATCAATTTTATATCTCATCAGAACTAAGGAATGGCAAAAATTGTGAAAACATATACAAACCCTTGGGGGTTGATTATCCAAAAATTAAGAAATGGGTTTGTAGGCGATTATATAAAAAGTCTGTGGAAATGAAAAGCGATCTAATATCTCATAGAACCTAAGAAATATGTCGAAACTTTGAAAAGCATACAACCCCCTTACACCCATTAGGATTGAATATCTAAAATACTGAAAATGACTTTTTGGCTTTTTTATATAGGAAACCATAGGAAGTAAAAATGAATTCGATATATCATCAGATATGCAACCTCCTTACACCCACTTGGGTGTTGAATATCCACAAATCCTGAAAAAAGTTAATAAATAAATATGAAAACAGCACGAGAAGGTAGGAACCAATTCAATTTCTTATCACTTCTAAAAGAAATGACGGAACTCGTGAAAACGTGTTCAACCCGTTTATACCCTCTTAGGGGCTGAAAAAAATTTAAAAACAAGTTTTAGGTGATTGTTACGCAAGCACGTGAAAGTGAAAAGATATTCGATATCTGATAAGACGTGGGGATATAGTAGAATTCGTGAAAAAGTTTACAACCCTCTTTGCACCGCCTTAGGGGTCGAATTTTAAAAAATCCTGAAAACGCTTTCTAGGTATTTATATGAAGAATCCGTAGAATAAAAATGAATTCAATATTTGGGAAGACCTAATAGATATGATGAAAACCGTGAAAATATATGCATTCTATTTACACTGATAATTTTTTTTGCCCCCCCTCCGAACGCCAATGGATATTTGAAATTTTTTTTTATCTAAATTAGTTTTCTTGTTGATTTACATAAACGTACCGAGTTTCAACTTTGTAACATAAGCCGTTCTATAGATAGGAAAAACACCCCCCACCCCCGTACCATACTACCCTTATAAAAAATTATATTTTTCCAAGATGCTACTAATATAGCTCTATCTAAATACCAAGTTTCAGCTTTATATCGTTATAGGTTCTCGAGATAGAAAAATCTGAACTTTTTCCTTTTCACCCTCCCCCACCCTCACCCTCTACACCCACACTTCCAAAATTTTGTTTTCAGCTAGTGGTCTATTAGGCCTACTTCTGGTAAAAATTTTAAGTATCTATCTTATACCGTTCTTGAGATATGAGACGTGATTTTTTAGAAAAATTCTTATCCCCTCCACTTTCATGCTCCACCGCCCCCGTAAAAAATTTTACTTTCAGCAAACTTTATTTGTCAACCTTTATAAGGAAACCAAATTTTATTTGTCTAGTGCAATTGGTTCGTGAGATATCGTAATCTAAAGTTTTTTAGCCCCCACCCCCGTACGCCACTGCCCCCACTCAAATTTTTGTTTCCGATCTATTCTCCTAGTATACCTACAGATACTCATTAAGTTTCAATTTTGTGACATTAACCGTTTAGGAGATATGGATTTTAGAAAGTGTCGATCTCACCTATTTTGCGTTTTGGACGCATTATTTTTCCCCCCACTCCCAAACCCCTTCACCTATATCGGCAATTTTTTTGCAAATGGGTCCACTACTGAAGCTTTATATAAATTCCAAATTTCAGCTTGCTAGCATAAGCGGTTGCTGAGATCTAGAAACCAAAATTTTCCGTCTAAAACACTTCCCCCTCCTTCCCCCTCACACCCCCACCCCTCCAAATTTGGCCACTTCAAGGGGACTACCCAGTCTATTCATCAAAAAAATTTCAATTTAATAGCTCAAAGGGTTTGGGAGCTACGAGCTTTCAAACGATTTTGCGTACAGCGGTCGACGTACGGCGTACGGCGTACGGCGGACAGACGGACTGACATTTTTTTTTGTTTTTTTCGTGTGTACTCGTCATGAAACGTGAAAAAAAAAATTTTGAGGGTAGCAAATTTTTTTTTTTAAAAAATCGAAAACAATACTGTATTATTAAAATAATAAAGTAAAATTAACTGAATATCCTGTTGATGGTATTGCGATCGTCTAGTTAAAATTGGGGGTTCTATTATTAGAGTTGAGTTGAAAATTGCGGGAGTTCCAGCTGCCATTTACTGGAAATCAAGTAACTGCTAAGATGGATTCTAGTGAAATTTATTAGATATTCACTAGAATTTCAGTTTAATGCACTGGATAATCAGTATTTCCTTATTTACAGTTTAATCGTTACGCGTCCGAAGATTTTTATTTCTTTCGTTCTTCAATAATTAGTGCAATCAGTTGTGTTTTTGATAATTTCAGCGAATTTGTTAATAATAGTGTAATGTGAAATTAATATTTTGAATCAACAACAATAATTTTATTGCGTATTATACCGGGCTTATAAAATACGTAAGATTATATTATTTTATTTTCTACATAAAATTAGTATGGTATTATTAATTTCAGTGCTAAAAATATCGACCAATTCTGCGACTATTTATGTATACTTAATAATATTATAAATTTAAGTGACGTTGATATTTTAAGAGGTTTGATTTAATTTTTCATAATATTAGAAAAATTTTACTTTATTATTTTAATAATAAAGTATTGTTATCGATTTTTAAAAAAAAAATGTGTTACCCTGAAAAATTTTTTTTATACGTTTCTTGACTAATATGCATCAAAAAAGCAAAAAAAAATGTCAGTCCGTCTGTGCGCCGTCCCCCGTACGCAAAACGTTTGAGGGCTTATAGCTCCCAAACCCTATGAGCTATTAAATTGAAATTTTTTTTTACTAGATTGGGTAGGCCTCTTGAAGTGACCACATTTAGGTGGATGAGGGTGAAAGGGGAGAGGTGGGGGAAGCGTTTTAGACGAACAATTTTGGTTTCTAGATCTCAGCAACCGCTTATGTTACGAAGCTGAAACTTGGAATTTATATAGAGCTTCGATAGTGGACCCATTTGCAAAAATATTGTTGATATCGGTGAAGGGGTCTGGGAGTGGGGGGAAAAATAATGCGTCCAAAACGCAAGAAAGGCGAGATCGAGACATTCTAAAATCCATATCTCCTAAACGGTTAATGTCACGAAATTAAAACGTGATGATCATTTGTAGGTATACTAGGAGAGTAGATTGGAATCAAATTTTTGAGAGGGGCAGTGGCGTAAGGAGGTGGGGGTGAAAAACTTTAGATTATGATATCCTACGAACAAATTGCACTAGAGAAATAAAATTCGGTTTCTGTTTAAAGGTTGACAAATAAAGTTTGCTGAAAGTAAAATTTTTTAAGAAGGCGGTGGAGCATGGGAGTGGAGAGGGTAAGATTTTTTTTAAAAATCACGTCTCACATCTCAAGAACGGTGTAAGATAGATGCTTCAAATGTTTGCTAAAAGTAGACCTAATAGACCCCCAGCAGAAAATAAAAATTTTAGTGATAAGTGTGAGGGTGGGGGAGGGTGAAAAGGAAAAAGTTCCGATTTTTATATCCCGAGAACCTATACTGATATAAATCTTAAACTGAGTATTTAGATAGAGCCATAGTAGTAGCATATTGGAAAAATATAATTTTTTATAGGGGTAGTATATTACGAGGGTGGGGGGTCTTTTTCCTAACAATAGAACGGCTTATGCTAGAAAGTTAAAATTTGGTATGTATATGTAAATCAACTAGAAAAGTAGTATGAATTTAAAAAAAAATTAAATATCCATTGGCGTTCGGAATGGGGGCAAAAAAATGATCAGTAAAAATGCAATGCATATATTTTTTTCGATTTTCGTCATATCTATTAGGTCTTTTCAAATATTGAATTAATTTTTTTTGTACGGATTCTTCATGTAAATACCTAGAAAGCGTTTACAGGATTTTTTGAAATTCGACCTCCAAGGTGGTATAAAGGGGATGTGTACATTTTCACGAATTCAGTCATGTCCCTTAGATCTGATTAGATATCGAGTAACTTTTTACTTCCACGGGCTTGTTTAATAATCACTTAAAATTTATTTTACAATTTTTTCCTTTTTCAACCCCTAAGACTGTAAAAACGGGGTGAACACGTTTTCACGAATTTCGTCATATTTCTTAGGAGTGATAAGACATCGGATTTATTTTCACTTCCTCGGGCTTTCTTTATATATATCTAAAAACAAATTTCAGGATTTTTGGATATTCAACCCAAAGTGGGTGCAAGGGGGTTGCATATGTTTTCACAAATTCTTAGTTCTTATGAGATATCGAATTGATTTTTACTTCCTACATAATCGTCAAAAAGTTGATTTCAGGATGTTTGTTATTCAACTCCAATAGGACATAAGGTTTTCGACATATATCTTAGGATTGATGAGATATCAGATTTTTTTGCACTTCCACAGACTTTTTATATAATTGCCTACAAACGCATTTCCGATTTCATGTAATGCCCCAAAACCAAATCACGAAAAACTTCCTAATCACGTAACAACTGATATTATACTACGCTTTACACTGCGTCCCGGAGTATGACCCAATTATGTAATTTATATGTTATTTGTGGCAGCAGCGTTAGTATTCTAGCGATTCTACCCCATTCTAACCGCTTCCCGAACTTTTTTTTAGGCTTTCAGTCACATAGTAATCTACACCGCATTTCAGAATTAAACTCGTTCCGAACTTCTACCCAAAAAATAATAAAGTTGCGCCCAGACTGTTTGTAGATTTTTATACTCTAGATGAAATCATATAGAGTATTATAAGTTTAATCCAGCCGAAAAGTTTGTAACGCATAGAACCAAGCCTCGGACGAAAAAAAGTTATACATTATTTTTTGTTTATTTGTGCCCAAAAACCTCAAATCCGCTTGACGTCCGTCCGTCCGTCCGTCCGTCCGTCCGTCCGTCCGTCTGTCCGTGAACACGATAACTCAAGAACGCCTTCACCTAGGATCTTGAAATTTTGAATCTGGGTGTTTCGTTGAATTTGTAAGGCTAAGTTCGTTAACGGGCAAAATCGTCCTACTCCTTCGGGTAGCTGCCATACAAAATGTCCTTAAAACACGTGTTCAAGAATATTGACAAATAACTTCGGAACGCCTAAAGCTACGACTTTGAAATTTTGTATGTATTACTTTTTTAACAGTTGCAGCTAAATGTATGATTATGAAGAAAATCCTGTTAGTCCTTCGTGTAGCTGCCATACAAATATCCTGTCAAAATGTCTTCACTTAATTTACGAAAATCACTATAACTCAAGTAATCTTTTAGCTACCAAATCGAAATTTTGTACAAATTAGTTTTGAGTGAAAACAAAGTTCGGGTTTACTAGTCAGCGAAATCCTTTTACTCCTTCTGGTAGCTGCCATACAAAATATCCTTAAGACAGGTGTTCAAGAATATTGGTTGATAACTTCAGAAGGGTTTAACCTACGACAATGAAATTTTGTACGTATTATTTTTTCAATAGTTGGAGCTAAGTATATAATTATGAAGAAAATCCTATTAGTCCTTCGTGTAGCTGCCATACAAATATCCTGTCAAAACGTCTTCAGTTAATTTACGGAACTTACTATAACTCAAGTAATCTTTTAGCTATGAATTGGAAACTTTGTACAAATTAGTTTTGAGTAAAAAGGAAGTTCGAGTTTACTAATCAGCGAAATCCTTTTACTCCTTCTGATAGCTGTCATACAAAATATCCTTAAGACACGTTTTCAACAATATTTTTCGATAACTTTTGAACGCTTCAATTTACGAATTTAAAATTTTGTACACGTTCATTTTTAAATGTTTCCAAGGAAAAGGATAAATATGTAAGAAATCGAGTGAGTCCTTCCTGCACCTCCCATGTGAAAGTCCTTCAAAAAGGACTTTTTTTTTCGATGACTTATCCAGTTCAAGATATGAAATTAAACACTAAATATTGTCTTTTAGTTTTGAGTAGCAATTTAATGGCAGTCCTTAATAAAGGACATACAACATGCATGCACGTAATTCTACTTTATCCCCAACTACAATATAAATCGGAGTTCAGTATTCATCTAGAGTATTATACGATTGGCTTGCAGCCGATCGTGACTGCAGTATGTTTTTGTATGCGATGATAACTGCATGAATAGATTAATGTAACAATCTTCTTTAACATTTTTGAACCTTCTAGATTGACCAAGACTTCAATAAACTGGAAAAACATGAAGGTATTATTGAAAATTTTTAAAGGCATAATTGGGAATATTTTAAAATTAAAACCAACATGCAATTCATTTCAAAAGGTTGACGGTAGGCATTCTGTTCAAAAAACAATTTTTAAATATTTTCATTGAGAAATTCTAATTAACATGTAGATACTTTGAAAGTTTTGTATTGGCTAATATTTATAACAATTCCGAAACAGATAGTTAAAGAGATAACACGCACAAATTTCATCATCGGAAATTTAACGGAAAAACTAATTGTAAAATCAGCGTTGGAGCCATTGATCAAATGGATAGATATGTAAGTTAAGAATTATTCGATGTTGAATACAATATGATGATAAAAATATTTTTATAATTTAGGAAGAATCATATTTGGAAGAGGCGATGAAGCAGACAAGATCTATCCAGCCTTATGTCATATGCAAAGGTACAGAAATATTCGCTCCATATGTCTTCTACGTCGTATGCGACAATTATTTTATAGAAGCTGGCCTGGATCTATAATAATGAGATCATTTAAAGTGCTGTACAAAATATATTACATTTTTAATGTGAAATATTACAAAATGTTAGAAAAATTTTATAGTTTTTTCGATGGCTTCATTTTGAAAACAGTTGGTGTTAAACCAGGTACTATAACGACGTTATTGTACAATAAATTAAATAAATAATGTTACAATTTGAAAAGGTTGCTATTATACGTAGTGTCCTTTGGTTTTTTTTCTGAGAGTAGTCCATAAGTACTGCATCTTTAAACTATTATTATATTGAAATATCAAATTCTGTTGATAATAATTACTCAAAAACTTACTACAGGTAACTAATTCAGCTGGAAAACGAAAAAGGAATCGCTTCTTTTAAATATTCTCGTCTGTTAATAAGTTCCAACTATAGATTTCACGTAATTGAATTACACTAGATCAGCTAGTTCTTTCAAAAGGAAAAGAAGTCCTCATCACTTGATTTCTGGTAATCAAAATACACTAGTTCGTTAATTAACTTAACTGGGAAAAGAATTTTTATCACAGTATTTCTAGTACTGCAAATATGCTAGACTGTTAGTTTAATCACCCGGAAAATATGTCTAATTCACTGAATTGCTAGTAGCTCATATACACTAGATTTCTAGCTTATTTAATTGGGAAAAGAGTTTTTACCACTTGATTTCTAGTAGTTCGAATACACTAGACTACATAGTCTTGATAACTAGAAATCGCAATAACTAGAAATAGCAAATTTCTTATTAATTAATATCAGTTACGTTATTTTAACTAGATTTTTAACTAGTTTGGCTGGGTGTTCCACTCTAGTTGAGTTTTCCTGGGAGTCTAGTTAAAAAAAGTTTACTGTGTGCCAGGTACCAACCACCCAATGCATATACGAGAGGAACGCATTGATATTTCCTTATGAATCACTTTTATAGCGATGAATTCAACAATTTTTCCTAGTTTACCATGCATTTATTTGATGGCAGCGCCATTCCGCCAGCGTACTTGAAGAATAACTCTGAAGATATGTGACCTACTTTGAGAGCCATTTGTAAAATGAGGCCAAAAAGCCATACTGAAATTTGACTTTTTCAAATATAGTTTAACTAAATTCACACTGATTTTGAAGGAATCAATGAGAAAGGAGAAACGTTTCGACCGTTCCAAAACTAAGCCGGTATTTATACGTCCGGTACGTGATGCATTTCCCGGTTCGAACGAAAATTTATGAATATTTTTTAATTCACATAAGTCGGCGAACAAAATGAAATTATACAAGGCTAAGATGTACTGTCCGCGATCCATATAACAGTCGAAATCTGGAAAACACGGTCTTGGCAATTGATTGAATTTTAGATGTGATAGATAGAAATGGCGCCCAGGGTAGGGCACAAGTATGCAACTATAAGATTAAGGTTAAGCCAAAAAGTACCGACTGAGCTAACCATGTTTGTGGTCGTGAATTATTCAAGAGTAATACTGAATTTACACCTAACACGTTGTGGCGTTACTTACCCCCCCCCCCCCCCCCCCCCAAATATAGAACGACGGGTGGAGAAAGCACGTATCTCTTTTTACTCCTGCAACCGAACCTTCGGCAGTGGGGACTTAAATCAAGAATGGTTCTGTGGTTGTAAACAGCTGTAATACGTCCAATTCTTACCTACGGATCGCTAGCTGTCAGCAGCGTTCAGTAAGAGTTGCAACATAAAAAAATCAGTAAAGTTCAAAGAACTGCAGCTATTGGAGCTACAAGTGCAATACGGCCATGTCCGACTGACGCTCTGAACGCGCTGTTGCATCTATTACCTATCGGCTCGCAATATCAAAACTACTGTGTCGTGCATCGCTGCCAGACTCAAGGGATCTGGGTTCCAAACCATACGACCACAGTAACATTCTGGATATGGTTAAATGGCCAACCGACTACATCACCCTGAGACTGAACTTCAAGAATGATTTTCTTGTGGGTTTCCCAACCAGGGCGGAATGGAAGAATGGTTCGGTATTACATGAACTTGACACAGTCATATACACCGGCGGTTCAAAGATGAACTGCGGAGTCGGAGCGGGTGTTTTCTAAGGCACACACAATGTCGAAAAGTTTTATTACCTACCGGACTATGCCAGCGTTTTCCAGGCGGAGATACTGGAGACCCGGGAGGCCGATCTTAGTTTAAAGCAAAACTACACCAAAGCGTATTGTTGTAATTCTCACTGATAGCCAAGCCGCAATCAAGGCCTTAGATTCGGCTACCACCTCCTCTAAACTCGTCGAATAGTGCCAAGAGAGCTAGCCTAGTTAGGAAATCAGGACAAAGTAACCCTGCTTTGGGTAACAGGCCACATCAAGGTAGAGGGTAACGAGCGGGCAGATGAATTAGCTAGGCTCCTGAGGGCTCTCCCGTGGAATCTGTTCAAGTCCCGCTAGGGACTGTTAAGCGCCAAATATCCTCTCACATTCTTACAAGCGCGAACTCCAGGTGGAGAGGATTGACCAGCTGCGTTATATTTAGGAAGATATGGCCATCCTACTGCCGGAGCAGTACACAGCGGGAATCGTGTAGACGACTCCATAGTCACGGCGGTTAGCACGTATTACTGGTCAATCGGGTACCACGCGGCCAGGCCGAGTATTCGCTTTAACGTCAATTACCGCAGTTGTGCAAATAAGAGGAAGATTGTTTCCATCTTCTGTGCTGGTGTTCGACCCTTGCTAGACACTTGGCACTTCTTGCCAGCCATAGTACATTAGGCAAACCTTTCGTTAATAACCTTGATGAGATCTCAAAAAATAAGATTGGAGAACTAATTATCTTTTTAAGCAGCTCCGGATGGATATGATAATACATTCCAGCCCCAGGTCTCTGTACAACTCTGTACCTACTTCATCAGCGAGTTTTTGTATCAAAATGGCGCTTTCTGTGCTAATTGGGCCTGTTTCACCGGACGGGCCACCACGTAAACCAACCAACCCCCACCATAAAATCAATCAATCAGATTTCACGAAAAAGTCCAACTTTTTGGTCGACGCAGACATACAATGAACTGTGGTAACACGGATTTCGCACGTCAACAGTATTTCTGTCCTGTCGCACTTATAAGTATTATTATTTATTATTATTAAAACTGGTAGAGCCTAAAGAAGCCTCACTACTTCTCGAACTACGACCTAAGAGGTCTTTTGTTCCTGGCTCTTAACCACTCCCTAGGCCATATCGATTCCTTTGAGAAAGGAGATGATTTTAGTCAGGGGAGTCTTCGACAGGTCTTCACAGGTGAGAGTAAATCCACCGAGAATCTGCCTTCTTGATCTGGCCACTGCATCACAATCACACAGAATGTGTGCCGTGGTTTCAGATGTGATATCACAGAATCGACATGTATCTAGTGATACTTTACCGATGATCTTAAGGTGATAATTAAGGAAATAATGTCCGGAAAAATATCCCATTATGACCCGTGCGTTATACCTGCTTAAGGAAAGGAATTCCGACGCTCTCCTACTTGAGAAGGTCAGGAATTTCTTTGACTGTCTAAGTCCTGAAAGTGAGTTCCAATAATCTTCCACCTGAAGATTTATCCACTTAAAAATACCATCCTTAATGAAGCCTTTACCTACTCCACAGAATGGTTCCGGGCCAATCATTGGTGAGTTGGCTCCCCGCTTAGCTAGCTGGTCAGCCGATTCATTACCCGGAACACCCTCATGTCCTGGCACCCACATCAGGGTTAGACTATTATGATGTGCTAGCTCTTTAAGAAGAGTATGACAGTCCCACACAAGCGTAGAACGGAAACAATAAGATTTCAGCGCAAGCAGTGCCGCTTGGCTGTCAGATAGGATAATAACTGTAGCGCCTTTTGGTTTATTCAGTAGAAGTTTACCTGCGCACAGCTCTATGGCATGTACCTCAGCCTGAAACACAGTGGCGGTTTGTCCCATTGCCGTTCATATTTTACAATTGGGTCCAAATACGCCCGCTCCAGTTCCACTATAGGTTTTAGAGCCGTCCGTGTACCAGACTGAAGCACCTTCCCCAAAATCTGGTAGACCAGATTGCCATGATACACGATCTCCCAGAGTCACCATATATGGTTTCTCAAAATCATATACCTTTGGCATGTTATCGTTTACTGAGTCGGTTAGGTCCTTCTGATTAAATTCCTGTAGAATTTTAAGGTGACCGACAAGGTCTCCTGCCTTGAATTTATTGTACTGCTGTAGCCTTATGGCCTCTCTCAGAGCCTCCTTCTTTATCTCTAAGTGTAATGGGGCCAAGTCTATCATGGCTTCCATTGCAGCAGTGGGACATGATTTAAGTCCCCCTGTAATGCTAAGAACGGCACGCCTCTGAATTTTTTGCAGGGCCTTCTGTGCTGTGATTTGTTCAACCTTTGGCCACCACACCATAGCGGCATATGTGATCATTGGTATTATAATAGACTTGTAGGTCCAGTATACCATATTTGGTCTGAGACCCCAAGTGGTACCACAGAGCCTTCGACACGCCATAAAAGACAATGTTACTCGTGTGGAGATGTTTTTAAGATGTAAATTCCAAGTCAGACACTTGTCCAAGGTAATTCCCAAGTATTTGACATCGGAAGAGAATTCAATTGTAGTTCCTCTCACAATCGGGGGCCTTAAGTTTACCTTCCGTCTTCTAGTGAATGGCACTATAGTTGTTTTACTTGGATTTATACTTAATCCCTGTTGGATGCACCAGTGATCTACTATCTCTAGGGCCTCTTGCATGCGGTCCGAAATGACACAGTCATGTTTACCTCTTACAGTGATCACCAGGTCATCAGCGTATGCTTGAGTCTCAAAACCCTTGATGCTCAGACCCTTAAGGAGATCATCTACAACAATGCACCACAGTAGTGGGGAGGGTACACCTCCCTGAGGGCATCCCTTCACCGCTCGTACAGTGAGACCTTTACCTCCGAGCTGAGCCGAGATTCTACGAGAGTCAAGCATCGCTACTATCCATCTCGTTACCGTTTCTTCTACTCCTATCTTACAAGTAAGTTATAAGTAAGTCGCGGCGTAGAGACATGTCCGCTGTAAATCGCTACCAACACAGCAAAGACTAGCGGTTTGTGTTGGGTTTGTGGAGTGACGTGGTGTCCATGGAAGCAAGGCAAGATTGTTTTTAAATTGGTTTCGACTCAGAAGAGGGAACCTTCAGGTTACAATGTTTCATCAAAAGAACTGATAAAATGTCTTAAAATCAGATTAATAAAATAGCAAGAGCAAACTTACCTATCAATCGCGCGTGCTCATTTCTCGGCGAATCTTGATTTACAGTAGAGCGGAATTTTTAAAACATTTGAAAAAGATAAATTACCAAGATAATTCAGTTCAAAAGTACAAGCGTTCAACAACAGCAACAGACCAACAAAGCACTTTAACCGTTAAATCAATTGTCCTTCCTTATCTTTGAATATAGCACTTAATATACGTATACATCAATATTTTTTCAATAAACAATACGTACTTACAACAAATTAAATTATTTTTTGGAATAAACACTAAATTTTATTATTTTGTCAAAATAAAATTTATCTATCATTATCGCGATAGTGCTATCTACTACCTCGCCAAACGTGATAATGCGATAGTGCTGTCATGATAGCGCGAAAGTAACTATCGGGAAGTTTACATGATGAGAGTTATGATTATAGTAATTATCATGACATCAACTATCGCAAAAACTATCACCGTGTAAACGGGGATTAACTATAAGTAATTAGCTAGATAAAACAGCAACTTCATAATTTTTTGGTTAAAGTTGGAATTCAGTTAAATACTGTGTAAATTAAATAAATGCCTTTGTATTTTTGTTGCTATACTAAGTTTCAACTTTCTAGCATAGTTACGTGGTTAACTTATTATAAATCTTATCTCCTCCATAAGTCTTAACTGTGATGGAAAAATTTGAGAATATAAATGTTATTGGAAGTATGAGTACAATCCATGTTTCTTCGTGATTATTTTTCGAGTGAAGTGAACCAATAACGTTCTTGACAGAATTGTGTCTCAGACCAGATACCAGATTGTTGATAGACAGTGATGCTGATCCATTAAAACAATCTTTCGAAACCTCTGCAATGAAATTGATGAATATATAAATTTGATTTCCGCTCAGTTGACCATAATAACCTCTTATTTCAAAGTAAAGATTACGAAAATTATAAAGTCCGATCTGAAGAAAAACAGTAGTGCGCGGATAGAAAAGTAAAGTAACGAAACCAACAAAAATGGTCGCATTTTAGTCCATGTCCATCATTCAGTCTTTGGGAAATCAAAAGCAATGAATTGATCAAAAAGGCACTAAAATTGAACATACGCTACCTCACGAAAATGAAATACCCGAAAAAAGGAAGAAAATAAAGTCAATTGAGTGTCCTTTTTTTCTCCCGGAAATTTATCGAACTATAATTCCATAAATTACATAGTAGAACCCACAAAGGGATGGCGTAGGGGTGAGGCTTAAAATGATAAACTTTCAAAATTTTTCGGTATTTCAAGGAAATCATGGACAACATGAACATGATATATTGGGGTCAAATTTTCCTGATGGTTTTGCCATTTGGTATGCTCGGTATACGGAAAGGAAAATGCCATAAATTTCGTTCATTCTGTTTAACATTTACAGAGGGTTGAGGTTAGTCTGGTTAATATTTCGTATAACTCTAATATGGGAAGTTCATATTAGAAACAAGTAGAACGCGTGTAATTAATTTTGATCAATTATGTATTTATTTTTATTATTTCAATTACTCCGCTGTTTGTTGAAATCGTTCAGTTTGTTCGATTAATTGTTTATAGGTAAAGTCTTTAGTTCATAGTGCAATCAACTTTACTGTTTTGAGTGTTGATAGTAGCTATTATCAAGGTTTGTTCGTAACATCCTTTTTTATGCAGCCCTTAAAGTTTGCAATTGCTTTGAACACACCCCGAAGAAAAAAAATCTGCCAATGGTCTGGGCGAAACTTTATTATTTTCGGGTCAAAGTTCGGGAGCGGTCAAAGTCGGAGTATATCATCAGTTGTTTCGAAATTATGAAGTTTCTTGGAAAGTTAGTTAGGCTGAGATTTTTACAAGTGACCATTTAAATTAAAGTTAAAATTGAATTCAAATCCGCAAACAGAATTAAAATAACAATTTGAGCCCAGGAGAGCGGAAGTTCATTGGGGGGCGTGGGGGGTACGTGCCTATGTGCTCATACCCGTTAGGAGGTACGAAGGGGGTACGTTCGTACCCCCTGCGTACCCACCACGTATCCCCCAATTGGTATGAGCACATAGGCTGAGATTTTTACAAGTGACCATTTAAATTAAAGTTAAAATTAAATTCAAATCCGCAAACAGATTTAAAAAAAAAATTTGAGCCCAGGAGAGCGGAAGTTCATTGGGGGGATGTGGGGGTACGTAGGGGGTACGAACGTACCCCTTTCGTACCCCCTAATGGGTATGAGCACATAGGTTGAGATTTTTACAAGTGACCATTTAAATTAAAGTTAAAATTAAATTCAAATCCGCAAACAGATTTAAAAAAAAAATTTGAGCCCAGGAGAGCGGAAGTTCATTGGGGGGATGTGGGGGTACGTAGGGGGTACGAACGTACCCCTTCGTACCCCCTAATAGGTATGAGCACATAGGCTGAGATTTTTACAAGTGACCATTTAAATTAAAGTTAAAATTAAATTCAAATCCGCAAACAGAATTAAAATAAAAATTTGAGCCCAGGAGAGCGGAAGTTCATTGGGGGGCGGGGGGGGGGGGTACGTGCCTATGTGCTCATACCCGTTAGGAGGTACGAAGGGGGTACGTTCGTACCCCCTGCGTACCCACCACGTACCCCCCAATGGGTATGAGCACATAGGCTGAGATTTTTACAAGTGACCATTTAAATTAAAGTTAAAATTAAATTCAAATCCGTAAACAGATTTAAAAAAAAAATTTGAGCCCAGGAGAGCGGAAGTTCATTGGGGGACGTGGGGGGTACGTGGTGGGTACGAAACGTACCCACCACGTACCCCCCAATGGGTATGAGCACATAGGCTGAGATTTTTACAAGTGACCATTTAAATTAAAGTTAAAATTAAATTCAAATCCGCAAACAGATTTAAAAAAAAAATTTGAGCCCAGGAGAGCGGAAGTTCATTGGGGGACGTGGGGGGTACGTGGTGGGTACGAATCGTACCCACCACGTACCCCCCAATGGGTATGAGCACATAGGCTGAGATTTTTACAAGTGAACATTTAAATTAAAGTTAAAATTAAATTCAAATCCGCAACAGATTTAAAAAAAAAATTTGAGTCCAGGAGAGCGGAAGTTCATTAGGGGGGTACGTGGGGGTACGTTGGGGGTTCGTAGGGGGTTCATAGGGGGTACGAACGTACCTCCTACGTTGGAGTACGAACGTACTTCCTACGTACGCGGAACGAAATTTTTCGCATAAAGGATAAAAGTTTAAATATGAAATGAGTGGATATGATGTATACCATATATGAGTATGATTGACTGCAAGTAAAAGACGCGAAAATGCTTGTAATTTATTATGGAACTAAAGAGTGTTACAATAACTCGTAAAATAGTTTTTGACATCTGTTTTGAAATTTTGGTAGTTCAGTCTTTGGCAAATTGTTGGTAAGGTGCAAAAATAAAAAGCAAGAGCAAAACCAAGTTTTCAAATGGATTTGCGACCAAAACTCATTTTCTGATGATGCTTATTTCCATCTCAGTGGATACGTCAACAAGTAGAGTTGCAGAATATGGGCTCATGAAAATCCAGGGGCATTCTTTGAAAAGCAAATGCATCCAGAAAATCTCACTGTGTGGTATGTATTTTGCGTTGTTTTAGTGATTCGTCCGTTTTTCTTCGAAAATGCAGCTGGCAACTCTGTCAGAGTGAACGAGGAACGGTACAGTGCCATGATCACCGATTTCTAGTGGTCAATATTGTATTATTATGACATCAATGACATGTGGTTCCCGCAAGATGGTGCCATGAGCCACAAAGCTGAAGTTCCCCTGGTGTATAATCTCCCGAAACAGCGAAATCAATTGGCCACCGAGATCGTACGATTTGACTCCGTTGCATTTCCTTCCTTGGGGTTACCTCAAAAGCAAGGTTTTCCCCAATAAACTTAACACCATTCAAGAACTGAGGGATCTATTTGTCTAATTAAGGAGCAATTATGCCGTGATGTCATCAAAAATTTGGACAAACGGGTCGAGGTGTGCCGTAGGAGCCGTGGCGGGCATTTGAGTGATATTCTTTTTCATGCTTAATTGCCATGGACCAAATAATATTTTTTAATAAAATTTACATTAACTTCATCTTCCATTTATTTTCAATTTTGATTTAACTTCGGAACGCGTTATTGTAACACCCTTTATTTGAACTGAATATATTTTTATTTTTGTTTGTTCATTATTTTTAAAGTACCCAAAAAAAAAACATATTGTATATGTAGGTATGTACTGTATTTTCAAATCAAGAATTTTGCTGAACAAAACTGTATAAAACGGAAACCTGCTATAACGGAACAACAAGTTGGGTACCACACCATTCCGTTTTAGACAGGTTTTACTGTATTTCTATGGGTGTCCATAACTTAAAAGAAAATTGTTCATTCCTAGAAAGTCTACAAATAATGAAGCGATTCTAAATGAATTTTAGTTTGCAAATACCAGATAGATATCGTGTGAACTATTATTTTTCATTAGGCAGACCCGAGAACTGAAAAATTAGCGGCAAGAGGATTTGTGATATGACATAGTTTGCAAACGTTGTATTTGAGCCGGTAACACTAGGAGATTTAACCCAAGAGACGACTAAAATTCAATGTTCTAAATCTTATATTTAACATAATTTGCGTTGGCCGAATAGAAATAAGTAGCTTTTTGAAATTTGTACCCGCGAATTGAATATTTAAATAGCCCAAATCTTGAGTCAAGGGAGTGAATTATTGAAAAGTTTCTGACTTGTATAATTCAAGAACACTTAATCTTAAAAATCTGAAACTTGGCAAACTATAAGTCGGAAAATTTTGTTTATTTAAGTATATTCTCTCTCGAGTAAGTTATTTACTATAGTCCGACTGTCAGACTATTAGAAAATGTATTAACTGCTTTAAAAAAAATCTGCCAACAGTATGGGCGCAACTTTATTATTTTATGGGTAGAAGTCCGAAACGTGTTTAATGATGAGATGCTGTGTAGGTTACTATGCGACTGACAACCTAAAAAATAACGTTCCAAATAGCCTCCTGGTCCCTCAACCTTTATTTTTGCATATGAGTCACCTACCATAGTACTACATAAGTTCCAAGTTTCAGCCTCCTAGCATAAGTGGTTCCTGAGATCTGGAAACCAAAATGTTTCGTCTAAAACGCCCCCCCCCCCCTCTCATCACCCCTTCCACCCCCACCCCCTTAAAAGATACCACCCGTAGGGGTTCACCCAATCTATCCACCATAAAAATTTCAACTTAATACCTCAACGGGTTTGGGAGCTACGCGCCTTCAAACGATTTTGCGTACGGCGTACGGCGTATACGGCGGACAGACGGACATTTTTTCTTTTTTTTGCTTTTTTGGTGCTTACTAGTCCTAAAACGTGTAAATACAAAATTTCAGGGTAGCAGATTTTTTTGAAATTCCAGGTCGATCACAATACTTTATTATTAAAAAATAATAAAGTAAAAAATGGTGGTCACTGCAAAATGTTTTCCTAAATTTTAATTATATGCATCTAAGCATGATATTTTCTACTAGAGATTTTCTTTAGATAGTTAGAGCTTCTTACTGAAAGTAACGTGTACTTATCAGATACTAACGTGAAGGTGTTCGTAGTTTTATTCAGATCACAGAAAATGAAAGGATTCATCAGACGAAGCCGTGCGATTGGTCCTAGGTGTGACAAAACTGAATACCATTTTCATCGTCCTTCCATTTTTGTCTTTTCTTAATTAAAATCTTCCATCGAGTCATCCATTTCTTGGAGTTACTAATTAAAATGTGAAGATGTTTCAGCCCGAAAACTTTTCAACAAGAATTCTGAAATAGTGAAAACAGCAAAGAAAATCAGCACTAAGCATTTACAGGTACACTATTTCCGCATTACCCTAGGCTGGCTGAATTTTAGTCTTGGGAAAACTGATATACTGTAGATGGCGGAAAAGACGCTACAGTGCAGTTCACTAATGAGTTTCACTAATTCTCTCACTGGGGAGAAGTGATTACTAAAGAATTCACTTACAGAAAATAACATCAGCGACGTGGTCCTTAGGGGCGTGGGAAATCCGTTAAAGTGGTCCTTGTAAGTTTTTCTTTCTTCTAGTTCAACCTAAGTTACCCGTGGATGCTAAATGAAAATGGGAAATAAATGAAAATAGTTGCCAGAGAAAATAAATAATTCATGGAATTAATCATTACAACGGAATTGCATGAATCACTCGAGAGAATTCATAACGGAAAAATTTTCCGTAATGGAAATTTTGCTATTGCATGGCTCACTTAACTCGAAGGAATTGTTACAAGAAGATGTTTGCGCTGAAGATGCTGGGAAACGATTTGACAGATGGACGAGCAATCGATAGGATGCTGCATCATCTGGAGGAGCAAGACATTGTAACAACATCGCGAACATTTTTTTATGCAAATTGATTTCTTATTCAGGCGATAAACTTTACGAGCGTCATAGAGCTGAAACATGAAAAACGACTCCCCACGTTGGGGAATCCGACAGAAATTACTCATAAATTTAACGGAGGAATAATATGCTAACTGGATTGAATAATGGTCCTTGGAGAAATTTAAAAATGCTTCTGCTACTCACTGCGTTTATCTTACATTACGCTGCGCCTTGGGCATCGCTACCTTCATTTCCCTGGGTTTTTCTGCTCCGTGTTATTTCTTTTCCCTTCACTTTTATTTCTTTAATGCAGAAGTTGAAGATTACTGCAGTCATTCGAGAGAGCACCGCTAACATACCATTCCAATGATATAACTTTCTTAATGTCGTAAAATTGAAAAAGAAAGTAGTTCCCTCACTTTAAATACTTTGCCGAAGTACAGCTTTAAGATTGTGTTTGGAATGCAGCTGAAAAGTTTTCAAACATGAGTTATGTCGTTCCTCTCTGCCGGAATGCATCGAAGTGCATAAATCGTCCTGGTGCATGTCGGCTAGCAAATAGCGCGGCCATATTGGTTTTACCGCAGGGAATGTATTATGTGAATGCAATCGGAAAACGTATGTGTAGTTGAAAACATTTCAGAGTACGGTACGGCCAGTTCCATTTCGGTTATTAAAATTGGAGAAATAAAATGTTGTCTATGAACAGTAGCAACAACAAGCCGGAGATTACAGTGTGGAAGTTATAGTCATAAGGGAGAGTTCATCCGAACTGTGACTTAGAGCAAAATTATTGAACCATGCCGAAAAAGTCGGCATTTTCCTTCTCAATCTTCAAGAAATTTGGTTCAATTTACAGATCTTGAACTAACAGCTAAGAAAAACTATTCAAAGAGTGTAAAAATATCGGCCAACAGTCTGGGAGCAACTTTATCATTCTATGGGTAGAAGTCCGAAACGTATTTAATGATGAGATAAGGTGTAGGTGACTATGGAACAACGTTCCAAATAGCCTCCTACACCACATTTCAGCATTAAACACGTTTCGAACTTGTGCCCAGACTGTTGGCCGATTTTTTTTTTAAGTTTTAATTACTCTAGTAGCACATCACACATATAGGTACTAAGTTTCAACTTTCTAGCATAAACCGTTTCTGATATATGTAAAACCACCTCCACCCCCGTGCCTTGCTACCACTATAAACGATTTATTTTTCTGGCATGTCTCTATAGTAGCTCTATACAGTTTTCAATTTTTAGCTTTCTATCCTTTGCGGCTTTCGAGTAATTAAAATCAGAATTTTTTCATTTCCACCTCCTAACATCATCACTCCCTACACCCACACATTTTTTTCCCGCTAGAGGTCTACTGGTACTAACTCCTGTAAAATTTTCAAGATCATATCTGATACGGTTCTTGAGATATAAAAATTAAATTTTTTGAAAAATGACTGTCCCCCCACTTCCGCGCTTCACCACGCCCCGGAAAAATTTTGCATTCAGTAGACTCCACTTGTGATCCCATATACAGAAACCAAATTCTATCTTCCTAGTGCAATTTAGTCGGAAGGTATTGTCATTCAAAGTTTTTCACCCCCACCCCCGTACCTCACCACTCCCCTTAAAATGTTTAACCCTTTTCTAATCTCCTAGTATCACTTAAGACAACTACAAAGTTTCAGCCATCTGACATCAATCGTTCAGGAGATATCGATTTTAAAATGTTTCAAACTCAGCTTTCAAGCGTGTTGGACACATTTTTTTTCCTCCCACTCCCACACCCCTCAACGCCCACCTACCATTTTTTTGCAAATGGGTCCTCTATCGTAGTACTACATAAGTTCCAACTTTCAGCCTCCTAGCATAAGCTGTTCCTGAGATCTAGAAACCAAAATTGTTCATCTAATACACTCCCCCCTCACACCCCCACCCAACCAAGAAACACCACTTGTAGGGGTTCACCCATTTTACATACCATAAATTTCAAATTTCAAATTTCAACTTAATATCTCAAGCTACGCACCTTCAAACGGTTTTGCGTACTGCGTCTACGGCGGACAGACGGACATTTTTTTTTTGCCTTTTTAGGGCTTACTAGTCCTAAATCGTGAAAATACAAAATTTCAGGGTAGCACATTTTTTTGAAATTTCAGGTCGACAACAATACTTTATCATTAAAAAATAATAAAGTAAAATAAATACCTGTCAATAGAATGATTCTTTTTAATTAAATAGATGCAATAGATGATTTCGTACCGTTTTCAAGATAAACAATTTTAAGAATTTTTCACATTTCTTCTAGTGATGTCAATAACTTCCGAATAATTGACACTACTTAAATAATTTGTTAACCATTAGAAGTGAAATACTTTTAAACGTGCTTTTTCGCGTAACGGATAGCCGATTTATAAGAATTTTTATAATATTCTGGAGGAAAAAATTTATACACGGCCCATTGACAGAAAAAAAGGATCGTTGAGCTAATTTTGTTCCCGGTATTATTAAAGTATACTTTTTCATGTTTAATACGAGTGTAAATTTCTAGCCCTACCTTAAGAGCTTTCGAACTTACTTATATTTGATGTTAATCATTTTTGTAATTGAGCAATTATTATTTTTTATTAAAGTGTAACTAAGATAAAGAAAATCTATGGAAGCGAAACGTTCCATACTAATATTATCAGTATTGTGCTGCGTCTTCTACTTAGATTTACTCGTCCTTCAAATTTTAAGTCTATGGAAAAAATATTTTCCTAACACAACGTCGAAGGATATGTTCAAACAATAGTACAAATAAATGGGTATGAGGATCTAAGAAATCTACGGGTTTTCATGACTTCTCCACAAGGCATGTCGTTACTTATAGAGTCCCACTGTGGTCACCTCCTGTGACACTACTTGCAAGTTGGCTACCATAAGTAGCATTTATACAATTAGAGGTATGATAAAAAAGTTAAATCAAAAATCGTGCTAATCAACTTTTACTTTATTAATTCAATAATGTAGAATTGTTATAGATTTTTAAAAAAAAAAAATTGCTACTCTGTAAAATTCTTTTTCACGTTTTCGTTTTTATGGTGCTATACTATCGAAATTGCAAGACCAGCGGTTTCCAGTCTTTCTTCCAGTTTTGCTTTCCGTTGCTCTGTCGCTCCCGTTACTTCGTTGCTTCTGTTTTTCCCGTTTGTCCCGTTGCTTCTACTGCTACCGTTTCTCTCGTTGCTTCCGTTGCTCCGCTGCTCCCGTTGCACCCGTTGCTCCCTTTACTTCCGTTGCTTCTATTGCTCACGTTACTCCCGTTGTTCCGTTGCTCCTGTGGTGTCCCTTTTAGGAGCTCTTTATTGAAACACTTTAATATTTATACACTTAATACTTTAGTCCACTTAATCATATACCCCTGAATTTTTCAAAAAATTAATTTATTTTTTACAGATTTTTATTTTTTATACTTTTAAGAATTAAAAAAAATTGGAATTTAGAAAATTCCACTCCATTACAAAGTTATTGCATAAATGTGACCAGACATCGGTTTGGAGCGGTTTCCTGGCTAATTGCCGCGCCACTCTCAACAGTAGCGTTTAGCATTTATTTTTTCGCATAAGCTGGGTTTCATAGAAAACAAGGTCATTTATAGGACCATCTGTGAAAAACACGAAGATACAAGATGAAGAAGGTGTACAGTACGAAGCTGGAATGGGAGACTAGCCATAAGTTCACGTTGTACCTACCAAAAACTTTAAACGCATTTTTCTCGAAACCATGTTTTTAGACATGGTCGGCACGATAACTCCGTGGATTTTCAATATTTTTCAACTTTTTTTTTTTTAAATTTTGATAGCTATTTTCTCTATAGTGTGACGAGAGGTTTTTTTAATTTTTTGGTTGGACATTTTTTTATAAATTATTAAACGCAAATTTTTTTTAAAAAACTGATTACTAAAGTTTGAAATAATGTAACTTATTTATTTTTGAAAGAAAAAAAATTCCCTCCGTCAGACTATAACTACTACATTATTTTACAAAATTCTTTTTTATTTTTGCAAATTGAATTATTTTTGGTGAAGTTATGATGCCGACCAGGAGGCGCCATGGTTTTCATAAGTAGTCCGTTTATACCCATAAAAACAATGTTAATATTAAAAATCGGCCAACAGTCTGGGCGCATCATTATTATTTTATGGGTAGAAGTCCGAAACGTGTTTGATGATGAGATACGGTGTTGGGTACTATGCGACTGGCAACCTAAAAAATAACGTTCCAAATAGCTTCCTGGTTATTTTTTAGGTTGCCAGTCGCATAGTACCCAACACCGTATCTCATCATCAAACACGTTTCGGACTTCTACCCATAAAATAATAAAGTTGCGCCCAGACTGTTGGCAGATTTTTTTTATTTATTTACGTATTTTTTTATCAATAGAATAATTCAAAGTAGTAAAAGCGAATTCAATCACATTAAACCTAAGAGATTTTCGGAATCAGTGAAATCTTGAACAATACCCCCAGGGGGTTTAATACGTAAAAATACTTAAATCGGGTTTTTCCCTTATAGAAATAAACGTGAACTCCAAATCTCAATATACCTTAGGAATATATCAGAATTCGTGAATATGTACACAACCACTTTACACCCCCTTAGGGGTTGGATATCGAACAATTTTGGAGATCGTTAGTAGGCACTTATATAAATAGCCCGCAGAAGTAAAATTGCTTTGATAGCTCGACATGTTTAAAAGTTTTAACGAAGTTTGTGAAAATGTGGATTCACGGACATTTTTTTTACTCAACCTCTGAACGCCAATAAAAATCTGAACTTTTTTTTTGCTTTAATTACTCTAATAGTACATCTACATATACGTACTAAGTTTCAACTTTCTAGCATAAGCCGTTTCTGAGATATAAAAAACCACCCCTCTCCCCCGTATCTTGATACCCCTATGAAAAATTTTATTTTTCTAGGATGTCTGCCACTATCTATATAATCCTAAATTTTTAGCTTTCTATTCATTATGGTTTTCGAGAAAAAAATCAGAATGTTTTCCTTTCTACCCCCTTTCACCATCACCCCCAACACCCACATCACCAAATTTTTTTTTCCTACTAGAAGTTTACCGTCCCCAACTCCTGTAAAATTTTCAAGATCATATCTGATACGGTTTCTGAGATATAAAAAACACATTTTTTGAGAAATTGCTATCCCCCCACTTTCGTGCTCCACCTCCCCTCTGAAAAAATGTAGTTTCGGTAGACTCCTCTTGTGATCCCATATACAGAAACTAAATTTTATTTTCCTGGTGTAATTGGTTCGGAAGATATTGTAATCCGAAGTTTTTCACCCCCCACCCCCACACCCCACCACCTCTCTTAAAAATTTTAGCCCTTGTCTAATCTTGAAGTATCCCTAAGGACAACAACAAAGTTTCAATCTTCTGACATCAATGGTTCAGGAGATATCGATTTTAGAATGTTTCAATCCCGGCTTTCATGCGTTAAAGGCTCATTGTTTTCCCCCCCACTTCCACACCCCTTAATCAATATCGACCAATTTTTTGCAATTGAGTCCATTATCATAGTACTACATAAGTTCCAAGTTTCAGCCTCCTAGCATAAGTGGTTCCTGAGATCTAGAAACCAAAATTTTTTGTCTAAAACGCTCCCCTCTCCTCTCCCCTTGTAACCCCACCCCTCAAAAATATACCAGTGGTAGGGGTTCACCCAATCTACCCACCATAAAAATTTCAATTTAATATCTCAACGGGTTTGGGAGCTACGCGCCTTCAAACGATTTTGCGTACGGCGTACGGCGGACGGCGTACAGACGGACATTTTTTTTTTTTTTGCTTTTTTGGGGTCTACTAGTCCTAAAACGTGTAAATACAAAATTTCAGGGTAGCAAACTTTTTTGAAATTTCAGGTCGATCACAATACTTTATTATTAAAAAATAATAAAGTAAAAATAAAATTTTTTTTTTTTTATAGTAGAATAGTTAATAAGATATGTGAACTCAACAAATAAATTTTTTTTTCATCATATAACCTTTGTAATAATTTTTCAAATTTACTCGGTTTTCGGCGCGTGCAGGGGTATGTTAGCCCTTAAACCATGATATACACACTTAGCTTAGTAATTTTATTTTACTACTTTTCATATTTATTCAGTTTATACACTTTATTAAACATGACCCGTTCGGTCGGTGGTCAGATCTTAACTCCCCGCTATCAATTCCTCCGAGCATGAGGGATGGCAATCGTCGCTAGCCAGTGATAATTGCAGATCAGCAATATTACTGACTCGCGTCTTGCGAATATCGACCTTTGATAGTAGGTCAGCAATACCGGTGGCTCGTGCATCGCGAAAGTCGACCTTTTGTAATCCGGCCTCTTATGTTGGTTGTTGACCGATGCTATTGACTTGTATATTGCCGATGGATCATATTATCATACACGCGTCGGTCGGCAGTATTCAGTCAAAAGCAGGGAAGTAAGTCGAGCCGATTTCCTGATCATCGATCGGATTTAATTATTAAATTAACTTACTACTGGGTGAGATCGGTCCTCGACACTTTCGTTGTTCGATTTAGTTAGACGTACAACTTATACTCGTACACCGAAAACACACGAACTGTCGCTAAACTATATGAAACACACTCATGTTTTTGTGTCGCGCGCTACCTATTGTAGAATAGCTTTACTAATACAGAAACCTTCGAGGGCGTGCGCTTAACAAGAACCATCCCGGGACTATTCTACATGTTTTCTGAAAATTTGATCAAAATCGATTGAGCGATTTAGGAGTCTATAGCCGACATACATACATACATCTTCTTTTATATATATATATATACCAGTATATGGGTGGACGGGTGCTCGAGTGACGGGGAAATCAATGCGTCCGAAACGCTCGAAAGCCGAGATTGAGACGTTGCAGAAAAAACAGTTTTGGGGTGTGGGTGTAGCAGGTTATGGTGGGTGGGTGGTGGTGAAAAAGAAAAAGTTCAGATTTTTATATCTCGAGAGCCCAGAATGAAAGATAGTTTAAACTTGGTATTTGGATAGAGCTATAATAGTTGCGTGTTGAATGGTACGGGTAGGGGGGGGGGGGGGGGGTATAGAAAGTTGAAACTTAGAGAATACATGTAAATTTTCTAGAAAAGTAATTTAGATAGAAAATATTTTAAATATCCGTTGACATACTGAAGGGGGGTAAAAAAAATGATCAGAAGAAATGGAATGCATATATTTTCACGAATTTCGTCATATCTCTTAGGTCTTCCAAAATTATTAATTTATTTTCATTCTACACATTCTTCACATAAATGCCTAGAAAGTGTTTTCAGAATGTCTTGAAATTTTATCCCTAAGGGGTTGTATACGTTTTCACGAATTCAGCCATATCCCTCAGGTCTGATTAGATATCAAATAACTTTTCAGTATGACGTGCTTGTTTTATAATCGCCTAAAATCCAATTTGAAGATTTTTCCCTTTTCAAACCCTGAGAGGTTATAAAAGGGTTGAACACATTTTCACGAATTCCGCCATATTTCTTAGGAGTGATAAAACATCGAATTGATTTTTACTTGATCGGGCTTCCTTTTTATTTGCGCCGTATGCCGTACGCCGTCCGCCGTACGCAAAAAAATCGTTTGAAGGTGCATAGCGCACAAACCCCTTGGGATATTAAGTTGAAATTTGTATGGTGGGTATATTGGGTGAACCCCTTGAAGTAGTATCTAGGCGGCTATTAGATCGTTTTTTTTTTGGTTTGTCAGTCGCATAGTAACCCATACGGCATCTCAGGATAATACGCCTTCCGCCCATAAAATAATAAAGTTGCACCCAGACTGTTGCACCCTGGCAGATTTTTTCTTGTTAATTTACTTAATCACAAAGTTGCTGTGCTCAACTTCTAAACTTATTAAATTTTCGTATGCATTGAACTCGTTCTCAGGACATTTTTGTAGACACCAACTATACTATGTTCTGTATCTTTCTCCGAACGACTAGAAAGAAATTTGAAAGGTCAATTGTATTATTTAATATTAACCTGAACTCAATTAAATCATTATTTATTTCATAAATTTTGATCTGAACTATCATTAACTTCTTAACATTTATAAAAGTTGATCGGTGTAAATGAATAACTCATTCGATTCTATATATGCTGCTAGCATTATTTGAAAGCAATTATTGCCTTAGACACATCCTTAATCGTTGAGAAGAGAATGAATGCATCGTTATTTGGTGGTGTTGTTCACTGTGTCTCCAATTTTAAAGGATCGCCATTCCAAACTGCACATCACTAAAAATTCTCAAAAACTTTTTAGTCCACACTATCCGCACTCTAGAATCGCTATAAATTCGAAAGCCATAAAAGAGATACTCGCGGTACATGACAATTCGTCAATCAATGTTACAGTATACTGTCAGTACATGCGGCAAAAATTGTTAGATCCGAACATTTCTGGTGACTAGTGCCCAATTACTGTCAGTCAGCAATTGAATTTTTGTCGAAAGTAGTGACAGAACCCCATCCCGTAAGCTGGGGGTGTTAAAAAAAATCGTGATTGTGAAAAAAAAACCCGAACGACAGAACATAAAATGTGACTGATTGGTACTGGCTGACAATCCTATTGACAGTCCGGTGACATATAAAACGTTCATAATTGAATTTTCAGCAAGCAGCTGAGAATGCGACTGATGACAATGGGTGAAAAACATTTTTTTTTTAAACTGGATTATTCACTATGAAATCCGAACGTAGATGAATAAGTTAAAATTGCTCCGCTGTACGATTCTATCGATTCTGGCATAAATCGTGGGAATTCCGGCCGAGTTTCAGATATAGTCCCTAGATACAGCAATCGATACTTCCAAACATTCGCAATATTTGAATTCAACGAATAGAGTATCGGGCAACACCATCCCAAAATAGTTCGGTCCAGTTCTTTATCGCGTTGAAACCATCTGCACTTTAAACAACTCAGTGGAAATTCCGAAAAATTTATTTTATTTCAGCCCCCGACTGAGTCGTGTATTTAAAGGACGTCAAGTTCTCTTTTCAATTTCCGAAACATGTCAACAATTTTAAACTATCTTACTGGGTTTTGTTCCTGCTCCAATAGAAACGTGTTCTGACTGAAGACGAGAATTCACGACTAGCTGGATGAGCATCTTGTATCTTCTGTACTATCTATTTCTTAATTTTTCCTTCTCAATTCGAGACCGGCTCTTCCTGCTTTTGAAAGAGTCCTTCTACTGTACGCATTACAAAAAAAAATGGGAAGAAAACTTATAGACATTCTTATGTGTCCACATTAAGGGATTGAATAAGGTAAACACTTCTGTCCTACTGTCCCCTATTGGTTCTTTATATCGGAAAAAGGAGAAAGAAGGTATTCGATTGATAAATTGGATTATTGGCTAAATTGGCATCGATAAGGGTTTATAAAAGCACATTGTAGGATTGCTTGTGTAGTGTCGTCTGGTTTTCAAACGAAATAAATCAAATTATTAGGATTGGATCGTGTTTCGTCATGGAATTCACTCGTATAGTTGTGTATCATATGTGTAGTAGCATGGTGAGATTGAACAACTAATTTATTTCATACCGACTGAAGATGTAAAATCAATCATCCGAGTGCTGTCAAGTCATGAACCTTATTATTCAAGACAAATTGATTTATGTTTACTTTCAGAAGTTTGATCCTATTATGGATTGATGGAATGTGTAGTTCTCGTATATTGGGGCTATAAGCGGATTTTCCCAAACAGCAGAAACTCAATTTTATGCTTCATCTTTTTTTATGACGTTGGTGAAAACGAGAATATTTTATACGTACGTCAGTCGTGGGAACATCCTTAACGGTTGAAAATTATATCCTTGGGTAAATTGAAAAACTGTAAAATTCTGTCATTGGGAACTGAAAGGTATGGAAGTCTTCCTTTCCATTTTCAAATTTCAACTATGAAAAAACTAATTTTAAGGGTACTGTTGATTGAATCGGCGGTTTTGATCCTAACCAATATGGATTCCAAAAACAAAGTAATACATCCGCAGCTTTAGTGGATGCCATGAAATACATTAATGAAGGACTTGACAAAGGTAACTACGTAGCTTCAGTTTTCATTGGTCTCAGAAAGGCTTTCGATACAGTCAACCACGATCTATTACTAGGAACTCTTGAGGAATTGGGTATTCGTGGAAAACCAAAAACCTTAATTAAGGACTATCTATTTAACCGGACTTATATCACAAGAAACATGGACATCTACAGCGAAGAAAGACGCATCAACTTAGGAATTCCACAGGGATCGATCCTGGGACCGACATTGTATCTCATATATATTCATAACCTTCAAAATGCGGGTCTTTCGGGAAAATACATTACATTTGCGGACGACACCCTGCTGTTGTATAAGAGTGACAGACCGATAATCTTAGAACCTACAATCAATAACGACCTTGCTACGTTCAATGGATGGTTAAATGGGAATAGATTATCTCTAAATGCCGCAAAAACAAATTATATACTATTTAAATTGAAAAACAAGCCAGATATTCAACTTCATCTTGAAATTGGTGGCAAGGAAATTTCTAGAGTCAACCAGACTAAGTACTTAGGTTTAATCATTGACGAAAACTTAAACTGGACAACGCATATAACAACAATACGAAAAAAAATAGCACCCATTATTGGATTATTAAGACACAACCATCACATTGACTATCAGGTGAAGGACCTCATATTCAATGCCTTCATCCTTTCCAATATAAGCTATGGACTACTCTCTTGGAGCCAAACTGCTTTGTATAATCTGAAAAAAATTGCAAGATTAATGAACAAAGGAATTAAGGCGGTATACAATCTCCCTCGACTGACGCCTTCGTTGACTCTCTACTCTGACTACAAGAAGTTAACAATATATGAACTTATATCGCTTGAAAGAGTAAAATTCATATACAAATCTCTAAATAAACGAACTAAAACCCCGCTAACCATACGACACATTAAAGACTTACATCAATTTAACACACGTAATGCGAACAATATTGTAAATCTATGCAGACCAAGAACGAATCGTCTGAGAAGAGACCCAATTTACGAAGCAATCATTGAGTACAATTCCTTACCCAGCTCCATAAAAAATGCAACCAGTATTGCCGACTTCAAAGCCCAAGTGAAGGGATATTTCCTAGACAAGCAGTCCTGAAAGACGCTTGAAGAAACGGTTGTGGTTTGTGTTGTTGTAGCATGTATACGTCTTTTATCTTATATTTTAAATCCTTTTTATTTTATTTTTTTATATATATTATTTGTTTTTCTTTTATTAATTAAGTAAAATATTATAAAAAAAAAAAAAAAATTACTATAAATTTGCATGTATTATTTAATATTTTATTATATAAATTTGCATGTATTATTTAATATTTTATTATATTCGTATTTTCCTTATAAATCACTTTATTACCTTAATTTCTTTTAATTACTAATATAAAATTTTACTAAATTATTTTGTACTACCTCTTATACCAGTGCGCTGTACTGACTGAGGAGTACTAGGGGTTAAGGTACATTATTAGGTATTGAGCTCAATGTCATCATACATGCATGTGTATGTTGATATGGTGAAAATTTTGTAGCTCCTTGAGCTGAGAAAGTGTACCCGAAACGGGGCAATTTATCTTACTATTTCATTGAATTATGAGGCGGTACTGTTCCGTTTTGGCTTCAGCTAAGAGGCTGTATTGCCTCCGACTCTTGAGGTAGGGATAACTTGCCCATGTAGCATGAAGGGATTAAATCAATTAATTAAAAAAAAAAAAAAAAATTCTCAGTTAAATCGAAAATGTCACACAAATAACAATGAAAACAGTATTTTACTCGGCAAATCCTTTTTTTTTAAATTTCATTACTGTACTGTACAAATATTGACCAAACTATTTTTGAATCATATTCAGTAAGAAACATTGACATACAGGTATTTTTAAAGCATTAAATTTTGAACATCAGACCTTTTTCACAAAATTGAAAAGTTCAGTAAAAGAACAAAAACATGTTGAATCAAAGCACTATTCCGAGCCCTTACCTTACCAATGAGTTATAAACACATACAGTGGTTTTTAATTCATCATATCCATGTTGGTAATACATTAATTAATAAATTAAAATTACCTAATTGCAGGTATCTGGATGATGTTTCCGCTAGTGATTCTGTAGGTATTGCTGAGCTCTTTGCTAAAAATTTTTCTGGCGTATATACTGATAGCACTATTTCTGTTCATTCAAATTTCTGTCATAATAACTATAATTCTTCTATAGTAATAGGTAATATTGATTTTCCCGAAGTATTATATCGACTAAATAGCTTAGACGTATTGTTACATGTAAGCCTGGCAACCCCGCAACCGTGCAACTCGATCGTTTCACATAATGAAAACAACAACAACCGAATATCTAGTTGCAAAATAACCCAATCAGAAACCTAGCTGAAGATAAGGCGAGACAACACGATTCTATCTCCCTTCTTTATCGAATGCTCTCCAATGTACTAGAACCCTGTACATGAACCACCGAACGAAGATCAAAATCGAAAGCTCTGAAGCCTTCGAGAAACATCCACATCACCGGTGAACATTCAAGTACATCCTAGACTGCAACCGGCTAGTATATAAGCAGGTAAAGCGTTCAGCGAAGATATAGTAATTTTTATTACGTCGACTGTGACAGCCGTGACCGTGTTGAGAGAGAACGAAAGTGAACGAGTCAAGCAATATATGGTATAAGCGGGCGGTATTGCCATACAGTGCGAATTATTGTGCGAATATAATTCTGTGAATTTAAAGTGCGATTAATAAATAATCACTTATTTTTATTTTAACCGAATTGTGTTTTACTTGAAATCCCGGCGAACCCCTAGCTCGCAACAGTATCTAAAGGCCCAGGGCCTGACAATATTCCACCGCTATTTCTCTTAACAAGTGTTCGGCGGTATTAGCTTCACCTCTGTGTGCCTTGTTTAATCGTTCACCAAGCTCAGGCTTATTCGCTGAGGCATGGAAATCAAGTTTCATCGTTCCAATTTTTAAGTCTGGTAATAAATCCGATGTAGCTAACTACAGGCTAATCTCTAATCAATCAACAATTGCTAAAATTCTCGACAGTTTTGTTACACAGAAAATAACTCCATTGTGCGCTCATTTGATTTCTCCTTGTCAGCATGGTTTTCAAAAGTCTAAGTCCACTCTTAGCAATTTCACCGTCTACACGGAGCATATAACCTCTGCGCTCGAAGGTAAAGCGCAGGTTCATTCCATCTATACTGACTTTGCCAAAGCATTTGACAGAGTTAAAAATGTCCTACTTTTACAAAAACTCTACGCCATGGGTTTCACTGGTAATCTTTTTCACTGGATTACCAGCTATCTCCTTCAACGCACAAGCTGTGTTAAAATAAAGACATCAACTTCGGAATCTTTCACAATAACATCAGGTGTACAGAAGGGGTCACACCTTGGTCCTCTTCTTTTCCTGTTATTTATTAACGATATTGGTATGATTTTTAAAGGAGTAAGCTTTCTTTTATTTGCTGATGATTTAAAATTATACAAAGTAGTAAAAACTTTTGAGAATTGTCTCATGCTAGAGGCTAGCTTTCATGAACTCTCGTCCTGGTGTGACATAAATCCTCTATATCTTAATATAGATAAATGTAAATTTATAATTTTTAAAAAATACCGATCTTCATTTGCAGTTAGCTACAAAATGAATGGCACTCCGTTAGCTGAAGTTGGTGTTATAAAAGACCTTGGTGTTCCTAGACTCTTCACTTACATTCGTCCCTCATGCCACTAGTATTTGTAACGCTGCAAGAAGAATGCTCGGTTTCGTTACTCGCAATACAAGGGACTTTAATAACACATATACGCTTAAATGTTTATATTGCAGCTTGGTTAGACCCATTCTTGAATATTGTTGCCCAGTGTGGAATCCTTATTACCAGATTCACATCAATCGAATCGAGACAATACACCATAATTTTTTGAGACTTGTCGCCTATAAGTTACACATTCCAATTGAGTGGATTCATTATTTGTTCAAATTTTTATTCTTTGCTTTTTTTTGTAATGACATTATTTAATTCGTTACTTATTATATAATATTATTATTGTAAGGATTCATTCCGTTGACTAAACAAATAAAGCCAAAAATTTTAAGTGAAAAGTAAGTTGATTTGAATCTATCTATCTATCTATCTACTCATTGTGCTGGCTTCCATAGTAAAGTCCTTAAAATAGTCGGTCAAACGTTTTCTATCAACAGCAGTATGAGCCGGTAACTGTAACTTTGAACTTAAAACGTTCTAAGAAAGTGGTGGAAAGAAAGGTTAAAAAAAGCCCGGCTTTGAGAGGTGGGCTTTCTTCCGGACCAGTGGCAGAACAGAAAGGTCGTTGGTACAAGAAAAAAAGGAAAAAAATCCCGATGGTGAAAGCAGCAAAGAGGACGGAGAAAGAAATAAATGAGAAGGCGTAAAGGAAAAGTATCGAGTGAACAGGAGTGGTGCAATGTTTGATTTATGATAGACGTTACGGTACGTAAACGTAACGCAAAGAAACGTCAACGTAACGCAAAAGTTTAATATGGGCCATGTTTTACGTTAGGAATTATTACCTAGCCACGATAGAAAATAACAAGTTTTTGCGTTTCTTTACGGACATCGTAAATGAGGCGTAATAGCGTTCCATTGAATATACAAATATACTTTGTATGAGGAAATAAATTATTATTTCATTTAATTATGATCAGCGCTAGGCACTGGCACCAGTAGGTGATAGAAGTTTGGTATTTTAACCTAAATACGCCTAGTGCACTATACGAGAACCACGTAGATGAGGGGAGGACACTTCCGCAAAACCGCGGCGGCCCAGATTATTTCTCCCAACCCACTACCCCATCTTAACTGAGTTGGTCCGATACGCATTAAGCGTTTAACGTCATATAAAACTATTACAAGTAGCATGCCTTGCTTCATACATAAATAAAAGATATAATTAATTTTACTTTATTATTTTGTAATAATACAGTATTGTGATCGATTTTTAAAAAAAAAATTGATGCGCTGAACATTTTTTTTCACGTTTCATGACTAGTAGACATAAAAAAGGCAAATAAAAATTTCAGTCCGTCTGTCCGCCGAACGCCGGCGCCGTACGCCGTCTGCAGTACGCAAAATCGTTTGAAGGCTCGTAGCTCCCAAACGGTTTCAGATATTAAATTGAACTTTTTTTTTATGAATAGACTGGGTAGGCCCCTTGAAGTGACCACATTCGGTGGGGTGGGGGTGTGGGGGGGGGAGGAGGGGGATGTGTTTTAGACGGAAAATTTTGGTTTCTAGATCTCAGTAACCGCTTATGCTAGGAGGCTGAAATCTGGTATCTATGAAGAGCTTTCATAGTGAACCGATTTGCATAAAAATTGTCAATATGGGTGAAGAAGTGTGGGAGTGGGTGGAAAAATAATGCGTCCGAAACGCAAAAAAGCCGAGATCGACACATTCTAAAATCCATATCTATTAAACGGTAAACGTCACAAAACTGAAACCTAATGGATATCTGTAGGTATACTAGAAGAATAGATCGGATATAAATTTTTGAGTGGGGGCAGTGGCGTATGGGGGTGGGGGTAAAAAACTTTAAATTACGATATCTCACGAACCAATTACAAATAAAATTCGGATTCTGTATAAAGGTTGACAAATGAAGTTTGATGAAAGTAAAATTTTTTAAGAGGACGGTGGAGCATGAAGGTGGAAGGGATAAGAATTTTTCAAAAAAATCAATCTCAAGAACAGTGTCAGATAGATGCTTAAAATGTTTACCAGAAGTAGGCCTATTAGACCATTAGCAGAAAATTGTGGGGTTCTAGAGGGTGGGGATGGGGGAGAGTGAAAAGGAAAAAGAACGGCTTATGCTACAAAGTTGACACTCGGTATGTATATGTAAATTTATTAGAAAAGTTATTTAGATAAAAAAAAACTTCAAATATTCATTGGCGTTTGGAAGAGGGGCGAACAAAATTATCATTGAAAATGGAATGCATATATTTTCGTCATATCTATTAGGTCTTTCCAAATATTAAATTCATTTTATTCTGCGGCTTCTTCATATAAATACCTAGAAAGGAGTTTCGGGATTTTTTGAAATTCGACACCTAACGGGGTGGAAAGGAGGTGGTATACTTTTTCACGAATTCTGCCATATCTCTCAAGTCTGATCAGATATTGAATATCTTTTCACCTTCATTGGCTTGCGTAATAATCGCCTAAAACCGGTTTTCCAGTTTTCTCCTTTTGCAGCCCCCAAAAAGGGTATAAAAGGATTGAACAAATTTTCACGAATTCCGTTATATCTTTTAGAAGTGATAACTAATTGAATTGGTTTTTACTTTCTCATGTTGTCTTCATATCTATCTATTAACCCATTTCAGGATTTTTAGATATTTAACCCACAAGTGGGTGTAAGGAGGTTGCATATCTGATGATATATCGAATTCATTTTTACTTTCTAAGGTTTCCTATATGAGTGCCAAAAAGTCAATTTCCGTATTCTTAGATATTCAATCCTAAGGGGTGTAGGGGGGGGTGGGTTGTATGATTTTTGATATATATCTTAGGTTTGATGAGATTAGATCGCTTTTCACTTCTACAGACTTTTTATATAATCGCCTACAAGCCCATTTCTCAATTATTGGATATTCAACCCGCAAGTGTTTGCATATGTTTTCACAATTTTTGCCATCCCTTAGTTCTGATGAGATATAAAATTGCAGAAATTGTTTATATCGTGAGTTTCAACTTCCTAGAGTAATGCTACACTAGATATGGGAATTTGAACTTTTAATTCCGGTCTTGGCTCCACTTACATCCTACTTTTGAAAGCCACTACTCATGGCTTCCATCATCATTAATGACGCTACAGCCCAAATCGGGCCTTGGCCTCCTGAAGTCGTCGCCTCCAATCATCTCGATACAAAGACCGCGTCTTTTAAGATGGCTTTGCTATCTTCATCAACCGAGTCTTCCATTCGCTTGCGTGGTTTGCATACGGGCCTGTCACCACTCGCTTTGCCTTTAAGAGCACGTTTGGGATTCTTTTATCTTCCATCCGCCCGACATGGCCAGCCCACTGCAGTTTACGTAGTTTAAGGAACGTTGAAGCTTCTGGCTCCTCCAAGAGTTGATACAGCTCATGGTTGTATCTTATTCGCCAGTCCTTCCGTCACAGCTCCCAAAATTTTTCGGAGGACCTTTCTTTCGAATGCGTTAACTGCTTTTTCGGAAGTTCGCGTTAATGTCCACGTCTCGCTGCCATAACAGAGCACAGGTCGTATATTAGTTTTATATATTTGCAGGTTATTGTTAATTGTTGGCCTTTTTTCAGGTGATGCGTTGTCGGTGCCTCACCCAACCCCCGAATTGGGAGGGCCAGTCCTTCTTATTTATTATACCCCGGTTGGAAAAGGGTGTTTTCAGCTAACTATGACATGTTGGAGTTCTCCCAGCTATGCTGCGAGTCCAACTATGTCATACTTTTTGCCTACTTTCTGAGACGCACAGGTGTTCTGGACATTCTGGTTAACTCCATGGTCCTTGCTCTTTTCCCAACCGGGCTTGGGACCGGCTATGGCTTCCGTGTACTCCAAAATTCAAGTTTCAACTTTATGTAGTTTAGTATTTGCCGGTTTATGCTCTAAAAAAAGCAGAATCTTTGGCTTTAAGTCTTGATGACATTTGGAGACAGATCTGTCGGACTAAAGGGTTGTATTTGCTATGATCTTTATCCAAGATAATTGGAAGTAGATTATTAAAATAACGCGACAAGGGAATTTTAGGACAAAGTTATTACTTATTAAGTATTTTTCTGCAACAGATGAATTTGCAGTAAAATCTTTAATATCTTTATTAGCTCGATGAAATAAATCCTATCCACACAGTTATTTAATTTTTATGTCATCTTTAAATTACATCACAAAATTGGATTATCGCAAGAGCGTAGAGTTTCTAATTGCATTATCGTATGATTTTTTCCCCATTTACTCCGAAGCTATCTTTCAAAATGAGGAACGTTTCTGAGTCGGGATAAGGCCCTTGTTATGTAAGACTGTACTATGACTCAATTAACTTTACGCCCAAAGGAAACGAAATACGAGCATAACAATGGAATTTCAAGGCAACAGCTACCACATCATCTAGTTGTAAGGGAGTCGTGAAGAAAGAGGACTAATTCCTTAATGGGAAAATACTTCCATCTCTTCTCGTAATGACTCCGGCTATTGTTAAACTCAATTGACTCAATTAGACGTGAATTGAAATGGCTCTGATTTTCGTGGATTAACTTGGGGCAATAATGAAAATGTGTTGTCGGTGAGGGCTTTTAGGGGCTCAACACACCGCCATGACCGATTTGTTCTTCTTCGCCAAGTTTCGACTTTCCATTAGTTCCTGATGACGATTCTTCAGAACTTTCTGCCGCTGTACTTCTTCTCTAGATTTTTTCGCATTGAAAAAGTCCTTCCAGCTTTCGAAATGTTACTTTTCCGATAATTCGTTGAGTTAGGGGCCAAGCAGCCATCTTACTTCAAAAAAATAAAACAAGAAACTTTCACTATAAGATTCAATTTAAAATTACGAAAGTTGTGTTACGCGAGGAGCATTTTTATTCGAGAATGAAAAAGAAAAGGATATGCAGGGTATTTCACCCCGGAAATGGTACGGCATGGAAAATGAATAAATCAATATTTTCGTTGGGAGTTTACTTGGTCCCGGCACTTCCTTGTACATAGTACACAAGGACTTCAGTTTTCGACACCCTCAAAAAGGCTCCGGTTTTTCATTATGCGATCCTGTCTACAGTTCATTTTCGTAGCTTGATAGAGCGCGGCGAATAACTGAGCCTCGTTTAGGCCCCCATTGAAAGCTACGCTATACATATAATAGGTGTCCTGATTACTTTTGCATACCAAATGAAGGAGAAAAGCAGAACAGCTTCTCGTCCTTTATAAGTATCTCGTAGTGAAAGCATTTTTGGCACTCGGCATTTCTTTCCGAGGCATGGGTGGCGCACGAAGGAAAAAACGAAATTAACAAAGGAGTTGATTTGTATTTTTTGGAAGCTTTGGGAGATTAAAGGGTTTTCATCATAAGAAATGAAAGGATTAACGGAAACGGGGTGAAAGAAACCATTAATGAGTATTTTCAGTAAACGGGAGTATTGTTAATGGTTATGAACGTTTATAGCAGTTCTTATTGTCTTGGAGAGAGGGTTGCAATAGTCAGCCATGGTATTTCTGGATAGAACTGCCTAAAAAAAAAAGCTACCGCAGCTGCTTGGATCGGGGTCTTCTTTATATTTACTTTGGCTTGACAAGCTAATTGAAATGCTTCTAGCAGAACGACCTTGCCTTTTGAGCCTGACTGTTAACCCATGTCTATCTTCTTAAGTAAGATGATAATTTTAGAGAGTAGATAAGTTTTCGACAAGACGACAAAGTAAAGATTAAGTCCACTAAGGCTCTATCCAACCATCGCCTCATATTTCCACTTTTTTCACACTGAATAGCCTAACAAAAAATTGTTATAACCTTTGCATTATTTTTGTTTAAAGAGGAACACTGAGGCCCAATTAGTTAAGAATATTATAAACTTCTTTGGCTGTTTAAGATATGGGACTAAGTTCCATTGGAAGATCGAATCATTTCATGGCTCTATATTTTGCACACCCTTTAGGCGATTCATTTCCCAGAATACCAGCGTGTCCTTTCTCTAAAATCTGATAAACCAGATAGCCGAACTCCATGATCTCCAAGAGTTACCATACCTAAATGGTTTCTTGAAGTGCCTTAGTTCCTTCAGTAGAACTTCCTGGTTAATGAAGGTTCCAGTATTTAATTTTTTGGTGTAGTAATATTGTAGAGCCTTCGATGTGCCATAAACAACAGTGTCGCACGTGTGGAATTTTTTGGAGTTGGTTATTGTAATCCTCAGACTATATAACTTAAAATTATTCTCATCAATGGCGCGACAGCCTAAATCGGGCCCAGACCTCCTTCAAAGTATTGATCATCGGAATAGAATTGCATCGTAGTACCCCTTACAATCGTGGTCAAAAGTTTAACCTCTTTCTCTATTTAGTGGGACAACAATTATTTTGTCAAGATTTGTAGTTAATCTCTGTTGCATGAACCAATCTCTAGGGATTCTTACGTGCGATTCGAGGTGAGATAGTCGTTCTTGACCACAAGAATATCAGCATATGTTCGAATTTTGAAGTCCTTGGTAGCGGGGTCATAAGGGAGATTATCTATATCACAGCAACGTGTAGAATTCATTTTCTTCAGAGCTGGGATTCAGCGCGACTTGTGCATCGCACTATCCATGTTATTTGCATCGCTTCTAACTTACAAGTTTCTGGTGAATAATTCAATTGAGCTACTACCAAATGCACTTATAATATCAAAAAAAAAAATTTGCCAATGGTCTGGGCGAAACCTTATTATTTTTCGGGTCAAAGTTCGGAAACAGGCAAAGTCGGAGTATATCATCAGTTGTTTCGAGATTATGACGTTTCTTAGAAAGTTAATTTTTTTCTCAAAATAAAAATATTTAAAATAGAGATTTTTAGCCGAGGACACAGGGATATTCCAGGGAACTGCATGGCTGACGAACTCGCTCGACGCGGTACTACCCTTCAGATTATGCCGGAACATCGGAATCTGGGTGTGCCTCTCTCTACATGTAAACTGCTACTGGGATTGGACTCAATTGAGAAAACCAACTCAAGATGGGCAAACGGTGTTACATGTCACACTGCGAGACAGATCTGGCCGGAGCTGGATCTAAAACGCTCTAAACAGCTGACTTTGCTCAAAAGGGCGAACATCAGCACCACAGTCGGTGTCCTGACCGGACACTGTCTTATAGGTCGACATGCTAAAAGACTCGGTCTCTTCTCAAACGACTTCTGTAGAAGCTGCCTGGATGAGGAGGAGGAGGAGACAGTCCTTCACCTTCTCTGTACCTGTCCAGCTCTTTCAGCCAGAAGGAAAGCTCATCTTGGAGCTTACTTCTTCAACTGTCTCGGTGACCTTGCCTCAAAGGAGGTCGCGAGAATCCAACGCTTCATTGCAAGCTCTAAATGGTTTGACGAGTAGGACCGGATTCGATGATCCTGTGGTAACACAACGGACCTTTTAGGTCTAAGTGTGTCCGTGTTCTCACGGGCAGCCACGCGTACCTACCTACCTAGCCGATTAAACATTGGAAAAGCCCGTGTAGACTATTCGAATTTCGGTATATTATGTACACTAAAAGACCATAGAAGTATAAGCGATTTTGCTGCCTTATCAGAATTAAAAGATATGACGAATTGTTAAAATGTATATAAACCCATTACTTCCACTTGGGGTTCAAATCCGCAAACAGATTTAAAAAAAAAAATTTGAGCCCAGGAGAGCGGCTGGGGGGGATGTGGGGGGTACGTGGTGGGTATAAAACGTACCCACCACGTACCCCCCAATGGGTATGAGCACATAGGCTGAGATTTTTACAAGTGACCACTTAAATTAAAGTTAAAACTAAATTCAAATCCGCAAACAGATTTAAAAAAAAAAATTTGAGCCCAGGAGAGCGGAAGTTCATTGAGGGGACGTGGGGGGTACATGGTGGGTACGAAACGTACCCACCACGTACCCCCCAATGGGTAGGAGCACATAGGCTGAGATTTTTACAAGTGACCACTTAAATTAAAGTTAAAATTAAATTAAAATCCGTAAACAGATTAAAAAAAAAATTTGAGCCCAGGAGAGTGGAAGTTCATTGGGGGAACGTGGGGGTACGTAGGGGGTACGAACGTACCCCCTTCGTACCCCTAATGGGTATGAGAGCATAGGCTGAGATTTTTACAAGTGACCACTTAAATTAAAGTTAAAATTAAATTCAAATCCGCAAACAGATTTAAAAAAAAAATTTGAGCCCAGGAGAGCGGAAGTTCATTGGGGGGACGTGGGGGTACGTAGGGGTACGAACATACACCCTTCGTACCCCCTAATGGGTATGAGAGCATAGGCTGAGATTTTTACAAGTGAGCACTTAAATTAAAGTTAATTTTTGTTCTTAAAATCATAATATTTAAAAAAGGGATTTTTAGCCGATTAAACCTTAAAAAAGTCCGTGTACACTAAAAGCCCATAGAAGTAAAAACGAATTTGCTTCCTTATCAGAATTAAGAGATATGATGAATTGTAAAAACGTATACAAAACCCATTACTTTCACTTGGGGTATGAATTTCGAAAAAAATTGTGAAACAGATTTTTAGACGATTTCATAAGAATCAACTTGATATCTCATGAGACACGAGGGATTTTAAAAAAATTGTGAAAACGTAAGCAAATTCTTTACACCCCCTTGGTTCTTGAAATTCGAAAAATCGTGAAATTAGTTTTTAGGTCATTACATCAAATGCCGTAATAACCAATTTTATATCTCATCAGAACTAAGGGATGGCAAAAATTGTGAAAACATATGCAAACCCTTGGGGGCTGAATATCGAAAAATTGAGAAATGGGTTTGTAGGCGATTATATGAAAAGTCTGTGGAAGTGCAAAGCGATCTAATATCAACATTTGAAAAGCATACAACCCCCTTACACCCCTTAGGATTGAATATCTAAAAATGCTGAAATGGACTTTTTGGCGCTTTTATAGGAAATCTTAGAAAGTAAAAATGAATTGAATACATCATTCAGATCTAAGCAATATGTAGGTATCTGTGAAAACATGTGCAACCTCCTTACACCCACTTGGGGTATGAATGTCCAAAAATCTTGAAAGGAGTTAATAGATAAATATGAAGACAACACGAGAAAGTTAAAACCAATTCAATTTCTTATTACTTTTAAAAGAAATGACGGAATTCGTGAAAACGTGTTCAACGCTTTTATACCGTCTTAGGGGCTGAAAAAGGAAAAAATTTAAAACAAAACAAGAAAAGATATTCGATATCTACTTAGACCTGGGGGATATGGCAGAATTCGTGAAAAAGTATACAACCCCTTTACACCCACTTGGGGTCGAATTTCAAAAAATCCTGAAAACACTTTCTAGGTATTTATATGAAGAAGGCGTAGGATAAAAATGAATTCAATATTTAATAAGACCTATTACGGTTCAAAACGCGGTAGCGCTCTTAATACCGCAGCTAGCGGGTTTTCTCGGTGGAAAACCGCAAATAAAACCCATTTATCGCGAAAAGGTTACGAACGGGTCCTTTCCGGCCAACCCAGAGAAGGGTCGTGGGCGCCACTGGCTCCTTGATTTAGGACACCCGTTCTTTATGACCTCCTCGACCGAACCCCAAGTACGAGGATTTCAATCTCTTCCTTTTACCAAACAATGCACACGGAGAAAAGGCTGAAATACGCCACAGACATTTACAAAGACATAATGTTCTAATAAAATATAAGATAATATAATTCAAATAATCCGTATAAATGATATAATGACTGTAAGCGATAATTCAACTAATGACAATTTTTTGATATACTGAACTTACTCGATACTCCTTTCTGTTTCCTCGAATCCATTATCCTACTCTATTCTACCTTCTTAAATCTAGGACGCCGCTGGTGCGTTGTCCCACGAAATCTGCTCTTTTTCACGCCTATGCACAGCTTCCTTCGGACTCCAGTGTTAGCTTCGTCCGGGTTTCTGACTCCCGACCTCGTTCCTCGCCGTATCACTTCTTTTTCACTCCGCTTCTTTTTCTTCAAAAATAACTCTCGTTCCAACTTTCTTTTTCTTTTCGTGTCCCGACACCTCTAACTTTTGACCTTTCCTCGAGCGGTTCCACTTTTCAAAAAAGCCCCGTTTATCTCCGCTTCACTTCCCGCGAAATCTCGCCGAGTTTTAACAGACCGTTCCTCGCTTAGTTATCCATTTTTTTCCAAAAAAGGTTAACGATCGATTTTTCCATTACTTCCCCCTTCTCTCAGGTGCAATTTATTTTCTCCTGTCCACTTTAAATTACCCATACGACTTTTTAGCACGGGCCCAAACCTGCTGATCTGCTCTATCGACTCCACTTTCTCACGGTTCGCGCAGTGCTCGTCCATATTGTTCGTCGTCGGATGACGTCGGATGACGTTTCTTGTTGTTGTGTTGACATTTGTGCGGTGTTGTGCTGTATTTCCTGTGTCACCCGTATTTTCCGTGTTTATTGTCTTCTGTGTTTTGTTCGTGTTAATTGTTAACTGTTATCGTGCTCATCGGTGGTAGTTTGTTTTGAGCCTTTAACACCGGTTAGTTATTTATAACTGAAGGGATTCCTTCCTTCTTCGTTTCAGGGTTGACGGAATCATCGGCTACGCAGGACGGAGTAACCATAGGTGAATGTAAGTATTTCAATTATGCTACAAAGTTCCATTTTGTTGTTGTGTGCTTCGGGTTCGGTTACGGATACGGTTTTGTATGATTGGAAATATTTATGTTGGTTACACAGACGAAGTCAAGCCTCTCGTGAGTACCACTTATTTTTATCTCGATAATTTAGTTGACTACTAAAGCTTAACCTAAATCTAATTTACCCTAGTGTTAAATTAATAATCCTAATTCCTTCATCTTTCCGCCTCTTCTCAGTGTTTAATTCAAAATCCACTAACCGTTCTTAATTGGTTTACTTTTAGGTGCGTGCGTCAATCGCCCAGGAAAAAGTGAGCGACATCAACAAAAAAAAACAAGCAATTCGGCGGTAAGTAAACTCCAGTATAATTCTGAATTCAACTAATAATGATTTGCTTTATTTCTTTACAGGTCGACATATCATAGTTACGGATGAACCCGTAAGAGACCTAATAGATATAACGAAAATTGTTAAAATATATGCATTCCATTTTCACTTATAATTTTTTTCGCCCCCTTCCAAACGCCAATGGATATTTGAAACTTTTGTTATCTGAATTAGTTTACTAGCTGATTTACATACACATACCGAGTTTCAACTTTGTAGCATAAGCCGTTCTATAGATAGCAAAAACACCCCCCACCCCCGTACCATAGTACCATCATAAAAAATTATGTTTTTCCAACATGCTCTATCTTAAGGGGTTATGCCACTCTAGAGGCTGAAAAAATAGGCCTTTTTCGGGATTTTTTTTCAGAAAAACTACAAAATAAATCGAGATTACGAAAATGGATATTTATAATACATGTTATTGACTATGTACAGGACTTTTTTTTAAGCAATTCAATTCAAAATGGCGGCTGTGCAGCGTTTTTGCGGTGACGTCTCCGTTTTGTCAGGGTCCATGCCGGACACCTAGTGCCTGTAATTTTTGAATTCTGATAAGCTAATACATTTATTTCGATTACATATAACAACAGCCAGAGAAGTACGTAGGATTTTTTTCGATATTTTGATTTTTAGCCAAATGGCGCACACCTAAAGTGAAAAGTGTGAAATTTGCCTAAAAAATCGTCAGAAAATTGTTAATAACAAATGAACTATGCAATATAAAAAAAAATCCTACGTACTTCCATGGACAATATAGTTTTAAAGATATATTCAAAATTTTAAGTGAATCGGTTGAAAATGTCTGAGTTATGTTTCCGGCCAGCTTGAAAAATGTAGTTTTGAGATAAACGCGTTTGAAGAGTTGAGAATCATGAATAATTTTGCAGGCGGCCTTGTACTAAAATTCGAAAACCAAGTCTTTAGAGACTTTTTTCGGCCATAATCTTTTGGGACAGCATTTCAGAGGTCCTAAGGAACAATTTAAAAAAAAAAAAAAAATCGATTTTTCGAAAACTCTAGAGTGGCATAACCCCTTAATACCAAGTTTCAGCTTTATATCATTATAGCTTCTCGAGATATAAAAATCAGAACCTTTTCCTTTTCACTCTCCCCCACTCACACCCTCACCACAAACATTTTTTTTCTGCTAGGGGTCTATTAGGCCTACTTCTGGTAAAATGTTTAAGCATCTATCTTACACTGTTCTTGAGATATGAGACGTGATTTTTCTTGGAAAAATTCTAATCCCCTCCACTTTCATGCTTCACCTTCCTCTTGAAAAATTTCACTTTCAGCAAACTTTATTTGTCAACCTTTATGCAGAAACCGAATTTTATTTCTCTAGTGCAATTGGTTCATGAGATATCGTAATGTGCGCCACTGCCGCACTCAATAATTTGTTTCCGGTCTATTCTCCTAGTATACCTACAGGTGTTCATTAAGTTTTAATTTCGTGACACTAACAGTTTAGGAAATATGGATTTTAGAATGTGTCGATCTCGGCTTTTTTGCGTTTCGGACGCATTATTTCCCCCCCCCCTCCCCCCTCCCACATCCTTTCACCCATATCAGCAATTTTTTGCAAATGGATCCACTATCAAAGCACTACATAGATTCTAAGTTTCTGCCTCCTAGCGTAAGCGGTTACAGAGATCTAGAAACCAAAATTTTCCGTCTAAAACGCTTCCCCCACTTCCCCCCTCATACCCCCACCCTTTAAAATGTGGTCACTTCAAGGGGCCTACTCAGTCTATTCCATAGAGATATATATAGTGGAGATGACAAGCAGCGATTGAGTTGAAGGCGGACGTCGTCACATTCACTTGCACGCCAAAAAAACAACTTTTGACATAACGAACCCATTCTGTCTCACTCACTCTCATGCTAAAACAACAACAACGACCCTGTTTTGTCTCACTTCTCATCGTGTTTTTGGCTTCAAAGTGCTTTATACAAAACCGGTGGCTTGTAGTCTCCAGTAGCTCTATGGTCTATTCTATTCTACGAGCCTTCAAACGATTTTGAGTACGGCGCCGGCGGTCGACGTACAGCGTACGGCGGACAGACGGACTGAAATTTTGTTTTGCTTTTTTCGTGTCTACTAGTCATGAAACATAAAAAAAAAAAATTTTGAGGGTAGCAAATTTTTTTTTAAATCGATCACAATACTGTATTATTGAAATAATAAAGTAAAATTGAAGCTATGTCTTTGATCGCCAGCGTCTTTAAATTTTTTTGAGCTAAATATTGAAAAACCATTGACGTTAGCCCTATCCGCGAGATAAGGGATTGTAGTAAAGTTTGGAATTTACTCGTTGCTTGCTAGATAAAAGCAGCCGTGCTCCCATTGATTCGGTTCACGGACATTTGTAATAAAAGTCTTATTTACATTCTTATCTGTGACACTTACGCACATTTGAAACTAATGAAAATAATAAAAATAATTTAACTAGTCTGAGAAGGAGGACAAAACTTTGTAGTAGTGCAGGGAAGTCACAGAATGCGAAAAATTCCTTATCACCCCGTGTATCAGCTTGTATTAGAGCGATTTAACCGGAAACTGAAGGACTGTTTAAGATGTCGCGAAAGTAATGTATACTGAAGGGACTTTGTTAGGCATGCGAACGTCTTATAAAAGACTTAAAATACTCTGCACTAGAATTGGTATACGGCTAACCGGTCCCGCTTGAATTTGTGTCGGGGTCACCAAATGTGAGTAGTGGCTAGTGCGTTGCTTTTGACTTTAGGCGTTGTTTTAGGCTGCATTGTACCACTAGGCGTGCAGGCACCACTAGGAGCAAAGTCATGACCAGTATAAAGATGAAGAGGTTTTGGCTCGACCGAGTCTGAGTTGTAATTTAGACACAACCTATGTTACATTTCGACTGCAGTAAGTACTTCATAGGCTACATGTCTTAGCATCGGCTAAAATTAAATTTGTCATGACTAATTGCATTTTCATTGATTAGATGTACCTTCTTTTCCTGTGGTCAAGCACTAGACCTTGTAATATAATTATACTCTAGATGAAATCATATAGAGTATTATAAGTTTAATCCAGCCCAAAAGTTTGTAACGCATAGAACCAAGCCTCGGACGAAAAAAAGTTATATATTATTTTTTGTTTATTTGTGGCCAAAAACCTCAAATCCGCCTGACGTCCGTCCGTCCGTCCGTCCGTCTGTCCGTGAACACGATAACTCAAGAACCCCTTCACCTAGGATCTTGAAATTTTGAATCTGGATGTTTGGTTGAATTTGTAAGGCTAAGTTCGTTAACGGGCAAAATCGTCCTACTCCTTCGGGTAGCTGCCATACAAAATGTCCTTAAAACACGTGTTCAAGAATATTGGTCGATAACTTCAGAAGGGTTTAAGCTACGACATTGAAATTTTGTACGTGTTATTTTTCCAATAGTTCGAGCTAAATATATGATTATGAAGAAAATCCGGTTAGTCCTTCGTGTAGCTGCCATACAAATATCCTGTCAAAATCTATTCACTTAATTTACGAAACTCACTATAACTCAAGTAATCTTTTAGCTACGAATTCGGAATTTTGTACAAGTTAGTTTTGAGTGAAAAGGAAGTTCGAGTTTACTAATCAGCGAAATTCTTTTACTCCTTCTGGTAGCTGCCATACAAAATGTCCTTAAAACACGTGTTCAAGAATATTGGTCGATAACTTCAGAAGGGTTTAAGCTACGACATTGAAATTTGGTAGGTGTTATTTTTCCAATAGTTGAAGCTAAATATATGATTATGAAGAAAATCCTGTTAGTCCTTCGTGTAGCTGCCATACAAATATCCTGTCAAAATGTATTCACTTAATTTACGAAACTCACTATAACTCTAGTAATCTTTTAGCTACGAATTCGGAATTTTGTACAAGTTAGTTTCGAGTGAAAAGGAAGTTCGAGTTTAATAATCAGCGAAATCCTTTTACTCCTTCTGGTAGCTGCCAGACAAAATATCCTTAAAACACGTGTTCAACAATATTTTCCGATAACTTCTGAACGCTTCAAGCTACGAATTTGAAATTTTGTACACATTAATTTTTGAATGGTTCCAAGGAAAAGGATAAATATGTAAGAAATCGAGTGAGTCCTTCCTGCACCTCCCATGTGAAAGTCCTTCAAAAAGGACATTTTTTTCGATGACTTACACAGTTCAAGGTATGAAGTTAAACACTGAATATTGTCTTTTAGGTTTGAGTAGCAATCTAATAGCAGTCCTTAATAAAGAACATACAACATGCACACACGTAATTCTACTTTATCCCCAACTACAATATAAATCGGAGTTCAGTATTCATCTAGAGTATTATACGATTGGCTTGTTTTTTAATTAAATTTAAGATTTAAATACGACTTTTCGTCTAGCCTTCCCAATTCAAACCAGTCTCATGTTACTCAATACCTCTGGTTTCTACCTATTGTCCTGCTCATAAAGACATGTATCGTAAACTTGTACGACCACCTTACCTCAATTACCGAATTCTTAAAGGTGAAAAATCGCCATAGCTCCAACGTTAATAAGAAACCCGGTCGGTCCTGAAGTTCAGTCAACCGTACCAACATTCCACTCAATATAACGCAATAAACTTCTTCAAGTGCAAAACTTTCCTTTTTTCATTGTTTGATTACTGCTATGCGTACGAGTTTTGGCTGTGTCTTGTTTCGCCCTTACTTTCGAAATGAAAAAGAAAATAGAATAAATTCGTCGAAATGGAAACATTTTCTCGTCGAGAATTCGCAACTGTTTGGCCATTCTGGAAGAATAATTTTTCGGGGCCCAAATGGGCGAAGAAAAAACCAGGCACGTAAAATTCGGCACAATTGCATACGTACGACTATCTCCCAAGCCTAAAATACAGGGAGTGAAACCAAAAAAACAACTCAATAGGACGTGACCAGCATATGGCCTTTATATACCCCACGAGGTACCTTCTATGCCGGAAACATAAAGAAACTAGTAAAATTGTTCATCTAAGCAAAAATACCTTCACGCCAATCTCCACAAGTTCTAGCACTCGTCGTACCATCAGATGCAAAGCCACATCACAAATGGCACCCAGATTGCTCGATACAAAGGTGTAACATACCTAGCTACAGTCCGACTCATGTGGCCACAGGACCCAAGGATCTTCACACGCATAATGGACACTACGTGATCCAATTCTCTTTTCTTTTGAAAATTATTTATTTTATGGTATGCAGCTAGTAGGTCCGTGTCTCGTCTTATTGTTTCACTTCTAGCAATTATACGTATTTTCTGTTATAGCGACATATCAATCGTGTCCTTGACCAACAATAGAAGCTTCTCCTGCCTTCCCTCGATTGTTTGCCATTTGTGTCAGCAGCTGTAGACCGAACGGATGTTAATCACCGAAACTGGTTGTAGCATCATGTGCCGATGATATCCTTAAGGCCAATCTTGGATAGAGATGAAAAGGACCCGGTCTGATTCTGCTGATCCGGCAAAGTAAATAATTCTTGTGAAAAGTTAATGAGAGACAAATGAGCAGAGATTCATCGGTAAACATTTCGTGGCAATTATATCTTCATGGAATTTATTTTGGATCGAAAATTCGGATGGAATAAGAAAATGTGGTGTGGGCTAAAACCGGCTCACTTTTCAGCTGACATTTTCAGTGAAAACTTTTCACCTTTGTTATAGATACTCGTATAGGTACTTTGTTATAAACTGAGTGATATAGACTAGTGGAGTCACATCATCAATCAGTTGCAGTTAAGGTTGCATCTGTTTTTCATAGTCTGCGCAGCAAAAGGTTTGCTTTGATTGGCGCTCACTGTTGAAAAGGACATCACTAGTCAAAAACGTCAAAATACAAAATTTCAGGGTAGCAAATTTTTTGAAATTTCAGGTCGATCACAATTAAAGTAAGTAAGAAGATTTTTTTCATATTCTTACCTTTAACTGGAACTGTTGGAAAACCTACGTATACAAAATTTCATAGTAGTAGCTTAAGACGTTCCGAAGGTATTGACCAACATTCTTGAACACGTGTTTTTAGCACTTTTTGTATGACAGCTACCAGAAGGAGTAGGACTATTTACCCCGTTACCAAACTGGGCCATACAAATTCGACCAAACATTCAGATTCAAAATTTCAAAATCCTATGTCAAGGCGATCTTGATTTATCGTGCGTACGGACAGCTAAACAGACGGACCGACGGACAGGCAGGCGGACAGACCGACGGTCGGGCGGATGGATGGACAGCAAGCGGATTTGATGTTTTTGAATCTGTTATAATAGTCAGTTTCATTTAATAGATGCGAATTAATATTTGAATCCTTCAAAAAAAGTTGAACTAATCGGTCTAAATAGTCAGCTTTTTATACCACAACCGTCAAAGTCAAGGTGGAAAGTAATGCAAGTCTTGAATAGGTTATGGGGAAACTTCATGCAAGTGTGCAAGGAAATTCTGCTGATAAAATTGTTCATGATATTAACATCAACAAAATTAATTTTTTTTTCATCCAAATTTCTTTTACTTTATTATTTCAATAATACAGTATTGTTATCGATTTTAAAAATTTGCTACCCTCAAAATTTTTCTTTTCACATTTCATGACTAGAAAACATGAAAAAAGCAAAAAAAAATTTCAGTCCGTCTGTCCACCGTACGCCGTACCTCGTACGCCGCACGCCGTACGTCGACCGCTGTACGCAAAATCGTTTGAAGGCTCGTAGCTCCCAAACCCTTTGATCTATTAAATTGAAATTTTTTTTATGAATAGACTGGGTAGGCCCCTTGAAGTGACCAAATACGCAGGGGTGGGGTGCGGGGGGGGGGGGGAGAGGGGAAGCGTTTTAGACTGAAAATTTTGGTTTCTAGATCTCATGATATGTGGAACTTATATAGAGCTTTGATAGTGGACCCATTTGCGAAAAAAATTGCCGATATAGGTGAAGGGGTTTGGGAGTGGCGGGAAATATAATGCGTCCGAAACGCAAAAAAGGCAAGATCGAGTCATTCTAAAATCCATATCTCCTAAACGGTTAAAGTTACAAAATTGAAACTTAATGAATATCTGTAGGCATACTAGGAGAATAGATCGCAAACAAATTTTTGAGTGGGGGCAGTGGTGTACGACGGTGGTGGTAAAAAACTTTAGATTATAATATCTCACGAACCAATTGCACTAGACAAATAAAATTAGGTTTGTGTATAAAGGTTGACAGCTGAAAGTAAAATTTTTTAAGGGGCGGTCTGAAAAAACACGTCTCAGATCTCAATAACTATGTGAGGTAGATGCTTAAAATTTTACCAGAAAAAGGTCTAATAGACCTCTATCAGAAAACAAAATTTTGGAAGTTAGGGTGTAGAGGGTGCGGGTGGAGAAGGGTGAAAAAGAAAAAGTTCCGATTTTTATATCTCGAAAACCGATAATGATATAAAGCTGAAACATGGTATTTAGATAGAGCTATAGTAGTAGCATCTTGGAAAAATATAATTTGTTATAAGGGTAGTATGGTACGGGGGTGGGGGATGTTTTTCCTATCTATAGAACGGCTTATACTACAAAGTTGAAACTTGGTATATATATGTAATTTAGATAAAAAAAAATTTCAAATATCCTTTGGCGTTCGGAAAGAGGGGTGAAAAAATACATCAGTTCAAAAGGAATGCATATAATTTCACGATTTTCGTCATATCTATTAGGTCTTCCCAAATGTTTAATTCATTTTGATTCTACAGCTTCTTCATATAAATACCTAGAAAATGTTTTCAGGAATTTTTGAAATTTGACCCCTAAGAGGGTGTAAAGGGGTTGTATACTTATTCACGAATTATGCCATATCTCCAGGTCGGATCAAATATCGAATATCTTTTCAATTTCACGGGCTTGCGTAATAATCGCCTAAAACCCGCTTTTAAGTTTTTTCCTTTTTCAGCCCCTAAGGGGATATTTTCAGATTTTCAGATTTTCAGTCCTAAGGGGTGTAAGGGGGTTGTATGCTTTTCTAAGGCTTGACATATTTCTTAGGTTTGATGAGATATTAGATCGCTTTTCATTTCCACAGACTTTTTATATAATCGCCTACAAACCCATTTCTCAATTTTTCGATATTCAGCCCCCAAGGGTTTGCATATGTTTTCACAGTTTTTGCCATCCCTTAGTTCTGATGAGATATAAAATTGGTTATTACGGCATTTGATGTGGAACTAATTTCACGATTTTTCGAATTTCAAGAACCAAGGGGGTATGAAGAGTTTGCTTACGTTTTCACAAATTTTTCAAAATCCCTCGTGTCTCGTGAGATATCAAGTTGGTTCTTATGAAATCCTTTAAAAACCTCTTTCACAATTTTTTCGAAATTCAAACCCCAAGTGGAAGTAATAGGTTTGTATACGTTTTAACAAATCGTCATATCTCTTAAGTCTGATAAGGCAACAAATTCGTTTTTACTTCTATGGGTTTTGAGTGTACTGAATGTACCGAAATTCGTATAGTCTACAGGGACTTTTTCAATGTTTAATTAGCTAAAAATCTCTATTTTAAATATTTTTATTTTAAGAACAAAATTAACTTTCCAAGAAACTTCATAATCTCGAAACAACTGATGATATGCTCCGACCTTGACCGCTCCCGAACTTTGACCCGAAAAATAATAAAGTTTCGCCCAGACCATTGGCAGATTTTTTTTCATATTTTTACCTTTAACTGGAACTGTTGGAAAACCTACGTATACAAAATTTCATAGTAGTAGCTTAAGACGTTCCGAAGTTATTGACCAACATTCCTGAACACGTGTTTTTAGGTCTTTTTGTATGGCAGCTACCAGAGTGCGTAGGACTATTTTCCCCGTTTCCAAACTGGGCCTTACAAATTCGACCTAACATTCAGATTCAAAATTTCAAAATCTTATGTCAAGGCGTTGGGCTTACAAGGGGAAAAATATGTCATATCCCAAACAGCAAATTCAACACTCCAGTTACGACATGTTACCAAGACACGTTACTGATATCGATAGCAAAGTCGAATCTAACAACAGGCATCTGGGATGTAATCTGATTTGTTGATTTCTCTCCTACTCGTTGAAATCAAGACATAAAATGCGTAATTATTTTGTTTTTACATTTATTTTGTTTCTACATTCATTTTGTTTTTGAAAATCATCTGAAACGTCTTAATGACTTTCGCTTAGAGCTGCTTTCTTCATCCTTCCGCGTCAGGCTTAACTACGTATCAAAAAGCGGCCAGTGTGGGATTTGAAGTATGGCATACGTAATGCGTAATCATTTTGTTTTTTTACATTTATTTCGTTTTTACATTTATTTTGTTTTTGAAAATCTTCTGAAACGTCTTAATGACTTTCGCTTAGAGCTGCTTTCATCAACGAAAAATGTATAAATCAGTCATTTTCCGAGCGCATTCGATTTCTCATTTGACCTAAGAAATATATCGCAATCCGTGAAAATGTACAGAACCACTTTACACCCACTTATGGCTTTTAACTAAAATTTATTTCATAACTCGATATGCCTAAAAGATATAACGAAATTCGTGAAACGGACATTTTTTCTTTCGTACGACATTTTTCTCGTCAAAAATCTTTTTTTTAGAATATTCTTCTATAGGACTAATATTTACAAACCAAATTGAATAGAAAATAATAAAGTAAAAAAAGAATATTTCATGAACTACAAAAATTAGAAGCTTTCTGTTTAAGCCCACCCCAACGTTCGAAGTGTCCCTCCAATATACTTCTTCATTAGTACTAAATACCGATTCCGTATTAAGTGAGATAAGAAAAGATAAAGTGCTTAGCCCCAACTCTTTAAAAATATGTTACCCTTGCTACGTGTCATGACTAGTAGACACCAAAAAAGCATTGAAAAACTCTGTCCGTCTTTCCGCCGTATGCCGAACCTAAAATTGTTTGAAGGCAATTACGTTTAAGTTTCCTTGGGTAGCGTTGATGGCACCTTGTGTGGACACCTTTTGAGAGGTGGAGCTGTGCGGGCGGAATGTTTTAGACGAAATATTAAGGTAAAAAAAGTTTAGTTTAGATACAAAAAAATTTCATATATCCATTGATGTATGGTAGGTAGTTGAGGAAAAAAAAATTATCAGTGAACTTAAGGTACATATTTTCACGAATTTCGTAATATCTCTTAGTTCTTCTGAAATATTGCAATATTTCTATGACTTTTTCAAATAAATGTCTTGAGATATAAAAATTGATTTTTTTGATTTTCCCGACTTCTATGCTTCACATCACTCCTAAAAATTTTAAAATTCAATAGACTCCACTTGTAATCTTATAACACGAACCGAATTTTATAATCCTGGTGGAATTGGTTCGGAAGAAATTGTAATCCAAAGTTTTTTACCACCGCACCTTATAACCCACCTCTCCCTTTCGAAATTTTAGTCCTCGTCTAGGTTCCTAGTATCTTTTAGGACAAACACAAAGTTTCAACCTTCTGATATCAACCGTTCAGAAGATATGGATTTTAAAATGATTCGATCTCAGGTTTCGAGCTGGCACTCCACAGCCCACGGCGTACGGCGTCTACGCATAGGCGCGCCGTTGGGGGGGCCAGGAGGGGCCGGGACCCCCCCAGGCTACGGCTTGGACCCTCCCAGAAAAATAATTCTGGCCCCTTCCAGAAAAGTAATTCCTTCCTATCCGCAAACTTTTTGTTGCCAATTGTTTTTTGTCAAATGTTTTTTAACAATACAAACAATATAAAAGAATCTTTTAAAATGAACGAAGCAAATCTCAACTGACTTTTGAAAATAGCAAGAAATTTTTGAATTTTACAATCATTTTTCTTTCGATCTGACGAGAGCTTTACAAGATTTTTTCAATTTAGCAAAATAAATTGTAAATTGTTTTTGAAAACAACAAGATTCTCATGAAAAATTTTGGAGTTTTACGAAATTGTAACAAGATTTTCTTCCAGTTTACAAACGTTTTTGAATGTAACCAGCTTTTTTTGAGAATATCTTTGAATTTTACGAGAACTTTAGAAGATGTTTTCAATTCAAGAAAGTAGAAATTGGTTTTAAACATAACGACATTTGCATTAAATATTTTTTGATGTTATGAGATCCTAGAATAAATAAATGATTTTTAAGTAGAATTGGTTTTTGAATATATCGAGTTTTTTATGAAATACATACCTACGATATTGGATTCGTATATTTGGATTTCGGAACAACTTTTTGTAACTGAAGTCTTATCAGTATATTATTCACTTTGAATTATTACTTTGATGGTATTGAAATCAGAAAACTAATATTATAAATATAATAGTAATCATAAATAATAACGTTGAGTGAGAATTGCGAAAACAGCGAAAACAATAGAAAATAAGCTAATATTATATAAATACAATTTTTTTTATCGAAATTGAAGAAAACATCTTACGAATACAAAAAAAGCTTCTACATATCCATCAAAATCTTCAAATCTGGCATCGCTGCTACTACTTAAGATATTCGAATCTCTCAATCACATTGAATTCAATTTTAAGGACTTTCTTTTGGTTGGTACTCGAAACTAAATGACACTGAGTTCCGTAAATTAAGTAAACACATTTTTACAGGATTTTTCTATGGCAGCTACTCGAAGGAGGACTCATATGAATAGGGCCACCCTAACCACAGGGCTAAATGGGCTACAGCCCTGGGGCGCAACCATTTTGGGAGCGGCAATTTTTATTGATGTTATGTTTTAATTTTGTTTAGAAAATACTGACCACAAGAGCGCAGAAATGGAAGATTGTATTTTAAAACTATTATCTGATTTAGATATCAATTTGGAAGATTGTAGAGGGCAATCTTATGATAATGCTTCTTATATGTCGGGTATATGTATATAGCGGCCTCCAAGCGCGCATTAAATCTATAGAAATCTTGCTATTAACGTACCCTGCGCGGCACATTCTTTAAATTTAATTGGAGAGTCGGTGGCGGAATGCTACGTACAAGCAACTAAATTATTTTTATTTTTTTAAAATCTATACAATTTCTTTGCCGCGTCAACATCAAGATGGAAAATTTTGAAAGATACGCTAGCATTAAAAAAACAAAGTGCCCAAAAAATTAAGCGACACTCGTTGGTCAGCAAGAACTGATTCAGTGAAGGCAACTGTTTCCGGTTATGAAAATTTTGAAATTGATTTGAATAAAATTTTCGAATATAATTTCCAAAAGCCTGCAACAAAATTTGAAGCTGTTATGGTAGCATTTTGGAGCGAAATATTAGAAATCATAGATAAAACTAATATATCACTTTAAAAAGTTGATACTACAATTGAAAGCATTATTTGATATGTTATACGCTTCTTTAGAAACGAAACGAAAAGAAACGAAATACAGAATCATTTAACCTTTACAAATCCGAAGGTATAAAATTGTCTAATTCTGAAACTTTTATATTTTGTATTTGCCGCTTCCACTAGCCATCAAAATTGTATTTTCTTATGACGAGGGGCGCATTATTTATAGTAGCCCACGGGCGCCGAATATCTTAGGACGGCACTGCATGGGAACTATTTCAAATTTTTTCCTTCAACTGCAGCTAGTGGAAAAGCAATATATAAAACATTTTAAAGTCACAACCTAAGACTAACCATTCCGTCACTAGTTGTCGACAAGTGCACAAGTGTTTCTTTTCTCTCGCTCACGTATTCAGTTTTTTTTCTAAAGCCTTCTGCTAAAGTATCATTTTTTTTTTTATCCCTCGGTACCGGATAAAAAGTATTGCCGAATCTCACAATTGATCCGAAATCGACTACAAAACGGGGTCGGGAGGTTTCTCCGCCCGGTAAACTACTTAGGGATAAACTAAAAGTCCCTAAAACTAACGCCATCATCATGCCGAACCGCAGCAACCGTTTTGCACCTCTTGCAAACGACTCCATGGACTCCGATGCAACGGGAAGCACGACACCAACACCAACTCCTCCTAAAAAGCTAAAGATTCCTCCCATCGTTGTTCCAGACCTGCCCCGGCCATCAATAATTGCCGTCATGGAATCACTGAAGATAAGCAACTATCAGGTAAAATTAATGTCTACGGGTATCAAAATTCTTCTCGAAACCACCGAAAATTATGACGAAGTACATAGCCACCTGCTAACTAGAAAAGTAAACTTTTTTACCCACCGTCGAGCGGATATGCGACCGATGAAATTTGTCCTCTCAGGACTCCACGACATGTCTTGTGAAGAACTTAAAAATCATCTGAAGTCAACACATGGAATCAGTTGTCTTGACATCAAAAAATTTGTCATTCGAAAAACGCAGACATACTATATAGTTTACTTTGAGCGCGGTACCACTAAACTGTCTGAGCTCAGGACAACTAAAACTGTCATGCACACCGTAGTGCATTGGAATTTTTATTCGCGCAATCGAAACGGCCCAACACAGTGTCGTAACTGTCAACTCTATGGCCACGGGTCAACGTACTGCCACCTTCCTCCCAGATGTTTGATATGTAGCGGACCGCACAAACATTCTGATTGCACTTCGGAAAATATAGAAGAGATCAAATGCGCAAACTGTGGAGATAAACACCTCGCCAACGACCACGAATGCCCGAAGAGAAACGAATACTGCCAGATTAGGCATAAACTATCGTCGCATAGAAGAGACAAAACTCAAATAAAGCAACCTTCTTACAATTCCTTTACAAAATTCGACACCAATTTTCCACCAATACACGTAAGTCGCGCTTCAACTACACCACAAAGCATCAAGCCCAGCAGCTCTTTGCAGTACAATACGGTGGCAAAGCAAATGACAGTTCCGCACATCGTTACTACAACTACCGCTAATGAAACCCTGTTATCACCGCAGCAGCTGATCCAGATGTCTACAGAACTTATCAACAACCTAGCTAAATGCAAAACAAAGCACGACCAATTTCTAGTTCTCACTAATTTAGCCATTAAGTTTGTTTATAATAGATAATTTTAAGAATTTAAATACACTTCTTTGGAATGCCCAAAGCATCCGAAAGAAATCTATCGAGACATTTGACTTCATTGTTAACTCAAATGTTGATATTGTCATACTAACCGAAACTTGGCTCAAACCACACGACAAACTCTCGCATTCCAACTATGTAGTCCACAGGAATGACAGGATAGATGCAACTGGCGGAGGTGTTGCTATCATAATTAATAAAGGCATCAAACATTCAGTCGTACCTAGTGTTAAAACCAAAATTATCGAGTCTATTGCAATTAAAATTGAACACTCTAATACAGTCATTGTTGCAGTTTACTTTCCTGGGACAAAACTTAATGCAACGAAACTAAAATATTTTGAAGATGATATTAAACTTTTGTCAAATAATAATCAAAGGTATTTACTCTGCGGTGACTTCAACTCCAGGCATCGCCATTGGAACTGTGGAAAAGCGAACAAAGCTGGTAAGATCCTCTTTGATCTTATTTGCAAATACAACCTTTTTATTCATGTTCCTTCCGAACCAACCTTCCATCCACCAAAGGGAATGGACTCAACTCTGGATCTCGTCATCAGTAATGGCCTTGTTCCAATCTCTCAACCAATTACGATACATGAACTTTCATCTCCCCATCTTCCGGTATCATTTCTTATTGAAATCGATACCCCTATCACAGATTATTGCAAATCTGTTTATTGCTTTAATAAAACTAATTGGAACAAATTTCATAGAGTACTAAGCAGCAGAACTAACACTAGTGCACTTGATCTGAGGACAGTCACAAGAAACGATCAAATCGATGACCTTCTTCAAAACCTAACCACCAACATCTGGAATACTGTCGAACTCTGTACACCTAAAACAACAATAACCAATCAGCATAACATCCGCATTGACGAGAACACTAAAGCCATGATCAGGGAACGAAACACTTTACGAAGACAATGGCAGAGAACAAGAGATCCGCGTGTTAAGAACCGAGTAAACTGTCTAACTAAAAATATTCAGGGTAGTCTATTCGAAACCAGAAATAAAAACTGGAATAACATGCTTTCATCCCTCGACAAAAGCTCCAAGAAAATATGGAAGCTTAACAGGATCTTTAAAAGGCGTGACAAACACATACCGCCACTAATAGACGAAAACGGTACTGCCATATTCAATGACCAAGACAAGGCGGAGTTAATAGCAAAGAATTTCCAAGCAGCCCATCGCCTCACCGAACACTTGGGCAGTCCCATCAACAACTTTTCTGTAAGGAACGCTGTATCAACCATCCCCGCATATATTGACCTACCTGCCAGCTGTCTCTGCAAGCCGCGCGAAATACTGAAAATCTTGAAAACGCTCTCGAACAACAAAGCTCCAGGCGCCGATGGTCTCCCTAACTCATTGCTAAAGCGACTTCCCAAAAAACCGTTAATCCTATTGAGTTTTATTTACAACAGCTGCCTTAAACTGGGCTACTTTCCAATTGCTTGGAAACTTGCTCATGTATTCCCCATTCCTAAAACCGGTAAGGACTCAAGCTGTCCAAAAAACTATCGTCCCATAAGTCTTTTACCTACTCTAAGCAAAATCTTCGAGCGAATTATTTTACACCGAATAAATGAGTTCCTCGATCACAATGATATTCTACCCAATTTTCAGTTCGGCTTTAGGTCAGGTCACTCGACCACTCATCAACTCTACAGGGTAACTAGCGACATCAAAACTTCACTGAACTCAAAGGAATCAGTAGGAATGATACTACTTGATATCGAAAAAGCATTCGACTCTGTCTGGCACGATGGCCTCCTAGCAAAACTAATCAAGCTATCTTTCCCACTATATATAACTAAAATTACACAATCATTCTTGAGCAACAGGTCATTTATTGTCAAACTCAAATCGCAATTATCCGCTAAATATTCAATTCCTGCTGGTGTTCCCCAAGGCTCATGCCTAAGTCCCACCTTATACAACATATATACTGCTGACGTCCCAACCGGAGACAAATGCGAAACAGCTATTTTCGCAGATGATATCTGCATCTATTCTCGCTCAAATAGCCCCATTGCTATCATACGGGAGCTTGAAAATCAACTCGATCGCCTATACCAATACTACAATCGTTGGAAAATCAAAATAAATCCAACAAAAACACAAGCAATTTTCTTTACAAAAAAAAGGAAACGTAGTAATCTTCCAAGTCACCAAATCAATTTTATTGGACAAACCATCGAATGGAGTGACTCTATAAACTACCTCGGCGTGATCCTAGACAAAAAGCTCATCTACAAAGATCATGTAGAAATGACGTGCTCCAAAGTTTCAAAAAGCATTCATGCTCTCTACCCATTAATCAATCGGAAATCCAAGCTTTCGGTGCATAACAAACTCCTGATTTTTAAGCAGGTCATCCAACCCATAATATCGTATGGCGCTCCTATCTGGCGTCAAAGTTCCGCTACACACCAAAAAACGTTGCAAGTTACCCAGAATAAATGCCTAAAAATAATCATGAACTTACCCTTTTACTTTTCTACTAAACGCCTACATAAAATAGCTAACGTGCATGACATAAAAACACTGACCGATAAAAGACATGACTCCTTTTTAAAGAGATGCCGATATATACGTAACCCGCTGGTTGCATCGTTCCTATAGAGTTTGACTTATATTGTATTTCTTTTTTTTCTACTGCATACTGCAATTTGTCAACTATAATTCTTATCTGGTAATCATGTAAATTACTATGTAATCCTTTAGTTCTAAGTTAGTTTTAAGTAGCTTAAGTTTAAACAGGCAAGGTTTTTCTCTGTACTTTTCCTTGGCAAATTATTATATATTTTCTATTGTTTTTCCTCATTGCCTAGTGCTATAATTATTACAACTTAGCTGTTAAGATGAAAAGTCTAATCTCTAAAACATGTTTGATCTGTTAACGCACATTGAATTATTATAAATAAATATTGTTTGAGTTTGAGTTTTAAGACTAATCATTCGTTGTTTATACGAGCATCTAGTTTGTAAGCACAAAACGGACGAACTTGTATGAAAAGCATGTGTGTCTCTCGGAAGAAGTCGTATGTTCTGAGCCATTCGGCCCCTGGCCCCTGCCAGATTTTAGGCCACGGCACGCCTGTGCGTCTACGACGGACAGACGGACTTTTTTCTTGGGGGGTCGTAAAACGTGAATATACCAAATGCCAGCATAGACAATTTTTTTGGAATGTCAGCTCGATCACAATATTTTATATTATTAAAAAATATTTAAATAACATTATTAAATAATGAATAATATGATAGGAGAGAGTCAACAGTTCGAGTTGCTAGGTAATTGCCATATGAGTTGGCAACAGGAATTTGCCATTATAAACAACAACAGGAATTTCCCATTAAAAAGATTTTCCGATTTTAGTCTCTTTACGGTATGATTGATCCAATAATTTAATTGAATTTCCTGGTTTAAGGTACTTTCAGTAAACAAAACCCTTTCTTACTTACAGTATCGGTACCATCGCTTTGCAATTACTAGCCCCAATTTCGGAGCTAAGGTAATTTTTGAAGAGTTGAATTTTTTCTGACTTTCCTTAAAGCTGAAAATACAACATTCACAGGTGTAGTGCTCCATTTCAGGATCGATCTCAAAACAAATTTTCAAGTATTGAATCGCTTGGATGATCACTCAGCTTCAGTCGCTACCGTTGATAGCTACAAGTAATTATTGCTAATTCTACTGTGTCTAGAATTTAACTTCTAGTATAATTTAATACGGTTCATCTATTCTTTTACGGCAGGTGGTATTTTTCGCAGAATCTCGATTGCACCATTTTACGTACCATAGATATCAAGTTAATAAAAGCCAGTCCCACATAAATTCTAACTAAAAAATTTGCATAAATTCTCCACAATTCATTCCATTTTTATTTCCGCCAAAAACTACTAACTGAATTTTAATAGTGAATGCCTCAAAGCCATAAACATTGTTGGTTTCACTCCGTTTCCCTGTTATATTTTTTACAAAAATTACAATTTTACTATCCGCTTATAAAGTAAAATATAGATGCTAAAAAAAGGAAAAAAAATATAATCCTATATAGGCACTTGTGGTTATTCAGAACTTTTAGTTGATGGATCCTGGCTCTGTCTATCGCAGGATACTATCATATGCACACATGCCGAATACCTGACAGTTTCAACATAAAATGTTATGGCCTTTGCGGTAGTAAAAATTTCATTCGTCAAACATAAATTCACCCGAACAGTCACATACACATAGACCCATAATCATAAGGCTTAAAAGCACAAAAGGTGGATACTTAGACTGCCTCCTAAGCATCCTAAGTGTTTGCCATTTTGTCGCCCCGTTATGACAGGTATATAGTATGCTGTCAAAAAATTTGCTCGTTCAACGAATAGCATTATGCGTAGCGACCGACTTCCTATGAAGTATTCGACAAAGATAAGGCTATTCCACGATTACGACATGTTAGGAATTTTTGAAACTGAATAGATGATGATTTTTTTTTCCTGGCAAATAAAAGGTCTAGGGATAGACTAAGCACTATTCTGGGCGTTCCAGATACCGACACTAACGAGTGCTGAAAGTTACGGACGATTACCTCCTGGGTTTTGTTATTTGTGGATTAGTGAGATTATTCTGTGCAAGGCAACATTTAATAGATAATTGATTGTGTAGTTAAGCCAAGATTGCGGTGTAGTGTTTTTCCATGAAAAACTATAGTGATAACATAATTTTTTTTTTAGTTAGTAGTTAGTAGTAGTTTTTCCAGGACAGGAAAATGCTATAAGCCTGCAAGCCGATTTCTATTCTGTCTTGTTTCTCTAAAATATTTGAAAAACTACTGCATGAAGTCATCTTTTTACAAGTCTGAATCTCTGTTTCTCCTAATCAGCACGGATTTTTCAAGGGTCGTTCCACTGAGACGAATTTCGTTTCTTTTACAAATTCAGTATCAAGGACCCTTGAAAACCGACTTGTTCTTCACACGGTGTATACTGACTTTTCGATAGAGTTGACCACTATACACTTGTTCAGAAATTGAAATCATTTCGTCTAAGTAGTGCTCTATCAGGCTGGTTCTCATCGTATCTTAATAATCGTAAGCAAATGGTTATCTTCCAAGGATGCCTATCGGTTCCTTATCTTGCGACAGCCGGTGTTCCACAAGGTTCAACCTTGGGTCCACTGCTATTCATTTTATTCGAGAATGATCTTCTCTCAGAATTTCATTCAGATTATTTAATGTATGCTGACGATCTGAAGTTATTTAGACCAGTTAAATCTTTGGCTGACTGTCTCATTCTTCAAAATGACCTCAATAAACTATCTTCCTGGTGCTCCGCAAATAAGCTATCCATCCGTCAATAAGCAAAAATGTTTCAAGATGTGTTATACAAATAAATCCTCTTATCTTCAGTTTAATTACCACATTGATGACTCCCTTCTCCTTGAAGTCTTCAACTTCGAGGATTTAGGTGTTACATTTGACACTCGATTAAAATTCGATGTACAAATTATGGAAATCGGCAAGCGTGCTTACAGGTTATGTGGTTTTATTTTGAGAGCTGCATATCCGCTCTGTAACTTAGCTGTTTACATTAACTTGTACAATAGTCTTGTCAAATGTCACCTTGAATACTGCTCAGTAACCCATACTATATGTATCTCATAACCGCATGGGAATCGGTGCAGAGAAGTTTCACTAGATCTCTCTATCGCAGACTCAATTTTGTAGATGCCTCTTATGACATGAGGTTGCAGCTGCTTACTCTTTCACCTCTTAAGGACAGAAGATCTTATTTAGACATGTTGTTTTTGTATTAAGTCATATTTGTTTTCAACTCCAATCTGTATTAGAGATAATAATCTCCGTTCCAGATCTCAAAATACCTTCATTGTACCATACGCGTCACTAAATTCATATTTTAATTCCCCGTTTCTTTATTTGCCTCGCGCGTATAATCGTGATTGTCTTAGTTTTCATAATCATTCTTTGCGCTCCTTTAAAATTTACTTAAAATTCAAATTTTTAACTTATTAATTTTTGCTATCCACTACATACTTTGTTTTCGTATATTCATTTCATCTTTCATTAGTACATTCATTTTCATTCTCATTTTGTTTGTTTACGGCTAAATGTGTTATTGGAGTATTTCCATTCTGTACATTTTCGTTTTCGAAATAAATAAATAAATAAAATTCGAATATCGAGAACTTTCGTCAAAACTCAATGTAAGGCTGTTCTGCTTTGATATTGCTTATATATCAAAAGGCGCCCAACGTGGGGCATGAAAGAAAATTACCTGTTTAAGAATTTCCAAGAAGCAAAAGCAAAGAGTCGTCCACACAAATGGATCGATAATGCAGTTTCATTTTGTGTTATTCTGTTTTATATAAAGCATACTTACATGTTTTATTGTTTAGTTCTCGTGTAACCTCCGGTTGCCCTATAAACCAAACATCGATGAAGAGGCAGCGAACAGTTTCGAAACTTGTCGCTGAAAAAAGGTTATCAGTTGGGAACAAGTTCAGCTATGTACTTGCTATCTGTGAATACGTGTGAGGTATTTGCATTTCTTTCTTGCTCATACTGAAATGGATCCGACCATCTCATCCGCACTCTTCGACATAACATATCTCCTATCGCGCATTGTATTTGAAATTGGAATGAGCAAGAACGAGATAGCACTCAGTGAACAGTGAGTTTGAAGTCAGTATAAAGTAGAGCCTACTGGTCATCGATGAGTGGTGAATCTGAATTGCATACGAAGTCCACCTGAACGATCATCGAGGATCGGTAGAATGGATTTACATATGAATTGTGTTCTACCGCTCATCGAATAATGGAGGGATGAAATTCCATAAGAACTATGTTGCATGTGGTACCTTCCCGTTACTCTTTGCCGGTCGACACTGCATCGATCCTCGGCGTCGGGTCATGGCGCCGAATGCAATTTTGTTGTTCGTCGACTAGTGCAATCGAAACACGACTTCCATTGCACTAGCCGACAGAGTTATTTGTTCCGTGATCAGTTTCGTGTAGAGTTTCACGAACTGAACAGTTGAACGTCTAAGTTTGTTATGGCATTTGCAGGTCGAGTAGATACGCACTTGATAATCGGATGTATAAACATTCGGCGATTATACTTTAGTCTTTTTCACTCACTAAAGGTGGAAGAAGTCGGCATGTTTACCATACTTGAAGAAAAGTTGGGGAAATGTTTACTTTTCGATTTAACCCTCAATATCGTCACGAACACAAGCGCGCGTGCTAACATGGTAGTAGTTTGTACATAAGGACCCATGAATTTTTCGTGTTTTTGGTTTATAGGGTGGGCTTCATAAGTATGTAGTTATAAACGGTGCGATCGTTAGAGTGTGAGTTGGAACCCAATGTGGGGCGAAAACCACATGACTCATACAAATGGATCTGCTGTACGGTGCTATAGCGGCTTTAAAATTGCTTGCGAACTAGAGGTTCGACGGGATTTCAAGTAAAACACAATTCGATTAAAATCAATAGAAATGACAACACTTTATTAATTTAATTTCAATAATCACAAAAATTCGCACTACTGGCAACGCTTTCCGATTTCATGTTCATGCTCCATCGCTGCTACCTAATAAAAATCGCCTTACAAACACTTCTGCGAAGAATTGACCGTCGTCTCATTTTAATCGCAGTTAATCTGCTTTCAGTACTAAGCTCAGCAACGCTTATATTCTGCATGGATTAAGGCATAATATTTCCCGCATATATAATGGTGTGTATGGGGAACAGTCGCAACCTTTGATACAACAATTCTCCTGCTCCTGCCAAGATGAAATTTTGCGTTTCATTCCATTGCAGTTTGATGTAGTGCAAATTTGCGCCCAACGTAGGGTCTGAGCAAAAAATTGCCTAGTTATTGCTTTATTATTTTTTAATAATAAAGTATTATGATCGACCTGAAATTTGAAAAAAAATTTGCTACCCAGAAATTTTGTATTTTCACGTTTTAGGACTAGTAAACACCAAAAAAGAAAAAAAAATGTCCGTCTGTCCGCCGTACGCAAAAAAAAAACTTTGGATTACAATATCTTCCGAACCAATTACACCAGGAAGATAAAATTTGATTTCTGTATATGGGATCACAAGTGGAGTCTACTGAAAGTAAACTTTTTGAGGAGGGAGGTGGAGCACGAAAGTGGGGGATAGCAATTTTTAAAAAAATTGAATTTTTATATCTCAAAAACAGTACCAGATACGATCTTGAAAATTTTGCAGGAGTTGCGGTCAGTAGAATTCTAGTAGAGAAAAAAAATTTAGGGGTGTGCTGGTGAAAGGGGATAGAAAGGAAAACATTCTGATTTTTATTTCTCAAAAACCGTAATGAATAGAAAGCTAAGACTTTACGACTATATATCATAGTGCCACTATAGAGACATCCTAGAAAATTAAATATGTTGATGGGGGTATCAAGGGACGGGGGTGAGGGGTGATTTTTTATATATCAGAAACAGCTTATGCTAGAAAGTTGAAACTTAGTACGTATGTAAATGCGCTACTAGAGTAATTAAAGCGAATAAAAGTTCAATTTTTTATAGGCGTTCAGAGGTTGACTAAAAAAAATTTCCGTGAATCAACATTTTCAAGAATTTCGTTAAAACTTTTAGGGCCATTAATACGATCTTCAGTTAAACTCTAATCGGAACTTTAACTGGAAGTTTTGTATAATATGAAAATCTGTCAGTTAAAGTTCTAGTTAGAGGTTAACTGAACATCTTAGGAACGGGCCTTAGACTATCAAAGCAATTTTACTTCTGCGTGCTCTTTATATTATAGCCTAGAAACGTTCTTCCAAATTTTTCGATATAACATATAAAATAATATGTAAATAAATAAAAAAAAATCTGCCAATAATCTGGGCGCAACATTATTATTTTTTGAGTAGAAGTCCGGAATGCGTTTAATGCTGAGAAGCGATGTAGGTGCAACTGACAACCTAAAGAATAACCAGGAGGCTATTTGGAACGTTACTTTGTAGGTTGTCAGCTGCATAGTAACCTACCTTGCTTCTCAGCATTAAACTTGTTCCGGACTTCAACCCAAAAAATAATAATGTGCGCCCAGATTGTTGGCAGATTTTTTATTATAAGGTCATATCTATCTATCTATCTACTAAGCAAAAGGCATTACGTGTTGTTTTTCAGTCACCTGGACTTAGAAGCCAATGTTCCGTCGTCGTAATCTTGTTTTTTGTAAGTCACGTGTAATAAGCTCTTAATCGGTCAGTAATTTTTAGTGATGTAGATACTGACTATGCTTCTGATTACACATACATATATAATAACATTCAAAGATTTTTGTTATAGAACCGTTCGAAACTCGAAATTGACGTCCTGCCATATTCTCACCTGGGGTTAAGAAAATTTCAGGGATTAAAGAAAATCCTATATAAATATCTACGTTCATAATAAATTATTAATAAAAAGTAAAAAGAATTCAGTTAAGAGATTTAAAACAGTGAACAAGTTACAAATCTTAGAGCAAATATTGGAAAAGGACAGGAAACTGAAACAAATTTCAGTGAATTTTCTGTGAGGGTCAAATCTGTCGATATTGCGGGAGGTTTCGGGTCACACTCAGAGCAATACCCGGTCGCCTGTAATTCTCTTATAAAAAAGGTGATCGTGTTAGTTTCATTCCTTTTTTATACTACATGTAGCGCATCGCGAAATATCTCCAATTTATTTTCGACTATTTGTCTGATATGTTCGAGAATAGCAATGCAAATGCAATTCCATTAGATTTTTGTAGATCTCTCTGAAAAAATTCAGCCGACAGAATTAAATCTTAAATCTTCTAAAATTGACTTGATTGTGATTCGGGTTGCATGTAACAATATTATATTTCAATGTTGCTGATTAAAATGGACGAGGTAAGATGAAAATAGTTTACATTACGAAGCTCAGATTTCACATACAAATTGATTGTCAGCAAGAAACTATCGAAAAAAAACTTAAATTTTATTGACGATTTATTTAAAAATCTGCCAATGGTCTGGGCGAAACTTTATTATTTGTCGGGTCAAAGTTCGGGAGCGGTCTAAGCCGGAGTGTATCATGAGTTGTTTCGAGATTATTAGATTTCTTGGAAAATTAATTTTGTTCTTAAAATAAAAATATTTAAAATAGCGATTTTTAGCCGATTAAACATTGAAAAGGCCCGTGTAGACTATTCGAATTTCGGTATATTATGTACACTAAAAGCCCATAGAAGTAAAAACGAATTTGTTGCCTTATCATACTTAAGAGATATGACGAATTGTTATAACGTATACAAACCCCTTACTTCTACTTGGGGTTTGAATTTCGAAAAAATTGTGAAACCGTTAATAAATAAATATGCAGACAGCACGAGAAAGTAGGAACCAATTCAATTTCTTATCACTTCTAAAAGACATGACGGAATTCGTGAAAATGTGTTCAACTCGTTTATACCCTCTTAGGAGCTGAAAAAGGAAAAAACTTCAAAACAAGTTTTAGGCGAAAAGATATTCGATATCTGATAAGACCTGGGGAATATAGTAAAATTCGTGAAAAGGTTTACAACCCCTTCCGCACCCCCTTAGACGTCGAATTTTAAAAACTCCTGAAAACGCTTTCTAGGTATTTAAATGAAGAAGACGTCCAATAAAAATGAATTCAACATTTGGGAAAACCTAATAGATATAACGAAAACCGTGAAAATATATGCATTCCATTTTCACTGATAATTTTATTTGCCCCCCCCTTCGAACACCAATGGATATTTGAAATTTTTTTTTATCTAAATTAGTTTCCTAGTTGATCTACATATATATATCGAGTTTCAACTTTGTAGCATAAACCGTTCTATAGATAGGAAAAACGCACCTCACCCCCGTACCATACTACCCCTACAAAAAATTATATTTTTCCAACATGCTACTAATACAGCTCTATCTAAATACCAAGTTTCAGCTTTATATCATTATAGGTTCTCGAGATATAATAATCTAAACTTTTTCCTTTTCACCCTCCCCCACCCACACCCAAAATTTTGTTTTCTGCTAGGGGTTTATTAGGTCCATTTTTGGTTAAAATTTTAAGCATCTATCTTACACCGTTCTTGAGATATGAGACGCGATTTTTTAGAAAAATTCTTATCCCCTCCACTTTCATGCTTCACTGCACCCTTAAAAAAATTTTACTTTCAGCAAACTTTATTTATCAACTTTTATACACAAACCAAATTTTATTTGTCTAGTGCAATTGGTTCGTGAGATATCGTAATCTAAAGTTTTTCACCCCCCACCGCCGTACGCCACTGCCCCCACTCAAAAATTTGTTTCGGATCTTTTCTCCTAGTATACCTACAGATAGTCTTTAAGTTTCAATTTTGCGACATTAACCGTTTAGGGGATATGGATTTTAGAATGTCTCGATCTCGCCTTTTTTGCGTTTCGGACGCCTTATTTTTCCCCCCACTCCCAAACCCCTTTACCTATACCGGCAATTTTTTTGCAAATGGGTCCACTATCGAAGCTGTATATACTTTCCAAATTTCAGCCTCCTAGCATAAGCGGTTGCTGAGATTTAGAAACCAAAATTTTCCGTCTAAAACGTTTCCCCCTCCTCACCCCTCACACCCCATCCATCAGAATTTGGTTACTTCAAGGGGCCTACCCAGTCTATTCATCAAAAAAATTTCAATTTAATAGCTCAAAGGGTTTGGGTGCTACGATCCTTCAAACGATTTTGCGTACAGCGGTCGACGTACGGCGGACAGACGGACTGACATTTTTTTTTCCTTTTTTCGTGTCTACTAGTCATGAAACATAAAAAAAAAATGTTTGAGGGTAGCAAATTTTTTTTTTAAAAATCGATAACAATACTGTATTATTGAAATAATAAAGTAAAATGTACTGTGAATGTACTCACGAAACGATTTACTTTTGATTTAATTTTCTTCAGAATTTGGCTCATTTCTGTAGTTGTTCCTTAGAAATCAATCAACAACTTTCGAGATGAGGTGATGGTTTGGTAATTTGCAAGTGAAATGCAGCACTTTTCAACTTTCTCGAACCGAAACAATTTACATATTAGTGAAAAGAGCAGCTGTTATTGCTTTTCTTCGGGAGCTGTACTTAAATGTTAAATTGTAACTGGAAGCTAATTTTTTGTTCCTTTGTTTTGTGGCCATAGACCACATTGAGTACCACAAACTACTACAACGGAATTCTCCCTGTACCTACAGCTGTCCATGATTTGAATATAAAGCCATGAATATTCATTGTTCTGAACTACATGTCTTCAGCCGAAGGTAATCCTCTCGAAATTCGTTATGCAGAAGCAAGCAAGTCCCCAAGAAATTTGAAGCTTACGGCTTTTGACTTCGATGAAGGAAATCTTTTATGCGCCTTGTCTACCGACTGTTTACGAGCGAATGAACCTCCTGAGATTTTAATAAACATAAAAACACCGGCACAAAAGGTAATTCTTCTTCTTAGAGACGTCTAATGAATAATAGATGATTTCTATGTAGCCAGAGTTACTTCAATTTTCCCGAAAAAAAAAATAAGAAGAATTAGGCAGGGTTTTTCTTCGCCTAACTGGTAACGTCTCACCTGAGAATATTGAAATGTTAAAGTTTCCAATTGATAGCGGATATTGTCGGGGAAAACATGTGTTGTACGGTGTACGACGACGAATAAACTTTCGGTGTGCTTTGTCGAAAGGTAAAAAAGAAACAGGAAGAAATATGGGAAGAAATCCTGAAAAACTTAAGCCACTTCCGTGGGAGAAAGTTACTTCTCGTCCTGTTGTGGTAATCTAGACGCAAAACTTGCTGAATTGAGGCTAATAAATTGCCTACCTTTTTCTTCTCCTTTTTTTTATTAAGCCTGACAAAAAACTCCCAGCTACAATAGCAATTTATTTATATGTTGGGACTTGGTTTCAGCCACAAAAAGGTTTTTCAACTTTTCCTTCGCCTTATGTTTGGCAATTTTCGAAAGTAGGGCCCAGTTATGGTGAGATGTATTTTCGCGAGAGAAAAAAAAAATTAGATTTTTCCTTTCCAGTAGTTTTTCGCATGATTTCCGGAATTTATAAGGACATGTGGAAAATTGCTGCGGCTAGTTTATGGCTGCGACATGTGATACAATGAACAAGATGAAATGGTTGCTTTCGTCGTGAGTAAAAAAATTTAATATATTGTAGTAGAATTGTATAGTGTTTACGGTTAGTTAGTTTTGTATGGTAAGTGTGGTAAAAATGTGGCAAACACTTCCGTTCAATCTGTGTATTGTTATTCCAACTTGCAATTTTTCATAGTTGTCAAGGTATTTCAAATTGTGTACCACCGACGAATGAATAGTCTATTACATTGCATATTCCGTTTTGAAACGTTGTTTTAAAAAAAAAAACTTATTCGTGAATACTGTGATCTTCTATAAATACGAACACTACCGCAAGTGGGTATTTACCCGGAAGGTGGGTATATATCGGATATTTACCCAAATGAATTAGTATATTCACACGGAAAAAAATATTCATTGCTTACTTTCCTATTCAATATCGGAGGGTGTTTTAGGGTAAAATCACTATAATAATAGCAAATTAAGCGATTTCCAAAGGCAAATACAACTACAATGTTTTGTAATATTGCCCATGAAAATTGCAAAATGCTGTTTTTCCTATGTACATAGTTTTTAATACAATTATTATGAAAAACAAAAATTCTCGTCCCATAGCCAATTCATAGAACTTCTTCTTGGAATCGTCTTCATGCGATACGCCTATGATCATAGGAAAAAATTCCAATGAACATAGCATGTCTTCCAATTTTCGGAAAAGAATCGCCTATGTGAACGGGAAAAGACGCAATCCATTAGAGCGAAATTTAAAAATGTTTGTTTCAATCGAACTCTTCGCCAGTTCAGTTACGTGTTCACAAGTCACGGAAGGAGACATACTTGCATTTAAGTGAATTTTTAATTAGGTACGAGGTAAATTATTAAAAAGTGAGCTCAACCAATTCAAGTGAAGTGATTTATTGAAGGAAAAATGGGAGATCCCATTTATATCAAGAATATCTTAACTGGATGGGAGCTGCCACAATTTATTGACTTATTTATAGGTGAAAAATATTGATACATATAATAGTTGTTAGTTTAATGTTGATTAATGTTAATGAATTGTGTGTGCATCAGCTGAAGAGTTCGATAAGGAAACATTCGAAAAACTCGATTACGAAGCACTTCGTTCTATAATTCCTAAGGCCGGGCCTCGTCAAAAATTTTGGCATAAATTTAAACATGTATATGTTCAAGAGGTATGTAAATAACAGTTTCTAATATTAAAATAATGAATATGATTATCCGAAATGTTTTTACGATATTTCTACGAAAGGTTCGAGATTTTTTTATTAACAGTGTCTTGCTTCTAAACAGTAGTTTAAATCGTGTACGAACAACCTTTTTTCATGAATTTAACAAAAGTTTTCTGCCGTGAAACGTATCAGATTTTTATTAAGTTTTTGTTGTTTTCCGGCGTCAGTGGAGTTTCTGTTGCGAAACCCCAACAAGAAATCCCCGACTGTTGATTAATCGCTGTCCCTGAGGACATGACAGTTGGAAACTTCACTAGATAGGCCAGTTTTTATAAGACTGTGTTGGACTGGGTCCGAAGGAGCTATTTCGTCATCGGATGGCATAGACTCGTCAGAGGGTGTATCATGCCTAAATCCGAAACACCCTCACAGGTGGTGGTATTACTGAGGATTATTATATATAGCGATATCGAAACCTATTTTATTATCTACGAATTACATAGTTACTAGCGAAATTCTTGCCATCGCATCCTTTCGCTAGTATACGAGTATGTGGATAATCCGTAGATAATAAAATAGGTTTCGATATCGCTGTAAGGGTGTTTCTGATAGTTGGCATGATACACCCTCTGGCGAGTCTATGCCATCCGATGGCAAAACAGCTTCTTCAGACCCAGTCCAAGACAGTCTTAAAAAACTGCCCTATCCAATGAAGGCTTTCCAACTGTCATGTCCTCAGGGACAGCGTTTAATCAACAGTCGGGGATTTTGTTTTGGGGTTTCACACCAGAAACTCCACTGACGCCGGAAAACAACAAAAACTTCTTAAAATTTGCATCTATGGTTGCTTCTCACCATATGAAAAATTCGATTCTTACAGATTTTTATTTTTATCATACTTTTTTATATAGACGAGCTCTCTCTGTACAACGCTATCTCAACCCTCCACTGACTCGCTTAGTTTAGTTGATAACATTAATTCAAATGAAATGAGTGAAGTATCTGTCAATCCAGGCAATACTTTTCAGACATTAAGAGAGGTTTGTTATTATTATATTTATGACCATGTTTTTTTTTATATTATGATTTTTATGTTTACAGTTCATTTCAATATCAGATATTCCATTTGCTGATTCAAATATTACAATCTTTCCAAAAGAAGTGCAATCTCTTCGTGATATATTGAATAGAACAACGAATGGAGCACTAATCTGCAGTTTTTATAAGAAGCACAATACGTTGGATAAATCACACAAGAATCTTTTATCCAGAATCATAATACATGCAGAAGTTGATAATTGTAGCGATATCAAAGATTTCAAAATAACAACTTTACGATTCCAAACACTTACTAAACAAATAGTAGAAATATTTCCCAAGGAAAATGAAAATACGTATTTTGTACCGTATAATAAAATAACTCAACGTAACGCAACAGGAAAGTTATGGGAATCGTATAATAGCTTGAAAAAGAAAATCAAAAGCTCAATAATTCCAGTTACTAAAACTGTCCAAGTTGACAATTCGAATATTTCTGAGTCGACGGAAGCAAAGGTATCTTTTTTGAAGAAGAATATTCAGCCTTTCGATAGGATTCAGGAGTTCTGGAGAGACACTACCATTTTTCGAAAATCGCTATTAAAGTTATCTATTCACGAATATTTTGAGTACTTCCCGATTTTAAAATCACCAAAAGGATGGCGATTACTGAGCCAGGATTTTGATCAGGAATATCCCGATGCTTCAAACTCAATGTTTCTTTTGTGGCCGAAGCTAAATAAGTATTTGATTACATTGGCTGAAACACTTAAAAAAGATAAAGAAATCGAAGCTATTTTAGGCAGCACGACAGATATAACTGGCTTATTTCTTTTACCGCATCTATTACCAACAGCTTATAGTACAGTAAAACGGGGAGTAGCTGGACATGCAAAGCGTTTCAAATACTCCAAACAAGAGATATTTGAAAGTTTCATTCTCCATGTAACGGTACTTACGATTTATTTAATATAATAGTTATTTATTATCAGTATTAACTTCTTACTTTTTTTCATTACAAGGATGGCAATCTTGTCACGGAAGCTGTCAAACAGAAAAGGGAGGATTCAGCTGTATTTAAAAAGACGTTGCAACCTACAATAATTTTAGTTGGTGACACAATAGGTATCTAATATCTAATATTAATTACAAACAAAAGCTTTTATCTTCCAACTTTGATTTCAGCTGAAATCAGAACTGCATATATAGCGGTCAACGAAACCCTATATTCTTTTGAAAGTCCCCTTCAAGCATTGGACGAATGTTTCAAAGCCATTATTTCATTGGATGCTCAGTATCCTGAGCCTAGCATGCAAATATGGACATTCTTACAGTTATACGTCTACAATATAAAATTTAAAGGCCACGATAAACAATTTACCAGCGTCCATTCTCTTATGTCAGAATTAAAATCATTTGAAGATTAATTTGAAACATACATACAAAGGTATTTTTCTATTCTTTATATACATTGTTATATAATTCATTATTATTTAAATGGAGTGCTTTAAATGTAGTATGGAATTTTTTAATTTAAAATCTTACGCTAACCATTTAAATATATATCATATTTTGGAAACAGTTAAAATATGTAAAATGTGTATTCCAAACAGAAAGTTTATTAATTTCAGTGCATTTAAAAAGCATGTAAAAATACATTTTAACGAGATTGAAAAGGTAAAGCAAGCAAATTTAGAAAATTTAAATTCAAAAAAGGAGTCTTTAATGCTTTTAGAAGCAAGCAAGAACTTCGATGTTACTAATATTAACACTGTAACTAAGGATAATATCACTGAAATGAATTCAGAACATCTAAAAGAAATAATTCGAGCAGAAAATATTAAACTTATTACTGAAATATATAAGGAAAAAAACATATGTAGGAAGTCGATACAAAACATAATTGAAAATTTTAGCATTTATTTACAAAGTGATATCTTTACAGTAGCAAAGAATTTAATATTAAATCAATTAACGGAAGAAAAGTATCAACATGAAATTTTGAATATTTTTAATTTAATTCAATCAGCGCTGTTAAATATTTCTACAGAATATCGTCGAATTCAATTATTGCAGAGCAAAACCCTTTATTCAGAATCTATTACTGTCGTTTTAAGTGAACGATTAGAACCCAAGCATAAAAATAACAATACAATTCTTCAGTCAATTTCTAACACTGCCAATATGGTCTGTATCAAATCTGTTTTGAAACGCTTTTTGACTTCCGATGGAGTCTTCAAAGAAATTTTAGATTATATACTCTTTCTCAAAAACCAGAAGCACGTTGTTTCAAATATTATGCAAGCCAAACTATGGAAAAAGAAAACACAACATCAAAATATAAATGATATGGTTTTACCCTTAATATTGAGCTATGACGATTTCGAAACTAATAATGGGATGGGATCACGAGCAGGCTTGCAAAACTTAGGATCGGTCTATCTATCTTTCCCTTTTATACCACCATGCTACAGATCAAAGTTGGAAAATATTTTTTTAGTTTTTCTTTTTAATAGTTTGGATCGCAAAACAATCGGTAATAAAGTCTTTCAACCTATTATCGACCAACTGCAAGATATCGAAAATAATGGGTTGGAAATTAATGGAAAGAAAATATTCTTTATTCTTTGCCTGTGCGTAGGAGATAACAAAGGTGTTAATTCTATGCTTGGATTTACAGAATCATTTGTGGCTACACATTTTTGTAGATTTTGTAAAATGAAAAAAATTGAATGCCAAAAATCATGCAAAGAAAACACTAGCTTAATACGAAACAAATCTAACTACCAGCTTGATCTACAAACTAATAATGTGTCATTAACAGGTTTAATTTCTGAATGTATTTTCAATCAACTTGCTTCATTTGAAGTCACAGAAAATTTTGCAGTTGATATCATGCATGATATATACGAAGGTATCGCAAATTATGAAATTGCCCTAATTCTATATAACTTCATTAAAGTTGAAAAGTATTTTACTTTGGAATCGTTAAACAATCGAATAAATATTTTCAATTTTGCTAACTTAGAAAACATGAATAAACCCCAAGAAATATTCGAAGACCACTTAAAAAATAAAAAACTTAAATACTCTGCCTCAGAAACACTTTGGTTAACAAAGTATCTTGGAATTATGATCGGAGATTGGGTTCCAGAAAATAACCAATATTGGGATATTTTTTTAAAGCTTAAAGCGATTATAGAAATTATTATGCTTGATACCATTGATCTTGATTCGATATCCATTTTGAATGTATTAATTTCTGAACACCACATTTTGTTTCAAGAAATTTTTCGCTTACCACTTAAACCAAAGCATCATTTAATGACACATTATCCATCAATTATTAAAGAGATTGGTCCACTTGTTCATATTTGGTCAATGCGTTTTGAAGCCAAACATAAAGTGTTAAAAAATATTGCGCATTCAACTACTTCTCGACGAAATATATGTAAAACCATTTTTAACAGATATCTGCTGAGCGATAGTAAGAAGCATCATAGTGGATATGCTATGTTCAATAATGAATACGAATTCGGTAAAAATGTTAATCAACCTAATAGCACAATACAATATGAGTTAGCTGATATTGAAGTCGAATCCTTGAAGTTTTTTTCTTGGATAAGATTCAACAATATAAAATTTAAGCGTGGTGTTGTTTTAATTACTGGATATGAAGAAGATTTCCCACAGTATTCTACCATTGAATATGTATGTATTTCTTCTGTCGATAAAGTGTACTTTTTAGTAACGCCTTTGCAAACTTTATATTTTGATTATCATATTTTTTGTTATGTAATTAAAAAAACTGATCAATATGATGTTGTGCAATTAGATAAGAGTATTATTAAAACCTATTCTTTGCAAAAATTTAAGTCAAATATCTATGTTGTATAAAATTTATGATAGATATCTAATGCTTTGAAAATGTGAATTAGTAGTATTATATTATTTGTAATTGAATTGAATTGAGTGAATATACGATTTTATATTTTTTTAATCTACTTGTTTTATTTTAACCATTGTAATGAAATAAAAATCAAGGTGGAATGATACCCAATAGTACAAAGGATATTCGTCAATTCTATAGGCATTTTTTCCTGTTTCACGTATAAATCTTCGTAAGATATTTTGCAAGTAATATTGAAAAAAAACTCCATTTACATTGGAAATTAGCAATGATTATTGTGGAAATTTTAATGTAAGTATTGTGTAAAATGCAATTTAATATAGTGTGCAGACCTACGTAACATAGGAGAATCTACCATACCATTGGAGAAAAGCGCCAGAAATATTCCGATATTTTACCCTTTAGCATTGGATATTTACCTAAGTAAGATAAGATCATTACCCTATAATCATATGAAAATTCGTAAATTATCATGGTTAAATTGCCAACAAAATTTAACTATATCCCCATGAGACACTCGGTAATTTGGCAAAATTTAATAGCGTTATTTCCAAATTTGAAAATGGTTTAATTTCCGATAAATTATCATAAAACCAAATTAAGCAATGCCAACGGGAGTATACGTATATAAAAAATGGGAAATCCAGCTATAATTTTTTTCCGTGCACCCTTAGGAAACAATGGGATACGGGAGTGGGCTTAAGAACTGCAAAGCTAAAAGAATTTAGAGGGTGTGTAGCGTACCGTGGTCAGCACGCCACACAAGGTTGCTAAACAGGGACGTCATTTCAGCTTTTTCTAGGGGGGGTAAGATGTTATGTTTGTATATATTTTCATATATAAATGCACATATGTTATATACAGGGTGTTTGGTACTCCGTGCACGACCTTGTAAGGGGTTATTCCTTGATATATTTGGAGAAAAAAATTGTTCCACAGGGTGGGTCAATTTTCAATAACAGTGGAGATACAGGGTGGTTAAGAAAAGTGTTTTTGACCGGTACCCTTACTCACTTAAAACGTTATATCTTGAAAACGAATAATCACAAGGCAAAGTGTTATAACTCGTTTTTTAGGCAATCGAATTATCTTTCATTTGATGTAACAGTCTAAATTGTAACTGCACCCAATCTTGAGATATTTACTCGAAAACACCAATTTTTGCTACGTGAACCCTTAAAATTCAGTGATCAATGTAGTTTTTCTCAGAAAACCCCATTATAAACATGTCATTTTAATTTTATTTTTTTATGTGCCGTATTATTACCTACAAAAGCTGCATACATATGTATGAGTTACGATTAACATTTTGGAAGTAATAGGTAAAAATACATATCGCATAAAAATTAAATATTCCAAAAGTCAGTGCATGTGCATGTTGATCTACACTACTTGTTTGAACTAAAAGAATTTAATAATGGTTTTTATGTTTTATTTAAAAAAATTTTGTTATAATAAATGTTCAAAATGGCCACCTTCATTTTGAATGCACGCTAAAGCTCGTTTGGCGAGTGTTCTCTTGGTATTCATATTCCTCAACTGCTGCCTTACTTCTATTGCTGCCGCATCGATCCTGATATTTAGATCTTCCAATGTTTCTACTGGCGTTGCGTAGACTAGGTCCTTCATCCGTCCCCATACAAAGAAATCCATAATAGTAAGATCAGGAGATCTTGCAGGCCAGTGTATCGGTCCATTTCTACCGATCCAGCGATTGCTATAATTGGAATTTAACCAATCTGTGATCTGTCGGCCGTAATGAACTGGAGCACCATCGTATTGGTAAAACATGGAAGCCAATCGTACCAGTGGAATATCATCCAATAAGTCCTGTAGATCATTTGATAAAAACTGTAAGTAATTGGAGCTATTTAGAGTACGCGGAAGCCTAATAGGTCCAAGTAAATCGTCACCAATCACACCTGCCCATAAATTGACGCTGAATCTGTGCTGAAATGATGCCGCTCTTCTTGTGTGTGGATTGCTCTCAGCCCACGTATGTAGGTTGTGGAAGTTTGTGATACCGTCTCTGGTAAATTGGGACTCATCCGTCCACAGAATATTGTTGAAAAAATTGTCGTCATCTATTTGTCGTTCAAGGAGCCAATTGCAAAACTCCATCCGTTTGGGGAAATCAATGGGTAGCAGCTCCTGTACTGGTGTGTGATGGTAGGCATGGAAGCGTTCTACTTTTAAAATACTCCAAACCTTCCAAGTAGATACGTTAAACTGCAATGCCAAGCGTCGGATACTGATCGATGGATCATTTTGCACTGTTTGCAGTATTCTTTCGTCAATCTGAACAGCGATTATAGGCGCAGGATTTGCATTTACTCTCCTTGTTCTAACGCTGCCAGTTTCCCTAATTCTCCTGTAAACGTCCTGAAATACTCTCCTGTCAGGTGTCCGTCGATGGGGATGTCTCTGATGGTAAAGCCTTCGCGCGGCTTGTCCATTTTCGCGACACTCTCCATATTCTTCATTGGAGTACTCAGACATTTCGAAATTATTTTTTTTATTCTACTGACACCTTCTTCTGTTAGCAACGTAACTAAAACTGATAAAAATATGAAGGTAGTTTTGCTTTTATAGGCTTTTTATTTTGTAAGGCACCCTATTAAAAAAGGCATAGTACCGCACCCAGTATTACCTACCACATCCAGGTAAAAGCATCAATTATGTTGAAACTCAGTTACATTTCATTGTTTTCCTACATACTTTAAATAGTAATAAATGGGCAATAAAAATACTTCAGTACTACCGACAAATTAAACGAGGTCCACTTTATGGCACTGACTTTTGAAATATATAATTTTTATGCGATATGTATTTTTACCTATTACTTCCAAAATGTTAATCGTAACTCATACATATGTATGCAGCTTTTGTAGGTAATAATACGGCACATAAAAAAATAAAATTAAAATGACATGTTTATAATGGGGTTTTCTGAGAAAAACTACATTGATCACTGAATTTTAAGGGTTCACGTAGCAAAAATTGGTGTTTTCGAGTAAATATCTCAAGATTGGGTGCAGTTACAATTTAGACTGTTACATCAAATGAAAGGTAATTCGATTGCCTAAAAAACGAGTTATAACACTTTGCCTTGTGATTATTCATTTTCAAGATATAACGTTTTAAGTGAGTGAGGGTACCGGTCAAAAACACTTTTCTTAACCACCCTGTATCTCCACTAATATTGAAAATTGACCCACCCTGTAGAACAATTTTTTTCTCCAAATATATCAAGGAATAACCCCTTACAAGGTCGTGCACGGAGTACCAAACACCCTGTATAATCTATAAGAATACATAATTCAGGGGGGGGGGGGCAAATGCCCCCCTGCCCCCCCCCCCCCCACAAATGACGTCCCTGTTGCTAAAGGCTATCTGGAATGGAGCCGCCTGCTTCCTGCTGCGAGCGGTTGAAAGACCTGGGAGCGGTTACCCAATCACTTTAACTATCGCCTGCGTCCGAGAGCGAGCGATGAGCGTATGTATATTTTACTCCAACTCTACACGAGATAACCCGCCAGCGTCCAGGGGCTAAATCTCTGCACACTGTCGCCTGCGTACGGGGGCGAGCGATATGTCTAAGTGTCGGATTACGACAATTGTTTTTCTGGAAAGCCCTAAGACGGGCTGTTAGCGTGCTTTCTACTCTTTTCTAGAATGCTAATTGTGATTCGCGCTAAGAAGCCCCAAAAACGGCTATGACACTGAGAGAAATATTTATAGTAAAATGCAACTATTTCTCTAGTTGAGTCAAATTTTTAACAGTTAACTAGAAATTCTCTTAAAATTGTAAAATTAGTTAAGAAATAGTTACAATATAGTTATGTTTTAGATTCAACTAGAAAACTAGTAAGAATTTGTTATATCCTAAGAATCATCAGTACAATTTTCTTAGAAAACGTCTGATTGAGATATAATTTTTTTCTGGTTAGATAGAAATATTTTCTGGGGCCATACTATTTTCATGTAAGCTGAACCAATTTGCAGTGAGATTTCTACTTTTCTTTAAACAAGAACTATTTCTTAGAAAAAATTTATCAATATATGGTAAACGTTAACTATATTCTGTTAAAACGATACTATTAATGGTCTAACATTTGCCGCTGTGTTTAAGTATTATGTTCAAGGTTCAGTTGCAGAGACATCTTCAACTTGTACCTATTTAGAAGAATACATTTATTTATTTGTCTGTGTTTAGTTTGAAGTGTTTGACAGTGGACAATCAACAGAAATCAGATGTCCATCAAGTTAGCCCCGCCATTTTCGAAAAAATATAATTTAGCAATTGTGCTGAGTTGTGCCCAATTTGTGCCGTTTGTGCCGTAAAAGAAAATTATTTTTACTTCAGCCAATAAAAAGTTATGATCATGTACTAAAAATTATGTTAAGTTAGCCCCGCCATTTTAGAAAAAATATAATTTAGCAATTGTGCTCAATTTGTGCCGTTTGTGCTATAAAAAGAAATTATTTTTACTTCAGTCAATAAAAAGTTACGACCATGTACTAAAAATTATGTTAAGTTTACCCCGCCATTTACGAAAAAATATAATTTAGCAATTGTGCTCAAGTTGTACCGTTATGTGCCGTAAAAATTAAGAATTTTACTTTCATTATGATGAAAATACTAAAAATTGTGTTAAGTTGCATTAATAAAATATTCCGTTGAAATTTAAATTTTTTTAAACCAATTTTTTTTTTTAATGTATTACAAAACATTGATGTTTTTAACCAATTAGTAGCTTAATTGAATTATTAGAGAACTAAACTAGCTTAAATTTGTGATTTTAAGTGCTGCCCATCTTCGTTACATACATACGAGTAAGTAATTAAAATAATTGCAATTTTTCTATTAAATAATTGAGAACCACTAATCTTCTTCGATTTTTTTTATCCCGATCCCATTGACATCCCAAGTTGATTTGTTAGGATGTTTTAAAAAACAGTATAATATACAAAATGAAAAAAATAAAAATTTGCATTTTGAGATTTCAAGGATAATTTTTATTCGTATTTTCTTATATTGAGACAACCTTCCCCTTTTAAATAAACCCTACTTTATTATTCTAGTATAAAAGTTACCAGAGATATGAAATTTCAAAGAAATCATTAACATACTGTTGAGAGCTAAGGGTTCGCTGGTATTTCAAGTAAAACACAATTCGTTTGAAATCAAATAAGAGATAATTTGTTGTTTCGCATTTTAATTCTATTCATAAAACTATTCGCACTGTATGGCAATACCGCCCGCTTTTATAAATCGCTTGACTTGATCACACGCTATCAATCGCTTTCCGCTAATACGGTCGCCTACTAGTTGACTGTCACAGTCCACGTAATAAAAATTACTATATCCCTCGCTGAAAGCTTCACCTGCTCTTAAACTACTTGACTGTAGTCGAGACTGTTCTTGAATCATTATTCGTTGGTGTGTGTGGAATTTTCTCGAAAGCTTCAGAGCTTTTGATTCTGATCGTCTACGCTGTTCTGGCACATCCGAGACATTCGATTAGAAGGTGTTCCCCTTCGAATTTGTTCCGCCCTTAAATACTCAACTAGGCTTTTGATTGGGTTACTGTGCTGCTAGGTATTCCATTTTTGCTGTTTCTATTATGCGAAACCGATCGAGTTGCGCGGTTGTCAGGTTTGCATATAACAATAATATAGGTACCTAACAAAAAAAAGATAAAAACAAAATATTGAAATCATATTTTCTTCCACTAATTCTTCAAGTACAAAAATTTTCAAAAGAGGTGGAGATGTTAAGATAACAAATTTTTGGCGATTCATGATGGAATGACCCTAAAGTGATAATTCGTTATAGTGGAAATGCCGTTAAATCAGAAGAAATTTTAAGACCTATTACAGACTCATAACTTCTCTGTATGCCTAGATTCACAAATATGGGTGTACAGAGGGTGGGTTTTGGATGAGGGGGTGGAGCCGTAAATTTGGGAGCATCGGGAAACGCGAGCCGTTAAATCAGGAGAAATTGTAAGACCTATTACAGACTTGTAGCTCCTCTGTATGCCTAGATTCACAAATATAGGTATGCAGGTGGTGGTTTTTGACTGAGGGGGTGGAGCGGTAAAATCAGGGGCTGTAAGAACAACTAAGCATTCATTTATTATTAATTTGGAAACCAATTCCAGAATTGTTGCTAATTCTATTCGCCGAGATATACGAAGAAAAGTTCAGTTTTTATTCACAGGGGTGCATATTTCGGTACAGGGTGGACCGAACTTATCGGAATCGCGCTTATTCGAAAGCCTTTAAATAGCCGTTAATTAATATACATATAACTGGAACTTTGTTGCAGTTAGCTTGAACATCGTTTCGGCTATGGTCATCCTAGCTTCATTGACATTCAGAACGACCACACGGTTTTACCATTAGGGGTGTTTTTTTTTGGAGCACTAAATTAGCAATAAGCCTTTAATTATGACATAAGTTATATGTTAAAATTTCAATTTGGTCATCCTAAGTTATTTGACATCGCGAACTTTCGTAGTGAGGCAGCATTCTTTTATAACGGCGTGATGTCGTAAATAATACCCTGCACTTTTTACTTCATTATCGGTGACTTAACATAAGACATATGCCACACTTGCAAATATTCGTTTGATATTGATTTTTCATTTCGATGATTTTGGACAATTTTCGTTCAATTCTAGCTAATCGCTTTGTAGTCATAGTCCGTGAATAAACAAGATTAGTGTTTATCTAATGGTAAATCGACAATAAAAGGTCTGTGTTTCGGGAGACGTTAACTTTCACTCGTATGGACTATTTCTAGAAGGAATGATCGTGTTTAATATACTCTTCGACTTTGTTGTAAATTGATACATCAGCATCTTCATAAGCAAATAACAAGATCACCTTACTCGATTTAATAAATACAGAAATATGATTGATTGTTGTTTTTACAAAAATATAACTTTGGTCGTAATTAATTATCAACGAAAGTAAAATTATTTACTTTTACGGCATAATGTAGCATAATTAAAAACTAAAATACTATTTTTCATTTAATTTTTTTGAGCAGAACTGCTCAATTATATTTTTTCCAAAATGGCGCGGCTAATTTAACATAATTTTTAGTACATGGTCGTTACTTTTTATTGACTGAAGTAAAAATAATTTCTTTTTACGGCACAAACGGGACAATTGCTAAATTATATTTTTTCGAAAATGGTGGGGCTAACTTGATGGACATAGAAATTACGGGAGAAAATGTTATTGCTGAAAAACCTATGGTTATCCATAGATGAAAATGTATCCGAAGGTAAATTTTGTTTACAAAACTATCGCACTTCACTTATTTTTTTTTTTTTTTACAGACTCTCATGATACAATTATCGCTTGGCTATTTCATAGCGTATTGCATCCAAAATATAGAATAATGTCAAGAAAGGATGGAAAAAAAATTATTTCTGGCGCCCGAGTATTGGCGCATCTTAAGAAATGTTATTTACATCAACACTGAAAGGGACGTCTTACCAAAAAGTTAAAGTAGAGCTTCTTTCACAAAAACATGTGTTTAACGTGTAAGCCATTTATTATAACTGTAGGAACCTCACTAACAAATATTCAAGTATTTTTCGTAGTGGTGGAAAATGTAATTTATAAATTTACTAACTTTGTGCTACATGATACATGCTTTAAAATTCATATGGTTTTATATTATACTTTGGAATCAGAGTTAGTTTGGACATTTATCAATTAATTTGCGATAATTAAAATTTCTCCGATTATTTTTGAAATTGTAAACCAACATACATACGTACATACGTATGTACGTAATTTCGATATATTTCTCTAAAATAATATGGAACTGGAAAGTACTTTCAAGAAAGAAAAAAAAATATTTTATTGCTTTTCCGTGTGAAATACTTTGTTTTGATGAAAGTACATATACATATTAGCTTAGATCGTTGATGATACAATTGCACAACGCACGAATAATACTTGTGAAAACAGAAACATTATTAGATTAAAGTATTTAACTTCATTATTATTTAATAATATTTAGTTACGTTACCTTATAAAAAATAAAAAAAAATAAAAATTCTATGAGTACCTATATTTTAACTGGTTTTTAATTGCCTTAAAAGTAATATTTCGTAAGTCGGTCTCGTTAAAAAGAGTATGTAAGTATATATAAATTTAACCTTTAATAAACTATTATAAAGATAAAAATATTAAAATACTACTATTCTCGCTATGTACTATTATTACTATTTTTTTTGGTAAATATTACTAGTATAATAGTAAAAAATAAGATCAAGATACTTCCTACCATATTATAGTCAAAACAACAATTTATAAGAAGATTGTACTATATTATTGTATAATTCAATTTATTCGAGACTAGTGCTCTGAAAAAAGCAAGTAAAGTTCAGCGAAAATAAATGTAGTGTTCGCATCCAGGTTTTCAATTCAACTAACTAACTATTTATTTTCAAAAACTATTTATACAATTGAATTATAAGAGTTGGTACTGGAACTAACGGTCCTACTGCTGTGCAAAGTGCACTTAACAAAGCGTATTATTTTAATACCAAAATTTATATTTTTACCTAACGGTCATTAATTCAATATTTATATGTAATTTTAAGGTGGACAGTGGAGTCCATATGAAATTGCCCACAGGGTGCCTAAAAACTATCTATTAATGATCCCACATAAACAAATATTCCTATCCAAATATGTTGGGAGTTCTCCCAGGTTATCTGGGAGTACCCCTATATATCGGATTAATAATATTTATTTTTGAGGGCTGAGCAAGAATAGGGTTTCAGACTCATCTTTAAAATTTTCAGAGAAGAACTTACTAGGTTTTTAAATGAGACAGCTGTAATGTTTTACAATAAAATACATCGAATATCGTTATAAAATTCAGGTATTAGCAGGTAAGTTATAATCAGCAAGAGTTCCAATTAATTCATTGAATTATTTTTAAACAAATGTAAATTTAATTGGGTGATAAATGCTTTAAATTAAATATACTGAACTCTTATAATTAAATAAAATTATTATGATTGGAGGAAGAGTCAGGATACTCTAATATGTACAAAAGGAGATTGAAGCATTTTGTTTGTATCTGCAGCAATTGAGAAATTGACATTCCACAAAATTTTAAGAATGTAAATCTATTTGTTATTATTCAATGAAACACACATTTCTTATGAACATTTGTATGAATAAATTAAAAATTGTTAAAATTGACAACCTTATAGAGCCGCTATAGAGGCGTCTCAGAAAAATATAATATTTGATAGTAGTTGCCATGGATTTTTATATCTCGGAAACGGCTTATGCTAGAAAGTTGAAACTTAGCACGTATAAATACACTCTAAAAACTGAAAGTAAATACATAACTTTGAAAGATGTAAAATCACGCATTTTTCTTCACAAAATTTAAACTTAAGTTGATATTTACATGAAAAAGATGCGTTTTTCATATTCACACAAATATTATGCAAGTTTACATATGTTTTATATAATTTTACTTCAGATTATTCAAATATGAACAGTTTAATTTAATTTAATTTTACGTCAATATATCGAAGTTTTACAATGTTTTGAGCAAAAGTACGTCGCATTTCACAATAATGACTGAATGTGGAAACAATATTTTTAATGGATTAGAATTAAACGTGAGTAAATTATTATTACACAAATGTAATAAATGTACATCATATTTTAGGCAAAGTTGCAAGATGTAGCATGTATCCTTATCACAGAAATAAGTAAAATCGCATTAATATATAGGTATGTTTACATTATTTACATCAATATTACATTATCTTAAATACCAACTACATATATTAATTTTACTTACATATAAATAAAAAATATAAAAATACTACACTTGCGTTGTAAAAAATTACATAATCATGTGGTAAAATCACACAGGTATTAAATTACATGCATTTAATTTCCCATTATTTTAGTAGTAAATTTACAAAAAAAAATTTTAAGAGTGTTCTACAGGAGCAATTAAAGCAGCAAAAAAAAGTTCAGATTATTGGCGTACATAGGTGGAGTAAACGAAATGTCCGTGAAAAGTATTTCAACATATTCACGAATTACGTTATCGCATGTCGAGTTATCAAATAAATTTTATTTCTGTATGCTCTTCATTTAAGCGCCTAGAAACTGTTTACCAAATTTTTGGTTGTTATGTAAATTTTCACGAATTCCGATATATTTCTTAGGTCTAATGGCATATCGAATTCTTTTTCACTTCTAAAGACTTTAAATGTAATCGAAAAAAAATATGATTTAAGAGTTTTTTTTTGCGATATAATGTGTAAAATGATTGTGTCGTCTTTACGAATTCCGACATATCACTTAGGTCTGATGAGATATCGAATTGTTTTTTTGCTTTCACGTGCTTTCCATATAATCGCCTAAAAATCGGTTTAAAAATTTTTTGGAATTCTACCACTAACTTTTTATATTGATAAAAGAAATAACTAAATAAATAAAAAATCTGTCAACAGTCTGGGCGCAATTTTATTATTTTTTGGGTAGAAGTCCGGAACGAGTTTAATGCTTAGATACTGTGTAGGTTACTATGAGACTGACAAGCTAAATAATGGCACATTAACTTACACTGAATATCAACGTTCAACGCGTTCCGGACTTCTACCCAAAAAAATGATAAAGTTGCGCCAAGACTTATGGCGTTTTTATTTATTAAAATAATGAAGAGGCGCGCAGACAGCCGATTTTTTTCTTATGTATTAAAAGAGTTTAACACAGTTTTCAAATCAAACTGACCGTTCCAGGAAAAGTGAAACTTTAGATAGGCTCTCCGCGAGCGAAAAAACATTGCTGTTTCTTGAGTCTTACCACTACGTATGTAAGAAAAAGTACTATATACTATATATTTGCGAAGTGATTCCTTGAGAGTGATGTGTCAAATCCTGCACCGGTTTTACCTTTGCAAAATATAACTATAAGAATAAAGGTGCCCTTGCCCTGAGACTCTTGGCTATTTTCATCCTCTTAGTGCAAACTTTAGATGAGCTGTTAAATTTTTCTCTGCCCATTAGAAAAATCTATGAAAATCGATGATGGAGCTGATTAAAATTAAGGCAGGCTTCCACTTTTTGACGAATGGAGGAGGTTTTCTTTCCAGGAAATTGCATACTTTGACGCATACCGAAGACGAAGCCTTTGATAGGGAATGATCGGGATCGAAGCCCGTAAAATGGCATTTTGTCAAAGACTGCTAATTAGCTGTAAAGGTGACCGTATCCCTGATAATTACTAGACTGTAATCATCCAGGCCTTCTTGACATCACGTTTTCAGTATTCCCTTTGAAGGATACTACCTCATTTATACAGGAACCAGCAAAAGGAAGCTTCCACACGATTACTTCACAAATCATTTGAAAAATCCATACTCTGCATCCAAAGTCTTTAATTAGGGTACGGGGAACATAATGCATGTTGATTGCAGAGAACGGAATCGATACGTTCGGTAGAAGGAACGAGGAAATTCGCCGGAAGCCCGAAATTAAAGGTAACAAGTTTCCTAATCAGCATTCAAAGGCCCGCTATCAATTGGATGTACGAGTGAAATTAGCTCTGTATACGAATTTCGTGCAATTGATGGGCAATGGAATTCGAAAAGTTGGCCCTAATCCAAATTCAGTCACGTTTGGCTGGAATTCGTACTGGCGGAAATGTGTTTCATATTTCAGTGAATTTTTTAAAATTGGGAAATTGATTGTAACCTGTGTGGACCTTGGATTAACATTTAGCTGCATAATTTCACGGAAAAGTTAGAGTGGGGCAAAAGAAAGTATGTGTACTGAGAATTGAAAGTAAAATTCAATTTATAAATGTGCCACCAGTAGCCCTGTCAATAGATGGCTTTTGTAAGAGATCACGGACATATTTTTATTCGAAAAATTTATTAAATTTTAGGTCATAATGAAAACCTTTAGTTACGAAATTCGAAAAGTTGTCAGTTTAGAAATTCGAAAAGTTGTTGTTGTGAAAAGCAAACAATTTCTTATAATTTCTATTATTTATAAACTTTGTTCGACTTATTTATTTTCGAACTGTATGATTTTAATCATTTTTTGTGTGTGACTAGCCACTTTTGACTTATTTTCACACGAAATATTTGATACTCATAAGATTTGACGATAAATTTGACGATAAATTTTTTGTAAAAAATGTAGGTCGAATTTGAGGCGCGTGCTAAAGGCTGGGTGTAAACCGGTTCATTTTATTTATTTTTTTCATTTTACACATTTTTCATGAATGTAATAAGAAAAATCTGCCAACAGTCTGAGCGCAACTTTATTATTTTTTCGATAAAAGTTCGGAGTGCGTTCAATTCTGAGACGCGGTGTAGGTTACTATGTGACTGAAAACTCAAAAAAAAGTTCATAAAGCGGTTAGAATGGGGTCGCGCTAGAATACTTACGCCGCTGCCACATATAACATGTGAATTACATAATTGGGTCATACTACGGGACGAGGTCTAAGTCGTAGTATAATATCAGTTGTTACGTGATTAGGAGATTTTTCGTGATTTGGTTTTGGGCCATTTCATGAAATCGGAAATGCATTTGTAGGCGATTATATAAAAAGTCTGTGGAAGTGAAAACCAATCTGATATCTTATCAATCGTAAGAAATATGTCGAAAGCCTTACGTCCTATTGGAGTTGAATATCTAAAAACACTGAAATCAACTTTTGATGAAGCCCTAGGAAGTAAAAATTAATTTGATATCTTATTAGATCTAAGAAATATGTAGGAATTTGTGAAAACATATACAACCCCCTTGTACCCACTTAGGGGTTGAATATTAAAAACTCCTGAAATGAGTTTTTAGATATATGTAAAGAAAGCCCGAGGAAGTAAAATCCAATCCCATGTCTTATCACTCCTAAGAGATATGACCAAATTCGTGAAAACGTGTTCAACCCGTTTATACACTCTTAGGGGTTGAAAAAGGAAAAAATTTGAAAACGTATTTTAGGTGATTATTAAACAAGCCCGTAGAAGTAAAAATATATTCGATATCTAATCAGACCGTAAGGATACGGCTGAATTCGTGAAAATGTATACAACCCCTTTACACCATCGTGGGGGTCGAATTTCAAAAAACCCTGAAAACACTTTCTAGGTATTTATATGAAGAATACGTGGAATAAAAATAAATTCAATATTTGAAAAGACCTAATAAATATTACGAAAATCGTGAAAATATATGCATTCCATTTTCACTGATAATTTTTGTTGCCCCCCTTCTGTACGCCAATGGATATTTGATTATTTTTTTAATCAAAATTACTTTTCTAGTTGACTTGCATATACATACTGAGTTTCAACTTTCTAGCATAAGCCGTTCTATAGTTAGGAAAAACACCCCCCACCCCCGTACCATACTATCCCTATAAAAAATTATATTTTTCCAACATGCCACTACTATAGTTCTATCTAAATACCAAGTTTCAGCTTGATGTCATTTTAGGTTCTCGAGATATAAGAATCGGAACTTTATCCTTTTCACCCTCCCCCAGCCTCACCCTCTACACCCTCACCCTCAAAATTTTTTTTCCTGCTAGGGGTCTATTGGGCCTATTTCTGGTAAAAATTCTAAGCATCTATCATACATTGTTCTTGAGATATGAGACGTGATTTTTTAGAAAAATTCTTATCCCCTCCACTTCCATACTCCACATCCCCCTTAAAAATTTTTACTTTCAGCAAACTTTATTTCTCAACCTTAATACAGAAACCGAATTTCGTTTTTCTAGTGCAATTGGTTCGTGAGATATCGTAATCTAAAGTTTTTCGCCCCCCACCTCCGTACGCCACTGCCCCCTCTCAAAAATATGTTTCCGATCTATTATCCTATTATACCCACAGATGTTCATTAAGTTTTAATTTCGTAACATTAACCGATTAGGAGATATAGATTTTAGAATGTCGCAATCTCGGCTTTTGAGCGTTTCGGACGCATTATTATTCCCCCCACTCCCACACCCCTTTACCTATATCATAATTTTTCTTGCAAATGGGTCCACTATCAATGCTCTATATAAATTCCAAGTTTCAGCCTCCTAGCCTAAGTGGTTACTGAGATCTAGAAACCAAAATTTTCCGTCTAAATCGCTTCCCCCACCTCCCCCCTCACACCCCCACCTATCAAAAGGTGGCCTCTTGAAGGGGTCTGCTCAGTCTACCAACAAAAAAAAATTCAACTTTATAGCTCGAAGAGTTTGAGAGCTATAAGCTTTCAAACGTTTTGCGTACGGCGGACGGCGTACGGCGCACAGACGGACTGAAAATTTTTTTTGCTTTTTTGGTGCTTTTTAGTCAAGAAACGTATACAAAAAAATTTTCAGGGTAGCAAATTTTTTTTTTTTAAAAATCGATAACAATACTTTATTATTAAAATAATAAAGTAAAATGCCTCATATTCGAAAAATCGAAAACAGTAATGCATTAGGCTAACGAGATTCAACGAAAACTCAAATTATTTACCACTTTAGCGTGAAAATAATTTTCATTGTACCGAAATTGGAGGTTTTAATAGAACCGGAAAATTTAAAAATGTTTATCCGCGACCTTTAGCAAGCCAATGCTGTAGGTAACTTCATATAAAATTTTCCCTCTTCTAGGTAGAATGTTGTGCAGCCTTCAAGTAGCTGCTCTCATACAAATGTCCTTAAAATATTTGTGAACGGTTACGGCAGGCTAGAACAGTGTCCAATGAGTTGACGATCTAACCCTGACTCGCTGAGAAATTGAACCACTTGCATGAATAATAAGTGAATTTTGACGGAATTCATTCTTCATTAACGCCGTATCTTAATGATCACAAAGTTTGCATGAAGTTTTTTGGTGGTTGAACGTCTTAATATACAAGGTTTGTTCTAAAATTTAGTGCTACTTATGCTCAGAGGCTCTTTTACAATCTTTTGTGATATCCAAGTTAAAAGATTGACATGCTTCTGGAATTGTGTTATTAGAATAAGAGCATTACTTTTTAACAACGTTTATCATCCTTTGTTTAAAATCAATCCAATTATGTGCACACCAGTAATACCCTGGATCCAGTATTACAATTAAATTCTTTTTGAATTCTGAAATTCCGTCCAATTCGACTGTTCAAGGAAATGTCATCAATATGTGCACCGTGGTACTGCAGACTTCAATAAAATTCGCGGAATTATTCACGAAAATGGACAATGTCACAAACTAAAAATTCTATAAATACTTGAGTGGCATCCGATGAACTAAATGTCGCAGTTGCAGATATTTTTTGTTAGCCATATGAAACATGAATTTTTAGTGTTATCTTGGTAGTACACGTCGCTATACCTATTCATATGTGTCTATCCAGGCTGACATTTTCCAGATTAACCTGTGAACCGTAGCGAAGTATTTTTACACGTCGTGGGAAGTCTCATGGATTTAATTTTCTTTCGATCACTACCCATCATTAATTTTCGTATATGTCCAAGTTTTTTTTATCACTATTCCGCCTTATCTTCCAGCTATCGTAGGTTGCTAATGCAAAAACCTTATACGAATCCGGAAATTACTATATGAGGAAGAAGTTATCTGGAATACCTAGTGAACAGGGGCGATAGAAAAAAGAATCTCTCTCAGCATTTTCGTATAGAACTTTGTGCACATGGGGTTGAAATTGTTTTCCCAACACTTCAGGAAATGAGTTATTAAAGGGGAAAAAAGTAATGAACTACAATAAATCAATTATTTTGATGGTGTGTGGTAAGTAAGATGAAATGAAATAGGATTTTTCGTATAGGTAGTTGTTGGGATTGAGAAATCAAAATAAATTAAGTTTGATGTAAGATCGGAAATAGAAAATCAGGATGTTATGCAATCAAAAGAAAAACCTTTATCAATTAAGTTACTGGAACACAAGCAGCTACCATACAAATGTCCTTAAAAAAATTGCTGATGGCATTCGGGCGGACTTGCAAAAGACTCCAGACAGAATTTTTAAGCTGAACTTTAGTGTGATTTGCTTAAGATGTAAAAAACACATTAAAAGTAAACCTAGCGTATAGATTTGGTTAGTGTAAAGTTGATAAAGAAATTATAAATCACAAGAACGATACAAATATTATAGCTTTGACATCGAAGCGAAACAACTGAAACACGGGGCAAAAACGCAACAAAAACATGTTTGGCTTTTGTCCTCAATTTGGTTTGTCTCGGTCCTGCGCCATTTTCTTTTCGTAGTGCGTTTGCTTCGGATCAGACCTGTTGTGTTTTTGACCTCAACAAATATCTGTTTGACGTTTGAATTCTGTCGAATACAATTGTCAAATCCTATGGAAATATATGATTACTTCTTCGAATTCATAAAAGGAAATTTTATTTCTGAAAACTATTTTTACTTTATAATTTTTTAATAATAAAGTATTGTTATCGACCAGAAATTTCCAAAAAATTTGCTACTCTGAAATTTTGTATATTCACGTTTTAGGACCAGTAAACCCCAAAAAAGCAAAAAAAAAATGTCCGTCTGTCCGCCGTAGACGCCGCTCCGTACGCCGTCCGCCGTCTGCCGTACGCCGTGCCCCTTGAGATATTAAGTTCAAATTTTTATGGTAGGTAAAATGGGTGAACCCCTAAGAGTGCTATCTTTTGGAGGGGTGGAGGTGTGAGGAGGAGGAAGGGAAAGAGGGGGGAACGGGATCTCAGGAACCGCTTATGCTAGGAGGCTGTAAGTTGGAAATTATATAGTACTATGATAGTAGACCCATTTGGATAAAAATTGTCAATAGGGGTCGAGGGGTGTGCGAGTTGGGGGGAAAATAATGCGTCCAAAACGCTTGAAAGCTGGGATTGAAACATTCTAAAATCCATATCTCCTGAACGATTGATGTGAGATGGCTGAATCTTTGAAGTTGTTTTAAGAGATATTAGGAGATTAGAAAAGGGTTAACATTTTTAAGTGGGGTGGTGAGATAGGGGGCTGGGGATTAAAAAACTTTTAATTACAATATCTTCCGACTCAATTGTGCCATGAAGATAAAATTTGATTTATGTATATAGAATTACCAGTGGAGTCTACTGAATGTAAAATTTTTGATAAGGGAGGTGAAGCGCGGAAATAGGGGGACAGTCATTTTTCAAAAAATTTAATTTTTATATCTCAAAAATCGTATGAGATATGATCTTGAAAATTTTACATGAGTTAGGACCAGTAGACCTCTAGCGGAGAAAAATTTTTGAAGGTGTGGGTGTAGGGAGTGATGGTGGGAGGGGGTGGAAATGGAAAAAAACTGATTTTAATTTCTCGAATGCCGCAAAGGATGGAAAGCTAAAAATTGAAAACTGTATAGAGCTACTATAGAGACATCCTGGAAAAAAAATTTTTATAGGGGTAGCAAGGTACGGGGGTGGAAGTTGGTTTTTCATATCTCAGAAACAGCTTATGCTAGGAAGTTTAAGCTTAGTACCTATATGTAGGTGTGCTACTAGAGTAATTAAAACTTAAAAAAAAATCGGCCAACAATCTGGGCGCAACTTAATTATTTTATGGGTAGAAGTCAGATTTGCATCGATGGGTTCTTTATGCAATACATTGATGAAAGGTGAAATTTGGGTAAAGTATTTAAAAGAGAATTATCCTGGGAAAAGTGCCTTTTCTTGCGTATAATTATAATCAATACTATAATATATAATTTTCTAATCAATACCTGTAAAAAAATGCCATACGACATCACTTTAAAATTTTTGATGTCAATTTTTAGTCTCTACTGCAGAGAGGACTAGACATGGTAGCACTGTGGTGCACAGAAACTGGGTTAAGCTTCAACCCAAAAAAAGACGACTATCGTTGCTTTCACGAATAGGAAGAACCGAAGCAAACTCAAATGCCCAATGCTTTCCGGTGAAAGCATCGAATTTTCCAGGTCAAATATCTGGGGGTAACCTTGGATGCTAACTGGAATGCGCACATTAAATGCACTACAGAGAAAATTAGGATCTCTCTTTGGACCTGCAGGAGCCTTCTTGGCAAAACTTGGGGTTTAAAACCCAAAATTGCTCACTGGATGTATACAGCAATAGTCAGACCAATGATCACTAATGTGCCATCTATATGGTGGCGCAAAATCTTAGAAAATTGCAAAGGTTGGCCTGTACAACTATCTCTGAGGTAATGCGAATCACTCCTACTGTAGTACTCGAGGTGATTTTAAATCTTTCACCTGTATACCTGTATGTAGAAAAAGAAGCCAGGCTCATGCCGTACCAACTTCCAACTTCTGAGGATACGGAAGCAAAGAAAATAGCCCCAACAAACCTTGTGAGAGAGCTCGAGAGCGACCTATTCTTGGAATTCCGCTTTCGAAAAATATCATATCAAGATACAACTTTGAAATACCATTCAAAGTAGTGTTCCCACCCCGAAAGGAAACACATATGCCTGAATTTTAAAAGGGAGCACTTATCTGGAATACAGATGGCTCCAATGGACAAATGAGGGAGTTGGAGCTGGAATATATGAACACAGACCAAGGGTGTACATATATGCCAGTCTCGACAAGTCAAATACGGTCTTCCAAGCAGAAACTCATGGAATTGAACTATGCATCAGGGAAAACATTAGAAGATTATACAATAGTCACAAGATCTACATTCTCTCTGACAGCAGAGCACCATTACTTGCTCTTCAAGCATTTTGATTTAGATCCCACTTAGTGTGTGATTGCTTACAAGAACTTAAGAAACTAGCGAACTCAAATACAGTCATACTGGTATGGGTTCCTGGACACAGTGATATTTTAGGCAATGAGTTTGCGGACCAGTTAGCGAAAAAGGGAGCTGACTTAAGATTCACAGAACCAGTGCCTCTCTGCGGAATATCAACACTGGATTAACATCCAAGCTGACCTTCACTGGACAGGACGGTAGGATGCAGACAGTCCAAACTGTTCTTGAAAGGTCACTCCAAGAAACGAACCTGGGAATTGCTTAAATTGAGGCGGAATCAGGTTCGGCGCTAATTACAGGACATTGTAAGTTTGAAAAGCATCTGCATACGATTGGACTGGTTTCAGACGATATTTGCAGATTGTGTGAAGACGGAAAGGTAACTGCAGAGTACGCTCTATGCCACTGCGAAGAACTTGCACATGGAAGACTCAGACTCTTGGAAATTATTTCCTGACACCATTGGAACTCATGCCTAACTCACCTAAGAGCATATTAAAATTTATTGATATAACCGTCCTGAGTGAGTTATAATAATGGAGGACAATCACAGTAGGGCCACTGAGGCCACAGTGAATCGGGATTTTTAGACCGACCTCCACCGTCTACAATCTACAGTTTCACGCCTCTAGGAGTGGTGGGATGAGAATTTTTATAGCAAATCGAAGCCAATATTTGAAAAACTTTTTCAGATAACATCATGATTACTTATTTGCTTCAATTGCAGTTTCTTCCAGTTTTCTTCTACTACACTGTAAACTCAATCTCCCACATCCAGAAAATTCTTACCAGATTTAAGTCAAGATCTCTAAATTTTTGATTCGATTTTTCTGGCATCGTACATATTTTAAGGGGTTGCTTCCTTCTGAGATTCACGGACTCCAAGCAATTGTTAAATTTTAAAATTGATGGAAACGATAACGGAAAAACTTTTAACGAAGATTTTTAATTTCAACCTGACATCTAAGGAGGTAAGTTGAGGTAAGCCTCGCAAAGATCCACATGGGATTTATAAGAAAATCAATACAAATTAAGCAGACATGAACCGTGGAGCTTTCCAAATGTGGGACAACAATACGAATTACTGAATTTAATAACCATAAAATACGGTTTTTGCTCAGGAATATAATTTTGACTGATAAATTTCCGAAAGTCATCAAATAATATCGTGAAATGCGACGATCGTATTGTGACGTTGTCCTCCGAAAATTCTCGCTATGCGTCTGACAGAACACTTGCTCTTATTTTTCTCTTCTCATGTCATCTACATTTGTATCAAAGTTTCTTCAAAAATCCAATCCCAACCATTTTCACTATCTTGAAAAAGTCCATCGGGTCCAACGACCGCAATGTTTCCAACCTGATTGATGAAAATATCATTCTGGAGCCCAAAAACCTTTTTGGGCTGTTTTGCAGTAGAAGAGCAAATTCGATTTCGTTTGCCCTGGACGAAGGAAAAAATACTTTATTATTAAAAAATAATAAAGTAAAACTGAGAGCAAAAACGAGATAGATTAAATCGCACCGCAAAAACGCAATAACTTTTGTCTCATTTTACTTTATTATTTCAATAATACAGTATTGTTATCGATTTTTAAAAAAAAAAAATTTGCTACCCTCAAAATTTTTTTTTTTACGTTTCATGACGAGTAGACACGAAAAAAGCAAAAAAAAATTTCAGTCCGTCTGTCCGCCGTACGTCTACCGGTGTACGCAAACTTGTTTGAAGGCTCGTAGCACCCAAACCCTATGAGCTATTTAATTGAATTTTTTTTCGTGGGTAGAGTGGGTTGGCCCCCTAAAGTGACCAAATTTGGAGGGGTGGGGGTGTAAGGGGGGAGGAGGGGGAAGCGTTTTAGACGGAAAATTTTGGTTTATAGATCTCAGCAACCGCTTATGCTAGGAGACTGAAATTTGGAATTTATATAGAGCTTTGGTAGTGGACCCATTTGCAAAAAAATTGCCGATATAGGTCGGGAGTGGGGGGAAAAATAATGCGTCCGAAACGCAAAAAAGGTGAGATCGACACATTCTAAAATCCATATCTCCTAAACGGTCAATATCACAAAATTGAAACTTAATGAATATCTGTAGGTATACTAGGATAATAGATCGGAACCAAAAATTTGAGTGGGGGAAGTGGCGTACGGGGGTGGGGGGGTGAAAAGCTTTAGATTACGATATCTCATGAACCAATTGTACTAGATAAATAAAATTAGGTTTGTGTATAAATGTTGAGAAATGAAGTTTGATGAAAGTAAAATTTTTTAAGGGGGCGGTGGAGCATGAAGGTGGAGGGGATAAGAATTTTTCAAAAAAATCACTTATCATATCTCAAGACCAGTTTAAGATAGATGCTTAAAATTTTTACCAGAAGTAGGCCTAATAGACCCCTAGCGGAAAACAAAATTTAGGAGGTGTGGGTGTAGAGGGTGAGGGTGGGGGAGGGTGAAAAGGAAAAAGTTCCGATTTTAATATCTCGACAATCTATAATGATATAAAGCTGAAACTTGGTATTTGGATAGAGCTATATTAGTAGCATGTTGGAAAAATATAATTTTTTATAGGGGTAGTATGGTACAGGGGTGGGGGGTGTTTTTCCTATCTATAGAACGGCTTATGCTACAAAGTTGAAACTTGGTACGTTTATGTAAATCAACTAGAAAACTAATTTAAATAAAAAAAAATTTCAAATTTCCAATATCATTCAGAGGGGGGGCAAAAAAAATGATCAGTGAAAATGGTATGCATATATTTTCACGGGTTTCGTCATATCTATTAGGTCTTTCCAAATATTGAATTCATTTTTATTCTACGGCTTCTTCATATAAATACCTAGAAAGTGTTTTCAGGATTTTTTAAAATTCGACCCCTAAGGGGGTGCAAAGGGGGTTGTAAAATTTTTCACGAATTCTACTATATCCCCACGTCTTATCAGATATGGAATATCTTTTCACTTTCACGTGCTTGCGTAATAATCGCCTAAAACTTGTTTTTAAGTTTTTTTCAGCCCCTAAGAGGGTATAAACGGGTTGAACACGTTTTCTCGAGTTCCGTCATTTCTTTTAGAAGTGATAAGAAATTGAATTGGTTCCTACTTTCTCGTGCTGTCTTCATATTTATTTATTAACTCCTTTCAGGATTTGTGGATATTCAACCCCCAAGTTAGTGTAAGGAGGTTGCATATCTGATAATATATCGAATTCATTTTTACTTCCCAAGGTTTCCTATATAAAAAAGCCAAAAAGTCAATTTCAGTATTTTAGATATTCAATCCTAATGGGTGTATGCTTTTCAAAGTTTCGACATATTTCTTAGGTTTGATGAGATATTAGATCGCTTTTCATTTCCACAGACTTTTTATATAATCGCCTACAAACCAATTTCTCGATTTTTGGATATTCAGCCCCCAAGGGTTTGCATATGTTTTCACAAATTTTGCCATCCCTTAGTTCTGATGAGATATAAAATTGGTTATTACGGCATTTGATGTAATGACCTTAAAACCAATTTCACCATTTTTCGAATTTCAAGAACCAAGGGGGTGTGAAGAGTTTGCTTACGTTTTCACAAATTTTTCAATATCCGTCTTGTCTCATGAGATATCAAGTTGCTTCTTATGAAATCGTCTAAAAACCTGTTTCACAATTTTTTTGAAATTCAAACCCCAAGTGGAAGTAATGGATTTGTATACGTTTTAACAATTCGACTATCTAATTCTGATAAGGCAACAAATTCGTCTTTACTTCTATGGGCTTATAGTGTACATAATATACTGAAATTCGAATAGTCTACACGGACTTTTTCAATGTATAAAATCTTGTTCTAAAAATCTCTATTTTAAATATTTTTATATTAAGAACAAAAATAATTTTCCAAGAAATCTAATAATCTCGAAGCAACTCATGATACACTCCAACTTTGACCGCTCCCGAACTTTGACCCGAAAAATAATAAAGTTTCGCCCAGACCATTGGCTGATTTTTGATCTATTTTTGATCTTAATTATACGGGTTTATTTCTAAGAAAAACTTTTGCTTACACTTCTACAACAATTCGCTTTGTTACAAAAGTGTAAATGCGAAGAATCACTTCATTTCTATTATGAAGTAGACCTTGTAAAATTTGGGCTTTCAAGTACTTGGATAAAAGTATATTTGAGTTGCAACAATTTTCAATTTGTTTGTTTGATCAATAAAATGTGTTGACTTTGGTTAAAAAGAGGTCAAAGGAAAATAATGGTTACTCGTAAAAACTAAAAGTTTGAAGGATGCTGGCTGTGTAAGAACTTCTGTGCTATCCTGAATTTAACTGAGTCTCTATCTTTAACCTGAAAATTAGTAAAGTTGGCAGATTTTTTAAGTAGTAAAAGTTTATTTTGGTGCAATTAATATCTCAGTCCAACCTTATGTAAACATACAGTGCTCTTCCTTTATTTTTTTTTATCTCTAAGTAGAACTTCAATCACAGTTCAGTATTTCATCCAGAATATTATCCGAACCGTTTCAGCCTGCAGCACGATTCGCATTAAAAGCTGTCAAGAAGAAATGCATTATAATATCATGCAAAACAACCGAAAACCTTCTCGAAATAAACCAAAACCTTTCGAAATAATCCCACAGAAAGTGTGTACTTTAAACTTTAGGCATTACTCAAAAGGATTTCTGATTTCTACGCTATACTATCCAGTCGCTCTCCTCGTGCACAACCTTCTCTAAATTTATTTACGTCTTCAATTTACATATTTATGCACATTTGAAATTTCCTCTAATGTAATTGGAAATCTCTCTTGGACTAAAGGGGATTTATTGTGGGTATAAATATTTTCGTAAGCCAAGGTCCTGGGAGTTGGATGTATAAATATTCTGGAAGAGTCGTTTTTAAAGACCTACAGTAGTTAGTAGAATCTATTCTATAGGTTGCATATAGTCTGCGGAAGGCTTTTCTGGCATTTACTAATGCTTTATTTGTGTACGAATAACCGAGCTTAACTCAATTACAAATTATTGGCAAAAGGCAGTTTAAAGAATGTAATTAAACGTGATGTCAGGTGAAATTTATGCGAAGTGGAGCAATGGACCGGTTTTACCGGATAAATTATGAAGGTGAATAAAAATTGAGGATTTGGGCATTTTTTATGAAATTTATGATAAGATTTCGCACTTTCAAGCTACATAAAGAAGGTGAGAAAAATTTAAAAATGTTGTCTTTAAAATTTTAAAAAGTTGTAGGTTTTGTGGAAAAGAAATACATAACTCGAAACTCGTACGTAAAGCGAAGTATGTTTGGTTAAATTAGGTTAGGTAAGGTGGGTGGCCGCTTATGCGATCAAACACATAGATCGCCAATGGGTCCGTTGTGATCCCACATGTACGGGAATCAGTACCCGTGTGCACAAGACCACACCTTAGGTAAACCACCCTGCCATCCTGACAAACTGCAGCAGCTTGAGTTCACCCAAGTCCATGGCGAAGCGCGTTCCTATAGTATGTTTCCGCCTCAAAGCCAGACCAGGGCATTCGCAAAGCACCTGGAAAATACTTTCCTCGGCATCGGATTCACTACAGCTGCGGCACTGATCTGCAACGTCCGGAACACCTAGTCTTCTGGCGTGGTGCCGGTCGATAAGGCAATGGCCCGTCAGTACACCAATTTAGATACGAAGAGGATTCCTATCTCCGAGTAGAACAAACCTTGTCCTGCTCGCACTCAGGGCCGACCAGAGCTACCTGGCCACGAGACACAATGTGAGGCCCGATCACCTCGTGTTAGCCTCCGATATGGCTGTCACGGCGATAGCTTGTTTAATGTGTTCAATTGGCCTCCTCATTGGAAGAGCTGCGCTTGATTCAGCGCCTAACCTCTTCTTGCGAGTTCCTCCGTAGCCTCGTTGCCCGGAATCCCGCTGTGACCCGGAACCCAAAAAATTGTTATGTTAATATGAGTGCATAAAGTGGTTAATAGACGGGCACGCATGCAAGTTATTCTTCCATGAGTGTATAGGTCTGAAACTTGAATGTGTGGGTTTGCCATCATGCGGCATGATGGAAATCAAAAAAAATTTTGATGTTTGTGGACAGAGACAAAACTTATCGCGACATGCATGCATGCCCGTCTATGGGCGCCTTAACGCATTAATCTTATCCCTGCCTCACGAGGCGCGATTTGATCAGGTGTGAGTCGAGCGCCTTAATTATCGCCTGACTTTCTGTTAGGATGACGACGGGTTTGTTCCGCATTACTCAAGCTTCTAGCAGATTGCAAGCCTGAACGACACCCATCATCTCTGCCTGAAATATGCTACAATAGTCGGGTATTCTTAATGTCTCGCTATGGTTCAGGTCAGCGGAGAATACTCCTACACCCGTACCGTTCGTGTAGATATGAAAGTCCCCTTCATGGGGCTGATCCACATTCAACCCCTCTCTGCTAGGTATCCTTGTTGAGAATCTTCTAGAGAATTTGAGTAGTCTATAACGTTTGACGGGCTACATTCACTAAACCGTCCGGGTATGCAGTTGTGCCCCCAGGTCTGGATACCCAGTTTCTTGACTCTCTTATTCGCACGGCACTTTTTGCTGCTACACTCTTCCCATAAATATCCAGCGGTAGAAGATGGAGAAAAATGTCTAGTGCCGCTGTAGGTGTGGTGCTAAGTACGCCCGTTGCTTCTGTGGAAGCTAGACGTTGAATCTTGGTGAGTTTTTTGAGGTTAGGGTAGGTTTCATGGAAAAGAAATACATAACTCGAACCTCGTAAGTAGAGCGAAGTAGTTCCTTCCTATTTTACTAGGTATTTGTCTTTTAATTTTCTATGCCGTAACGTCCTTTATACCACTCCAATTTACTTAATCTTAACAAGTACGCTCTGGACGATGAGTTGAGTCAGACCAATTCGGTTGTTTCATACATTTTATTATAGAAAACAGCAAAAGTATCGCAAGTGAATCAGAAACGATTCAATTGAATAAAATTCATGTTCACATATACAAGTTCGCTTATAATTCTTTGATGAATCACTGAGCGTTAGTATTTTTTCAGGATAGCATATTTGACTCAGAGGGTCACTCTTTAAGAACACTAGCATAGTGAATTTTGAAGATGAAAGCAGCGTTTAAAATGGAGATAATAATTGTTATTAATGAAACGATCTACAAGAACAGCAAAGTTGTCTTTAATAAATCAACTACTGCCTGCAACCTCTAAACGTATTTGAAAACCCGAAAAGAATGTAAAAAACACATCTGGTCACAATTTAATACTTCTGTAGTGACATTTTTAAACGTTTCGCATAATTCAATATTTTGTTCATACCCATGTGCGAAATGCCGGAGTCCAACCAGAGTCCCGTACACTGCCCAGAACTGGCATTGCATTGTCCGCCAAGACTTGACGATCGGTATTGTTTTGGTACTGACAAACCACCAGACCAGTGTCGGGCCAATCCTGGTGATCAGTACTCCCATTTGATCTGAGCCGACTTTGTTCCGAGTTGCTGGGCCTATGTCGGGCCTAGAATTGGCTTATTATTGGTGTCTAAGCTCTTTTGGCATTGGCTCAACGGTATTGGGCACATCTTGGTAGAAAAATTTTTTGTTTCTCAACATATCAATTGATTCGGTTTCAACCCTATTACTAGAATGTGTCAGATTGGTCTTGTGGGTAGCGTAGCGGACTAATGTGTGACGGGACCATGGTTCGAATCCGAGAGTGTGCAAGGTGTGCAGCAGTTCAGCAGTTCCACCAGCTGTAAGGGTGTTTCGGATAGTAGGCATGATACACCCTCTGACGAGTCTATGCCCTCCGATGACGAAACAGCTCCTTCGGACCTAGTCCAACACAATCTTATAAAGACTGGCGTATACCAGTGAAGTGTTTTCCAACGGTCATGTCCTCTAGGACAACGATTAATCAACAGTCGAGGATTTCGTGTTGGGGTTTACCACCAGAAACCCTACTGACGCCGGAAAACAACCAACATTTAATTAATAATTTTAATTTTATTTTCTTTTCTTTACTGAGGCCCAGTATCGGGCCAGAGTTTCACCAAGAGTAGGACCGGTGTGATCAAATCGACATTGGCTCGGCAATGATTTGGTCTAGGCCACATGATGAGATGCAGTGTAGCAACCTGCGACTTATAACCTAAAAAAATAATGTTTCAAATCACCTAATGAATTATCTTTAGGTTGATAGTCGTATTGTAACCTACATCGCATCTCATCATAAAACGCGTTCTGGACTTCTACCCAAATAATAATAAAGTAACGCCCACACCGTTGGCAGATTTTTATTTAATTTCAAGACATGAAATAAAATAAAATATCGACAATTCGACATCCCATATAAGATCGTACAATAGGCCCAGTACTGGGCCAATAATGGCAGCCAGCATGCCACGAATAGCGCGGCAGTCGCAGCCGGCACTAGCCCATTGCTGGATCACTGCTGAATGATAACTTGGGCCCGGTACTGGTGTTGTGTACCGGCCCAGTATTGGCGACCGATACTAGCGCCAGTGCTGTCAGTTCCTATACTCTTTGCGCTTATAATGATATTATTTCCTATTTACCTAATTATTTTGTCATTTAAATTAATCGTCTTAGCTTACCCAAGTACCAAAAATTTAAAAAAAAGACGATAAGACAGGAACGCATTTTTGGCGACGAATGACCTGCGATGCATTCTCGAACTCCCTACCTTACGAATTATGCCTACCTACCGATTAGTACCTAACTAAAAAAGTTCGCGAGCCAACGCTGGCGGCCAACGATGGCCCAGAGGTTAATCAGTGATGGCTCCCAACGCTTGGCAGCCAGCATTTGGCCCAAGCAATGGCACTGTCCTAAGTGCTGGGAAACCCTATATAGGATAACCCATTAGAGGTTGAATGTAAAAAAATTCTGGAACCGATTTTTATGCGATTATATAGAAAGCCCATTAAGGACCTAAGTGATATGTCGGAATTCCTGAAACGTATACTTAACACCCTCTTAGGGTTTGAATATCATAAAATGCTGAAATTAATTTGTAGCCCAGAGATGTAAACGCGAATTCGACCTCATTAAACCTAAAAGATTTTTCGTGATTCGTGAAAACTTGAGAAATACCTTACACGCCTGGAGGATTAAATATCGAAAAATGCTTAAATCAGACTTTTTCCCGATTATATTTAAGAACGTTAGAAGTGAAAGACGTAAAAAATATATCGAAATATCGAATTCGTTAGGGGTTGGATATCGAAAAAGTTGGAACATTTTGTAAGCAACTTTATAAAAAAACCGCAAAAGTCAAATAATTTTAATAGCTCAACTCGCTTAAAATATATAACAAAATTCGTGAAAATGTGGAAAAAAAACCTTTTCACTGCCTTTTTTTTAAATGCACCTTTGTACGCCAACGAAAATCTTTTCTGGTTTAATTACTCGTGTAGTACATTTACATATACGTGCTAAGTTTCAACTTTCTAGCATAAGCGGCTTTTACAAATAGCCACCCCCACCCGGAACCTTGCTACCCCTATAAAACATTTTATTTTTCTAGGATGCCTCCATAATGGCTATATAGTCGTGAGTTTTGAGCTTTCAATACTTTGCGGTTTTCGAGAACTCAAAATCACAATTTTTTCTTTTCACCTCGTCTCATCATCATCCCCTACATCCAAAACTCTAAATGTTTTTTCTGCTAAACGTCTAATGGGCCATACTCCTTTAAAATTTTAAAACCATGTCCGGTACGGTTCTTGAGATATAAAATTGATTTTACAAAATATTGCCCTTCCACTGCCGTGCTCCACCAACCCATTGAAAATTGTCACATTCAATAGACTCCACTCCACTTCACTCCCAACAAAATTTTATGTTCTTCGGTACAATTGGTTCGGAAGAACTTGTAATTCAAAGTTTATCACCTCACACCCCACGTCCCCCCTTCAAGATTTGGTCCCTATTTAGGCTCCCAGTATGCCTTAAATAACTGCAAAGTTTCAACCTTCTGCCATCTACCATTCCGGAGATATGAATTTTGGAATATTTGCTCGATAATACGTCACACCCCAAAGTGACTACAATGGTTACGTCCTAGAATACCGTGTGGTAGGAACGTTTCCAATAACAATGCATTCCATGATATCTCCAAATCATACGTAACTTTAAATTTACCAATTTAGAAGTATGAATTACTCACTTCAAATAAACTTTAAATTGCTTCAGTTTCAATCCGACGAAAACCGGTCCTGAATCTTCACATTCAAAGAGTACCATATATATGCATGTAGTTAGTGAAAACTTAGCTAAATTTAATTGCGAAATTTTAAAACCAATTAGTGCATGTATTCTATTACAATGGTGACAGCGTAACCACCGTAGACCCAATTCACTATATTGTTTGCAGTTGCGTTAGCACTACGAAGGACTCAAGGTATAGTTGGTTGCCAGTGATGGCATCATATGTAGTTCCTTAGTAAGGGTTGGTAAATGTATGCATGTTCTGTGTTCGTGATGAGTTATCCATGCTGCTCAACCTTCTTGAGATGCTGGTGTTAATTGACGATAGTTTATGAAGTAATTTGACTTCGCCAAAGGCTGAATTGTTTGAAACTTAAAGTTATACTCTCAGGTTTATGGGGCCCTGTATATTGCATTAATAAGGATTTTGAAAGACGCATATTTTCTTCAGTTTTATAACGAAGTTGTGGAGAAAATAAAATAATATATTTTATTTGAAGTCTAGATATATTTTCTTGGAAAATGAGATTTCAGTAGCAGTAACTCCCTAGTTCTGTTTGAAAACATAAAAATTTCTCTCTTTCGACCAATATGCTTCCAGAGTGGGGCATAACTCTCGTAATCAGGGCTTTGTTGGTGGGTTTACGATGGAATTTAAGTACGGTTGCAGTTATTTATACACATCCGTGGATAATGCTGCTTTATTGCACGTTCATGGTGCCTCTTATGCATTTTTAAGGAAGGCTGTTAGGTAACAGCATCCGAAGTAATTGAAAGATGATATAAAAAAAAACCATGCTATTTTGCTGGAAACTCTTCAAGTATTGTGATTACAGCCTCTGGAAATACTCGTATAACTCACAGACAGGTTTAAAATATATGAACTATACAAGGAGCAGGTATGTTATCTTATCTTTCGTAAATTAATTTTGATATTAATTAGGTCTGACCTAATTATCGGTTGGCCTGATTCGAAATTAACACTAAAACGAATATAGCAAATGACAATGGCGGTTTATTTAATAACCGCACACTCTGGCGTAATTTACCCGAACAATATACCATGATTTTAATATTGCTCATCAGGTTTAATAGCCCGATGGAACTACCCCGGGAGAAGGATATAACAATTAGAGGCGGGAGTGATGTTAATGGAGTGGTGCCATCATTATGATACTAACAAGGCCGATTACACCCACCGACTGCGATTCCTGGCCAACAATGCTTCTGTGTTATGCTGTAGTCTATAGTGTCCTGATTCTGTTATCCCGGGAAGAAATTTTTAATGGGACTTTTTGCTTTGAGCATTTAACTTTTTCACGAGAATATCCACACGGATATGGGACACTGTGCATTAAAGTTGAACGTTATTAAAGTCGTTGGAAGTGGAATTGAAGGCCCTTGCGTATGTGAAGGAGTTTGAAAGAAATTCTGGAGTGGTTTAATGAATGCAATCTTTTTGGATTTCAATAAAGACAAAATTACGGCTAAATTTAATGCTCTAAAGATAAAAGAGCAAACTGTCACAACATGTATAGTTTGTTGAAGCCATCGTTCTGTTTTCTACAAATGTTGAGAAGGGTTTGTGCATAGCACAAAGATAGTGATAAAGGTAACGCAACTGTGTATTTTAGTTGTAGGTTTTATATACGAGTACGTATCTACTTCAGTTTCCTTTTTTAATGTTCCAGTCGTGTTTTCGCCTTTAGCACTTAGTCAGGATGTTAATTCTTTCTGGTTGATGTCGGTAAGTGCAACTGAGTTTGTCCGTTGTGTGACAGGTAATCGGAATGCATTTCTCTTTTCTCTAAAACCGACTTATAGCGTTGTAGCGTATAAATGTTTTCCATTTTTAATAGGAAAATAATTTTTTAAAGTTCATTTTGGATAAGAAAAGCACTTATTCTAGACGCCAACCATACTGGAGCCTGGTCACTCATATTTTATATTAGAACAGTTGACAGAAACCTAAATCATCTTGGTGTTCGTACGTTTGGCTGAAAATATTACTACATAATCTCGACATTGACCATTAAAAGTCAACATTACACCACAGCTTCTATACACAGGTCCTGAGAAACTAAACGTGCTAAACAGCAACAATGATTTTTCTCAGATGTTAATTTGCTGATTCTATATGAATATAATTAAACCCTTTTCGAAATGGTTTGGCAATAGGATCAAATCCTCAGAAATAAAAAAATATATCCAGGAACTTAAAGAGAAATCTCAAACCGTTCGACCATAAAATCCCAAAATCCGATCGGAAAAATATTATCGATCTTAATGGTGAATCCCATGCAAAACATCTAAATGAAGACCGTAATTAAACTTGCTGTCAGATGAAATATTTATACGGAGTGTTGAACATTGGCGCAATGGATGGATTCGTTTATATTGGATAAATTATGAAATTGTCAGTTTTTCGATTTAAAGGTGAATAAAAACGGAGAACTTTTGTATTTCTTAGAAATTCATAAAATAATTTCATATTAATTTTTAATTTCTTTTAAACTATGTAAATTAGGGGATATAAATTTTAAAATTCATTCTTTACAATTTTAAGAAGCTTATAGGGCTTGAAGTATATTTTTAATTGTAACTCGGGACAGTTGCTTTATTTTCTATGACAGAAAGCACAACGTAAAATAATCTATGGTCGATAAGTTGAGTGTTATACGGTAGACTAATTTAGTTGACCCATACATTTTAAAAACCAAAAGTATCGCAGGTGTATCACTAACGATTCATATAGGTAAAATCAATGTTCACAGGTAAATATTCGGGAAAACTATTATCGAAGTGGTCGCGTTGTAGTGGACAAATAATTTAAATGGTGGATTCCTAGAAATAGAAAAGAATAGTAAATTATGTCTGAACTTGTAACATAATATATCTAGGTACATCAGCAATGTGCAGCTAATTGAACATTTAAATATCTTTAGAATTGCATATTTTAAAAAGGCGTAATTTTATTCATAGGGATGTAGTTATCAACTTGGTAATGTTAGTGCAGTGGCGGTCATATTGCTTTTCCAAGAGGGGGGTCACTGACGTTCAGTAGGTACTGTAGCGAGACTAATGGTGGTTAGCGGCTAGTACAGTAAGATTGGAAATTATACAAATTTTTTGGTCGCTGTTGTTCTTACTGCTTGAAAATATAAACTTTTTCATTTCAGCATCTAATAACTAATTTCCATCGCCAGATTTAGGTACCTAGATATCGGAATCGCGACAAGCATTAACATCGCTCTGAAGACATTCCATTGATATTTTTTTAATTTATCAGTTGTATGGTGCCAAAAATTTGAATCTGTATTGTATTATTGTAAGTCTTTAAGCAATGGAAAATTTAATAGCATTAGCAGGAACTAAAAAATTAAATTATTTGATTCCAAAGCTTGGTGAACAAAATTTCAAGGCTTTTCGCTTTCAGTAGAATTCGATCTCATTTTCCACAAAATTTAGAAGTCCAAAAATTCCTTAAAATCTCTCAAATGTATAAGAAATCTAGAATATTTTGTTTTATCAAAATCTCGTAATTTCTTCAATTCTGTTTTTTTTTATATTAGTAATTGATTTAATCCCTTCGCAAAATGGGCAATTCCTAATATTTAATCAATGTAAACCAGCAGCTCTTAAGACCACTAGAAAAGTAGTGTATTCAATTTTTAATAGTTTAACTTTCATACATATTTGATGAAACCGAAGATTTTGCATTGAAATACGAAGCCTGTATCGTAAAATCCAAAGGCTTCAGGACTACGAAGAAATGATCACCCCAGTTATTAAGTTATCCTACAATACTTAAAATCTACGAAAAGCATATATTTCATCAATGTAATTTATTAAGTACTAGCCGCTTACCGCGGCTACGCTCGCTTCGCTCACGTTGTTCCATCGCTCCTGCTATTCCCTTTGCTCCCGTTTCTTCCATTGATCCATTGCTCCTGTTTCTCCCGTTGCTCCCATTTCTCCCGTTGATCCGTTGCTCCTGTTTCTCACGATGCTCCTGTTACTCCTGTTGCTACCATTTCTCCCGTTACTCCCATTTCTCCCGTTGCTCCGTTGCACCCGTTACTCCATCCTCTATCCACTATCCTCCATCCCCAATCCACCATCTTCCATCCTACATCATCTATCCACCATCCTCTATCCACCATCATCCATCCACCATCCTCCATCCTCTATCCAGCATTCACCATCCTCCATCTACCACCCCCCATAGTCTATCCTCCATCCTCTATCCACCACCCACCATTCTCCATCCACCATCCACCATCCCCATCCACCATCCACCATACTCCATCTTCCATCATCCATCCTCTATCCATCATCCACCATCCTCCATTCTCCATCCTCTATCTACCATCCTCTATCCACTATCCTCCATCTACCATCCGCCATTCTCCACCCACCATCCACCATCCTCCATCTTCCATCCTCCATCCACTATCTTCTATCCATCATCCATAGTCCCTTACCATTAAGTAATAGAAACGCATAACTAATACACCGAAAACGAACAAACTACCGCTAAATTATATGAAAAACATACTGCAGTCACGATCGGCTGCAAGCCAATCGTATAAAACTCTAGATGAATACTGAACTCCGATTTATATTGTAGTTGGGGATAAAGTAGAATTACGTGTGTGCATGTTGTATGTCCTTTATTAAGGACTGCCATTAGATTGCTACTCAAAACTAAAAGACAATATTCAGTGTTTAATTTCATACCTTGAACTGGTTAAGTCATCGAAAAAAATGTCATTTTTGAAGGACTTTCACATGGGAGGTGCAGGAAGGACTCATATTATATATATTTACATATTTGTCCTTTTCCTTGGAACCATTCAAAAATTCATGTGTACAAAATTTCAAATTCTATTTATCGGAAAATATTGTTGAACACGTGTTTTAAGGATATTTTGTATGGCAGCTACCAGAAGGAGTAAAAGGATTTCACTGATTAGTAAATTCGAACTTCCTTTTTGCTCAAAACTAACTTGTACAAAATTCCGAATTCGTACTGAAAAGATTACTTGAGTTATTGTGAGTTTCGTAAATTAAGTGAATACATTTTGACAGGATATTTGTATGGCAGCTACACGAAGGACTAACAGGATTTTCTTCATAATCATACATTTAGCTCCAACTATTGGAAAAATGATACATACAAAATTTCAAAGACGTAAGTTAAACCCTTCTAAAGTTATCGACCAATATTCTTGAACACGTGTTTTAAGGACATTTTGTATGGCAGCTACCCGAAGGAGTAGGACGATTTTGCCCGTTAACGAACTTAGCCTTACAAATTCAACCAAACATCCAGATTCAAAATTTCATGATCCTAGGTGAAGGCGTTCTTGAGTTATCGTGCTAACGGACAGACGGACGGACGGACGGACGGACGTCAGGCGGATTTGAGGTTTTTGGCCACAAATAAACAAAAAATAATGTATACCTTTTTTTCGTCCGAGGCTTGGTTCTATGCGTTACAAACTTTTGGGCTGGATTAAACTTATAATACTCTATATGATTTCATCTAGAGTATAAACACTCAAATGTTGAAATAATTCGCGTAGCACCAATTGTTAAATGATTTTGTTAATGCAGAAACAATCTCGGACGTGCCCTCAACAAATCACCATCCTCCATCCTCTATCCACCATCCTCCATCCTTCATCCTCTATCCACCATCCTCCATCCTCCATCCACCATCTTCTATCCACCATCCTCCATCTTCTATCCTCCATCCTCTATCCACCATCCTTCACCCACCATCTCCCATCCTTCATCCAACATCCTCTATCCACCATCCTCCATCTACCATTCCCCAAACTCCATCATCCATCCTCCATTCTCTATCCACCATCCTCCATCTGCCATCCTCCATATTCCATCTTCCATCCACTATCCTCTTATACCATTTAGTAATAGGAATAGGCATAACTAATACACCAAAAACGAACTGCCGCTACATCATATGAAAAACACTCAAATGTTGAAATAACTCGCGAACCACCAACTGTTAAATAATTTTGTTAACGCAGAAACCATCGAGGGCGTACCCCCAACAAATCACCAAAGTTTCATCGCAATTGGATGAGTGGTTTAGGAGCCTATACAGGACAAACAGACAAACAGACAGACAAACATTCATTTTTATATATAGAGATATACCATATGCATATTCAATTAGTCTCCTTATTGAGTTTATATGACAGCCACCATACACTTACCTAGCCTACTCTCCTTATTCAAAACTTAAAAAAAGCCCGAAAATTCTCTAATACTATAATATTTTAAATTATAATAACTTCACGAACAGTCTCTTATAGCTGATTTACATCGCAAGGTTTTGGCAAGTAAATTTTCAAAACCTCGAAAAGCGTGTACAACGCTCTGAAACATTTGTTTGATCATGACTATGATGTTCAATTTTTTAATTTACTTCGTAAGATTTTTAAATATTATTTAAAGCTTGCATTACTATTAAGGGGTAATACCTAGTCGAAATTTTTTTTTTTCCATTTTTTTTTTATTGGCTTAAATGGTGTAAAAACATGTCAAGAGTGATGTCTGATATCATTTTTTATTGAAAACAAATTTTAAGTGGTCATTAAAGACGAATTTTCGAAGCAAGGCGGAGCGCTTGAAAATGACAAATGGAGTTTCGGAGTGAGTTTCGCCCCTTTTACTCGTTACCGGCGGTGCAAAGGTATACTATATAGTTTCTAAATGAGGTATAGATGGCGTTAATATGTAGTTTTAAGCAAATATTGAACATACGTTGTCTGTGTAGCCAAGCCTGTATCTTTAAAATTTCATGTAGTAAACACTTAGTGAAACTTTAAACGCGTTTTTCTCGAAACCATGTTTTCATAAACGGCTAGCAGTAGAACTCGAGTAATTTTTATCTGATCGATATGAAATTTTGGCTGCACCTTCTTAGATAGATTATCTAGTCTAGTACACACGATTTTTGAGTTTCATAAACAATTACGATTTTTATAAACAAATTGAGGCCGATTTATTAGTTGAAAAAATTTTTTTTCAAATTTTCAAGAATTAAAATTTCTGAATATCCATGTGTACTTAGGCAGTAAAACTCGTGCATATCATTGTTCCAGATACGTTCGTTAAAGACTTGTGCTGCTAGCCGCGGGACTCTTACAAAAAATCGACCTTCGTTCCGTGCACTGCTCAGCCGCCATTTTTTCATAAAAATTAAAATAAAAAATGTTTTTTTGTAGTTCAAGATAAGTGTAATGATCCCTCAATATTTCGCATTAATCGATTTTTTAATAAAGACACAAAAAATTTACAAAAAACCGTCTCATTTTTTGCTTCCGACTAGGTATTACCCCTTAAGTAATTTCAAATATTTTAATATTTTGTACAGGTAATTGTGATGAATGAAGGACAATTTCAGTTCACTAGGTTGGCTATTATTTGTATGGTGAATCTGTCCCCAAAGATTTCTTTCGCGATTCCAAACCCTGTAATGGTCCTAATTAGTGTAAAAACCATATGTATCCCGATCAGATAAGGTCGTTAAAAAAATAAAAATTATTCCGAAAAAAATGTTCGTACCCTACTGTTCAGGTTGCTTTGATTAGCTTTTGAACTACCCTTTTTACACTTCAGATTCATTCAAATTTGGGAATTTAATAGAATCTTATCGAAATCTTGAGATTGCGCCAAATCGAGTTTTAAATCTTTGGATGTTAATCAGTTTTCAAAAATTAATACGTGGAGTAGCAGTAGTTTCTGAAAATACTCTTCATTATCTCATAAGATACAATACAAGATTTCATACTGAATTTGCAGAAATCTAGTGATTTAGACAAAATTTGGATTACCCATACATATGAATAAATTTGAAATCTACTCCGGGAGTAGTTTTATTGAAAATAAAGGTGCTACCTGTGCCAAATCAATGCTGCCTTTTCAATAGGATCGTGTTCGTTACTCTATCCAAATCTTAAATACCTTAAATTCAATATTGGGCACTTACATACCTCCTTATCAGAAGTGTTTGTTTTGTTAAGGGGAGCTTGTAGGGTAAAAAAAGAAATTGAGTCAATTCTTGGTTTTCGACTGGTTATTAAAACTTATATTTTTCCTGATAAAACAAGACCATAATCGCGAGATTTTAGGGCCGGAAAGTGCCTAAAAATGAATTTTGAAATTAAAATAGAAAAATTCAAAAATTTTTTTCAAGTTAATCAAATCTATAATACTCGTATCATCAGATGATTTTATTGTCAAATGATTAAAATCAGTGTTGCCACAGTTATTTTACAAGATATAAAAAAGACTAGAAAAATTACGGAAATTTATTAACATAAGATTCTCAAAGCGTCATTTACGCACAGCCGACACGCAGCTAACAGACTGTAGTCGTAAACAAAATGGTTTCGTAAAAAAACATGTTTATACTCTAGATGATATCATATAGAGTATTATAAGTTTAATCCAGCCGAAAAGTTTGTAACGCATAGAACCAAGCCCCGGACAAAAAAAAATTATATATTATTTTTTGTTTATTTGTGGCCAAAAACCTCAAATCCGCTTGACGTCCGTCCGTCCGTCTGTCCGTCCGTCCGTCTGTCTGTCCGTCCGTCCGTGAACACGATAACTCAAAAACGCCTTCACCTAGGATCTTGATATTTTGAATCTGGGTGTTTGGTTGAATTTGTAAGGCTAAGTTCGTTAACGGGCAAAATCGTCCTACTCCTTCGGGTAGCTGCCATACAAAACGTCCTTAAAACACGTGTTTAAGAATATTGGCTGATAACTTCAGAAGGGTTTCAGCTACGACTTTGAAATTTTGTACGCGTTATTTTTTCAATAGTTGGAGCTAAATGTATGATTATGAAGAAAATCCTATTAGTCCTTCTTGTAGCTGCCATACAAATATCCTGTCAAAACGTCTTCACTTAATTTACGGAACTTACTATGAATTCGAATTTTTGTACAAATTAGTTTTGAGTAAAAACGAAGTTCGAGTTTACTAATCAGCGAAATCCTTGTACTCCTTCTGGTAGCTGCCATACAAAATGTCCTTAAGACACGTGTTCAACAATATTTTTCGATAACTTTTGAACGCTTCAAGCTACGAATTTGAAATTTTGTACACGTTCATTTTTAAATGGTTCCAAGGAAAAGGATAAATATTTAAGAAATCGAGAGAGTCCTTTCTGCACCACCCATGTGAAAGTCCTTTAAAAAGGACATTTTTTTCGATGACTAACCCAGTTCAAGATATGAAATTAAACACTGAATATTGTCTTTTAGGTTTGAGTAGCAATCAAATGGGAGTCCTTAATAAAGGACATACGACATGCACACACGTAATTCTACTATATCCCCAACTACAATATAAATCGGAGTTCAGTATTCATCTAGAGTATTATACGATTGGCTTGCAGCCGATCGTGACTGCAGTATGTTTTTTGAAGCGTTTGCCTCGTTCTCGCCAACCGCTTATCAGAATTCATTAATTTTACTTTATTATTTTAATAATACAGTATTGTTTTCGATTTTTTAAAAAAAAAAATTTGCTACCCTCAACATTTTTTTTTTCACGTTTCATGACTAGTACACACGAAAAAAGCAAAAAAAAATGTCAGTCCGTCTGTCCGCCGTACGCCATACGCCGTACGCCGTACGTCGACCGCTGTACGCAAAATCGTTTGAAAGCTCGTAGCTCCCAAACCCTTTGAGCTATTAAATTGAAATTTTTTTGATGAATAGACTGGGTAGTCCCCTTGAAGTGGCCAAATTTGGAGGGGTGGGGGTGTGAGGGGGAAGGAGGGGGAAGTGTTTTAGACGGAAAATTTTGGTTTCTAGATCTCAGCAACCGCTTATGCTAGCAGGCTAAAATTTGGAATTTATATAAAGCTTCAGTAGTGGACCCATTTGCAAAAAAATTGCCGATATAGGTGAAGGGGTTTGGGAGTGGGGGGAAAAATAATGCGTCCGAAACGCAAAAAAGGTGAGATCGACACTTTCTAAAATCCATATCTCCTAAACGGTTAATGTCACAAAATTGAAACTTAATGAGTATCTGTAGGTATACTAGGAGAATAGATCGGAAACAAAAATTTGAGTGGGGGCAGTGGCGTACGGGGGTGGGGGTTAAAAAACTTTAGATTACGATATCTCACGAACCAATTGCACTAGACAAATAAAATTTGGTTTCCTTATAAAAGTTGACAAATAAAGTTTGCTGAAAGTAAAATTTTTTACGGGGGCGGTGGAGCATGAAAGTGGAGGGGATAAGAATTTTTCTAAAAAATCATGTCTCATATCTCAAGAACGGTGTAAGATAGATACTTAAAATTTTTACCAGAAGTAGGCCTAATAGACCACTAGCAGAAAACAAAATTTTGGAAGTGTGGGTGTAGAGGGTGAGGGTGGGGGAGGGTGAAAAGGAAAAAGTTCAGATTTTTTTATCTCGAGAACCTATAATGATATAAAGCTGAAACTTGGTATTTAGATAGAACTATATTAGTAGCATCTTGGAAAAATATAATTTTTTATAAGGGTAGTATGGTACGGGGGTTGGGGGTGTTTTTCCTATCTATAGAACGGCTTATGATACAAAGTTGAAACTCGGTACGTTTATGTAAATCAACTAGAAAACTAATTTAGATAAAAAAAAATTTCAAATATCCATTGGCGTTCGGAGGGGGGGCAAAAAAAATTATCAGTGTAAATAGAATGCATATATTTTCACGGTTTTCGTCATATATATTAGGTCTTCCCAAATATTTAATTCATTTTTATTCTGCGGCTTCTTCATATAAATACCTAGAAAGCGTTTTCAGTATTTTTTAAAATTCGACCCCTAAGGGGGTGCAAAGGGGGTTGTAAACTTTTTCACAATTTTTACTATATCCCCACGTCTTATCAGATAGCGAATATCTTTTAACTTTCACGTGCTTGCGTAATAATCGCCTAAAACTTGTTTTTAGGTTTTTTCCTTTTTCAGCCCATAAGAGGGTATAAACGGGTTGAACACGTTTTCACGAGTTCCGTCATTTCTTTTAGAAGTGATACGAAATTGAATTGGTTCCTACTTTCTCGTGCTGTCTTCATATTTATTTATTAACTCCTTTCAGGATTTTTGGATATTCAACTCCCAAGTGGGTGTAAGGAGGTTGCATATCTGATGATATATCGAATTAATTTTTACTTCCTAAGGTTTCCTATATAACCGCCAAAAAGTCAATTTCAGTATTTAGATATTCAATCCTAATGGGTGTAAGGGGGTTGTATGCTTTTCAAAGTTTCGACATATTTCTTAGGTTCGATGAGATATTAGATCGCTTTTCATTTCCACAGACTTTTTATATAATCGCCTACAAACCCATTTCTCAGTTTTTCGATATTCAACCCCCAAGGGTTTGCATATGTTTTCACAAATTTTGCCACCCCTTAGTTCTGATGACATATAAAATTGGTTATTACGGCATTTGATGCAATGACCTAAATACTTTTTTCACGATTTTTCGAATTTCAAGAACCAAGGGGGTGTGAAGAGTTTGCTTACGTTTTCAGAAATTTTTCAAAATCCCTCGTGTCTCATGAGATGTGAAGTTGGTTCTTATGAAATCGTTTTCGAAATTCAACCCCCAAGTGGAAGTAATGAGTTTGTATACGTTTTCACAATTCGTCATATCTCTTAAGTCTGATAAGGCAACAAATTCGTTTTTACTTCTATGGATTTGTAGTGTACATAATATACCGAAATTCGTATAGTCTACAGGGGCTTTTTCAATGTTTAATTGGCTAAAAATCTTTATTTTAAATATTTCAATTTTAAAAACAAAATTAACTTTCCAAGAAACTTCATAATCTCAAAACAACTGATGATATGCTCCGACTTTGACCGCTCCCGAACTTTGACCCGAAAAATAATAAAGTTTCGCCCAGACCATTGGCAGATTTTTTTTTTTGTTTTATTTTTTTTGGATAAAAGAATTAGTTGATCGAAGATTATCAAATTTAAATAACTCAGTATCGAGTTGTAGGCCATAAAGGAGCAATCTTTAAACAGCTGTTAAAAAAAAGGCAAGCGATTTTTTAAAAATGCTTCGATCAAGTAGTAGTACGAGTCCTAACAGAGTTAAGAGAAAATGGGTCTCAAAAATGGTCATTTTTGTACTCCCTGCAAGCTCCCCTTAAATCAAATTGATTGAAGTATATTTATATTCGGAATTTAATTACTTTTCTATTGAAATATTTTAAATTAGTGGTCTTATTTTCGATTAGCAGACAAAAGAAGAATTAAAGAAAGACATTAGGGGAAATCAGATTTACTTACATAAGGGACACAATACGAGTATACTTTAAAATGTCTAATATAATTTTTCTTTTAACGTTGGTTGACAAATTTTTTAATGGGGAGGGGGCCATGGCCCCCTCTATGACCGCCACTCTGTTAGTGAGTATTTCAGGAAGTATGTCTATTCTCTACAGACCTTTTTACAACATTTTGTTTCAGTTTTACTTTTGGTATATTTATTTATTTATATCCAAAAAGACTTACAGTTATTATCAAACATTAAAATGACTAGTCTTTTACAATAAGTTTTAAAAGAAGTTAGCAACAAACAAACATTTTGTATACATTAATGAAATGAAAAAAAAAACAATTAAATGCTATACAGATTTCACGGTACCTGAAAATTTTTTTTGGATACTGGTCGTGCAGTAGTGAATATTTAATTGCATATAAATTACCTTATGAAAAAATACCATAATTTGGAATGAATTTAGACTTTGGGCAATAGATATTTATTTTCAGTACTAAACACTGAAATCAAAATATCCAATATCATTTTTTTTTTCTTTTACTGTTTATCAATTTTTTGGAGGAATAATATAAGCTCTGAATCTATTCTTTATTTCAGTACCGAAAAGGTACTGAAATGAGTGTGATACTTATTACTTGAGAAATCAGTACTGCGGCAGAACTGTCTGAGTCTTTCGGAAGTAACAAATTGTTAAAGCGAATCTCTCTAAAAGCATTCGATACACTAAATAATGACTCTAATATATGTATACAGTTATCAAATAATCGGATGTTGATTTTACTTGACTTAAAAAAATCTCACTTCTGTCTTTTCAGCAAATCAAAGCTATTCTTCAATATTTTTAAAAAATGTCACGCTGGTAAACCGATACAACAATAAAAGTCCATCATCTTAATTCACTTGAGAAAATAAATTCATTCTGAGGAAAACATTTTTCTTTATATCAGTGACCCTATCTTATTTGTAGTATTTGAATTTCAATCAGTGTTTTGTAGGAAGTAGTCTGCACTTATAGATAATCCTTACCATCATATAATTGTTAATTTAAAAGTAGTTGTAGAAAATAGTCTTCAATCTTAGAGTTCTTCATTTCTGTGGATTTCGTGTTGTTGATCATATTTTAAATTGTAAATGGTAGCATAATGTATTCTAAAAGGCCACACTGTACTTTTCAAATCCATACGAATTCGGAAATTCACTGCTTCGTTATAACATTTTGAAATTCGTAATACTGGATTAAATATACAAAAAAGGAGAAGTATATGCAGAAATTTTCCCGAGGCGGTTGTACACCGGCATACCATGTCCCATAGAAAATGCATACAAAATTTAAAATGGAAACTTGCTCTCTTCCAGAAAATTCGAACTTGAATGTATAAAGAACGAAGTAGGCGACGATATTTAAGCTAACAAAGTTATTTGTACACTTCTATATTATCATTACCTAAAAAAATTTTCCTGGTGTAGAAAATTATGCATTTTAGTTGAAATATCAGTGTCAGTATGTACCTTAATTAATTTTTCTTATCAAGGTTCAAACTGTAGCAAGTTTCCTGTTTCACGATAAAGCACCGGAAGTCAAAGTTTGGCAAAGTTTTAAATAATGTACGAGTTTACCCGTTAATTATAATAAATTTTCTATTTTAACGAAATATCGTTCTCTATTATCAGATTCACGACTTGTCGTAAAATTAATTTGTATTGCCACCATAATTCATAAGCACCGAACAACAGGCCTGGTTAATTATATTGATAAAGCGTCGTATCTTTAATAAGCCAATCAGATGTTATCGAATTCTGGCAAGCTAAGCCAATTTCAATTGTGAATTACGATAATCAATCGCAGCCGATAGTGTTTAGTCCAGAAATTATACCCTATCGCATTATGTGGTACTGAAGGCTTTACAGGCTGTTTCGGGCCAGGGTTGTTATGCAGCTGATATGGTCAATTCAGCGTTAAGCACTGCACTCATCCCTTCCACCCCCATTTCCATTGTATTCTACAATTATAGAATTATCCGTAAACCTTTCAATTTGCGTCCGTGATTTAAATTTGAATTAAATTAAAATAGTGATCGGTGCATAATTCGTGCGTTTTAAATGTGACGGGAACGGCGTTTAATGTAATTTCGAATAATACAGAAGTGCGGTACAGCGCCATTATTGCATTGGCATCAGAGGGAGCAATTTGGCTCACAATCAACAAATGCAATGTTAACGATCTGTGAGCTCATGGGGATTTCCTGATTACATTAGATTTGCTGCACTGGATGCACATTTTGCACTGATAGCGAAAGACTCCACGTTTGGTGGTGGCCTATTTTGGGGCTGCAATTTTCATTAGGAACATCCTTGCAGCGTGGTTAATTGTTGCATTGGAATTTTGGAATAGAATTTATGGAAATGAAATAATGGTAGTGCAGTAATATTACTTAAATATAATTTTAATTGCATTGAAATTGGTTTTTGTGAGTTTCAGTAATGCTTTGCCCCAAATAAGGGGTTCTTTCATGCCATGATACAACCAATGATCCGTCAGTTTAGTTCAAGCCATTCAAACATTGCATTTTAGGAACATTCGGCCATCGCCGAACCAACAGATGCACCAGAAACTGTACAGAATGTCCTTTAAATTGCGTGGCCGTAACTCCCTTTGAACCATTTTTTAAATTTTCGTCACTACGTACGTATTCCAAATTCAATATATTTAGGGCAAGCGCATACTTGAGACTAAACAGTTGAACAACTTTTTAATCACATCGCGCTGCGCATACTCTTATCTGCTCGACTAAACTGATTAGTCGATGTTCATGCGCACATTACTTACCACTGGGCAGTGAATTGATACTCGGATCAACCTGTCACTACCACTGGTAGAGTATTAATGCTGTAATCTGCATCACACCAGACAGATCTACTTAAATGTTACACATAAGACACGATAAAATGCGAAGATAAAACCGGTTGTGTGAGATTTTTAATTTGCTCCGTTTGCAAATGTCCATTAGCTGCCAAAGAGGTCTATACGATTGTTTAGTCGCGCATCGATCGAAAGGGATCAGTCTTGCATATTCAACTATTTAGTTTCGACAAAACTAAACACGCGGTATGCTTCCTTCCATATAGCTCCATATTCATTAGCCATTCAACTAAACTATCGCGCGATTAAAAATCTGCCTTATGGCAGAAATTTTAAACTACACTGTAAAAAAATTTTTACCACTCTCAGTGTAGGCAATTTAGTGCCTACTCTGAAAGCTGTAAATTTACTATTGTCAAATTTTTTTATGCACTCTTGTCATTTTTACTACAATACTTTCGCTGAAACACATCACTATTAATGCGGAAATTGGCACATAAGTGTGAAAATCAATCGCTAAAAATGTGTAAATTTACTGCTGGTGTGGAAAAGCAAAATTTTACAGTGCGTAAAATTACAAACGGTGTAGAAAAACTAATATGTACTACATATGTATTATACTACAAAAATGTGACATGTTTATGTTTGCTTATTGTTATTGTTAATTAATTGATAATATTGTTGCGAGCTAGGGGTTCGCCGGGATTTCAAGTAAAACACAATTCGGTTAAAATAAAAATAAGTGATTATTTATTAATCCGCACTTTAAATTTCTATTCGCACAATAATTCACACTGTATGGCAATACCGCCCGCTTATACCATATATCGCTTGACTCGATCACTTTCGCTCTCTACCAACACGGTCGCGTATACACGCTGGCTGTCACAGTCGACGTAATCAAAATTACTGTGTCTTTGCTGAAAGCTTCACCTGCTTATATACTAGCCGGTTGCAGTCTAGGATGTACTTGAATGTTCGTTCAGTGTGGAATCTTCACGAAAGCTTTAGAGCTTTCGATTTCGATCTTCGTTCAGTGGTGTGTGCAGAGGATTATAGTATATTGGAGAGCATTCGATAAGAAGGGAGATACAATCGTGTTGTTTCGCCTTATTTACTTCTAGGTTTCTGATTGGGTTATTTTGCAACTAGGTATTCGGTTGTTGTTGTTTTCATTATGTGTAACGATCGTTGCACGGTTGCGCGGTTGCCAGGCTTACACGTAACAATATGATATCAATGAATAAACTTCAAGCAATTGATCGTCAGGTGAATTCCCAGACGTATTTGAAGGGCAGAGGATACAGAAATCGACAATTGGACAAATTCAATGAGAAATAAAAAGGATATAGGTCAAAAAGAGTAGAAAGTATAAAACACTATACATGTTTATTATATAAATTTAATTTATTTGTTTTAAAGGCAGCTGATTAAGTCCAATCGTATTCAACACATTTACTTCCGATATACCTCAAGTTTCTGACTGCAAACTAGTGCTTTTTGCTGATGACACCGCGCATTACTCATCTTCAAATGATCCTGCAATTATTATTAATAACCTACAAACTCAGCTTAACTCTCTCAATGTTTATTTTAACAAATGGAAGATCAAAACAAATGCCGCAAAGTCCCAAGCTATATTCTTCACAAAAAGATGTTCATCCAAATTTCTTCCAAAACGGCTGATTAATGTCTTCGGACTGACCACATCAAATATCTGGGTTTACTGCTTGACGCTAAACTTACCTTTCATTTGCATATTAATTACGCAATAGCAAAACTTTTAAGCTCCATTCGCCCATTATATCCCCTTATCAACAGGAATTCCAAATTGTCCCAGGATAATAAGCTGCTTTTAACAAAGTCGTAATGCAACCATTATTATTATATGGAGCCCCAGTTTGGAACAACTGTGCCAAAAAGCACAACAAAAGGTTCCAAATAAGCCCAAAATATTAACATTCTTAACCAACATTGGCATTTTTCGACACGGCAGCTCCACATTCTTGCAAAACTTTCAATGATTCATGAAATTACTAATAAATTCGAACAAAGATTTTGGAACAAATTATTTCTTGCTAATTATTAATTTAGTTTAATCTAAGGTTAGGTTTTATTGTTAGCACTTTTCTTATTTTTTCTTTTTCTTTTTATTTTTATTTTCACTTTTAGTTATAATTATCAAATAAGGTTTTTTTCTGATCATTTTTCCTTTAATTAAACTGTAAACTAATTATAGTAACTACCAAAATATCCGCCCAATAGCAATAATGATTAGCTAATAAGGTTGTAAAGATTTTTGATTTCTGATCTCCTGCCCATGTATTCCGAATTTAAATGACACATGTAATAAATTTTGATCAATAAAGTATGTATGTAAATATTTTTTTAAGCCACAAACTTCACACACTATAAACTTTATTTTCTTTTAAAATCACGACTTACACAAAACCACAAACAAGTGAATTAAACCACGAAGCGGTCAAGTTAATACATATCACAAAAAACAAATTACTACGCATTAAGTATCAAAATTACATGCAAAATCAGTAATTTTATACACAATGACAAATTTTACACATTAAAAGTGGGAAATTTCATTCGGTGTTGTAATTTTACTTTTCAGCCAGTAAATGTCTGACGAAAATGTGTAAAAATACAAACTTATAAAAATTACTCGTAATTTTGTTAAATTTAATGAAAATTTGTAAAATTTTCTATATCAATTCGGAATATTTTACAGCTTTAAGGACAGGCATTTTCACAAAATTATTTACTATGTAGATAAAAAGTGTAATCAGTGAATGAACGGGGAGGGGAGTTGAGAGTTTTAAAAGAAGTATTTAAAATCTTTAATTTCAGAAATTATTTGATGACCTTTTATGACTTATACATTAAGACAAAATCTAATCTTCTATTGAGAAAGATAATATCGATTCAGAAAAGATTATTTGAAAATCGCGACAACAACAGAGAAAATCCGATTAAAATAACAAAATAATTACCGATATCAAACATGAAACAGCTTTCAATCGTCGTAAATGTAATTTTTGACATATTCTTATATTCGAGTGAGGACAAAAAAAAATATTGTCTACATTTTGATATCATTTCACCCTCTTTCGTCACGAGTGTTCTTAATTTTCCTGTTCAATGACTTTGTAAGAATTCATCCACCCCGATTGTCATTAAGGGGATTAAAAGACCGTGGGAGCGCTTCTGTTTCAAGAAAAGAAAAAAGAAAATGTTTATACTGTTTTCACCGGATTAGACAAGATTCAAGTACTCGCCTTTCTTGTCGGTGATATGATACTTCTGACATCTTGCTCCTTTTAAATTACAAGGAGTAGACAAGAGCCGAAGAATAACCATTCCTTAATATTGTCTTTAAGAAAAAAAGTCTAATTAGCCCTTAAGTCTAGTCTAGAGAGTATCTGTTATGTTAGGAGTTTCGTGTAGGAAGAGCCGCCGGGAGAAATGTTGATGCTAAAGATAATCAGACAAGATTATAAGGGGAGTTAGAAAGGATTTCATGCCGTCATAGTAGCAACTTAAGAAGCTTGCAATTTAAAATCGTACAAGCGTGTTAGATGCTTCTCGGCAATTAATAAAAGTAACGAGTTCTCTAAACTAAGTCTCGATAGAAGTTTTTTTTTCCCGTCTAAATGACGATAGGCGGCAATAAATCACCAGGACGATCACCACTTTCGCTACTATCCCATATACGAAACGAGCTGGAAAATAAAATAAATCTAATAACGAATGTAAAGCAGAGGACCATAAAAGAGTTAAACTTGATCCTTACATCCCCATGAAGAAAAACTTTACTGGCCTACTTAGAATTCGTAAATAAGTAACAACTTGAGGAAAGGATGTAAGCTAATATAATGAAATTTCGGGGCAAGGCTTTTATTTATAGATGCCACGCACGTTCACATTTTCGGGATTTCTTGTGGCATTTGGAAAGATTTTCCGCTCAGTAACTGATTACATTCCATTCGACGAGTAATTGAAAACAATGTGTAATTGAATGCTTATGCCGATCGCTAGGTAAGAGTTTACGGGTACGTCTTAGTGATATGTTGTACGTCTAGATTCGGATTTCCCCCCGAAACTCCAAAAAAAAAAATAAAGGAGGTAGATAGGCTCATTTTGAATTCTGATCACGTTCGGGTAACACCAAAGGTGGGTGATGACTTTACGAGTTCCGGAAACATACCCCTATGTCAACCGAGTCGACGTTTCTATTACATATTGGCTTTTTGTATTACCGAGATTAATCTATTCGGGGTGAAATGTCATGGATTTTATTGATATGAAATATTTGGAGTAAAACCGACCTGTGTTCGAAATATTATAAGAAAATCTGCCAACGGTCTGGGCGAAACTTTATTATTTTTCGGGACAAAGTTCGGGAGCGATCAAAGTCGGAGTATATCATGAGTTGTTTAGAGATTATTAGATTTCCTGGAAAATTAATTTTGTTCTTAAAATAAAAATATTTAAAATAGAGATTTTTAGCCGATTAAACATTGAAAAAGCCCGTGTAGACTATTCGAATGTCGCTATATTATGTACACTAAAAGCCCATAGAGGTAAAAAGGAATTTGCTGCCTTATCAAAATTAAGAGATATGACAAATAGTTAAAACGTATAGAAAGCCATTACTTCCACTTGGGGTTTGAATTTCGAAAAAAACTAAAACAGGTTTTTAGACGATTTCATAAGAAGCAACTTGATATCTCATGAGACACGAGGAATTTTGAAAAATTTGTGAAAACGTAAGCAAACCTTTTACACCCCCTTGGTTCTTGAAATTCGAAAAACCGTGAAATTGGTTTTTAGGTCATATAATCAAATGCCGTAATAACCAATTTTATATCTCATCAGAACTAAGGGATGGCCAAAATTGTGAAAACATGTGTAAACCCTTCGGGGTTGAATATCCAAAAATTGAGAATTTGGTTTGTAGGCGATTATACAAAAAGTGTGTGGAAGTGAATAGCGACCTATTATCTCATCAAACCTAAGAAATATGTCGAAGCTTTGAAAAGCATACAACCCCCTTAGGATTGATTAACTAAAAATACTGAAATTGACTTTTTGGCGCTTATATAGGAAACCTTAGGAAGTAAAAATGAATTCGATATATCATCAGATATGCAACGCGAGAAAGTAAAAACCAATTCAATTTCTTATTACTTCTAAAAGATATGACGGAATTCGTGAAAACGTGTTCAACCCTTTTATACGCTCTTAGGGGCTGAAAAAGAAAAAAACGTAAAAAAAAGTTTTAGGCGATTATTTCGCTAACCCTTGAAAGTGAAAACATATTCGATATCTGATCAGACCTGGGGGATATTGCAGAATTTGTGAAAAAATATACAACCCCCTTTCCTCCCCCTTAGGGGTCGAATTTCAAAAAATTCTGAAAACGATTTCTTGGTATTTATATGAAGATGCTGTGTAGGTTACTATGCGACTGACAACCTAAAAAATAACGTAACCAGGACGCTATTTAGAACGTTATTTTTTTAGTCAGTCGCATAGTAACCTACACAGCATCTCATCATTAAACACGTTCCGGACTTCTACCCATAAAATAATGAAGTTGCGCCCAGACTGTTGGCAGATTTTTTTAATTTCAACAAGACATAGATGACAAAATATCGGGGTAAAATATAAAAAATTCATGCAACTGTTTTTACGCGATTATATGGAAGCCCTTTAAAGTAAAAAATAATTCGATATCTTATCAGACCTAATGAGAATTCGTAAAAGTAACAATAATTTAACACCCACTTAGGGGTTGAATATCGCAAAATTCTGAAATTAATTTTTAGGCCTTTATATATAAAGCCCATAGAAGTAAATGCGAATTCGATCATTAAACCTAAAAGATTTGTCGGAATTCGTGTAAAATTGAATAATACTTTACACCCCCAGGGGGTTGAATATCGAAAAACGCTTAAATTATATGTAAAGCCTTTAGAAGTGAAAGTGGATTCAATATCTCATTTGACCTAAGAAATATATCGGAATTCGTGAAAATGTACAAAACCACTTTCACCCCCTTGGTGGTTAGATATCGAAAAATTTGAAAAAAATTGTAGATATGCTTAAAAATTCGTGAAAATGTAGAAAAAATTCTTTTAATGGACATTTAATATTTTACTCCACCTTTACACGCTAATAAACATCTGACCTTTTTTTATTTTAATTACTCCGATGGTACATACGAGGGCGGATTGATAATGACGTGGAAAAATTGAGAAAACATAATTTTATCCGGAAAAATTTATTTTATTTTTCAACGTAGTCTCCTTTTAGCTCGATACACTTAGTCCAGCGTTTTTCCAATTTTTTGATCCCTTCCAAATAATATGATTTGTCCAACCCTTCAAAATAGGCGTTGGTTTCACTTATGACGTCAGTATTCGTGGTAAATCTCTTTCCAGCAAGCCATTTTTTCAAGTCTGGAAATAATAAAAAGTCGCAGGGTGCCAAATCTGGAGAATACGGTGGGTGAGGGAGCAATTCGTACAGTAATTCAAACAGTTTTGCCGTTGCAACAACGGACGTGTGAAACAACACTTTTTTCTTCGCCAAATGAAGCCGTTTTGCCTTGATTTCAACATCCAATGGAACCAATAACTCAGAATAATATGCTCCCGTCATTGTTTTTCCTTTCTCCAAGTAGTCGGTGAATATCATTCCATTGGAATCCCAAAAAACTGTCGCCATAACCTTTCCAGCCGATAGAACGGTTTTACCTTCTTCGGTGCGCTTGAACCGACATCCTTCCATTGTTTTGACTGTTGTTTGGTTCCTGGAGTGTAGTGGTGAATCCATGCTTCATCAACAGTTACGAATCAACGAAAAAATTCATTTGTATTAGGTAAAAACAGTTGCAAACCGTGCTGCGAAGCTGTCACACGATTGCGTTTTTAGTCGTTTGTGAGCAAACGCGGCAGCCATCTTGCGGATAGCTTTCTCATGTCCAAATGGTTTTTCAAAATATTCCAAACACGTTCAAATGAGATGCTTACTACGTTAACTATCTCACGCACTTTTACTCGACGATCTTCTATCACGATATCATGGATTTTATCGATCATTTCTGGCGTGGTGACCTCATTTGGACGACCTGGACTAGGTATGGTTTCAGTGCTCGTAGGTCCACACTTGAATTCAGAAAACCATTTGTAAATCATTCGGATCGATGGTGTCCCCATAATGCTTATCTAATTTTTCTTTGGTTACTTTAGCTGTTTTCCCTTTTAAAAAATTGTGTTTAATCAACACACGAAATTGACTTTTATCCATTTTCAACAATTTTTGTAAGTCGACTTGCTTAGACGGCTGCTTCTCGAAAACTAAACGAGGTATCAGGCTTAAACTTTGCAGGTAGGATGGTCCAGGTAAAAAAAAAATAACGAATTCCTTACCTGCCCACTTCTTCTAGATTTTTGCACGTCATTATCAATCCGCCCTCGTACTTACTAAGTTTCAACTTTCTAGCGTACGCTGTTTCTGAGATACAGGAAACCACACCCGTAGCTTGCTACCCCTATTAAATTCTATATAGTGGTAAGCTCCCACACCCCTTAACCCTATCCACCATTTTTTCCTCGATAGGTCTAGTATCATTGGTCGCGTTTACATGAGGACCAGATCAGTCTAAATATACCGGTTTTGTATTTTTCTGTCTTGAATTTATGTGCGCTTTGCACAGTACTAGACTGGTTTGGTTTCATTTGATTTGTACCAAAATCAAGACTAAAACTGGTCCAAATAGACTGGTTCGGTTTAGGTTTATGCGTACGACCAAACTATTTTTTTTTTATCTATATAAACTGGTCTGGTCCGCACGAAACCACGTCCATAGTTCTACATAAGTTCCAAGTTTAGCATAAGCAGTTCCTGAGGTTAAATCACCAAAATTTTTCATCTAATACGCTTCATCCTATTCCCCCCTCACAGCTCAACCACCCAAAAGGTAGTAATTGTTAGGTTCAGCGCCAACCAAAAAAAAATTTCAACTTAATATCTCAACGGGTTTGTGAACTACGCGCCTTCAAACGCTTTTGCGTGTGGCCTACGACGTCTACGGCGGACAGTTGGACATTTTTTTTTGCTTTTTTGGGGTTTACTTGTCCTAAAACGTGAAAATACGAAATTACAGGGTAGCAAATTTTTTGGAAGTTTCATATCGATAAGCATTCTTTATTATTCAAAATTAGTAAATTAAAATACGTTTGTATTGCTAAGTTCAGGCACTGGGGACCAATCAGGGCAAAAGTTTATGCGATTTGCTCAACTTCATAGGAGGTTGTGTATACACGTTAATTTTAATTAATGATAAAGAAAATTATTGTTTATGTTGGTTTCTATCAATTCACCATATTTTTGATAATGGCTATTTTTTCTCTATTTATTACTTTTTCTCTATGAACAGCGATGCGGACCACCAAATTAATAACAGGTGTTAATAAATAAACCTACACTTACCTGGATGAACTGAGATCAGCACCATTCTAAAGACAGTACTCTACACCACCGAGGCTATCCAGCGCTGAAAATTTTACTATATGAAGTTTCAATCTTTGTATACAAGTATCGATACAGTACTGATACAGTATTAATTTTAAAAGTCGGAAGTCAGAAACACCAAGAACACGTGATAAAAAGAAAGAGTTAAGAAAACTGCTAAAGTTTCACTCAATTACTCAACTGTAAACTTTTTTTAGTTCTAATAATTACTATAATATCCACGGCAAAAAAAAAATCTGCCAACAGTCTGGGCGCAACTTTATTATTTTTTGGGTAGAAGTCCGAAACGTATTTAATACTGAGATGCGGTGAAGGTCACTGTGCAACTGATAACCTAAAAAATAACGTTCCAAATAGCCTCCTGGTTATTCTTTAGCTTGAAATAACGAAAACCCCTTTTCACGGTCATTTCTTTTACTCCAGCTCTGTACATCAATAAAATTTTGTACTTTTTGTTTGCTTTAATTACTCCTGTAGTACTTCTTCATATACATACTAAGTTTCAGCTTTCTAGCATAAGCCGTTTCTGAGATATGAAAAACCACCCCCCACCCCGTACCTTGCCACCCCTATCAAAGGATACTTCTACAGTGAATCTATATACACCCCACGAAATAATGATAAGCCCAACACATAAAACTGCAATAATACACAAATAGAAATGCAGTTGGGTTAGTGCAGTTTGATATGGGATTATACAGATCGGTATTTCCTAAGAACCGGTTATTAATTTTTGTTTTCTGTTAATACGTTCGTTTGCGGTGTAATTCAAAAACATTCTAGTGCGAAATATTGATAAGACCAGAAGTGTACGTAAAAAGAAAGAAACTAGTTCTGACGACAAAGAAATAACAAATCATATAATATTTAATTTCATTTAATTAGGTAAGTTAAATTGTATTTTTGGTTACTGTTACAACTAACTTTTATATCGACAGCTGTGCAAATCACACTGAAATGGGTCGGGGAAAGCAATTGACGGAAATAGAACGAGGACAAATTCTCGCCTATCGGAATAGTGGCGTAACAACCAGAGAAATAGCATCTCGAATGAAAAGAAGTAAGACTGTGATTATAAATTTCCTGAAACTAAAAGACAACTATGATAAAAAAAAGAGTTCAAGAAGAAAGCCAGTGGTGTCTGCCAGAGGAACCAGAGAAATTAAAAGACTGGCATGTAATAAGGGCAACAGCCCAGCAGAAATTCAACGCACTTTAGGTCTTCGAGTAGGTGTGAGACGCGTGCAACAAATTTTGAAGGCAGATAGTAAGTTGCAGTATGTCAAACGGAATCCTAAACCTAAATTGACAGCACGCCACATACAGCTAAGATTGAATTTTGCTGAGAAGTACCAATTTTGGGAAGAGGAGTGGACCACAGTACTTTTCAGCGATGAAAAAAAATTCAACCTCGACGGGCCTGACGGTCTACAAAGATATTGGCACGATAAACGTACAAAAAAGCAAGAAAGGATGGCAAGAAATTTCGGTGGAGGATCCTTAATGGTGTGGGCTGCTATTGGATATTACGGAAAGTCCTGTATGTGTTTTATTTCCACAAAAATGAACGCTGTCAAATATGTGGAGTTGCTAGATGACGTACTAATAACATTTGGGGAAACACACGGAACTGAATGGATATTTCAGCAAGATAATGCTGCGGTGCACACCGCGCGACATACCAAGGACTTTCTAGAATCTCGTGGAATTCCATTACTGGAGTGGCCACCCTGTAGCCTGGATTTAAACCCAATTGAAAACATCTGGGCAATACTATCCGAGCGGGTTTTTCACCAAGGTCGTCAATACGACTCCGTCCGAGAGCTACGGGCAGCTGTCAATACTGAATGGAAGAACATTAGTCAGGATACTGTCCAAACAGTTATAACTTCCATGTCACGTCGCCTGCAACACGTTATAATTAACCGAGGTGCTAGTACAAACTACTAAAACTACTCAAGGACGATTTTTATATACCAAAAGTCGTTAACAATAACAATGGTCCCATAATTATTTCGCTTGGCAGGATTTCTGACAGTCATTAAATGAAGTACTGTGTATTGAAGCAATGTTCCTTTTTACCACATGAAATATATAGCAGTAATAAACTACATTTATTTAAAAAAAAAAATTTTTCTTATATTACGTTGACACAGTAATGATTTTTGTCTTGGTCCTATCATTATTTCGTGGGGTGTAGTCGTCAATTTTTAGCTTTCTATGCCTTTGTGGTTTTCGAGAAATAAAAATCAGAATTATTTTCGTTCCACCCCTCCCACCATCACTCCCTATACCCACACCCTCAAAACTTTGTTCTCCGCTAGAGGTCTTCTGGTCCTAACTTCTGTAAAAATTTCAAGATCATATGTGATACGGTTCATGAGATATTAAAGTTTATTTTTTTGAAAAATGGCTCTCCCCCACCTTCACCTCCCCCTCAAAAATTTTACATTCAGTAGACTTCACTGGTAATTGTATATACAGAAACCAAATTTCATCTTCCTAGCACGATTGAGTCGGAAGATATTGTAATTCAAAGTTTTTCACCCCCACCCCCATACCTCAGTACTCCCCCTAAAATTTTAACCACTTTCTTATCTTAATCTCTTAGTATCCCTTAATACAGCTACAAAATTTCGGCCATCTGACATGAATCGTTCAGGAGATATAGATTTTAGAATGTATCAATCCCAGCTTACAAGCGTTTTGGATGTATTGTTCTCCCCCCCACTCGCACATCTCTCAACCCCTATCGACCATTTTTTTTGCAAATGGATCCACTATCATAGTACTTCATAAGTTCCAACTTTCAGCCTCCTAGCATAAGCGGTTCCTGACATCTAGAAACCAAAATTTTTCATCTAAAACGTTCCCCCCTCCTCCCCCTTTACACCACCAACCCTTCAAAAGCTACCACTTGTAGGCGTTCAACCACTCTACCTATCATAAAAATTTAAACTTAATATCTCAAAGGGTTTGTGAGCTACGCACCTTCAGACGGTTTTGCGTACGGCGTCTACGGCGGACAGACGGACATTTTTTTTTTTTTGCTTTTTTGGGGTCTACTAGTCCTAAAACGTGAAAATACAAAATTTCAGGGTAGCAAATTTTTTTTAAATTTCAGGTCGATAAGAAGACTTTATTATTAAAAAATAATAAAGTAAAATAGGATGTACTCCGTAACATTACGAATTTCAAGATTCATTCAGTTCTGTCTCAGTGGTGAATTCTCAAGAAATTATTATCACTTTTTAGAATTCAGCCTATTTCGATTCATGTTCACAGAAAGATTGTAAAATTAACTTGTGAAATGACTGCGTAGCAGTCTCCTTAGCTTTACAGATTTCATTCAGCGTTTGTTTTTTATTAGAATAGATCAACGCTTTTCGAATAGTCTGCGACTATAAGTATCAAGTTTCAACTTACTGCCATAATGGTTCGGAATTTTTTCCTATTCGGTCAACTTCATTTGAGATTCGCAAGGACTAACGCTCAAAAGTTGAACTAGTAAAAAGGGTCGACTTAAATTAGCTAGAAAATTGAAAGAGCCTTCGTCAAAAGGATCGATATAAAATCATCTCTCGAGTGATAAAAAAGCCACTTTTTCTATCGCTAGTGAAAGGTTTTTCACTATTGTTCAGGTATGAACAGAAGCTCTTTGACGGGCATTTCGTAAATTTTAACTTTATAGCTCACTGATTTCTCTCGAATGGAATGATGACACACACCTACGTATTACTCCTCTGCGTTCTTTTTGTAATATTCAACAGAAAGCAGCCTAATATAAAGACTAACACGATAGACATGATTCCGCAATTTACTTCAAAACCCACATCCAACGAAGAATAAATACCAGAAAATTGACTTATTTTGGGCATATTTATAGAAGCTCCCTAGACTATCCGTTCAAATAACTGGCAAGGAACAGAAGTATCTCCTACTCGTATATCAATTTTTCGCCTTCGAGTTCAATAGACTTGATCGAAAAAATTCTCTTTCGCTAAAACAAGTATAATTTTATGATATATCATGTCTGAAATAAGCACTTTGCCGTCAAATAATAATAATTTACGCGTTCAATCCGCCTTTCGGAGGATTAAGGCGATAGTCGGGATGGAGTTCGTTTATACTGTGCTTGGCTTGAAGCAATTTTACCGAGTTGAAAACAAGCCAACTATCGTTTCGACTGATTGAATTTCCATTTATATTGGAAAATTTATGAAATTCATGAGCGAATTTTCCGAACGTCAGGAACTTATGCAGTTCGAGATGAAAAGCGGATTCGTTTCAGAAATAGCCAAATGTTAGTATAGTACCTCCCGAACCTTTCGATGGGATCAAAATATATTTACTCATTGAATTTCGGATTTCCCTGATGAATGGAAGACTTTGAGAAGGATTCGTCGTCGGTAGTCATGCATGGATTTCCTCCCACCCTCACCGCCTCGAAAAGCCAGAAACAAAACAAATCAATTTGTGAATCAAATGCATTCTCGCACAAAGGTAATACAACCTTGCAGTCTCTCTAAGCTCTCGAAAAGCACCAGCCACCGTATTTTCAACGTTTCATCCATAAATCGCACCTTTCCATTTCGAGAAAATAATAAAATATTCTGCCACCCTCAACCCCCAATACGAACTGAACTATCCTTTTCGAAAGCAAAACTTTTGCGGTAAACGGATAGAAGGCTTCAACGCCTGTACGGCTCCGTTCACAGGATCCCAATTGTACTACATCGGACATTAATCCAAGGCGATTGGGAATTCCCGTCCAACTAAAACAGTCAAACCGAATCATTGAAACTTTTTCCACCCCGAAAACAAACACGGGGGCTCACCACTCTGCTCAAATACATTACGAAACTGCACTGCACCAGTACGGAAAAGTTGTGCATCGCGATGCAGTTTTTCACCGATGTTGCATCGAAGGGATGCAATGAGAAATGCTGACAACAACGGGGCGAACTTGATCCCAGGGCGGGCAAGACAATTAGCAACAATTGTAATGATTTCGATTTGAATTCCATGTGCAGTTTACCAGTTTACGTTGGTTCAACTCCGACAACATCTGCAGTAGAAATGAATAAAATTTTGGCAAGTTTTCACAAGGTCCAACAATAAATATCAATTTTTCGGGACGTAGGAGGAGACGCGGCTTCGCCTACATTTTAATTGTCGACAATTACTTCCTACTAATTAGATTGTTTTTGCTTATTGTGTGGATAATTGAACGGCTGATACCGCTGGCGCAATTAATCGGCAAATTTCACATAAGAGATTAAATGGCATCAAAGCCGGCGAACACGTGTCACTCGAATAACGACATAATTCTACCCCTGCATCGGATTGAACCGATTAAAGGAAATCAATTTAATCGATAAATGAAGCACAGGATGCAACACGTACAGATAAATGGATAAAATTAGTCCATTTATTCTGCAAAAAGGTCAAATTATTGCGATCATGGAGAAGAACCCCTTCTCTTGTGTGAAAATCAGCAAGACATGGTTCGATTCTGGGCTATTGTAAGACCTATGATAGTATACGGCGCATTAGTATGGTGGCAAAGAACACAACTAGTAAGTGCCAGTAACAAACTGGATAGGCTCCAAAGGTTGGCATGTAACACCACAAGAGGAGCCGCAAGCACCAGCCACCACGGCAGCTATAGAGGTTCTTCTAGACCTGACTCCGCGGCATATCTATATTAAATCGGAAGCAAGAGTACCAAAAACAGAGTCCTATTGCAGTGGGTGCCCGATCATGAGGAAATAGAGGGCTTTGAAACACGGGCCATTCGCGGTTGAAGGATCATCTTAAAAGAAAAGGAATCATGACCTTTACCAAATGAAGGTAGAAATCTCTGAACTAGAGATGGGTAAAACAGTTCATTTCAGATTTCAGTGAAGTACTTCACTCCTAGTCACTCAGTTTAAAGAACGAGTTCAGTAAAGTACTTCAATTGAAGTGTTAATTTCATCTTTAGTCTACTCGCAGTTCAGTAGTCATTAGTCACTCAGTCATAGTCACTAGTCGTGAAGTACTTCAATTGAACTCTTCTTTCCTTCGTTTAGTAGTCACTAGTCACTCACTAGTCACTACTACTACTCCTTCAATTGTAGTGTTTACTCACTCTATTTCCTTCTTTAACCAGCCCGTTAGTAGTCACCGGTGGGCTGGTGTGTGTGTGGGTTTTCTTTAAACAACCGCCCCCCTAATGTGTGTGTGGATTTTCTTCAACCGGTAATCAGGCAGGCAGTAGTTGTGCTTTTGGGTTGGGAAATAGGAAGAAGAGCGGTGTATACATGAACATTTAGATTTACTCTTTCTTTTTTCTTATGATGGAAAATGGAATGTCAAAGTATTCTTCTCGCACCGTGTCACGTGTCAAATTAAGCTGCAGTTCACCAAAATAAGTGAGTTACTTCACACACTCACTTCAATGAAGTGTTCTTTTAGAGCAGTTCACTCGTGAACGACTCATCTCTACTCTGAACACCTTCTGTGCTGCTGTGAGACAATTGCAGTCCAGCGCTACAGATGTCTAGCAGAACACTTTTTGGGCTATAGTACCCTTGCAGAAAGAAATCTACACCAACTAGAAAGGCTCCTGAGAGAAATAAAGTTGGGCGAAGAACTTTAGATTGAAACTGGGAAAGATCTCTAGGGCGTAGAAGTATTAACAACTGATCGCGATACTTGCAGAATTCTCGCAACCTCGATAAAATCTAATCTAATCTACATTCAAAGTCGGTCAGCTTCTGACTTCTTCGGTCAGAACAGGTTGATTGGTTGGTCATCTGAGCAAGGCCGTAGTCAAGGAAGTGGCTATAGATGTCATACACTTCGATAGTACATTTCACTAATCAAATTTGGGACATTCTGATCGTCTCTTTGTCCGATCTAAGATTTTTTTTTTATTCGACCTGGAATTTTAAAAATATTTGCTATCCTAAAAGTTTGTATTTTCACGTTTTAGGTTCAATAGAAGAACAAAATAAAGTCAGTCTGTCCGCCGTATACGCTGTACGCAAACGCGTCTGAAAGTTCATAGCTCACAAACGGGTAGAGATATGTAGTTAAAATTTTTTGGTGTGTAGATTGGGCGAACCACTTTATTTGGTAACCGAAAGGATTGCAAATTTCAGGTCGATCACACGTTGTGATTCGCTAGTCACAATTTTGTGATGCTTTTTGAAACGTCAAAATTGTAAGTAAGGCTGACCGCACACTGAAAGAGCAAAAACTGTTTTAGTCAAAAACGTTTTTGACTAAACATGACTATGTCGCTGTTTCAATAGCAATTCAATGAGCTCGCTTCAAGGCACGCAACTAATCAGTGTGCTCTGATCATTGAATTGCTATTGCTATTTATAGTCATGTTTAGTCAAAAACGTTTTTGACTAAAACTGTTTTTGCTCTTTCAGTGTGCGGCTAGCCTTATGCTAGAATATGAAAAGTCACAGTTTTTCTAAAATTTTGAGTCTCCGCTAAAATTGTGACTTGACACAGAATAGACCAGTTAAAATCATTACACTCCTGGTTTTCATCAACCGACGCCAGATGTTACCGGTTAGGGATTGGTCCGCATGATGGAATGAGGTTGAATTCACTGGTTAGTGCGTTCTTATTTAACTAGCTATGCATCCTCACAGGTTCTCCATGGTTTTCATGAGTGGTGGTTGTAAATGTCGATGCAATTTCGAAGTCGTTTCTGGGTTCTTCCGTTCATTGGTGCCTAATTTGGTAAGTGATTTTATTACCCATACTCTTCTCCTACTGTGATCTTGTTTTGCATATTTGAGCTGAAGGAGTCAATGCCTTGGGTAGCACGAGATATTGTTACACCAACAAGGTACTACGTCGTTTTGGAATTGCGAAAAGAGCCCTCTGCCGAACAAAAATGCATTCCGACGATGAAACAGCACGGACCTTTCAATTGTCATGCCTAAGGTTGCCAGATTTGGCTATTTACCGTGATTTGGGCTATTTAAATATTCACTTTGCGGGTAAAAATTTCAAAAAGCTACTAATAGCGAGGAAAAAAATTTAAATATAAAACTAAATTTTAATCGTCTCTTGGGTTAAATCTGCTAGTGTTACCGGCTCAAATACAACGTTTGCAAACTACATCATATCACAAATCCTATAGCCACTAAATTCTCGGTTCTAGGTTCTCTCTAATGAAAAATAATACTTCACACGATATCTATCTGGTGTTTGTAAACTAAAATTCATTTAGAATCGGTTCATATTTATTGACTTTCTACAAATGAACTACTTTCTTTCAAGTTAAGGACACCCATCAAAATATAACATACAAGAGATAATAGATTTACCAATATTGATGACTGTCGTATGCTTGCTAGATTAGTAGATTACAGACATGTGTTGCATAAATTAAAGTTATTGCTACAAAGTTATTGTTACATGTGTACTCTGGTAAACCGAACAACTCACTTATTATTGGTATTAAATTTTCTAGAGAAAAACAACACCGTGCAATATCATGAGAGGTTCATATACCTCTCGCGTAATAGTTACTTCTTGCGCATTTCACACAAACAACCGAATATGCTGGAAATCTCTCGACTCAACACATGCAGTATATAAGCGCTGCAGAGCCCGAGGATAGCTCGCAACATTAAGTTGAACCGCTTGTATGCAACAATGTATGACGCTAATCGGGAGGCGGCTTGATCTTCTTTAGACTCAGGATCTGATCGCTTAGGCGAAGGATTATTATGAGGTGCTTACATTATTAAATTTTGATGTGCATCTTGTAACATTAACTAATATACATTATTACTTATAAAAGCAAAAAGCCATATTTTATTTTTGCCTTATAACTTATGTAGGATAATTCACTGAAGATTTTGATCCCATTGAATTATGAAAAAATTATTTATCATGAATAATTTGATTATTGCACTTAATATTTTTCCAGACAAGACTTTTAAAATTGTGATAAATGCGAATTTATATATTCACACACATATTTACATTACAGTGTTTCTTAAGAATACTGGAGCACAGTTTGTCGTCGAAATCGCAACTATGTTCAAAACATTTAAGTAGGTCTGATAAATGTGAAATTAGAGCGCGGTATTTGGGCTACAAGTCTTCGTGGGGATTTTGGGCTATTACACATACGCGAGCCGAAGTTAAGTACGGCGAGGTATTGAGTTGCGTGTCGATAGGAGACGACACAAGACAACCCGGCATTAAAATTAAAAATTAAATTAAATCGAAACTAAAAAAGAAATTGGAATTTTTGTCGAGTACTGGAGCAAATTGCTTGCATGTGCAAACATTGGCATATAATTTAGAAACGAATTCTCGACGGCCGATAAAATCTGCTCGTCTGATGTTGTCAGAAAACGACTTACTTTCATGAAAATTTTTATCCTTAAAACATCATTTCATTTCCTTTATTTCGCTCTTAATTTTATGTTGTTGTTGTTTTTTGTGCAAAAAAACGTGAGGACCAGTCAGCCAAGTTTCGGTTTCGCGCGCAATAGTAAAATTTCATAATCGAATCGTCCGAAGTTTTCACAAGGATACTTCGAGGAAAACGAGAGATCCTTGTGTCGTTTTTCACTTTGCAATGTCTTTCATTAATTGCAAAATGGGAACTCTGTCAGAGTTTTCTGAAGATAACTTCATAATTCACTTCGTAGAAGCAATCTGATGTCATGTTGTCAAGCATTTTAATTTATTTATATAAAATTTTAATGAGGATTGTCCACAAAGTTTTCCGTATTGCAGCCATTCCAAACTTAAATATTGTTGTACAGAATTTGTTTAGTTTCCGAGGACTGTCTTTTTAGCGCAATTTTGATTGGTTGTTTAGAAATATTGTTGCTTTCTTAAATCAATTTAAGTTTTTAAATTCTAACATTTAGGATCAGGGGAAGTCTCTATAATTTATAATTTATAATGTGTCCAACCTTCTTTAAAAAAGATTTTATTAAACACTTTCTGAAGATTTTGTGTAACCGTATTACCGTTGTTCGCCACAAACCACCTGCATCAAGGCTCCTTGCGGGCTGAACTCAGAGATAGATGACTCCTTTTGAATCAACCATCAAACTTTTTTTAAGTTTTTGGTAATGCCGGTTTACCAATGTTAGATAAAATGTGTCAGGAGTTGACATACTGTGGACTATAAGAGTTCGTCTCCTCTAAGCTCCCAAACGGAATCATACAACGTTACATATCAAAACTTTAGAAGAACTTAAGAATTCTCAAATATATTGTAATGCATAATAGTTTAAGAATTCTTAATATTGCCGATCTTGTCATATTAAAAGTATTTAATATTAAAAGCTCCCAACTAACATTTTCTTGAATACAAACTATGAGCAAACAATCATCAAATTCAAATTTTCGCTAAAGTGTCGATAACTCTTCGTAGGCGAACATATGTTATTTTCTTAGCACTTCCACCAAGAATGTTTCGAGACGTCTCCAATTTACTTTATTATTCGAATAAAAAAGTATTGTGATCGATCAAAAAATTTTGCCAAAATATTTTGGTGGTAGTGGTTTTTGGTGGAATAAAAAATTGTCCGTCTGACCGCCGTACCCGAAACCGTGAAGATATCGTGACGAAATTTTCACAGTAATGGGGAAATATAGTGATGGATCAATGCATTGCGCAAACATTCATTAAAAGACGAGGTTTATGATTAATTTGTCATTAATATTGTGGTGGCGTTGATACTTTATACGGTTTTTCACTTAAGCTGAGTGGTTTTTGTCACTGTCGATTTAGCAAATGTTGTCGACTTCGATTATCAATTTAATCAATCGAAATCGACACGTTTTTCGCATTTTTACTTTATTATTTTAATAATAAAGTATTGTTATAGATTTTTAAAAAAAAAAAATTTGCTACCCTGAAAATTTTTTTTTATACGTTTCTTGACTATAAGCACCAAAAAAGCAAAAAAAATTTTCAGTGCGCCGTACGCCGTCCGCCGTACGCAAAACGTTTGAAAGCCTATAACTCTCAAACTCTTTGAGCTATTAAGTTGAATTTTTTTTTGTTGGTAGACTGAGCAGAACCCTTCAAGTGGCCACATTTTGAGTGGTGTGGGTGTGAGGGGGGAGGTGGGGGAAGCGTTTTAGACGGAAAATTTTGGTTTCTAGATCTCAGCAACCACTTAGGCTAGGAAGCTGAAACTTGGAATTTATATAGAGCATTGATAGTGGACCCATTTGCAAAAAAATTATGATATAGGTAAAGGGGTGTGGGAGTGGGGGGAATAATAATGCGTCTGAAACGCTCAAAAGCCGAGATAGAGACATTCTAAAATCCATATCTCCTAATCGGTTAATGTTACGAAATTAAAACTTAATAAACATCTGTGGGTATACTAGGAGAATAGATCGGAAACAAATTTTTGAGAGGGGGCAGTGGCGTACGGAGGTGGGGGTGAAAAACTTTAGATTACGATATCTCACGAACCAATTGCACTAGAAAAACGAAATTTGGTTTCTGTATTAAAGTTGACAAATAAAGTTTGCTGAAAGTACAAATTTTTAAGGGGGAGGTGGAGTATTGAAGTGGAGGGGATAAGAATTTTTCTAAAAAATCACGTCTCATATCTAAAGAACAATGTTCGATAGATGCTTAGAATTTTTACCAGAAGTAGGCCTAATAGACCCCTAGCAGAAAATAAAATTTTGAGGGTGAGGGTGTAGAGGGTGAGGCTGGGGGAAGGTGAAAAGGAAAAAGTTCCGATTCTTATATCTCGAGAACCTAAAATGACATCAAGCTGGAACTTGGTATTTAGATAGAACTATAGTAATGGCATGTTGGAAAAATATAATTTTTTATAGGGATACTGTGGTACGGGGGTGGGGGTGTTTTTCCTAACTATAGAACGGCTTATGATAGAGAGTTGAAACTCAGTATGTATATGTAAGTCAACTAGAAAAGTAATTTTGATTAAAAAAAAATCAGAAGGGGGGCAAAAAAAATGATCAGTGAAAATAGAATGCATATATTTTCACGATTTTCGTCATATCTATTAGGTCTTTTCAAATATTGAATTTATTTTTATTCCACGTATTTTTCATATAAATACCTAGAAAGTGTTTTCAGGATTTTTTGAAATTCCACCCCCACGATGGTGTAATTGTATACATTTTCACGAATTCAGCCGTATCCCTCCGGTCTGATTAGATATCGAATATATTTTTACTTCTACGGGCTTATTTAATAATCACCTAAAACACGTTTTCAAATTTTTTTTCTTTTTCAACCCCTAAGAGTGTATAAACGGATTTAACACGTTTTCACGAATTTGGTCATATCTCTTAGAAGTGATAAGACATGGGATTGGTTTTTACTTCCTCGGGCTTTCTTTACATATATCTAAAAACTCATTTCAGGATTTTTTAGTATTCAACTCCAAAGTGGGTACAAGGGGGTTGCATATGTTTTCACAAATTCCTACATATTTCTTAGTTCTAATGAGATATCAAATTCATTTTTACTTCCTAAGGCTTCCTACATAATCGTCAAAAGTTGATTTCAGTGTTTTTAGATATTCAACTCCAATAGGACGTAAGGCTTTCGACATATTTCTTACGATTGATAAGATATCAGATTAGTTTTCACTTCCACAGACTTTTTATATTATCGCCTACAAATGCATTTCCGATTTCATGAAATGGCCCAAAACTAAATCACAAAAAATCTCCTAATCACGTAACAACTGATATTATACTACGACTTAGACCTCGTCTCGGAGTATGACCCAATTATGTAATTCATATGTTATATGTGGCAGCGGCGTAAGTATTCTAGCGCGACCACATTCTAACCGCTTTCTGAACTTTTTTCTGAGGTTTCAGTCACATAGTAACCTACACCGAGTCTCAGAATTGAACGCATTCCGAACTTCTACCGAAAAAATAATAAAGTTGCGCCCAGACTGTTGGCAGATTTTTAATAATAATTTTTATTTTTTTCAGTTGAAAAGTCAGTATTTAAATACTTTATTATTAAAAAATAATAAAGTAAAATTAACTTTTTATTAAAACCGAAACTATTATTAACATAAAATCAATGTAATAATCAATTTTAATTCCATTGATTTAAATGGGATCATTTAAGACCATTTATTTATTGAAATCATTGAAGAAGTTCAATTAATTAAAAGTTATTGTTTCATGATTTTCTTTATGTGAAATTTAATGAAGAAGAACTAATTCATCAAATAATGCTCAAGCAAAGACTTTTCTATTAATCCACGAAGTCCTCCTTAATATCCTAGCGCAGGAAGGAATAATATATTGGAGAATATTATCGCTCTCTCTCTCTCTCTGCTTGCCTTATATTACCAGTAAGGCGGCTTACGGAAGCATTTCAGGAATTACATAAGGAATATAAGGAGAAATGTTACCAGTCAAGTAGTCAGGCGGAATATACGTTAGTATAATGTGGAATAAAGATGAATAGTGTCTTTATACTAAGAAGTGCATCAAAGACTAAACTGTAAGTGAAAGCATTATGCGCAAGAAGTACTTTATGTACACTTCTTTTTACTCAGAATTGATGGAAATTTTTAAAAGACATTCTTGTGGTAATCCGTAATTTAGATTCTTGCTGGATCACAATTCATATCTCAGGAATGGCACATTCTACGGTTGAGACTTGGAACTTGTTAACCAAAATTTCTTTCCCATTAGTAATTCAAATAATAACACATAAAAAATTCAAAATAATAAATTCAATATAATTTAAATAAAAATCAGAACGCTATAAATTTTCAATAAAAAAACAACATAAGTTGAAAATGGTGTAAGATTTAATTTCTTCTAGTCTAGAATTTAAAAAAAAATCAATTTTACATATTCTTCATGTTTAGACCTTTAAGAATATGTTCTCGACAGAAAATTCTATGATTAGACGCTGCGGCTGCCTAAAACTTTTGCTCAAATCTTTAAACGTATTTTTCTCAAAACTACTTTTTTCAACATGGTTGACATGATATCTCAAGTTCCATTTAACCAATTTACTTCAAATTTTTGTACCAACCTTCAATGTATCTATCGGGGCGATAACCACCTGGTTCTTATGTTGGGGCAACCACTTTTGTAACAACATTTTTTTTACTATTTTAAAAAATTAAAAATTATGAAGAAAAGAGTCGAAAATGTTTTTTTTCAGACAGCTGCTATTTTACGAAAAATTGTTTTTCCATTTTCTCTTTGGTACGGGCTATAACGACATTCTTACTAATTAAGAATCTTTTTTATTTTAATTTTTTTGTTCAGATGACCAGAAGAGTTGGAATCGTGTCAACTAGCAAACTCCCTTTTTTAACTCCCAACTTTACAAGCTTATAACCTAATTTATTTAATTTTAATTTTTTTTAAAATTGTTCTTGTATTTTTTTGCAAAACAAAATGAATAGCAAAAATATTTTTTTTAAACAAGCTCGACAAAACGCCCAAAATGTATGCCTCTTGGTGAATGTGGTTAAAGTACGAGAAGCGTTCAAAGTTTGCTATGCTGCTGAGAACTTAAAACAATAACGTTCCAAACAACCACCTGGTTCTTATGTGGATCTTTAAGGAAGTAGAGTCATAAACAATTAATTCCAAGATCAAATAATTGAAGCCCCAGAAAATAAACAAATCCGACATTCCAGCTGACATTTGGAACTAATTATGACATCATGTAATGTTGTGTTTATAACAAATATAAATGGAATTCAATAGAGCATAATCCAAAATTACTGTAAAAAATAGGAACATTTAAAAAAAAATATCATAAAAAAATACAATAATAATGATAATAATAATAAAATAAAGCAAACATTTTCAATCAATTGTTAATAGCCAAGTCTTACGGTTTGTTTAAATTTCAGTAAATCTTGTGTTACATTGTATGCCACTGTCAGCAATGCAGTAATAAGCAATGCAACATAGCGAATTTCACCGACCGGATACTGGGAGATTAATTCGAATTCGCTATTTTGCATTGCTTATTACTGCAATTTTGATGGAGTGGCATACAATGTATGCAATGTATACAATGTATGGTCTATCAGTACAGTAGAGTAATATTAGAAAGCTAACGAAGTACAGAGCGTGCATGAATACAACTTTTCATAAGTTTGTCAAAATTGCATAATTTTAGCGTAAATAATTTTTTAACGGCTGACATTATCAGCGTAACAAATTTATACATGAGTAACATAGTAAGAAAAAATTGTCAATAGTAGCATTTTGCTATCTTCGTAGCACTTGTGATCACACTGGTGAATATCAAAAAATCCCGAACGAAGAAATAATAAATTATTGGATATCCTATCAGACCTAAGAGATATGTTGGAATTCGTGACGACGTGACGTACTCAATCACTTAACAATCACTTAAAGTGGTCGTCAACGAAAAATTTTTAAAAAAATTGATTTTTTAATTGCATATTTTTAAAATAGATTATATTCTGTGCAGAGTGCCACAAACCGCATATTTTTCCGATGAGTAAAAGTGTCTAAAAGTGTGAACCACGTCTAGGCATTATTATTATTTACTATTTACAATCACAAACATGGTTAAAATAAGCGTTTTAGACGGAAAATTTTGGTTTCTAGATCTCAGTAACCACTTAGGATAGGTCGCTGAAACTTGGAATTTATATAGAGCATCGATAGTGGACCCATTTGCAAAAAAAAATTATGATATAGGTAAAGGGGTGTGGGAGTGGGGGGAATAATAATGGGTCCGAAACGCTCAAAAGCCGAGATTGAGACATTCTAAAATCCATATCTCCAAAACGGTTAATGTCACGAAATTCAAACTTAATGAACATCAGTAGGTATACTAGGAGAATAGATCGGAAACAAATTTTTGAGAGGGAGCAGTGGCGTACGGAGGTGGGGGGTCAAAAACTTTAGATTACGATATCTTACGAACCAATTGCACTAGAAAAACGAAATTCGGTTTCTGTATTAAGGTTGACAAATAAAGTTTGCTGAAAGTAAAAATTTTTAAGGGGGAGGTGGAGTATGGAAGTGGAGGGGATAAGAATTTTTCTAAAAAATCACGTCTCATATCTCAAGAACAATGTACGATAGATGCTTAGAATTTTTACCAGAGATAGGCCCAATAGACCCCTAGCAGGAAAAAAAATTTTGAGGGTGAGGGTGTAGAGCGTGAGGCTGGGGGAGGGTGAAAAGGAAAAAGTTCCAATTCTTATATCTCGAGAACCAAAAATGTCATCAAGCTGAAACTTGGTATTTAGATAGAACTATAGTAGTAGCATGTTGGAAAAATATAATTTTTTATAGTGATAGTATGGTATGGTGGTGGGGGGTGTTTTTCCTAACTATAGAACGGCTTATGCTAGAAAGTTGCAACTCAGTATGTATATGTAAGTCAACTAGAAAAGTAATTTTGATTAAAAAAAAATCAAATATCCATTGGCGTACAGAAGGGAGGCAAAAAAAATTATCGGTGAAAATGGAATGCATATATTTTCACGATTTTCGTCATATCTATTAGGTCTATTCAAATATTGAATTTATTTTTATTCCACGTATTCTTCATATAAATACCTACAAAGTGTTTTCAGGATTTTTTGCAATTCGACCCCCACGATGGAGTAAAAGGGTTGTATACATTTTCACGAATTCAGACGTATCTCTCCGGTCTGATTAGATATCGAATATATTTTTAGTTCTACGGGCTTGTTTAATAATCACCTAAAACACGTTTTCAAATTTTTTCCTTTTTCAACCTCTAAGAGTGTATAAACGGGTTGAACACGTTTTCACGAATTTGGTCATATCTCTTAGGAGTGATAAGACATGGGATTGGTTTTTACTTCCTCGGACTTTCTTTACATATATCTAAAAACTCATTTCAGGATTTTTTAATATTCAACCCCTAAGTGGGTACAAGGGGGTTGCATATGTTTTCACAAATTCCGACACATTTCTTAGTTCTAATGAGATATCAAATTCATTTTTACTTCCTCGTCAAAAGTTGATTTTAGTGTTTTTAGATATTCAACTCCAATAGGACGTAAGGCTTTCGACATATTTCTTACGATTGATAAGATATCAGATTGGTTTTCACTTTCACAGACTTTTATATTATCGCCTGCAAATGCATTTCCGATTTCATGTAATGGCCCAAAACCAAATCTCCTTCCAAATCTCCTAATCACGTAACAACTGATATTATACTACGACTTAGACCTCGTCCCGGAGTATGACCCAATTATGTAATTCATATGTTATATGTGGCAGCGGCGTAAGTATTCTAGCGCGACCCCATTCTAACTGCTTCCTGAACTTTTTTCTGAGTTTTCAGTCACATAGTAACCTACACCGCGTCTCAGAATTGAACGCATTCCGAACTTCTACCGAAAAAATAATAAAGTTGCGCCCAGACTGTTGGCAGATTTTTTTATATACTATAAAAACTCACAAATTATGAAATAATTTTAAAAAAACCTTGAAAAACGTACTATTTTGTTTTTTTCCTTCTCCTGAAAAGTTGTGACTTTTTTTTTAAAAGTACACTTTTCTCAAGAACCAAACTAGTTATCGGAGCGCGGTTTTTTTTATCATGTTGGTGGCACTGTTTTGCACACTTTTAGCGGCAGTTTTTTTTTTAATTCTATATTTCAGAGGTTTTATACGACTTTAACTTACACTAAAAGTGCCGTTTTTTTGGCATGTATGTCTAAAGCTAACAAATAATTTTCTGCTATGAATTTTTAAAAATCCTTCACTAAATCTCTTTAAATTGAGTGTTAAAACAAGCCTACAAAGTTTAAACTCGATGCGATTTGCGGTTCCTGAGAAAAGTGTACTTTAGTTAACATGGGAAAGAGTCTGCTTTGACGACACCCTTAAGGGATATGAAAAAATCCGGAAAAAGACGCTTATATTAAGAGTGCTTTCAAGTAAAATGAATTCGGTATCTTATCAGACATTAATTCGATATTCGTGAAAATATATGCATTCTCTTTCATTGATCATTTGTTGCCCCAGCTCCGCACGATAATGCAAATCATTTTTGAATTTGGTTTAATTGCTATGGTAGTAAATCTACACGCATATATTAAGCTTCAACATTGTAGCATAAGCTTTTCATCGAAGCCAACCTTGCACTTCGTAGTGATTCTCGAGGTATAAAAAAATATTGTTTTGATTTTCACCCTTCACTGCCCCGACCGCTTATACACCACTTAAATATAAGAACTTACTGTTGTAAAAAGTCTTAGATTTTGCTCAAATAGTTTTACAAATGACGTCTCATTTTATAGGAGAGACAAATTGTTAGTACCTCCATGCCATTGTCTTCCCTTCCTCTCTCAAAAATCTCAAAAATTTAATATCTAATATATCGCATGCTTACAAATAGTTACTAAGCTTAACCGTTCAGTAGATATGAAGTTCTTTACATTACGATTCCAGCTCCAGTTATATTTCCTTACCCTCCCTTTTAACTTCATCAAAGTCGACATAATTTTTTTTAAAATATAGGTAGCTCCTTATAATTTCTATGGTTCAACTTTCTAGCATAAGCGCTACCTGAAAAATAGAAACCAAAATAGTTTGTCTAAAACGCCCTCTTTACCTCCCCCTCATACTCCATCCACCAACAAGTTCTTACTTCCAGGCAGTGGCGGCTCGTACCTTTCTTAACAGGTGAGGCTGAATTGGAATATTAAAACACGACTTTGTCGGACTAAAACGATATGAGTAAGGACATCGGTTAACTGTGGAAAGTCATTAAGTAACATTTTCAAAACAAAAAATCACTAGTAACTTGATGACTTTTTCCTCTCTACAATGGTCAGGCTCAGCCTCACTAGCCTCATGTGGTGAGCCGCCACTGCTTCAAGGAGTCTACTCGGTCTGCCCACCAAAAAACAAAAAAACACCTTAAATTATTTGTAAGCTACGAGCCTTCAAACGCGTTTGTTTAAGAAGAATCTTTTTTCTTGAATTTTTAGGATCTAGTCTCAAAATGTAAAAAAAATTTTAAGAGTAGCCATTTTTTTTAAAAAATCAATTATTAAAGTAATGTTATAAAAAAGGGGGAATTCAAAACTGTATTAAATTGACAAAATTGAATTTTGAAAAATCTTCGATTAAAGAAAAGACGTTTTAATTTTTAAAAATTAATGGAAAACTAAAAATTTTCTTGACGTTTTTTTTATTTAAGGGAGAACATCCGAGTAGAAAATTTTTTTTTTTCAAATTTTTTTTTTTTTCGCTTATCTTAAAGTTTGTAGTCTTAAGAATATTCTGTGTAAACTTCATATTGAAATTCTAATAATTGTGAAAGTTATAGGCAATTAACCGGAATGGGCCCTTCGTGAATTCTCTACATAGAGCGTCATTCAAACGCGATTATCTCGAAACTTACTATTCAAAGACGGTCCGCATAATCTTTGGAAAACGGCTTGACCGATTGCTTCCAAAATTGCACACAATATTTTTGGATAGGTTTTCTACTTCGCTACGTTTTTTTTTTAAAGGTCGATAATTGAGGTTAAAAACTGAAAATAAAGTTCAATCGGCCGTATTTCGTGAAAAATTTTTTTTTCTTCAAAAAACCCTACGTAGCGAAGGGCATCATAATTTACATTTTCAGAATCTTTTTGAAATTTTTGTTTTGGATCAACCGACTGTATGTAGTCTTGGGAACCGCAGACCGTGCGAGCGACGGACATTCTTTACGCCGATCAACACAGCAGCGCCCCCGGTTGATATATATGTATAAAAAAAATTATTAGCGTACCTCAAAATATTGTTACATGTAAACCTGGCAACCGCGCAACCGTGCAACTCGATCGTTTCACATAATGAAAACAACAACAACCGAATACCTAGTTGCAAAATAACCCAATCAGAAACCTAGTTGAAGGTAAATTAAGAGAGCGAAACAACACGACTATATCTCCCCTCTAATCGAATACGCTCGAATGTACTGGAAGCCTAGAAGATCAAATGGAATGCTCTCAAGCATTCCAGTTGCGTCCACACACACCACCGAGCGAAGATTCAAGAACAGTCTCGACTACAATCAAGTAGTATAAAAGCAGATGAAGCTTTCAGCGAGGGAGATAGTAATTTTTATTACGTCGACTGTGACAGCCAGCGTGTATACGCGACCGTGTTGGTAGAGAGCGAAAGTGATCGAGTAAAGCGATATAAATAAGCGGGCGGTACTGCCATACAGTGTGCGAATATAATTCTGTGAATTTAAAGTGCGATTAATAAATAATCACTTATTTTTATTTTAACCGAATTGTGTTTTACTTGAAATCCCGGCGAACCCCTAGCTCGCAACAATATATACTTTCGAATAAAACCAACCTGGATAAAATCGAGCAATAAGTTTTTGACATAATAATTTCTACAATTCACCTATTACTTTATTATTTTAATAATAAAGTACTTTTTCTGCTTTCTACTCGGACGTTCCCCCTTAATCTTTATTCAAAGAAGTTAGTTGCTTTTTTGAAAAAAAATAATACATAATTTTAACGAGAAATACGACAGGGCTACGAGTTAAAGATGGACAAAGCAGTTCCTTTCAGTGAAGTATTATACTTCACTCCGAGTCACTCACTTTAAGGAACGAGTTCAGTGAAGTACTTCCATTGAACTTTTCGTTCCATCGTCCCTTCGTTCCATCGTTCAGTTCAATTGAAGTATTCACTCACTCAATGGAACTCTTCGTTCCTTCGTTCTGTAGTCACTAGTCACTTCGATAGAAATGTTCACTCACTCTGTCTCTTCTAACAGCCGTTTAGTAGCCACCGGTGGGCTGGTGTGTGTGTGTGAGTTTTCTTCTCTAAACAGCCGCTCACTTAATCACACACTAGTCAAACAGAAGTTCGTAGGGCTGGTGTGTTTGGAATTTCTCCAGCCGCTCTATAGTCAGGCAGGGTTGTGAAATAAGAAAAAGAGTGGTTATACATGAATATTTACATGTACTTTCTTTTTTCTTATGATGGAAAATATAATTTCGTGGTATTCTTCGCACCGCGTCACGGATGCCATACATAATTACATTGAAGACAACAGCACTGTTTATAATCAGTGATGCCAATTTAGTGCTTTCAGCGTGAAATTTGGTTCTCAAAATTTCGTCTCAGCGGACAAAAATTAGTTTTACCACTTGCGCATTATTTTAATATTCCTGCGATTGATATATATCGTTTTTAATTTTTTTGTCACGTGTCGAATGGAACTGCAGTTCACCAAAATGAGTGAGTTACACTCACTTCAATGAAGTGTTCTTTCGGAACAGTTCACTCGTGAACGGCCCATCTCTACTACGAGTAATATTCATTCATAACGTAATTGTTAATAAATTTTACTTTTGATGAGAATTTTGGAAAATTTCCGTCTGTTTGTAGCTTATTCCATGAGGTGAAAGTCTGGAATTACTGTAATTTCAACAATAGATTATGTTAGGTCTTCTTGGACATCTCAGATTCTTATATGGAAAAAAAACTAATAGGAAATTTCCCATTTTATAGTTTTTATAAAGTTTGTTATTTTGTATTACGCCGGAAATTATTCAACTTATTGGTGGCGTTCGTACCCAATCAGTTTGCCAGTTAATATCTAATCCTTATCATGGTGTCAACTGTTTCAGTAAACAATTATTGAAGCAATTCATTAAAATGAATCTATGCATCTAACAAGCAACCAAAAATTATTAGCCAAATTATACTTCCATTTCATGAACTTGCACTGCCCTGTCTGCTCTATGATGTTGTTCATAAGCTGCACTCAGGTAACAATTGAAATCACCTGCAGCAGATCGAGCCTCGAACACTACCGTGCGCCTTCTTGAAATCCTAAACCACCCTCTCTCTCGAACAACCCCTTATATATATAGTTATGCGAAATCTTGTCGGGCCATAGAAATTATTAAGCACTGCCAAGTGCACTTGGCACGAAGCCCTTACTCGAAATACGAAACTAGTTTTCAGCAAATGCATACGTGTAATACTTGATATAAACAATGAGCCGAGAGCACTTTAACATTATCTCCAACAACTGAATTTAATTAAATGCGGCCCGGCCAAAATAAATTATCTGTACGGCTGGTTAATGTTCGGCTATGCCGAATTGTAGGCGCACATATGCCGAAATGTTTAATTTTCGTTTTAATTAATGCAGTTAGATGTTCTAGTTTTGGAAGTTTTAGGTGATGGTAAATTTCGTTTTTCGAAATAAATTCGACATTAGTTGGACCGAAAGAAGTGACAATTTATTATATTGGCTCTTATCGTACTGAATGGTAAATGGTGGGGGTGCAGGTTATTCAACAAAATTTTGACAATTTCGTGGTTTAGTGAAGGACATAGCACACAGCAGTCAAAATCAATATTTGTTTTAGTTTTTGGTAAGCGGAAAACTAGTTTAATAAAGCGAACTCTTTTCGAGCTTGTTTGCCCGTGCATTTCAAAAATGTAAGAGAGTTAATAAAAGAGATGTTCAAAGGAAGGTCGTAATTTTGTTGCCGATTTAAATTTTTAATTTATCAACCCCTACCTTATGATACGACAGCAACTAGGGTAGTACCTTGCGTATGTAGCTGAAGTCTGTTACATTTTTGATATGGGTAACGACTGTGCTCCTTATCTCATAAATAATTCTAACTGCTGCATAAGATACTTGTGATTTCCCCTGGAAAACGTTCGTACGCTCCTGATTCATTAATTTTTTTTTTCCTTTTTGAATAATTTGAACAGGTAGAAAAACTGATTTTAATGTTATTGAAGAATGACGAAGATATTACCCAAGTAGGTACATTAACATAAAAAATCAATTTGCAACATGAGGAGCTATTAAACTGAATAAGTAACTTGTACTAATTGGTTCGTAGGTCTTGTTTTCGATTCGAGTTTTCATACATTTACCCCTGAAAATTTGGGCCTCCACCAAACCCTGAAAATCGGAAATAGTGTCTAGTGTATATCAATTAGCAAAAAAAAATATAGATTAACTGAGTCTACTTGTACTTATTGTATAATATAAATTTAAAGGTCAAATACTGATGGATTCTTATAACTCTTATGAGAATCGGTTCCTCTGAAGGAAAAAACAAATATTTCACACTATTACGGCTATCCCATTTCAAAACCTAGTAAGTGCTTTTTAAACAAATTAAAGAGGTGCCCAAAAACTTCATATATAAATGTTGCATTCCCGATATGTTGGGAGTTCCCTAAGGTTATTTGAAAGATATCGGATTATGTATAATACATTATTTTTGAAGCCTCCATTTGAAGGCTCCTTTCGGACTCTACTTTAAAATTTTCTAAAAAGCACTTACTAGGTTTTGAATTAGGACTGCCGATAAATCTACAAGCCGCAAATTAGACCACGACTTGAGTACAATTCGCATATTTGGGCTTGAGGGTTGGAGTATGCCGAATGTAAAAAATGTTGTAGAAACTAGTGAGACATTTAAGTGTGAGTAGAAAATTGAGTCTCATACCTGAAAAACGGTTTTAGATATGATCTCGAAATTTATACAACAAGTAGTCCCAATAGACCGCTACCGGTAGAAAAAATCTGCCAACAGTCTGGGCGCAACTTTATTATTTTATGGGTAGAAGTCCGAAACGTATTTAATGATGAGATACGGTGTTGGGTACTATGTGACTGACAACATAAAAAATAACCGGGAGGCTATTTGGATGGTTATTTTTAGGGTTGTCAGTCGCATAGTACCCAACACCGTATCTCATCATTAAACACGTTTCGGACTTCTACCCATAAAATAATAAAGTTGCGCCCAGACTGTTGGCAGATTTTTTTATTTATTTACGTATTTTTTTCATCAATAGAATAATTCATGGTAGTAAAAGAGAATTCGATCACATTAAACCTAAGAGATTTTCGGAATCAGTGAAATCTTGAACAATACCCCCAGTGGGTTTAATAGAGAAAAATACTTAAATCGGGGTTTTCCCCGACTACGTTTAAAGCTTATAGAAGTAAAAGTGAATTCCAAGTCTCAATATACCTCAGGAATATATCAGAATTCGTGAATATGTACACAACCACTTTACACCCCCTTAGTGGTTGGATATCGAAAAATTTTGAAGATATTTAGTAGGCTCTTATATAAATAGCCCGCAGAAGTAAAATTGCTTTGATAGCTCGACATGTCTAAAAGTTTTAACGAAATTTGTGAAAATGTGGATTCACGGACATTTTTTTTACTCAACCTCTGAACGCCAATAAAAAATTGAACTTTTTTTTTGCTTTAATTACTCTAATAGCACATCTACATATACTTACTAAGTTTCAACTTTCTAGCATAAGCGTTTCTGAGATATAAAAAACCACCCCTCTCCCCGTACCTTGCTACCCCTATCAAAAATTTTATTCTTCTAGGATGTCTCCATAGTGGCTCTATATAATCCTAAATTTTTAGCTTTCTATTCATTATGGTTTTCGAGAAATAAAAATCAGAATGTTTTCCTTTCTACCCCCTTTCACCATCACCCCCAACACCCACACTACCAAAATATTTTTCCCTACTAGAAGTTTACCGACCCCAACTCCTGTAAAATTTTCAAGATCATATCTGATACGGTTTCTGAGATATAAAAATGACATTTTTTGAGAAATTGCTATCCCCCACTTTCTTGCCCCACCTCCCCTCTCAAAAAATTTAGTTTCGGTAGACTCCTCATGTGATTTCATATACAGAAACTAAATTTTATCTTCCTGGTGCAATTGGTTCGGAAGATATTGTAATCCAAAGTTTTTCACCCCCCACCCCCACACCACACCATCCCTCTTAAAAATGTTAGCCCTTGTCTAATCTTGAAGTATCCCTAAGGACAACCACAAAGTTTCAATCTTCTGACATCAATGGTTCAGGAGATATCGATTTTAGAATGTTTGAATCCCGGCTTTCATGCGTTAAAGACTCATTGTTTTCCCCCCCACTTCCACACCCCTTAACCAATATCGACAATTTTTTTGCAATTGAGTCCATTATCATAGCACTACATAAGTTCCAAGTTTCAGCCTCCTAGCATAAGTGGTTCCCGAGATCTAGAAACCAAAATTTTTCGTCTAAAACGCTCCCCTCTCCTCTCCCCTTGCACCCCCACCCCTCAAAAATATACCAGTCGTAGGGGTTCACCAAATCTACCTACCATAAAAATTCAATTTAATATCTCAACGGGTTTGGAAGCTACGCGCCTTCAAACGATTTTGCGTACGGCGTACGGCGGACGGCGTACGGCGTCTACGGCGGACAGACGGACATTTTTTTTTTTTTGCTTTTTCGGGGTTTACTAGTCCTAAAACGTGTAAATACAAAATTTCAGGGTAGCAAACTTTTTTGAAATTTCAGGTCGATCACAATACTTTATTATTAAAAAATAATAAAGTAAAAGGATACACGGCTAGGGTCAAAGACGGTCAAATATTTGACCACATTTGATGTCAAATATCCATTTGGCACTCTGCCCGATTGCGATATTACACTATCTGACACATTTGACAAAATCGTAAAATTTTCTCTTCGTGTCAAACGGTCAAACGCACTGAACACATTTTGAAATCCTTTTTCGTATCTTGGGGGTTTCTGGTTGGTTGAAACCGGGGGTTTCTACCGGATTCTCGCTTTCATTGCTGTTCACAGCTATCACATGGGCTGCCAATGACACAATTGTTTTTCCAGATATCGCAAACGGTCAAATGGTCAAATGAAACATTTTGTCAAACAGCATTTGACCATTACATTATCTGACACCATCTGACAGCATTTGACAGGAAAAATGGTCAAATATTTGACCGCCTGGCATACAGTGTAATACTAGCTTAAAGCTTGTATTACACTGTTTGACCAAGTGGTCAAATTGCAGTAATAAGCAATGCGAAATTGCGAATTCCAATTAATCTCACAGTATTCGCTCGGTCAAATTCGCAATTTCGCATTGCTTATTACTGTAATTTGACCACTTGGTCAAACAGTGTAATACTATCTTTAGTAAAGCTATCATCAGCAACAGTCCTACTACAATCGTTATTTAGTTGTTTACTTAGAACTTGTTCTAATTGTCCGCTTGGTCTACGTGTGGCTATAGCTGTTTATGACGTAAAAAATTTTTCCAAATTTTTGTCCTGTGTATATTTTGGTTGGTGTCTAGGCTTAGCTCAGCTTTTATCTATACAGCTGATGAATTAAAAGAGAAAATAATATTTTACTAGATAAAAAAGAACTCATCTTAAGTTCTTCTACTGTAAATATATCGAATGATCCTTTCTAGGAATTTCTTTGGACACTTACAGGATATTTGCCGTAAACCTCGCAAAAACTTGCATTATTATTATTTCCAGTTTGACCTTAATGTCAAATCATAAAGTAAGCAGCTGCCTGAACGAACGACTATTTCTTCGCAACGGAGCGATAACTACGGAACGAAACGTATTGGACATAAAAGCTTTTTTTGTGATTAAGTTAAGACAAAATTCTCGGGGAGGAGGGTTATGTAGTTACACTTATTTTGAAAGAATCAAAATTGGAAAACAGAGTGAAAAGAAGATAATGTTTCAGGCTGCCATACAAAAGTCTTTAAATAAATTAGTGCTTTCTGGTGAGTCAACTTGAAGACTTGGAATTAACTATAACCGTGTTCAAGCTGTTGTAAATGCTAAGAAGAAGCGGGGTTAGTAGGGTAAATTTATCGCTCTAGCTCAAAAACTTTCGAAGTTATATACATTTAATTCTTACCTTTTCGGTATTGAGCAATTCTTTTACTTTATTATTTTAATAATAAAGTATTTTTTAATGAAGTGGAACTAGAGCGTGGTTTAACAAAACGTAATAATGTTACTAACATCCTTCTGATCCTGCTATTTAAATCAACATACCTTAATATTGTGCATGTTTGAAAACACCCACTTTCCCATCACAAAATCGAAAGGATGTATAAAAATCTGCCAATGGTCTGGGCGAAACTTTATTATTTTTCTGCTCAAAGTTGGGGAGCGATTAAAGTCGGAGTATATCATAAGTTGTTTCGAGATTACGACGTTTCTTGGAAAGCTAATTTTTATGTTTTATTTTAAATAGAGATTTTTAGCTGGTTAAACATTGAAAAAGCCCGTGTAGACTATTCGAATTTCGGTATATTATGTACACTAAAAGCCCATAGAAGTAAAAACGAATTTGTTGCCTTATCAAAATTAAGAGATATGACGAATTGTTAAAACGTATACAAACCCATTACATCCACTTGGAGTTTGTGTTTCGAATAAATTGTGAAATAGGTTTTTAAGCGATTTCATAAGAAGCAACTTGATATCTTATGAGATACGAGGAATTTTGAAAAATTTGTGAAAACGTAAGCAAATCCTTCACACCCCTTGGTTCTTGAAATTCGAAAAATCGTGAAATTGGTTTTAAGGTCATTACACCAAATGTCGTAATAACCAATTTTATATCTTATTATAACTAAGGGATGGCAAAACATATGCAAACCCTTGGGGGTTGAATATCCAAATATTGAGAAATGGGTTTGTAGGCGATTGTATAAAAAGTCTGTGGAAGTGAAAAGCGATCTAATATCTCTTTAAGATTTGAAGATTTGAAAAGCATATAACCCCTCTACACCCCTTAGGATTAAATATATGAAAATACCGAAATTGACTTTTTAGCTCTTATATAGGAAACCTTAGGAAGTAAAAATGAATTCGATATATCATCAGATCTAAGCAATATGTAACAATGTGCAACCTCATTACACCCACTTGGGGGTCGAATATCCTAAAATTCTGAAAGGAGTTAATAGATAAATATGAAGACAGCACGAGAAAGATAAAATCAATTCAATTTATTATCACTTCTAAAAGAAATGACGGAATTCGTGAAAACTTGTTCAACCCTTTTATACCCTCTTAGGGGTTGAAAAAAAAAAAACTTAAAAACAAGTTTTATTACGCAAGCCCGTGAAAGTGAAAAGATATTCGATATCTGATCAGACCGGGCGGATATGGCAGAATTCGTGAAAAGTGTACAACCCCTTTACATCCCCATAGGGGTCGAATTTCAAAAAATCCTGAAAACGCTTTTGAAAACGCTATGAAGAAACCGTAGAATAAAAATGAACTCAATATTTAGGAAGACCTAATAGATATGACGAAAATCGTGAAAAGATATGCATTCCCTTTTCACTAATCATTTTTTTTTGCCCCACTTTCGAACGCCAATGGATATTTGAAATTTTTGTTCATCTAAATTACTTATCTAGCTGATTTACCTACGCATACCGAGTTTCAACTTTATAGCATAAGCCGTTCTTTAGATAGAAAAAACACACCCCATCCCCGTACCATACTACCCCTATAAAAAATTATATTTTTCCGACATGCTACTACCACTTACTCGTATCTATCCAAATACCAAGTTTCAGTTTTATATCATTATAGGTTCTCGAGATATAAAAATCGGAACTTTTTCCTTTTCACCGTCCCCCTCTACACCCCCCACCCAGTGGCGGATCCAGACTTTGCTGTTGGGGGGGGGGGGCGGAAATTTTTTTGATTTGACTATTTTGTTTGATCAAGTTCTGTTTGAATTTAGCTACATAGACTGCACTTAGCAAAAACGGGATCATATTGTTTTCATCTTATTATGGGTCATTCCATTAAGAATCGCCAAAGTTGTAACCTTACCATTTCCGATTCTTTTGAAAATGTTTGTAATTGAAGAACTAGTAAAAAAAATAATTGAAATTTAAGTTTGTGTTTCTATCTCATTTTTTAACTAACAAAAACAACAAAAATCTTTAAAATAAGCCCTACTTTATTATTCAAGGATAAAAATTACCAGAGATATGAATTTTCAAAGAGGACTCGGACACAATTTTTGCGAAAACTTTAACATACTATAACTAACAAAAAAAATTAGATAGAAACAAAAAATTGAATTTCAATTATTTTTTACACTAGTTCTTAAAGTACAAAAATTTTCAAAACAATCGGAGATGGTAAGGTCCCAAATTTCGTCATTCTTGGCGGTTGATGAAATGACCCTATTACCTACGCAATATGTTGTCTTGTAGTCTTTTTACCATGGTGCGTTTACACTCACCCTTGAGGCTCGCCTCTACCCCCATCAGATCATTGCAAACCGGTTTTCGTCGGCTGTGCAATTTACACTCAACATGCCTTTGCGGCGCAACTTGCCTATAAGTGCGAAACGACAGAAATACGATGAGCTGGGAATTGTGTGGTACCACAGTTCATTGTATATGTGTACACATATGGAAGCGCGCGTCGGAGAAAAAGTTGAAGAATGTTAGACTCTTGCGACTGCACGAGCCATCTGATTGGTTGATTTTATGGTGGGGATAGAGGCGCGCCTGAAATGTTGAGTGTATGGTAAATCCACCATCATGGTTCTGTTCTGTGCTTTGCATTGCACCGCAGAACTACAGTAAATGCCAATTACAGTCCACATTGTAGTGGAGTAAAAAAAATCGGAGAACGGTTGAAGTATGTAAGTTTAGAAAATTCGGAAGTGCTCTTGGGGGGGCGGCCGCCCCCTCCGCCCCCCCCCCCTGCATCCGCCAATGCCCCCACCCACAAACTTTTTTTCTGATAGGGGTCTATTAGGTCCACTGCTGGTAAAAATTCGGGTAAAGGCTTTGAATTACGCACAAGAGAAAGAGTAATGTAAGAGATTTTTCATATTTTACATTTACGTTCCAAATGAAACTTTGGCATGTTTTAGGATGTGGTCAATAAAAATTTTTGACATTCGGGACGCAAAACTATATAAAAAAAACCGATTTCAAATTTTTAATTTTGCTCACCCAGTACATTTTATTTGAATCACCATGACGGTTCCGTTTGACGTTTCTCGTCACACATGGACGCGAAAAAGGGAGTTTATATCCCTTTATCCCCGCAGGGCTGCACGAAAGGTAGTTGGAGCGTAGCGCACGTCTGGCAAAAGATGCCATAATGGCGTCTCGAACTGTACTGGCTGGATGAAATCAAAAATTTTAAAACATTTTTATTCATTGTTTTACGACCCAAATGTCAAAAACTTTTATTGACCACATTCTAAAACATACCAAAGTTTCGTTTAGAAAGTAAATGTGAATTATGAAAAATCTCTTACATTACTTTTTCGCTTGTGCGTGATACTAAACCTTTTCCAAAATTCGTAGTAAGTAAGTATCTATCTTACACTGTTCCTGAGATATGAGACGCGATTTTTTAAAAAAAAATCTTATCCCCTCCACTTCCATGCTCCACCTACCTCTTAAAAAATTTTACTTTTATCAAACTTTATTTGTCAACCTCAATACAAAAATCGGAATTTTATTTTTCTAGTGCAATTGATTCGTGAGATATAGTAATCTAAAGTTTTTCACCCCAACCCCCGCATGCCACTGCCCCTACTCAACAATTTGTGTTCGATCTATTCTCCTAGTATACCTACAGATGTTCATTTAGTTTTAATTCCGTGACATAAATAGTTTAGGAGATATGGATTTTAGAATGTCTCAATCTCTGCTTTCGAGCGTCTCGAACGCATTATTTCCCCCCCCCTCACTCCTTCACCCCTTCACCCATTTCGGCAATTTTTTTTTGCAAATGGGTCCACTATTGAAGCTCGATATAAATTCCAAGTTTCAGCTTCATAGCATAAGCGGTTGCTGAGATCTAGAAACCAAAATTTTCCGTCTAAATCGCTTGCCCCACCTTCCCCCTCACACCCCTACCCTTCATAATTTGGTCACTTCAAGGAGCCTACCCACTCTACCAACGAAAAAAAATTCAACTAAATAGCTCAAAGGATTTGAGTGCTACGAGCCTTCAAACAATTTTGCGTACACCGGTACGGCGGACAGACGGACTGAATTTTTTTTTGCTTTTTTCGTGAAAAAAAATGTACAGGTACCACATTTTTTTTTTAAAATCGATCACAATATTGTATTATTGAAATAATAAAGTAAAATTGTCCGATTGTCCCCGCCGTACAAGAAATCAAGAAGATATCATAACGAAATTTGCGCAGTAGGTACCTAATTGGGAAATGTAGTAATGGATCAATGTATTGCATAATCTTTCATTAAAATGCATGGAAGCATTATTACCTTTTCATTAAAGTTCTGGTTTTTTTTGCATTGATATCCTATCCTAGGAGGGTATAATATAGTGGAGAATATTTTCGATCTCTTTCTGCTTCCCTAATATTACCAGTAAGGCTTACGGAAGCATTCCAATAATAGTATAAGAAATATAGGGAGAAAAACTACCAGCTAGGTAGCAAGGTGGCTTCTGAAGGTACATACATAAGTTTGAAGTATTTCAGTATGTGTAAGGGATGCTTCTGACCTGGCTTGTGCAAATACGCCCCTGACCACAAGTTTCGTATAATGCATTATAAAGTTAAAGCCAGTTCAAGACCTGCTAAGAGCATATCAATAGTAGATAATTTGCCGAAATGTTCAACGTATCCTTCAACACACCTTGCAGTCTATCGATAAAAAACCGAATGAAAAGGACATCGTTTTCTTTGTAGTCATCGCTACAGAAATACCGTAGAAAGAATTCTTTGAAAACCATCTTAATGCGAAACGGTGTACGTGAAGACTTAAAGTGGGTACTAGCGTAACTAAGTCACTCCAAGCTAATATCATAATAATTGTGGAGGCACTCTATATAAGGGATAGAAAAAGAGCAAAGCTGGAAACATGCCTTCGGTGGAATTACAAAAGCACTTAAGAAAGTTTTTCTTTTGTATATACGCTCTTTTACTTTTGTTCCCTTTTTGCTACTCGGCTTTTCGCGAAAATTTTATAAATCCTAAAAGTTTTCAGGTTAATTATCCCTAACATAGAAGTTTTCTTTGACGTACTCACGACATAATCATACACAGCTACGCTTACAGCCCAGGCACACATAAATGGAAGAATTTTTTTTTCCTTAAATTTCGAGTATTTTTTATTTTTACTCTAATATATCACAGGTATTGTTATTATGGCAAAGCGACTCCCGGTTTATATTAACAATGAAAAAGTTTTCGGAAAAAAGTGAGTTACACATAATAGGACTTCATTTTCATTAATTTTTCTTTGAGGTAATTAGGCAGATGAGCTGATTTGTTTAATCTTGTTTATGATGCTCTGCACATTTACTTACAATTTTCTTTCTTTTTGTTAAGGATTCGGAAGCATCATAAGATTGCTGTTGGTCCATTGCTACGAAATGTACCATGTAAAGAGCGGAAATGGAAGTTTTCAGAAAAAAAGCCTTGTGATTCAAAAATAAGAATTATATTGTGCAGTGACAACACAACAAGGATTCTGTCTAAAATCTATCTTACATCACAAAGTCAGTTCTGATTTCTCCTGGAACTGAAGACCACATGTGGCAATAAGTAGCATTCGGAGTAATGGACATATGTATGTCGTGTCTGCCGTCGCAAAGAAAACCAAGTCGATCTCTGCAGTAGAAAAAGTAATGCTATCGATTTTCCGGGATGCGAAAGATATAATACTGATGGAAAAAGGAAAGTGGATACGCCAGGAAAAAAGGATGGCTTAAAAAAAACGTTTTTCACCAAGACGATGTAACTTGTCATAAAAGAATTTTGGCGATCGTAAAAATCGCGATTTGGTCTAACCACTTTGTTCTCAAGACTTGGCTCTTCCTACGGGAAAAAAAACTGTCATCCCTGAAAACTTATCAGAAGATGTCACTTATTCGAAGAAACAACTTTAAAAATTATACACTAAAAAAAATATCGACTATAGTTTTATTGGGACATCAGTGGCTATGTGCGTAAAAGAACTATAACTGCCTAATGCCACCAAAATGATCATACCGAAACTGCAGGGATTATTTTAAAGGATTTCGATTCATTAAATGGAATATATGAATTTTTAATAAAGTTAGTTTTATGAATTATATTTCATTAAGCATTTTACCATATCGTGCAGTATGTGATAAGCACAAAAGCAATGACAATTCCATTTGCTCCTGAATATAATAAAGACGATTATAATATTGTTGCGAGCTAGGGGTTCGCATTGATTCCAACTATGACACAATTCGAAAAAAATTAAACAAAGTACTTTATTAATCTCATTCAATTATCACAAATTTGGAAACGCTTTCCGATTACATTTACTACTTGATCGCTGTTATCAATATCGCGATGACATGTCCGGTTGTGACGGAGTACTTGTTCCTTTTCCCAACTGCTAAAATGGAAACTGAGTCAATTATCTCTGGTTTGAAAAACAATATAGTTCCAGGTATTGATGGAATAACGACGAATGACTTAAAAATCATAAAAACAGTTACAGTGACGCGCAAAACTGTTCATAAAAATGAATACTTCCACGTTTTTTATGTAAAAGCAAAACAACTGCGTTTTCTAAGACACTGTACCCTCACAGATTTTTGGAAATCATTTAACGCGATATTTCATAGGAATTTTGTGCAAATAGTGTTGCAAAGAGTACAGTTGTTTACAGTTGTTTGGTTGCAGTGGTGTGAACAGTTTTACGTGCTTAACGAAATATTTTAAATAAAGAGAGAAAAGAAATTTTTTGGTTGATATTTCGGTGAGTTTGTAAATTATTATGTTATAACAAAAGGAAATAATTTAAATTAATCTAATAGAAACGAAAGTTAACCTAAAGGAAAAATGCCAAAAGCTATCAAAAAGAACGTGACGGCAGCAATTGTTCTTGACCTTCAAAAGAAGTACTCAGTTCGAAAAATTGCTGAAAAGTACTCTGTATCAACAGGATTCGTAAGCTAAATAAGAAAAACGGTAGAGGATTTGCGCGAAACGAAACCTGTTGGGCAACCAAGTAAGCTATCCGCAGAGACAAAACGTTGTATCAAAAGATTGATTATGACTGAAGCGGTGTCCAAGCCAACGAGGTAATCCGCACCACTTTAACTGTTACAGTTTACAATGATACTGTTCGAAGATGCCTTAAACCAAATTTTAAAGCAAAAGCAAAGGTAAAAAAACCACTTTTAACCGACTGCCACAAAAGGGCGAATCTTCAATTTACCAGAAAATACAAAGACTGGACGCCAGAACAATGGAAGTTGGTTACATGGTCTGACGATTCAAAAATAAACAGGTTATGTTCAGATGAGCGGCATTGGACGTGGGTGAAAAAATCCGTTGGCTTACAAGAACGTAATATTCAAAAAACCCTCAAATTTGGAGGTGGCTCATTAATGGTTTGGGGATATTTCAAAGGTAACCAAGTTGGAATTTTAAGACGTATAAACGGTATTATGCGAGCAACTGACTATATTAATATATTAGAGGACTCATATCTACCAAGTCTTGATAGATTCGGCTGCGAACCTGGAGATAGCTTATTTATGCAAGACAACGATCCGAAACATACTGCTCGCATAACGGCCAAATGGCTGCAAGATCATAATATTGAGACTCTAAAATGGCCCCCACAATCGCCGGATCTCAATCCTATAGAGAATGTGTGGGGTTATTTGAAAAGAAGGGTAATTGCAGGCAAAAATGTTCCAAAAGACTGCGAAGAACTTTGGGTACGTGCTCAACAAGCGTGGAATGAGATTGATCCACAATATTTGGAGAAATTGTTAGGAAGTATGCCAAAAAGAGTAAAGGCTGTAATTCGTGCCAAAGGCGGGCACACTAAATATTAAATAAATAAAAAAGAAACTGAACTATTTAATTAGTCACAGGAGAGATGCAAAAGTGTTCACAAAACAATTTTTATACTCTAGATGAAATCATATAGAGTATTATAAGTTTAATCCAGCCGAAAAGTTTGTAACGCATAGAACCAAGCCTCGGACGAAAAAAAGTTATATATTATTTTTTGTTTATTTGTGCCCAAAAACCTCAAATCCGCCTGACGTCCGTCCGTCCGTCCATCCGTCCGTCCGTCCGTCCGTCCGTCCGTCTGTCCGTGAACACGATAACTCAAGAACGCCTTCACCTAGGATCTTGAAATTTTGAATCTGGATGTTTGGTTGAATTTGTAAGGCTAAGTTCGTTAACGGGCAAAATCGTCCTACTCCTTCGGGTAGCTGCCATACAAAATGTCCTTAAAACACGTGTTCAAGAATATTGGTCGATAACTTCAGAAGGGTTTAAGCTACGACTTTGAAATTTTGTATGTGTTATTTTTCCAATAGTTGGAGCTAAATGTATGATTATGAAGAAAATCCTATTAGTCCTTCGTGTAGCTGCCATACAAATATCCTGTCAAATAGCCTTCACTTAATTTACGGAACTCACTATAACTCAAGTATTATTTTAGCTATGAACTCGAAATTTTGTACAAATTAGTTTTGAGTGAAAACAAAGTTCGAATTTACTAATCAGCAAAATCCTTTTACTCCTTCTGGTACCTGCCATACAAAATGTCCTTAAGACACGTGTTCAACAATATTTTTCGATAACTTTTGAACGCTTCAAGCTACGAATTTGAAATTTTGTACACGTTCATTTTTAAATGGTTCCAAGGAAAAGCATAAATATGTAAGGAAACGAGTGAGTCCTTCCTGCACCTCCCATGCGAAAGTCCTTCAAAAAGGACATTTTTGTTCGATGACTTACCCAGTTTAAGATATGAAATTAAACACTGAATATTGTCTTCTAGTTTTCAGTAGCAATCTAATGGCAGTCCTTAATAAAGGACATACAACATACACACGCGTAATTCTACTTTATCCCCAACTACAATATAAATCGGAGTTAAGTATTCATCTAGAGTATTATACGATTGGCTTGCAGCCGATCGTGACTGCAGTATGTTTTTATTTTAATTTTAGAAAAAAGGATTGCTGTTATTTTTAAGTTTTGATTCTCTACAATATAATCTATTTTCTGAAGTAATTTTATTTTGTGAAAACTTTTAATTTGTTACAAATACATATGTAGATTTTCTCAAAAATCAATTTCAATAACTTTTTATGAACAGTTTTGCGAGTCACTGTATATCGGGACCTCTTTCTGACGATGTAAATGTTCACCTGACTGACGGCTGATTTCCTCACTGTTTAAAGACTTCGTTGATCAAGCCAATTTTTAAAGCGGGCTCAAACAGGGATCCCAATAACTACCGACCAATTGTACTAGTTAGCTCTATTAGCAAGATTTTCGAAAAAGTTATAAATAATCGAATTTAAAATTTCATGGATAAATACTGTGGATTTGACAAATAGCAATATGGTTTCCAAGAACAGAGAAATACTACTGCAGCATTGGTTGATGCTATGCAATTCGTCAATGAAGGCCTTGATGAAGGATTTTATGTCGCCTCGATCTTCATAGATTTAAAAAAAAGCATTTGACACGGTAGAACATTCAATATTGCTGGAAGGACTAAAGAAGTATTCGAGGGAAGTGTAATGAGGTCCTTCGGGATTATCTTCTAGGACGACAATATATAAAAAAACAAGCCAATCGTATAATACTCTAGATGAATACTGAACTCCGATTTATATTGTAGTTTGGGATAAAGTATAATTACGTGTGTGCATGTTGTATGTCCTTTATTAAGGACTGCTATGTTTTTTAGTTTTGAGTAGCAATCTCTCAAAACTAAAAAACAATATTCAGTGTTTAACTTCATACCTTGAACTGGGTAAGTCATCGAAAAAAAATGTCCTTTTTAAAGGACTTTCACATGGGAGGTGCAGGAAGGACTCACTCGATTTCTTACATATTTATCCTTTTCCTTGGAGCTATTCAAAAATTAATGTGTACAAAATTTCAAATTCGTAGCTTGAAGCGTTCAAAAATTATCGAAAAATATTGTTGAACACGTGTTTTAAGGACATTTTGTATGGCAACTACCAGAAGGAGTAAAAGGATTTCGCTGATTAGTAAACTCGAACTTCCTTTTTACTCAAAACTAATTTGTACAAAATTCCGAATTCGTAGCTAAAAGATTACTTGAGTTATTGTGAGTTTTGTAAATTAAGTGAATACATTTTGACAGGATATTTGTATGGCAGCTACACGAAGGACTAAAAGGATTTTCTTTATAATCATATATTTAGCTCCAACTATTGGAAAAATAACACATACAAAATTTCAAAGACGTAGCGTAAACCCTTCTGAAGTTATCGACCAATATTCTTGAACACGTGTTTTAAGGACATTTTGTATGGCAGCTACCCGAAGGAGTAGGACGATTTTGCCCGTTAACGAACTTAGCCTTACAAATTCAACCAAACATCCAGATTCAAAATTTCAAGATCCTAGGTGAAGCCGTTCTTGAGTTATCGTGCTAACGGACAGACGGACGGACGGACGGACGGACGGACGGACGGACGGACGGACGGACGGACGGACGGACGGACGGACGGACGGACGTCAGGCGGATTTGAGGTTTTTGGCCACAAATAAACAAAAAAACATACTGCAGTCACGATCGGCTGCAAGCCAATCGTATAATACTCTAGATGAATACTGAACTCCGATTTATATTGTAGTTGGGGATAAAGTAGAATTACGTGTGTGCATTTTGTATGTCCTTTATTAAGGACTGCCATTAGATTGCTACTCAAAACTAAAAGTCAATATTCAGTGTTTAATTTCATATCTTGAACTGGGTAAGTCATCGAAAAAAAATGTCCTTTTTGAAGGACTTTCACATGGAAGGTGCAGGAAGGACTCACTCGATTTCTTAAATATTTGTCCTTTTCCTTGGAACCATTCAAAAATTAATGTGTACAAAATTTCAAATTCGTAGCTTGAAGCGTTCAAAAGTTATCGGAAAATATTGTTGAACACGTGTCTTAAGGATTTTTTGTATGGAAGGTAGCAGAAGGAGTAAAGGGATTTTGCTGGCTAGTAAACTCAAACTTTCTTCTTACTCAAAACTAATTTGTACAAAATTCCGAATTCGTAGCTAAAAGATTACTTGAGTTATAGTGAGTTTCGTAAATTAAGTGAATACATTTTGACAGGATATTTGTATGGCAGCTACACGAAGGACTAACAGGATTTTTTTCATAATCATATATTTAGCTCCAACTATTGGAAAAATAACACATACAAAATTTCAAAGTCGTAGCTTAAACCCTTCTGAAGTTATCGACCAATATTCTTGAACACGTGTTTTAAGGACATTTTGTATGGCAGCTACCCGAAGGAGTAGGACGATTTTGCCCGTTAACGAACTTAGCCTTACAAATTCAACCAAACACCCAGATTCAAAATTTCAAGATCCTAGGTGAAGGCGTTCTTGAGTTATCGTGTTCACGGACAGACGGACGGACGGACGGACGGACGGACGGACGGACGTCAAGCGGATTTGAGGTTTTTGGGCACAAATAAACAAAAAATAATATGTAACTTTTTTTCGTCCGAGGCTTGGTTCTATGCGTTACAAACTTTTGGGCTGGATTAAACTTATAATACTCTATATGATTTCATCTAGAGTATAATAATATATAACTTGTTTTCGTCCGAGGCTTGGTTCTATGCGTTACAAACTTTTGGGCTGGATTAAACTTATAATACTCTATATGATTTCATCTAGAGTATAAAAACTTAGACGCACGTAGTGATTCCGCAAGGCCCTACGTTATACCTACTATGCATACATAACCTTCAGTACATTGGACTTAAGGCAAAATATATCATTTATGCAGATGACACTCTTTTCTTATATAAAGGAAAAGAGCGGGAGCAACTAGAGTCAACCTTTAACTTGGACCTCGCACTCTTCAAAGACCGGCTTTTAGGCAATATGCTCACTCTGAACATAGCAAAAACAACGTGTATGTTATTCAGACAAACAAACAAAGAAGATATTAATATGCAGATACACATAGACGGAATACTGGTTGCCAAAGCCATTCAAACAAAATATCTGGGTCTAACTATTGATGAAAAATTGACTTGGACACCGCATATCGCCAATATACGGAATAAGATTACGCCGATCATAGGAGTCATACGACGAAGTAGTTTTCTACATACACATATTAAGGACACTATATACAATTCTTTTATTCTTCCAACTATAACTTATGGACTTTTAATTTGGATCCAAACGACTGAGTATAACATTGACAAAATCTCGAGAATAATGAATAAGAATATCAAAGCAGTTTTCAACCTTCCACATTTGACACCCTCTCCGGAACTCTATTTAACTTATGGAAAACTAAATATTGGACAACTTATAAGACTGGAGCGAATAAAAATTATAAATAAAATAAAACACCACCTAACGAAATCTTCAATCACTCTTATACACAACAACGACATACATCGCTTTAACACACGAAATGCGTCGTCCATAAGACAAAAAAATCTACCAAGGACTGATCGTCTAAAAAAGGATCCGATCTATGAATCAATAATTGAATTTAAGTTACTACCAACCGAAATTCGACAAGCAAAAAATATATTGGAACTAAAAAACTTAGCGAAGAGCTTCATTCAACAAGACGACACATATGTGGATACTCTTAGTTTCTAATGATTTGGTAGAGAATTGCAGCAGACTCAGTTCGACACGCAGCATAGCTGTGTGAACTTGAACGAGCTCGTTAAACTCTTCTCTAGATTAAACGGCAGCTACTTCTCCCTTATATTCAGACCTATGGACATTCATCAGCTCTCTCTCCAATGATATGATTAAGGATTCTCAATCTCTCTCTCTCTCTCTGGTTTTAAAATTATAGTCTTATTCTGTCTCTTTTTTTTTATTAATTATATTCTTGTATATTTTTTTTTTCTCTTTCCTTTCTTTCTAATATTGTTTTAAATTATAATTTCTTATTTTTTTTCTATTATGTGTTTAATTTTCTTATTTCTTTTATTTTTAAATTATTTTGAATGACGTTTAAGTTAATTTTCTATTTTTGCTTTCCTTATACCAGCTGTCAGCTGTCTGAAGAGCAAGCTTGGAACTATTACATTCTGAATTTCTGAAATATGTTGATGTTTTTATACAAAATTATGAATTTAATAAATTATTTTAATTATTATTAAAAAAAAAAATATGAATCATTTTCAAACACTTTCGCATTGAACTGACCGTCGTCCTTCACAATAGAAAAACTTATCCGTGTACAAGCTCTGCGGCGCGTATATACTGCATGTATTGAGACGAGAGATTTCCAGCATATTCGGTTGTGTGTGTGGAATGTTCGGGAAGTACGCAAAACATGCGAGGAGAGGAAGAGAGTGCTAGTAGTGTGTAGAGCTCCGCGTTCTAGTTGGATATTGGGAGGTTCTTGTTTTCTCACTGGAAAGTTATGTCATTCATAAATAAGTTGCTGACCTTACCAGGGCACATTTAATAATATTAAAGAAGTATTTATAGGAATCATGTACGTTCAATGAACTTCTATTTCGAATGAATCGCAAGATTTGCAAGACTTTGGTACCGGATGAAAAAAATTAAGAGTATCTTAGCTTTTAAGAATATATTTTAATATGACGGGTATGTATGGCATAACATTAGAAAAATCTACCAACAGTCTGGGCGCATCTTCATTATTTTTTGGGTTGAAGTCCAGAACGCGTTTTATGTTGTGTGGATTACTATGCGACTGACAACCAGAAGAATAACCAGAAGGGTATTTGGAACGTTTTTTAGGTTATCAGTCGCCTTGTAATCTGTACAGCATCTCAGCATGAAATGCGTTCCGGACTTCTACTCAAAAAATAATGAAGTTGCGTCTAGTTCTAATTTGAATGATACCATCGTGATCAGTACCCCGAAATCCGTACAATAACATTCCTCACATCAAGGAACTTCACAAAAACTTGCAATTTGTTGCCTGGCGTTATCAAAACGAACTTAATAAAATTATTTAAAAACTCCCGTGCAAGTCAGTGCCACCTGTATGTACATAGTCTAGAGGTCGCCCAACAGGGTGTCCTGTTTATTTGACAGTAAACTGAAAAATAAATACATAAATAAAAATGTGTATGACCAAAATTCGAATTTTTCGAAGGAAAAAGACCGTACCGGAAACAACCATCAAATTCCTAGGGCCGGTCTTTTACTGAAAAGAAAAAATATTCACCAGTTGCCAACTAACACTTAACACCCCCAGTGGCAAAAGACTACTTTTCCACTCGACCTACAACATTTCTTTCAACCCCATCAAAACAAAATCAAGCGACAACCGCAACCGTTGCAAAACAATTTCAAACTGCAACAACCCCCCAAAAAAAAGCTTCTTAAAAAAATATTGTCTTACCGCCAACTTCCCAGCAACATTAAAAACGCGAAACATCTGAAGGATCACGCAACACGGGCCCGATACGACGCAATGCGACACACTTTCAATCACTCGGCGTTCACTGCGACACTTGTTGACGTTCAACGAAAACAACAACAAAATTTTCGCATTTCCGCGAAACGCCACCGAAAAATCGAAAAAAAACGTGCGCTCGCGCTTGCAACGATTGCACCTGATTGAATAACGAGCGCGTGCCACCGTGCGCATCATTTTTCACGATTTTCCAGCAATTTCGAACGGTTTTCCGCCAAAAAAATGAAAATTCGACGACAGTAACACCACGGTAGAACGAAACGCGGCCAACTGTTGCGAACGAAACGGAACACGAAATCGAATGACAAGCGATCGGCAATATAATGCAGGTCACTTGTTGCGGACCAAGTGCATTGGATACGAGTTTTACAGTAGGCGCAATGGAATTCGGACACAATTCGAAAAATGTTGCTTAGATATTAAAAAAAAAACATATTATTATTTTTACGTCTGTGAAATTTGTCTCACTTGTTAAGATATTTCAAAAATAAAGTGGAGTTATTTAAAAAAAATTGTTTTATTAAATTTAAGGAAACCGTACAGGTCTTTTTCAAGTATTTTCAAGAATTTTTTTTTCCTAAAATGTATTGAAATATTTCGAAGATTCTACACATTATCTGACATATATTGAAGTATATAAAATTTTTTTTTTAATTTTTTTTTAACAAAATGGCGTCTGCAGGGGTAGCCCGTAAAAAGCCGTTTGACATGATATCTCCCGTTAGAAACGTCTGAATCAAAAAATCAAAACGGAATATTAAAATATAAGTAATTGGCTATAGCGGGTAGTAGAATTAAATATTTTGGGCAAAAATTAAAAAAATGAAGAACGTTTGAATTTGTTGACCCTTTTACTTTATTATTTTAATAATACAGTATTGTTTTCGATTTTTTAAAAAAAAAAATTTGCTACCCTCAAAATTTTTTTTTTCACGTTTCATGACGAGTACACACGAAAAAAGCAAAAAAAAATTTCAGTCCGTCTGTCCGCCGTACGCCGTACGCCGTACGCCGTACGCCGTACGCCGTACGTCGACCGCTGTACGCAAAATCGTTTAAAAGCTCGTAGCTCCCAAACCCTTTGAGCTATTAAATTGAAATTTTTTTTGTTGAATAGACTGGCTAGACCCCTTCAAGTGGCCAAATTTGGAGGGGTGGGGGTGTGAGGGGGAAGGAGGGGGAAGTGTTTTAGACGGAAAATTTTGGTTTCTAGATCTCAGCAACCGCTTAGGCTAGGCGGCTGAAATTTGGAATTTATATAAAGCTTCAGTAGTGGACCCATTTTCAAAAAAATTGCCGATATAGGTGAAGGGGTTTGGGAGTGGGGGGAAAAATAATGCGTCCGAAACGCAAAAAAGGTGAGATCGACACTTTCTAAAATCCATATCTCCTAAACGGTTAATGTCACAAAATTGAAACTTAATGAGTATCTGTAAGTATACTAGGAGAATAGATCGGAAACAAAAATTTGAGTGGGGGCAGTGGCGTACGGGGGTGGGGGCTAAAAAACTTTAGATTACGATATCTCACGAACCAATTGCACTAGACAAATAAAATTTGGTTTCCTTATAAAGGTTGACAAATAAAGTTTGCTGAAAGTCAAATTTTTTACGGGGGCGGTGGAGCATGAAAGTGGAGGGGATAAGAATTTTTCTAAAAAATCACGTCTCATATCTCAAGAACAGTGTAAGATAGATACTTAAAATTTTTACCAGAAGTAGGCCTAATAGACCACTAGCTGAAAACAAAATTTTGGAAGTGTGGGTGTAGAGGGTGAGGGTGGGGGAGGGTGAAAAGGAAAAAGTTCCGATTTTTCTATCTCGAGAACCTATAATGATATAAAGCTGAAACTTGGTATTTAGATAGAGCTATATTAGTAGCATCTTGGAAAAATATAATTTTTTATAAGGGTAGTATGGTACGGGGGTGGGGGGTGTTTTTCCTATCTATAGAACGGCTTATGCTACAAAGTTAAAACTCGGTACGTTTATGTAAATCAACTAGAAAACTAATTTAGATAAAAAAAAATTTCAAATATCCATTGGCGTTCGGAGGGGGGGCAAAAAAAATTATCAGTGTAAATAGAATGCATATATTTTCACGGTTTTCATCATATCTATTAGGTCTTCCCAAATATTGAATTCATTTTTATTCTACGGATTCTTCATATAAATACCTACAAAGCGTTTTCAGGATTTTTTAAAATTCGACCCCTAAGGCGGTGCAAAGAGGTTTGTAAACTTTTTCACGAATTCTACTATATCCCCACGTCTTATCAGATATCGAATATCTTTTCACTTTCACGTGCTTGCGTAACAATCACCTAAAACTTGTTTTCAAATTTTTTTCAGCCCCTAAGAGGTTATAAACGGGTTGAACACGTTTTCACGAGTTCCGTCATCTCTTTTAGAAGTGATAAGAAATTGAATTGGTTCCTACTTTCTCGTGCTGTTTTCATATTTATTTATTAACTTTTTTCAGGATTTGTGGATATTCAACCCCCAAGTGGGTGCAAGGAGGTTGCATATCTGATGATATTTCGAATTCATTTTTACTTCCTAAGGTTTCCTATATAAAAAAGCCAAAAAGTCATTTTCAGTATTTTAGATATTCAATCCTAATGGGTGTAAGGGGGTAGTATGCTTTTCAAAGTTTCGACATATTTCTTAGGTTCGATGAGATATTAGATCGCTTTTCATTTCCACAGACTTTTTATATAATCGCCTACAAACCCATTTCTTAATTTTTGGATAATCAACCCCCAAGGGTTTGTATATGTTTTCACAATTTTTGCCATTCCTTAGTTCTGATGAGATATAAAATTGATTATTACGGCCAACCAATTCACGATTTTTCGAATTTCCAGAACCAAGGAGGTGTGAAGGGTTTGCTTACGTTTTTTTCGAAATTCAAACCCCAAGTGGAAGTAATGGGTTTGTATACGTTTTAACAATTCGCCATATCTCTTAATTCTGATTTTTGCTTCTATGGGCTTTTAGTGTACATAATATACTGAAATTCGAATAGTCTACACGGACTTTTTCAATGTTTAATCGGTTAAAAATCTCTATTTTAAATATTTTTATATTAAGAACAAAAATAATTTTCCAAGAAATCTAATAATCTCGAAGCAACTCATGATACACTCCGACTTTAACCGCTCCCGAACTTTGACCCGAAAAATAATAAAGTTTCGCCCAGACCATTGGCAGATTTTTGCAACTGAAATTGTTTAAAAAAGATGGTTAAGATAATTAAAAATTTATGATTCTACTATGGGCTGAAACTACATATGTTCTGAACAATCTCTGAAAATTTCAGCCTAATCGGTTAAATAGTTTTTCCGAAATCGTGTCAGCCAGGTCGGAAAACGATGTTTCGAGAAAAACGCGTTTAAAGCTTTTTTGTTGCCGAAACCCCTTTTGTTCGCACTCATAAGCACTACCTGATAATCGACTCTAGGACTTATCCTCGGTTGGTAATCGATTTAAAAGTGTTTGTACACTAATATAGTACACGAAAAACATGTTTTTGAAAAATTGAATTTTTCAAAAAAATAGACCTGTACGGTTCTCTTATTGTTCTGTTGGGTAGATTGGGTGGACCCCCTCAAGTGGTGCCGCTGTAAGCGTTTAAAAGCGCGTAGCTCACAAACCCGTTGAGATATTAAGTTGAAATTTTTATGGTGGGTAGATTGGGTGAACCACTACGGCTGGCATGTTTTGGGTGGGTGGAGGTGTGAGGGGGAGAGGTAGCGTTTAGACGAAAAATGTTGGTTTCTAAATCTCAGGAACTTAAGCTAGGAGGCTGAAACTTGGAACTTTTATAGAATTCTGATAGTGAACCCATTTGCAAAAAAATTGTCTATAAGGCTTGAGGGGTGTGGAAGTGGTGGAAAAACAATATATCCGAAGCGCTTGAAAGCTTGGATTGTATTATAAAATTCTAAAAACCATATCTCCTGAACGATTGATGCCAGAAGGTTGATTCTTTGTGGTGGTCTTTAGGGATACTGGAAGGATAAGACAAGGGCTAACATTTTTAAGAGGGCTATTGGGGTGTGAGGGTGCTGGATAAAAAACTTTGGATTGCTATATATTCCGAACCAAATGTACCAGGAACATATATATACAAATTGGTTTCTGTATATAGAATTACAAATGGAGTCTACTGAATGTAAAATTTGTGTGGGGGTGGTGAAGCGGGGAACAACTGTATAGAGACTTCCCTGAAAAATTAAATTTAGATAGTTGAAACTCAGTACCTATATGTAGATATGTTACCAGAGAAATTAAAGCAAAAAAACTTAAGGTTTTCATTTGCGTACAAAGGTGGAGTAAAAGAAATGTCCGTGAAAAGGGTTTTTTCCCACATTTTTACGAATTGTATTTAAATATTTTAGACATGTCGAGCTATCAAATCAATTTTACCTTCTGCAGGCTCTTTAAATAAGCGCCTAGAAATGTTATTCCAAATTTTTCGCTATCTAGCTCCTAAGGGGGTGTAAAGTGGTTGTGTACATATTCACGAATTCCGATACATTTCTTAGGTCTAGTGAGATATAGAATTCACTTTCACTTCTAAAAGTTTTAAATATAATCGGAGAAAAAACCGATTTAAATATTTTTCTATAATAAACCCCCTGGGAGTGGAGGGTTTAAGGTATTGATCAAGTTATCACGAATTCAGAAATTCGTTTAGGTCTAATGAGATTTTTTATTTGCTTCTATTGAATTATCTATTGAAAAAACAAATACGTAAATAATTAAAAAAAAAATCTGCCAACAGTCTGGGCGCAACTTTATTATTTTATTTTATTTTATGGAGTCCGCAACGCGTTTAACGCTGAAATGCGGTGTAAGTTACTACAACCTAAAGAATAACCAGGAGGCTATTTGGAACGTTGAAATAAAATATCGTATAACTCGCGACAAAGATTTTTCTGTTTTGCACTTTGTTTCGCATATATCGATCTATATAAATATTTCTTTATAAATTACAAGTTTCAACTTCCTAGCATTTATTTTGCTGTATTATGCTAAAGGAACAGGAGGTGGAATAGTTCCTTGACTGTGTTCTTGCATTTTATTTAAATACACTCCGTAAAACGAGGGTAGATTTTTTTAAATTAAAATAATATGAAGATATTGCTTCGAAAGCTCCTCAATTGTTGAAAAGTATTCAAAGACCGAACCGAAGAGCCGAACAATGGAAATTTACAGCCAAATAATGAAGTTACAACATTCATCATTTCTCAGGACAAAAGTCGCTAAACTAAAGCTAAAAATCAGCGACCCTTCGAATCGAATCATGAAAATGAAGACATCAAAGACTCAGACGGATTTTAATTCGTTCGGGAAAAGAAAACGACCCGGAACATTCAGCATATCCTTCTAAATAGTCGCAGCTCTAATAACAAGCCATTAAGCAGAAATGTTCCTATTTAATTTAATTTTATGGCAATGCCGTCGAGTTTCTCGCCAGGACGACTTGTGCGGGCTCTACGCGAAACGACTCAGACATTGTTCATAAATCACACGGGATGCCTGTTAATAAACAGGCAGACAAATAAAATTATTAAAAAAGCCTTTTTGGCATGGCGTTTTCCTGTTTCGGATCACGTTGGAGAAATGCCAAAAATTTAATGCTGATAGCGAATACGAAATGGGTCCGTTGAGTTCGCAGTGAGTTTGAGTGTGTGTTTGGGAAAGGACTTGCAAAATTTTTTTTTTTTTTAAATTTTTTTCATTTGGCCAGAAAGAACACTTTACAGAATGAGTTTTGTATGTAGTCGAGGAATTTTGTGGCGGCGCAACGGCACCGTAGCGCACTTTCGTGCAACAAAAGGCCAAACTATTTCATATTAAATATTTTTTGAACAAATGCAATTTCGGTAGTTTCCCGGACAGAATGGCAGACACATGCATCAGACACACAGGACATATTTGTGTTATTCTCTAGTTTGTGCAGGAAGTGGAGACGCGATCGTATTGCTGGCAAAGGAAGCTAAGTGCTCACGAATAAAGTTCAAGTGATTTCTGAAATTTTCTAAGTGAAATTCAGTTATTGTTGCAAATTTGGTCGAGTACAAATTAATTTATTTGGAATGGAGCAAACCGAACTTGGATGCGTAAGAGTGAGGCTTGTTAGTATGATTTTAATAAATTGCCATGTCAAGATTGCTCTCAACTATTTGATCTTCTTGAGATTAAAAATCCAAAATTTCGTGTTAATTTAAATGTACACGAGTATAAGGTTTAATTACAAATTTTGAGCAAGGCAAGGTAATTGTAATAATGCTTCATTACACCGAGTATGAAACGCCAATTCTTATCAGGCACTGGATATATTGAATGAAATCAAATACAAAATTGTGAAGGGAAAAGTAACGAATTGTGTTTTGGTTGATTTTGCTCTTGAAGAAGTGCCTTCTTGCAAACTACGTAACTATCGGGTTCACCCACTTAATCGCCAGCCTCATCTATGCTAAATTCGAGTTCGGTTTAAGCTAAAGACTTTAAAACTGAAAGAGGCTACTCAAAAAAGGAGCAGTGTATACCAAAAAAAGGAGCAGTGTATACCCCGTTTACTTGGCGTATCATAGCTCAAGAACCCCTAGAGATTTGAACTTGAATTTATTACAACGCCCTTAATATGGCAAGGATTTTTGGGAAGTAAGGAGGGTAGGAGGGTAGGATAGTCGAACAAAATTCTTAAAGATCATGTGAAAATTGTATTTCCGTGATGACTCGTATGAGAATATAAAAACAGGTAAACAGATATAATTGGAATCTATATAGAGCTTTGATAGTGGACCCATTTGCATAAAAATTGTCAACATTGTGAAGGGGTGTGAGAGGGGGGGGGGGAAGTAATGCGTCCGAAACGCAAAAAAGCCGAGATCGACGCATTCTAAAACCCATATCTCCTAAACGGTTAATGTGACAAAATTGAAACTTAATAAATATCTGTAGGTATACTAGGAGAATAGATCGAATACAAGTTTTTGAGTTGGGGTAGTGGCGTACGGGGGTGGGAGGTGAAAAACTTTAGATTACGATGTTTCACGAACTACATAAAATAACTTAAATAAAATTCGGTTTCTCTATTTAGGTTGACAAATAAAGTTTGCTGAAAGTAAAATTTTTTAAGGAGGTGGTGGAGCATGAAAGTGGAAGGGATACGAATTTTTCTAAAAAATCACGTCTCATATCTCAAGAACAGTGTACGATAGATGCTTAACATTTTTACCAGAAGTAGGCCTATAGACCCCTAGCAGAAGAAAATGTTGAGGGTGAGGGTGGGATACCGAATATGTTCTCACTTTCAAGGGCTTGCGTAATAATCACCTAAAACTTGTTCTTAAGCTTTTGCCTTTTTCAGCCCCTAAGAGGGTATAAAAGAGTTGAACACGTTTTCACGAATTCCGTCATATCTTTTGGAAGTGATAAGAAATTGAATCGGTTTTTACTTTCTCGTGTTGTCTTCATATTTATCTATTAACTCCTTTCAGGATTTTTGGATATTCAACCCCTAAGTGGGTGTAAGGAGGTTGCATATCTAATGATATAATCGAATTCGTTTTTACTTCCTAAGGTTTCCTATATAAAAAAGCCAAAAAGTCAATTTCAGTATTTTTAGATATTCAATCCTAAGGGGTGTAAGGAGGTTGTATGCTTTTCAAAGCTTTGATATATTTCTTGGGTTTGATCAGATATTAGATCGCTTTTCACTTCCACAGACTTTTTATATAATCGCCTACAAACCCGTTTCTCAATTTTTGGATATTCAACCCACAAGGGTTCGCATATGTTTTCACAATTTTTGCCATCCCTTAGTTCCGATGAGATATAAAATTGGTTATTACGGCAGTTGATGTAATGACCTAAAAACCAATTTCACGGTTTTTCGAATTTCAAAAACCAAGGGGCTGTAAAAGATTTGCTTACGTTTTCACAAATTTTTCAAAATCCCTCGTTTCTTATGAGTAGACATCGGATTTTTAGGCTCGATAAAACAACGTTTTAGGCGCCTAAAATAGGCTCTAAAAATGTTAAAATAAGCTTTTACGACTATGGAAAATAAGGTTTTAGGCAGCTTAAATAGGCCGTGAAAATATTCAATTATGTATTTAGTTCTAAAGAAACTTATGTTTTACGCACCTAAAGTAGCCCACAGAAGAGTTAACTTAGACATGTTGTACCAAAAAAGAGTTTTAAAAAATATTGCCATTTTTGTTTTTGATATTTATTCATAATTAGCTGCACAGTAAATAATTAAAATTTTTTCCAAATTTTCAACTGTTAGGCGGTGTCTTTTATCTGTTAAAATCATTTTAAATGCTGAAAATTATCTTTCTACTGACACTGATGTTATTGGAGCATATTTGAATTTTATCGCATCTTCCATTTGCATTTTGTCGGGAATTTCCCCATTTTCCACCAACAATAGCTTCACAACTTTCCTCAACTTAGAAAATCCCAAATTTTTTTTAATCACACTCTCCCATTTTTGTCGTACCTTCTCTCCGACTGCCCCGATTGTACTTCTGATCTTTTCTTCTGCATCTTGAACCAACGATACTCATACAAAGATTTTCTCTTGGACTCTAGATTAGCTATGGTCGCAGGCAAGAACGCAAAGTTGGCCTTAATATATTTTATATTTTTTTATATTTTAAATTTAATTATTTACTGTACGGATGTAAATTCAGGTACATTGAGACTTATTTGGAATTTGGGTGAAACGAATGATGTTATTTTATTGTTGCCGTGTTTAGAAATATTTAGTATTTCTACGGTTTAGATTTTTTATGAATCGGCCCTCTGATCCGAATAAAAAAAATTTTTGGTTTCCCTGTTTTAATTGTATTTAAATTTTAACAAATTTACCCTATAGCTGGCCGTATGATAGATTTTGCCACAGGAGAAAAGTTTTTGAAAATTGTAAACAATTATCACATAGATAGATACGCTCATATAGTATTTATTCAAACAATTTTAAAAGGTGGCACCTCGCGTACATCGGCAAAACACAATAATGAGACTTGCCATTTCGATATCTTGTCGATATCTTGCTACTGGCGATTCACTGACATTAATGCAAATACCTATAGCGAGTGCCAAAGTGCACGATAAGCACCTTTCTTCAGCCGCATCTCTCTTCGATCGAATTTTGAAATCTGCAGACTTCTTCTTCCAGAGGCATGGACATCGTCTGTATTCTTCTAAAAATCGCAAAACGTCGTATCGAGGTCATATTGAACTGAAAATTCCAAAAATGGTACCGGCAATCAAACAACAACATTCATAAACAAAGCTAAAGTGCAACAGACCATTAAAGCACTTTAAGCGTTAAATCAATTGTCCTTACCTTTGAATTTAGCATTATTTTTTGCAATTAGCAACATATACTCACAATATCAAAATTATTATCTTTATTTTTTCAAATTAAATATTTTTTTGTGAATGTCAATAATAAATTATAAAATTTCGTGTCAATGTCAAGGCAAAATTATCGCGATAGTGCTATCAACTATCTCGTCAAACGTGACAGTGCGATAGTATTATCATGATAGCGCGAAAGTAACTATCGAGAAGTTTACATAATGATAGTTATGACGATAGTCATTATCATGACATCAACTATCGCAAAAACTATCACCGTGTAAACGGGGCTTTAATCGCGCAAAAAAAATGGCGAAAAATAATTCATGTTTCAAGCATTTTCTTTGGCACAGTCTAAATAAATGTTCGCAAGAAACTACTCGCGAATATTTCACACAGCCGAATTGGTAACACCACGAAAAAGCACATGGAAGCAATTTGAAAGTTGCATCTATGTTGCATTCATTTCATTCCGTAGTAAGCATACTGTGACGTCATGAAAAAAAATACACGAACACGTGAGGTTGGAAGCAATTAAGAAATTGCTTCCACGGGTAGTAGAAAAAATTCTTGTGGCTGCAGCAGGGAAGCTTTCAGCAAACTTGGAAGCGAGGTCTGATAAAGTTTACCAAAGTAGGATAGGAATTAAATTCTGAACAAAGTTTTTGGAATTGAATTGATATGTTATGGGAATGTGTGGTAAATAGTTGATTATATTCAATTTGGTTTTTAGATCTCAGAAACTATGATAGTGGACCCATTTGGAAAAAAAATGACGAGAAGGGCTAAGAGGTGTGGGAGTGGAAGGGAAAGCAATGTGTCCGAAGCGCTTGAAAACAGGGGTTGAAACATTATAAAATATATATCTCATGAACAGTTGATGTCAGAAGATTGAAACTCTGTAGTTGTCTTATGGGATAATAGGAGATTGGACAAAGGCTAACATTTTTGAATCGGGCAGTGGGGTGGGGGTAAAAACATTTGGATTAGAATATCTTCCGAACCAATTATACCAGGAAGATAAAATTTGATAAGCTAATGGGAACGGTTCAAATAATACGCACTAAATTTGTGGAAAGTATAACTGTGTTCGATCAGGTTGATCGTTGCAAGTTGATACCTGCTGGTGTGGAATTTTGTAGGCGAGTTCACAAGGGAAAAATTGCAACTTGTTTGATATTTGATCCGGCTCGACGGACCAATGAATACGATCAGGATATTTGATCTTGTTAGGTGATCTTGTTCAGTGGTAATTTGACTCGTTGAACAGGAGGGAATGAAAAGGTTAGAGATATGAGTTTTGATTTCACGAACGAGAGTTCGTTGAAAACGTATTACCTTTGAAAAAGGTCCCCAGCTGAAGCAGCGTGCAGACAGGTTTCAACGGTTTCCGCTGATTTCGCGAACGAGAGTTGGTTTCGTTGAAAACGTATAACCTTTGAAAAAGGTCCTCAGCTGAAGCAGCGTGAAGAAAGATCTCAAAGGATTCCGTTTGCTATTGGTTTAGAATAGTTACCTTTTGAAATATCGCTGAAGCAGCGTTGATGCGAATCGCAACTAGATATTCACGATAAAGTACACTATCCAAAAGAGATCGTATTGACGGCGGGCGCGCCTTTTATAGGGCCATGTAGCTTTGTCTACCTTTGTTTTGATAGAGGCTACACAGTCAACGCCGTCAATGTTGCTTCACAGTCCGGCCCATAAAAGTAGACTGTAGTCAATTTTTAAGTTTTAGCTTTAAAGATGTCTTTGAAGTTAAAAAAATAGTAAATTTTTGATATTTACCTAGTTGAATTATCATGAAACGCTACTGGTAGATTTTCATATTTTCCAGTGAAAGAAAACTAGAAGATTCCTTAGACCATTCACTAGTTGTTCCCTACCAGCTATGGTTGTGTCATACTCGCTCCATATATTCGGGTCAATTAAACGAAGCGTGTTCATCAAATATACCAAAAATTTAGGGAGTAGGTAATTCAAGGCAGCTACTTGTAAGTCTTAAAAATGTGAGAGCAAGGAGGTATTGGGTCATCCTGTTTTAGTCGGACACAACTTCGAAAGCATTGCATTAAACTCCTTTCAGAAGCTAATTCGTTAGTTGCATTATTTTTTGCACTCATATTTTTTTTCAACGCGATACAAGTGTTGTCATCATATGAGTAAAACCTTTCGGAACTTTAATCTATTTAGTAGCCCCATCCGGGCTGAAATTATAAAACACTAACGAAACTTGCTCTGCATAAAATTAATCCGGCCAAAGTATGTTTTAACATCGTACACTCGAATACGTCGACAAAGGGCTGTTCAGGACGATACTTTTGCAGAGCAAAACGGTCGAGTTTGGGCGGGTTTTTGTGGAAAAAAATAAATTCACATCTACATGACCAGGTGAAAATTATTTTACATATTCATGAAGCACATCGTAGCCTCGAAAGCTATTAGTAAGCAAAATTATCCGGACGTAAAAAAAAGTTTCCGTACACTTTTCTTGCAATTTGTTGCTCAGTGGTGTTTTTTTCGATTTTTTTTTTCACATACTCGTATGGAAGCCCTTACTTTGTATTATGGTCGGATGCATTTTCCCCACTAATTTATGGCAGGCCGTTACCGACGAAATCTTCATTATATCTTTCTATCTTTTTGCCGAGAAGATACGGTTTAGATATGGTTGGCGAAAACTTCAAAATATTTTCATAAATTACTGCTCGGTTTCATTCGAAAGGAATTTGAATGCGAAATGTTTGTATGTGCATTTTGCGGCAGGATATTCCTCACTTTCTGTTTAGCCAACGAATTTAGGTCATAGCGTTTTTATTTATTTATACTTTTATTCAACCTGCTCATGTAGTGCTCTTCTGCATGGGAAATTATACAATTTAACGGGATGTTTCAGAGCAATAAAAGAAGTCACTAAGTTAAGTGTTAGCTCGGGCATTTGCAATAAAATTTATGCAGTTGATTACAAGTGATTATGAAAGGAAATGTTTTAGGAAATGTTTCCTGATATTGCTGAAGCTTAAGTGCACGTTTAGTAATTTAATAGAGCCGTGAGTATGTCCTGCTATATCTTCCGATAGTTCGAATAGTTAATATTCTGTCATCTCATGGAGTTATAAGTACGTAAATCATCCGTCCCTCCAGCTACTTTTCGGCCCGCTTGGGGATTAGCGCTAAAAAGAAATTGATCAGCTTCCTCCAAATGTTGAATTGGAATTCTATAGAATATTTAGACGACTAAAATTTTTAATGTCCAGGATATAGCAGGGTCATTTCACGAAAATTCAACCAATATCCGTTGCATGAACCTCTACGAATTTTTACCATAGATACTTTATAATACTGACATACTACAGGCAAAATATTTTCCCTAAGGACATGTTATCTAGAAAGTTACAAATCGTTAAAGATTTCCACTATATGCAAACAACGATATACTTAAAAATTCAGAGAAAAGTCTGTACTGGGTGACCGATAATTGGTTCGTAAATTTTCAATATTCGCGGAGATACGAGGTGATAAAGAAAAGTCTTTGCACCCTTTTCCTTTTCCACCCTCACTCAAGTAAACTGTTATATCTTAAAGACTAATAATCGCAATTCAACATTTTCTTGTTTGTTTTTTAGGGAACTGAATTAATTACTTTCCTTTGATGGAAGCGTCGATATTGTAGCTGTAGTCGATCTTGTGAAATTTCCTTCAAAATTCTTTGATCAATTGGTTTTTTTTTTAGGAAACCCCATTATTAAAATGTCATTTTAATTTCATTCTTTCAGTCTTTTGTACCCTGTATCTCTGCGGATACTGAAAATTAACCTACCCTGTAAAACATTTATTTTTTCAAAATATGTCAAAGAGTCAACCCCTGAAAAAGTTGACAATCAATTGCCGGTATATCCATCGTAGGATTTTCATCTATTAGTTTGAAGGTAAAAGTCGGTGCTACAGTTAAAAAATAGTAAAGGAAGCATTTTATTTAAATACGGCAAAAAAGTTAACGTAAATGTCCTTTATCCTTTAATATATCAAAAACAGTATATAGATTCTTTTTTTAATTTTACTTTATTATATTTTAATAATAAAGTATTGTGATCGAACTGAAACTTAAAAAAAATCTGCCAATGGTCTGGGCGAAACTTTATTATTTTTCGGGTCAAAGTTCGGGAACGGTTAAAGTCGGAGTGTATCATGAGTTGCTTCGAGATTATTAGATTTCTTGGAAAATTATTTTTGTTCTTAATATAAAAATATTTAAAATAGAGATTTTTAGCTGATTAGACATTGGAAAAGCCCTACACGGAACGGTGTATTATGTACGCTTAAAGCACATAGAAGTAAAACCGAATTTGTTACCTTATTGGACTTAAGAGATATGATGAATGGTTAAGGGTCGGTTTCACATTCGAAGTTTAAACCAAAAATGCTGTTTAAACTTAGGAACAAACGAATAAATTCCTAAGTTTAAACCAAATTTTTGGTTTAAACTTCGACTTAAAACGTACACAAACCCATTACTTCCACTTGGGGTTTGAATTTCGAAAAAATTGTGAAACAGGTTTTTAGACGATTTCATAAGAAGCAACTCATGATTTAAAATTTGTAAAAACGTAAGCAAACCCTTGGGGGTTGAATATCCAAAAATTAAGAAATGGGCTTGTAGGCGACTATATAAAAGGTCTGTGGAAGTGAAGAGCGATCTAATATCTCATCAAACCTAAGAAATATGTCGAAGCTTTGAAAAGCATATAACCCTCTTACACCCCTTATGATTAAATATCTAAAAATTCTGAAAATAATTAAAGGAAGTAAAAATGTATTCAAAATATCATCAGATTTAAGCAATATGTAGGAATCTGTGAAAACATATGCAACCTCCTTACACCCACTTGGGGGTTGGAGTTAATAGGTAAATATGAAGACACAACGAGAAAGTAAAAACAATTTAATTTATTATCACTTCTAGAAGAAATGATGGAGTTCGTGTAAACGTATTCAATCCAATTATATCCTCTTAGAGGCTGAAAAAGGAAAAATTTAAAAAAAAAATTTTAGGCGACTACTATGCAAGCCCGTGATAGTGAAAAGATATTCGATATCTAATCAGACCTGGGAGATATGGCAGAATTCGTGAAAAGGTATACAACCCCTTTACACCCCCTTAGGGGTCGAATTTCAAGAAATCCAGAATACACTTTCTAGGTATTTATATGAAGAAGCCGTAGAATAAAAAAGAATTCAATATTTGGAAAGACCTAATAGATATGACGAAAAGCGTGAAAATATATGCATTCCATTTTCATCAAAATTTTTTTCGCCCCCCTTCCATTGGCGTTTGGAAATTATTTCTCTAGTTAATTTACATATACATACCGAGTTTCAGGTTTGTAGCATAATCCGTTCTACAGATAGGAAAAACACCCCCCACCCTACCCCTATAAAAAATTATATTTTTACAATATGCTACTACTATAGCTCTATCTAAATACCAAGTCTCAGCTTTATATCATAATAGATTCTCGGGATATAAGAATCAGAATCTTTTCCTTTTCACCCTCCCCCACTCTCACCCTCTACACTCACATCACCAAAATTCAAATTTATGCTAGGGGTCTATTAGGCCTACTTCTGTTAAAAATGTTATGTATCTATATCACACTGTTCTTGAGATATGAGACGCGATTTTTTAGAAAAACTGTTATTCCCTCCAATTTTATGCTCAACCGCAAAAAATTTTACTTTCAGCAAGCTTTATTTGTCAACCTTTATACAGAAACCGAATTTCGTTTGTCTAGTGCAATTGGTTCGTGAGATATCGTAATCTTAAGTTTTTCACCCCCACCCCCGTACGCCACTGCCCGCACTCAAAATTTTGTTTCCAAGCTATTATACCTACAGATGTTCATTAAGTTTCAATTTTGTGACATTAACCGTTTAGGAGATATGGATTTTAGAATGTATTGATCTCGGCTTTCTTGCGTTTCGCACGCACTATTTTTCCCCCCACTCCCACACCCCTTCACCATTATCGACAATTAATGTTCTAAGTTTCAGTCTCCTAGCATAAGCGGTTGCTGAGATATAGAAACCAAAATATTCCGTCTAACATGCTTCCCCCACATCCCCTCTCACACCACCACCCTTCGAAATGTGGTCACTCCAAGAAGCCTACCCAGTCTATTCATAAAAAAATTCAATTTAATAGCTCAAAGGGTTTGGGAGCTACGAGCCTTCAAACAATTTTGCGTACAGCGGTTGACGTATGGCGTACGGTGGACAGACGGACTGCAATTTTTTTTTTGCTTTTTTCGTGTCTACTATTCATGAAACGTAAAAAAAATGTTGAGGGTAGCAAATTTTTTTTTTTTAAATCGATCACAATACTGTATTTTTGAAATAATAAAGGAAAATTTGTTTCCTTGAAATTTTGCATTTTCAAAACTTTTGACAGATTTTTATTTATTTAAATATTTTTTTTTAATTTCAAGACATTGGGGATATAATACCGATATAACCCCTAAGGGGGTTGAATATAAAAAATTCTGAAACGATGATATTGAATTATATAGAAAGCCGTTTGAAATAAAAATGAATTCGAATCTCATCAGACCGAAGTGATAGGTCTGAATTTGTAAAAACGTACACAATCATTTTACACCACCTTAGGGGTTGGATATCGAAACATTTGGAATAACTATTCTAGGCGCTTATATAAAGAGCCAGCAGAAGTAAAACTAATTTGAAAACTCGACAAACCGAAATGAAATGTGAAAAAACCTTTTCACACACAATTTTTTTGCCCCACCTCCGTATGAAAATGAAAATCTGAGCATTTTTTTTTGCTTTAATTACTATATATATGCACTAAGTTTCAAATTTCTTGCGTAAGCCGTTTTTGAGATACAAAAAGAATAACCAGGAGGCTACTTGGAAAGTTATTTTTTAGGTTGCCTCTCGCATAGTAACCTAAACCGCATCTCAGAATTAAATGCGTTCCGGACTTATACCCATAAAACCCATAAAATAATAAAGTTGCGGTCAGACTGTTGGCAGGTTTTTTTCAGTTACAGTGGCGAACGGATCGTTAGGAATATCGACAGAATCCTTCGGGTAAAGACTTTAAATTTTAACAGCAAGTATACGCTTAGTGACCTCCTATCAGCAATACAAATATTGGGATAGCTTGTGAAGACCAGCAGTCTAACTGATGGTCAAAATAATGCATCACAACAGCTATGCCTCACATGTCAAAACCCCTAGAAGAACCTTTTTCTGAGGAAAGTACACGCCTTTCAATAGAATGGTTACCGAAAAAAAATTTTTCTGAATATGTAAGAGATGGAATAACTTAAAAACGGTTGAAAATTCAGCTGAATTCGCCTTACTTTAAGCTATCTACCAAACTGCTGTTTTATTTTGAGTTTATTTTATTCGAAAAAAAACGTTCGATGGACGTAAACTAATGGTTTGCTTGGTCAACGGTTATATCTATTTATTACATTTTATAAAGTCAGACATAGAAGATTCTTGTCGCTACTTAAACTTCGGTTGGTGTCTTGGGTTATATTGCCTTGTTTTAAAACAGCAACGAAGTCAAGAAGAGAGTAAACTTAACATATTTTTGAATGAATAAAAAATAACAAAATTTTAATTGGTACACTGAAAGAAATGATTAGAAAATTTAGTGAAATAAATAGCCTAAATCATATAGAAAAAATGATCGATTTTCAGTCTATTAATTTATTTATTTGCATCAACTATTTAATAATGGATGAAGTTAAAATGTTTAAAATGTGTTGAAATTTCAATTATTTTAGCAGAACTAGCAAATTGTTTAGCGAACGTGACGTGACATTAAATAATAAACTATTTAAAATATCTACTTATTTTGTAGAATTGTCTATATTCACTGTATGAGTTATCTATATATTTGGATCAATAAATCCAAACCATTATACGAGTTATCTAATCTTTACAAGAATTAAGTAGAAATTGTAGGAAAAACAACTAAATCCATATTTTCTTTCTAACAAGAATATTTTACGATTCTTGTAATATATAAGATAAATCAATTAATAATTCATTAAATAAATTAATTAATATGTTTTGGAAGATTTATCAAATCTATAATACTAACAGCTGATGATATTGATTCTTATAGGGTGATTACTGAAAAAGTGATTATATAGTTTTTTGTTAAGGTGTTTATTAATTATTTTTACTTTATTATTTTTTAATAATAAAGTATAGTTATCGACCTGAAATTTCAAAAAAATTTGCTACCCTGAAATTTTGTATTTTCGCGTTTTAGGACTAGTAGACCGCAAAAAAGCAAAAAAAAAAAAAATTTCCGTCTGTCCGCCGTAGACGCCGTACGCCGTCCGCCGTACGCAAAACCGTTTGAAGGTGCGTAGCTCACAAACCCTTTGAGATATTAAATTGAAATTTTTATGGTGGGTAGATTGGGTGAACCCCTACGACTGGTATATTTTCGAGGGGTGAGGGTACAAGGGGAGAGGAGAGGGGAGCGTTTTAGACGAAAAATTTTGGTTTCTAGATCTCAGGAACCACTGATGCTAGGAGGAAAAACTTTGGATTACAATATCTTCCGAACCAATTACACCAGGAAGATAAAATTTAGTTTCTGTATATGTGATCACAAGAGGAGTCTACCGAAACTAAATTTTTTGAGGGGGAAGGTGGAGCACGAAAGTGGGGGACAGCAATTTTTGAAAAAATGTAATTTTTATATCTCAGAAACCGTATCAGATATGATCTTGAAAATTTTACAGGAGTTGGGGTCGGCAAACTTCTAGTAGGGAAAAAAATTTGGAGGTGTGGGTGTTTTGGGTGATGGTAAAAGGGGGTAGAAAGGAAAACATTCTGATTTTTATTTCTCGCAAAACCATAATGAATAGAAAGCTAAAAATTTAGAATTATAAAAAGCCACTATGGAGACATCCTAGAAAAATAATATTTTTGATAGGGGAATCAAGGTACGGGGGAGAGGGGTGGTTTTTTATATCTCAGAAACGGCTTATGCTAGAAAGTTGAACCTTAATACGTATATGTAGATGTACTGTTAGAGTAATTAAAGCAAAAAAAAGTTCAGATTTTTATTGGCGTTCAGAGGTTGAGTAAATAAAATGTCCGTGAATCCACATTTTCACAAATTTCGTTAAAACTTTTAGACATGTCAAACTATGAAAGCAATTTTACTTCTGCGGGATATTTATATAAGTACCTAGTAACGATCTTCAAAATTTTTCGATATCCAACCCCTAAGGGAGTGTAAAGTGGTTGTGTACATATTGTGGTGGTACGTCACGTCACATTTAAATAATCCTATTTAACTGAGTTATTTTACTAAAATTTTGAACGATTGCCAACTTCATACATATTATTGAAATTAAATCGAAGTTGGCATATTTTATAAAAAATTAAATTTTTCAAATATTTTTTTTGAAGTCTTATCAAACTCCTTACCGAATAAGGTAGCAAATTATTTAACATTATAAAAATTGATAAATAAAATTAATTAATATGGTGAAATCGATTAATATGTAATATCTAACTATGTTAAAGTTATTAAACTAAAAATAATTAATATTGTGAAATCAATATATAATATCTGACTATGATAAAGTTATTAAATAAATAATTAATATTGTGAAATTAATAAGTAATATCTAACTATGTTAAAGTTATTAAATAAATAATTAATATTTGTGAAATCATTAAATAAATATCAAACTTTGGAAATTCGTCAAATATTAACAAAGTTAATTTAAAGGATATTATACATGTATCCTCTACAATATTCACGAATTCTGATACATTTCTAAGGTATATTGAGATTTGGAATTCACTTTTACTTCTATAAGCTTTAAACGTAGTCGGGGAAAACCCAATTTAAGTATTTTTCTCAATTAAACCCCCTGGGGGTATTGTTCAAGTTTTCACTGATTTCGAATATCTCTTAGGTTTAATAAATAAAATAAAAAATACGTAAATAAATAAAAAAAATCTGCCAACAGTCTGGGCGCAACTTTATTATTTTGTGGGTAGAAGTCCGAAACGTGTTTAATGATGAGATGCGGTGTAGGTTGCTATGCGACTGACAACCTAACAAATAACCAGGAGGCTATTTGGAACGTTTCCGTGTGACAATTCTGAGTACTTACAAAATTATTGGATGAATTTTCTTGGCTGCTCGGTGTTTCTGGTCACGATTGAAGGGTTCTAATCCAATTGCTTGCTGAGTTCGGGCTGTTCATTGACAGTGTTTCCGCCAATGGAGTAGAAAATCTCTAATAAAAAAATTACATTAATTATTTAATACGCAGGTAATACTCATGTGAAGATCATTACGTTTTCATTTCTTCATTCCAAAATTTTTTGGCGAAATTGAGCTTTAATGCCGAACTTTTCATCCGGAATCAACTGGTCAATGTCGGCAATAGTAAGGCACTTGAGAGTCTCTAT